>CM057338.1:29470673-31870673 GCA_030015575.1 Agapanthus africanus
GGGTATACGGGTGCTCAGTGGAGACTGGGTACACTGGACGGACTCGCCGAGAACTCCCAGATGGTATTATACCTCACGTCAGATGGCAGTTCTCTGGTGACACTTGTGCGGATTAGTCTGTAGACCCGAGATCGTCATAGAGTCTTGTGTGATTCCCACTGTGCTTTGATTTCCACCTTACCACGTCCATGAGGGCGCGCAAAACGGTGGTTTTTGGGTACAGTCCCGAGTAACATGGAGGCAATGAGCGATAGGAGGGGTTTCGTCTTTCCCAGTATTAGGGATTGATGTTGCACTGTGCTCGATTGGCCGTAACAGGGAAGTCCCTGGCTAGGGTTGATTAGAGATTTACTGGTAAGTGTTACCAGTAGTTTCTCGACCCGTTATGAGCCTCACATCGGTACGACTTATCGGTTATTGGGGTCTGACATTTACCACCCCTAGACTTGATATGCGACATATCAGACGAGGAGACCGGACTGCACGGGTAGTGTTGCCGGTTGGCTCGACGGGAGTTGTAGCAGGTTCGCTTGTTTTCTTCTGATCGCTCAATACCCGGGTGGCCGTTACGTTTAGCTGACCGCTTGCGGCTTGGGGGTGCTTGATATGATCATCACTCACTGCCGGCGTATTGACGAGTCTTAGAGTCCCACAAAGGAGTTACCTAGTCCAGGCGAAACGTTGTGGTGCGCGTATGCGATATGCGCATGGACCCAGTCAAAATGCGCGTATAAGATATCGTATATTGATCGGGGGGCTTGTTTTTGGTCGGGTTGTATGTGATATGGCCGGATTGATAAATCAAGTGTTGATTTATCATTTAACCATTAGTTTCTCACTAGAAATCCTTTCTTATATTTATGGATGTATGCATGCATGTATGCATTCTTTCTTGATTCATGCACATATGGATGTGCATGTACACATGCATACATACATCATCCTTCATGGTTGTATATACATAGAAAATGGTGGCAATATAAGACTCACACCATGGTTTTATATATATGTATTATTATTGCATTTGTTTTAAAACAAAAGAAAAAGGAAAGGATAATTCATGGTTTCTTTCTACACTCTTCTTTGTCCTAACCATGCTCACCCACCATTTAACCATGTATTAACTTTCCTTTTGTGTTTTAACTCAAGTTCAATAATATCTTTATTGTTTAACCATGGTTTGAGATGAGAAGTGGAAAATATATATTCATATATTTTCTATTTTTCAAAGGGGATTATCTTTCTCTCTTGTTCTAAAAGGCCATCATTTTCTTCCTCCTTCTTCCTTTGCTCTCTAGATTTTTCTAGTGAGCAAAACACTCACCAAGTTATGATTTTGAAGTGAGAAAAGCCATCACAACATCATTCTACACAAATCTTTCTCACTTGTTTAGAGTGTTAGCTTCATTTCTTTCTCTTGATCTTGTGAAGTTGCAAGCTTGGACAAAGCGGACTCCGGGTGGATCATCGTGGACCTAGAAGAGTTCAAGTGGACCTTTTCCAAACCCCAAGTAGCCGAGGAGTCTAGCGTAGGGAGCTACAAAGGTTGTACTCTCTAAACCCTAACTTAACCTACTTGTGATGAAGTGTTATTTTAGAAACCCTAATTTTCTGGGATTGATTCTTTGTATGCTTACTTAGCACCCTAAAATTTTAATCTTTGGTACATATGATGCTTCCAAACCCTTCATGAGGTGCTAGGTAAACCCAACAAGTCCAAGCCTGGTCTTTGACGAAACCCTTTTGCAACCAGCCAAGCTTTATAGGTCTCCACCTGACCATCCACACCAATCTTTCTCTTAAAGATCCACTTGCACCCTATGGGTTTTACTCCAGAAGGTGCAACCTCCAAAATCCATACTTTGTTGGTGTGCATGGATTACATTTCGGATCTCATGGCCTCCGCCACTTCCCTGAGTCACCACTCGTGATAGCATACTGAAAACTAGTAGGGTCATCATCATCCATGATACAATCTTCTCTATCACCATCAATTAGAAAACCGCAGTATCTATCAGGTGGGCGAGAAGTCCTACTAGATCTACGGAGTGGCTGAGGTTTGTCAGGTTCTACTAAAACCTCGGGTTCAACCAAATCATCGGTAAATGTGTGTGGATCTGGAATTTCTTCCAGTTCTACCGCATTGCCAACAGTATCATTTGTAAAAAAATCATTTCTAAAAATGTGGCATACTGAGAAACAAACACCCTTTGTTCCTCCTTGTGGTAGAAAAGATATCCATACGAATGTTTTGGATATCCCACAAATTTACACAAAACCGATCGTGTCTCGAGTTTGTCCGGATTCTGCTTTTTCACATAAGTCGGACAACCCCATATCCTAACTCGTTTAAGAGATAGTCTCTTTCCATACCATATCTAATATGAAGTGGTAGACACGGTTTTGGTCGGAACCCTATTCAATAGATATATCGCAGTCTCCAATGCGTGCCCCCCAAATGAAAGTGGTAACTCGGCATCACTCATCATTGATCGTACCATATCTAATATGGTACGATTCCTTCATTCCGACACACCGTTGTGCTGTGGTGTGTACGGAGGAGTGAGCTGAGAGAGAATCCCATTCTCTTTTAGGAAATCTAGAAACTTTGAGCTTAGATACTCACCTCCTCGATCCGATCGAAGTTTCTTGATACTCAAGCCTGTTTGTTTTTCCACTTCAGATTTATACTCCTTGAACTTTTCGAAGGCTTTGAACTTATGTTTCAACAAGAACACGTGTCTGAATCTCAAGAAATCATTAGTAAAAGTTATGAAGTACAAAAAACCACCTCTCGCATGTGTAGACATTGGTCCACATACATCACTATGTATGAGGCCTAAGAGTTCAGTAGCTCTCTCTCCATGTACAATAAACAGAGTTTTGGTCATTTTACCTTTGATACAAAACTGGCAAGTTGCATAAAATTTATATTCAAACGGGTTTAAATATCCATCTTTATGTAGCTTGGTTAGTCTTGTTTCGTTAATATGACCAAGTCTACAGTTCCAAATGAAAGCTTCATTTATGTCTGAAATCTTCCTTTTGTTTGTTTGTTGTATATTGAAAACTGTATGTTGATTTAGGACGTATATCCCGTTATTTATTGTACCAGACTCAATCAACTCTTGATTAAGATTAATGTTCATAACATTAGATTGTAACATAAAATTATATCCTTCATTGTCCAACAATGATATTGATATAATATTACATAATATCGAAGGTACAAAATAACATGTGTTCAAAACCAATATACAACCCGACGACAAATCAAGGTGGTACTCTCCCACTGCTACAGCATGTACAGAGAAACCATTTCCAACTCGGAGAGTGTGATCACCTTTCTTCAAAAACCTGCTATTTCTCAGCCTCTGCACACAATTGCAGAAGTGAGATCCTGATCCGGTATCTAATACCCAGGAAGCAGAGTTTATTGAAAAACGGTTTTCTGTTTCAAATTCACCTGAAGTGGAAGCATCAGCATACTTCTTCTTCTTGAGGTCGGCCAGGTATCGAACGCAGTTTCTCTTATAGTGCCTAGTCTTGTGGCAGTGGAAGCATTCCCCTCTTCCTGACGCAGCAGCCCCTATCATGTCCTTTCCCGGTGCCTTTTTCACTCCTCATCTCGGCTTGATGGGATTCTTCTTCTTCTTTCCCTTGGCCTTAGCTTTCGGGATGGAAGAGGAAGATGGCTCAGCAATTAGAGCGGGAGATTTTGCTACTTTAGCGTGCTCTCTGCACTCCTCAATATATTGAGGAGTTCAGGAAGTGACTTCTCCATGTTGTGCATGTTGAAGTTTACAATAAACTGAGCAAAGGCAGGGGGAATGGATTTTAGAACAATATCAACATACTGTTCGATCTCTATGGTCCAACCCAGGTCCTCTGGTTCTTCGATAAGTCCTATCATCTTCAATACATGGTCACCTACATACGTGGCAGCAGTCATCCGCATCTGAAACAACTTTCGAGATGCCTCGTATCGGAGAATGCGAGATTGCTTTCCATACAACTCCTTTGTATGGAGAAAGATGGATTGTACATCCATCTTCTCATGCTGCTTCTGATGTTCACTGTTCATAGAAGCAAGCGCGAGGCATTTGGCTGTTGCATAGTCTACATCCCATGTCTTGTGGATTTCTTTATCCGCAACTGAAGAATCATGACCTGGGCTAGGAGGGGCTGGAGTAGTCAGGACGTATGCGACCTTATCATAGGTCAGGGAAATATTTACGTTCCTCAGCTAATCTTTGTAATTCGGTCCCGTGAGTTTATTCTTGTCTAATAAAAAGCTTAAGTCCCGTCATAGGTATCTGCCATTAGGAGAGAGAAAAGAAGACACTCAGCGATTGCTCTTTCATGATTAGATTGGTTATTAATCTTATCTAATCGATATCTCACACTACTTTTTATCAAATTTTCCTTCAAACCTTAAAAGAAAATTAGCCAGGATTAATTGCAATCTACAAGTTCGCTAACCTGTCGGCCAGGCCAGTGTCGGTACTCCGAGTGAGGTTCCCCGTGCTTTCGCACGGACCTAATTAAAATAAACCTTGTTTTCCTATAGGCATAACCCCGTTGACACCTTTCTAGACACCTACTGGATTAGTTAATTGTAAAGTGTAAAACTCTCGCAGGAGTAACTTTTACTCACAGTAGGATCGGGATCCAACTATCAAATAGAAGGTATGCAATCTCATTGCAAATTTCAACTTTTGAAATTCCCGATATGGTTTTTACCCCTAGTGTCTTACGATCTTAACTATGGTCAACAAATCATAAGCATTAGTCAAGTTCTATCCGTCATTTCGTGATTGATTTAGACCTACCCGCATGACCCTTAACTATGGTCAACAAAGTCATAGAATGTCCTAATCGATCGCATCAAATTCTTTGTAGGAAGACATCACTTAGCTACCGTACACCACGCCTTAACTATAGTCAACAAACGTGGTACAAATACTAAGTACCCTGCTTCCTAAAATGGCGGAGGGCAACGGATGGTTTTTATGAAAACCCTTAACGTTTTTGAACTTGATATCGTTGTAGAATCTAGTGAAAGGAGTGGTTTAAGCTCCAATTTTAAAAGTCAAATGGTTTTATAGTATCTTTCTAATTTTGCTAAAGAGGTCACTCCCAGTGAAGGGATCTCGGCTCTTTCCTTATTGAATAAGGTGTTGGATATTCATGAATACCACGATGCAAAGCAAAAAATTAGATCAACTACAAAAACAAATCGAGTGCTTTGTAACATTTGCTAGTTTCACTAAAGGGGTCACTCCCGGTGAAGGGATCTCGGCTCTTTCCTCATCGAATGAGGTGTTGGATATTCATCAAGGAATACCACTATGCAAAGCAAAAACTAGGGTTACCCATTTTAAAAAGTTTGATTCTACAACATTTTTAGGTTTCTTTTTTAACATTAATCACATTAATATTGTCCCATCATTTACGTTTTCTAAACATCACAGAAAAGAAACGAAAATAGAACGTACGCTTATGCCATCCGCATTCGCCACGGGGCCCCGTCATGCACCGTTAGGTTACTTTACTAATGACAGAGCGGGGGCTGGACTAGCGCGGGTGCAAAACATAAGCAGCGTTTATTATACATCTCATATATAAATATCTATTCGTCGCACGCAGTTATAAACATTCCAGATCACAGATGAATACATTGGATATACTAGGAATTCCGTATTTCATTTAAACCCTTAACGAAAGACGGGTTCCACGGTCGTGATGAATAACCAAAACCCCACCCTAGACCCCTACGGGTGCGGCAAACTACCCGCTAAATTTCCGAATTGAAGCAACCTCCCTCGGCAAAATGAGTAGGCCACTCAGCACTTCGAGAACCCGATAGTTTGTGCACCCCACCTTGGGTATATCCTAGGAGCAAAAAACAGTAAAAAGACATTATACAACAGTGGCTACAATCTCAGCCCGGATGTGCCCTGCAAAATAATATTACATCGCTTTTTACAAATTACATGAATGAAACAAAAGAAAAACGCTCTTCTCACATACCCCGGCTATTCATCCACGATGATCCAACACATTCATATACACATACCATCACATGATATACATATGTGCAACGCCCACTAATCGTCGTATAACAATTAGTGGACATTTCAAACACATACCAAACTGAAAAGCGGATAAACGACGTTAAAAATTCGATTTCGAAACACTCTGATTTCTCCTAACACTTAGGATACATCACATGTAATATGGAAATAATTAAACAATACCATAAATCCAAAAACCCAGAATACAGTGAACCCTAAAAAACCCAAGCCCAAAGCTCACTATTCATCCGGCGACGCCGGGGATTTTAAAGATCTCGCCGGGCAAAACAAGGTGGTTTGGGCTCGTTTTTCTAGGGTTGTCTAGTTATCTCATAACAAGTATTCTTCATGTGCTTAAAAAAAATTTAGAACACCATTTAAAAATTTCCAAAGAGCAGTTCTACGTTTTACGGTTTTGGAGTTATTTCATGTTTTGAAGTTTTAAACACCGTCTAAATAACTAGTTATGGTTATTTAGGCTCTGATACCATGTTAGTAGATGTTGCACACCCTCACAACTCTTGTGAGGAGGCGGAAGTGGCAAACAATAATTTTTCTTGCATGCAACACCTACTTTAAATCTAGATCTTGTGCTAAACCATAACTAGAAATCCTATCTAGAGATCTTATCTACTATTATAGGGGTTATACCTCAAGGAAACGGTCCTATGAGTCTTCTTTCCGCTGCGACCCCTTGGCTCCTCTGATGGTTGAGAAGAACTCGGTCTCCGGTCACCTCTAGATCCAAGATGATCCACCCGAGAGCTATGGAACAAGCTACAAACTCTTCACAAGAGTTAACTAAGAAATCAACTGTTCTAGAAATGATCACTTAGATGATGTAGAGATCAAGTAGTGGATTATTATGTCTCTTGACCTATGAATCACAACACATGTGAGTGTTTAGGTCAAGAGGAAGAGGAAGGAGATAACGAGGAGAGAGAAGATGAGAGTGATGAATGAAAAAATCAAGCATAGAAAAATGATATGGCTCATGGAAAATAATTGAAGCATGTATTATTTTTCTCCAAAATAATGCACCATACTTCTATAGTTATCCCAAATGAATAAAAAATAATATAAGCCATTCCTTCATCCATACTTTGACATTTCTCCAAATTCCACCTCATTTATTTATTTTCACAAAATAAATATCCAATTATGACGTGTCTCCTTCTAGAAGGTGTTCTTGTACAATTATAAGAATACCCCTCACCGTATACCGTATAAGTATACCCGTATCCATATTCCGAAAAATAAGAATACAAATAATCCAATAATATAATACCGGTATCCGGCTTAAACCAAAACCTACCAGTATTATCCTTCCGATCATCATTCCTGTAGCTAGTACACGAACACGATCGAAACCCTGCCGTAACAACTTACGGCCTCTACATCTTTTGTCTGAACCAAGGAACCCTCTGGGTGGGACTCTAAAGACTCGACAGTACGCTGGCAGTGGGTTTAACTACAAGCACGTCGGCGGCACTAGTTGTGCGTAACGGGTACCCAGGTACGTGAAGAAAATGTGGCCGACGAGAGAACTCATCCCAACCCTAACGAGCCTGTAAGCAACACTTACCGTACAGTCTGGTCTCTTCGTCTGATATGTTGCATATGAAGTCTAGGGGTGGTAAATGTCAGACCCCAGAAACTTTATAAGTCATGCTAATTTGCGGCCCATAACGGTTCGAGAAACTACTGATAACTCTTATCAGTAAATCTCGACAGCCCTGGCCATGGATTTCCTGTTATGGCCAATCAAGTATAGCGCGACATCAACTCCCTATACCGGGAGAGACGAAATCCCTCCTATCGCTCACTGCCTCCATGTGATTCGGGACTTTACCCAAAATCCACCTGTTTGCACGACTCAGTAGAGCCGTGGTAGGGAGGAAATCAAGCACAGTGAGAATCACACAAGACATTATGACGATCTTGGATCTACAGACTAACATGTACAAGTGTCACCAGAGAACTGCTATCTGACAATAGGTATATATACTATCTAGAAGTTCTCGGCGAATCATGTTCGGTTTACCCATTCTCCAATGAGCACCTGTGTACAATCTTTGATGTCGAACACCAATGGTTGTGGGATCAACCATTACCCCCAGGGTCAAGAAACGTACACACTAGTCTACTCTGGTAATATCGATGCCCTGCCCTGATATACCCTCGATTAGGAACTATTAAAGGATGTGCTTCTAGACTACCCAGGCCCCCACTAGCATGATCTACATCATAATCCTTGCAGTCAAGCATAATCTTAAGGGCTTCATCAACATGTATATAAAGATATGAAATAAAACACATCACACGTTAAGATGAAAATAAACCGGATAGTATACTATCATTTTGAGAAAAGATTGTTTCTATACATATACATGCCTAGCATCCTATACAATACAGGCCTCTAGGGCATACATATCTAACACGAACCCTGCCATAAAACCATACGGCCTCTACAACGTTTCGCCCGAAGCAGGGAAACCCTCTGTGTGGGACTCTAAAAACTCGTCAATACGCTGGCGGTGGGTTTAACCACAAGCACGTCAGTGGCATTAGCTGTACGTAACGGCTACCCAGGTATTGAGCGAAAGGGAGGCCGATGAGCGAACTCATCCTGAAACCCCTACTGAGCCTGACAGTAATAATATCCGTACTGTCCGGTCCGTTCGTCTATAAGTATCGCATATCGAGTCTAGGGAGGTGGATAAAGTCAGACCCCTAATAACGCGACATTTAGTGTCGGTATGAAGCCCATCACCGCCTGAGAAAATACTGATCCGGATCAGTAATTCTCGACTATCTTGGCCAAGGATTTTTGGTGATGGCCACCCATGCACTCCGCGACATCAACCCCCAATACCGGGAGAGACGAATCCCCTGACGATCCACTCACTGCCTCCATATGGCTCGGGACTGTACCCAACTAAAACCTGTTTGCACGACTCCTTTGAGCCATGGTAAGGTAGTAATCAAAGCACAGTGGGAAATCATATGAGACAAATGACGATCTCAGGTCGATAGACTAACTTGTACACATGTCACCAGGGAACTGCTATCTGAAAATAGGTATAATACCAACTAGCATGTTCCCGGCGAGTCTGTTCGGTGTACTTATAACCCAATGAGCACCTGTATACATCTTAGGTGAACCAACTAACACCAATGGCTTGTGATACCGGCCACCGCCCCTCATCGGGATCTCGATCAGTATATACTAGTCTAATCTTGGAGTATTGATGTCCAGTCTCGAAACTCCCACGACTAGGGACATTTTAAGGATGTGCTTATAGACCACCCAGCTCCCACGTATATGATCGCCATCATACTGCTGGTAGTCAAGCATGATTCCTATGGGCTCTATCAACATGTAATAGTGATTTGTAATGTCACGTGAAGCATGTACACGATGATAAAGACAAACCAGATAGCATACTATCATCTCGAGTAAGACTGTTCTACCGGTATAGGTCCTCCCTCAATCATTGCAATCACGTGCCTGCAATCCAATAATTGACTTGAGGGCACTATAGCCAACAATCTCCCACTTGCACTTAAGGCTAATTATTGCGGTGTCGCATACTCACAGCCCGTGTGATACCGAGCACCCAACTTCTCTACTAATCAGTTTCACAAAGCTCGTTTGGAAAACTATTGCATTCGAGAAATAGCCTCAGTGAGTAGATCCGCTCCAATGTTTCTTTCTATGTCTCTCTTTATCTCAAGTTCACGGAGAAAGCCATCTCCCGAAATGAGCAGTACCTGTCTTAGAATATGTCTGGATATATGATGGGACCCAGTTCACAAATGAACTCCAAATCCAGCAAAACTTCTTAGACTGTATCGTCCACTGAATTTAATCAGTATCCTGCGTCATGCCTCTCTCAGTATCCGCTTGGACCACCTGTCCAAACTACTACCCCTCAATAGAGGGAAAACTATAACTTTGACAGTCACTATATCATCCAGGTCACCTTGGAAGCCTGGAATGATAACCGTCTCCCGAAGGAGGCTGTCGTTACCAAATTCCCAGAACATCCTCTTATGTTCATAAACTGCTTCCAAACGTTTCTCCAGAATTGGATCAATATATAAACATATTGCATTTAGTGCAAAAACAATATCTGGTGTGGTACTTAACATCTCATGATTGATTCAATTGCCTAAGCAAGTGATATGCCAATCATGCACATCCCTCTCCCCTTTAGCCTGTAAGACACCTTTAGAGAGGGTGACTCCGTCACCTGCAGGTACACCACCATGCCAGGAGTCGTCCATTCTAAAACACCTTTAGAATAGTGTCAAAGTACCCAGATTGGGAAACTACCAAAATCTAGATCTAAAACCATAGATCTAGTAACCAGAATGCTTGATATAATATCCATATCCTATGTAGAGAAACAACTGTGTGACAACCACAGTATAACCGATCGTAGTGTAGGAATTTCACTTCCTACAAAGTGCATGTCATCCAAATAACAGGACATCACACCCTACTACCTTCTTAACAGATCCATCTCCTATTCTGATGAAGTCAAAGCCTATGACTGTCACATCAAAAATAGATGATCTATCTCCGCTATACCTGCTTTAGTCTATAAATAGACACAAGCTACTTGTCCGCTATGCTTCCGCTGCTCCCACTGACTATAACAACCCTCTGGCAGAGTCATATACACGTGCACTTCTAAAGCTAGTTTAGAACGACGCTATACTCATCCTCCTGCCGGGTCTCATAATCTAGAACAGCAGTAATGGCAAGTATGGATAAACAAGAACCTCCCTGTCACCGTCTTTGAGGATACCGAAGTACCTCTCGGGTGCCTGAGGTTACCCACCATATCTACGGAGTGGCTAATGGAATGTCAAACCTGATTGAATCTTTATGTTCTATTAAATTTTCAGTAATCGTTTGTGGTTCTAGAATCACTTCTAGTTCTACCATACTCCCACTACTATTTTTTGAAAAAGTCCATTTTACTAAAACTGTGGCGAGTCAAGAACAATATCACTATTGATATTCCAGATGGTAGAAAGTTAACCCTCGTCATAGCCCGGGATAACCCACAAACTGCCATTACAGAAACATGTCTTGAGTTATCCAGAATCTGGTTTTAAGCATAAGCCGGACAACTCCATATACCTTAACATCGTTAAGATATGAACCATTCTATATACAATATAGAAATAGAAGCACTGATTTAATTGGAACCAGATTCAAATCATACAGCTTTCTCCAGTGCATGTCAACTAAATGGAAGGAGGCCGATCAACATTACTCAACTAGGAGTGCATTCAGATATGAGTAACCTGAAAGAGAAGTAAGTTCTAAAAATCATTACTATCAACTGAATACCAAATACAAGTATCTACATCTTCGATCACCTTGAAGAATCCTGATACTTGCAACACATAGTTCTCTACTTTATTCTTGTACCTATAACTTCTCAAAACTTGGACCTTGTATTTCTACGAAATACTTGTCTAAAACTGGAGAAGTCACAAGTAAACAGAATATAGTACGAGGACCAACCCCTTTGTCCTAATGGACACTGGACAACATACAATACTTTGTATAAGTCCTCTGAGTTGAATAACTCAGACCCTGTGCGTCATAGGTTGAAAACTGTACTATGGTTAAGAAGAATTACACCGCTGTTTAATACTCCTTACCCAATCATCAACTGATATAGGTAAATGTCCTTGACATAATTTCAAAAAGTTATATCTCACTTTATAAAATAAACGTACAGATATATCAGTTTGAAATTGGTGCATAACAACGAATATTCAAAACTAAATATTTTCCTTCAGGCAAAACCCCAGGCGATTTCCTCAAATATCACCAATTACAACGAATTCCGATATAATCACCTAATTCCCAATAACTTACTCCCACTCATCATCTGTAAAACCATACAGATGTAAGAATAAAACCTGGTAAATACATACCCTGGAGTAAGTATCTAATTGGAAAATCAGTTTTCAATTAACATTGCATAGTGAATCTGAAACATGAAAATGTTTCGAAGGGGTAGCCGGATATTCCTAGTAATGCCTCTTCCATTGTCCAGATTCATGACCGTAACCTTATATTTCCTTGCCATCTCTCCATATCTCTTTATTTTTCTTTACTCATTACCTTCTGTACACCACCCTTAGGCTAAATGGTTTTCTTCCTTCCCTACCGTTCGGCACGTGCCTATGGTTTGAAATAAAACTATCCAATAAGCGTAATAGGTGTATTCTCCTAATCCTAGGAGCCCTCGCAACCTGAGAGAAAGTAAAGGGAAAAGACAACTGAATAATCTTTATTCTATTTCTCCTGAACCAGAATCCATTCTCTAACTGGAACAAGTTCCTTCAAGTTCGTATGTAACTATACGATGAATTATCCAATAAATGTGGATCTTCGTAGTGATACGGGATGTTCTGGAGAAATTCAAATGTGAAGTAGGAGTGGCGATGATATACGCGGTTTCGTCGTGAATGATCACAGTCACAATTTACTTTGCCCTCTTTCTAATCCCTTTATTTGTCTTTACTTATTACCTTTTGTACAACACACTTAGGCTAATTGGTTTTCTTTCTTCCCCGCCTTTCGGCACCTGCGTATGGTTTGGAAGAAAACTATTCAATAAGCGCAATAGGTGTACCCTCTCCTAATCCTAGGAGCTTTCATAACCTAAGAGAAGGTAAAAGGAAAAGACAACTGAATAGTCCTATTCAATTCCTCCAGAACCGGAAACCATTCTCGAATCTGAAACAAGTTTCTTCGAGTTCGTATATAATTATACGATGGCCATATCCAATAAATGTGGATTTTCGTAGTGATACGAAATGTTCGGAGATGCAAAGGGTAAAAGGAGGAGTGGTAATGAAGTATGCAACTCTGACAATCCAAAAGTCGGTGTGTTTTAAGAAGCTTCGGTTAACTTGGTTTATCAGTTCTAGTCTAGGGTCGGGCCATGGTCGCTTCCAAAGAGAGAGAGAAAAGAAACACTCAGCGTGCACTCTAATCTAGATCAGAATGGATAATCACTTTATCTAATCAGGATGTCTCCCACTGTATCCTCAAATTCTCCTCCAAACCTGAAAGAAAAATTAGTCGGGATCATCTAAAATCACCCGAGGAGTAAACCAACTCATCAGTGGAAATTGGGATCCAACTATCATCGATAACTTGATGGAATCCACTCAAGTTATCATACTCCAGAAGGTATACGCATGCCTGGAAAGTTTTCTGTATGTTTGAAACTCCCGATGTGATTTCTACCCCATGCTCTTATGACATTGACGAAGGCCAACATATCATAAGTCACATGTCAAGTTCTACCCGTCATTGTCCAGGTTAATTTGAACCCACCCGTACATACCCTTGACAAAGGCCAACATAGTAGTATGACTGTCCCAAACCAACGCATCTATCTCTTTTCAATAGAAAAGTACAGATAGCTACCATACACCATGCCTTGACGAAGGCCAACAAACATAGCATGAATACTAGGTGCTATCCGTCTGAAATGACGGAGGGCTATGAATGGTTTTTGGCAAAAAACCTTTAACGTAATGAACTTGATATCGTTGAAGGAACCGGATAGCTTTAAAAATATATAGTAGCGAAAACTTTTGCTAAAGAGGTCATTCCCGGTGAAAGGATCTCAGCACTTTTCTCATGGAATGGAGTGCAGGATATTCCAAACTGAATACCACGATGCAAAATAAAAAGTAATCGACTATAGTGAAGTTATTACCCTGACGCAAACTTCTGCCCAAGAGGTCACTCCCGGTGAAGGGATCTCGGCTCTTGCCTCGTCGAATGAGGTGCTGGATATTCATAACTGAATATCTCTATGCAAAACAAAAGAAAACGTCCTTGTAATAATAGCTTTTGAAAATTGTTCCAACAACATCGTATAGGTCTGTTTTCCTTGCATTGATCAGAATCAACGTAGTCCCATCAATTAATCACACCAGAAAAGAACGAAAATATGATGTACGTAGATGCCATCCGCATTTGCCACTGGGCCCCATCATCACCCGTTAGGTTACTTAACTAACGATAGAGCAGGGGCTGGACTAGCGCGGGTGCAAAACATATACAACATCTACTAGTATATATATAACAATATATAATAATCGTCCCAAGCATGATAAATGCAATATCACAGATAAGCGATAAGCATTACAGAACAATACTGATAATCTAGGAGCCCCGGGTTTCATTTGAGCCGCAAGTGAAACCCGATGTTCCCCAGGTCGTGTGGATAGCCTGTGCAATGAAAACCTAGACCCCTACGAGCGCGGAAAGTTACCCGCCAAAACCAGAAGTGAGGCAACCCCCTTCATCAAAGTGAATGGGCCATCCGGCACTTCATAGAATCCGGTAACTTGAGCACCCCTCCTTCGATCAACCTGTACCCCCTACGAGTGCGGCGAATAGCCTGCCAATTCTAGAGTAAGGCCCCCTCCTTCTCAACGCCATGAGATGCGGACCCATGCCCTCTAGAACCCGGCTATCCGTGCACTCCATCACGGGGTAATTCTAGTACAGAAAATAAAATATGTACAACGGTGACATTGACCTCAACCTGGTCGTGCTCCAAACAAATAATATACAAACAGGTAGTGACGGCAGTCCACATGTCGGACGCTCAACCCACGATCACAAATGTACAAATAAAACTAAACTGCACTGCCGTTACACCCAAGCTATCCACCACGACGATTCCGCCACAACACAGCACAACACAGAACATCAACGTGAATGTCACGTTCGCAAAACCGTCTAAAAGAACTATAGCAATTAGACAAGTTGTACCGCTCTAATGACATTCATAGTCGCATATAGTAATGCATGTACTGAAAAACTTTAAACAGTGTTAGAAATATCGATTTCGAAAACACCCCGAATAGCCACTGAACCAATGATAACAGTATATCCAAACTGGGCAAAACAAGCAATACCACTTAACCAATATTCCAGAGACCAGAGCACACTACAAATTCCAAGTCCAAACTCATTCCTAAAACCGGCCACATCAGGGATTTTGGTGATCTGGCTGGTCCAATTATGAATCTGGGGCTCGTGCTTGGGGTGTGTTCTAGTGGTCATATAGGTAGTCTTCTGCAATTGCTTAAATATTTTTAGAAGACTAAAATAAAATTGACAGAAACTAGAATATTGTTGGTATTGTTTCGGAATTGTTTCGGCTTCGATACTTTAACATCGTCTAAAACAACTAGTATGTGGTTAATGGGTTGGCTCTAATACCATGTTGGGTTACGCCAGGGCCCCGGCCATCAATCCGTGACCAAATGCGGAACAAAAACTTTAAAAAACCGGCGCTAACGGAACCCTAATCTACGAATCGACCATTAACCCTAAACTAGCTATATGAAAAGGAGTTTAGAGAGGTTATACCGAACGATCCGTGTCCTTCGGTCTTCAACCTCTGTCCCAAGCTTCTCGTGGCTTCCTCGATCATGTTTGATCTCCGGTCTCCCCCCATCGAAGACGATCCACCTTGAGAGTTAGTAATACGGGCTCCGACCTCAAAACCGAAGCAACTCGAGTATCTAGTTTGCTAATCTAGATAGCCAAGATGAAGTAGAGAGTTTTTGTGATTACTTTATCTCAATACACCCTAGGTTTCTCAACACATGAGACATATAGGGTGGAGGTTGAAGAAGATGCCAAGAGAGGAAAGCGTGAAGCAATGGAAAAAGCAAGTGAAGAAAAGATGGTGGTTGCCTTTTTCCTTGTTGTGTTGTGTGAGTATTTGTTGTGTGCTATTATATTGTGTGTAGGAAACTAAAGAAAAGTTCTCACCGCAAAAGATTTGCCATCCTCACACCAATAATATCTCACACAAATATCTTACACAAAACAAAAACTATGCATGTCACCGTGAATCACTCATGACTCAACACCATGAGTCACCAAATGCACATGCATGAGTTAATGCAAACCATCACTTACACTTTCCCACCAAATAAACAATTAAACTAAATGTTTAACATAATAAAAGAAATGGCAACCTCTAAAGTAATCTTGTAACGAAATTACAAGAAAACCCATCATCCGTATATACATACCCGCATCCGTATTCCGAAAGAATACGAATACTACGAGACGAAAATAATCCAGCAATATAATACTAGGATCCGGCTTAAACCAAAGCCCACTAGTATTATCCGTCTCTATGCACAAGTGCACGTACATGATCGAACCCTGCTATAAAACCATACGGCCTCTACAACGTTTCGCCCGAAGCAGGAAAACCCTCTGTGTGGGACTCTAAAGACTCATCAATACGCTGGCGGTGGGTTTAACCACAAGCACGTCAGTGGTACTAGCTGTACGTAACGGCTATCCAGGTATTGAGCGAAAGGGAGGCCGACGAGCGAACTCATCCTGAAACCCCTACTGACCCTGACAGTGACAATATCTGTACTGTCTGGTCCGTTCGTCTATGAGTATCGCATATCGAGTCTAAGGGGTGGATAAAGTCAGACCCCTAATAATGTGACATTTAGTGTCGGTATGAAGCCCATCACCACCTGAGAAACTACTGATCCGAATCAGTAATTCTCGACTACCTTGGCCAAGGATTTCTGGTAATGGCCACCCGTGCACTCCGCGACATCAACCCCCAATACCGGGAGAAACGAATCCCCTGACGATCCGCTCACTGCCTCCATGTGGTTCGGGACTGTACCCAACTAAAACCTGTTTGCACGACTCCTTTGAGCCGTGGTAGAGTAGTAATCAAAGCACAGTGGGAACTCATACGAGACAAATGACGATCTCAGGTCGATAGACTAACCTGTACACATGTCACCAGGGAACTGCTATCTGAAATAGGTATAATACCAACGAGCATGTTCCCGGTGAGTCCGTTCGGTGTACTCATAACCCAATGAGCACCTGTATATATCTTAGGTGAACCAACTAACATCAATGGCTTGTGAGACCGGCCACCGTCCCTCGTCGGGGTCTCGATCAGTATACACTAGTCTACTCTTGGAGTATCGATGCCCAGTCTCGAAACTCCCACGACTAGGGACATTTTAAGGATGTGCTTATAGACCACCCAGCTTTCATGTATATGATCACCATCATACTGCCGGTAGTCAAGCATGAATCCTATGGGCTCTATCAACATGTAATAGTGATCTGTAATGTCACGTGAAGCATGTACACGATGATAAAGACAAACCAGATAGCACACTATCATCTCGAGTAAGACTGTTCTACCGGTATAGGTCCTCTCTCAATCATTGCAATCACGTGCCTGCGATCCAATAATTGACTTGAGGGCACTATAGCCAACAAGGTCATTACCTCGTGGGGTTTTTCTAAAGGTAAAATGAGCAATTATAATAAAAGGATGCCGTAAGTAAATTTTATGGTATTTAACTGTAAAAGTGTAATACAAGTTGCATAGCATGGTATTTTAAATTGAAACTTGTTCTCAATATTGGTTTATGGTCGCTAAACAATATATAAAGAAATGGTTGATTTGTTATTAAGAAAAGTTGGGTTTTTTAACAAATTTAGAATCGGATGTCGGATTAACTCTACTTCCGACGAGTTTTGAAAAGAGAACCTTTTAGAATAGGAAGATAGAGAAGGAGAGGGGACTTACTAGATTAGTGTAGAGAGAAGAGGTGGAGGAAGTTTTTGAGAGCTTCGTAGAGTCGTGGGATCGCCGGAATCTTTCCGAATCGTCGCCGGAACTTGACCTTGGCTAACTCCATTTGTACAACTTATTTGACTTGGAAAAATTTGAGAGTTTTGACAAATAGATTTCAGAATAGAAAGGGCTAGATATGGGATGGTAAGGATAGAATTAGGGTTTAGGAAATTAAAAATGAGAATTAAAATGCATTAAAACATTGGTTTAATGGTGATTTTTAATCCTCTGGTTAATTGCAGGAAAAACAAACAGAAGAGGAGTAGCGGGGGAGGCCAAGGGACTAAGGTTAAAAATTTGGGAGCATTACATACGGTCTGGCCCGGTGGCATCGGCCAAAACCTTGATCTCGCCGGCCATTTCAGTGAGGAATAGGGTAGGATTTGTGCCACATGTCGTGGTCTGCTCATATAATAATTTCTACATGTTTGGTTTAATCTGACTTTTCATTTTACATGTATTGCACGTGTAAACTTATAGGCTTCCAAAAAGTTTTTAAAAAATCATAAAAAATAATATGTGGCTGAGGGGATTTGAACACAAGTGCTATGTCACAGCAGTGCAAGACTTTACCAATGAGCTACAGGTGCTTTTTTGTTGTTCTCAAATAAGAAATACTTTTAAGTTGTGCTCAGGCTAAGGTACTTATTTCTGTACTTTACAAAAAATTTCTACAAAAAGTGCCACGCCCCGCTTCCCGGTGTACTGGCAAGGAGATGCGACGGGTCCGCTACGCATTTACTCAAAAGTAAACACGCTAAGCATATCTAAGCAATATAAAGTAAAGTACACAAGAGACAAGATGTAAATGAACATCAACTTATTTATTCAACATTCTTTTTACAATACAGCTGAAATGTAAGTATATGGAATGAAAGCAATGCCTAAACAATGGCATAACAGAAATGAAAATATGTACAAGTAATTTAAAGCTCCGGGTCGAAGGCTATCCGATCCAAGTCCTCGCTACTGGGCTCTGTCTCCAGAAGGTCCGATCCACCTGACAACATTCCAAAGAAAGAAGAAAGGAATGTCGTCAGTGAACAATCGCTCGGTAAGTCCCAAAGAATAGGTATAGACCGAATAGATAGAAGGAGAATGTAACTTTTAAAGTTGTATTATATTGTTAACGTTGTTGTTTGTAGCTTGGTACAGAAAATACCAATGTATACGAGAGGAGTCCCACTATTCCGGAGACTAGGTATACGGAGCACAAGGAACCGTTCAGCCACGGTACAACGGCAATAGATATTCAGGTTAGGTGTATTATGGTTACAGTCTCGTACCACTTTTAATACCTTTCGTACCAATCTACCCCTTATAAATCCCACGATGTCTTGATTGTATTGTTTGTATTGTATTGTCTTGTATTGTAAATTGTATATGAATGACTTGCCGAAACCATGATATCAGTAAATGGAATGGATATAAATGGAGGGTCATGTAGACGGGGTATATCCATGGTTCGGTCCGGTCAATATAGATTGATATAGATTGAATAGATGGATTCATGTTGAATTGTAATTTATACTTGAATCACATTCAAGTCAGATTGATTAGATTGAGACTCAGTCTGAGTCGGATACTTTGAAAAAGAACTTGAAATTCTGAATTAGTTTTGATGTTATCGGTAACTGCTGCACATGGACGACAGGATTTGTGTCTTTTTCCAAGACAATTACCGTGTTGATAACACCGTTTATTAGATTGTCTACCTTAAATAGGAAAGCACCCATATCTCCGGCTCCCTGAGGCTCAAGAGACTGGTCCCGCTTAAACCTATGTTTACTAAGGTTCTTGTTGTAATTTAGTATAACTTGAGGGGGGTTTATGTGAAAATAGTTTGATATAATTTTCAAAATACAGCTCAAGCATTTAATTATCGTCGTTAGGGTTTTCATAAATGTATATTTTTATACAAGTGAAATTTCTAGTGAATAAAACATAACTTCATAATATATGGTATTTTATTGAAATATTGGAATTGTGTTGTATTTGAATGGTATTTTCATGTAATAGTGATTCCTTTGATTTAAAAAACTTGGAATATTTATATAATTAAAATAGGTATTTTGATAATAGGTATATATATATATTTAATGAAAATAATTTATTTATTTTCTTGTAGAAATCTCATTTTTCTAAAGAAAAATGTTTAAAAATTCAATCGAGATTGAATTCTCCTTGCGGAAGTCTGCATCTCGCTCTACTAGGTCCGAGGATGTGCAATAATCCGCACCGTCCCGAACGGGGTCCCCAAAAGTGGGTTGTAGAGGCGCAATTGCAAGGAAATGTTTGATATATGTTTTTATAGAAATGGTTTTATAAGTTGATGGTATTTATTTGCAAAGTCATTTATCCCAAGAATAAATTCCAAAAACTTCATCGTGCTGTGATAGAGATGTGTATGGTGATGAGGTAGGTCATTATCTCGTGAACTATCTAAAGGTAATATGTTGTTTATGTCGGAAACTAAAGTATGTGGTATTTTACTGTAAAACTGCGATAAAAATTGCAATATAAATTCTTTTGATGTGAAACTTGTTTAATATGTTTGTTAACGTTTATTGAACATGATATAAAAGTTTGGTATTTTCTTGTTTAAGAAAAATAGGATTTTTAAAGAAAAACCGAATCGGAAGTCGGATTAACTCCGCTTCCGTTGGGTTTTAGTATTTAAATTTTTAGAATAGAGAAGGAGAGAGAAAGAGGGGACTTACTGGCTTCAATGAGAGGGAAGAGGTAGGAGAAGTATTGGGGAGTGTCGGGATGTCGTTTTGTCGCCGGAATCTCCTTGTATCGTCGCCGGAACTTCGTCGAAGTTTCGCCTTTCGCTAACTCCACTTATACATAATTAGGACTTGAAAGTTTTTTAGAGTTTTGGCAGGGAATTGTGAGTGAGGAGGGCTGAAATGAGGTGTGGTATTTATAGGAGAAATTAGGGTTTGGTGTGTTAAAGAATGCATTTAAAATATGCATTAAAATTTGATAAAATGGGGTATTTTAATTCTCTGGTTAATTGCAGAGAAGATAAACAGTGTAGGGGGAGGGGGTAGGACAAGGGTCGCAGGGGAAAAAGAATGGGAGCGTTTCGCATGGTTGGGCCCGGCGGTAGCGGGGAAAAAAGGGTTTCACCTGTCTTTCACCGACCGGGGGGGCTGGGGTTTGGTGCCACGTGTCCTTGTCACTTGGTTTCTTCAATGCACATGTTTAAATACTTTGTGACTCTTCAGTTTACGTGTTGTGCACGTGTAAACCCTTGAGCTTCTAAAAGATTAAAAGAAATTTTAATAAAAAGATAATGTGGCTGATGGGATTTGAACTCGGGTGCTATGTCACAGCAGTGCAATGCTTTACCAATGAGCTACAAGTGTTTTCTTGCTGTTCTAAAGCAAATCAAATTCTTATAGCATTCACAGGAATTGTAAATACCCCAATTGTACATTAATTTTTTAAACAATTTTATGTACATTGAAATTGGAGTTGTTACAAAAATTTTAGAGTTGTTACATGCATTCTGATGTTTGGGGGCCATATCCTATTACGTCAAACCGTGATTTTCGATATTTTGTTATTTTTATTGATGATTACTCTCGAGTGACATGGCTATATTTGTTGAAATCTAGAACCGAAATCTTTGATGCCTTTAAATCATTTATTACTGAGGTGCAAAATCAATTGGGTATTAATATCAAAACTCCGAGAAGTGATAATGCAAAGGATTACTTTAAGTTTGCTCAGTTTCTTGACACCTTTGGTATTAAACATAAGTCCTCATGTCCCTGTACACCTTAACAAAATGATGTTTCTAAATGAAAGAATAGTCATCTGTTGGAGGTCACGCGTTCTCTTTTGTTCCATATGAATGTTCCTAAACGTTTTTTGGATGATGCCATTCTCACTGCTTGACATCTTATCAATCATCTACCAAGTTCGGTCTCAAGGGGAGAAATTCCAATCTCTATTTTATTTCCTTCTAAACCTTTATTTTCTCTTCCTCCACATGTTTTTGGTTGTACTTGTTTTGTCCACAATCATCAACCTGGCTTATTAAAGCTTGATTCTAAGTCCATTAAGTGTGTTTTCTTAGAATATTCTCAGAGTCAAAAGGGATACAAGTGTTATAGCAAAGAACTCAATATAGTCTTTGTCTCTGCTAATGCGACCTTTCATGAAAATACCCCTTTCTTGAGTACTAATGTAATACCCCAGTCACTTAGAGAGGATTTTTCTATTAATGAAAATGATGTTCTTGTTATCGAATCTTCTCTAACCAATCCTTCTGTCTCAGCGGCACCAAATATTTCAGAACTAGATGATCATTTAATTGAGCAACCAATTCAGGTAGAAGAAAATAAGGAAGAGGGGCCTCTAGTCATTGAAGAACTTATACATGTTCCAGATTCAAATCTGATTCATACTGATCTTGATCTTCCAATTGCCCTTCGCAAAGGTACCCATACTACTAAACCTCTCTATCCTCCATCATATCATGTCACATATGCTAGACTTTCTCCCTCGTATTGAACATTTGTTGCTATTGATTCCTATGATATTCCTTCTTCTATATTTGATACTCTGGCTCATCCTGGATGGAGGAAAGCCATGGAAGAAGAAATGTTGATCTTATGCTTGAATGATATGTGGAAGCTTACCCAGTTGCCTGTTGGAAAGAGAGCAATTGGTTGCAAATGGGTACATACCATAAACTTTAATCCAGACAGCTCATTGGCTCGTTTGAAGGCCAGACTTGTTACCAAGGGCTATTCTCAGACTTATAGAGAAAATTATGATGAGATATTTTCTTCTGTGGCAAAGATGTCGTTTGTACGTATATTCCTATCACTTGCAGCCACGTACAAGTGGCCGCCACATCAGCTTGATGCGTAGAATGCGTTTCTTCACGGTGACTTAAAAGAGGAAGTATATATGGAGCAACCATCTGGTTTTGTTGCTCAGGGGGGTCTGGTAAAGTCTGCAAACTTCAGAAATCTTTATATGGTCTCAAACAGTCTCTGCGTGCTTGGTTTGAGAGACTAACTAGCGTTGTTCAAGCGTTTGGATTATACAGAAGCAGCATTGATCATTCAGTTTTCTTTAGAAATCGAGGAGGCTGCAGGATTTTGATGGTTGTTTATGTTGATGATATTATAATCACAGGCAACGATGCAAAATGTATTACCGAGTTAAAAGCTTATTTTCAGAAGAAGTTCAGCACTAAATACTTAGGAGAGTTGAAATACTTTCTTGGCATTGAGGTGGCGCGTTTTTCTCCTCAGGACGGTATCTTTGTAACTCAAAGGAAGTATGTTCTTGATATGCTTAAGAAAGCAAAGATGTCTGAGTATAAGTCTATTGACTCGCCTATGGATCATAATGTCAAGCTATATCCAGAGCAGGGGGGCCACTTACTGATCCAAGACGATATCGTAGATTGGTTGATAAGCTTAATTATTTGACTGTGATGAGGCCTGACATATCTTTTCCTCTTAGTATAGTTAGCCAGTTTATGGTGGATCCTAAAAATTCACATTGGAATGCAGTGATGTGTATCCTTCGCTATTTGAAAGCTACATCAGGGAAATTTATTATGTATAAAAACTTTGGGTTACAGCGTTTACAGATGCAGATTGAGCTGGATCGCCAAGTGATCGAATATCAACCACAGGTTTTTGTGTGTTTGTTGAAGGCAATTTAGTCTTGTGGAAAATCAAGAAACAAAATGTTGTCTCACGTTTAAGTGATGAATCGGAATATAAAGGCATGGTCAATACTACGAATGAGCTAGTGTGGATAGTTTCTCTTCTTTGAGAATTTGGTTATCAATCTAAGGAGCCGGTAAAACTTTATTGTGACAACAAAGCTGCAATTTATATTGCCAACAATACAGTTTTTCACAATCGAATAAAGCACATCGAAGTATATTGCCATTTTATTCGAGAAAAAATTGAAGAAGGGATCATTAATACAGTCCACATGAAAACAGACTATCAATTAGCAGACTTATTCATCAAGCCTTTGGGAAGAAGTCGAGTACAGTTTATTTGTACCAAGTTGGACAGGAGTGATGTATATGCTCCAACTTGAGGGGATGTTAAGAATAAGATATAGATATATATTTAATTAGATTGGTAAGATTTAGATTTGATTAAATCTAGTTAGATTATTTGTATTTCCTATTATTAGAAAAGTAATAATATATATATATAGATAGAGAGAGAGAGAGAATAATGGAAAAAAGGTGCCATAGGAGGGAATTTCCTCCTACGGCGTGGAAAAAATACACACTCCACCATTTTTTCCAACGATCGACATAAATCATCATCATCTTTATCATCTAAGATGTGGATACACCAAATTTTATGCGATTCTATCACTTTTTCACCGTTGATTTAGTGGGTGCGAAACTAACGGTTTACCGACAATAGAACTTTTTACATTGCTAATCCAACGGTGAAAAAGTTGAAGAATCACGTGAAGTTTGATGTATGCCCATCTTAGATGATAAAAATGATGATAATGGATGCCGATCGTTGAATAAAATGCTGGAAGGTGTATTTTTTCAACGCCGCCAAACGAAAATCCCTCCTAGAGCCTCTTTCCTCCATTATTCTCATATATATATATATATATATATATATATATATATATGTGGGATTTTCTAGATATCTTATCATTTTCCCAAAATCTAATTCTCTTTTACAAAGTTCTCCATGATATTCTTTGGTTGACTCTGTTTCTAATTTTAGGGAAGCAAATCATGTCATTAGTAATTTAATTTTGGTACTTGCAGGTTTGGATTTTTTGTTAAATTCATTCTTTTTGGCACTTTCTCGTTAGGAAAATCGGTGTGATTAGATGCATTATTGATACTTGTGGGTTTGGAATTTCTAAACGTTCATATTTAAAGTACATTTTTAAAGAGAAGCCTAGTTTTTATAAATAATTAGAAAAATAGACACCGGAAATGCCTCTTTCTCATTAGAAAAATCGGTGTTCTTAGATACTGTTGATTGTAGGTTTGAAAGTTCTAAAAGTTGAGATTTTTAAATTTCTTCTCATGCAACATAAATTAGACAATCCGAAAAGCTTACGAGATTTAATTGCACATAACACCCTCCATCCATATATCGTGTAGCAATTATCGTTAATTAACGAATTTATAAGTATATGATATCAAGTCGGTCAACTATAAGGTCATATGTCTTCTTCCCAAGACAAACAGTATTTTTATATTCTTTATAAAGATTCAAATCCTAAAATATTTAGATGCCCACCTTTCTCTGCCTATACAAGCATATACAAGCATGCTAACGAGAGACTATAAACCTTGCCAGCTTGTAGCATTATATAATTTGTATGAGACAAATTTACATGAGAATTTTCATTAAAAAAAAGTACACAATTGTACATACTTCGCATCTTTGAATAATAAATACTGTCAGGCTTATCCGCGAATCAAGAAATGATTAATCTCCGAAATTATATTGTATATAATTCATTAATTATAATTAATTTGAAATTGGCTAGAGATTTTTTTTTAAAGACTTTAATCATCAGTCACTAAAGCTAGATTTAGATTCTTATTAATTTTTCTTAATAAGGGAGGAACAAAACATAAAGAATCTTTGCCAAAAATAGGTAATATAAATCAATGCGCATGAGATGAAATGAAGATGCTGTCATGGCAATTGTATGCAAGGCATGTGAAGGACATGCATAATGTGTGCATGGGCGTGGGCCTACACGCGCTCGGACCGTGTCATGCACGGGTTCAGAAATTGTTGGATGCACCTAACAAACATGTGAACCCAAATGCCCTGCCAACTCATATTGGCAAAGTCCCACCACAAAAAAAATTTGAAGAACAAAAACTGATCATCAGGGATATACAAACAATCCGAGCGGACTCTGTATCTGTATCATTGCCTGTCTTTAACGAGTGAGGATAGTAATCTTCATTCTGACGACTTTCCGTATTTATATCCGCTTTCGCCAACACTCCAACAGCTATCAGATATGGATATGGTGGTAATATATTCATATTGTATCCGTATTCGATATCAAAATAATAGTACTTGATTTTATCATGCATTGTTTTATAATATCAATCATTTCATATCCGTATCCGATAGCTATTAGCAGATGCGGATACCTTATCCGTACCGCACGGTCACATAATTTTTGATCTTGAAGATTTCACAATTTTTTCAAATGGAGAAGGAAAAAAAATAGTATCATCATAATGGTCTTTTCCAAATCTTTGACTAGATACGTTGTTGGCTCAAAATACTCACATTAATGCTAATCTGATTTTTCTCTCTTCAACTTTAAAAATCCATACCGTGCAAGTACCATAAAATCCCTATCATGCAAGCGCCACCAGTCCAACATCTTTCACGATCGGACAAGAGATCTAGGGTTTAAACACATCATATTCCAACTTACTATTCAACATAAATACATGATTAAATAGATGAAGGAAAGACGGAAAAAAGAAACAAAAAAGAAAGAACGAAAATTCAACCTGACGAAGCTCAATTTTCAGGAAATACATCACATACATGTTACCTAGGCTTAGCTAAATTGAATCAATTTCGTCTCCAATGTTATGTTGGAGGTCGCAAAGTTGTTCCCCAAAAGGGTCAATTTCAAAAATAAAACAAAATATTTGTCCATTAGCATTCCATGAATCATGAAAAGAGAGACAATAGCATTTGCTCATTTGCAATGATATTCTAAACACAAGCTAATGGGTGCTGCATGTGTTCTTCTAAACATAAATTATTAAGCTATAAGCAGCTGCTATAGCCCAGCAGCACTTAAATACACATTCGATAAACATTCAGTACAATCTCTATAAAGGCACTACGTGCAATGCAGCCATGATAATAACACCAGGTATATTCGAAAAATTAATGCCAAGGTCATAGTTCTTAAACATAAATCCGATCTAATAATATTAATGATTCTAATCGTCCAGCAATCTTACGCCTTGATACATTGCGCCCTGTCGAAGATCATCCAAAGTAACAGCACTTCTGAAGCCGTTTATCTCTCTTAGGCTGATCCAGTTATTGCGGTTAAGGAAATCTCGGAAGTCATCCCCGGTATAAAACGTCTTGTCCTCCGTAGTTACTGTGTTATCAACATACGTGCAGACTTTTATCGTCACTCCTGAACAACTCATATCATCTCAGTAAAAATTCATAATGCTACAAGGTTAGATCAAACATAATATATTATGAGAAAAGAGTGTTTACGGTATCACTATAATCAGCTATCTACAGTGATATTGTTACGACAACACCCCAACTATATTTCAAGGCTAAATTGCAGAAAATACCCCACTTTTGGCATTACCCCTCTTTTCAAAACTTGCACATTGCACCCTCTGAGAGATTAACTGTGATACCTTTGACCTTGGATCAAAAATTTTACTCCCAATAATATCCTTCAGCATCTTTTTTTTTAATAATCGCTTCATTAACAGTTGATAGTTAATATTCTGTATTTTGGGAATAAAAATTTGAACCAGCGGTTAAAATAGAGGGCAAAGTGCAAGTTTGAAAGAAAAAAAAGCGAGGGGTATTTCCTGCTACATGGCCAAAAGTGAGTGATATTTCCTAAAATTACCCATTATTTAATAATGACGTATCATACAATTCAATTAAATAACAGCTTCACCTTTTCATTACGTCAGTTAAAATAGATAGATACTTTACCCACCCAAAGTCATGCTCTTACACACCAAAGAGAGACACAAAGTAGAGGTTCACATCAAAAGAAGAACCCCCAATGGGATACAGGTGAGTGTCACCACTTTCTTTGTCCAAGTGTAATGTGAGTTTGCGTGTGAAGTATTTTCTTTTATATAATAACCAGCTGAGTTATGTCTGCTACCACTGTAGTAGCTCCCTACAGTTAGTCCAAATATCCAATTCCTTGAAGATTAGGTATTATTGTTACCGTCGTCGAGATGAAGCGAATATGTCCCAAGGGGCATTTCTCTATCAAGACAGCGGACAACCTCATCTTCATCCTCGAGCCAAAACGCCCGCTTTGTTCTTATGCCAAAAGCAGATTTGATCGCCTCCTTAATTGCCTCTGAAGTCCCATCGATGCCTATTTTTTTGGTGTAATCCCCCCACTTAACTAAAATAACTCTTCCACCATAAGGGGCAGGGTTATCGCCACCTGAAGTAATTAAATCAATACAGAACAATGAATTAACTTAAAATTGAAAAATAAATAAATTTGATTTACAAGACTTTCCACAAAAAGACACCACATATGCAAGCACGGCTACTAGAGAATTGTGTCACGTGTACACACGAACCGTTAATGTACAGAATTGTGGCATACTGCGTTTTGTGGATCAGATCAGAAACAATTCCAGAATATCTAAAAAATACGTCCCAAGTTATATCTGGTTTTGGGCCAAAAGCATGTGCCTTTAAATAGAACTAACTTGGGCTATGGCATAACCAAAGGAGCACAACTCTTTAAGAGGTCCTATGCGGGTTGCATCCGAATTCCAAAAAATATAAATTCCAAAAATGCAAGTCTGTCTTACCATTTGCAGAGGCCTCTCTCCAATTCCATGGTGGAACATCACTGGCAGTGACTGCATCGGCGCTTGTTATGGCAAGAGGGTGTCCATCATGATCCAAACGCCGTTCTAGAGTTAGCGTTGACCTACCACTACCTGCGATGAAAAGAAATATTAGCAAAATCCCCAAGTATTGTATAAAATTCTTTTCCTGCACATTTAGTAGGATGTTTTAAATGTCCTCAACATGTCCGACATGTCTCCCACAATGTCCCTTTTTAGCATTGGATGCCACGAAATTGAGGCAAATATTTCTTAATGTCATTTTTAATGGATGCTCCGACATGTCGTGTTTGGCGCGACATACAGCCAGTCATATCCTGACTTGGAAGCTAAATCTGAAATAAAAATTTAAAATAGTGTTGTATTGTTCATTTATTTGTCTTTCTTGTTGTCTTGTAGGGTAGGGATCATGTATAATTCACACTCGACATTTATTTTATAGAAGCAGGTTATAGTCCGTCCATAGTGCAATACACAAGCATTTAGGATTTGATGAGAGAGAGAATATCTTAAAAAATAGGATTTAATTTTTCTTTCAATCTCAGCCGTCTGTGTAATTACCAAAAAATGTACTTCTACCAAAAAATGTCAAATGTGAATAATATAGGATCCTTACCTATATTATATTACTTGATAGCAACTAAACAAAAAATGTACATGCATTTCCTTTTTAATAATTTTGGTTCTTTATAGAGTTTAACATTTAAATCATTAATCTTTGTGAATCAAAAACTTATGTTTAATGTGAAAGTGATTTGTCCATACATTTATGTATATATTTACTTAGATGTATAATATTTAGGGTATATAGTAAATGCACAACTTGTTATGGCCATACTTAGGACACATAACTTTCATCCGTCATGACAACCAATACTTACTAAATATCGGTATCCTAACATGGAATTTTCTTAGACGACATGACGCGACACATGACATTTAAAACATCACTGGGGATAATGTGAAATGCATAGCCTCATGAATTGCATCAATACGAATGGAAAGAGCAGTTATCTGGTGTGAATCATATTATGTGGATATAAAAGTATTACTCTTTAGATTGATCATTTGCTTCAACTTTGGTAAAATTATTTTGGTTATGATGCAAGTCAGTGTGGTCAAAATGAGTTACAGTGATCTTAATTATTTTGTGATGAAAACAATGTTGCGGAAAATGGGGTGCCGTAGAGGGCAAGGCTAAGGCTTCATGGGGCTTTTTGGCAAGGCTAAGGCTTTGTTGGGCATTAGCAGCAAAAAACAACAAGGGCCACTTTAAATATAAAAAATAATAGTAATAGAACGGGATAGATAAAGAGGGTTTTCTAGAATAATTTTATTTGAAAACAAACGAGATACTTTTGATGATCTGTATAAGTTTTAAATTTTATAGCTTTGCAATGTTCCTTTAAATAGTCGGTAGGTTGATTTGGATGCCACACCGAAGCTAAATTATATAACCCACAACAAAAGGATTTGACCCTATAACAATCAGTGGACTTTTTTTTAATCGATTCTCCAATTATCCAAAGAGGTCGAAGGGTTATAGATTTTACGCGATGATAGCGATATGTTAAGCCATAAAACACAAAAATGATAAGGGAAATTTGTTTCTAAACCCAATTATCAAAACCAACTTATTTTTAAACCCAAGTAGTTCCAAAATTGCTTACAAACCCAATACGTAAATTATACGAAATAATAGAAACCCATACGCCTCAAACACATTATTCTGGTATTCCCTATTTTACCCTCTAGTTATCCTCTTGGGAGACGAATCGATTTAAAATATTTCCAACTAGTGTTTTTTTTACTTGTTAAGAGAGATTTTCTAAATATCATCCACAACTTCATTATTGGATCTTTTCAATTTCTGGATCTTTTCGATTTCTGGATCTAAAATTAGAGTCCCTCTGCATATTTAAATACTTCGATTTCAATTTGATGAAACCCTAATCATATTCCCTTTTCTTTTCGGAACCCTAAGATCGAACATCATACCTTATTAAAGTCTGAATATAATAGCTTAAGAAAAGTATTTGGGTTTTGTTAAACAAGTACATAATGAAACATGGTGCTCCAGTTTAACGGTTTTCAATGAGATGGAGTTGACTATCCCAATTGAAAGATGAACACTTTATCAATTTGATTTGATAAGTTTTATTCTACATAGCAAGTGGTTAAAGGAAGAAACATGAGTAAAAAGATCGTGAAATTAAGAAAAGATGGATTATTTAAGAACTTGGTTGGGTGTATAATGGATTTTGATAGAATGAAGGTTGAAGATAAGGGTAACAAGGGTATTTTAAAAATATTGGTGTATAATACACCGTATAAAATTCAGTATAAGGATTTTTGGGTATAAAAGAAATTAAATATAAGCTATTGGGTGTTTTGGCATTTATGGAAGCTTGTGGGTTTAAAAATAAGTGTTATAAGAAATGGGTTTTAAAGTAGTTTTGTCAAATGATAAATATGTTATAAATATGGGACCTAAGGAAATAATTTTATTAGCCATCTACAATAATGAATTATACTAAGATTCCATCATTCAATTTCAAAATAAAAATTCACAATATATAAATAACAGATGGATGGTGAATAGAAAGATTAAAGAGACGCAGGTAATTACCATGGCATATACCATACAAAATAGTGAAAAATTGAAAATATATGCATAAACAAATTTAGACAAATAAATGTAATTGTACACTAAAGTTAAGACCATACAAGAGGTGGCGGAGAGAGGTACGGTAAAAATGATCATGCCTTCAACTCAAACCAAATTTAACCTTACCGTACATTGAGTTGTGATGAAATAAAGCACACGTAGAATGCAAACCAAGAGTTTATCCTAATTTGGTTGGTGAAAAAAACGGTTAAAGTATGGCTTTAAGTCGCTAAAGCAAGTTAAAGCAGAGGAAAGGCAGAGGAAAGTCACTAAAACTTTACGTAAACGCAAAGTGTCTTGTGGTCGCTTTCTGTGAAAGGGGAGCTTTAATGTGGATTTACAGGGTTTGTACAACCGTGTACTAGAATCAGAGATCAATGATAGTGAAGTGGAATAAATGAAATTTTTCTATATATGTTTCAAACAAGGAAAGCTATAATGCCATTAAATCGGATACCACCGCCAAGAACGCAAGAAATCCAAAAGGATCTTATGAATTAAACTACAGCAAGCTGAGGAAAGTACACCAACCGGAGATCAATATCTGGCATCAACACAAATTACAGCGTTAATCGCATATGATTAAAGGCTATGATTCATGACGGTAAACATAAATATGCTTTTGCCGATATATTAATCAATATACCTTACCTTTTCACCTTTTCCTATATTGATTCGAAACCATATCTCTCTTCTTACTCTATTTAATGCCTTTTTTTAATTAACAAGACTATATATAGATACATTTGATTTTTCTCCTTTCATTAACTGACTTATTAAGAACGAGAACAAGTGTGATATGGGCAGAACATGGTCTCGAACTTTCCTTAATAGAACTACTATTATGATCCATAAAGCATTACAGTATCTCATATAATATCTAGGATAATTACTACTTAAATTATCAATACTGGTGTTTTGCACAGGCAACACACTTGCATGTATGGTAGGCAATGTATGAAAATATTTACTATAATATTAGGTTTTGTTAATGGGAATGAAGGTTTTCCAGAAGTTTTTAATCGGTTTCAGATATATCCGCTAACAAAACCAGATATTTAAAAATAGCTATACCAAAAAATCATATGTTTAACTTATTTTATTTAAAATTATGAGAGAAAAATTATGCCACGCGTCAAATTGAGATTCAAATTGGAATATCAATTAAAGACCCCCTGCCCTTTTGAGCAATAGAGATTAATGTTGTAATTCTCAGATTCAATACAAAATAAAACCATGCAGAAGAAATCATGTCACCTTATTGGTAAAACAATTGAATACAAATGGAAGAACCAAATATGGAAAATGGAGAACACAGAGAGTATAGATATGAACAGAAGTACCTTCTACAGCACTAAATGTAATACCCGCATCTTCAAGCCCTAAATCAGCAAATGGATTCGAATGGTCATGAAAAGGAATAAAAATTTGTGACAACGATAAAAGAAACTAGAATAATCTGTACAGCTAGTGATATTTTGAATGTTGACCATAAAAAATAGTATATGTTCATCATAGGTTAGATATAGACCAGAAATTGCAGAAACATTCTTGGATACACTGGCAAAAAGACTTAAAATTGCAGAAACATTCTAAGATACACCGGAAAAAACAAAATTGTAACAGCCAAATAATGTAGGCAGAAAATAACGGTCAGAGGTGGAGGGGTGAACAAAAATATAAATGCAACTGCTGTCAAGTTTCAAGTCTCCCACACATGGCTCGATTCCATTCTTATAACTTTGTTCATATATTTAGAAGAAAGAAGAACAAACATATTAAAATAACAATACAAATGTTCAAAGACAACGATTTAGTAGTTGTATGCAGGATAGTAGAAAGACGGATGAGAGTCCAAAAGCTACATATACCTTATACGGTAAAACTGTGCAAACCATCATGAGGTGAAATCTGGCTACATGAGGACAGCACGATTACAAGCATGCATGCAATTACAACAAGAAATTACGCATTTAGAGATATTCTAAGTCTCATAGTCCAAGAGCTACATATATGCATTTGTGTATATATTTTGGTATATCGGTCATCTGCATTAAGCTCAAACTGAATCACTCAAAATTAACTCAATTGGTGAGACAATAAATGGCAACTTTTAAAGGCAGCTAAGCCTAGTTTGGCAACCAATTTTCCTGAAACCATGGTTTCGTTTAAGTTAAAAGGAAACCACGGTTTGCATGTTTCGTAAAATTGTGGTCTTGCAAAGTTGAGGGTCATTTCGGAATATAAGGTTTCGTTTAACCTAACATTTATTAAGTGATGGAGAGAGAATAAAGAGAGACGACAGAAAAACTTTACGAAACTTCACCCATATTGGAGTTTAGAAAAATGGGTATCGAGCCACCGAAACTTTTTGAAACCGCGGTTTGGGAAACTCTATTTTGGTTGCCAAACAAGCAACGGTTTTATGTTTTGAGTTTGGCATCGAAACACCCACAAAACAATCGTCGTGGAAACCATAACCATGTTGCCAAAGGAGGCCTAACTGATTGAGAAAATAAGCTTATCTAAGCATTAAAAAAATGTAAATGAAGAATTATTAATACCACATTGAACAATATAACCAAAAGATATACATGGTAAGAATTGAATGTATTTACATAAAATTTAAAATTTAGATTAAGGTTATAACCCTGTTGTAAAACACGTATCCATCCCTAATCGTTGACCACAGTGTAACCGGATTCTTTACCGCATGATGGATTAGGAAGAATGAGGCATAAATATATTTTTAATCTATAAATCTATAGAAAAACCCTGAAGTAAAAAAGACTGGAAGGAAGGAAATATGTTAATCTAAGAAGGAAAGAATTGAGACTAATAAGTCAATACTGAGTTTGCATATTGAATGTTGGATATGGGAAGGTTATAAGTATCGGATTTATGTTCGATTATACGGTCATCCCTTCGCAAACTCAGCATAGAGCCAATTATGTGGTCATTCGTCCCTATAATACTATTCGATGTGTTTGCTACCCAAAAACATTTAAGCGGCAGTCAATCGTCTGTTTAAACCTTGTTTTTACAGCAATCGGTAATAGCATGGAAATCAATAATTAGCCAATTCCATGCAGCCATGATAAAACTCCAGCAATAAGCATAAAAATACTACAAATCGGGTCTCTCGATAAAAATCAGGACATGCCCAAAGCAAAATGATGCATGCTTAAAGTAGTTTACAAAACCAGCTATGGATTATTGTGGCCCTTGATTTGTAAAACAAGAAATTTATAAAATGTGCAAAATAGAAATCTAAATCCTGCACATTATAGAAGCCTAAATTTGAAGCCTGTCTGCTCAAAGTAGACATCTGAGCTTGTTAAAGATTAGAAAAACACAACAATTTTTTTTCCCTTGATAGGATATAATTAAAAATATACAAGCATAAAATATATGAACGCAGACTATTTCTACATCTTCTGCTGTTTCCATGATTTCGATTGAGCTCAAACATAAAGTTTAAGTCTTTCTTACATTTGTACACCTTTTAGAGTCTTTCATGTATTTAGTTACATAGATCATACTCATAAGTTGGTATATACTATATCCTTTGCCGATCGACTTCTCCATCTATCTATTTTCTTAAAATATTTCCTAAGATTTGATTCCAAGATGGCTATTAGCTATCCAACATTGTCGGCACATCATCATGCATTTGCATTTGGTATCTATTAGCTAAACTATCAAAATAAAAACTTTATCAAGTTGCTACCTTTATCAGCAAACTGGATATAAGAATCGGTCTTCGGCGCCACGGGGCTCTTATAAGCCGCGTTCTTACTCCTCTCCTTCAGCAGCTCATCAAGCTCCTTATAATACGACATCTTCGCAGACCCGCTCCCTTTGTACTGATGCCTCGCCTTCTTAAACTCCTTCAACAGATTCCTCCACTTGTCTGTGCACATCGTAGGAGACCTATCAAACCCTTTATTCCTCATCTTCGTGGAGATTTTCTCCCACAAATGCTTGTTCGACTTCGAGGTGTTGAACAACCCATCCATTTCTTTCCTCAATCCAATCAAGCTCCTGGTCTCCTCTTGAACCCAGGTCTCCGCTCTCTTTTTAGGAGCCTTCGCCTCAGGGTCCTCGCTGCTGCTCTCGGCAAGGATCATCTGTTGCTGTTGATGTTGTTGGCCATTGCCCGCGGCGACTTCGATCATCATGTCTCTACCTTCCTCTTTGTAGAAATCGATGGGGCGAGGCTTTTCGGATAAGTACATGGCCTTTTTGGGGCTTGATTGGGATTCTTGCTCTTCTTCTTCCTCCTCTTCCTCTCTTCTCTTGGGGAGAGATGAGGAGAAGAGCTGATCTAGAGAGAGAAGGAGAGACATTTAGAGACATGGGTTTTGGAGAGGAGAGAGAGGGGAACAATACCCATGTCTTGGATTTTGCAATAAGTTAGGGTTTTTTTAGAGAGAGGAAGCGTGGTCATGGTTGGGGTTGATGAAGATGGGGGTGTTGGAGAGGGGAGAGAGAGGAGCAAAACCCATGATGGGGATTTTGCTATTGGGGAGCGAAGGGGATTTCTAGAGAGAGAAAGGGTTTGGTTTGTTTTTTTTTTAAGAGAGAGAAAGCGAAAGTTTTGGAAGCTGAGAAAAGAGTGGGGGAAGAAGACGCAATACAGCTGGATTTTTAAGGATTGGAAAAAATATTTAATCATTTTTTAGTTTAAGAAATTATTCGGTGTTCGCCTACAATACGATCTTTTCACAAGAGAAAGAGATAATATTTATTTACGAACTTCTAATTTTCTCTCTTTCACGACGTAAAAGTTATTTTTTTAAAATTCTGATAAAATCTTTTTAATGTATCTTTATAGTTTAATGATTGAAGATTCATAATAACTGATGTATATGTTTAATTATAACCATCGCCACAAATATGGAGAAAAAGCAGAAGTTTTATATAGTTTTTAGAAAAAAATAAGGATTGAACTCTGTCTGCATTAAAAGCTTATAATGGAATATATTTTTGATCTTCAACGTAAAAGCTAACCCCTTGTCCCTTTTCCAATTTGTTTCTTATTTTAGGTTTCTATGATGTTTTGTATTGTCTTCATAATTAATCACCACTGAAATCATGAAATTTATGGATGATTTTTAAGGGTAAATTGTCAAAAGGCCCCTGGCCCGCTCAATAGTTATCTAAAAGCCATTGCGATTTACAAAACTGCTAGGAAGTGCCTACCGTTCAAAATCTTTGTGAAAAATCCGTGGCTATATTTCATTTAGACCCTATATTCTCTCGGCTTCTTAGATATTTCAAGAAACTGTTTAGATATCACAGACAGATGCAACTATTTAGATATTACAGACAACTGCCTACATGCGACTAGTATGCAAGCACCAGCAGAAAAAAATGCAATAGCGAGAAAAAATATTTGCGAGGGACAAATTTTCCTTGGTAACGTGTACACTACCAAGCGAATTTTCCCTCTTACCAATATTCTCTCGGTAATTATTTAGTTTTAAGGGTGAAAGAATAAACTATTGAAGGATAATTGCCGAGAGAATATTGATAAGAGGGAAAATTCGCTTGGTAGTGTACACATTACCAAGTGAAATTTGTCCCTCGCAAACGTTTTCCCTCACCATTGCATTTTTTCTACCAGTGAAGGGTTTTAAAACTAGGGCAAAAAGCTCAGGGCTTTTTACACAAGTTTGAAGTGGGCTGAGGGCTTTTGATAATTTACCCTACTTAAAACAAAATTTGTGAGGGGTTAGTGAGAGGTCTCTTCTGTGGACCTTTGGAGAACAACTGGGCCTCAGAAGGCTATCATTTTCAACTTGGGCTTTTCCTCAACTGAGTCCACACCACTAGATATGGGCTTGATCAAATCATCAAGCTATCCCAACAAGTTGCTAATTAAGCCATTAATTTTGTTTTGTTTTGCTTTTTTAATGTCCCCTGAACTCTAACCAAGAGCACAACAGACCCACCCGGGCCTCGAAATCTTTAATTTGTAGCCATTTCTCTCCTCTGGAAGGAACTATTCGGTGTGCCTGCTGTAATACGTCCGGACAGGAGGCCAGAGACGAGGGAGTTTCGGACAAGTTTGGGCAGCGTGTGGAGCCTACACCTTTATTACTTCTCTCTCTTGTCCGGATGTATATGGCCGGTACATGGAATAATTTTTCCTTCTCTAGGGTTTCTGTAGTTTGAACCCGGCACTCTCCACAAAAGGGGAAATGTCCGAGCTGAGCCGTTGCTCATTGGTCTAATTAACTCATTACATGAATCAGATAAAGAACGTGCCTTAAATTTAGGTTCTTCAGCTTTGGCAACTAAAGTCTGACCTTGCATCCTCGACAAACAACCACCTACGGCAATTTGTGAGAGGAATGTCAGAATACGAAAGCCTTTTCTTTCGCCCTTTGCGGCGACTCCAGAGTTTTAAGTAGTGTGGACGCATGCACTCTAGGTCAATATCCGAGCATCATGTCTCAAGAGGTCTATTTAAAATCTTTGTTTACATGCATTTATAGTATATATCATGCTGGAGGGAAGTTTGGTCCAAATTTAAACCATTGGCATATGCGGCGTCATGCAATTTATGAAATTGAATTTTAAGCAACTTTAAAATGTTAAGATTTGGTGAAAATCAAGTATTCTCAAACAAGGATAAGTGCAAAAGCAATATAATTAATGGCATCATAAACTTTTAATGAAAAGATCAAGCTAAGAAAACAAAATCATTTTGGTTACACGGAATTTGGAGTAACACAAGCCAAGAGCAAAATGGCAGAGGCAGCAGCAGCATCCTCTTCGTTGCCAAAGCAGCTTCTCTTGAACCTGCAAACCTTGTGAATTCTCATCACTTCTTGCTTTTGTTCCTTTCCTTTACCAAATGCACCCTCTATGCTTCTCTTATTCTTCATGGACTCCTGCTTCTTGAGCCTGCACTCCTCTGTTTTATACACCATCTCTCCTTTCAAAGAGGTTGTTGGTTGGTTACTTAAGAATTTGTTTATGAGAGGCTAGCACACATTTGAACCTTTTATATAGGACACAAGGCACGGGATGTCACATGAGCTCAAAGTAAATGGTAGGAAACCCTTCCCCTTGCATGTGTTTATCTTTATGACCAGAAAGGAAGGCAAAAAATGCCCTAATTAATGTTTAGTTTAAAGAAAATTTTAACCGAACTAGTACAATAACTAATATTGAAAAAAGAAAAAGAAAGCTCCAAATCCCAATCGGCCCCTTCGTCAATCGGACTCCGCGTGGTCGATGGGGCATGTGTTTATCTTGTTTAAGCATATATTTTGATATATTTTCACATTCAAAAATTGAGTGGGAATTGAAAGATATAAATATAAAATAGGTCTTAAATATTTAGTATTAATATTTAGCACGCGCTATATATGTATGTTAATTTGTATAGTTTCTAATTAAGGCTTTTTGTAGGATTTTTATTTTTGTAAGAATAAAAAAAGGCTTTTTATTAGATATTTTGCATATGTATCTTACTTATCTTTTCATGTGGGACTGAAATAATTTTACATGCAACTAGCTAGTTAACTTTAATACAAATAAATCAAACAATATTGCATGATGTGGAGACAAAGAAGATCACATGGCTGGCTTCTTATTCTAAGAGCAAGGACAAATAATGGATAGCCATGCATGGCAACAAACCATGTGAGGTACTTGATTTAACCTCTTCTAAAATCCAAAATTTTGAGGAATTATTTCACCGAAGCCTAACTCTTGATTGGTTTGTGTAGAGCATGTTCCTAGTTTTTAGGGTTCTGCTTGTTCTTTTTGGCTGCACTTTGTTTTTTCAAGGAGGAGCTCTTCATGTGGCCAGCCATGTGAGCCTTTTTGTGTCTAGTGGTCCTCTTCTCATCCTCTCCACATTATGGGGGGAATGAATCTAGCATGGATAATGGAATGCATGGATATGGCTTTTGAGTTTATTACCTTTGAATAGGCAAGTGATATCCACAAGGCGCCATACCATAGGTTTTTGTCACATCCATATGGAAATGCCACCAAACTAGCATTGTACTCGCGCTATGCGCGGGATAGCATGAATCAAGAAAAATGAGACGATGAACTAGTTTTCAAGTAAAAATTTAAATTTTATTTAGTCCCTCATACTCTTAACTTATCTTGGTTATACTCAATGATTAATAGATACTTAAGAAACTATAAGTTATATTTTTCATTTTAAATTAGAATTAAGAATGTGTTTCTTTGTTTCTCTGAATTGAAAAGACATGCAAGACATTAATGGATGATAGCATAATAAGGTACATGATATTTATTTAACCTAAACATATAAAATGTGAAAGCATAAAAATATTTTAAGGAAATGCACATTATTAGTCATCCATTTCATTGAAATAGACGTATAATATAAGCAAAAATTCATGTCCTAAGTATTGATAAAGTACATCACCATATTCGTATTACATAAAAAAAAATAAAACAACACTAAATAACAAACTGAAAAATAAACTTACAATCTCACAGCGGCCTAATATAATGGAATACTTGGAAAATGAATAAAGTGACCTTATATAGGTAAGTAAGAGTTCAAAAAGTAATAGCAAAATAAAATATTAATAAATATATCATTTTAGTTTGCTAATAAGGTGTTACTTTTTGAACTCTTACTCTTATCATAATTCACTTTGTATTTGAACGGTTTTCAATAAAGTAGATTTGACAAAACATAACTTGACTGATTTGATAGCATCGTAACTTGAGTAAATTAAATAAAAATATTTGAAAAGGATAATATTTGATGTTGTTTAGTGGTGAAGAACACAACAAAAAATGAATGGCGCCAATATTTCCGATTTCAATGTTTTCTGCTGAGACTATTATCATTCAACAACAAACTAAAACCGGTTACGATATGAAAATTATATTTAGCAACAAAAGGAGATGTTGGTTTCTTACTTATAAAAACGAACCATTGCAAAGTGATCACAGATTTCAATATCCTACCCAGCAAATATGACACATACTTCTGAAACCTAAAATTGAAAGAAAAAACTTCGAAAACACAATCAGTTAAGAGATGGTAGCAATGTTTCCATTGGCATTAATTTCCAAAGAATTTGTAGCACTCGTCCATCCATCGGCAAAACTGACCGCAAAATGCCCTCGGAAGACGATCATTATCAACCCAGTAGCCATCACTTTTTGCCTTCACAACCCTTCCACAGAGCTTATCCTTGCAGGAAGATCTCGGTTCCATCTTCAACATCATCCTCGTCCAACTTTTATTCGTAATCTGCAAAGCATCTCTTCTGCATCTGTCTATTATCGGATTGCCCGATCTCGCGCACTCTTTAACTTCATGACCAGTGCATAAAAGATCGCCACAAGTGTAGGGTTGCTAGGCACGCGCACAAGGGTCTACGAGGCATCAACCATGCCCGATTTAAAATTTAGCCGTGCCGAACAACCCGAATACGGAACTTTAAACTAGAGATTAGGCGAAAACGATCATGCTAACAACTTAACACTAAGTGAGAGGGATTACAACCTTTGTAGATCCGGTCCTTCACTTCATATGCTCCGTGTTGTGGTCCCTTCGCTGCGATCATCGGGTTCCGGACTCTCGAGAGGTTCCACGAAGAGAAAGACGCAACCTTTGCTTCCGATCTTCGATACTAAGATGATCTACCTTGAAGTTTCTTTAACACAAGCTAACACTCATGAAATGATGTGAACACCCTCATCTAAATGGCAAGGGAAGATGAGGATGATGAAGTAGGATTTTTGCTCTCTTTATTTATCTTTTTCTCATATTTATTCATCACCTTTGAAAAATCAAGCAAGCTTTTTCATGAAAAGAGAATGAAGAAGAAGATCAACAATATTAGAATTGTGATGAATAATAAAAGTTATCATAATTATTTATGCAACCATGGTTGTAGTAACCATTGTAGAGAGTTTACTAGGGTTAGGGTTTGGGTTAGATCAAAGGGTGAGTCAAAAGAAATATCTATCATAATATCTTAACAAAGACAAAGTAAAGCTTCTAGAATCAACTAGAAGGTTTAACCCTAATCCAAACCCTAATCATGTTTAAACTCCTCTAAACATGTTGCATTAATAATTATAATATGTTACAATATTATATATCACATATACAATATTTATTGTAACAAAATAAAATAATACATTTAACATATATCGCATATATATCAATGTATTACCCGAGTGAGAAAAAGAATCTTTTAGTGAGCAAATATTAGTTAATGCAATTTAATATATCAAATATATATTATTATACATTAAATTATCGAATCAACACTTGATCCGACAATCCGGCTATATCGCATATAACCGACTAATATTTATCCGTACCGATTCATCGAATCAACACTTGATCCGATGACCCGGCTGATATCAAATATCGCGAGAATATAATACGGTATCACATATCGCATTATCCTCGGTCCCACACATATCACATATGTGCTCCTACCCCGTTTTGCCTGAGTCAAGAAACCTCTGTGTAGGACTCTAAAGAATCGTCAATACGCCGGCAGTAGGTGACGATCATATCAAACACCCACAAGCTGCAAGCGGTCAGCTAAACGTAACAGCTACCCAGGTATTGAGCGCTCAGAAGATCAACAAGCAAGCCTGTACATTCTCCTGCGAATCCAAACAGTAACACTCCCGTACAGTCCGGTCTCGTCGTCTGATATGTTGCATATCTCGCCTAGGGGTGGTAAACGTCAGACCCCAGTAGCTTGATAAGTCGTGTCGATTTGAGGTCTATAACAGTTCGAGAAACTACTGATAACACTTACCAGTAAATCTCAGCAACCCTGGCCAGGGATTTCCGGTTATAGCCAATCGAACACAGCACAACATCAACTCCCTATACCGGGAGAGACGAATCCCCTCCTATCGCTCATTGCCTCCATGTGATTCGGGACTGTACCCAAAAGCCACCTTTTTGCACGCCCTCTTGGACGTGGTATGATGGAAATCAAAGCACAGTGGGAACCACACAAGACTCTATGACGATCTCGGGTCGACAGACTACTCTGTACCAGTGTCACCGGAGAACTGCCATCTGACGTATGGTATAATACCATCTGGGAGTTCTCGGCGAGTCCGTCCAGTGTACCCAGTCTCCACCGAGCACCCGTACACCATCCTTGATGTCAAACACCGATGGATATGGGATCATCCATCGCCCATCATATGGGTCAAGATGCGTATACGCTAGTCTACTCTGGTGCATCGATGCCTTGTCTCGATACACCCTCGACTAGGAACAGTTATAGGATGTACTCGCCAACTACCGTGGCCCCACTAGTATGATCTCATCATAGTCTCAGTAGTCGAGTACATATCCTAAGGGCTTTATCAACATGTAACATAGAGACAATCAGAGTACATGTTAAGATAAAGTACAACCAGATAGCATACTATCATGTCGAGCAAGAAAGTCCTCCCTATATATGTCCTAGCATCCACTACAATATACATCGTATGTACAGTAATGGCCTCTAGGGCATACATATAACTAACAACAAGAAATCTTGTTCAGAATTTCCATGGCGTGTGCCCGTGTATATGCACCAAAAAACAATATGATCCCGACCACATATGCCGCTGTAAAGTGGCCACCAGTCATCGCTGTCTTGAGATGCTCCATACCCAAAGTCATCCTTCCTAAATTGTATATCTCTTCCTATAGGTTTAAAAAAAACCCAACATCAATGAATTAGACAATTTACATATATATATAGGAAGATATGTATTAAATCAAATTATTTATCAGTCCAAGAATAAAGTTGGCATCAAGATTGCTGCTATTTGTACAGTTTCGAAGCAAAATTAGACATGCACCTTTTTCTCACCAATACATCCTCAAGTACTCCTTAATCACCGAGATTAAACGCTCAACCATCTTATCTTTGGAAGCATGATAAAAACTCTTACATGTAAAATGCATACAAAACGATATTAGATAATTTATATGTTGGTTCGATCTGAAATTATAAAAAGTAATAAATGTTTACGTTGCATGTAGGTTTTTAATATCATCGAGAGGAGCCGAGGACTTGGAGACGACTTGCATGGCTATTTCGATGAGCATATCTTGTAGGAGAGAGGTCACGGTCGACGTCTTACTTTTTTTTATGGCCTTTCTTCATTACCGATGGACTAAGCTTAAGCTTCATCATGGACAACTTGAGTACTTGAAATAGTCAGGCATAAGTGTTTGTGAGAAAATGCATGATCATGGTTTATATATATATATATATATATATATATATATATAAGAGTCACCAAGTCAGTTTGAAATTTAAAATTAGCAAGTAGCGAATGCAATTATGGTGAATTGGAAATGTATAGCTACATGTGGTCTCATCATGCATTTTTCTTCATTTTAATGTCATATCATATATAAATATGCATGAAGAAAAAACAAATGATTGGATGGATGAAATATATGCATTTACAGCTAATATCATAATTGCACTATGCATGTGAAAATTCTCAATAAAACATATTCTGATAAAATATAATTTGACTGGTTTGATAGCATCGTAAGTTGAGTAAATTAAATAAAAATATTTGGAAAAGACATTACTTTATGTTGTCTGGTGACAGAAAAGACAACAAAAAGTGCTTCAGCCGCGAAAAAGGAAATGCAATTAAGGTGAACAGGAAATGCTGGCTTCATGTGTCCCGTCATGCATTTTTCTTCATTTTGATGTCGTGTCATATATATATAAGGATGCAAAAAACGCATGATTGGACGGATGAAGTATATGTATTTATAGATCATATCATAATTGCACTATACATGCGAAAGATTCTCAATAAAGTATATTCTGGTAAATGTATAATTTGACTAATTTGATAGCATCGTAACTTGAGTAAATCAAATAAAAATATTTGGAAAAGACAATACTTGATGTTGTCTAATAGTAGAGAAGACAATCAAATGCGTTTCAACCGCAAAAATAGGGAATGCAATTACGGTGAATTAGAAATACTGGATTCATCTATCCCATCATTCATTTTTTTTCAAATATCTATATATGATATTGTACAAACAATCATCTGTCCAATCAGCGTTATACTTTCTATTCAGTATATAACTTAATATTTAGAATAAATGAATATATATTGTTTGGCTTATTGATTTTTATTTTCTTTTAGACTTATTATTTTTAATTTCTTATTAACAACAAATATTATATAGCAAGTAAGGTATCGTAAGTATAATGATTGCAAGGATTTATAAAATATTCATATAACTAAAGTTTACATGATTGTATAAAAATAACCTATAATTGACATGATAAAAAACGAAAGATAAATATCACTTATGTCACGCCCCGCTTCCCAAAATACGGAATACGAGGGGTAGATAAGGCCAGCCATGCTCCTACGGTCAAGGAAATGTCCCACCGTAGTCACACTTCGGCTTCTAGTTTATCATGGTAAACAGTAAATGATGCGCAGGTAATGAGAAATGCAGCAACTGGAATAAAACAGTGAAATGAACTGACCTGATGGGAAACAAAAGATATAACTCTGAATAGCAAGTCAAGAAGTCTGTGGTGCACGTCTAGTTCTGGTCCAGGCTAAATCTTCTCCTCACACTGAGCATGCATACTCAGGTCGTCAGAGCGACACAATAGCAATATAATATGTATAAAAATCAAGTGACAGTTCTAACAGTGATAATAGATGTGTGAAGCAGTAAATCAATGACATCATGAATATGAATATGCAGTAATCAATGCAGCGGAACAGTAAAGCAGTAGAACGATATGTCACGTATGTCAACACAGTATATAAGGAATATAAATGCCAGTATCCCTATCAGTCTCTAAGTCTCACTGCACAGGTCACTAAGCCTATCGTCAGTCCAAGTGTGAGAGTCAACCACTCGCGAGTGTCCTCCACCCAAGGGTAGAACCCAAGGGCAAGGGACCACGGGCCCAACATGTAACATGTATATCATGGTGTATATCACATACCCTGTAAATCTCCATATATCTCCCTAAATATATAAGCCGGCATGGGACTCCCGAGATTCTGTTGAACTCACACCTGAACTACCCCACACCCCGTGGTCTACATCAAACGCTAACCATAACCCTAAATACTAATCGATCCGTGACAAGTCTGCGCGAGAACTGGAGGCAGGACCTCCATCAAGCGCGTCCCGACTAATACCTAAGATAAATGGCAGTGTCAGATGCCTTATCTGTGACACCCGTGCAAGCGCTTCCATAAGTGTCCCATACCACTTATAGTCACACGTACACGCATCCCACAGACGTCGACAATGCAATAGAATAATAGGGTCACTGATTGTGTACAAGTACGTATCACTTTCACTTATTCACGGATACACGAACACTAACGTACTTGCCACAATCATCACTAGAATCTAACACTGGGTAAATGCACGATATCACCAGGTTATCACTACAATGATATGGGTATGATATGATGCGTGAACAGTATATAAGCACGATTAAGGTGTCACAAAAAATAGTATTCTATCACTTGCACGATTTATCATGAAACGTACGTATATAGTTTAGCGAAACGATAAACAGGTAGTAATTAGTATGTTTAGTTAGCTATCCATCTAATTTGGTTTCAAGCCAATCAGGTTTCAGGATCATTAATTATAACCATTTCATTTTAAGCGCTCGCGGCTGGAAATCCGGTTTCAGAATCAGAAGTCCGTTTCGCAACGCATTTTAATCTCAGTTGGGATCAGATTTTAGCGACGCTACAGTTGGATGAAATCTAGGGTTCTCAGTAAGGTTTTCAATGCAATAGACGGATCTTCGATCGCGTCTGTACGTCAGAAGTTATACACTAATCAATACCAATATGTCAGTTCTGGTTCTGTTGGGACTGTTATGCGTCCCGATCTTTTAAATTACAGATTAAATATCAAACGGTAACGAAACAGATTGAAACCAATTGTTTTGTCTAGATAACAGATTTAAATATAATAAGCAGTGGAGTTCCACAATCTACGAGTTAAGGAGATCTTGTGGTACCCATTACGGAACAGCAAACAACGACTGGAGTTGCTCTGGACTGCAGTCCAGAGTCGCACTCCGATCCAATTATCATCACGGTTTAAATACAGAAATGTCTGGAAACTAGTATAGGGTTAAATTTCATCAAGTCGGCTTCGATTTGAGCTCTCGAACGCACCATTCTACTATGTACATGATTTATGGTGAATTTAACGATTTTCAGGTACAATAAAATTACAGTTTTACGATTAAACTTGGGGGTAGTCGTTTTGGTTATTAACGATCAAATTTTCCAGCAAAATTTGCATACATTATCCATCCCTACAAGTGCTAATGTAATTTATCTAGTTCCGCCAATTTAGAAAAATATTCCCTTTGGGAACACGCGTCGAGCAGGTTATGGCACATAATTAGTTTAAACTGTAACTTATAATTTATATACTTAGCGATTGTAACTTAGGTAAAATAGCATGTAAGCAAGTAAAGAACTTTCCTGGAGGCGTGTAGGCGATGCACGGAAGCGGCAACGTCACGAGCGCGCGACGAACGACGTGGTTTGGTTTCACGGCTTCGGCTCGCGACGACTGGACTCAAGCTCGACTGCGACGGGTAGGCGGAGAGGAGCTGGGGCTCGGTATCTCAACTGCGGCGATCCAGGTGGCAACAACTAGGAGTTCCGACGATGTGTAGGGGTGACATCGGCTTGGGGGTAGAGCTTTAGAGAGAGAGAGAGAGAATGGGCAGAGAGAGATTGAGAGTAGGCAGAGGCAGAGGCAGAGAAAAGAGTATAGTGAGAAAGAAAGGGATTGAGGGAGTGAGGAGGAAGGCTCGGGTGAGCGAGGGTAGAGGTTGGCGGCGACGGTGATGATGATGATGGTGATGGGGTCGACGAGAAGCAGCGGGTTCTGGCGAGGGAGTGCAGGTGAGGGTGCTTGGGAAAAAGGTGGCCGAAGATCGAAGTTGTAGAGGATGGTCGGTTGTGGTTAATGGTGGATTGGTGGGTGCGACGAGGGTGAGGACAAAGGTGGAGATGACGAGGTGGAGGTGGTGGTGATGATCGGGGGATGATCGACGGCAGGGGTGTGAGAAGCTTGGATGGGTGCAGTGAGGAAGAAAGAAGAGGGAGCTCGTGGGCTTGGGTGTTGCGTGGCTGGAGAAGTTGAGGCGAGGGCTCCACTCATGGAGAGAAGAGAGTGAGGGAGTCGACGAGGTGGTTACGGTGGTCGTTCTCATCGTCGTCGTCGACGGTGGGAAATATGGTTGCAGGGGAGTTTGAGGAGGGAATGAGAGCGAGTGAGGGAGGGGAGTAGTGGGTAGAGGAGAGAGGTGGAGGGCGCACGTCGTGGGGTGTAACGTGCGCGAGCGTGGGCGACGACGGAGGCGAAGAGGGTGGGTCGCTGTTCCCCTCCGAAAGACGGCGCGACATGACGTCTTGCCTGAGATTCGGGGCAGATGCTAATTGGTGCTATCCGTCCACCTCTCCGAAGATGCCAAGTTGATTTATGGCACCATGTATCGAAGGTTTAGACGGATGCGTCCGATGTAGCAGACTTCGTCAGATTCCCCCTCGTTTGAGGGGTTTTTGATTGTGGGGACGCTCTTCCCTGCAGGCGCAAGCCCCTGCAGTTAATTACGCTACCGCATTGCGGCAACAACTTTCTCCTTCTCCAGATGGTCACTTCGTGTCGTGGGTGTTTGTTTTGTTACCCGTGGATTGTTTACGGAGACTGAGTTATGTCGTCGCCCGTAGGGCGTGGACTAGTCCAAATCCGTATTATCTTAGATTTGGGTTTGGGGGTTTGGTTTGAGGATACGTCAGCCATACTTGAGGCTAAGATCAACTCAAACGTTTGTTAAGGATACGTTAGTCTAACTTTGTGACTAAGATCAACTTAACGGGATCGTTTAGATCCGACAAAAGAGCGTTTGGGCTCTAATGTTCCAGTTTAGGGACATAGTGGTCCATCGTCTGTATGGCTGTCGGGACCCATCACCTCTCTGACGACGTTGAAGGATTACAACGACAGATGTCAGAGGAGTTCAGAGATGTACCCTTGAGCCGGAGTTAATTTGGGGGATTCGTAGTCCAGTATGTTTGAGGGTTTAAGGACGCGTTAGCCATCTTCGAGGCTAAGATCAACTTAAACGGGACCGTTTAGGTCCGACAAAAGAGCATATGAAGGGCTCTATTGTTCTAGTTTAGGGACGTTGCGGTCCATGGGTAGTTTAAGGACATTGCGGTCCGTGGGTAGTTTAAGGACATTGCGGTCCGTGGGTAGTTTAAGGACATTACGGTCCATTGTTAGTTTTAAGACATCTCGGTCAAGGTTAAGGACGTCGTAGTCCATGGGTTTAAGGACCCCACAGTCCGGTATTTGCTCTGGATGCTTCACACGGGTTCACTGCCGTGCTTGGCGAGGACCAGGCTCCGCTCTGGATGCTTCACACGGGTTCACTGCCGTGCTCTGCGAGGACCAGGATCCGCTCTGGACGTTTCCCACGGGGTCAAAGAGTGACATTATCCGTGTTCCACGTAACCAGGAATTTTGCATTAGGCATGGGTTTAAGGACCCCACAGTCCATATCATGAGTGGCCGTCGGGACCCGTCACCTCTTTGAAGACATTGAGGGATTACAATGCCAAGTTTCAAAGGAGTGAAGAGATGTACCCTAGAACCGGAATGGATTTAATAGTCCCTGACCCAATTTGGGGTCGAGACTGATTAATTATGTTATGAGCCCATTAGCCCAGTTAATCACAAATTGAGGACTTATGGCCAGCTTGGGCTAAGTCCAGTCGGGTCTGAAACATTGACTTTTTGCTGATCCATTGAAGGAGAGGCTTTGCCTCTATCCATTTAGCCAATTGGGCCAAAGCCTAGTGTTAAACACTATAGAGCAATCAGTGTTGAACACTGGGAATGCGGTTAACAAGTTAGTGTTTAACACTAAGAAATAATTGGTGTTAAACACCAGCAATAAGGCTTCTCAAATTAGTGTTAAACACTAAAACAGATCAGTGTTGAACACTGCAAATGAAGATCTCAGATTAGTATTTAAACACTAAGGTAATCAGTGTTGAACACTGCAGATAAAGCTTTTTAATTAGTGTTGAACACTAAGGCCCAGCAATATTTTAACACTGAGTGCGAGAGTTTCAATTTAGTGTTAAACACTAAGACAAGAGGGGTCACGTGGCAGCACGTGAGAGCGCCCTTCCTCCATTTGTTCTGCTGAAATTACTGCATCTTTTGATAGCATCACGTGTCAGCACGTGATGGGCATTCAAATGCCTATGCGTTAAGGCTTCTGCTGAAAGTCACGTGGGTCACGTGGGGTGCTGCCTCAAAGGGGTTTTCTGTAGGGCTTTTGAGGGGGGGTCACGTGGTGACACGTGACCCTGCCTTAATGTGGTTTTTTCAGAGGATTTGTTACTCCTTTTTTCAGGAATTAAATTCCGGAGACTTTTTAATTTCAGAGGAATTAAATCCTTCTTTCTTTTGAAGACTTGTATTCTGGAATAGAGTTTAACTCTGAATTTTCTGCGGGAGTTAAATTCCCCGTTTATGTGAAGGGCTGAATAGGGTTGAACCCTAATAAAATTTTTGAGGAAATGATGATCGTTGTTTCAACAGAACTAAGTTCTTTAATTAGGGTTAAACCCTGTTTCTCTTTTTTTTTGTTTTGAAGGAATTAAATTCCCATGATACAGGGTCTAGCCCCACTTTTATTTTGGAGGAATTAAATTCCTATAGTTCTGTGAGAATTAAATTCTCAAGTTTGCACTCCTTCTCTATGTTTTGGATCTGCATGGCAGGATCTCAACCCATTGAGAATTAAATTCTCAACCTTAAGGGGAGATGTGCACTTTGCAGATCCTCTATCAAAGAGAGAAGAAATAAGTTCTTCTGCTTTTATATTATCAGAGTTAAACTCTGTTGAGAATTAAATTCTGCTTCTTTCAAAATGCCTTCCCTTTCTTACCTAGGGTTTTTTGCAGAAGATCTGAGTCTTTTCGAAGTATCAAAGCTCTTCTCCTTTTCTCTTTTCTTCTCTGCGCATGTATATATCTCTTTTTTTTTGTCTCTTGGCTCCTATTTATAGGAGAGGCAGCCGCATCAATCAGTTTTTTGACGAATCTTCATTGGGAGATTTGATTTGCATCCATAATTCATTTTGGGCCTTTGGATTATTAGGTGAATTTTATTCACCATTGGATCTTGAATTCAGAGATTCTCCTTTGATATTTTGGTTAGATTTAAGGGGGAAATCTTTCCAAAGCCGAGATTTTCCATAGATAGATGATCTTTAATCATCTCTGAATCTTTAATTTGATTGGTCCCAAATAATTACTTTCCTTTGAAAAGATTCGAATTTCCTTCAGAATTTAATTCTGTCGTCAAAAATGGGCTTTGAAAGCCGGTCACGTGGGACCACGTGACCCATGGTCACGTGTGAGCACGTGACCCCCTTTGGAATGAGCCTTCTGCGCTGCGTCTTCTGATTGCTGCTTAAACATCACGTGCTACCACGTGACCCCTGGTCACGTGTGAGCACGTGACCCTTGTTTGAACTCTCTTTCTTTGGTTCAACGGGAGAACGGGTCTGCTGTCTTGAACGTCACGTGTCAACACGTGACTCTGGTCACGTGAGAGCACGTGACCTTTTCTGAAGCTCTTTTCCTTGACTTGATCAGGGAACCAATGTGCGTCTTTGCTGCTTGAATTTAAATGTCACGTGCCGACACGTGACCTTGATCACGTGGGAGCACGTGACCCTTCCTGAAGCCCCCTTTTCTTCGACTTAGTCAGGAGACTGAACTTGCTTGAATGATGCGTTCAGGTGTCACGTGCGAACACGTGACCGCTAGTCACGTGTAAGCACGTGACCCTCTTCTGAAGCTTTTCACAGAAGCTTCCTGATTTTAAATCAGGAAACAAATGCCCCCACAGCGTTGTTCTCACGTGTCTGCACGTGAGTGCAACGCTGTCACCTCTTGTGACCGTTGGATTCCTCTAGGGATCTGGGGAGACGAAGCGTTTTCATTGTCTTCTATAAATACCGCTGTCTCTTCATAGGAGCCTTCACTTTGTTCATCTTCTTCTTCTGAGAACTTTTTCGTTGAGAATTTAATTCTCGCTTTCAGAGCTTAGTTCTCTGTTTTAAGATTTTCCAGAGTTTAACTCTGTTCGAAAAGGGCCCTTTTTCCTCAGGTAATGGTAGTCGAAGCACCTTTGTTTTGACAGACCTCTCTGGATTTAAAATCCAGATCGAGGGTTTCCCGAAGAACTCATTTTTCTCCAAGTATTTTAACCAAAATATGAGACCACTTGACTTCCCGTAGTAGATCACTTAGGGTTCAGATGATCCCTTAAGGAGACGGTGATGGTGGTTCAAACCCATGGAATTTAATTCCATTCAAAATGTTTCTGGGAATTTAATTCCCTTTCCTTAATAAGGAATTAAATTCCAATGAAGAACTCGATTTCTTCACACAGAGCATCTCTGGGGTCTCTCGGCTCGAGGCGATTCTTCTGCCATTAATGCAATGGGGATTTTGTAATAATTCTCGTGACTTTTATTTCAGGTATTATGGATGCCCATCTGTATCGTCTTGACGAGATCATCTCGTACGGGAATATTCGTGCGCTGGGCCGCAGTCAGAACCAGGAGTTCACTAATGCTCAGTGTGCCGAGATCATGGGCCGCTTCGACGAGTACAATCATCGGCTACTTCCCCGTCGCTCTTCTCTTCTGAGGCTGATCGTGCTGGCGATCCGGGAGGCACTTCCTCTCTTTTGTGCCGGCATACCGCTCGGGGACTTGGACATTGCTGAGGATAAGGTGCATTCGGTGTACCTTATGGGCTTGATTTCCAAGAGAAGGCGGGATGATCTCATTGATCTCCTTCATCAAATTTTTCAGCAATCAGCTATACTGGGCGCCTACCGGAGGGAAGAGGACATCCGCGGAGACCCCGATGCCTGTGACCGTGAGAGAAAGCAGACTCGGGAGGTCCGAAATGCTTGGAAGATCTTGAATAAAGTCAATTCCGAGTTTCTCAACCCGTGCCCCGTGTCTGAAGCCTTACCATTGTAAAAGTTTTTCTTTTATTTTGTATCGCCTTCTTGCAGTCTGGATGATAAGCTTTGTTATGTCTCTGTGTGTTCGCATACTTTTCCTCTGAAATCTTATTATTCTGTCACTATTGTCGTTTGTACTTTAATATGCAGGGTATCACTCCATATTCTTTCCTTTAAACGCACATTAGGTTTGGGTCTCACGTGTTCTACACGTGAGATCTTCTGATGGGACTGTTCACAAAACTTTCCATGCCGCATTTTTAGCGCGCATTATCAGATGCATAAAAGGAGCCTTGGAAATAGTTATTTCTCCTTGATTTTCGATGCCTTTCCCTTTTTGGGCCTTGGAAACATCTTTCGCATGCAAGATTTTCCGCGCATAGCACTTAATGCACTTCTTTATATTCTTGAGGTCATAGCCCATTTTCTCTTCACAGAGAAACTCATTCCCATATCGACGTGATTTAATTTGAGGAGTATCTGAACGCTATGGCCTGTAACCGCCCACACGCTCGTCGACAGCCATGGGAAGTGCCTGTCGAGGAGATGATCCCTCGCTTTGCCGCTCGGTTGGTGGATCCCCTCCTTACCGACAACGAATGCGACTCAGCCATACATGAACTCTCGATCCGCAGGGGGTCTCCTCTCCCGATGGGTTCTCTCTGGCTCCGGATGATCCTCACGGCCGTGCTTGCCGACATCCCCCCTCACCCAGCAGAGATGACCCTGGCGATGCTTGACGCGGCGGAAGAGAAGCTCGAGGGTTTTCATGAAGCGTGCCTGATCACTCAGGCTTTGAAGGATTGCTCAATCCATCTGCTGGGCCAGATCAAGGCCCGGCGAGCTATTATGTCCGCTTTCGCGGACGAACACGGCGCCAATCGATGGGGAGCGACTCCTCGTGAGAACCGTCGCTTCGATGTGCTGGAGGAAGCGGAGAGAGAGATGGAGAATTTTGTCCTTTGCTTCACTAACCCTTGTGCCATTGATCCTGTGTTTGGCGATCTTTTCCGTTAGAGTGGGACATTCCCCCCCTTTTTTTTTATAACTTGGTCTCCCCTTTTTGCATGCTTTATTTTGAACTTCTATGTAGGCTTGGTACTCGTGTGTATGTTTCCGCTTGCATGAATAAACTTTGTGTTCCTTTTTGTGAAAACTTTCTTCAATTACCAATACTGTTGTCATATTGTGTGCGAATCAACGCCTTGAATTTTATCTCTCAGGTGATATGAACTTGTTTCAGACCGATTAGTGCTGGCAACGGAAAGCTCATTCATATGATGAGCCAATCTCACAGCCAGGGCCAATATGAGTTGTGGCGGGTGCTTCAGGAGTCCATCAAAGAGGTGGTGGCTCTTGATAAAGCCGCCACGTTTACTCGCGAGAGAGTTGAGGCTCACAAGGCCACTGAAAAGGAGCTTGAAGCCCGGCTCGCTTCATATCAGGCCCAGCAAGCTCAGGCGGAGTCGCGTCTTATGGAGATCTTGCGTCACGAAGCCATAGCTCAACAACAGAATGACGAGCTGGTGAAATTATTGCACCACCCGCCGGCTTAAAGACTTGTATCTTTTCTCCTTCTTGTACATACTCGTGGATGAGAGTATTTTTTTTGTTTTGAAATGTACTTTGTATCCATTTTGGTTTATGAATAAAAGATACAATTTTCCTCTTGATGATGTGTCCCTTTTTCATTGAATGCATTCTGCGGATAATCTATCTTAGTCTTCTTGCAAGACGGCCGTGGCCTAGGATTCAGGGTCAGGATCTGCTTCCTGAGACTTTTGCTTTTTACGAGCCGCGAGGATCTCATAAGGAGTCTTTCTCCCTATAGGTCGAAAGGATCCCATAGATGTGAGTTCCTCTTAAAGATCGTGAAGATCTTTAAGCGGGTTTTCCCCTGAGAGTCGTAAGGATCTCAAGAGAGTTTTTCTTCCTTACAGGTCGTGAGGGCCTGCAAGTGTCGGGTGTGATCACCTTTTTCCGTATTTCACGGGGTTAGGGATCTCTCCAGGTATCGTAGTTTAAAGACGTCACGGTCAAGGTTAAGGACCTCATAGTCCGTGGGTTTAAGGACTCCACAGTCCGATGTTAGTTTTAAGACATCACGGTCAAGGTTAAGGACCTCATAGTCCGTGGATTTAGGGACTCCACAGTCCGATGTTAGTTTTAAGACATCACGGTCAAGGTTAAGGACCTCATACCCCGTGGGTTTAAGGACTCCACAGTCCGATGTTAGTTTTAAGACATCACGGTCAAGGTTAAGGACCTCATAGTCCGTGGATTTAGGGACTCCACAGTCCGATGTTAGTTTTAAGACATCACGGTCAAGGTTAAGGACCTCATAGTCCGTGGATTTAGGGACTCCACAGTCCGATGTTTGGTTACAGGGACCCGTCACCTCTTTGAAGACGTTGAAGAATTACAACGCCGGGTATCAAAGGAGTGAAGAGATGTACCCTTAAACCAAGGCAAAATCCGTAGGGAATCGTGGTGGTTGATCGTTAGTTTTAAGACATCACGGTCGAGGTTAAGGACGTCATAGTCCGTGGATTTTAAGGACTCCACAGTCCGGTGTTTGCTCTGGATGCTTCACACGGGTTCATTGCCGTGCTCTGCGAGGACCAGGCTCCGCTCTGGACGTTTTCCACGGGGTCAAAGAGTGACGTTATCCGCTTTCCACGTAACCAGGAAGTTTGCACTAGATGCTTCACACGGGTTCACTGCCGCGTTAGGCGAGGACTAGGCTCCGCTCTGGATGCTTCACATGGGCTCACTGCCATGCTCTGCGAGGAACAGGATCCGCTCTGGACGTTTTCCACGGGGTCAAAGAGTGACGTTATCCGCTTTTCACGTAACCAGGAAGTTTGCACTAGATGCTTCACACGGGTTCACTGCCGCGTTAGGCGAGGACTAGGCTCCGCTCTGGATGCTTCGCATGGGTTCACTGCCATGCTCTGCGAGGACCAGGATCCGCTCTGGACGTTTTCCACGGGGTCAAAGAGTGACGTTATCCGCTTTCCACGTAACCAGGAAGTTTGCACTAGATGCTTCACACGGGTTCATTGCCGCGTTAGGCGAGGACTAGGCTCCGCTCTGGATGCTTCGCATGGGTTCACTGCCATGCTCTGCGAGGACCAGGATCCGCTCTGGACGTTTTCCACGGGGTCAAAGAGTGACGTTATCCGCTTTTCACGTAACCAGGAAGTTTGCACTAGATGCTTCACACGGGTTCATTGCCGCGTTAGGCGAGGACTAGGCTCCGCTCTGGATGCTTCGCATGGGTTCACTGCCATGCTCTGCGAGGACCAGGATCCGCTCTGGACGTTTTCCACGGGGTCAAAGAGTGACGTTATCCGCTTTTCACGTAACCAGGAAGTTTGCACTAGATGCTTCACACGGGTTCACTGCCGCGTTAGGCGAGGACTAGGCTCCGCTCTGGATGCTTCGCATGGGTTCACTGCCATGCTCTGCGAGGACCAGGATCCGCTCTGGACGTTTTCCACGGGGTCAAAGAGTGACATTATCCGCGTTCCACGTAACCAGGAAGTTTGCACTAGATGCTTCACACGGGTTCACTGCCGCGTTAGGCGAGGACTAGGCTCCGCTCTGGATGCTTCGCATGGGTTCACTGCCATGCTCTGCGAGGACCAGGATCCGCTCTGGACGTTTTCCACGGGGTCAAAGAGTGACGTTATCCGCTTTTCACGTAACCAGGAAGTTTGCACTAGATGCTTCACACGGGTTCACTGCCGCGTTAGGCGAGGACTAGGCTCCGCTCTGGATGCTTCGCATGGGTTCACTGCCATGCTCTGCGAGGACCAGGATCCGCTCTGGACGTTTTCCACGGGGTCAAAGAGTGACGTTATCCGCTTTCCACGTAACCAGGAAGTTTGCACTAGATGCTTCACACGGGTTCACTGCCGCGTTAGGCGAGGACTAGGCTCCGCTCTGGATGCTTCGCATGGGTTCACTGCCATGCTCTGCGAGGACCAGGATCCGCTCTGGACGTTTTCCACGGGGTCAAAGAGTGACATTATCCGCGTTCCACGTGACCAGGAATTTTGTTGATTGTATCCGCATTTCACGGGATGGAGGTTTGACTCCTGGTGACGTGTACATCACCGAGTCATGGAACTGTGGGTTGTCGCTTGTGACCCGTCGAGACTTGGATTCTTCTTCTGATGAACCCTGGGGGAGAAGTATGATCCCTTCTTTGTTTACGCCCTTGGATTGTGTACAGGGTGCGATGGAACATCACCTGTAGGGCATAAATTTTATTTTTATTTTATTTCTTTTTCCGCGATGCTCTATCATTTCAGCTTTTATATCGCGAAAGTCGCGACTGCCCAATCATTTCGGCTATTTTTCGCGGTGCCCGATCATTTCGGCTATTTATTTATTTTCTGCTCGCTGCTCTTTATTGCGAGTTGCCCCATCATTTCGGCTATTTTTCATGCCTTCATTTCTACTTGCTGCTTTTTATTGCAAGTTGCCCCATCATTTCGGCTATTTTGTAGGCATGTGTGGCTTGCTAGCTTTTCGTTACAAGCCTGGATTTTAAGCACTGATCTCGGCATCAGTACCGCTACAACTGGAATGTTGCCAGGAGCGAATCATCATTTGCCTTTGTCGATAATGAACAAAGGTGGCTCAGCAAACAGGGTTAAGGGTCCTGTTAACCAAGGCTTTTGACTTCATGAGCCGTAGAGGTCTCACAAAGGTATTTCTCCCTACAAGTCGTGAGGATCTTGCAGGTGTCTTTTCTCCTTAGGGGTCGTGAGGATTCCTAAGTGTATGTTCCTCTGTAAGTCGTAAGGATCCTACAAGAGGGTTTTCTCCTTATGGGTCGATAGGACCTACAAGGGTTGGACTTTGCTGGGGAAATGTTTATTCGCGCCCGTGGATTGTATACAAGGGTCAGTATTGAGCCTCTTGTAGGGCAATATCGGAGGTTGTGGGGGATTTGCTTAAGAACAGGTTCAGGTTTCTGTAACTTAAGACTTTCAAATCTCATGAGCCGTGAGGGTCCCATAAGAGAATTCTCCTTACGAGTCGTGAGGATCTCGTAAGTGTATTTTCTCCTCAGGAATCGTGAGGATCCCTAAGTGTGCTGCTCCTTTGTGAGTCGTAAGGATCTCACGCAGGTGGTTTCTCCTTACAGGGTCGAGAGGACTCTGTAAGTGTCCTTTAACGAGGTTGCGCCCTTTCGGGTTTTCACAAACACTCGCCGGTAGTCCTGCTGTTTTTACTCACGGAGCCCTTTTCGGGTTTTCATCCGTGCCCATTTTGCTTATGGACATACCGTTTTTTTTTATTTATATCATTTTTACTCTTCTCTTTTTTTTTTACAAGGTCGCGCCCTTTCGGGTTTTCACGAACACTTGCCGGCAGCCCTGCTGTTTTTACTCACGGAGCCCTTTTCGGGTTTTCATCCGTGCCCATTTTGCTTATGGACATACCGTTTTTTTTTTTTTTTTTTTTTTTTTTTTTTTTTTTTTTTATCCATCTCGTCAACCTAAGGACGTTGCGGTGGTAGTTTAGGGACGTTTCGGTCCGTCGATAGTTTAAGGACGTTTCGGTCCGCTGTTAGTTTAAGGACGTTTCGGTCCGTTGTTAGTTTAAGGACGTTTCGGTCCGGCATTAGTTTAGGGACGTTTCGGTCCGCTGTTAGTTTAAGGACGTTTCGGTCCGACGATAGTTTAAGGACGTTTCGGTCCGACGATATAGGAAGGCCGGCTGCTGCTTGTAAAGTCTGAGCTTAGGAAGATAGCGAGCGGACATAGTCGTCGTCATCCATCATTGACCTAGGCTGCAGCTTATTAAGCATGGTATTTCTTCAAGAAGCGGCCGTTTACTGGCCTGAAAGGCCTTTCACCGTGCATGTCCATGAGTAGGTAGGCTCCACCCTGGTAGACCTTGTCTATGATGTACGGGCCTTCATAGTTTGGCTCAAATTTTCCCCGCTTGGCGCGATTGGGGATCATAGGTCTTTTGACCACTAGTACGAGTTCGCCTGGGCGGAATGTCCTCGGCCTGGTCAATCTTTCGTAAGAGCGCGTCATCTTTGCTTTGTAGGCTTCTAGATGTTGTTGCGCTATGAGCCGGGTTTCATCGAGGGCGTCAAGCTCCTCAAGCCGAAGGTGAGCATTTTCTTCGTTCGTCAGCTCGTGGTGGACTGCTACTCGTAGAGAGGGTAACTCTATCTCGAGGGGGAGAACTGCTTCCGTCCCAAATACCAACGCGTACGGCGTTGTGTTCGTGGCCGTCTTGAATGTAGTTCGATAAGCCCAGAGGGCTTCTTGCAGCCTTTCGTGCCAGTCTCTCTTATTCCTGGAGACGGTCTTTTTCATGATCTTCGTCAAGGTCTTATTGAAAGCCTCGGCCAGACCGTTAGCTCGTGGGTTGTAAACTGAAGAATATCTCCAGTCTATATTGTGCTGCTGTGCGAAGCGGCTAATCTTATGGCTTCGGTAGGCCGGCCCATTATCGGAGATAATCCGTCGCGGGGTTCCGAACCGATAGATGACGTGTGTTTTGAAGAAATGGAGAATGTTCTCCGTCTTCACTTCCCTCAGTGGTACCGCTTCTGCCCATTTGGAGAAGTAATCAGTTGTCGCCAGGATAAAACGATGTCCCCGGGCTGATGCCGGCTCTATGGGGCCGACTATGTCAGTCCCCCACATTTCGAATGGCCAGCTGGCCACCGTTGGGTGTAGTGGATTCGGATGTTGGTGGATGAAGTCTCCATGGATCTGGCATGAGTGGCATTGCTTTGCATACTCGAGGCAGTCCTGGATCATCGTGGGCCAGTAGTAACCCATCCGTTTAATTTTTAACTTCATCTTTGGGCCTGCTTGGTGAGAACCGCAAAGTCCGTCGTGAACTTCTCGAACGACTCGTTCCGCTTCGTCAGGTCCCAAGCATCTCAGCCATAGAAAATCAAACGATCTCTTGTACAGGGTATCGTTGACGAAAGCGAAGGATAGAGCTCGTTTCATAAGCTGATGCCTTGAGGACGCCTCTTCGGGCATTCGGTGGGACTTAAAGTAGTCTATGAAGACTTCCCTCCAGTCCTCAGCCTTCTCACGGTCTTTTATTTGTAGGGTCGCTTGCTGAATCGCTCCCTTTTCTTTATATAATTCCGGAGGTATTTCTGCCGGGGCGAGCACTCGACGGCTTTGTACCACGATTCTGACGTCATCGAGGTTCTCGTCAGCCAGTTCTTTAGCGAGTTTGGCCAACGCGTCTGCTTTGCTGTTTTCCGCGCGCGGTATGTTCTCTAGAATATAGGAGGGGATCTGGGCCAACAGTTGTCGCACCTTTACGCCGTATTTCACCAATTCTGGTTTGCATGTTTGGTAGTCACCATTTATTTGGCTAACGACCAGCTGAGAATCCCCGTATATGTGGAGGTCTTCAATTCCCATGTTGATGGCGATTTCGAGGCCTGCTATCAGAGCTTCGTATTCGGCTTCATTGTTTGTCCTTGACTCTGTTAAGGAGAAGGCGAAGCGCATTATCCCTCCTTGTGGAGTTACAAAGATAAGGCCTATCCCCGATTTGATGATCGGGTTACCCTGTTTCTGTTTCTTTGTGGAGGACGCTCCATCGAAATAGAGTTCCCATCGTGTGCTTCCACCGCCAATTGCATCAAATGCATGCTCGTCCGGCAAATCACAGTTTAGAGGAGAGTCGGCCGGTATCGGGTGCTCAGCGAGGAAGTCGGCAATGGCCTGGCCCTTTACTGCCTTGAGGGGTTGATATGTTATCGAAAACTCCATCAAGAGTAGGGCCCATTTAGCGAGTCGTCCCGTCAATATAGCCTTTGACATCAGGTATTTAAGGGGATCCACCTTTGAAATGAGACGGACTTCATGTGCCAACGCATAGTGCCTGAGCTTCGTTACTGCAAAGATTAATGCCAAGCAATGCTTTTCAATGGGCGAGTAATTGCTTTCTGCCCCCAGTAGCACTCGACTTAAGTAGTAAAGTGCTCTTTCTTTCCCCTGGTCATTCTCTTGTGCCCATAATGCGCCCAAGGAACCTTCGAGGGCGGTTGTATAAAGAATGAGGGGTTTTCCCTTGACCGGCGCAGCTAATACCGGCGGGTTCTGCAGGTACTGCTTGATCTCGTCTAGTGCGCCTTGGCATTTTTGATCCCAGACGAATGGGGTTCCCTTCTTCATCAGGTGACTGTAGGGGCAGCATTTGCCTGAAAGATTTGCGATAAATCGCCGGATGTATGCGAGCTTCCCTTGGAGAGACCGCAACTGTTTGAGGGTTCTTGGCGGGGGCATTTCCATAATCGCTTTAATCTTTGACGGATCTATTTCAATACCTCGGTGTCGAACGATGAATCCCAGGAATTTACCCGAGGAGACTCCAAACGCGCATTTGAGGGGATTCATTTTCAAATTGTATTGCCGAAGGCGTTGAAATACGGTTTCGAGATGCTTTAAATGCTCTTCGTATGACATGCTCTTCACTACGAGGTCATCGATATAGCATTCGACGATGTCGTGTATGAGATCGTCGAAGATTTTTGTCATGGCCCTTTGGTAGGTGGCGCCAGCGTTCTTTAGGCCAAAGGGCATAACCCTGTAGCAGAATACACCCAAAGGGGTCCGGAAAGCGGTGTGCTTCTGGTCTTCGGGATGCATTTTTATCTGATTGTATCCTGAAGAACCATCCATAAAGGAGAAGATCTCGTGAGTAGACGTGTTATCTATCATTAGCTCGGTTACCGGCACCGGGAAATCGTCCTTTGGGCATGCTTTATTGAGATCCCTGAAATCCACGCATATGCGCACCGTTCCATTCTTCTTCATTACCGGGACGATATTGGCGATCCAATCGGGGTATTGGACTTCTTGGATAAATCCGGAATCGATCAACTTCTTGACTTCGGCGTTGATGCTCATCTCCAGCTCAAGTCGCATCCTCCTTGGCGCCTGCTTGACTGGCTTGATATCCGGGGATATTGCTAATCTATGCACTGCAATCTCCGGATCCAATCCTGGCATCTCGGAGTAGTTCCACGCGAAGCAGTCTTTATGCCGTAGGAGCACGTTCTTTAACGCGGCCACCTTTTCCTCGGATAACAGCTCGCTGACAAATGTCGGCCGCGGGTCGTCTGCCGATCCCAGCTCAATCTTCTTGAGGTTATCTGCGGTAGTATGTATACCGTCTTCCAGTTCTTTCGGAGCGGGCGGAAATTCCGAGATCAACTCGTCATCGCTGTTCTCGAAGCACCGGGGAAGGTCATCTTCGTTCTCGGGCTCTTCTTTTAATATCGTAATCATATAACAGGTGCGAACTCGCTCCCAAGACTGAGGCGGATCCGGTTCTGCTCTTGTGGCTTTAGGCTCGTGCCTTTGCGGCGGCGTTACTTTCCAACCGTCGGATAAAGCGAATCTGCCCCGTCGGTACTGGTCCTCGACCCAGTTCTTGAAGGTGAAGCAATCTTCGGTCGGATGTCCTATGGCTCGGTGATAAGAGCAATAACCCGGATGAGAGACCCTGCTAGCCTGCTCAGGATGCCTAGACTCTGGAAGCGTGATCATCTGATGTTTTAGGGCGAGCTTGAGTAACCGTTCCGTCTTGTCTCGAGGGAAGGAGTATGCTCGACTCATCTTTTCCATGAGGGACGAGTCCGAGCCGCGCAATTCCCGTAACCCTCTAATCCTGCGTCGTTGTTGTCGGCTTCTTTTTTCGCTTCTTAATTTATTCCCGTCCCTGCGTCGAGCCTTTCGTATGACGGGTTGACGATGGTGAACATCTTTATCTTTTGCAGCCTGTGCAGTTTGTTGGAATAGACGTTGCGTCCTGGCTTTCTCATAGATGGCCACTTCGTGGTTGTGATCTTCCCGAATTTTCTGATCCGCTTTCGTGGTAGGCTTGCCCATTCGTCTTTTAAACAACGGGTTTGGCTCTTCGATCGCGGGGTTTAGTTTTGATGAGGGATTGGTCTCTCCTGACGTGGCGCCTTCTTCTTCATCAAAGGTATATATGGCGTAGCTGCCGTGGGCTCGCTCCTGTTTTCCCGTTCTCGCGTACCCAAGCCCAAGTGTTTCTATTTTTCCGTTGGGCAATTTGCGTTGGGTCCCAGGGACATCCCAAATCCTGTTGTAGAACCGAGCCTGCCGCACAGTCTGTTTTAAGGGTACTCCTTGGCGCTTCAATAACTTCTTCAATCCATTTGTATAGTATCTAGGCAGACGAATGGGTTGGAGCCTGTCAAGTGTAACATCCACGCCGTGCCAGATCTCTTTCTCCACCTTCGACTCTGAGGATTGATAGAATAGGATCACCTTTTCACCCCTTCGCTTGGGAGGGACGTAAAATGTTTGCAGGTCCTGCACGCTGTGGGTTTGAAGCGCGTCGAGATCCTTATAGTGTTCTTGCGGTACCATGGTGATTTGCAGACTATGGTCATCGCAAAGGGGTGCCTGTATTGACAGCCGATTGGAGAACACGACGTTAACCTCGTCCTCCGAATCACTCCCGAAGACCGGTACGGGGGTGGGTGCCCCCAGGTTGTTGCGTTGGGATGGCCCCGTATACACTATTTCCTCCTCTTCTTCGGTATCGCTCCCAAAAACGGGAATGGTGGCGGCGGTTTTGTTCTTCGGGTCGCGACACCTTTCTGTATCCTCGAAATCTGGCAAAAAGTATTTCGCATCTTCGTATTTGCGGACTTCGTTCACAGAAAACGGGTTTAACTCGCCTGTTACAGTGTACTCGAAACCATCCTTGAAGTATTTCATACACTGATGTTGTGTAGAAGGGATGATGTTGTACTCGTGTAGCCAGGGACGGCCGAGCAAGGCGTTGTAGCAGGTCTTGGCGTCAATGACATGGAATTTGATGTCTATCTTGATGTCATGGCAGTATCCAGAGACATATAGGGGACGGTTGTGGTCGCACGTCCCGAGGAGAAGGTCTTCATCACCGAAAGTGACATCGGCTGTATGCACTTCCTCCAGTTCATCCTTCATCCTTTCAGTGGCGAGAACGGCCTGGAATTGTTCAGGTTCTTGCAACGCTTTAATGAGTGAGTCTCGCGCTTCTTTTGATAATAGAAGGGCATCAAGAATGCTAAGCTGAGAGGGTAGTTTCCTTAAGTGCGCGAGGATGTTATAGTCCACCTTACCCTTTTTGGGAGGGTCTTTGTTAGTTAGCTCTTTTATGACCCGGTCATCTAAAGTGATATCTTCAATGACCTTTTCCTTTCCCTTATCTTTTCGGCCGACGGGACCGAGATTCTTCTCCGGGAGCGTGCGGTTGCGCAGCTGGATGTTCTCGCAGGCCTCTGATTCCTCCTTTTTTCCTAGAACGGATTCTGTAAAGAGAGGGCCCAGAGCCATTTCTTCATCAGAGTCGCTCCCGAAGGTGAGAACTTGTGACCCTCTGGCGTCAACCATGTAACAGTTGCCAGTAGTCTTGTTATGTCCTCCGACAGTACCTCTTCGCTCCTGACGGCTCTTGCGTTTCATGCGCTTAAAATGTTGCTGACGAACAACATATCCTTGCCACCATATCTTAAAGGCGTCGCACTCCTCCGTGGGATGTGAGATTTTCCGATGATATGTGCAATAGTCAGGGTGCGTCTCTACCCCATCGTGTGTGTTTCCTTCCGAGGGTGGTAGCTTCATCCCCATTGACACGGCTTTGGCAAACCTTTTTCTCGTCTTGAATATCTTCTTGTCTACCTCGGATACGTTTCGCTCTGGAGGAGGTAGTTCAACTCTTCCGTTCAGTCGTCCGTATTTGGCTCTTTCCGGCGTGGTCATTTCACGCTCCTGGTCCGCTTTACATTTTAGACGAATCTTGTCTAGAAAAGCGTCGATCATTTCGTCCGTTGGCCATGGACACTCTGGTACAGGCTCTGCCTCCATCTTCTTAGTGCCGGGAGTTTTCCCATCATCGGTAAACGAGTGGGAGATTACGTTACAACTCGCCACATATCCTTCGGATTCATCCGACGAGCTCTCCCCCTCATCTTCCTCTTGAAAGATATGGTTGAGGAACTCTTGCAGTGTGACAGGAGTTCGCGCCTTTTGATTGTATTCTTCCAGCGCGTCTATTTGCTTCTGTAAGTTCGTGTGCTCGTTTCCAAGCTTCACGGACTTCTTGGATTTCTTCTTCTTTTTCTTCGAAGATTTTGACGGTTGGACGTGAGTATTTCGGCTCTTATCGTTAGTCTTTATAATTGGGCGGGGCTTCAACATCCCTTCGATAATTTGAGGTTCAAGAGGGTCCTTCCATTCGATCGCAGGGCATGCATGGAGGTCTCTCAGCATTCTTTTGGTCTTCGTTGATAGCACGACCTCCCATGGAGCTTCTTCGATAAAGGAGCAGGTTGCCCCCGGTGTATCGGCCTTCTTAGGAGTATGTGGTTGTGGTGGGTTCACCTTCCACTTTTCGGACAGTACAAATTTCCCCTGGAGGTATTGATCTTCGATCCATCCTTTGAAGACAAAGCAATCTTCAATCGGATGACTTACCGTCTGATGATAAGGGCAGTAGTTGGAGTTATTCACCTCGGTGGGGTGTGGTGGTCGCCTTGGATTTGGTAGGTTTATAAGTCTGTTGCGTATTGCCAACTCGAATAACCGCTTCGTCTTGTCTTGTGGGAACGAGTAGGGACGCTTCATTTTCTCATTATAGTACCGGCGTCTTTCCTCCAGTTGATCCGTCGATTTCGGGGCGTTAGGTTGCTGTTGGGCATTCGCGACAAAGGTTGCCCTTCCTTTACCCTTGTCATTCCGAGGTTCCGACTTCGGTGTAGGTGGTCTATGACCCATCTGGTCCATCTGAGCTAACTTGTCGATCAGAGCCTGGAATGTGGTTGGCTTAAAGAACATCATAAACTGGGAGATAGTTGCGTGAGGGTCTAGAGTTCCCACGAACATGCCCACCGCAGGTGCTTCCTCGACGCGCTGCTCACATCTCGACCACAAGTTCCGCCAGCGTATAGCGTACTGGACCCAGGTTTCACCCGGTTTTACCCTGGCGTTAATAAGTGCAGTTATTGGAGTGCGTTCGCTGGCACTTGCAAATCGCTGAGTGAACAACAACTCCATTTCAGCGAACGTTTTGATGGAATCGTTCGGGAGTTCTGAATACCATTCGAACGCTGTTTCTGACAAGCTGCCCACGAATTGGCGAAGCAACAATTTATCGTCACCGCCGGTGTTACCGCATAGGGCCCGAAACTGGGCGACATGTTGATGGGGATTGCCGGTCCCCTTATACACATGGAATTTCGGTATCGTATAGCCTTGCGGGTATTTGATTTGATCGTACCAGCTCGGATACGGCCGCCCGGTTTTCACGGTCTGACCAGCTGCCTCAGTTGCGCGATGAACTCGGATTTGCTGGGCTATGTAGTCAGCCAAGTCAGCCTTAGAGATCGTTTCTTCCTTGGCCGTCGAGAGGGCTGGAGGTGGATTTGACGTCTCTCCTCGGTCGTCCTCCAGAATAATCGGAGGATCTTCAGCTGGCAAGTCTTGCTGGATCATCATTCCTATCACATCTTGAAAGAGAAGGCCCATCCGTTGTATGTTGGCCGCTTGTTCAGCCGCCTCTTTGTCCCTTTTCTCCAGTGTTCGGCGAAGGAATTCAGCGTCGGTTTCTTCCTCCCGGCGTGCGTCTGAGGACGCTTCTGGGCTTTCCTTTGGCCCGGTGAGCGCGGCCATAGCATTCATCATTTCTTGGAGCTTTTGTTGCTGCTCCTGGGATTTTGTTACGGATCGGGTTAGTGGTCGATGGCCTGTAGAAGTGCGGCTCTCCTCCTTTCCAGAGGCCATGTATACAGTGTGGACCATCATGCCCCCAGACTTAGGGCGTCTAGGCCTAGTGTTTTCAGCCGTCGTTGCATGCTGTGGGGTCCCCTCTGGCCTCCTCCTTTTATGAGTCAGTTGATCAACAGCCTTTTGGGGTTTAGCCTGGTGACCAGCTTCAGGTTGGATTTTCAGTTTCTTGTGCTGGCGGGAGAAGTTTGGATCGATGATCGAATCTCGGGCTTGTCGCCAAACCTTATAAATTTTGGAAGACAGCCGTTGAGGAGATCGAGGCTGTTCGGGTTTTGTTTCCACCACCTTTTTTAGTAAGGGAGGAGATTTCTTCAGTACTGCCGTAGGGGAATTCCTTCGCACCTTATTTAGCGTTTCAAAACTGTTCCCAGTCGGAACAGCGGCATTAACTTCGGCCACCGGGGCTGGTGGGGTCAATCCGGAGGGAGAGTTGCCCCCAGCCTTCCTCACTCGGCGCCAATGGCGACGTCGAGAGTGTCGAGCGGACGGTGCAGGGTCAGCGGTAAGAATGGTTTCTTCATGCCCCCTGTGTGGATGGGGGGTTGTTGTTGACGTTAACCTATCGAAGACCGATGTCCTCTGGGAAGCGGGAGCAAAGGCCGGAGCCGTCAATCTTGTAAAGACCGACTTTTTGGCTGGAGAGGTTGCCTTGGCGATTTCGGGTATGGGAGCGTTCACTTTCTTAGAAGCAGTCTTCTTTGAGATTGTAGGCCCCGTAATGAGCTCGCATGATTTCTGGCCCAGTCTAGAGAAGACCGAGGCGTTGACGTTGGGCGACTCGTTGAGAGGAGCCGCGGTAGGGGTAAGACGATCAAAGACCGACTTCTTGAGAGTTTCCTTCGCCAGCACTGGAACGGTAAAGTTTGTCGGCGGGATCATGGTCCCAAAAAACAATCCTGTGGTGGCGCGGGTGACCTGTTCCATCGGCATTGTGAACAGCGAAGCAGCTTGGGGTCCATAGGCTATACCTCCTGGCGAGGCAGAGCGTCGGCTGCAGTTGCCGTCTGAGCAGTTGGAGGATTTCGCAGGGATGAAAGCCATCGATCCTTTGCTTTCTGCAATAAGCAAGATGCCAATTCTCAGTACCTTGAGACCCAAGGGCAACTATTAGCGAACCGCGATTGGTTCGCGAATCACGACACACGAAGTGTGGAGTGGAAAGAGGAAAAGGTCCCACCGGGCGTGCCAGAATCTGTTCCCCTCCGAAAGACGGCGCGACATGACGTCTTGCCTGAGATTCGGGGCAGATGCTAATTGGTGCTATCCGTCCACCTCTCCGAAGATGCCAAGTTGATTTATGGCACCATGTATCGAAGGTTTAGACGGATGCGTCCGATGTAGCAGACTTCGTCAGATTCCCCCTCGTTTGAGGGGTTTTTGATTGTGGGGACGCTCTTCCCTGCAGGCGCAAGCCCCTGCAGTTAATTACGCTACCGCATTGCGGCAACAACTTTCTCCTTCTCCAGATGGTCACTTCGTGTCGTGGGTGTTTGTTTTGTTACCCGTGGATTGTTTACGGAGACTGAGTTATGTCGTCGCCCGTAGGGCGTGGACTAGTCCAAATCCGTATTATCTTAGATTTGGGTTTGGGGGTTTGGTTTGAGGATACGTCAGCCATACTTGAGGCTAAGATCAACTCAAACGTTTGTTAAGGATACGTTAGTCTAACTTTGTGACTAAGATCAACTTAACGGGATCGTTTAGATCCGACAAAAGAGCGTTTGGGCTCTAATGTTCCAGTTTAGGGACATAGTGGTCCATCGTCTGTATGGCTGTCGGGACCCATCACCTCTCTGACGACGTTGAAGGATTACAACGACAGATGTCAGAGGAGTTCAGAGATGTACCCTTGAGCCGGAGTTAATTTGGGGGATTCGTAGTCCAGTATGTTTGAGGGTTTAAGGACGCGTTAGCCATCTTCGAGGCTAAGATCAACTTAAACGGGACCGTTTAGGTCCGACAAAAGAGCATATGAAGGGCTCTATTGTTCTAGTTTAGGGACGTTGCGGTCCATGGGTAGTTTAAGGACATTGCGGTCCGTGGGTAGTTTAAGGACATTGCGGTCCGTGGGTAGTTTAAGGACATTGCGGTCCGTGGGTAGTTTAAGGACATTGCGGTCCATTGTTAGTTTTAAGACATCTCGGTCAAGGTTAAGGACGTCGTAGTCCATGGGTTTAAGGACCCCACAGTCCGGTATTTGCTCTGGATGCTTCACACGGGTTCACTGCCGTGCTTGGCGAGGACCAGGCTCCGCTCTGGATGCTTCACACGGGTTCACTGCCGTGCTCTGCGAGGACCAGGATCCGCTCTGGACGTTTCCCACGGGGTCAAAGAGTGACATTATCCGTGTTCCACGTAACCAGGAATTTTGCATTAGGCATGGGTTTAAGGACCCCACAGTCCATATCATGAGTGGCCGTCGGGACCCGTCACCTCTTTGAAGACATTGAGGGATTACAATGCCAAGTTTCAAAGGAGTGAAGAGATGTACCCTAGAACCGGAATGGATTTAATAGTCCCTGACCCAATTTGGGGTCGAGACTGATTAATTATGTTATGAGCCCATTAGCCCAGTTAATCACAAATTGAGGACTTATGGCCAGCTTGGGCTAAGTCCAGTCGGGTCTGAAACATTGACTTTTTGCTGATCCATTGAAGGAGAGGCTTTGCCTCTATCCATTTAGCCAATTGGGCCAAAGCCTAGTGTTAAACACTATAGAGCAATCAGTGTTGAACACTGGGAATGCGGTTAACAAGTTAGTGTTTAACACTAAGAAATAATTGGTGTTAAACACCAGCAATAAGGCTTCTCAAATTAGTGTTAAACACTAAAACAGATCAGTGTTGAACACTGCAAATGAAGATCTCAGATTAGTATTTAAACACTAAGGTAATCAGTGTTGAACACTGCAGATAAAGCTTTTTAATTAGTGTTGAACACTAAGGCCCAGCAATATTTTAACACTGAGTGCGAGAGTTTCAATTTAGTGTTAAACACTAAGACAAGAGGGGTCACGTGGCAGCACGTGAGAGCGCCCTTCCTCCATTTGTTCTGCTGAAATTACTGCATCTTTTGATAGCATCACGTGTCAGCACGTGATGGGCATTCAAATGCCTATGCGTTAAGGCTTCTGCTGAAAGTCACGTGGGTCACGTGGGGTGCTGCCTCAAAGGGGTTTTCTGTAGGGCTTTTGAGGGGGGGTCACGTGGTGACACGTGACCCTGCCTTAATGTGGTTTTTTCAGAGGATTTGTTACTCCTTTTTTCAGGAATTAAATTCCGGAGACTTTTTAATTTCAGAGGAATTAAATCCTTCTTTCTTTTGAAGACTTGTATTCTGGAATAGAGTTTAACTCTGAATTTTCTGCGGGAGTTAAATTCCCCGTTTATGTGAAGGGCTGAATAGGGTTGAACCCTAATAAAATTTTTGAGGAAATGATGATCGTTGTTTCAACAGAACTAAGTTCTTTAATTAGGGTTAAACCCTGTTTCTCTTTTTTTTTGTTTTGAAGGAATTAAATTCCCATGATACAGGGTCTAGCCCCACTTTTATTTTGGAGGAATTAAATTCCTATAGTTCTGTGAGAATTAAATTCTCAAGTTTGCACTCCTTCTCTATGTTTTGGATCTGCATGGCAGGATCTCAACCCATTGAGAATTAAATTCTCAACCTTAAGGGGAGATGTGCACTTTGCAGATCCTCTATCAAAGAGAGAAGAAATAAGTTCTTCTGCTTTTATATTATCAGAGTTAAACTCTGTTGAGAATTAAATTCTGCTTCTTTCAAAATGCCTTCCCTTTCTTACCTAGGGTTTTTTGCAGAAGATCTGAGTCTTTTCGAAGTATCAAAGCTCTTCTCCTTTTCTCTTTTCTTCTCTGCGCATGTATATATCTCTTTTTTTTTGTCTCTTGGCTCCTATTTATAGGAGAGGCAGCCGCATCAATCAGTTTTTTGACGAATCTTCATTGGGAGATTTGATTTGCATCCATAATTCATTTTGGGCCTTTGGATTATTAGGTGAATTTTATTCACCATTGGATCTTGAATTCAGAGATTCTCCTTTGATATTTTGGTTAGATTTAAGGGGGAAATCTTTCCAAAGCCGAGATTTTCCATAGATAGATGATCTTTAATCATCTCTGAATCTTTAATTTGATTGGTCCCAAATAATTACTTTCCTTTGAAAAGATTCGAATTTCCTTCAGAATTTAATTCTGTCGTCAAAAATGGGCTTTGAAAGCCGGTCACGTGGGACCACGTGACCCATGGTCACGTGTGAGCACGTGACCCCCTTTGGAATGAGCCTTCTGCGCTGCGTCTTCTGATTGCTGCTTAAACATCACGTGCTACCACGTGACCCCTGGTCACGTGTGAGCACGTGACCCTTGTTTGAACTCTCTTTCTTTGGTTCAACGGGAGAACGGGTCTGCTGTCTTGAACGTCACGTGTCAACACGTGACTCTGGTCACGTGAGAGCACGTGACCTTTTCTGAAGCTCTTTTCCTTGACTTGATCAGGGAACCAATGTGCGTCTTTGCTGCTTGAATTTAAATGTCACGTGCCGACACGTGACCTTGATCACGTGGGAGCACGTGACCCTTCCTGAAGCCCCCTTTTCTTCGACTTAGTCAGGAGACTGAACTTGCTTGAATGATGCGTTCAGGTGTCACGTGCGAACACGTGACCGCTAGTCACGTGTAAGCACGTGACCCTCTTCTGAAGCTTTTCACAGAAGCTTCCTGATTTTAAATCAGGAAACAGTCGCGAAGGAAACGCGCGCGAGAAATAGGGAGATAGCCGTTGGGGAAGAAGGCACTGTTGGTGGCGGGTCGGGTAGTGAAGCGAGTGAGGGTGAGGGCTGAAGCGAGTGAGGGTGAGGACTGAAGCGGGTGAGCGAAGTGGGCTGGGCCAGAAGAATAAAGGGAAAATTTAATTGGAGAATTCAGATGGTGGGCTGGCTCTGTGGGCTCGGCAAAATTATGAAAAAAAAGATTAAATATTTGGAGGGGGCTGGGCTATTTGGAGAGGGCTGGGCTGTTTGGTAATTAATTATAAGAATTGTAAGGGAATAAGGAAACGGGCCGGCTGAAATTGATTGAGGTATTTATTTTAGAAAAATGTGTGGGCTTAGGGTTTCAATATGGTTTGGGTTAGGATTTGGGTTTATATTTAAAATTTTGCTATTTAACTTGGCTAAGGAAATAATCAAAAACGAAATGGAGTTCTAGACCGGAATCGATGTTTATGTAAATGGGAAAAGAACATAAGGGATTGAAATTAGGGTTTGAGAAAAATAGCGGGGGAAAAAGGATTGGAAGTTTAGGGTTTATTGGAGATTCGAAAATAAATAAATAATTATAAATAAATTTTATAGGGGAAAAAGAAATACGGATGTAGGCGTATAAAAAGGGGCCGGGTGTTACATCATACCACCCTTACAAAAATTTCGTCCTCGAAATTTGAAATAAACGATAAATAATATAACAGAGGCGAAAGCTATTATATTGCAACTAACACATCAGGTTTTATTTGAAATAGGCGGATGAAGAAATTTGAAGGTTTATATATGTGAGAACATCACACAAAATACAGGTTTAAATAAGTATAAAACAAGAACAACTATAAAGATAACCTATGAGAATAGTAATAACAACAATAATGAACAAAGATATTCAAGACATACTCGAAAAATCGAAACTCAATTATATGCATATGTAAGTATATCAAAAGTAGTACGTCAGAAATAAGTAGTATAAGGCACAAACATTAATAATAGTAACCATAGGCACAATACTCGAAAATAAAGTAACGACAAATAAATAGCGAAAATTAGTCGGTAGGTTAAAACATTTTAGGAAAACGTATCGATCAAATAATTTTAAAATAGCTTAGAAAACCCCTATAGTGAAAATAAGAAACATGAACAAAATGTGCGCGGTGTAAGGTTGCGCTACTGAAAATGAGAATACTAATAGTGTACTTAAAATATATAAGACAGAGTAATCAATAACACACACTCTTTGATAACTTTAAAATAATGAAAAACTAAATTTGAATAATAATGTCCTTAAATATATTTGGGTAATAGAGAAATCACCAATATGAATAGGGTTAGCTAGGGTAGTGATTACAAGAAGGTGTGGCTCAATCAGAAGGTCGGAGTGTGGCGGTTTTAGGCTGAATGTTAAGGAGATTGGGATAGGGTCAGCACAGGAAGTAAGGATGAGCAACAAAGGAATACAAAAGGAAAAGTGTGGGGGAAACAACAGTCGGTACAACACACGAATCAAAATTTGAAGAGCTGGTGAACTCGGAAGTTTCACAAGAACTGTTCTCCTCCCAGAAGGATCTCAAACGGGGCACAGACGAGGGATAAGGATGGTTCATTCCAAGGATCAGGGTGCGGTACTTTCTAATCGAAACGGGGTGAAAACTATACAATGAGTAGGGGTGGACAGTCAGGGAACTCAGCAGAAAAATAAATGGATATGGGCAATAAACAAGTATCAAGTGAACCAATAATCAAAAGGTTTACGAACTCAGCAATTTATTTTATCCCAAAAGATTTTAAACAAAGCATTCTCAAAGACGAAAAGTTGCCCCAAACTATGCACAGTTTTATTTGGCCAGAATAGACAACATCTAAAAGAAATCCCGTCAGTCGCGATTGTGGAGATTCAGCAAGTTGCGGTAGGCTCGCGCGCTCAGGTAGAGGCGTCCATCCCCATATCGCTTTGTAGGGATCGCCATTGAGAGTTCTTCTACAACAGGGTCTTGATCTTCTGGTTCTTCTTCCTCGGATGGAGCTTCTTCATCGAGGTCCGATTCCATGCGATTCTCTTCTTCTGGATTTTCTTCCACGGGATTTTCCTCCACTGGATTTTCTTCTATCGGGTCTTCCTCGGGATCATCTTCTATCGGGTTTTCTTCAGGTTCTCCTTCCTCTTCGTCGGAATCGCCTATCATGTCAAACTCTGGGACGGCTGCTCCTTCGCCCTCTGGATCGTGGTTTCCGAAATTGACTTGGGGACCGTTGATCTCATCGTCAGAACTCATCAGCGTGCGGTCTAAGGAAACGCATGACTGTGCATCCTCGTCTAGATGCGACGCTGCTCCAGGGTGTGCCATGGTCTGAAAAGAAAAGTCATGATTAGATAGTGGGGTACATCAAGGAAAAAGCTCAAGGTACGAAGTATAGGTAAATATGCGGTTGCAGGAACTGAAAAATCAGGATAGAAACGCTGTGATAACGAATAATATAAATAAGGAGAAAACAAGAGAATCATGCATATATTATGATTCAAGTTTTATTGCATTCAATCAAAAGTTCAGGGGATACAAGATTTCAAACTGAAAGAAATATTCATAAGAAGATGACAACATTATTACTGAGAGTAGAAAACATAAAATTCTTCTTTGATTGCTAGACCGCTGTAATCACGTCACGCGAGTTGGATCCTGCGTTGGGTCTGCTTTATCCTCGAAGCGTGAACTACGCAATAATCGTCACTCGGCAGCAGTGGAGAGTGTGGATGAGTCTCCTCCTTTTAGTTCTTTCCTTTCTGGGCAGCCGTTGATGAGATGTTTGTTGGAACCGCATATCAGACATTTCCCTTGGGCACGGCGACAATCCTTCTGAAGATGTCCTAGCCTCCTACAATATCCACAGCATGGGGTCTTCTGCTGCTTCTGTCGCGGGGAAACAAATTGACGCTTCATCTTCCTCTCTTGTCCTCGTCTAATAGGGATCCCTCTATGATTGGAGACTCCCGCCGGTGCCTGATTCATCTGTCTTCTCAGTCCTTCAGCCAACAAGTCGTTTGTTCGCTCCTGGGCTTCCTTTAAACCTTGCAGTACACTCAGGATCTCAATGGTCTGATTCTGGGGAGCGGATATAGATGAAGAGTCGTTAGAAGACATGATCCTGAAACAACAATTTTGAGGATGATATAAGTCACAAGCTAAACGAATCAAAGTATAATATGGATAGGACGAAGATTCAAGAATATCAGAGGTGACGAATTTATTACAAGTAGGGAATCAACAGTATGACTTTAAGTCACTTGAATAGAGTACGGTAGTGTAATTGCAACCACGTAACCTTGTCAAGTCACCCGAAACCATAGTGAATGGATAATTGAACAATCAACATGAATATGGATCAAGGATATGAAGTTTACAATCCTGACTGAGGGATGTCTTAGATTGTCAAGCTTTACACGGAAAACTGCAATCCCAATCGAAGCAAAACCTGGTCTCTGATACCAACTAAATCATGTCACGCCCTGCTTCCTAAAATACGGAATACGAGGGGTAGACAAGGCCAGCCATGCTCCTACGGTCAAGGAAATGTCCCACCGTAGTCACACTTCGGCTTCTAGTTTATCATGGTAAACAGTAAATGATGCGCAGGTAATGAGAAATGCAGCAACTGGAATAAAATAGTGAAATGAACTGACCTGATGGGAAACAAAAGATATAACTCTGAATAGCAAGTCAAGAAGTCTGTGGTGCACGTCTAGTTCTGGTCCAGGCTAAATCTTCTCCTCACACTGAACATGCATACTCAGGTCGTCAGAGCGACACAATAGCAATATAATATGTATAAAAATCAAGTGACAGTTCTAACAGTGATAATAGATGTGTGAAGCAGTAAATCAATGACATCATGAATATGAATATGCAGTAATCAATGCAGCGGAAGAGTAAAGCAGTAGAACGATATGTCACGTATGTCAACACAGTATATAAGGAATATAAATGCCAGTATCCCTATCAGTCTCTAAGTCTCACTGCACAGGTCACTAAGCCTATCGTCAGTCCAAGTGTGAGAGTCAACCACTCGCGAGTGTCCTCCACCCAAGGGTAGAACCCAAGGGCAAGGGACCACGGGCCCAACATGTAACATGTATATCACGGTGTATATCACATACCCTGTAAATCTCTATATATCTCCCTAAATATATAAGCCGGCATGGGACTCCCGAGATTCTGTTGAACTCACACCTGAACTACCCCACACCCCGTGGTCTACATCAAACGCTAACCATGACCCTAAATACTAATCGATCCGTGACAAGTCTGCGCGAGAACTGGAGGCAGGACCTCCATCAAGCACGTCCCGACTAATACCTAAGATAAATGACAGTGTCGGATGCCTTATCTGTGACACCCGTGCAAGCGCTTCCATAAGTGTCCCATACCACTTATAGTCACACGTACACGCATCCCACAGACGTCGACAATGCAATAGAATAATAGGGTCACTGATTGTGTACAAGTACGTATCACTTTCACTTATTCACGGATACACGAACACTAACGTACTTGCCACAATCATCACTAGAATCTAACACTGGGTAAATGCACGATATCACCAGGTTATCACTACAATGATATGGGTATGATATGATGCGTGAACAGTATATAAGCACGATTAAGGTGTCACAAAAAATAGTATTCTATCACTTGCACGATTTATCATGAAACGTACGTATATAGTTTAGCGAAACGATAAACAGGTAGTAATTAGTATGTTCAGTTAGCTATCCATCTAATTTGGTTTCAAGCCAATCGGGTTTCAGGATCATTAATTATAACCATTTCATTTTAAGCGCTCGCGGCTGGAAATCCGGTTTCAGAATCAGAAGTCCGTTTCGCAACGCATTTTAATCCCAGTTGGGATCAGATTTTAGCGACGCTACAATTGGATGAAATCTAGGGTTCTCAGTAAGGTTTTCAATGCAATAGACAGATCTTCGATCGCGTCTGTACGTCAGAAGTTATACACTAATCAATACCAATATGTCAGTTCTGGTTCTGTTGGGACTGTTATGCGTCCCGATCTTTTAAATTACAGATTAAATATCAAACGGTAACGAAACAGATTGAAACCAATTGTTTTGTCTAGCTAACAGATTTAAATATAATAAGCAGTGGAGTTCTGCAATCTACGAGTTAAGGAGATCTTGTGGTACCCATTACGGAACAGCAAACAACGACTGGAGTCGCTCTGGACTGCAGTCCAGAGTCGCACTCCGATCCAATTATCATCACGGTTTAAATACAGAAATGTCTGGAAACTAGTATAGGGTTAAAGTTCATCAAGTCGGCTTCGATTTGAGCCCTCGAACACACCATTATACTATGTACATGATTTATGGTGAATTTAACGATTTTCAGGTACAATAAATTACAGTTTTACGATTAAACTTGGGGGTAGTCGTTTTGGTTATTAACGATCAAATTTTCCAGCGAAATTTGCACACATTATCCATCCCTACAAGTGCCAATGTAATTTATCCAGTTCCGCCAATTTAGAAAAATATTCCCTTTGGGAACACGCGTCGAGCAGGTTATGGCACATAATTAGTTTAAACTGTAACTTATAATTTATATACTTAGCGATTGTAACTTAGCTAAAATAGCATGTAAGCAAGTAAAGAACTTGCCTGGAGGCGTGTAGGCGATGCACGGCAGCGGCAACGTCATGAGCGCGCGACGAACGACGTGGTTTGGTTTCACGGCTTCGGCTCGCGACGACTGGACTCAAGCTCGACTGCGACGGGTAGGCGGAGAGGAGCTGGGGCTCAGTATCTCAACTGCGGCGATCCAGGTGGCAACAACTAGGAGTTCCGACGATGTGTAGGGATGACATCGGCTTAGGGGTAGAGCTTTAGAGAGAGAGAGAGAGAGAGTGGGCAGAGAGAGATTGAGAGTAGGCAGAGGCAGAGAAAAGAGTATAGTGAGAAAGAGAGGGATTGAGGGAGTGAGGAGGAAGGCTCGGGTGAGCGAGGGTGGAGGTTGGCGGCGACGGTGATGATGATGATGGTGATGGGGTCGACGAGAAGCAGCGGGTTCTGGCGAGGGAGTGCAGGTAAGGGTGCTCGGGAAAAAGGTGGCCGGAGATCGGAGTTGTAGAGGATGGTCGGTTGTGGTTAATGGTGGATTGGTGGGTGCGACGAGGGTGAGGACAAAGGTGGAGATGACGAGGTGGAGGCGGTGGTGATGATCGGGGGATGATCGACGGCAGGGGTGTGAGAAGCTTGGATGGGTGCAGTGAGGAAGAAAGAAGAGGGAGCTCGTGGGCTTGGGTGTTGCGTGGCTGGAGAAGTTGAGGCGAGGGCTCCGCTCTTGGAGAGAAGAGAGTGAGGGAGTCGACGAGGTAGTTACGGTGGTCGTTCTCGTCATCGTCGTCGACGGTGGGAAAAATGGTTGCAGGGGAGTTTGAGGAGGGAATGAGAGCGAGCGAGGGAGGGGAGTAGTGGGTAGAGGAGAGAGGTAGAGGGCGCACGTCGTGGGGTGTTGTCACGCCCCGCTTCCCTGAGTGCGCAAGATTGGGCACGTGACATAGCCAACCATGCTACCTGTCGGTAGGAAGTATCCATCCACAGTCACATTACGGCTGTAGAGATATCAAGAATAAGATAAAACTATCTAACACATGTCCAAATCCAGAATAACAAGAGTCAATGATAAATAAATGCGGAAGCAAATGATCCAATACAATAATAGAAAAGCATGTCCCATAATGCGGGCTCACATCTGGAAATAAAAATGCGGGAATTAAAACTAACCACTACAGGACTCACAACTCAGCCTGCTGGCTGAAGTACTCCTACTCGGACCGCGACAGTGGTAAGGATCTGGGCCATGCAAAACCCAGACGTCAGCGCGTCATGTCAACCAATAATATAATATGAACAGTGTAATAGGCAATGCAGAAATAAACATGAATAAAGCAATAGTATGAAACAAGCAGTGCAGGGTAGTGTGCAGTGGGTAACTAAATTGTTCTATCGGGTTTTCTATTCTAAAGTCTTTGAAATCAATTAGAGTAATTCTCCATGTAACTCAAAGGATATGTCCCGTTACCCCCCGGGACCACGGATCAGGAAGATGGGAACCAATAATGGTTCTGTCCCGTTGCCCCCCGGGACCACGGATCAGGAAATGTAAGAGTCACGAATGGCTCTGTCCCGTTACCCCCCGGGACCACGGATCAAGTAATACCCTTTTAAGTTACACTTTAGATTACCCCTTTTGATTTCCCCATACCCCCAGGTTATATGTGTCAGGTCAGGTATTCAGTAGTCAAGGACTAATGCCAACACAGGATCAGGTAACAGGTCAGGCTTGTCTGGATAGACAACAGGAATGGTCCATGAGGACTCCATGTCAGGTTTGTTGGCATTAGGCATGAGATCAGGTAACAGGTCAGGTCATGGTACATCAGGTCAAGTCGATAGTAAAGGGTACCATGTCCGGTGCATCGGTATATATATATATATATCATGTGTAGCAAGGTCAGGTCAAGATGTAACAAAATCGAGGGTGTGCTCACAACAGGTATATAATCGAACAAGGAATAACAGCAGGAAATAAGCAATGAATTAAACAACAATAAGCAGTTCATTTAATCACAATAGTGCATTAGAATAGTACAGCCGTTTTATCATATTAGCAGGTTTCGAGCACCCCTTGCGGTGCAATAGATCACATGACGGTGCAATACCGTTACATCAATATCAGAATGTAATAGAGCTACATGTGTAAAGGCTACCGTCCTTTAAACGGTAAAATTTGATTAACGGGTAACTTCGTTATTAGGGTTAAAGTGGCAAAATGTGATTTTAGATTAACTGTATCATGATATATGTCATACTGCGACTAAATGAGAAACTAGCTATACCGAGTTAAGTTTGCAAGTTTAATGAGTCAAAACACATTTAATTGTATAGTATAGCATGTAGCAAGTGATACTTGCCTCGACGGGTCACGAGCGGGAATGCGGAACTGCTCATGTCAGCGGAAACGTCGCGATGTGCGCCCGGTACACGGAACGGATCCAAATCACGCACAGCGTGATCACACGGGTCAGGTATGCTCGCTGGGTCGTCGGGATCGTCGAAGATACGCCGGTTTCCGGTGAAATAGAAACAACAGAGAATATAACGACGGGATTACAAAGAAAAGAAAGAAGACGAAGAGGAAAGGAAGAGAATACAGGGGTTGGGAAGAAGGGGCAACTCACTGGGCGCTCAGGAGTCGGAAGACGAGAGCGGGATCGACGACGGCGAACGACTCCGGCTGAAAGAGAAAGTGCAGTCTCAGTTTTTAGGGTCCAGGTGAGCTTGTGTGCGATACTCTTGGTGACTGGAGTCTCAGGCAGAGGAGGGGAGGAGAGGAAAGGTTTGTGGAGTCGGCGACGAGGTCGTCGGGCTCCGGCGGCGATGGCTACAGTGAAATGGTAGGGTGGATCGGGAAAAGTGGTGATGATGGGGTTGAGTTGTAGAGAAGGAGGGAAGAGGATGAAGTATACCACGAGAAGAAGAGAAGAAGGAGGCGACGACGAAGGTGATGTCGTAGGGGTAACAGGAGTTCCGGCGATGGGTTGATGGGTTGCTCGGGAATAGGAAACGGGAAAGAAGGTGGAGAGGGAGAGGAGGTGGTCGGGGTTGGAGTGCGCAGGTGATGAGGAGGTAGGGATCCCGGCGGTGCTAGCGCCGGCGTTGGGGCTCCGGTGGCGACGGAGGAGGCGGCGGCTAGGGTTCTCGCATGGGTTTTTCTTCTGCGCGTGGGTTCTGGGAATAATGAAGGAGACGAGGAGAATAATTATATATATAGGAGAGAGAGAGAGTTAGAGAGAGAGAGAGAGAGAGATTAAAGAGAGAGAGAGAGAGATAGAGATTAGAGAGAGAGAGAGAGAGAGATAGACGGGGGCCCACGGGGGTTAAGAACCCCGTGATTGGCTGAGATTTCCCTTTTGGTTACTAGATCTGATTTTAAAATATTTAATATATTTAGTTTAACAGTAGGATTGTATATATATATTATAGTTTTGATTATTTTATTAAATTGGGATTTTGGCGCTAAATGAAACATTTCCAAATCGCGCCCGGGTTGGGTCCAAAAATTCGAAATTCAAATAATAGGATTTTAAGCGGGTTCCAAATTTTAAAATGAAATGTCTTATGATTAAAAAGCATGCCCCCAAGTCGGACACTTGCACGCGCGCGTAGCCGTCCAAACTCGCCCGTTTCACCGAACGGAAAGAGAACTCGACGCACGGACGCTACCACGCGGCTAGGGGTGACGAGTAGGCCAAGATAGATATTTTTAATTTCATTTTAGGTGCTAAAATTTGTTATATGCAAAAATGATTTGGCCAGTTAAAATTTTACAGTAAGACCCAAACAAGCAAGATAAATGAAATGAGCAATGTCAAACACTCAACCAGTAACAGAAATAGTAGTATTGGGCTCGGGTGTTACATCATACCCAACTACAAAAAGAATTTCGTTCTCGAAATTCCAAGAGTACAAGATAGTCAATTACAGGAAAAGGTGAGGAAACTTCTGCCGGATTTCGTCTTCTCGCTCCCACGTGGATTCTCCATGCGATCGATTACCCCAAGAAACTAGCACAAGGGGGATAACCTTGTTCTTAAGAACCTTTTCCCTTCGATCCATGATTTCAACCGGTCGCTCCTCAAAAGTCAAGTCTTCTCGTACGGTTAGCTCCGAATGATCCAAAACGTGTGTTTCATCTCGAACATACCTTCGTAGTTAAGATACTTGAAACACATCGTGCACACTTGCCAAGGTCTGCGGTAACGCCAAACGGTACGCTACCTCTCCAACATGCTCCAATATCTCGAAGGGTCCAACGAATCGAGGACTAAGCCGACTCCCAAAACGAATCACCCCTCTAATCGGTGATATTTTCAAGAATACCAAATCACCCACGGCCAACTCTAGAGGTCTTCTTGACGTGTCAGCCCAACTTTTCTGTCTGTCTTGAGCTGCCTTCATATGCTTTCTGATGGCGTTAACCTTCTCAACCGTCTGCACTATCAAATCTGGTCCCAACAATCCTCGTTCACCGACATCATCCCAACAAACAGGTGAACGGCACTTACGACCATACCAGCTTCAAACGGAGCCATCTGGATAGTTGCTTGAAAACTGTTGTTGTAAGAAAAACTCCACCAAGTGTAGAGGTTCCTCCCACGAACCCTTGAAGTCCAACATGCACGCTCTCAACATGTCTTCAAGAGTTTGGATCGTTCTCTCCGACTGACCGTCAGTTTGAGGATGATAAGCTGTGCTAAACTTCAATCGAGTCCCCAAACCTTCCTGTAAACTCCTCCAGAAGTGTGATAAGAACCGAGTGTCTCGATCGGACACGATGCTCACCGGTACGCCATGCAATCTTACAATCTCCTGCATGTACCGTTCTGCCAAAGTCTCCGTTGATTGACCAACCCGGAAAGGGATAAGGTGAGCTGCCTTGGTCAACCGATCCACAATCGCCCATACTGCATTGTTGCTCTTTGGACTCTGCGGTAAAGCCGTCACGAAATCCATAGTTATATGTTCCCACTTCCACTGGGGAATCGGAAGTGGTTGCAATAAACCAGCAACCCTTTGGTGTTCAGCCTTGACTTGCTGACATACCAAGCACTTAGCCACGAAGCGAGCAATCTCCCGTTTCATGCCTTCCCACCAGAAATGCTGTCGAATATCTTGGTACATCTTTGTACCTCCTGGATGTACAGAGTAAGCTGAACTGTGTGCCTATTTCATAAGCTCTTCACGCACATCTCCCTTTGGCGCACACACACGGCTACCATACCTCAACGAACCATCTTCGTGGACCAGTAAATCTGTTCGTAGTCCGGCTTCAACCTGCCCTCGAAACTTTTGCAGTCTAGGATCCTGCGATTGTGCTGCTTTAATATTCTCAATCAATGACGAATGTATTTGCAGCTGCATCAACTGTCCGTAGAACGCGGTAGCACAACCTCCAAGTCAAATCTTCGAAAAATCTGCAACGATCTTCTTCTGCGTAGTTAACACCTGAATTACTGGTAACCGACTAAGCGCATCCGGCACAACATTAACCTTCCCCAGATGGTACTTAAGATCAAGAACGTAGTCAGCCATCAGCTCCAACCATCTACGCTGCCTCATGTTAAGCTCCTTCTGTGTGAACACATACTTCAAGCTCTTATGATCTGTAAAAACTTCGACACTTTCGCCTAAAAGGTAGTATCTCCAAATCTCCAAAGCGAAAATCACAGCCGCAAGCTCTAAGTCATGAGTTGGATAATTCTTCTCATGGGTCTTCAACTGTCTCGATGCGTATGCTACAACCTTCCCATGCTGCATCAAACATATCCCAATCCTTTCCCAGATGCGTCGCTGTGAATCACCAATCCTCCGGAATTGTCTGGCATGGTCAGAATAGGGGCGGTTATCAACTTCTGCTTCAACGTCTCGAAAGCTAACGCACACTTATCCGCCCATACAAAAGTTACCTCCTTGTGCGTAAGCTTGGTCAACGGCTCTGCCAGACGAGCAAAGTTCTCCACAAATCTCCTATAGTATCCGGCTAATCCAAGGAAACTCCTTATCTCAGCAACATTCTTTGGAATAGGCCAATCTCGAACTACTGCAATCTTTTCTGGATCGACGGCAATGCCATCGCCAGACACAACATGCCCCAAAACGTTACTTCCTCCAGCCAAAACTCGCACTTACTCATCTTCGCGTACAATTTCTCCTGTCTCAACGTCTGCAGTGCGATCTTCAAATGCTCAGCATGCTCTTCAAAACTCTTCGAGTAAACCAGAATATCGTCAATGAATACCACAATGAACTGATCCAAGAACGGTGAAAAGATTCGGTCCATCAAGTCCATGAATACTGCCGGGGCATTCGTTACTCCGAAGGGCATCACTAAGTACTCGTAATGTCCATACCGAGTTCGGAACGCCGTCTTGTAAATATCTTCTGTTTTCACTCGGACCTGATGATATCCGGATCGTAAATCCAGCTTCGAGAATACCCTCGCACCACTAAGCTGCTCAAAAGTTCTCCAATGCGAGGGATCGGGTACTTGTTCTTGATAGCCACCTGGTTTAATTCTCGATAGTCGATGCACATCCTTCTCGTGCCATCCTTCTTCTTCACTAGAAGAACTGGAGCTCCCTAAGGCGAGTTGCTGCGTCGAATCCAACCCTTCTCAAGCAATTCACCAACTTGTTTCTTAACTTCTTCCAATTCCACCGGTGCCATTGGATACTGGCGCTGCACAGGAATAAGGTCAATCGCGAACTCGCTTCGGCGGTAAGCCCGATATATCTTCAAATACGTCCATAAAATCGCGAACAACCGCCGGCTCTTCACCACTATCAACTTCCATAGATGCAATAATATTGTTTGTCAGCCTAGCCCTAAATTCGACCGGCCCGACAGAACTACTTCCTTACCGCAACTGCTGTCTGCATCGTTGGCAGCTAAGGGTCCAGCGAATCTACTGAGTCTCGTCCATTCCGCTGCATGCACGTCCACGGGTGCTCCATTCTGCCTCAGCCCAATAAATTTCTCTTCCATGTCCTCCCATGCGGTCCGCGGGAAGAACTTTCCAGGAAACTCCTAGGAAAATCAGCCTAACTGACCGGCTTGGGCAAGCGGGTCTCTTCCACAAGCCACCACTCGCGGGCATAGTCCACTAGCTGAATGCGTACCACAACAACTTTTTTTTTGTCATCTGGAATCTGTGCCGCAAAAAGCAAGTTCTCTGTGTCAACTAGCCATTGCTCCACTGGCAACGGCTCCTTTAAACCAGTAAATATAGACGGACCCAACCGCCTGAAATCTGCTACGGTCCCTACTCGGTCAACTGGTCTAGCTCCAACATTGTTCACAGACTGCTGAACGATCTGCAAACCTCCCCGAAATGAGTCCGCTTGCTGCTGGATCAGCTCAGTATGCCTCTTCTGATCTTCCAGCATTCCTCTTATCACTCCAAACATGGCGGCTTCGTCCACACGCCTCTGGTACGTCTTCAAATTCTTACCTGCCATAATCCTGAACTCAAAACACCCAACATTAGCATGATGATAGATTTTGAATATAGATCAAGGCTAGAACTCCAAGATACTTAAATAGAGTACCGCATTGTAACTATGCCGCGGTATCATAGCCACAATTACTTAACTCCACCCAAGTCGCCTAAGTCCTAGGGATAACAAGAAATCGGGTTTTCGAGTCGATATGCAAAGTAAGTTTGCACGTCGTAAAAGATATAATCAGGAAGAATGTGATTCAAGGATGGTAAATGGCAAAGTGGCAGGACATGTTTCCTAAACACGGGTATTCTGATTCGTGTATTGGGTACAATACCCAACTACAAAAGAATCAACCCAACTAACATATGGCTCTGATACCAAAAAAACCATGTCACGCCCCGCTTCCCTGAGTGCGCAAGATTGGGCACGTGACATAGCCAACCATGCTACCTGTGGGTAGGAAGTATCCATCCACAGTCACATTACGGCTGTAGAGATATCAAGAATAAGATAAAACTATCTAACACATGTCCAAATCCAGAATAACAAGAGTCAATGATAAATAAATGCGGAAGCAAATAATCCAATACAATAATAGAAAAGTATGTCCCATAATGCGGGCTCACATCTGGAAATAAAAATGCGGGAATTAAAACTAACTACTATAGGACTCACAACTCAGCCTGCTGGCTGAAGTACTCCTACTCGGACCGCGACAGTGGTAAGGATCTGGGCCATGCAAAACCCAGACGTCAGCGCGTCATGTCAACCAATAATATAATATGAACAGTGTAATAGGCAATGCAGAAATAAACATGAATAAAGCAATAGTATGAAACAAGCAGTGCAGGGTAGTGTGCAGTGGGTAACTAAACTGTTCTATCGGGTTTTCTATTCTAAAGTCTTTGAAATCAATTAGAGTAATCCTCCATGTAACTCAAAGGATATGTCCCGTTACCCCCCGGGACCACGGATCAGGAAGATGGGAACCAATAATGGTTCTGTCCCGTTGCCCCCCGGGACCACGGATCAGGAAATGTAAGAGTCACGAATGGCTCTGTCCCGTTACCCCCCGGGACCACGGATCAAGTAATACCCTTTTAAGTTACACTTTAGATTACCCCTTTTGATTTCCCCATACCCCCAGGTTATATGTGTCAGGTCAGGTATTCAGTAGTCAAGGGCTAATGCCAACACAGGATCAGGTAACAGGTCAGGCTTGTCTGGATAGACAACAGGAATGGTCCATGAGGACTCCATGTCAGGTTTGTTGGCATTAGGCATGAGATCAGGTAACAGGTCAGGTCATGGTACATCAGGTCAAGTCGATAGTAAAGGGTACCATGTCTGGTGCATCGGTATATATATATATCATGTGTAGCAAGGTCAGGTCAAGATGTAACAAAATCGAGGGTGTGCTCACAACAGGTATATAATCGAACAAGGAATAACAGCAGGAAATAAGCAATGAATTAAACAACAATAAGCAGTTCATTTAATCACAATAGTGCATTAGAATAGTACAGCCGTTTTATCATATTAGCAGGTTTCGAGCACCCCTTGCGGTGCAATAGATCACATGACGGTGCAATACCGTTATATCAATATCAGAATGTAATAGAGCTACATGTGTAAAGGCTACCGTCCTTTAAACGGTAAAATGTGATTAACGGGTAACTTCGTTATTAGGGTTAAAGTGGCAAAATGTGATTTTAGATTAACTGTATCATGATATATGTCATACTGCGACTAAATGAGAAACTAGCTATACCGAGTTAAGTTTGCAAGTTTAATGAGTCAAAACACATTTAATTGTATAGTATAGCATGTAGCAAGTGATACTTGCCTCGACGGGTCGCGAGCGGGAATGCGGAACTGCTCATGTCAGCGGAAACGTCGCGATGTGCGCCCGGTACACGGAACGGATCCAAATCACGCACAGCGTGATCACACGGGTCAGGTATGCTCGCTGGGTCGTCGGGATCGTCGACGATACGCCGGTTTCCGGTGAACTAGAAACAACAGAGAATATAACGACGGGATTACAAAGAAAAGAAAGAAGACGAAGAGGAAAGGAAGAGAATATAGGGGTTGGGAAGAAGGGGCAACTCACTGGGCGCTCAGGAGTCGGAAGACGAGAGCGGGATCGACGACGGCGAACGACTCCGGCTGAAAGAGAAAGTGCAGTCTCGGTTTTTAGGGTCCAGGTGAGCTTGTGTGCGATACTCTTGGTGGCTGGAGTCTCAGGCAGAGGAGGGGAGGAGAGGAAAGGTTTGTGGAGTCGGCGACGAGGTCGTCGGGCTCCGGCGGCGATGGCTACAGTGAAATGGTAGGGTGGATCGGGAAAAGTGGTGATGATAGGGTTGAGTTGTAGAGAAGGAGGGAAGAGGATGAAGTATACCACGAGAAGAAGAGAAGAAGGAGGCGACGACGAAGGTGATGTCGTCGGGGTAACAGGAGTTCTGGCGATGGGTTGATGGGTTGCTCGGGAATAGGAAACGGGAAAGAAGGTGGAGAGGGAGAGGAGGTGGTCGGGGTTGGAGTGCGCAGGTGATGAGGAGGTAGGGATCCCGGCGGTGCTAGCGCCGGCGTTGGGGCTCCGGTGCCGACGGAGGAGGCGGCGGCTAGGGTTCTCGCGTGGGTTCTGGGAATAATGAAGGAGACGAGGAGAATAATTATATATATAGGAGAGAGAGAGAGAGTTAGAGAGAGAGAGAGAGAGAGATAGAGATTAGAGAGAGAGAGAGAGAGAGACGGGGGCCCACGGGGATTAAGAACCCCGTGATTGGCTGAGATTTCCCTTTTGGTTACCAGATCTGATTTTAAAATATTTAATATATTTAGTTTAACAGTAGGATTGTATATATATATTATAGTTTTGATTATTTTATTAAATTGGGATTTTGGCGCTAAATGAAACATTTCCAAATCGCGCCCGGGTTGGGTCCAAAAATTCGAAATTCAAATAATAGGATTTTAAGCGGGTTCCAAATTTTAAAATGAAATGTCTTATGATTAAAAAGCATGCCCCCAAGTCGGACACTTGCACGCGCGCGTAGCCGTCCAAACTCGCCCGTTTTACCGAACGGAAAGAGAACTCGACGCACGGACGCTACCACGCGGCTAGGGGTGACGAGTAGGCCAAGATAGATATTTTTAATTTCATTTTAGGTGCTAAAATTTGTTATATGCAAAAATGACTTAGCCAGTTAAAATTTTACGGTAAGACCCAAACAAGCAAGATAAATGAAATGAGCAATGTCAAACACTCAACCAGTAACAGAAATAGTAGTATTGGGCTCGGGTGTTACAGGTGTAACGTGCGCGAGCGTGGGCGACGGCGGAGGCGAAGGGGGTAGGTCGCGAAGGAAACGCGCGCGAGAAATGGGGAGATAGCCGTTGGGGGAGAAGGCACTGTTGGTGGCGGGGCGGGTAGTGAAGCGAGTGAGGGTGAGGGCTGAAGCGGGTGAGGGCTGAAGCGAAGTGGGCTGGAGCGAAGTGGGCTGGGCCAGAAGAATAAAGGGAAAATTTAATTGGAGAATTCAGATGGTAGGCTGGCTCTGTGGGCTCGGCAAAATTATGAAAAAAAAGATTAAATATTTGAAGAGGGCTGGGCTATTTGGAGAGGGCTGGGCTGTTTGGAAATTAATTATAAGAATTGTAAGGGAATAAGGAATCGGGCCGGCTGAAATTGATTGAGGTATTTATTTTAGAAAAATGTATGGGCTTAGGGTTTCAATATGGTTTGGGTTAGGATTTGGGTTTATATTTAAAATTTTGCTACTTAACTTGGCTAAGGAAATAATCAAAAACGAAATGGAGTTCTAGACCGGAATCGATGTTCATGTAAATGGGAAAAGAACATAAGGGATTGAAATTAGGGTTTGAGAAAAATAGCGGGGGAAAAAGGATTGGAAGTTTAGGGTTTATTGGAGATTCGAAAATAAATAAATAATTATAAATAAATTTTATAGGGGAAAAAGAAATACGGATGTAGGCGTATAAAAAGGGGCCAGGTGTTACAACTTAACTCTGCGATATTACATCTTGATTTTAGAATTTCATTATACATAGGAAAATACTTTTACATCAAGGATAATCTCCGCGCATTAAAGAAGCGACAATTATTGCATGCTCGAACACTTCATAAGACGGAGTGATAAATGTGCAATGATGGTCATTCTTACGAACATCACTTTCACGATATATTCAGACCGGACAGGTTCCTTGATAGCAATAAAACATGCAGAAGACATCAAGATCCGATCGCAAAGAAACATAACTATGATTTTCAGACAACTGATAGCATATCCCACCTAAACTAAATCCAACTGGATGGTGTCCATTGGTTATGAAATCACGAAACATAAAGCATAATATACTAAAATTGATAATATCAACTCTCACTGTCCATTTAGCAGTATATTCTTCTGTAATTGTAACACCCGAGCCCAATAATACTATTTCTGGTACTAGTTGAGTGGTATACATTACTCATTTCAATTATCTTGCTTGTTTGGTGTATTTTGCTAAATTTTAACCGGCTAAGTCATTTTGCATATAACAAATTTTAACACCTAAAATGAAATTAAAAATATCCTTGTTGGCCTACTCGTCGCCACTAGTCGCGAGGTAGCGTCCGCGCGTCGAGATTTCATCCCGTTCGGCGAAACGGGCAAGTTTGGACGGCTACGCGCGCGTGCAAGTGTCCGACTTGGGGGCACGCATTTTAATCATAAAACACCTCATTTCAAAATTTGGAACCCGCTTAAAATCCTATTATTTGAATTTCAAATATTTGGGCGCAACCCGGGCGCGATTTGGAAATGTTTCATTTAGCGCCAAAATACCCATTTAATTAAATATTCTAAAACTGTATATATATTTTTCCGTTACTATTTAAATCTTTTAAATCTCTTTTTATCTCCTTTTCAGAATCCCCAGCCAATCACGAGGGACTTAATCCCTCGTGGGCCCCGCCTCACACTCTCTCTTTCTCTCTCCGTCTCTCTATATCTTTCTCTCTCCGTTTCCCTATCTCTTTCTTTCTCTGTCTCTAATCTCTCTCTCTCTCTCTAACTCTCTCTCTCTCTAACCCCTATATATTTCGTCTCCTTCCTTCAGAAACGATCGCGAGAACCCAACCCACGTCGCCCGCAACCCTAGCTGCCGCAGCCTCAACGCCGACGCCCTTTCTCCATCGCTCTTTCTCCTTCCTCCTCACCTCAACAGGGCTTCCCTCTCCTCGCCATCTCCTCCCTTTTACCCGAACACCCCCTGCACCCTAACCCGGCACCACCACCTCGTCCATCGTCGCCTCGCCGCCGCCGTTGTTCTCGACCTTAACCCTCAACGACACCACCTCCATCACCTCCCTCCTCTCTACACCCGAGCACGCAGCACCCCTCCTCTGGAATCCATACCTGACCACGGAACCCCTCCCCTGCACTCTCTTCGCCGGAGCTCCGACCTCGCCGACGTGCTTTCGTCACCTCGACCTACTCCCTCTTCCTCTCCACTCTCTCCTTTCCCGAGCTCTCCTTTTCCTTGCAAGAACCCCCTCCTTCCCTGCACACCAATTCAAAACCCTGCACACACCTTGCTTCGCCGGAAAACCTCGTCTGAACCCTCACCTGAGCTCCGACCCCTGTCGTCCTCATCACCACCTTCGACTCCTGACACCATCACCACCACCTTCATCCCTGCACCCATTACACCCGAGCCTAACCCAAGCCCAAACCCTAACCGGAACCCTAGCATCCAACCTCTCCTTGCCGGAGTTCCGTCGACCCCGTCGTCATCCCTCGCCTCGTCTCTGCCACAGAACACCTCGACAGTAAGCCTCTTTCCCCTTTCTTCTTCTTCTTTCTTTTCTTTTCTTTAGATCTTGATTTTTGTATTTCATAGTTCGCCGGAGCCGGGCTCGACGTCGACGATCCCGACGACCCAGCGAGTGTGCCTGACCCGTGTGATCACCTTGTGCATTGTTTGGATCCGTTCCGTGTACCGTGCGCGCGCCGCGACTTTTTCCGCCGACGTTACGTTCGTGTTTTTCCGGTTTGCGAAACCGTCGAGGCAAGTATTACTTGCTACATGCTATGTTATACTAATTAAGTGTGCTTGACTCATAAAACTTGCATTATTAACTAAATATATTTACTTTTCTCATTTGGACGAAATATGATATATATCCTGATACTGTAACCTACACCGTATTTTGCCACTGTAACCCTAATAACGAAACTACCCGTTAATCATTGTGCTATTTAAGGACGATAATTATACACATATAGCTTCATTACTTTCTGTTATTGATATTGCACTACCTTGTGATTATTGCACCCCAAGGGTGCTCGAACCTGTTAATATAATACAACTGCACCAGATTAATGCACCATTGTGATTAAATGAACTATTATTGTTATTTACTGTTTCCTGCTGTTGTTCCTTATTCGCTTCTATACCTGTTATGAGCATACATTCGATTGCACTACAGATTGACCTTGCTACACATGACATATATTTACATACCGATGCACCGGACATGGTACCCTATACATACCGACTCAACCTGTTGTACCATGACCTGACTTGTTGCCTGATCTCATGCCTAATGCCAACAAACCTGACTTGGGGTCCTCATGGACCGTTCCTGTTGTCTATCCAGACAAACCTGCTTTTACCTGATCCTGTGTTGGCATTAGTTCTTGATTACTGAATACCTGACCTGACATACATAACTTGGGGGTATGGGAAAATCAAAGGTGAAACCGACTTGTAACTCAACAGTTCGATACATGTTCTGATCAGTCTTACGGGCTTGGCCAGTCCGGGAGTGATGATGCTGACATCACTCGTCCATCCTGCTACCTATTACTGCCTAGCGGCACGTCTCGGATTCAGCCCCGAGGGTCTTGACCGTGGTCCCGGGCATGCACGGGATACTATTGAGTTATATCGACGAGTCACCAATTGATTTCAAAGACTTTAGAGTAGAAACCTGATAGGACAGTTTAGTTACCACTGCACATTACCCTGCACTGTTATTTCATAGTACTGCTTTATTCATGTTCATCCCTGCATTGCTTATTACCATGTTCATATTATATTATTGGTTGACATGACGCGCTGACGTCTGGGTTTTGCATGGCCCAGATTCCTTACCACTGTCGACGACCGAGCAGGAGTACTTCAGCCAGCAGGCTGATCTGTGAGTTCCATAGTGCTTAGTTTATTTATTTCATTTCATTTCCAGATGTGAGCCCGCATTATGGGACGTACTATTTATTTATTGTATTGGATCATTTGCTTCCGCACTTATTGTTCATTGACTCTTGTTATTATGGATTTGGACATGTGTTAGATTAGTTTATTTATCTTGTTCTTGATATCTCTACAGCCGTAATGTGACTGTGGATGGATACTTCCTACCCACAGGTAGCATGGTTGGCTATGTCACGTGCCCAATCTTGCGTACTCTGGGAAGCGGGGCGTGACAGTAATGCACAATTCCAATTGCATCCTGAAATTAAAAATTTGAAGTTATATATAGTTAAGATTTTTTTTGTTATTAAATTTTTTTCTTTCTAATAGAAATTTTAATAGAATAAAGTTGAGCTTAACATATTTCATGATTTTTATAAAAATAGTATTAGAAAATTATAGAATAATACAGAAATTGTTAATCATACTCTACCATTATATAATTCTATATATGGAAGAGAACTTACATTTCCGGTTGATAGAGATGACATTCCAGGAAGCCCAATGGTTAGATCCATTCAATGCAATACTAATCGTTTATCTGAATCCATATCATTGTATTAATATTCCATTAAACTAATTTTAGATACTGCTATTTAGTTGAAATCATATATATATATATATATATATATATATATATATATATATATATATATATATATATATATATATATATATTGTATTGATTTATTATTGTTCTTCGCTTCAGCAAGTATATCTAACTAAGTAAATATTGTTTCCTCAAAGAAATAAAATGAGTTGTATAGGCAAATAACAAAAAAATATCAAAATAGATATTACTTCAAAGAAATTAAATGAACGATATAAACAAATAACACAAAGTACCATACATGAATTTAAATAAAAACATTTAAATAAGCATAATGTTTCTATAATATCAAAATTGAACTCTAAAAGAAAATACTATGCATCCAAAGTCAGTGAGATATTTTTTTATGAAACTTAAGAGAATTTTAAACTCTTCACTTCAAACTCTAGCATAGAGACATAATCGACTAAGAAGGCAGTCGAGTAAAAAATAAAGAAAAACTTTAAATTTTATTCAAGTATAATAAAAATTGACTTACAATAATATCTGTTAAGTTGTTGAGCTTTGAAATGGCAATAACTAAAATTACCTCCCATATATATAGATAGAAGTATAACTATACCATAGAAAGAGTTGGTTGTATTTGTTAATAGGAATCTTTGAAAAAGTAAAGTTATTTTAAAATGACTTTCTAAGTAACTCATAAAAGTTACATCAACTTATAATATTATGATATCAATTAGTTTATGATTTATATGAACTCTATAACATGTAATACTTTTATCTTATATATTATAAATCGAAAAATCAAGTATGGATAGTCCCGACAACTTTTTATCCAACACTTATGTGTTTTCTCTATGCATTAGTTGTTTTTGCTCTACTTATGATAACCTCTCTATGTTGAGAACGGTTTTCAATAAAATATAAATAGGCGTCAAGAATTAATGCATTCTCCGTTAAAAAGAAAAAAGAAAACCGAAATATGCTCTAGTCTAAACGACTATTTTCGATGTCATATCATGTATAAATAGGCATAAAGAAAAAATGCATGATTAGACGGATGAAGTATATGCATTCAACTCATATCATTAATATACTCTGTATATAAACGGTTTTCAATAAAATATATTTTGACAAATGTATGATTTGACTGATTTGATAGTATCGTAATTTGAGTAAATTAAATAAAAATATTTAGAAAAGATAATCCTTGATATTGCCTAGTGATAAAGAAGAGAACCAAACATGCTTCAACCGTGAAAGCAGAGAATGCAATTATGGTGAATTGGAAATGCATAGCTTTATCTGTCCCATCATGCATTTTTCTTCATATTTCTATTTATGATATTATACAAACAATTATCTATCCAATCATGCATTATCTATCCAATCGTTGTCTCCAACATATTTTTCACAATCTATTTGAAGTTGAACAGATTTCTCGATAGTAATAAAATATGCAGTATATATCAAGATCTGATTCAAGAAAAACAAGTATTATTTGTTATAGCAACCAAGTGGTGAATTTTACAACAAAGTTCTTTTGAATACAAGAGGTGAAAAGGGAATAAAGAGATAAAAACAATTAATGCATTCTCTATTAAAAAGAAAAATTAAAGTCGAGTCATGCTTTAGTCTAAATGACTATTTCGATGCCATATCATGTATAAACAGAAATGAAGAAAAAATACATGATTGGACAGATGAAATATATACATTTACAGCTCATATCATTATTACACTCTGCATATAAACAGTTTTCAATAAGGTATATTTTGAAAAATGTATGATTTGACTGATTTAACGGCATCATAATTTGAGTAAATTAAATAAAAAATATTTGGAAAAGACAATCCTTGATATTGTCTAGTGAAAAAGTAGACAACCAAACGTGCTTCAATCGTGAAAACAGGAAATACAATTATGGTGCATTAGAAATACATAGCTCCATCTATCCCATCATACATTTTTCTTCATATTTCTATATATGATATTATACAAACAATCATCTGATCAATCACGCATCATCATAACTATATCACAGAAAGAGCTGGTTGTATTTGTTAATAGGAATCTTTGAAAAAGTAGAGTTATTTTAAAATGACTTTGTAGGTAACTCATAAAAGTTACATCAACTTTTAATATTACGATACCCAGTTTATGATTTATATGAACTCTCTAACATGTAATAATTTTATCTTATATCTTATAAATCGAAAAATCAAGTATGGATAGTCCCGACAACTTTTTATCCAACACTTATGTGTTTTCTCTATACATTAGTTGTTTTTTTCTCTACTTATGATAACCTCTCTATGTTGAGGACGGTTTTCAATAAAATATAAATAGACGTCAAGAATTAATGCATTCTCCGTTAAAAAGAGAAAAGAAAATCGAAATATGCTCTAGTCTAAACGACTATTTTCGATGTCATATCATGTATAAATAGGCATAAAGAAAAAAATGCATGATTAGACGGATGAAGTATATGCATTCAACTCATATATTAATACACTCTGTATATAAACGGTTTTCAATAAAATATATTTTGACAAATATATGATTTGACTGATTTGATAGTATCGTAATTTGAGTAAATTAAATAAAAATATTTAGAAAAGATAATTCTTAATATTGCCTAGTGATAAAGAAGAGAACCAAACGTGCTTCAACCGTGAAAGCAGGGAATGCAATTATGGTGAATTGGAAATGCATAGTTTTATCTGTCCCATCATGCATTTTTATTCATATTTCTATTTATGATATTATTATACAAACAATTATCTATCCAATCATACATTATCTATCCAATCGTTGTCTCCAACATCTCTTTCATAATCTATTCGAAGTTGGACAGATTTCTCGATAGTAATAAAATACGCAGTATACATCAAAATCTGATTCCAGAAAAGCAAGTATTATTTGTGATAGCAACCAAGTGGTGAATTTTGCAACGAAGTTCTTTGGAATACATGAGGTGAAAAGAGAATAAAGAGATAAAAACAATTAATACATTCTCTATTAAAAAGAAAAATTAAAGTCGAGTTATGCTTTAGTCTAAATGACCATTTCGATGTCATATCATGTATAAACAGGAATGGAGAAAAAATACATGATTAGACGGATGAAATATATACATTTACAGCTCATATCATTATTGCACTCTGCATATAAACAGTTTTCAATAAGGTATATTTTTACAAATGTATGATTTGACTAATTTAATAGCATCGTAATTTGAGTAAATTAAATAAAAATAATTGGAAAAGACGATCCTTGATATTGTCTGGTGAAAAAGAAGACAACCAAACGTGCTTCAACCATGAAAACAGGAAATGCAATTATGGTGCATTGGAAATATATAGCTCCATCTATCTCATCATACATTTTTCTTTATATTTCTATATATGATATTATACAAACAATCATCTGATCAATCACGCATCATCATAACTATATCACAGAAAGAGTTGGTTGTATTTGTTAATAGGAATCTTTGAAAAAGTAAAGTTATTTTAAAATGACTTTATAGGTAACTCATAAAAGTTATATCAACTTATAATATTACAATACCCAGTTTATGATTTATATGAAATCTACAACATGTAATACTTTTATCTTATATCTTATAAATCGAAAAATCAAGTATGGATAGTCCCGACAACTTTTTATCCAACACTTATATGTTTTCTCTATGCATTAGTTACTTTTGCTCCACTTATGATAACCTCTCTATGTTAAGGACGGTTTTCAATAAAATATAAATAGACGTCAAGAATTAATGCATTCTCCGTCAAAAAGAGAAGAAAAAACCGAAACATGCTCTAGTCTAAACGACTATTTTCGATGTCATATCATGTATAAATAGGCATAAAGAAAAAATGCATGATTAGACGGATGAAGTATATGCATTCAACTCATATCATTACTACACTCTGTATATAAACGGTTTTCAATAAAATATATTTTGACAAATGTATGATTTGACTGATTTGATAGTATTGTAATTTGAGTAAATTAAATAAAAATATTTAGAAAAGATAATCCTTGATATTGCCTAGTGATAAAGAAGAGAACCAAACATGCTTCAACCGTGAAAGCAGAGAATGCAATTATGGTGAATTGGAAATGCATAGCTTTATCTGTCCCATCATGCATTTTTCTTCATATTTCTGTTTATGATATTATACAAACAATTATCTGTCCAATCATGCATTATCTATCCAATCGTTGTCTCCAATATCGTTTTCACAATCTATTCGAAGTTGGACAGATTTCTCGATATTAATAAAATATGCAGTATATATCAAGATCTGATTCCAGAAAAATAAGTATTATTTGTTATAGCAACCAAGTGGTGAATTTTGCAACAAAGTTCTTTTGAATACATAAGGTGAAAAGGGAATAAAGAGATAAAAACAATTAATACATTCTCTATTAAAAAGAAAAATTAAAGTCGAGTTATACTTTAGTCTAAATGACTATTTCGATGTCATATCATGTATAAACAGAAATGAAGAAAAAATACATGATTGGACAGATGAAATATATACATTTACAGCTCATATCATTATTACACTCTGCATATAAACAGTTTTCAATAAGGTATATTTTGACAAATGTATGATTTGACTGATTTAACAGCATCATAATTTGAGTAAATTAAATAAAAAATATTTGGAAAAGACAATCCTTGATATTGTCTAGTTAAAAAGTAGACAACCAAACATGCTTCAATCGTGAAAACAGGAAATACAATTATGGTGCATTAGAAATATATAGCTCTATCTATCCCATCATACATTTTTCTTCATATTTCTATATATGATATTATACAAACAATCATCTGATCAATCACGCATCATCATAACTATATCACAGAAAGAGCTGGTTGTATTTGTTAATAGGAATCTTTGAAAAATTAGAGTTATTTTAAAATGACTTTGTAGGTAACTCATAAAAGTTACATCAACTTTTAATATTACGATACCCAGTTTATGATTTATATGAACTCTCTAATATGTAATAATTTTATCTTATATCTTATAAATCGAAAAATCAAGTATGGATAGTCCCGACAACTTTTTATCCAACACTTATGTGTTTTCTCTATACATTAGTTGTTTTTTCTCTACTTATGATAACCTCTCTATGTTGAGGACGGTTTTCAATAAAATATAAATAGACGTCAAGAATTAATGCATTCTCCGTTAAAAAGAGAAAAGAAAACCGAAATATGCTCTAGTCTAAACGACTATTTTCGATGTCATATCATGTATAAATATGCATAAAGAAAAAATGCATGATTAGACGGATGAAGTATATGCATTCAACTCATATCATTAATACACTCTGTATATAAACGGTTTTCAATAAAATATATTTTGACAAATATATGATTTGACTGATTTGATAGTATCGTAATTTGAGTAAATTAAATAAAAATATTTAGAAAAGATAATTCTTAATATTGCCTAGTGATAAAGAAGAGAACCAAACGTGCTTCAACCGTGAAAGCAGGGAATGCAATTATGGTGAATTGGAAATGCATAGCTTTATCTGTCTCATCATGCATTTTTATTCATATTTCTATTTATGATATTATTATACAAATAATTATCTATCCAATCATGCATTATCTATCCAATCGTTGTCTCCAACATCGCTTTCATAATCTATTCGAAGTTGGACAGATTTCTCGATAGTAATAAAATATGCAGTATACATCAAAATCTGATTCCAGAAAAGCAAGTATTATTTGTGATAGCAACCAAGTGGTGAATTTTGCAACAAAGTTCTTTTGAATACATGAGATGAAAAGAGAATAAAGAGATAAAAACAATTAATACATTCTCTATTAAAAAGAAAAATTAAAGTCGAGTTATGCTTTAGTCTAAATGACCATTTTAATGCCATATCATGTATAAACAGGAATGAAGAAAAAATACATGATTGGACAGATGAAATATATACATTTACAGCTCATATCATTATTGTACTCTGTATATAAACAGTTTTCAATAAGGTATATTTTGACAAATGTATGATTTGACTAATTTAATAGTATCGTAATTTGAGTAAATTAAATAAAAATATTTGGAAAAGACGATCCTTGATATTGTCCGGTAAAAAAGAAGACAACCAAACGTGCTTCAATCATGAAAACAGGAAATGCAATTATGGTGCATTGGAAATATATAGCTCCATCTATCTCATCATACATTTTTCTTTATATTTCTATATATGATATTATACAAACAATCATCTGATCAATCACGCATCATCATAACTATATCACAGAAAAAGTTGGTTGTATTTGTTAATAGGAATCTTTGAAAAAGTAAAGTTATTTTAAAATGACTTTCTAGATAACTCATAAAAGTTATATCAACTTATAATATTACGATACCCAGTTTATGATTTATATGAAATCTACAACATGTAATACTTTTATTTTATATCTTATAAATCGAAAAATCAAGTATGGATAGTCCCGATAATTTTTTATCCAACACTTATGTGTTTTCTCTATGCATTAGTTGTTTTTGCTCTACTTATGATAACCTCTCTATGTTAAGGGCGGTTTTTAATAAAATATAAATAGGCGTCAAGAATTAATGCATTCTCCGTTAAAAAGAGAGAGAGAAACCGAAATATGCTCTAGTCTAAACGACTATTTTCGATGTCATATCATGTATAAATAGGTATAAAGAAAAAATGCATGATTAGACGGATGATGTATATGCATTCAACTCATATCATTAATAAACTCTGTATTTAAACGGTTTTCAATAAAATATATTTTGACAAATGTATGATTTGATAGTATCGTAATTTGAGTAAATTAAATAAAATTATTTAGAAAAGAAAATCCTTGATATTGCCTAGTGATAAAGAAGAGAACCAAATATGTTTCAACCGTGAAAGCAGTGAATGCAATTATGGTGAATTGGAAATGCATAGCTTTATCTGTCCCATCTTGCATTTTTTTTCATATTTCTATTTATGATATTATACAAACAATTATCTGTCCAATCATGCACTTCTATCAAATCGTTGTCTCCAACATTGCTTTCACAATCTATTCGAAATTGGACAGATTTCTCGATAGTAATAAAATATGCAGTATATATCAAAATCCGATTCGTGAAAAGAAAGTATTATTTGTGATAGCAACCAAGTGGTGAATTTTGCAATAAAGTTCTTTTGACTACATGAGATGATAAGGGAATAAAGGGATAAAAACAATTAATGCATTCTCTGTTAAAAAGAAAAATTAAAGTCGAGTTATGCTTTAGTCTAAATGACTATTTCGATGTCATATCATGTATAAATAAGAATGAATAAAAAATACATGATTGGACAGATGAAATATATACATTTACAGCTCATATCATTATTGCACTCTGCATATAAACAGTTTTCAATAAGGTATATTTTGACAAATGTATGATTTGACTGATTTAATAGCATCGTAATTTGAGTAAATTAAATAAAAATATTTGGAAAAGACAATCATTGATATTGTCTAGTGAAAAAGAAGGCAATCAAACGTGCTTCAACCGTGAAAACAGGAAATGCAATTGTGGTGCATTGGAAATACATAGCTCCATCTGTCCCATCATACATTTTTCTTCATATTTCTATATATGATATTATACAAACAATCATCTGATAAATCACGCATCATCTATCCAATCGTTGTCCTGAACAGCGCTTTCACAATCTATTCGGAGTTGGACAAATTTCTCGATAAAAATAAAATATGCAGTATACATTAAGATCTGATTGCAGAGATGCACAAGTATGACCCTTTTCAGATAGCCGATAACATAACCCATCTAAACTAAACACAACAGAATGATACTCATTGGTCATGAAGGCATGAAACTGCAAAATATATTGAATCTTATAAGTCAATATCTCTTTTGGAAAAATGATAAGCGAGAACGCATTAAGTAAACTTAGCTAGTGATAAATCTAAAATTTGTTTAAAGGTGTAAGGTTCGATTAAGAGTTTTCAAGACGATCTTGAAATTTTGGAATCTAAATTTTTTGAGTAAACAAATAAATTGGGCGAGAGGGGGTTCTCATGAAAATAGAATTCTAAATCATATATTTCTATAGATTTGTACTTAGTAACTAAAAAGATCCTCTATATGCATAGTCAATGTGTAACACAAACAAATTTAAAATTAATTTGAGACATGCTAATAATTTGTTTCATTCAGCAATTAAGAATTATTATTTTCCTAGAAGAAGACATGCACAAAAACCTAGTAAAACACAATTTAAACATGGATCTACATCTGCTTTACCAAAACCCTAAATTTAAATGCAAACGACATTTAAAACTCCACTGTTCTTAGTTAAGAACCATAAAAATTCGTTCATATGCTAATGTCGTACCAAAACTTTAGCCTTTCAACTATACCAAACATTCGATCATCTAACAAAACCATAATCTAAATTAAGGCAATCCACATCATCACTTATATATTGAAGATTTTTCTATATTTCAACTAAGACACATTTACATAAGAAAACTCCAATCTAAATTATTGTACATTCTACTTTGTAGCCTATATATAGATTGATCACCTCATAACCCTTACCATCTTCACTCTCATATCCGGTAGCCAAATGCAAGATCACTTCTCACAAATGCAACTTCCCAACCAAAACCAACCATAGAGAAGAACAACCCGAGGCTCCACCGGATACTTAGGCGTCCGTAAACGTAATCGGGGACGATATTCAGCAGAATTCCGAAACCCACATACCAAAAAAAGATACTGGTTAGGCACATTCGACACGGCTGAGGATGCCGCTATAGCTTACGATCTCTATTCGATATCGTTCAGTGGGCCTGAAAGGGCAAGGACCAATTTTGTTCATTACCCGGGTTTTTTCAATTCCCATGCTTCTTATTCACCACCTCCTCCACCGTCGCCATCGGAGGAGTTGATCGTGAATGACAGTCTCTCTTCGATATCGTTCAATGGATCTGAAGGGGCAAGAAACAATTTTCATTATATGGGTTTTTTCAATGACCGTGTTTCTTATTCACCGCCTCCTCCACCGCCACCGTCGCCAGAGTCAATGGTGATTTATGGAGGTTTAGATGAGAAGAAAGATGATGAATCTATAACCATTACGACTATCTTGCAGACTTTTGGACAATCAAAAGATATTTCTTCTTTTTATATATGAAGAACTTAATGATTATTGTTTGACAACTTTGTATTGGAGAACCTACACCACTCAATGATGGAGTGTTCTAGTTGTTGGTGGTGTAGCTGATATCTTATCTATAATATGAATTTTCTTTCCATCTCATTTTACTTTTTTTTGGGATATTGCAATCATAAGTTTTTAAGTATATTTTATGCGTGGGACATATTTTCATATCCATTTATCATAAGTACATAATTTATTTTAAAATGTTAAGATGAATTAGCTTTATTTTAGCAATTACTTAATGGAATCCTAAGTATAAGATAGTTATGCTATTAATGATAATGTATTTTGATGAATTGAGGGGTTCAAGCTAGTAAACTAAGGTTCTAATTTGAACTATAGAATTTTTTTTCAAAAAGTATATTGATAAATACCGAGAAGTTTCCTTCACAGACAAAAGAGGACAACGATCGTTTGGAGATAAGATAACTTTTAAGGCACAAAAACACACGATATCAAAAATATTGTTTAAGTGAAGATACGAAATTATAAATTAATTTTAATTTGCATACGCTATTAGATATCTGTTATAACTAATTTTTTAATTGAGAGTTTTGTAATATGATATTATGTAATTATATTCTCATATAATACAGAGTTTCAAATGCATTCTGATAGATCTTTATACTCATCCTGCAATTAAAAATTCAGAGTCGCATACAGTTTAGATTTATTTTGTTACAAATTTTTTCAAATGGAAAATTTAATAGAACAAACACAATCTCAAAATATTTCATGGTTTTCATTAAAAAAATGTATTAGAAGATTTTAGAATAATAAAGGAATTATTAACCATATTTTGTTGTCATACAATTTTATATATTTTTTATTGGAAAAAATGAAATTCCAGAAATACCAATACTTAGATCCATTTATTGTATTTATGTTTTTTTCAGCGTTTGTTATCTTTACTCTACTTGTAATAATTTCTCTATGCTGATCATTGCTTGTAAAATTCTGTTACTTTTTCTTTTCTTATTTGGATAGACTATTGAAACTTTCTAGGCTTATAACAATGTAACTGTTGTTAGTTGTGTATAACAACCATTTGGAGATAAGACAACTCTGAAGACACAAAAACACATGACTTCAAAAATATTGTTTAAGTGGAGATATGGAGTTACGAATTAATTCTAGTTTATATACGCCATTAGATATCTATTATAACTAATTGTTTAATTGAGGGTTTTGGAATACGATATTGTGTAATTATATTCTTCCATAATACATAGTTTCAAATTCATTCTGATAGATCTTTATGTTCATCCTGAAATTAAAAACCCAGAGTCGCATGCTATTATTGATTAAAAAGTATATTATAAATTAACATCACCCTATATGCCCGCAATCTGAATAAAAGCAAGTATAATTTTGCCCAGACTGCACCATTATACTTCGCTTGCATTTAGAATATATATAACATGGTTTATCGAGAAACATGTAAAAACTGTGCATTAACTATAAAATCCAGAACCGATATAGAATTATAGGGTTTTTATTCTTAATTAGTTTCCTCTTCACTTTCTTGGCATTTTTTTAATGAAACTGGGAAAGCCTGGTTATTTTATTAAAAAATAATAGATTTTGGGGGCCAGGCCCAATACATCAACGTCCAAATATGGGTTATACATACAGATGAAGAGAGTCGGGGTTTACTAAATAGATCGAGAGAGGCAGAAGAGAGAGAAAAATATCCGCTCTCTCTCTATTTCTCACATTTTCTCTTAAATGAAAAAATAACCCAATATCTCAATTTTCTTCTCCTTTCCACCATTTTATTTGTAAATCATTGCAATCTTCACTTTCTTTCCATTAAAAAGGTTTTAATCAAAATTTTGATAAATAAAGAAGCTCTCTTTTTCTCAAACGGTCTTCCAATTTAAGTTTTTTTAAAATTAAATCGGAAAAAGATCCAGCTGAATTTTATTAAGAAAAATATTAAGTGGGCTTTAGCCCATACACCATGACCCTTAAAAGGGATATATATATATATATCGCAGGAATTAGGGTTCGCGTAGAAAAACCTAGAGGCAGAAAATATTTTCATCTCTCTTTTTCTTCATGATCTTCGCCCCATTCGAACTCCAAAGTCTACAAATTTCTACCAGTCTTCAAAAATCTTTTTAGTAGATCTGATCTCTCCACACCGATATAATTCATCTCTCCTTTTCTTCGTCCGTTTCGCCTCACCCCAACTTCAGATCTTAAAATTTTTTATTATTTTTCAAGAGTATTTTGAGAGATCTGAGCTTTTCAGCTTTGGAAACTATATAGGTAAGCATAAAATGAGCAAAAACACTTGGCTTGCTAAACTTTTTTCGTTTCTAGTATTGTGATTATCAGATCCAGTCTCTACTCTTAACGATCTCTCTTCTAAGCAACCAAATTACAAATTTCCACCAGTCTTCAAATTTTTTTTTAGTAGATCTGATCTCTCCACACCGATATCATTCATCTCTCCTTTTCTTCGTCCGTTTCGCCTCACCCCAACTTCAGATCTTAAAAATTTTCATTATTTTCAAGTGTATTTTGAGAAATCTGAGTTTTTTAACCTTGGGAACTATATAGGTAAGCATAAAATAAGCAAAAATACTTGGCTTGCTAAACTTTTTTTCGTCTCTAGTATTGTAATTATCAGATCCAGTCTCTACTCTTAACGATCTCTCTTCTAAGCAACCAAATGTCCAACCTTGAGACTTTTTTTGATTTCTCCTGCTTTATGAATCATTAGATCTGTGCTTTTTCTCAACAATTTTTTGACGCTAAAATCAAAAATGCAAACTTAAACTTCAGAATTTCAGAATTCTCAAAGCTGACATTTTTAACTCTAAGAACTGATTTTTATTCTCCCCGGCTTAATAAAACTTGATTTTTGATTTTTCCAGCATTCTTCATGCTACCCAGTTTCCTAATCAAAGAAAAAAAGAAACTCTTTGCTTCATTCTTCTCAATCTCGGCAGGTGAGATAAATCCAACTTTATAAATATTTTTATCTCCTCTAGAAAAGATAAGTAATTATTTAGAATTTTCAAATTATATTTACTCTAGTTTTTTTTATTCTTCATTGTTTGTCTCTTTTTTTTATTGTTGGGAGACTGATGATACTTGTTTTTGGATTAATCTTTCTTTGGATTACTCGTAATGATGGTAAGCGTAGTGATGCTCATCGTAAGGATAGTAAAAAAAAAGTTAATAATTATTATTTGCTTGCTAGATGAGAGCATGTGGTTTAAACGATTGGTTTTGATTTCTCACAATTCTTTGATCCAACTATTTAGAGAATCAAACATGAATTCGGTCATGGACAAGATAATCGCATGGGTTTCCAAATTACTTCGTCAATCTGTATTTATATATTTTTCAATGTTTATTGTCTTTGCTCTACTTGTAATAATTTCTATGTGTTGAGAATTACTTGTAAATTTCTATTACTCTTTCTTTCTTTATTGGGATATACCATTGGAACTTTCTAAACTTATAATAATGCAACAGCTACTAAATGTGATTGATGACAAAAGGTTTATCATAAATACCCTTATAATAACCACAACTCCACACATAATTATATAATATCATACTGAAATACTGGAAGCAATAATACTTAATTAAACATCATTATATAAATACCCCAATGTTAGTACTAATCTTCACCATCATCTTCTCCAATTGTCTCCAAAGCCGGGGCTTTATAAAATTGACGGACAACCATTTTCAGACTATTGACGGTAAATCTTTCACTTTGGATAAATTTATGATTATTATTAGCCACTCTTATCTTTATCTTATATGCAATAGATGCATACTTATCAATATGTTTCTCATAGTCATACGAATCTTTACTCTGCATTAGACATACATTGATTATTATATTGCATTTGAAATTATTTTAACAATCTATGTCATACCGATGAATAAAGTTGCATCATATCATCCAGTGGATAATGGAGAAGTGTCTGAGCATGCTGTTCAAAAGCTACAATATTTGTTTCATCAGTTTTGTCCTCAATTCTTGTTTTAATTCGGTACCTACAATATGTATATATTGATCAAATAATATGTATTAATTTTATTCAGCAACCTATAAGGTTTTCTTTAAAAAATACTTTTTCCTAGAATCCGACCCCATATGCTCGCAATCCGAATAAATGCAAGTATAATTTTGCCCAGGCTGAACCTTTACATTTCGCTTGCATTGAGAACATACATCATAGCATAGTTCATCGGGAAAGATGTAAATAATTATGGCATTAACTATAAAATCCAGAACTTATATAGAAAAATAGAGATAAACAAAACCTTTTAATAAAACAAAAATATAAAAATATAACTTACTTTAGATTAAATGTTAAATACATGTAAATATTAAATTATATATCATATATATTACATATAAATTATCATTTCATACCGTATTAGGTGGAGGGAAAATTCTTGTTTAATTGATTAGATGTTCAATGGTACACGTTTATACCATCTGATTTGCATTTTTGCTGTTGCTTCCTACTTGTCTCGAATACCCAATTTGCCTTGTTGGCAGATCAAATCGAACCGTAAAAGCATGACACTCTTATCAACATTACCTTTAACAAATGTACAAATGTAATACTCGAAATATAATAAATATATAATATACTACCATCTCATCAGCCGTTCTGCTTCGGGGATACCATCGGCTTTAAATCTCATTTTCGTAGAGCCTATTGTTCTAAAAAAATAAAACTTCCTATAATTGTATCATTTACCATATTAATAGCGCTATACTTGTAAAAACTTAATAACCATTGATAACCACTAAACTTTAATTTTATTTTTAAAATAACAAAAATTATATGAGTGCAAGTAAAAAATTTAGCTCTGAATTCTTTTGCACGCACACCTATCGCGGCAATTAAGAAACTATCAGTGTATCCTTCCCCAAAAATACTCATGTGCTTTGTCAGAAAATTCTCCCAAATCGTTAAAGTGACCGGTTTCTCGTAACAACCATCATCAATGAGTGATATGTCAACTAATTTACCTGTACCTCCAGACTTTAAAGAGATTATGCGTTCATGGCTCACATCAACGATATATCCTACTATATCTTCAATTCACATAATGAATATAAAAGGTCATGAATATATAAATGTTGTAATGACTTATAGTAAAAAATTAAAAAGCTTAACGGTTATGAGTACACATTATCTTATCATAAACACATTCAGGCTTACGTGCAAGATCGCGTACTTTGCACAATTTTTAAAACGGTAAGTACGGCCAGCCGATATTTCTTTCACAGAAACTTCATCAACCTCTGATTGTCTTGTCAATGATAATTACCATATGTTTTCCAAAACTTTAATAGATTTACCGGTTATCAAACTCACAACATTTTTTATCACGTATACTTTATCAACGAATATCATGTTTTTCCATTTGTCGGCATATAAATTATCAACTTACACCTCTCGTTCAACGTCCTGCATAAAGTCGTAAAATTAATATTTAAATAATAAATTTTACGTTGAAAATATAACTGTTGTTGTAAATAACAACTCACTTCTTCGTCTCTAACCACAAATGTAAGCGAGTTTGATGACTTTGCATACAATCGACCATACCACAATCGTGTGATACGTATCTTAATATTATACAATTTACCTCGTTCTACAATTTTTTCAAATGTGGTGATCTCTAAAGGTGCAGGTAGCATTTTCTTCTGACTTTCTGGATAAGATTCGTCAGAAATCAAAGTCAATAGATTCTTCTCTTTCTTTCTTTTGCTTTCATGTTGGTTACTGGTTTCTTCGTCTTTTAGTATAAGAAAATATGTTAGTAAAATTAGAACGAAGTTTTTTTTACAAATAAATAAAACAGATAATCGGTATACACATACCGTTTTTATAATTCTTCTTTAAATGAGTCACAGGAGCAATTTCTTTTTTACCACTTTCACTTTGTCTCCATGATCCTTTTGCTCTCTTACTTGCAAATTTTCCTTTGTTTTCACCTGCACAATGAGCTTGAATATTACCAATATCACAGTCGTCACGATCCTCCAAGTCTGAAACTGACATGCACAATAAAATTTAAGTAATTTATTAAAATCCAAATATAATAAAATATAAAATTTGAAATAATATTGTCGGAACTCATACATTTTTTGACTTATGAACCGGTTTAATTTTTTTCCATGTTTATTCAATACTTTCTCTCCTTTTAAAACGTCATGCTCTCTTTTTCGAGATTTCTTATCATCGATACATTTATTTCTTATTTCCCCAATGGTAAGATTAACACCATCGCTGTCATCCCCACCTTCATTACTACTGTATTGATAATTGGCCCCATCTTCAAAATTTTAAAAAAGAACGGACTCTTCATTTAAGAATATATTTCCATCACAATCATTTGAATTATTCTTTTCCATCCTACACAGAAAATAGAAAAAATAAATCAATAACAATAAACATCACGATATAAAAAAACTCTGACAAAAATGAATAGATCAAGTGAGTGCATATATTATATAAAATTTAATGTAAGAACTACATATATACAACAAATGAAATCGAGTATTAATTTAATATTGGAAAGTAAAACTCTGATTTAAAAATAAATTTACTGTAAAAGTATTTTTAAATCAGAGCGATACTTTCCAATATTGGGATTAATACTCGATTTCATTTGTTATATATATAGTTCTTATGTATCTTTATCTTTATGAGAACGCTCTGTAGAACTTCTTTATAAACAACATTTTGTGTACAATTTTTGGAATGTCAATTTGTTCTTCTAGAAAAACTTTTAAGGATGAAGCAGATCTAGCTCTTGAGAATGCAACATACAATTGCCCATGACAAAAAACTGGTGTACGTAGATATAGTCCAACTTTTCCCAAGGTTTGTTCTTGACTTTTGTTTATAGTCATAGCATAAGCAACACGAACGGGAAATTGACGCCGTTTAAGGACGAAAGGGAGATCTTCATTACCACTTGACATAATTATTCTTGGTATTGCCACACATTTTTCAATATTTGTACCAGTTATGATTTCTACTTTTATGACCCTTTCACCTAACTGTTTAATGATAAGACGTGTGCCATTACATAAACCAATATTTTGATCTAAATTACGAAGTAACATAATCGGTGTATTTATTTTAAGCTCAAGTGAATGAGGAGGCAATCTAGAGCATATCAACGAATTAAAAAATTCCGTTGTATGTAAAAAATCATTGCAAGCAGAATCATCAGCAACAGAAACCTTCGTGTCTGCACTCAAGTGAATCCGACTTTTTTCTCTAATTTGAGATATGAATTTCTTATTAATTTCATCAACTTCTTCATTTTTACATGGAAGTATTGCTCTTGATTCCAAATACCGCGGATTTTGATAATTATCATTTAAATCTGTATATATTTCATTTATTAATCCACTAATACCAAGTCTCTGATTAGATAACATTGAATCCGGAATCTCTATCCAATTATCATCACGATCGTTGCCCATTTGAATTCCTTTAACATCACCATTACCAATATTGATTAGCCATTTTGCAAAATTTTTGCTGTCTTCTTCTGACCTCGTATTCGTATGAACACGCATATTTTTTGTCACATTGATCCCATAGATATGATTTATGTAATGTAGCGGACACAATTTGTTGTCTCCTACCTTTACGGACGACTGGTAAAATCTGTCGAAAATCACCACCAAGAACAATAGTCTTTCCACCAAATGGTTTATTCTCAAGTTGTAGATTAATATTTGATAGAATATCTTTGAAAGTTCGATCTACGGCTTCAAATGCAAAGCGATTTATCATCGGAGCTTCATCCCAAATAATCGGTGTCGCTTCTTTGATGAGAGAAGAAAGATTAGATTGGCGAGATATTGTGCAAGATGAAAAGTCATGAAGATCGATAGGAATCTTGAATCTTGAATGTGTTGTATGTCCTCCGGGTAGTAACAAAGAAGTAATGTCAGAAGATGCAACTGCAAGAACAATTTGTTTCTTACTACGCAACTTCGCTAAAATTGCATTCCATAAGTATGTTTTGCTAGTTCCACCACCTCCATACACAAAAAAATAGCCTTCCAATATTTTTTTCGCACGAAGCTATAACCGCATCAAAGATTTTTCTTTGTTCATCATTTAAACCACATTCTAATTCAATAGATTTTTTCGACAACTCAAAAGTATCATAATTTAGCTCCTCAAATATCAATCTATTGTTCTTTTTTAAATTGCTAGAAGAGGGTATTGGCATAAATGGAAAATCTCTTAAACTTTTATTATTATATGACAAAATCACATCTATATCATGAAGCGCAAAAACTCTTAATTGTTCGTTATCGAGTACAATTTTTAAATCAGGATACAAATTTTCCAAACGTCTTTCATAATCATCACTCATGGCCTCCCAATGTAAATCTCATAGTTCTCGAGGATTCATAACTTCGTTAAAAAGTAATATCGTGCAAAATATGCGACGAAGTTGATTAGCCGTAACCCACTTAGACGCTTCTTGGAGTGCTAGGTTCCATTCATTATCATCATCAAGAAGTCCAAGTGCTATACATGCTGCCTTATAAGTTTCATGTTCAACACCATCAATTGTTCTCATATTAATAAAATTAATCCTTCCTTTCACTATTGTCAACAACATCCTGAGATAATATCTTTCACCAGCGGCAGGATGTGCATAAGATAATCTACCAATCGTTTTCCTTCTTTTTCGTTGCTTCCAACATAAGTTTTTTTTGTTCCAAACAAAGTGATTTGGAAACTCAACATAAGTATAGTTTCTAGCATGAGGAATTTTAAGATTTATAGTAAACCATTCAGTTAACATTGTTTTATTAGCTCGCTCAGACTCCATTATTTCTTGAACACTTCCATCTTCTCTAAAAAAAACCATTTGTTCACCAAAAAGATGATACTGCAACCGTTCAACGGCAGAATGACGTTTATTTATTTTAAATTCAAAGAGCCTCTGTGAAACTTCAGATACTGCAATATATCTAGAATCTAAATATAATTTGACCTCGTCATATTTTTTGACCACATTTTGATGAATGATAACTGTTGCAAAATCAGATCCTTTATTCACATATTTAAATAAATTTTTTATTGCTCGTCTATGATTGCATATTTCAACATTAATATGTGATTGATATTTCAGTAGCAGATTTGCATTGTAAGGCACAATCCAATTGTTGTCAATATCCTTTCCATCTGCCGTGTAGGATCTTGATTTGCGTCTTCGGTAAATTGCATATCCATTTTCATCAATAATAGTATGGTCATTGAACATTTTAGGGAATTTTTTTGAGCATTTATTATTTTTTATGCAAACACATTTTGGATTATGTGTACCACATGGTCCATGAATCATATGGGTAACTACCAAATCATGAAGTAAAGATTCCATTTTAATGTCAGGAAGCTCAGCTCTAATTAAATTATCAATATCCTTTGCGAGTTTTATTTTTTTTTTGAACTTTCCAATATAATAAGAATATGAGAATGTGGTAATCCTCGTTTTTGAAATTCTACCACAGATAGATCTACAAATGGAAAAATTAAACTTTTAAATAGAAACATATAACAATATACAAAATATATATCAACAAATAATGACAATAACCTACCAGAAATTACTCGTCCAAAATATTTATGTTTAATCAAATCATTAAGAAGATGCATAAGTTTTACGTGAAAAACTCTGGAAACAATATCAGGCCTATCAGATGCACTTTGACCACCAGCAATCAATAAAAATCATGTATTTCTTTCCAATTAGGATTGCATGTAAAAGTAATGAATAAATCCGGAGGCCCGGCCCATGCAAAAATTGCCATAGCATCTTGATAGTTTTGAATCAAGTATCGTGGACCTCTAGTAAAGGATGAAAACAAAATGATTTTTTTACCAATTATGTGAGCATCATTATCACCATCGTCAACAGTATCCTGCAAGTCTTGATATAACTCACATCGTAAAGTTTTTTGATTATTACGAATCCATCCAAAACGATTCCTTTCAACAGACGCATAGGCATCAACTATATACTGTTGTAATAATTTTCCACCTCTCAACAACATTGTTCCTTCGTGACAACGCTGTTGTAACCTAAATGCGTAGAAGTCCTTCATTGAAACTTTATTCCTTTTTCTCTTCGTATTGTTACCTTCAATATAATTATGCCAACTATCTTCTCCATATGAGAATAATAAGGGATATTGCAATAGTATGTATGCTGGATGAATCTCACTAATTCTTTGATATCCTTTTTTCGATCGTTGACAATAACATCTCGAGTAGATGAAGGAAAAAATTCATCATCAATCATCAGAGCAGCTATTTCTATTGAATTTGGTTTATTATATTGTTGACCCTTATGATTTCTATCCTCTAGAATGAGCAAACTAAACTCTTTATCCTTATTGTTCTCATACCAATCACGTACGTATCAAAATTTCTTAACATATTTGTTGTATTTATCCAACATTTCCTTTAAACTTTTCACAGATTCTGAATCATATTCCGTAGCATTACAATTATCTCCAATAGATGCAATTCGATTTTCAATTTCATGCTCGGTATCATATATATAAAGCTGTGCATATTTAGGTCGACTTCCGATAGCCGGTAGCAATGAACCTATTTTATGATAGTTTTGTCCATGAATTCGAAATGTATATGATCCCCTTCCTTTCAAAATTTGATAATCTATCTTTGCACCAATAAATGTAAAAGCAAACATAGAGTTGAACGAACGAATTTTTTCCGAAATTGTTTAGCTTGTTCAGAAACATTTTGATAGTTCAATAAAGAGTCCAGCATTTAAGGTGTCTTCTAAAGAAGAGGCAGAGAAACTCTTCCACTCTTGTAATAAAGTGAATAATTTATTTTTTTCTTATCATTAGTTCTAATCTTTTTCTCTTTCCACACAATTGCATCACATCTAGAACATTTTTCGGTAAGAGGTCCCAAATAATGGAAACAACTACGCCAATCTGTTAAATAATTATCGTTAAAACTTTCTTATCATGTATCATTATAAAACACAAATTACAATTTAATCAGCAATAAGAAAATATAATATATTATATTATTATATTTATGGAGGATTTTATTTAAAATAATCTTATAGCTTTTAAAACATGTAAAATATTTGTAAATCAAAAAAATCAAAAAAATTAATATTTTTGAGTAATATGTTCTTTTAATATAGTTAATATCAAACATTCAAGTAAAATTAGATAAAACTTTATGTTTTATAAGGATATATAATGAGGATGAAGCGTTCTCTTACTATCATTATCGTTTTTTTGACTGCATGACAAATTTTGATGAATATCTTTATCAACTATACGGTGATCATTCAAAAAGCCCACTTCCGTAGAATGATACAAAACGGTATCATCATCCATGAAAGATGTGTTGCATTCAACATTGGCAGAAAAATTAGGAATTTGTTCTAATGGTCTTTTGAAGTGCGAGATACCAAAATCAAATGCGTCTCGCTTTCGCTTGAAAGAAAATTCATCATTTTTAGTATTAGTGTTGGATGACTTTTTTTTTATATCTTATTCTTTCACGTTCACGTTTACGTTGTTTTTGTGATTCTGATAACGGTTTGTGAATGTATTTTGATTTATTCCCATGCATAGCTAAATAAAAGACAAAAAATAATATCACAATAGAAACAATTATAGAGATCAACATGAATGATTAACTAATAACAATAAATATGTCACATCATTTATTAATAACTTAAATGGAAAACTGTACAGATACCAATAGGAATTTAAATTTATAGAATAAATAATTTACTTCTACATATAAGCATAAATAAATAAAAATCTTAAATATTGAATTTTTCGAATAATAGATTTTTTGTTACCTTGGATTTTACTCCAATTTTGTTGTTGACCAAATCAAACGAACACTTTCCTGCAAATGGAAAAAATATCAATTCAAGTCAAGTATTGCATTAATAATAACAACTTTTAAAAATATTCTCATCAGTTAAAAAAATACTAAATGAAAAATGAAAAATATTACGTTGAAAAAGAAAAGTTTAGTTATGGAAAAAAAAGTTTAGGGCAAACCATCCTGATTCATGATCATATATGTTGAAGAAGAAAACAAAGAAAGAGATAAAAATACTTACTGAAAGTATGGTGCTTTGAAACGATCCAAGCCAAGGATTTAAGTTTAAAAAGTGTTGGAAAATCTAGAATTTGGTAAGAATGAGATCTCTCTCTCTCTCTCTTTTCCCTTTTTTCAATATTTTCCCTTTTTTTTCAAGTGAGAAAGAAGATGAAAAGTGTTGGATTAAATAGGGGAAGGAAATGATGAGGTATGACATCAATAGGAGGTGGAGACAAAAACAAATTCAATTCATTTTTATTTTTTTAAATTTCTGATAAAATATTTTGGTTTTATCATACGAATTTATTTTATTTACTATTTCTCATCACTACTGACGTCTTTATTTTTCTACCGTCCTTTTGCATCTGATAACGTGTCTCTCTTCTTCATTTTATTTTTCTTTTGACATTTTCTGCCGTACCTATCCTTTTCGTCCTGTTTATAAGTGGTGACGTCTTTATTTTTTTATAATGATTTGACAGAAAAATGAGAGATAAAATGATCCTTTTCGTCCTGTTGTTCTGCAGTCCGTCATGACTGATATCCTTTTTTTGTCAAATCATGAATAACGTTGACGTTATTGTTGTTCTGCAGTCCGCCATGACTGATGTCTCTTTTTTGTCAAATCATGAATAGCGTTAACGTCACTGTTGTTCTACAGTCCGTCATGACTGATGTTCTTTTTCTGTCAAATCATTACCAATGTTCAGGTTACTATTTTTCTACAATCCGTCATAACTATTGTCCTTTTTATGTCGTCAACACTATTTTTCTACAGTCCATCATGACTAATGCTCTTTTCTATCAAATCACGGCCAATATTAACGTCACTGTTGTTCTGCAGTCCGTCATGACTGGGGTCCTTTTTCGGTCAAATCATGAATAACGTTAACGTCACTGTTGTTCTGCAGTCCATCATGACCACTGTCCCCCTTTTCTGTCAAATCACGGCCAATCTTAACGTCACTGTTGATCTGCAGTCCGTTATGACTGATGTCCTTTTTCTGTCAAATCACGACCAATATTAACGTCACTGTTGATCTGCAGTCCGTCATGACTGATGTCCCTTTTGTGTCAAATCACGAATAACGTCAACGTCACTGTTGTTCTGCAGTCCGTCATGACCCATGTCCTTTTTCTGTCAAATCATGAATAACGTTAACGTCACTGTTGTTCTACAGTCATGACTAATGTTCTTTTTCTGTCAAATCATTACCAATGTTCAGATGACTATTTTTCTACAGTCCATCATGACTATTGTCTTTCTGTCGTCAACACTATTTTTCTACAGTCCACCATGACTAATGTACTTTTTCTATCAAATCATAACAATGTTAACGTCACTATTTTTCTACAGTCTGTCATGACTATTGTCCTTTTTTGTCATCAGCGCTATTTTTCTACAGTCGATCGTGACTAATATCCTTTTTCTATCAAATCATTACCAATGTTTAGGTTATTATTTTTCTACAGTCCGCCATGACAATTGTTCTTTTTCTATCATCAGCACTATTTTTCTACAGTCCAGCATGACTGATATACTTTTTCTGTCAAATCACGGTCAACCAAGGTTAACGTCACCGTTGATCTGCAGTCCGTCATGTCTACTGTCTCTTTTCTGTCAAATCACGAATAAGGTTAACGTCACTGTTGTTCTGCAGTCCGTCATGTCTACTGTCTCTTTTCTGTCAAATCATGAATAACGTTAACGTCACTGTCGTTCTGCAGTCCGTCACGACTACTGTTCTTTTTCTGTCAAATCACTATCAATGTTCAGGTCACTATTTTTCTACAGTCTATCATGACTAATGTCCTTTTTTTGTCGTTAACTTTTTCTGTCAAATCACTATTAATGTTAACGTCACTATTTTCTACAGTCTATCATGACTAATGTTCTTTTTCAGTCAAATCAAGACTAATGCTAATGTCACTATTTTTCTATCGTTAACACTATTTTTCTTCCATCGTGACCAATGTCCTTTTTCTGTCATGTTTGTATCTGATAACGTTTTCCCTCATATACGTACTTAACTGCATGCATTTGCACGCAAGCCTTTGTCCTTTATCAATTTATGCGCTGGTATTATGCCTCATTGATGCACGTCGCGTCTAGTTCAACCCGAAAATTCCGAACTTGGTTTTATTGCTTATTTTTAGCAGTTTTTCTATTTTTAGCAGTTCTTCTTTTATTAGAAAATTAGTTGTGATTTAGATTTTGCAATTGTAATAGGCAAATTTTAATTAAATAAAACCCTAGTTTGGTGAAATTACCATTGTTATATTTCTATTCTTTCAATTTCTCTTAAATCTGTTTAGAAGCGCTGCATCCCAAAGCAGAGCTGCACCACTTACCAATTAAAAAAGAGCATCATGAATCATGACTAATGTGTTTTTCTGTTTAATAATTCTTAATTATGATTGTTACGAATTATGATTATAACATGCATGTTTTCCAACCAAAGAAGTATCCGTTAAAACCAATTGGTAATATCATTATTCCTTTTTATTTGAGTTTTTCTATACCTCGACGCTGTCACCTTCTCAATTTTTTGTCTTTTTCAGTCCTTTATCGAAGTTGATTGCAAAAATACGACCGAGTTAGAAAATTAAGTGATTTATACTATATATCCAAATATATCATATGATCATTATATTAAATATATTAAACCATTGAAAATATTTGAAAACACAATCAGAACTTGTGAACATTATTCAACTCTTTTTCGAAATTTACATGCCAAAATAACAGAAATAACAGAAGCTTGATCAACAAAGAAAAACTAAAATTAACATCCTAATCTATTTCACATGGGTTCCCATATCGACATAGCGGACATGAGTTATTGTTGAACAACCAAGGAACAATGCAATTCATATGGAATGCATGGTCACAGCACAAATGCGCTCCTTCGAACAAATCACCACTGCTACTCTTCTCAATTTCTTCGAAGCACACCGCACAAACAATATCGTCAATCCGGTCCTTCAACTCTTGTCTCTTTCGCTTACGCGATCTCTTAATTGTCACAGTCCTATCAACGCTAGTATAAATATATATCTTGATATGAAATTTAGCATTTGCTACCTCCACAGCTTCATGGACGAATTTGCTGATCTTCGTTTCAAGATACATGCGATGCTGATCTTGGATTGGGCATTTACGACGCACCACCCAGCCGGTGAAGCTACGACAGTTCTCGGGCGAATGTAATTTAGAAGCTACATATTTGCAATACTTAAAAGATGGCATTTCGTCCAAAATACACTTTGTACCATCACGAGGGCCAACGGGAGAGAGAATGATCACTTGGGCGGAGTCTTCAATATACCCGTGGGTGCAAACGGAAGGATCGACACCGTCGGCATCCGACGACGTGGACGTCAGTTTTGCATGGAGGAAGAGAAACAACGGCGGTTTGTTATACTCTTTGACCATTGAGAGAGGCAGTGGCTGTCCTGCATCAAGATTTTGTGCCATTAAGAAATGCAAAATATTTCTGGCTTATCCTTTTTTTTACGCTTTCTCTTTTGTAGGGATTGAAAATGAAGTGCCTTGGTTTAAATAGAGAAGAGATGGGACATGTGTCAATAGGAGGTGGACATGACTAATGTCCTTTTTCTGTCAAATCATGACCAATGCTAACGTCATTATTTTTCTGCAGTCCGTCATGACTAATGTCCTTTTTCTGTCAAATCATGACCAATACTAACGTCATTATTTTTCTACAGTCCGTCATGACTAATGTCCTTTTTCTGTCAAACGATAGCCAATGCTAACGTCACTATTTTTCTACAGTCCATCATGACCAATGTCCTTTTCTGTCAAATCATGCCTAATGTCATTTTTTTGGCCGTCATGACTAATGTCTTTTTCTGTCAAATTATGACTAATATTAAAGTCACTATTTTGCGACTGCATGCACTTGTAAGTGGGCCTTTGTACCCTCTCAGTCTATGCGCTGGTATTATGCCTTACTGACGCAGTCCTAGACTACTTGGAGTTGCTCGACCGATCCAAAACACGTCGGGTCTAGTTTAACCCGAGAATCCCAAACTGTTAAATCTTGTCCGATTCGTGCGTTCCACCAGCTAAATCGAAGATCTCGCAAAATTGTCTGGGTTGATGGATTGCCATAGGCATCATTGACGTCTCTCGGAATCGCGAAAATCCATCATTTAAGGCCCCGAAAATACGGTCAAAGATTTGCTCCGAACTTTGACTTTCGAATTAGGAGTGAAATTAGCACCCAAATCAGTTAAGATTTGACAGGAAGTATCGGGAATCAATTTGGGACGCAATCAAATAATTAGTTTCTCGTTTTAACAACTTTTCATTTTTAGCAGTTTTCTAATTTTAGCAGTTTTTCTTTTGATCTATTTCGTCCGACTTGCCATTTCTGTTCTATTTCTATCTGATAACGTTCCTATTTTTCTACAGTTTTTTTGGAAATGGTAACGTCTTTCTCTTTTTTCATGACTACTGTCTTTTTCGGTTTAATAATTCTTACTTATACTTGTTACAATTATGATCATAAACCTGTTGTTCTAACCAAAGAAGTATCCATTAAAACCAATTGGCAATCTCATTGCTTTTTTTTCATTTGTGTTTTTTCTACACTTGCATACTAGCACCTTCTCAATTTTTTTCTCCTTTTCCGTCATTTGTCAAATTTAATTGCAAAAACACGACCGAGTTAGAAAATTAAGTGATTTATACTATATATCCATAAAATGTATCATTTGATCATCGTATTAACCATATTAAAACAATTGAAAATATTAGAAAACACAATCAGAACTTGTTAACATTGTTTATTCTTCTTCGAATTTTACATGTCAAAATAACAGAAACAACAGACGATCGATCAACAAAGAAAAACTAACAGTGACATCTTTAGTTATTTGACATGGCTTCTCACATCGATATAGTGGGCAAGAGTTTTTCTTGAACAACCAAGAAACAATACACTTCATGTGGAATGTATGATCACAACACAACTGCACTCATCGACTAAATCACCGTTGTTACCCATCTCAATTTCTTCAAAATACACAGCACAAATATCGTCATTCTCGTCCTTCAACCTTCATCTCTTTCGCTTACACGGTCGCTTGTTTGTCACCATCTTATCGATGCTTGTAGGAGGATACTTCGTCCAAAATAAATTTTGCACCATCATGAAGGCCATCGGAAGAGAGATGATCGCTTTGGTGGAGTTTTCAATGTACCCGTGGATGCACATGGAAAGATCGACACCGTCGGTATCCGACGACATGGGCGTCAGTTTTGCATGGAGAAAGAGAAGTGACGGTTGTACTCTTTGACCATTGAGAATGGTAACAACCGTTCTGTATCAAGCTTTTGCGCTATTGAGAGAAATGCAAAATAGGAAAAGAAGATCGGTAGAGTTTTAAAGGCCTTTCTCTCTCCTCTCTGTCAACTTTTTTTTATTTTTAGTTTTTCTCTTTTGAGTTGAGAATGAGGTGCTCTATCTTAAATAGAACAGGAGATGGACACGAGCGTCAATAGGAGATGGGACATGTGGCAATAAAAAGTGGAAATACCAAAATTTGTGAGGACAAAACTGACATTTTGAAAAGGAGATGGGACAGACGGCAGTAGAATGTGGAAATATCAAAATTTATGAGGGCAAAATTGGCATTTTGAAAATTCTACCACCTCTCTACACCTTTACATTATGTATATACGATGGGTATAGCTTATGCAATAAAACTTTTATTTACAAAGCGAAATGTTTGACGGTTTGGTTCTTAAAGGATCGCATCCAGAATATGTGTGGAAATTAAAGGCATGAGCTCATCTCTGTAATATTGTTATTTCGGTTTGGTTCTATATAAAAAATTAATATAAAGCATATCAATTTAAGTGCAATATTCCTAGTATTACTTAATTAATATAAAGTTTACAGGAGGCTGCTCCACTTGGTGACACATTCTCTGCTAATATATTAATTGCTAAATTGCAGGAAATAACCTAAATTTTACTACCCCTGGTAGTTTTCTAAATACCGAGGTTGTTCCCTTCAACTTTAATTTATTCAAAATATATCCTTCAATTTAAATATTTAATTAAAGATATCTCTTTTTCTCTCTTTCTTAATTAGTTCATTTAAATATTTAATTCAAATATTTAAATGAAGGGCAGTTAAGAAATAAATTAAAGTTGAGTGCATGTTTTAAAGAATTTATGCGTGTTTATTTCTATTGGAGCAAAAGTAAAAGGTATTTACTCCAATGTGGCCTATGTTAATTGATCAAACATGAAGGCCCATGCTCATCAATATACACTCCCTTGTTCAACACTTGAAAGAAACAAGACAGAAAATGAGGTTGTTGGCATAAGTTCCAATTCATAGAAAATGGGATGTTGATCACTCAGAGAACATGGAGACAGAACCCAAACGCAATAAATATAAAACCATCAAATAAAACTGTTACAAAGCGCATTAAGCAAGAAGATATCAACCAACAATTTTGCAGTGAATTTTCCATCTGAATTTTCATCATCCCCAACAGTTAAGCAGAGATTGGCCTGAAATCTTGGTTACACATTGCCCCAGTCCATAAATATTGAACATACCTGTGATAAGAAACAGGAGAATCTTGTTCTTATACAGCTTCTGGGAACAAGAAGGTACGGTGATTAATGTATGGTTGATTTGCTACAATTATCGTTGTATTTATCTTCAGATATGATTAGTTGGTGTTGTTTTTCCATATCGGCACCACAATTTATACCAAGCTTCTGTATCCATGGATACCGATGCACTTCAAGACATTTGTTGTCACACATGCATCAGTTTATGTGCGCTGCATGAAAATATGAAGATGTGTTCCGTTTCGCTGTTGGCTAAATTTGTGCCTTAATCATGAACATAATTCCCTACAACAATTCTATCGGTGTTTCCTTACCCGCTAATTTAGAAGAACTTGGAGTTCATCAACAAACCCGTTTAGGATTAGGCAACATCCCTTTTTGTCTATAGTCCCCTAGGTTGCAGATATGGCACAAATTAAGATGGAATGGACTTTAATTTACTTCGATGGTTAGCTATAAGAACGGCCTATATTTTCAAATTCCTAATGGTGCTTTGCTTCAGCTGACCCCATTTTTATGACTGAGAACGGCTTATATAATCATCATGAGTAACATGACATATCCCACTAATTTGAAGCAAACCACAGAAGAACATACATAGAAAAGTTCAATTAGAAACATACCCGCATGAATCTTATAATTTAAACCACTTTGGCTTTGTCGTCTTCTTAACAACAGGCTTCGGCTCAGGAAGAGTAGGGACAGTCTCCACCTTGGCAGGTTCAAGTTCAGGGTCGATAACATTATCTTGTTCACGTGTGAGATGTGCTTCGTTTAATGACAGGATTTCATTGCGGAGATAAGGGCATAGACTTTCTCCTGCTTCATCTGCAACTCTCGCCAATAGAAATGAGTAATTAAATTTGCTAAAAGTCAATAGATAAGACATTGTATAAGAAAAACAAACCGGACGTAAAGACTGAAGAGATTCAGTTGAGTAAAGCAAGGAAACCATCTCATTCTTTTATTGAGTACTTTGTCAGGTTTATCTCTCCTTTAGTTATGGTGGTACGGAAGTGGCTTATTTTGCATTCTAATTTTGACACGGTGGCATGGCATTCCATAAGTTATTATTTGGTAGTAAGACGGTCATGAATTATTTAAATCACCTTATCTAACAACCCATTATTTGTTCATCGCTGTAGACAGAAAAAAAATGGATGAGAAGCAGGAATTAAATCTTGCAGCCAATTGTGTTATATGATTTGTATACCAATTCACAAAACAGCATGAGATCTTGGGTGTCCTTCATAAAAAAGACTAAGGCTTTTAATTCCAAGTCCAGCATCTAATAATTTGATCTTGTAATGGATGAAGATTGTTACAGACTATGGGAAATATCAGGAGATTACAGTCTTTATCGGGCAAATAATAGCGGTGATTCAAAATCAGTCAGCATGCTAATACATCCACCACCGGCTTTTACAATTGCAACCAATAAACCAATCAACCGTCATGGTTGACTCACTTGACTGACCCTAAGAAATGGTAATCTTGGGAAAGAACGGAATTACATATGATAGTTTGCCCAAAAAAATGTGTGGCGTGAAAATGAACCAAGCAAAATTAACTTTAAATCTAATGTTAGAATAAAGTCAGTGCATACCTTTTGGAAGATCATAGGAAAAATAAACAATAGCCCCAGGAATAAATCCAGCTGAATAGAAATCCTTTGACATGTCTTTAATCCGTTCCTTTGGAGGTGTGGTGTCTAGAAAATTAAAACTTGACGGTTATTTTATAGAAGGCGCATGAAATAACCGGTGCAAAGAATAAACAAATGCCGAAAGTGCATTACAGAAGATAACATTGCACACATAAATGCGTATACATATACATACACAGAAATATATATAGCAAGTAATTGGTTGGAAGCGGAATAGGATAACCATCTTAAGTCTCTTAGACTACCTTATGAGCTTGTTGCTTTGATAATTAAGAAGTAGATCCATTATAGTAGTATCCACATCATTTTCATAATAGCATGGAGAAAGCATGGAGGTTTCGCAATTTTTATCAATAAAGGGATATTTTTCTCTCTTTCTTTCTTTTTTTTAAAAAAAACTATTTTTAGACAGGGGTGGGTAGGGGTGGGGGTGGGGGTGGGGGTGGGGGTGGGGGTGGGGGGGAGTTACAGAAGACCAAGATTTGAATGAGATGACCCAAATTACATGGCCAATATTGAGTGGATCGACTGATGTTTGGCCAAGATGACATGAATACCCGAAAATATTACTGAGGTTGGCTCTCAATTGGTCAAGCCCATTTTTTTTACACCCAAACTCATCTCTTGCAACTCACGTTTCAATCCAATCTGGCTGATCCAGACCGAGATTGGTGAGATTTGAAACCTTTGGGTAATATACAAATTACAATATCATGGAAGAACATTAAAAGCTGGTTAAAGTTGGATAACTTGTACATGACAAAGTCTTTGTCAAACACACTATCTAAGGAAGAAACCAAGGTGTGCATAAATGCACCCCTATTTGAACTATATATGTGTTTTTCAATAACATTGCCAATTAAATCATTGTTTTATTTTATTTTTTGGTTTCTTTTTCTTTTTCTTTTTTTGATTTTCCTTTTTTTTTTTCTTTTGATTTTTTTTTGCTGGGGGGGGGGGGGGGGGATGTGCTATTACTCCCACCATTCATTTGTTGAATGTTTGATACACTTGTTTTCCTCTTCCATTCCAATTGACAAGCTGTGCAAATTGATTTTTAGATTATGTATGTTAAGGGGTTATCCAGTTGATGATTCAAGATGTCCTCCAAAACATTGCTTTGACCAGAATAAAGTTCCTAACAATGATGAAAATATGGTGAGCACTTACCGGCGTTACGCCACAACCCAATAGACATGTATATGAATATAAAAAATGGCATTGAAGGATCCCATCCAAATTAAGAGTAGGATTCCAATAAACCAATAGATGTTAGAAGTAACCATAATTGGATGTAAACAACATGTACAAGGGACAGTCTCCTGAAACAGATGAAGAGGCAAGAGACTGAAGCTACTGTCTTCGATTAAAGTACCATCTATCTTATGTAGACTACTTTGAGAAGTGAAACAATAAATTAAAAAATAAATAAATTAATGTGGACCTGTGGTATCTAAACCGAGTGCAGATGAAGGTGTTTAGCCAATAAGAAAAGGAAGAGCAGCCGAAGGATGAAGTATAACTGGATCCTCAAGAATCAGTATCATGTTGACAAACTAAAAGGAAACAGACAATTGAAAATGATGATGTTTAAACCTATCCAAGTAAGAAATTAAGCAGGTTATTATCACCAAATAAAAAATAAAAAAAATTAAGCAGGAAGTAGCTTATAACCAGATTAAACAACATACTTGCACACAGATTAATCTACCTTCTCTATTATTTGTCTACTATTTATATGTCATGCATAACCCATTTGCATTGACCAGGCCATAAACGAAACAGCAAAAAACAAAAGACTGGTTTATGGAATGAAATCACCATTCATAAGACATATATACCACCTGTAGATGTGGTACAAAAAGAACTCTCAAGGTACTTACATATATAGAATGGCAGATCTGATCGAGCAACTGCTTTTGTAAGAAGATCGACTAGACTTTGAATTTTCTCTGACGGATGAAAATCTGTCTCCAGAATGTAGTCATCAGGAAACCGGACTCTAATTGTTGCCTGCAAAGGACAAAGGGCTTAAAAGGTACTGTTTCAATATACAAGAATGCTGCAAGGATATAGGTGTTAAATTGTTCTCTTCGATTTTCTTTCTCCTTTGAAGTCCATCATATTTACAATTCAAAGAACACCAAGAAATAACTTTCAATTATTTGTAAATAGTACCAAAAATTGGAGTCAGTGAAATGGTTTACAAGATGAAATAGTAAACACAATTAGATTGTTTTTCAAATCTTAATTTTCGAAGCATACTAACTAGGGGATCAGAATGACGAAATTCTTAAGGAACAGTCATTCAATAAGAAAATCATAGAAACTGTATATCAGAAGTGACAGATGCTCAGTACAAAACACGGGAAAAAATAATATAAAAAAGAATTGTATATTTCAAAAATGCATCCAGGGAAACTGGAGAGTATAAACAGGAACAGACATTTAATGTTTGTTTGAGAGAGCGAACATGCAAATCCTGGCCAAGGCCAAATATTTTACAATATCCAGAATAATGGGAAAAAGAGGAAACAAGAACATATAAAATTTGAATTTTCCCGGCACAAGCCAGGCGACATAAGTTTTAGCACGCCAATAATTTTTTTTAAAAAAAAGAAACAACATTTTCAAGCAACACCAAAACAGTAACATGAAGGGAATTTATCAGTACCTTGGTTAATTTTTCTCGACGAGCTCTTGCCTCTGCTTCCCTGATCTTTCGAGTTTTGAGAACTTGAGATTGGGCTGTTCACAGTTTAGAATCGTCAATATTGCATTGTAAAGAAGGAAGACAATAATCATAATCGTAAGTAACATTGAAGGGTCAAACCACATAGGTATTTTTTCAACCCATTTATATTTAGTGATAAATATTCATCTCGGAAAACAAATAAACAGGTTCTAATGGACCAAGTTGAACATTACCTCCTATTTTATTTGCTGCAATCCGATAAAAATCCTCAGGAGTGAGATCATAAAAATCATCAGGCTCTTCAGCTGCATAATTTCAACAGTCAGTATAAGAACTCATGATCTGCAACAATAAGCTACTGAAGCTTCTTTTTTATTAAAAGGTATTTTTCTATTTATGAAATCAAGGAAAGTAAGACAAATGGCAGTATAAAATCTTCATGCAAAATCAGTAATAATTAGCCTTTGCCTAGGAGATAACAACTTTCATGAACGTGATATAAAGAAGGCCTGAGTGCAGGGCACCCCAATTCACATAACATTTCAAGTTTAAAAAACAGAACTTTCCTATTACATAAAAAAATACAAGAACAGGATATTATTACTATAAGAGGTTGATACCATTAGTAGAAGCAGATGTGTCCGATGGGATCCCTGTTGAACTTGTGAGTATGCGAATTTCTCTCCCAAGCTCTTCTGCAACAACTGCATGCTTGGCCTGCAAATATTTTAATGGAAGGTCGAAATCACATAACTTGATAAGTTTAACTAAGTGAATTACAATTACGGATCGATCATACTGTTCAATGCAATACTCTTCTCGATTAAGTAACTTAAGGAATTACCCATAACTTACTGATATGAATGTTGAATACTACAGGGGTTTCAGTTCAATACCATAAAGGTGGAAAATTACTCTATTTGTCTTAAGTGTTTGAACCCTTTACAACAATAGCGCCCTTGGTTGTTTATGTCTTTTAAGCCTCCTTTATGACAATAGTTACAACATCAACAATACGTTTGACACCAGCATAAATAACTCAGAGGTATTGATTTCTCTGTCAAAGAAGAATACTTGAGAATTGAGATATATAGCACATTCTATCCTACACATGCTTAAAAGCCCATCGTGAGTTTTTACGACCACGTTTCTTGAAGTTCGCTAACAATATCATAATTGGATTCTTCAATTAGAATTATAAATCCCGAAACCTATTTGGCTAAAAGTAAGGGAGATCGATTTTCTCATGATAGAGACCCAATAAGTTATACAACAGACCACAAACCTTGAAACAAAGATCAAGTTGATTCTTTTCTCAGATCCATCAAACGCAGCGAAAGAGTTGTGTTTAAATACATCCTTTAGGAGAGATACATGAAGTTTCATCAGACGTTAAAGCCTAATTTGGAAACACGGTTTCTGAAACAGCGGCTTATGAACCCTACGCGCTAAAACTGAGGTTTCGCTGACTTCACCGATTGTTTAGCAAAAGAGACACCTTTCTCTCTGTGGTTTGAGAAAATTCTGTCACTTTGAATTTTCCCAAACACAAATTTCGCTTGCGGGATCCCAAACCCCGAATTCACAAACTTTGAGGGCTCCTAAGCCCCATTAGGGGCGCTCTAGTATTCTAGATACCAAATTGAGCTCTTTCTAATGTTCTTAAAAGAGCCATCAATCCCTAAATTGAGCAATAAACCCTAATTTTCATTCTTCGATCAAGAAACCCTAAATTTAATCCAACATCTCATCACTGGAGATCTAAAAATACGATTTTTACAATCTTTTTTGGCTGGGCAAATTCAAATAATCGAGTCCAATATGTAGAAACGCCAAGAAATTTACAAAAAAAAAAAGAGCAATCAAAGAGAGTTGGGGAGAAAGATGAGACCTTTGATTTCGTTTTGTCGATTGAATCCATGGTTTTAATTCGCTTGAAGGCCATCTAATTTGGGTCTCGGATTCCTTAAGACTTTATATAGACTTCTAAAATCTTTCTAGAATAATGCAATTTTGACCCAATTGGAATAGGACTTGGTCACGTATGGTAAAAAGTAACAATTTTTATTTGGTGATTTTTTTGTGCTAATCTCATTTTATAATTTTGATTAAGAAAAAGGATATATTCTTTATTTATTAATAAAATAAATAATTGAGTCGAATTGTAAGAAAAACTAAATAGGAAAATTCTTTAGTTAAGAAATAAAATGAAACATAAATTTATAAATTTTTATTTAGTATAAGAAAGCATTGAAACTAATATATTATCAAAATATAATACATTAAAATAGATTAATGGTGTTAGGTATGCACAAAAAGATTATTGCTGTTTTTTTTGAGTTTCCACAGTACTTTAAATTTCAACTTCAAAGGAAAAGAACATGAAGATAAAGCTTAATTTTATTAAGGATATATTCAAAAGAAAAGTTTGTCTCAAATTGAAATTTCGGTATTTATATAGTTAAACAGTATTTTAGTTTAGTTGTATTAATCATTCGCTCGTTTGCACTTGCAACACCCGGTGTATATATATTGGAAAGTTGTGCATAAAGGATGCAATATAAACACAACTTTAGATACATGAGCAAAGAAATGGAGGTAGCGAGGTGTACATATCTATGATGGGCCTTTTGCTAAAAAGATTTCTCATACTTCGCTAATTACTTAAAACACCCATCGTAGTTCATATTTACTTAAAGTTTTCACCCAAAGCCCTCCAAAACTGAGCTAAATAGTAAAAAAACAAAACTCGACAATTACTTATTATCCCAGAAACATGAAAGCTGTATCATTTTACCTTCTATAGACCCTTTCGCTTCGTTCCGTTAGTCAGCTAACGAAGGAAGTCAAACTAGGGTTATCAAATCCTCTCAGCCCATTCGTATTCACTTTTCTTCATATAAAATTCCAATCAGAATCCCTGGTTGAGGAAGATGATCCATATTCCATTGCCAATTGGACATTTGAAACCTTAATTCCGAATAAGCGCTCTAATTTGGAATTTTAGATGAAAAAAGTAAATACGAGTGGGTTGGAGGTGTTTGATGAATCTAGTCCAACCTCCTTCGTTAATTGACTAATAAAGTGTAGTGAAAAGGCTAGTGGGGGTAAAATGATACAACTTAAACGGGGCAATAAGTAATTATCAAGTTTTGGATTTTTAGTAATTATCTTAGTCTGGGGGGTTTTAGGTAAAAAAAACCTTACTTAAAAGACCCCTCATACATCTAAATTGTACTAAAAAAAACCTTCACTGATTTTTCATAAAAAATCAGCGTCACATTAGGAAGATAGAGCTAAAGTTTATGCTTGAGCTGCTCTCTTACCTTTTGAGTATTTAGGTAAGTTTTTCTTCCATGCAAAGAAACCACATCCCCATTTAATTGAAAATTAGGATTTACCGCAAGTAAAGAATCACTCCTTTCAAATGAGGTGCCCACAAACTAGAAACTTGCAATTGAAGAGACAACGACGCTCAACAATCTCGTTATTGGAGAAGCTGAGAAAAACGAGACGGTTTTCATGATCAATGTAAGAGATTTTTCATTGAAACTCTAATCCTAAGACCAATTTAAAGGGAAAATTATGAATTTTGGAAAAAGAAGAGGGACTGGAAAGATTTTAAAATCCTAACCCGATATTCACTGTTAGTCTCCTAACAGAGTAATGAAAGATGCCAATTTTTGCATGTTGGTTTTTTTTAGTGCAACTTAAATGTATGAGAATTATTTTAAGCAAATACGAAATATAGAGATGCTTTTTAGTAATTAACAAAGTATGAGGGTGCTTTTTAGCAAAACCCCATCTATAATTAAGAATACAATGTTTTGCACATTCGATGCACGTGGAATGTGGATTTCCAAATGTACACATTTATTATTCTTATATGGAAATATATATTTGAAATTAGAAAACATAGTAGGAAAGATATTTTATTTAGAGAGAGATAAAGAATTTATTTGAAGTGATAAGGTCTACAAAAGATATGATACTATTTAAATTTTAAAAATAAGAAAAGGTTGTTAAGGGTAGACAAGAGCGCAATAAATTATTAAGAGTTTTTTATAACTTTCCCTCGGAAAAAGAGTTCATCTATGTGCTACATAATTGACAATAAATTTAGTGGGACAATACAAGTTAAGATGGTTTGTTATTATTTATGAGTAGTTATTTTAAGAGCACAATATGTTAGTAATTTAAAATTTAAAACTGTGTAATTCCAAATCAATTCATCTTTAATTTTACTCTGGTGATGATGTGGAAGCTATTATATTTACTTCGATTCCTTAAACCAAGTGGGTTAATTAGGCCCTACAAATTTAATTTGGTATTCTCTCTTCTCTTTGAATTTGATTTGATATTTCTATTTTTTCGACTGAAAAGAAAAGAAGTCTCCAAAGTCCAATTTGAATATTAACATGACACATGGCAGGCAAGAAAAAATAACATATAACAAAGAATTCTAATCTAACCATTCAAACCTTCAAATTTTGAAAAACCTTTAACATTTAAAAAATATATATTTTCAATCGTCATTGTACATATGCATACGTGCATTGCACGTGCACAAGATTTAGTCCATGCCACAGCCACCATGTGCTGCGAGTAGCTTATTGGTAAAGACTGATGTAGATAAATTAGAAGTTTACGATTCGAATCTATCCAAGGGGAGGCTTGAACCTAGCTAAGGGGAGGCTGCCATGCTGCGCCGCTTTTAGAAGTTTTGCATAAAGTAACTAAATTAATCTTTAAATCCCTCTTTTTTTTTTCGTTTTTCTTTTGTCCATTGGTGGCATCTTAATTTGTGTCTCCAACAAATCCACAAGCCATATCTTTCTCCTTGAAAGAAACTACGAGTATTAATAAGTATCTCTATGAATAAACTTATTAATCAACGGTAAAATGGTGTTGTAATCATATGCAATTTGGTATATCGACAAATTAGAGGATGGATATAAAGTTGGAAATACCGATTGTTGAATAAAATGATGGAGGACGTACATTTTACCGCCACCTGACGTAAAAAGACTTCTAAGAGCTCTTTCCTCCATTATATATATATATATATATATATATATATATATATATATATATATATATATATACCGCCACCTGACGTAAAAAGACTTCTAGGAGCTCTTTCCTCCATTGTATATATATATATATATATATATGAGAATAATGGAGAAAAGAGGCCATAGGAGGAAATTTCCTCCTATGGCGTGGAAAAAATACAACCTCCACCAATTTTTTCGACGATCGGCCCCCATCTTCTTCATCGTTATCATCTAAGATGTGGGTACACCAAATTTCATGTGATTCTACAACTTTTTCACCGTTGATTTAGCAATGTAAAAAGTTCTATTGTCGGTAAACCGTTAATTTTGAACCCACTAAATCAACGGTGAAAAAGTTGTGGAATCACATGAAATTTGGTGTACGCACATCTTAGATGATAACGATGATGATGATGGATGCCGATCGTCGGAAAAAATGGTGGAGATTGTATTTTTTCCACGCCATAGGAGGAAATCCCCTCCTATGGCCTCTTTCCTCCATTAATCTCTCTCTCTCTATATATATATATATATACCTCCAAAATTCCAAACCATATATAAACTCAACACAAGTACATTACCCTTCACCAATCAAAGAATGAAAAAGAAAACAGAAAACCTCAAAACAGGAATCATGAAGTGCTTGATTATTGCAGTGACTTCATCCTTACTAGTCCTGAGCATATTTGCAACACAAGCAATGGCCTACAATTGCAGCTGCGACGAAGTGAAGAACAGCCAAGGCAGCCCCTATGAAGCCAACGCGCTCGGCTTGCTCGACAGCATGCTGATAGTCATGCCTGACTGTTGGTAGTTTGAATCTATTGGTAGCATTTGTATTTGAAAAATAGTCCCATATTGGATGGAGAGACGAATGTCCAAGTTTTTATAATAATTCCCAATATTTAATTAATATCTTGAACAAAGTGGGTTATGAGCCAAGTGGGCATAATTTCTAAACGGGCTTATCATATTTATTTATTATTGTCTTTGATAAGGCACTTTGGGGCATCTTTCAAATTCAAAGATTGTCTGAAAAATTGTTTACTGCAGTTTTCTTTTCACAGATTTTGCATCTTCTTCTCATTTCTAAGAGAGTTTCAAGAGCTTTGTTGTATCTTGGCGTGATTCCCTTATGCTGTACTCCCATAGTCGGGGCAATATCATCTTTTGGAAAGTGTATCATACACGCATCAAAACTTTTAATTCTGTCTTAATCAAACTACATCAAAACTTTTAATTCTGTCTTAATCAAACTACAAATTCAACAATCGAAAGATGATATTATATGGAGACAAAATTAAATTCAAGTGTCAAGGTCCATTTCCAGAACCAAGATGTTATCAAACTGGATCGATTCGATGGGAGCAATTATACTAGATGGAAAAACAATATGGTGTTCTTATTGACGTCTTGAAGATTTTTTACGTGCTCGATCCAGACTTGCCGCCAATCCCAGTTTCAACCTCAACTTCAAATGATACCGAGAGTGTCAAGACAGAGAAAAACAAGCGTGAAGAAGATGAACTGGTTTGCCGCGGGTATATTCTCAATTCTCTCACCGATCGTCTGTATGATCTTTATAGAAATATGAAGACACCGAAAGAAATCTGGAGCGCCCTTGAAACAAAGTACAAAACTGAGAAGAAAGGTACGGATAAATTTCTAGCGCTTAAATATTTTGAATTTAAGATGACTGATGACATGCCAATCATGGATCAAGTGCATGAATTACAAATTCTCGTCTCTAAACTGAGCGAACTTGAAATTAAAGTCCCTGATTCGTTTCAACTTGGAGCAATTCTATATAAACTTCTTCCTATTTGGCATGAATACAGAAAGAAAATTCTGCACTTTCCTGAAAATTTTACCATAGAGCAATTTTAGACTCATCTGCAGATTGAGGCAGAGAACCGTACATGTGACATGATTTTTTTTAGTTCTAAATCTAACTCTAAAGTGAATCATGTCAATGAAAATGATCATAGAAAATTTCAGAACAATTTCAAAGTCCAGAAGAAGGGAAATGATTTAAGAAATCTAATTTTGCAAAGAAGAAATGGACTTTTTATAACTGTGAAAGAAAGACCACTATATTAAAGATTGCAAGTTCAGAAATACCGGGAAAAAACTTGGTTTCAGATCAGAAATTAGCAACAAGACAGATTTAATAGAAAATGAAGTCAAAGAATATGTTGCTATGGTTTCTGACATGCAGATAGGTATGATTATGGAATTGCAGATGACTACGGTAACTAGAACTGCAGATTGGTGGCTGGATTCTGGCGCAACCATAAATACACAAAGCAATGTTTAAAACCTATACGGATCAGAAAAATCCTGAAGAAGTGTTGATGGGAAATCACGTTTCGGCCAAAGTGCTCGGTAAAGGAAGCGTTGAATTGAAGTTTACATCTGGACAGAAACTTACTCTGCTTAATATATTTCATGTTCCTGATTTGAGAAAAAATCTTGTATCTGCAAATCTGTTGTGCAAGAAGGGATTTAAAATTGTTCTAGAGTCTGACAAAGTTGTAAAATCGAAGAATGATATATTTGTATGAAAGGGATACTCCTGTGATGGCATGTTCAAACTTAGTATTAATGAAATAAATCGTGTGTTTGCTTATGTTGTTGAGTATTTTTCTTCTTTGAGGAATGCTAGATTATGTCATTTAAATTTTTGCTCTTTAAAGTATATGTCTAAACATGGTTACATTGTATGTCAGAATGATCATAATTATAAATGTGAGATTTACGTAGAAGCAAAAATGACTAGAAAACTTTTCCCTAAAATTGAAAGAGATACTAATTTATTAGAACTTGTTCATTTTGATATTTGTGAATTAAATGGTCAATTAACTAGAGGAGGAAAAAGATATTTTATAAATTTTACCGATGATCATTCTCGTTTTACATATATCAATTTTGCGAAATGCATGGTATTATTCATCAAAGAACTGCATCTTATACGCCTCAACACAATGTAGCTGAAAGAAAAAATAGGACTTTAGTTGAAATGGTAAATACTATACTTTTAAATGTTAAACCACCTTTTAATGTTTGGAGTGAGGCACTTTTAACAGCATATTATATTCATAATAGAATACCATCCAAGAAAACTCATATTTCACCATATGAAATTTGGAATGGTAGAAAACCCAAATTAAACTATATTAAAATGTGGGGGTGTATAGCATATTATAAAGTGACTGATCCATATAAATCTAAATTAGGGCCGAGAGATATTAGAAGTATATTTGTTAGATATGCACAAAATTCTAAAGCATATCGACTTCTAGATTTAGAATCAAATGTCATAATTGAATCGATACATGTTAAATTTTTTGAAAATAAATTTATACATGACAATATTGATTCTAATTTGTGTAATAAGGAAAATGCAGTAAGATCTAAGAAAATTACCAATGAGAAAAGAAGAGAAAGTAATGAAAATATTGAACCAAAGAAAAGTCAAAGAATCAAGATAGAAAAATCTTTTGGTCATGGTTTTATTGATTCATGTTCAATAGTCTTTCTCGTTGAAGGAGATAGAACCAAAGTGCTTAATAAAGTACCTATTCTACTTAATATAGAAGATGATCCTAAAACATTTAGTGAAACAATGTCTTCAAGAGATACTGCATTTTGGAAAGAGTCTATTGATGACGAAATAGACTCAATAATGTCTAACAGTACTTGGATATTGGTTGACCTGCCTCAAGGATCTAAGCCTATAAAGTGTAAATGAGTATTTAAAAGAAAACAAAATACAGATGGCTCTATATAAACTTTCAAGGCGAGATTAGTGGTTAAAGGATTCACACAAAAAGAGAGCATAGATTATTTTGATACTTATGCATCTGTGGCTAGAATAATATCCATTAGAGTTCTTATACCTTTGGCTTCAATATATAATTTATATGTGCATCAAATGGATGTAAAAACAACCTTTTTAAATGGTGAATTAAATGAGGAAGTATACATGGAACAACTCGAAGGTTTCATACTTTCTAGAAATAAGAACAAAGTTTGTAAATTAACTAAGTCGCTATATGGTTTAAAACAGGTCTCTAAACAATGGCATGAGAAATTTGATAAAGCAATAATATCAAATTGTTTTAAGCATAATAGTGCGGATAAATGTATATATTCCAAATTCAATCAGAATTATGAAGTAATCATATGTCTCTATATAGACGACATGTTGATATTTGGTACAAACATGATTGGAATAAATGAAACAAAAAAGAATTTAACTTCAGTATTCAAAATGAAAGATTTGAATGAAGCAGATATTATTTTAGAAATTAAGGTGAAAAAATATAGTGAAGGGTTTATGCTAAACCAATCTTATTATATAGAGAAATTATTAAATAAATTCCAACATCTTAATATTAAAAAAAGTTTTACTCCATATGATCCGAGTATGAAATTAAATGAGAATTGTAACAATATGGTTGCACAATTAGAATATGCTAGCGCTATTGGAAGCCTTATGTATGCGATGCATTGTACAAGGCCTGATATAGCTTATGCAGTATGCAAATTATCATGATACATCTGTAAATCCAGTACTAATCATTGAAATGCCATCAATAGAGTTCTTGGGTATCTGAAAAGAACAAAAAAGTTTGGTCTATTTTATTCCAATTATCCTGCAGTGCTAAAAGGTTATTCGGATGCAAGTTGGATCACAAATGCAAGTGATAATAAATCCACAACAGGTTGGGTATTTACAATCGAAAGCGGTGCCATTAGTTGGGCCTCTAAAAAACAAACCTGCATCACACATTCAACAATGGAATATGAATTTATCGCTTTGGCTGCTGCCGGCAAGGAAGTGGAATGGCTGAGAAATTTATTATTGGATATAGAGTTGTGGCCACAACCAATGCCATTTATTTTCTTGCATTGCGATAGTGAGACGACTATATCTAGAGCTTATAATAATGTTTATAATGGTAACTCTAGACACATTAGCTTAAGGCATGAATATATTCGAGATTTAATTATTAATGGAATAATTATCATAGTTTATGTGAGATCTGCAAAGAATTTAGCAGATCCCTTTACCAAGGCATTATCTAGAGATTTGGTAAAGAATACGTCGATCGGAATGGGACTTAAACATTTACAATTTGGCACCAGTAATGGTAACCCAATTTTAATTAGTAAAAACTAATTTTAATAGTTCAATGGGTAATAACAAGTTATTGTCATGTGTCTGCATTGCACTAGACGTCTCATTCTTATATAAATAAATATCTAGTGCTGTCTGTTACGATAAAGAGGATGAGCGAAAGCTCTCAATGGAGTTATTTAATTTTTAAATATCCACAGTAAAAGGGATATAATAAAAGAAACTCCACCTATATTAGCATAGAAGAAGTAGTGCCGTTTCAACAAGAGATATGAAGTGTTCTCTTGTAAATGCTTATGAAAACCAAGAGTAGCACATAGCCATAATAGTGCTAAAGCAGTTATAAAGCTCTTAGAAAATAAGATGAATATTGTGTGTGTTGTATTTCAAATTCTAATAATAAAAGTTTTGGTTTAATCTGCGGACACTAATAACTTTGTTAGACGATTGATATATATACACTAATGGAAGGTTTAAATCAAGAGATACCTTTCTTTTATGCATAATACTTGTCACGAGAGAGATGTGGTTGCAGCCAATATATACAAACTAATGGGGGATTGTTGGTAGTTTGAATCTATTGGTAGCATTTGTATGTGGGAAATAGTCCCACATTGGATGGAGAGATGAATGTCCAAGCCTTTATAATAATTCCCAATATTTAAGTAATATCTTGAACAAAATGGGTTATGAGCCAAGCGGGCCTAATTTCTAGCGGGCTTATAATATTTATTTATTATTGTCTTTGATAGGGCACTTGGGCGCTTGGAGCATCTTTCAAATTCAAAGATTGTCTGAAAAACCGTCTACTGCAATTTTGTTGTCTGAACAGTCACAACCGCTCAAACAGTTGTGTCTGTTTAACTCTATAAATTAAGTCTATCTCTTCACAAATTTTGCATATTCTTCTCATTATCTTCTAAGAGAGTTGAGTTTCAAGAGTTTTGTTGTATCTTGGGGGTGATTGCCTTCTGCTGTACTCCCATGGTGGGGGCAATATCATTTTTCGGAAAGTGTATCATACACGCCTCAAAGATTTTAATTCTGTCTTAACCAAACTACAAATTCAACAATGCCTACTGTGCCAGATTGGACCTATAGCATACACTTGACGTCGCCTGATGTTTACGGGGACTCATATTGTGCGACGTGTATCTCGTTAAATGACTGCTTGTCTTGTCTCGATGATACTGTCGGTGAGGTTAAGAACGTGTGCGCCGGATCCCTCTCGGCTAGCTGTGTGGGCAATTACAGCTACTGCCAGGTTCACTACTATTGAAGGGGATGTGTTGGTGTTGTGTATTGAGGCATTCAATGTTCGCCATTTTGAATTCAGTCAAAAAAAAAAATGTTCGACATTTTGAATGAATAAAACCGTTTATTTGTGTCTTGTGTAATCGATGCTTTCATGTTTCGTCTTCTGCCTCAGGCATGTATAATAATTTCAAATCACAGAGATAAGGCTTCATACAACAAACGCTTATTTGAGTAAAACGGTCAACTTCTATGGGTATTTACAGAAAATCGAATAGATCTTTACCCGACTCTAGCGAAGTAAAATATTTCGACGAAGATATAATATAAAGAAAGCTACAAAACAGAAAATACAAGCTGCAGATGGAAGAAAGAAAAATCATCCATCAAAATAGCAGGATAGAATAGGCAAATGTTCGTTTCATCAACAAGTTTCCCTTAAAGTTAGTAAAACTGTATATATCGTCACAAAGAAAAATCATCCATCAAAATTGCAGGAGAGAACCAGTTACTTCTGGTTGGTTTGCTCGTCTACAAATGCATCGATCTTCACCAAATCCTAACCATGCATCGGGATCCAACTTGAATCTTGACATAACGCATGGAAAGAACTAGTTTATGATTATAGCAGAAGATAACATACAAAAATAATTATAATCTAACAATTTGAATCATCAAAATTCAAACATCAATAACCTCTACCATTTTTATTTTTTGAACTAGTCTCTAAGCCTAACTCACCTACACAACACACCACACAACCAGGGACCCACAATTTGGCATAAAAGCATTAAATTATGGCTGCTTCCCCTTCTGGGGATCGAAACCCCGTACTCTCCCCCAAGAGGACTGAGCTACATATATGAATGTTAAAAAAAATCTCAAGTATATTTTAGTCCATACCCATGCCGGCTATCCGATGCATGTTTTAGAAGCTTCATCTGATCATCTCTACAGTTATAACTCAAGCTAAAGAGCGGCCACATGTCTATCTTCTCATTTTTCAAATAACATTCAAAATAAAAGAAAGTTTTTTTATTTATCTTTAAATTATAAGGTGTCTACCTCATCGTCCTCTCAATTTGTGTTCTTTATTTAGTTATAGACTTCCTAAATACATATAGAGGCGCATCACACGAATACGATGTAATACGCGTGTGTATGTATATATATGTATGTATGGATATTAACCAAAATTAATTTTTAAATTCCCTTTTCTTTTCTTAGTAATTAATTATATGCATCTAGAGTCTTAAGCAGTAATACACATAGGTGGCATCTTAATTTGTGTCTCCAACAAATCCAAAAGTCATCATATCTTTCCCCTTGAAACAATCAACAAATATTAACTAAGCATAGAGCCAAAAAATTTGAACTATATAAACTCAACACATTACCCCTTCACTGATCAAAGAAGGGAAAAGAAAGCAGAAAATTAATATCAATTTAAGTGCCATGAAGCACTTGATGAGATTGCAGTGATTTCATCCCTAATAATCTTGAGCATGTTTGTGACTCAAGCAAGTGCTTATGATTGTAGCTGGGACGAAGGGAAGTACGCTGAAGGCAGCCCCTACGAACGTGCTCACCATGCTCGATAGCATGCTAGTATACACGGGGACCATGCCAGATTGGAGCCATGGTATCAATTAACGTCCCTTGATGTGTATGGACTCATATTGCCTAGTGGGTATCTCTATACATGACTGCCTGTCTTGTCTCGAGAATACCGTCGTCGATGTTAAGAATGTGTGTGCAGGATCCCTTTCCGCGAGCTGCGTTGATGCGAACAGCTTCTGCCAGGTTCAGTACTATTGCGGGGACGTGTTTCGTGTGCCGTGTGTATTGAGGTGTTCTTAGTCCACTGTATTGAAATTTGAACAAAAATAAAATCGTCGGTTTGCATAACTTTGTGTTTCGTCTTCTGCAACTACAACGGGTCATAAATTCTTATCATATACAACAAGGCTTCATATAAGAAACACTAATTATTTAAACGAACATAAATTAAAGATCGATAAAAATAATTAAACGCACACGAGCATAACCTGCTTAAGCTCATTGTCGAAAAGAACAAGACAATGATTCAAGTGATGGACTTACAAGGGGACGAATTGGGCGATCAGGGTTTCTGTACCCTAATCCCCCAAATTTCTCGCAAATTCTTCATTTTTCCATCCAATTTCAAGTAATCGATTCTCATCTCGGTCAAAGCTCGTTCTTGGATCTATATTCCTGGCAAATCTTGGATTCCTTTTGATCTTTGGACGTTGCGAGTTACTGTTCCATTGATATCTTGATTGATTCTCAAAGATGTCAAAATGCTGAGGACTTTAATGCTGTTTGGTTAAGAGATTACTGCCACAAAAAGGGTTTCCTCTTCAGGTTTTTTAAATGGTCACCATTTTACATAGTTGCTAAAGAAGCAGATGTTATACCTGCTTGGAAGATTAATAGCAGTTGATTCTGATACCAAAGCTTGCAAAAGAACTGACACACCAGAGCTGGCAAAACTAGGATTGCGGACAGGACAGAAAGGTTGTTATTCATCAAGTGGAGTAGTTTTTAAAGCAAAGATCAGATCTGGATGACAGCAAAAGGGAGGGGGTTCCTAATGAGCAGAACAATGGCAAGTTTGCTACACAGCAGGTTCAAAAAAGAATAAGTTCAAGGCCCAAAAAGCCCTCAGAAAAGTACTTTGAGTATCCCTGAGTATATGGATATCTGCTTCTGGAATGCTATATATGGGGGGTTGCCAATCTTCCAACTCAGAAAACAATCAAAAAATGGCACAAAAGTTTAAGCTCAAGATTTGCTGCGCGTTATGGAACCATTGTTAGAATCTCATAAAGCCAACTTTATTGCATCCCAGCTTGGATTTTCTCATTGCTTTGTGAATCTGAATAGTAAAATTTGGGTAATGGTGAATGATGATACACCGGTTTCTCTTCTAGAATATTGTTAACAAAATAAGGAAAAAATTAAAGGGGTGGCAAAATAAATTCCTTTCTCAAGCTAGAAGAGTTATTCTTATAAAGCATGTATTGTTGTCAGTACCTCTCCACATTATGGCAGCATGTAATCCCCCAGCTTCTCCTCTGGCTAAAATCAATTCTTTAATGGCTAAGTTCTTTTTCGAATGATACATCTAGTGAGAAACATCATCATTGGGTAGCCTGGAGTGCAATTTGCAAGCTTATTGAAGAAGGAGGGCTTGGAGTAAGAAGCCTCACTGATGTAGCTTCAACATACAGTTGGAAAATAGCATGGAAATATGAAATTGGAAATTCTTTTTGGGCTCAATTCATGAAAAACAAATATACTGAAAATGGCAATTTACTGGCTCTTAAAGATTCTTCTGTAACATGGAGGAAAATTTTCGAATGTTTACCTGAAGTTAAGAGTCATATTATGCGGCAAATTGGGGAAGGCAACATTGACTTCTGGGATGACTTATGGCATGGTGAAAAGCACTTGAAGAATTTTGCTACATGGCCTATTGAGCCAACTCTTATCAAAACCTTACTAAGCCCTGATGGCTGGGATTTCACCAGAGCTCAGAATTCTATTCCTCAGAGTTTATTAGAAGATATTCAATCTCTAAACTAGATGGTGGAGGCAGGTAATAAGGATAATTTGATTTGGAAACCTGACAATCAAGGGCAGTTTTCTGTAAAGCCGGCTTGGCATATGGTGAGGGCAACAAATCCTGCTGCTAATTGCTCAAAATTTATCATTAATACCCACATCCCCTCGGAAAATTCTGATTTTCGCTTGGAGATTGCTAATGGATGTATTGCCAGTTGATTCTAATGTGCAGAAACTTGGATTTCAGTAAATGTGAGTGTTGTGTTGAATCAGCACAGGAAAGCTAAACAAGTATGTGACAAAGTTTTGGAAGCCTTTCAGGTGGTTGTTGATTCCTGTGCATGGTGCACAGTCAATGAATGCTTTCAATTTCGGTACTCGCAACAAAAAGTTTGTTGAAGTTTCATAGTGGATTCCTCACTTGTTGATTTGGAATATTTGGAGAGAAAGGTGCAAAGCCGGATTTGAAAATCATAAAATGTCAGTTGAAAGCATATGGCAAGATTTGTTGCAGGTTCAAAAAATGCATTTGGATCCAGAAGCCAGAGTTACGCTGCAAAATCTCAATGTGCTTGGCACATTATGTTCTGCCTTCAGGTCTAGGAGGGTCATTCCTACACACCGGGAGAAGCCTGCTATAAACAAACACAAGCTTAATGCTGATGGAGCCTGTCTAATGATAACAACTCAGCAGGGGGAGCAGTGCTTAGAGATTGCAATGGAGATATATTGTTTGCTTCAACAATTTTCTATGGTAAAGGGAATGCACTAATTGCATAGGGTAAAGCATTGCTTGATGGGCTTATTCAATGCAACAGTATGAAAATTATGAGAGTTGAGGCTGAAACAGATTCAAAATTTTTGGCAGATGCCATAAATAAATCTTGCAAAGTGCCATGGAGACTTAAATATATAGTCAAGGCAATTCAGTTCTTACTGCAGAAGCTGAGGGCCAAAGTAACTTACAACTATAGAGAAAATAACAGGGTTGCAGACTATTTGGCAAAGCAAGCCTTGTTGGAGCTGTATTCTAGTTCTTGGTTCGAAGGTAATCTTCCAGCAGCTATGCTAAATTTGATCAAGCTTGATCTTTCCTCTCTGCCTACTCTCAGGATTCAGAGCTTCAAGTGCTAGGAGCAGGTTTTTAATTGGTTGTCCATTCTTACGGTAAATTTGATGATGTATGGTAGCTACCCACATATTGCAAGGAGTAGTACTCCTTTTCTTTCTTTGTTGTAATTTTCAAATATCAATAAAAATAATGGGCTAACTGGGGGCCAAGTAAAGTTCCAGCGGAAAAAAAAGCAAAAAAAAAGCTCGGTTATTGTTCAAACTCGGCTTATTTAGGCCTCGTGTACGTAGGTTCAAATAGTTTATGACCTATTTAGTATTTAGTACGTAGTAATAATAATATACCTGCTCATCCTTAAATATAAATCATATTTATTAACTCGTACATGTTAACTCAAAACTCATATCGAATATTAGTCAAATATTATCGTACTAAAATATTGAAGAATATAGATAATTAATAACCATAAATTTTGACCATTCGGGGGTTTAAGGGAGCTCGCTTGTTCATCTAGTCACAATTTATCACAAATAATATTTAATTAACATCAAAATATTTACAGGATATCCCCTAACTCAATACATATGCTTGCATCAATAATTCAATTACACCCAAAAAAAATTTAGATCGGCATTTGAATACAATTTGAAGTAATCAGACATTGCAGTTAGTGATACTGATATGTTGAGCAATAAATACTGGTGTATTGATATACAATAACCTATTTTACTTTTATATATAGTTCCAAGGCTTCTTTTTGGCGCAGCAGCGGCGTGGGTAGATATTGCACTACGAGCGTTGGGGAATAATTATCGTGTTATAGGAGGCAAAGCAAAACTCCAAATTTTATTAAAATTCGAAAACTGCTACAAAAGAAAATTCAAACGCCTTTAAATAATCAAACCCTAACAATGCAAATATACAAAAATGTCCCTAATTTGAAGAGAGAGAGAGAGAAACAAACAAAACCAGTAGAACTACAGAAGTCTACGCCATAAATTTCAGAGCCTCCATATGCCCTTTAACAAACCCAAATTTGCGAAATTTCCAAAATGCCAGGAAGATTCCCTTGCTGGTCATCTGTAGGGCTGTCTATATCCTTTTTGAAAATGTATAGAAGTTGCGATTCTGACACCCGGATTAAACGTTATGGGTTCCGGAAGTCGATCCTAAGATCGGCACCTTTTCTCTGTACGTTTGGACTTGTTTCGGTCTAGACCATACATATATTCTTCGGCAACATGCTCTGCATCACTTTCAGATATTATAATTATAATTAATTAGAAAGCAGTACCAAATCAATTTCGTTTCTTATTCCAAAACTTAATCTACATTTCTTAGTAATTGTATTCACACAGTGCCTCTCTGCCGATGGCATCTCTAGTTCCCCGTTACTGTCTAAGTACCAACACACAAATGTAGCATCTTTGTTTCTCTCTCTCTCTCTCTCCCTCTCTCTCCTTGTAACAAACTACATGCGTTATGCATATCTATCTATCATGCATATGCATATATGTAGCCAAAAGCCCAAACCATATATAAACTCAATACACCTACACTTCTCCTTCACCAATCAGATAGCAAGAGAATTAATTAACCATGAAGTACTTGCTCATTGCCTCACTACTTGTGTTGAGCATGTTAAGTTCCGAGGGATGCTTCTGTGACAACAGGAGGTACGGCCAAGGCAGCGCCTATGAAGCCAACGTGCTCAGCGTGCTTGAGAGTATGAGGACATCCACGGCCAGCATGCTGGATCGGAGCTACAGCGTGCACTTGGGGTCTCCTGACGTGTATGGAGACTCATATTGCTTAACGAGCGTCTCGTTGAGCGACTGCGAAGCTTGTCTCAGTAGAACTGTCGATGATGTTAAGTCTATGTGTGGGATCCCTTTCGGCTAGCTGCCTTGGCGAGTACGGAATTTTCCAGGTTCACTACTATTGAGGGGGGGGGGGGGGGCGTGATTTTCCTTGAACTTTTGCAGGTGCATGGCGTGATTTGTGAGTATCTGCTGGACATTCTTGGTTTCTGAAAGAATAAAATCGTCTGCTCTTGTCTTGAAGAATCTCGACTTTTGTCATGTATTATAACCTCTAATCAAATAAGCGAATAATGTGTCGCAGACCAAACACCTATTTGATTACAACAGTCGACTTCTGCTAAAAGAAAAGAATGGGTTATGTACCCATCTATAGAGACAGAGTATTAATAAGCCACGTCCAACTGCACATATTAACATGCACGCGCGCTTAGTTTCTATGATACTCTTGTTACCTTTCGTGTTCGGTCACCAGGCGACGAGGCCTTGGTACATGTATAACCAAGATTATACGGTATATGGTACAATTTCTGATAACAGCGAATAACGATCAATGCAGGAAACGTTTATTTGACCACGTTGCACGACGGTCGATTTCCATGGTATTCCATATGCATGCACGTTTGCATCTCTATATATCAATCGGTGCTGTAACAATAAGAGATCAGTTAATATCTTCTTTATACGAAAGGACCCCGACAGGCAAAACAGGGCCGTGATACTGGTAACAACAAACCCCTTCTGTTTCAAACAAGTTGCAGGGAGCTGCGCGTGGACTGCTTCTTTATGAGTAGAGACAAACCCATAACGGATAGACAGTAGGGATATTATAGTTCAAATTGCATTTATAACTAAAGTCGCACACTGATTTTCAAACATTAGATTAACTTTTTTGATACTGCAATTGTAAGACACAATTTTCTAGTTTATATATATATATATATATAGAGAGAGATTAACGGAGGAAAGAGGTCATAGGAGGCAATTTCCTCCTATGGCGTCGAAAAAACACCCCCTCCCTAGTTTTTTCCGACGATCGGCACCCACCAACTTCATCGTCATCATTTAAAATGTGGGTATACCAAATTTCATGTAATTCTACAACTTTTTCACCGTTGATTTAGTGGGTTCAAAATTAACGGTTTACCGACAATAGAGCCTTTTACATTGCTAAATCAACGGTGAAAAAGTTGTAGAATCACATGAAATTTGGTGTATCCACATCTTAAATGATGACGATGAAGATGGTAGGTGCCGATCGTCGGAAAAAATTAGGGAGAGGGTATTTTTTCGACGCCATAGGAGGGAATTCCCTCCTATGGCATCTTTTCTCCATTATTCTCATATATATATATATATATACACACACGCGCGCGCGTGCGCAATCAGTAAATTTTGCATTAGAAATGTTATGTGACTTGTCTATCCACTGTCTTTGAATAGCAGCTCATGTGTTTGCTTTTAATACCCATGTCAAGTAGACATCATTTATTGCTTTCATATGCATTTGTCATGCATGTTGAAAAGGTGAAGCATGCTTCATGCTTTTGTCTACAAATAGAGGGGAGCCTTGCATTGATCAGTATAAGAGAAGAAGACATTTCTTCATCCTCAAAAGTACGTAGAGAAAATACAGAGAGAGGAGTTTTGTGTTGAGAGTAGTTCTGCTCTTATCTCTTCTTTTTTGTTTTGAACTGCTCTTTATTTTTGAGCGTGCTCTTTTGTGAGTGTTCTCTTATAGTAGGGTTTGGCTGAGATCGAGAGTATTGTAATTTTTTTGTGTTCTCATATTTGAGATAATGGAATCCTGCTGCTGTTGTCTTCGCTAGTGGACGTAGGTCGATCTGGCAGAACCACGTTAAATCGTGTGAGGTGTCCATTTTCAATTCCACAATTAGTGTATACTTTATTTTGTGTGCCATATATTTGTGTTGGTGACCCGTTCGTCGTAACAAATTGGTATCAGAGCTTTGGTGTTGATCTATTCTGGGTTCGATGGCTACGGCAAATTACAAAGAAGAGCAGTTCGACGGCAGAAACAGTTTCAGTTTGTGACATGTAATGTAACACCTTTGTTTCGTTTATACCTTAATAAAGTTTTCGTATAATTTTCCTTCATGTCTTTATACTTATTTTAGTATTTCTTTTAATGGAAAAGTTTGGGAAAAGGAAATTTTGTGTAACGACGACACCATGATGTCATATTTGAATCTATCTCGCTTCCTTGCTTATATTTTCTTGAAGATCACTTCTCGATTTCTTAAATTCCTAAAATTCATATTTGTTTCTTCTTCCATCTCTTAGCCCATATTTTATATCCTATGTTCCGGCTTTTGAACTTTCCGATTCGAAAGTATCTCCTGTTTACACGTCTTCCTAGTTCGTTATATCACGATTTATGCCAATCTCGACTGTAGTCAAATGAGAGTAGTGTTCGAGATTTCCGATCCTCTGACATTTGTATTCAGAAGTCCTTTAAACTTCCAGTCAAGTTACTTCCTTATTTGCAATTTTTGGACCATCCTTCTTCTATCTTTAAAACAAGCCGATCGATACTAGTAGCCCGACCCCATCCTTTATGACTGCATGATCTTTATCTATTTTTACCCTTTTACTGTTTCTTTCTTCTTGGATTTCTCTTACTTTTTTTAAATTTCTGTTAATTCTTTTCCTTCTTGTTTGCATCCTTAAATTACCCCTTACATACATTCTTGAGTCATTCTCATCAACTTAGGAAATTATTGTAGAAACCGTAAACCGGCCTTCAAATTATTTGATTCGAAACATCTCACCATTTTTGTTTCTCAATTTTTGATTCCCTCGCAATATATCCCAGCCGCAAACCTTCTTATTATTAGAGTATCAACTGATGTAGCACGAAGACGATATACAGGAACTTTATCCATATCTCTTTGTATCAGTCCCTTCCTAAGAATTTCGAGGATGGAATTATTTTTAAGGAGGGTAGAATGTAACGACCCTGTTTTTACTGTAATACTTTTTAATAAATAAAAATATATTTGCTTCAAAATGATTCGTTTTGTAAAAAGAAAAGGTTTTGAAATATTTTTAAAAATATTTATTTTGATTTCTTTTAATATAAAGAATTTATTCGATTTTGTTTTGAAAGGAAAATTTGAAAAGAGAATTTGTTTAATTGAAAGAAAAATATTAGTTTAAGAAAATGATTTATTCCGTTTATCTTTTAAATTAAACTCTGTATATATTTGTTTCTATTTAATTATGTGCAATAGTAAGCTTGTATCCTATTGCTTAAGGCATTGCATTGATAGCCCATAGCCCACATGTTTAAACCCCAAGACTTACAATTAATTTTATCTATTTTATTTTTTTAAAACCCCCTTCATAATCTACAAATGACCTTTCATTTGCTCTTCTTTTTAACTCCCAAAATCAATGAGAATGTATGAATACATAATCAATTAGAATTATGATGACATGACGTCACTCTTCATATGGCCATTCTCTTTTCTTTTTTCTCCACAAATCCTAGCTACGTTCGTTCTAAGAGTTCTTGAAGTCTCGGTGTTGTTGGAGTGCCTTATCATCCTCTAGGAATCAAGAAAAAGTGAACCGAACGTCGTATTACTCACAACTTCATAAGTATCACCTATTTTTATTTTGTTTCTCTATAACTTTCATAGAGAATACTTTTAGGGACTAAATTTCTCTTTTTCTTGTTTTCCCTTAAGGCGTAGGTCACCGAGAATTTTTTCCGTCACTAGAATTGATTGGTGAGCCGGTTGCTATACCGACTCACACCTTACGTAAGTCCCCTCATCCTCATCCTCTCCTTTTCCCTCTTGCTATATGTTATCTCCTCATTTCCATGTCGTCATCATGTCGATACTTGTTATGTTCGGTTAATCTCTCGTTTAAATAATATCCTTAAAATAATATTCTAGTGGTTGTCTCCGCATAGATTTCATGATAAATTCGTATGCTTGACTCATAATAAGTAGCTCGCTTTATTTATTCGTTGTTAATGAAACGATCACACTCTAATCCATATTTTTACTATTAAAATTCAAACCGTATCTTTTTGAGACCATATTTTTGAAAGCCAGCTCTTTTTGACACTAATGCATTTTTGAAACATATTATAGTTAAATTCTATAATATGATATTCTAATAAAATTTAATAGAGTAGTAGATAGTTTATTTTTACACGTGCTACAAAATTTTCAACTCGAACCAAATTACGAATTACATTTTATGACTTTTGCTCACTGTTTTCATAAACCATAAAACCGGTTTTTATCGGCCACCATCGGAGACCCATAACTCTATCTTATGAGCTCCGTTTTGAGCAAACTCAAATGTTTTGAACCTCTAGATCGAATAGCTACATTTTCCTAGTTTTAATGTTTTTCTGAAAATCGACATAATTTATAGAATTTTGCCTTTTAAAATTATGTGACGAATCTGGACAGAATCTATCCTGATTCACTCACTGTTTTTAAACATGGCATAACTTGAGCTCTCGATATCGGTTTGTGAAAAATATTATAATTATAGATGCCTAATTGGCAGACCTATAAATTTCCTATATATTTAGTGACTCAGAAACTTATAGAACAAACCAATATATGCCTTGCAATACAACCCATAGTTGCTGTCCAGAAATTAAAATTCCTGTTTCAAACCCTGATATTAACTTGACCATAACTAGAGCTCCATGAATCCAAATCTCCCTAGAATTAGTTGTTTGGATAAGTATACCGAAATACCTACAAGTTTCTAATAATTTTTGAAACCTGAAAACGGAAAAAAATTAACGCAAACCGTGTTTTAAAAATATGTGTCGGGCTAGACAGATTCTGATCTGTTCTGCGCCACGATTCGAAAACACATATATCTCCCAAACCAGTAGTCGTAATTAGGAGAGACTTGAACTCACCTTTGTATAACACTGAGGGCTATATTTCTTGTTTAATTCCTGAATTCAATTGACTTAAGTAATTAGTAGTTCACAACACTTTTTTACAGTCCCGTTTCTGAATATTTCTTAAATATAGTAATTGCCTCATTCATGCTATATGACTTCGCATTTTGTTGTACCTATATGAATCATGTGAATAATCTACTGCATATTTGACACGACTTGACTCGAACCATGAATACGTAATGAACTCTACTTGAACTTGATATGAACTCGACTTGAACCTGTACCCCTTTATATAATCATGAATTCAAGGCTTGTGTCATTATTTATAAATTAAAATATACGTGGAAAATGGATAGTTTGGTAGAGAGCATATGCATGGCACGAGAGTTCACTAAAAATCACTTAATCTAAATCTCGTGTGCCATTGTTCCGTAGGGTTTGACGGAGCTTAATTCATCCGAGGGGTTTGACCGACTAGTTTCGTATACATGCATAGCTTCACTATCACACTACAACAAACACGTAACCATAGAATTGCCATACTTATATAACTTCATGTTTAATTGTCATATTATACTCGTTCATGTTAGATGTAGGTGCCCTTAGAGGCAATTAGTTGTAATTATGAGCTACATGTATAGAATTTTCCCGTTCATAATAATAGTATGCTATTTGGGTTTTTTCTTAATTCCCATATCTTTTATTACTCTGTTTATTATTGATTACTAAAAAAGCCCGTAAAATAATACTAGACTATAGGATTATGATGTAGATCACAATAGTGAGACCTGACTAATCAATAAGTATATTCTTAAATATTGCTAGTCGTAGGAGATCGAGACAGGACATCGATACTCCGGAAAACTAGTGTATACTATACTTACTCATCAGAGAGAGTAATGACTGTTCTCATAGTTATCTGGTGTGGTGACATCAGAGTAATTAAAGTATGCATGTGCTTATAGATGATAAGTATACCGAACGACTCATTTTGAATTTTTAGTTGGTAATTATACATAACTTTTATATAAGACCTGAGACTCTTCATAGTACCTTGCGTGTGCTAGAGATTACTTTAGTTACTATCCAACCACAGATCCATTGATACTGTGCATAATGTTAGTAGTTGGGTATGATCGAATACATGTGAAGGTTGTGAGGGGTTAACATGGGATTTGTCTCTCCGGTATATGAAGAACAGTGTTCTACAATGTGTGATATATCAGTGACCTAAAATCTCTGGCCAGAGTACTAGAGATCAAATGATAAGTGGTTATTAGTTTGATCTCAGGGTTACGTGATAATATTAACACAATAGTTATTTGAGTTATTAAGGTTTGACAGTACTACCAAGCTCTAGACCAAATAACGAGTATAAGTAGACGAAGAGACCGGACCGTATGGTAGTTGCCACTGATAGGTATTGATTTCTTTGGATAGCATTTTCTTATTCCAATCCAGTCATCGACAGTTTATTCAAATAGTCTAGATATGTAGCCATCATCCCTATAGACTTGTGGATTTTACTGTTCACAGAAATAGTTCGAATTAATTATCCACTGCTGAGTAAACGTCGAGCCTTCGGAGTCACACATAGATGAACTCCTACTTGCCAAATATGGAAGTATAAACTAAAGAAGAGATTATATATGTTTGATATACAAAAGGATTTAATTAAATAAGTATGTTTGATATACTATTGATATTTAATTAAATAAGGGTAAAATCGTCAAATGCGATTTGGCGTACGACTCAAGATAATATATTATATTAGATGAGTAAATAATACATGCATATATAGACATATGTATTAATTATATTATGAATAATATATATATATATATATATATATATATATATATATATATATATATATATATATATATATATATGTCTATGTGTGTATATAAAATAATATTAATGCGCACTTGACGTGCAGGAAATATTATGTGTGACATATACATATCTAATAAATATGTATGGGCCAAAAATTATAAGAGCCCGACATGTATTAAGTTGCAACTAATTAGTTTGTTTAAGGAGTTAAATAAATTAATTAATTGTGAGGATTTAAATTAGAAAACTATATCCCTATATATAGGTTTCTAAAGGTACAAACCCTAATTAACCCTAACAATTTCCTCTTCCTCTCTACAAAAAGTTTCGACCCTCTCCTCCTTCCACTTTGGACAAAAATTTTTGTGAGATAAATTAAAATTTTGATTTTTAATTACTCTTTTTTAATTAATACTTCTCTCTAATTAATTAGATTAGCTAATTAATTAATTAGAGTTCATAGATCTTGGAGATTGTGTGGAGACAAGTAAGGAGACCATCAAGGTGTTTTCAAGTCATCTTGATTGGAGTAGGAATCGCTAGTACAGCGAACGAAACGCAAATCCAATTTTGCGCAAAGGTATAATTCTTCTCAAATCAATTAAGTGTTAATTGATTTTTTTAATTATTAACCTAATTTATAAACCCTAAACTGGTGTTGATATAAAAATTTTACTTTTCCCTTCTATTGCGTTTACACCAATTTTCACTAACATAGTATCAGAGCGAAGATTTATAAATTAAGTTGATTAATTTTATCTTGATTCGTTCTTGAGAATTGCATATATTAATTATGTTTATATATTTTTATATATTATTGTTACTATAATTAGGATTAACCAATATGTTCTAAGTGTTAGAATATTATTGAGCGCATATGTCAAAATTGTATAAAATTTAATAGGGTTGATTTGATACATTAGATGTTTTTAATGGTATTAAAAATGTCACCTTTAAAAAAATTTATGTTTAAAAATTTTGGAAATTTTTAAAACAAGAAGAATAACAGAAGAAGAAAAAAGATTTTTTTCACCAATAAATTTTCGGCTATATCCTATCAGCCAATATTTTTAAAATGAAAAAGAATAAAATAAAATCCAAGTTGTTGGAGTCTGTTGTTTTTTTGTTGGAGGTTATTTAAATTTAAATTCCAAGTTTGTTGGATATTTTTGAAAATCTATTTTTCAAATATATTATAAGTTTGTTGGAGTTTGTTGAAAATTTATTTTTCAAATATATTCCAAGTTTGTTGGAATTTGTTGAAAATATATTTTTAAATATATTCCAAGTTTGTTGGAGTTCGTTAAAAATACGTTTTAAGATTTTTTCTGTTTTATTTTGACACATAAATGCAAAGATATTAAGTTGTTAACATACAACATAATCTATTTATTTATCTTTGTAAGTTGTTTTTTAAAAGTAATTAAATATTTTTATTTCTAATTACCACAACTATTTAATATAATAAAGTATATATATAAACTTGATATATATATATATATATATATATATATATATATATATATATATATTGTGTATGTGTGGGGGGGGGGGTGGGTGGGTGGGGGGGCGCCTGTGCAAATTATTATATATGATATAATAAGTTATGATTGTGATGTGATCATATGCCTGCAATGTTTTTTTTGTGTACTATGCGATGGTTAGATTAGTATATTGGAATGGAATTGGATAAATCCTCTGTGATTTGTGTTGTAATTATTTATGGTGGCCTGGGATTAACTTGGTAATGGTTTACCTAAACGGGGCCTGCGTGCCTTGATTTATTTTACGCACTAGTTTGTGAGGTTTATGAGGGCAAAGATTTGAGGCAAGATCTAGACGTGATTGAAGAAATTCAATAGAGCATTCAAGTGGCTTAAGACCTTCTCTTTTATTATTAGTTTATTTACATTTGATGTAAAACTCTAAAGTGAATTATCGTGTTTTAATTCTATCGCTCGAATCAAAACATGATATATCACATCCGTCCAATCCATTCCAGTATAAGCCCTTTTATTTATGATGTACATTCTTGTAATACTTTAGAAATTGTTCTTGTGGATTTGTATGCCTGTAATGCTTTTAAAGTTGATTTATTTTCATTACACGTTTTTCAAAAACAAGATTTTATTAAAAAAGAGTTTTTCTAAAACGATCATAAAAACAATTAAAAAGGTTTTAACTTAGAAAAACGACGAGACAATTATTAATGTGATTATTAAGTACAACAAACCACTTGAAAATTGAAAAAAAATTCTTTTACAAGAAATAGAGGAGTTGGTAATAACTCAAAAACATAGTGTTTTTTAAAAACGTTTTTCAATTTAAATCAAGTCAAAAACGTTAAGAGTATTTTTCAATACCATACGTTACCCTCCACCATTTCAATCAAATAGAGTATCCAATATTCATGCAATGGTTGTTAGCGAGTTGTCAAGACATAATGTATGGTATTTGGATAATATTTGGTTGCTAATACATATGATGTAGAGTAGGTGAATCCATAATGAGGCTTTATTATTGGTGAGTTGTCAAGGGTCACATTATTGATCCAACTTCTCAAGAAATGTGTGGGTATGATTTTACTAGATTGTTATGAGTTATGCTTGGCTTGTTGTCAAGCTTATAATTAAATGTAGGGGTAAAACTGATAATCGAAAGTCACAAATGTGATCGACAAAAGAGTTTTGTCCATCTTCTATAGTGGTTGGTGATTTTTAGATTTCGATTCCTACTTTAAAATTTTAGAAAGTTTACAATTTTCAAATATTGTGGTTTTCATGAAAATGTGCTAAAAATAGTGGGAGCTATCTAATAGATAAATTAATTTATTTTCCAATCTATTTTGATGTTAAGAATGTCCGCTAAAATATTTTTCTTATTCTACTCTCAGATTTACTGCTGTTAATCATGACTGGTTTGAACCTAATAATTGAAAAAGACAAACTAACGGGACACAATTATAAATACTGGTTACGCAAGATTAAAATCATCCCCACTTATGAAAAAGTGATTTACGTTATCACTTGCACTCCCCCTCCCCCTCTAGGATCGAGATATCCACAATCAGTGGAAGTTTGATTATGAACGGACTCATTACCTCAATCTGGTCTCTATAAATGATAATTTGCAGAGGCAACATGAGGAAATGGATGTTCAGACTATATTCACTCGTATCCAAGGGCTGTATGGAGAATAATCTCGAATAGCTAGATTCGAGATATCGAATGAATTTTATGATCTGAAAATGAATCTCGGTATATCCGTGCAGGATCATGTCCTCAAAATAATTGTTTTGATCAATCGACTTGAGAGTTTGGGTTTCCCTTTACCTAAGGATATTTATGTTGATAAAATCCTTAGTTCTCTAACAAATGCCTTTTCTCCGTTCATAATGCAGTTCAATATGAACAAGTTGGAAGTTGGATTTCCAAAGTCGCTCAATATGTTGGTGCAAGCTGAGACCTTTTAAAAAAGGAGAAGTTCTCTGTTATGCTTGTGGGACGTTTTTCTTCCTCTACTAAGGTGAAAGCTAAAGGAAAGGGAAAGAAGAAGCCATACAAGCCTTACAGAGGCATAAAGAAGGCTAAAGGTAATGGCAATGCAAATAAAACAAAGCCTGCATAAGGAGAATGTTTTCATTGCTATAAGACTGGGCATTGGAAGAGAAATTGCACTAGTTATCTAGAGGAGCTAAAGAAGAAGAAACTTGCTGAAGTTTCATCTTCAGGTATTTGTGTTATTGAAAATTGTTTTCAAATTACACCTACTTCATGGGTATTAGATACCTGTTCTGGTTCTCACATCTGTAATTGTTTACAGGGACTGAGAAGAAGTAGGAAGCTGGCATAAGGAAAGATGATTATCATAGTTGCACATAGAACAAATGCTGCAGCAGTTGCAGTAGGAGATTATCATCTATCACTGCCAGATGGCAAGACTTTAGTTTTAAATAACTGTTATTTTATTCCTAGCATGTTATGCAACATTATTTCTGTTTTTTATTAGATAAAGACAGATATTCTTTTGTTACGTCCACTGGTGTTATGAACATTCATTGTAATAACAAATTAGTTGCATTTGGGAATTTATTTAATGTTCATTATATATTAAATCTTGCCAATGTTTATAACACACACAATACCCATAAAAGAACAAGTTCATAGATGAACAAAACTCTTACACACAATACCCATAAAAGAACAAGTTCATAGATGAACAAAACTCTTTTATGGTACCATAGACTTGGCCATATAAATGAGACATGGCTTAAGAAATTACATAAGAATGGTTATCTATATTCATTTGACTTCGAGTCATCTGATAATTGCAAGTCATGTCTTAAAGGAAAGATGGTTAAATCTCTGTTTCGTGGAAGCGGAGAAAGAGTTGATGAATTCTTGGGACTAATACATAGTGATGTATATGGTTCAATGTCTATTCAAGTTAGAGGAGGATACTCCTACTTCATTACTTTTACAGATGACTGCTTACGCTTCAGACACATATACTTAATGAAGTATAAGTCTGAAGCATTTAAGAATTTCAAAGAGTATAAGAATGAAGTGAAAAGCCAAACTGGCAAGAATATTAAGATTCTTCGATCGGATCGAGGAGGTGAATATTTGAGTAAATAATTCCTTGGTTAGTTAAAAGAGGATAGGATTCTCTATCAGGTTACTCCACCTTACATGCCACAATATAATGGCATATCAGAAAGGAGGAATCATACCATATTAGATATGGTACATTCCATGAAGAGTAACGCTGAGTTAGCTTTTTCATTCCGGGGATATGCACTAGAGACTGCCTGTCACGCCCTGCTTCCCGGTGTATGGATAAGGAGACGTGACGAGGCCCGCGACGAATTTACTCAGAAGTAAACACACTAAGTGTAAATAAGCAATATAATATAAATTTACACAAGAAAGACATGAGATGTAAATGAACGACGACTTTTTATTTATTAAACATTCTTTACAATACAACTAGAAAGTAAATACAATACTAGAAAGCGATACCTAAACAATGGCATGAACTAAAAGTAAAAATATATACAAGTGAACTAGAGCTCGGGGTCCTCGATGAACTGCTCCAAGTCTTCTGAGCTAGGCTCGATCTCCAGAGGGTCGGGTCCTCCTGACAACATTCCAAAGAAAAAATAGAAAAGGAATGTCACCAGCGAACAATCGCTCGGTAAGTCCCAAGAGGTAGAGAAGAATAGACAGGGAATAGAACATGTAAAGTATAAAAGATTGTGTTCGCTATACTAGCGTAGTTGTTTGTACCTTGGTATAGAAGATATTAGTATTTACGAGAGGAGTCCATCTATCCCGTGGACTAAGGTAACCCATAGTACAAGGCTCTGTCAAACCCCACGGAACAACAACAATGGATGTTTATATATGTCTTTTGATGACCATCTCGTACTACTTTTAACACATTACGTACCAGTCTACCCCTTTAAAAACCCCGTAATGTATATTGTGTTGTTTTATAGATGTAAGACTTTTCAAAACCATGATATCAATTGTTCATGTAAACAGATAAGGATGTAAACAGATAATCATTTAATCAAGTCAATATATATCCATGGTTAGGTCCAGTCGAGTTATGTTGATATTGTAAAGCATTCTGGTATTCATGTTCAAGTTCTAGTATATATGGGTTCATGTTGTATTGGAGTTATATTTGAATTGTATGTAGATTGGAATTGTTTTCAGATTAGGCTGAGACTCTATCTCAGTCAGACACTTAAACAGAATTGGATTCCTGAATTAGGTTTTGGAGTTATCGGTAATTGTTGCATATAGACGGTAGGATTTGTGAGTTTTTCCAAGCCAATTACCATTGATAACCCCATTTTAGTTATCTACCTCAAATGGGCAAGCATCCACTTTCTCCGGCTCCCTGCGGCTCAAGAGAATTGGTCCCGCTTAAACCTATATTTACTAGGTCCTTATTGTAAATTAATATAACTTGAGCGTGTTTTATGAAAAATAGTTTCAGTATACTTTCAAAATAATGCTTAAGTATTTATTTACCATATTTAAGGTTTTCATGGATGTAATTTTTATATGATGAGGTATTCTAGTGAATATAAACCTAAATTGAATATTACATGATATTTTAGTGTAAATTGACTTGTATGGATTGTTAATGGTATATTCATGAAATTTGTGATTCTTGTGTTTAGAAAACATGAAATTTACTAAATATAAAATAGATGTTTTGATAATATATATATATATAATTATTAAAAATAGAATTTATTTATTAAATAGAAAATCACATTGTTCTTAAAAATTGTATTAAAAATTCCATCGAGATCGGATGCTCCGTGAGGAGGTCTGCATCTCGCTCCACTGGTCCCGAGGATGTGTGATAACCCGTACCAACCAAATCGGGTTCCCCAAAAATGGATTGTAGAGACGTAATCGTAAGGAATTTGATTTAAAACAACTTAAAGAATACGGTTTTTTAATAGGTTAGGGTATTTTAATGTAAAATTGTATTAGCCACAAAAATATGGTTTTTAAGCAATCATGCTATGTCATGATGAGTGTTGTGAGAGGTAGGTCATTACCTCGTGAGGTTTTTCTAAAGGTAATATGAGCAATTATGATAAAAGAATGTCGTAGGTAAGCTTTGTGGTATTTAACTGTAAAAGTGTAATACAAGTTGCATAGTATGGTATTTTAAATTGAAACTTGTTCTCAATGTTGGTTTATAGTTGCTAAACAATATATAAAGAAATGGTTGATTTGTTATTAAGAAAAGTTGGGTTTTTTTAACAATTTATAATCGGATGTCAGATTAACTCCACTTCCGACGAGCTTTGAAAAGAGAACTTTTGAGAATAGGAAGAGAGAGGAGGAGAGGGGGCTTACCGGATTAGTGTAGAGAGAAGAGGTGGAGGAAGGTTTTGAGAGCTTCGTGGAGTCATGGGATCGCCGGAATCTTCCCGAATCGTCGTCGGAACTTGACCTTGGCTAACTCCACTTGTACAACTTATTTGACTTGGAAAAATTTGAGAGTTTTGACAATGAATTTCAGAATAGAAAGGGCTACGTATGGGGTGGTATTTATAGGATAGAATTAGGATTTAGGGAATTAAAAATGAGAATTAAAATGCATTAAAACATTGATTTAATGGTGATTTTTAATCCTCTAGTTAATTGTAAGAAAAACAAATAGAAGAGGAGTAGTAGGGGGAGGCCAAGGGGTGTTGGGGAAAAATTTAGGAGCATTCTCCATAGGGGGCGCCGGTCTGAGGCTCCAACTCACCGGCCATTAGGTGGGCGTGGGGCTCTGGATCGATACTACGTGTCGGGGTTTGTTCATATATTATATTCCATAAGTTTGATTTTAGTAACTTTTTATTTTTACTTGTATTGCACGTGTAAACTTTTGGGCTTCCTAAAAAGTTTAAAAGAAAAAATCATTAAAAATAATATATGGCTGATGGGATTCGAACACAGGGGCTACGTCACAGCAGTGCAAGGCTTTACCAGTGAGCTACAAGTATTTTCTTGCTTTTCTTAAACAAGAAATACTTTTAAGTTGTGCTCAGATTAAGGTACTCCTTTCTGTACTTTACAAAAATTTTGTATAGAAATTTTAGGGTTGTTATATTTTACCTTCCTTATAAAAATTTCATACTCGAAATTTATAGAAGGAAGTTGTAACAGATTCAAGAAAAATTTGGTGATAGTGGTGGTGAAAGAAATATTGGTAGTGCATGAAAAGCAACGAGATGATACAAGAGTTTGAAAAGATTGAAGGGAATTACCAGTGTTACCTTAGTCTATAGCCTTGGCTTCTACTGCCGCTAATGTGTAAGCCTTACGCCGGGGGACGTTCCTCCTAGCTGGAGGCACATTCCTCTGTCCTTGGGACATGTTCCTCTGCTCTCGAGGCATGTTCCTCAGTGCCCGATGGAATTGGCGAGTAGGCTGTGCAGGAGGTCCACGTGGAGGTGGAGCTGGGAGAGCAATACGAGGTGCAGGTGCCTGAATAGTTAGCCGCTGCAGATAGTTGATATGTGTTGGAACTGGGTTGCGTTTATGAGGACATGTCCTAATATTGTGAGTGGATGCGCTACAAACTAAGCACAGACCGTTTGCGCTTCTGCAGTCCGTCAACAGATGTCCATCTCTCTTGCAGTAGTAGCAAAAGTCTGGACTTGACCGGTTAAATATCACTTACGGTCCCTTGGGTACAAACGGTGGCCTGAAAGAGGCTCCTCCTGCTATCTGAGTAGCAGGGCACTTCACACCGGCAGATTGAGATCTCCCCTTCTTCTTCACTACTACCTCATATCGACGGGCAGCCTTCAGAGCTAGGTCATGGGTTGGGAAATCCTATGTAGCTATAGCAGCTTGGATCTCCTGGTCAAACCCTTGTTGAAATCGTCTGGCCCTGATCTCAGCAGTCGGTATGAGATGTGCCGCGAACCTGCTCAACATAGTAAACTCAGCATTATATTCATCCACAGATTTTCTTCACATAGAACCTTATTGTAGGTGGATGAATTGTTGCTCCATGTCAAATCGGGCAGTCTCGGGGAAATATTTCGTGTCAAACATCTCGCGAAAAATCATCCATTCGATCGGCTGGGTAAGACGGCTTTCGTCCGCCTTCCACCATACCCTGGCATTGTCAGTTAGTTACAACTTTGCAACTCTTACCCAAGCGATCTCTGGCACTTGTGCTGCTACCAGATAGTCCTCAATAGATTGAGCCTATTCTTCAGCTCCCAGAGGGATCTCTTTCCCAGAGAAATTCTTAGGGTGTAGTGCCCGGAATTGCTTGATTCCGGATGTCACGCCCCGCTTTCCAGAGTACGCTAAAAATGGGCACGTGACATAGCCAACCATGCTACCTGTGGGTAGAAAGTATCCATCCACAGTCACATTACGGTTGTAGAGATATCAAGAACAAAATAAAACTATCTAGAACATGTCCATAATCCAAGATAACATGAGTCAAGAATAAATAAATGCGGAAGCGAAAGATCCAATACAAAATAACTGGAATGTATGTCCCATAATGCGGGCTCACATCAGGAATAAAATGCAGTAAAGAAAAGCTAACTACTGCTAACACTCACAGCTCAGCCTGTCGGCTGAAGTACTCCTGCTCGGGCTGCGACAGCGGTACAGAATCTGGGCCATGCAAAACCCAGACGTCAGCGCGTCAAGTCATCAATAATAACATAATAAACAGGCAATGCGAATATAAACATGAATAAAGCAAGGGTAACAATAATATGAATCAGAGCAGTGCAGGGTAGTGTGTAGTGGGTAAACTAGACTGTTCTATCAGGTTTTCTATTCTAAGGTCTTTGAAACCAAATTGATGAATCATCGATGTAACTCAATAGTATCCCGTACATACCCGGGACCACGGCCTCAATATTCTCGAGCTGAAACCGAGACATGCCGCTAGGCACCAAACAGGAATGTGTACACTCAGTAGTATCCCGTACATACCCGGGACCACGACCTCAATATTCTCGGGCTGAAACCGAGACATGCCGCTAGGCACCAAACAGGAATGTGTACACTCAGTAGTATTGAACTGTTGAGTTACAAGTCAGGTTTCACCTTTGATTTCCCCATACCCCCAAGTTATATGTGTAAGTCAAGTCAGGTATCCCGAAATCAAGAAACTAATGCCAACATAGGATCAGATAAACAGGTTTGTCTGGATAGACAACATGAACGGTCCATGAGGACTACATGTCAGGTTTGTTGGCATTAGACACCAGATCATGTAACGGGTCAGGTCATGGTACATCATGTCAAGTCAAGCAGTATACGGTACCATGTCGGGTCAATCAATATGTAGGTAGCAAGACAGGTCAAGAAGCAAGCGATATCATAGGTGTACTCACAATCAGTTATATAATCAAGCATGGGTATCAACAACATGATATAAGCAATGAATTAAGCAATAGGCAGATTCATTCAATTAGCAATACAGTTATCAATTGTGTCACAGAGATGATTTCAACATTATGAGAATGCAGTAAGACAATTATAGCCGTTTAATCATGTTACCAAGTTAAGACTTCATGGGTGCAATGATATTTACATATATATGTTCCAAGTTTGAAAGATAAAATGTTATATAACAATATTGAACACGAAAAATAGAAATGATCGTACCAAAGTTAAATTTATAGGTTAGGGTGTCATTAATATGTATGTAAATATTGTTTAGCATGTAGCAAGGGGTACTTGCCTCGACGGGTCGCGAATCGGGAAAACGGAACGTTAAACGTCGGTGGGGAAATCTCGCGACGGGCGCACGGTTCACGGAATGAACCCAAACGATGAACAGTGGAACCACACGGGTCGGGGTATCTCGCTGGAACGTCGGGACGCGTCGCCGGCACGGCCGGATTCCGGCCAAGAACAGAACAGTGAATGATCAAGATTGCAACAAGAAAAGAAAAGAAAATAAAGAAGAAAGGAGGGAGGATGGAGAAGGGAAATGCTCACGAGGATCTGTGCGACGGGTGGTGACGGTCGACCGCGTCGACGGAGCTCCGGCGGTGGCCTACGACGACAGCGACCAACTGCAGATCAAGAAAAATCGTGACAGAGAAGGAAAAGGAGAAAGGAAAAGAGGAGGAGGGAGAAGAAGCTTACTGGGTGCGCACGGAGACCGGGGACACGGGGACGAGGTCACCGGCGGCGACTTACGGCGGCGCGAACGCGTGCAGGGGTGCAGGTGGCCGCGGTGAAGATGCAGGGTGCACAGGAAGAAGGGAAATGAGGAAGGAGGCGCGGTGGATAGGTCGAGGGCGAGGAGGCGATGATGCTGGTATGGTGGTGTCGGCGTTGGGGCTGCGACGGCGAGGGAGACGGTGGTTAGGGTTGCATGGGGTTGGGTTCGCGTGATGAAGAAAAAGAATATATAAGTTGGAGAGAGAGAGATATGGGGGACTGAGAGAGAGATACGGGAGAGAGAGAAAGAGAGAGATATGGGGAGAGAGAGAAAGCGATAGAGAGAGAAGAGAGATAGAGAGAGGAGAGAGATAGAGAGACGGGGGAGAGAGGAGAGTGAGAATAAGGTAATTGGGGCCCACGGGGTTAATGGAGAGGTATGATTGGCTGGGAAAATTAAAAAGATTTAAGAAACGGAAAAAAATATTATATGGGTTATAAAATATTGACGGTTTGAATATTAGAAATTTGGGATTTTGGCGCAAAGTAAAACATTTCCAAATTGCGCCCGGGTCGGGTCCAAAAATTTGAAATTGAAATAATAAAATTTTAGGCGGGATCCAAAATTTAAAATGAAGTGTTTTGCAATCAAAAAGCATACCCCCAAAACGGACACACGTACGTGCGCGTAGCCGTCCAAACTCTCCCGTTTCACTGAACGGGACGAGAACACGACGCACGGACGCTACAACGGGGGTAGGGGTGTCAAGCAGGCCAAGATGAATATTTTTAATTTTATTTTAGATACCATAAATTGTTATATGCAGAATTGAATTAACGGGGTAAAATTACAATAAGTAACAATCAAGCAAGATAAATGAAATAAGTGCCACACTACGTTCAAACGGTAACTGAAGTTAGTAGCATTGGGCTCGGGTGTTACACCGGATGTCTCAGATTCTGGGCGATGCAATAAAATAGCAGTCTGCTGCTGCTGTCCCTCTAAGAGGCTCTTAATTGCCTCAAGCAATACCGTTTGCTCGTTGATAGGAGCTGCTACGGTAGGTGTAAGTGGAAGAGGTGGTGGAGTGGTGTTGCCATTGGCGTTCGTGCTCGTATTGTTCGGTGAATCTATAACTTTGAAAGAAAAATAGGGTTAGGATAGATTCAAGAAATATGAAATGTAAAGAACATTTTAATTGCTGATTCTTGTGATATATTGTTTAGGTTTCCATGCAGAACTGACCCTGCATGGTATGACTTCATGCAGAACTGTTCTGCATGGGCCGCCAATAAAACCTGTCACGCCCCACTTCCCGGTATACGGATAAGGAGACGTGACGATGCCCGTGATGTATTTACTCAGAAATAAACACGTTAAGCGTAAATAAGCAATATAATATAAATGTACACAAGAAAGACATGAGATGTAAATGAACAGCGACTTTTTATTTTTTAAACATTCTTTACAATACAACTGGAAAGTAAATACAATACTGGAAAGTGATGCCTAAACAATGGCATGAACTGAAAGTAAAAGTATATACAGGTGAACTAGAGCTCGGGGTCCTCGATGAACTGCTCCAAGTCTTCTGAGCTGGCTCGATCTCCAGAGGGTCGGGTCCTCCTGACAACATTCCAAAGAAAGAATAGAAAAGGAATGCCGTGAGCGAACAATCGCTCGGTAAGTCCCAAGAGGTAGAGAAGAATAGACAGAGAATAGAACATGTAAGGTATAAAAGATTATGTTAGCTATACTAACGTAGTTGTTTGTAGCTTGGTACAGAAGATATTAGTGTTTACGAGAGGAGTCCATCTATCATGTGGACTAAGGTAACCCGTAGTACAAGGCTCCGTCAAACCCCACGGAACAACGACAATGGATGTTTAGTTATGTCTTTTAATGACCATCTCTTGCCACTTTTAACACATTCCGTACTAGTCTACCCCTTTAAAAACCCGTAATGTATATTGTGTTGTTTTATAAATGTAAGACTTGTCAAAACTATGATATCAATTGTTCATGTAAATGGATAAGGATATAAATGGATAGTCATGTAATCAAGTCAATATATATCCATGGTTCGGTCCAGTCGAGTCATGTTGATATTGTAAAGTAATCTGGTATTCATATTCAAGTTCCAGTATATATGGGTTCATGTTGTATTGGAGTTATATTTGAATTGTATGTAGATTGGAATTGTATTCAGATTAAACCAAAACTTTGTCTCAGTCATACATTTAAACTGAATTGGATTCCTGAATTAGGTTTTGGAGTTATCGGTAACTGCTGTACATGGACGACAGGATTTGTGACTTTTTCCAAGCCAATTACCATTGATAACCCCGTTTTAGTTGTCTACCTTAAATAGACAAGCACCCACTTTCTCCAGCTCTGTGAGGCTCAAATGAATTGGTCCCGCTTAAACCTATATTTACTAGGGTCCTTATTGTAAATTAATATAACTTGAGGGTGTTTTATGAAAAATAGTTTTAGCATACTTTCAAAATAATCCTCAAGTATTTATTTATCATATTTAAGGTTTTCATGGATGTAATTTTTATATGATAAGGTATTCTATTGAATATAAACCTAAATTGAATAGTACATGGTATTTTAGTGTAATTGACTTGTATGGATTGTTAATGGTATATTCATGAAATTTGTGATTCTTGTGTTTAGAAAACATGAAATTTACTAAATATAAAATAGATGTTTTGATAATATATATATATATATATAATTATTAAAAATAGAATTTATTTATTAAATAGAAAATCACATTATTCTTAAAAATTGTATTAAAAATTCCATCGAGATCGGATACTCCGTGATAAGGTCTGCATCTTGCTCTACTAGTCCCGAGGATATGCGATAACCCGCACCAACCAAATCGGGTTCCCCAAAAGTGGGTTGTTGAGACGTAATCATAAGGAATTTGATTTAAAACAATTTTAAAAATACAGTTTTTTAATAGGTTAGGGTATTTTAATGTAAAATTGTATTAGCCATAAAAATATGGTTTTCAAGCAATCGTGCTATGTCATGATGAGTGTTGTGAGAGGTAGGTCATTACCTCGTGAGGTTTTTTTAAAGGTAATATGAGCAATTATGATAAAAGAATATCGTAGGAAAACTTTGTGGTATTTAACTGTAAAAGTGCAATACAAATTGCATAGCATGGTATTTTAATTTGAAACTTATTCTCAATATTGGTTTATGGTTGCTAAACAATATATAAAGAAATGGTTGATTTGTTATTAAGAAAAGTTAGGTTTTTTAACAATTTAGAATCGGATGTCGGATTAACTCCATTTCCGACGAGTTTTGAAAAGAGAACATTTTAAAATATGAAGAGAGAGGAGGAGAGGGGACTTACTGGATTAGTGTAGAGAGAAGAGGTGGAGGAAAGTTTTGGGAGATTCGTGGAGTCGTGGGATCGTTGGAATCTTCCCGAATCGTCGCCGGAACTTGACCTTGGCTAATTCCACTTGTACAACTTATTTGACTTGGAAAAATTTGAGAGTTTTGACAATGGATTTTAGAATAGAGAGGGCTAGGTATGTGGTGGTATTTATATGATAGAATTAGGGTTTAGGAAATTAAAAATGTGAATTAAAATGCATTAAAACATTGGTTTAATGGTGAATTTTAGTCCTCTGGTAATTGCAGGAAAAACAAATAGAAGAGGAGAGTGGGGGGGGGGGCGTCAAAGGGTGTTGGGGAAAAAATTTAAGAGCATTCCCCACGGGGGGCCCGGTGGTGCCGGCCGGGGCTCCATCTCGCCGGCCATTAGGTAGGTGTGGGGCTTTGGATTGATACCACGTGTCGGGGTCTGTTCTTATATTATATTCCACATGTTTGATTTTAGTGACTTTTCATTTTTACGTGTATTGCACGTGTAAATTTTTGGGCTTCCAAAAAAGTTTAAAAGAAAAAATCATTAAAAATAATATGTGGCTGATGGGATTCGAACACAGGGGCTACGTCATAGCAGTGCAAGGATTTACCAGTGAACTACAAGTGCTTTTTTACTGTTCTTAAATAAGAAATACTTTTAAGTTGTGCTCAGGCTAAGGTACTCCTTTATGTATTTTACAAAAATTTTGTACAGAAAGTTTAGGGTTGTTACACTGCTGCATACATACTGAGCCAGGTTCCATCAAAATCAGTGCCCTTGCCTCCATATGAGTTATGGATAGGCAAGAAACCTAATCTTAAGTTTGTTAAGATATGGGGCTGTCATGTTTTTGTTAAAAAGCAGAATCCTGATAAGCTAGAGGCATGATCTGTACTTTGCAAGTTCATAGGATCCCAATGCATTCGCAAGGGTATAGATTCTACTGCCCAGAGGAACAACGTATTATTATCTCTAGACATGCCACATTCTTAGAGAACGAATTTTTTAAAAAAGAAATTAGTAAGAGCGCAGTAGAACCAAAAGAGGTTCCAGAAGAACATGCAATTATGGAAGACCAAATTGAACCTGAAACTTCAGTATCACCTGATCCCGCGGAATCGTTCCGATGATCTGGTAGGCAATCTAGAGTACGTGAGAGATATTATGCGTATCTCGTTGATGGTGATATCGAAGATTGTGTCATAGAGGATGACGATTCTATCACTTATCGACAAGCCATAGAGAGTAAAGACCCTCATAAATGGATAGATGCCATGAAGTTTGAAATTGATTCGATGCACTCCAACAAAGTGTGGACTTTGGAAGAAGCTCCTAAAGGGATAAAACTCATTGGGAGCAAATGGGTCTTCAAGAAGAAAATCAGTGCAGATGGGAAGGTAGAGACCTTCAAAGCTAGACTGGTAGCAAAAGGCTTCCGTCAAATACCAGGTGTGGATTTTGATGAAACTTTTCTTTAGTTGCGATGCTTAAGTCAATCAGAATCATGCTTGCAATAGCTGATTATCATGACTACGAAATATAGCAAATGGACGTCAAGACGAATTTTCTAAACGGTACTTTAGAAGAGAATGTCTATATGACACAACCGGAGGGTTTCGAGGTCAGTGGGAGTAACGGTAAAGCTTGCAAGTTGCTTAAGTCCATTTATGAACTAAAACATGCATTTAGGAGTTGGAACATCTGTTTTGATGAAACAATCAAAGGGTTTGATTTTATCAAAAATGATGATGAACCATGTCTCTATAAAAAGATTGTAGAAAGTTATGTCGCATTCCTCATATTATATGTAGATGAAATACTTATAATAGGCAATGAGTACCAACATTGCAGTCACTGGCTATTAGAAAATTTCTTGATGAAGAATTTGGGTGAAGCATCTTATATACTAGGTATAAAGATCTATAGAGATAGATCTAAGAGGATGCTTGTGTTATCCTGATCTAAGTACATAGATGGCATAATGAAGAGGTTCAATATGGAACATACCAAGATGATTAATGTACCTGCTAGGCATGGTATATCTCTCTTTAAGGATATGTCTTCCAAGACATATGAGGAGAGAAAACGCATGGATAAGATGCCATATATTTTGGCAGTTGGGTCTATCATATATGTGATGTTATGTACTAGACCCGATGTGGCTTATGCACTTGGTGCAGTAAGTCAATATCAGTCTAATCTTGAAGAAAAAAACTGGATTGTTGGTAAGGCTATACTTAAGTATTTAAGAAATACTAAGAAGATGTACCTTATATTCGGTAAAGGTGACCTCAAGGATGAGGCGTTTACTGACTCTAGTTTTGAGAGTTAATACGAAAGATAACATAGCGGATCCATTTACTAAAACTCTTTCTCAACCGCAGTTCGAGAGACTCGTTGAGATGTTTTGTATATGATACCACAATAATTGGTTCTAAGTTCAAGCGGGAGATTGTTAGATGTAGGTGCCCTTAGAGGAAATTAGTTGTAATTGCGACCTACATGTATAGAAATTTCTCGTTCGTAATAATATTATGGTATTTGTTTTTTTTTATTTATTGGTATATCTTTTATTACTCTGTTTATTATTGATTACTAATAAAGTCCGTAGAATAATACTAGACTACAGGATTGTGATGCAGATCACAATAGTGAGACCTGACTAGTCGATAAGTATATTATTAAATGTTCCTAGTCGTAGGAGATCGAGACAGGACATCGATACTCCGGAAGACTAGTGTATATTATACTTACTCATCAGAGAGAGTAATGACTGTTCTCATAGTCATCTGGTATGGTGACATCAGAGTATCGTATGCAAGTGCTTATAAATGATAAGTACACCAAACGACTCATTTTGAATTTTCAGTTGGAAATTATACATAGCTGTCAGATGGAAATTTATATAGTGACAACTGGTATGACTTAATTTCTAGACCCGAGACTCACCATATTACCTTGCATGTGCCAGAGAATACTTTAGTTACTACCTAACCACAGATCCATTGATACTATGTAAAACGGTAGTAGTTGGGGATTTTCTCCTATGGCGTGGAAAAAATACAACCTCCACCATTTTTTCCGACGATCGGCACCCATCATCATCATCGTTATCATCTAAGATGTGCGTACACCAAATTTCATGTGATTCCACAACTTTTTCACCGTTGATTTAGTGGGTTCAAAATTAACGGTTTACCGACAATAGAACATTTTACATTGCTAAATCAACGGTGAAAAAGTTGTAGAATCACATGAAATTTGGTGTACCCACATCTTAGATGATAACGATGAAGATGTTGGGGGCCGATCGTCGAAAAAATGGTGGAGGTTGTATTTTTTCCACGCCATAGGAGGAAATCCCCTCCTATGGACTCTTTTCTCCATTATTCTCATATATATATATATATATATATATATATATATAGATTAATGGAGGAAAGAGGCCATAGGAGGGGATTTCCTCCTATGGCGTGGAAAAAATACAACCTCCACCATTTTTTCAGACGATCGGCACCCATCAACATCATCGTTATCATCTAAGATGTGCGTACACCAAATTTCATGTGATTCCACAACTTTTGCACCGTTGATTTAGTGGGTTCAAAATTAACGGTTTACCGACAATAGAACTTTTTACATTGCTAAATCAACGGTGAAAAAGTTGTAGAATCACATGAAATTTGGTGTACCCACATCTTAGTTGATAACGATGAAGATGATGAGGGCCGATCGTCGAAAAAATTGGTGGAGGTTATATTTTTTCCACGCCATAGGAGGAAATTTCCTCCTATGGCCTCTTTTCTCCATTATTCTCATATATATATATATGCGCGCACAATCAGTAAATTTTGCATTAGAAATGTTGATGTGACTTGTCTACCCACTGTCTTTGAATAGCAGCTCATGTGTTTGCTTTTAATACCCATGTCAAGTAGACATCATTTATTGCTGTCATATGCATTTGTCATGCATGTTGAAAAGGTGAAGCATGCTTCATGCTTTTGTCTACAAATAGAGGGGAGCCTTGCATTGATCAGTATAAGAGAAAAAGACATTTCTTCATCCTCAAAAGTACGCAGAGAAAATACAGAGAGAGGAGTTTTGTATTGAGAGTAGTTCTGCTCTTTTCTCTTCTTTTTTGTTTTGAGCTGCTTTTTATTTTTGAGTGTGCTCTTTTGTGAGTGTTCTCTTATAGTAGGGTTTGGATGAGATTGAGAGTATTGTAATTTTTTTGTGTTCTCATATTAGAAATAATAGAATCCTGCTGCTGCTATCTTCACTAGTGGACGTAGGTCGATTTGGCCGAACCACGTTAAATCGTGTGAGGTGTCCATTTTCAATCCTGCAATTAGTGTATACTTTATTTTGTGTGCTATATATTTTTGTTGGTGACCCGTTCGTCGTAACAAACTGGTATCAGAGCTTTGGTGTTGATCTATTTCGGGTTCGATGGCTACGACAAATTACAAAGTAGAGCAGTTCGACGGCAGAAATAGTTTCAGTTTGTGACGTGTAATGTAACGCCTTTGTTTCGTTTATACCTTAATAAAGTTTTCGTATAATTTTCCTTCGTGTCTTTATACTTATTTTAGTATTTCTTTTGATGGAAAAGTCTGGAAAAAGGAAATTTTGTGTAACGACACCATGATGTCATATTTGAATCTATCTCGCTTCCTTGCTTATATTTTCTTGAAGATCACTTCTCGATTTCTTAAATTCCTAAAATTCATATTTGTTTCTTCTTCCATCTCTTAGCCCATATTTTATATCCTATTGTTCTGGCTTTTGAACTTTCCGATTCGGAAGTATCTCCTATTTACACGTCTTCCTAGTTCGTTATATCACGATCTACGCCAATCTCAACTGTAGTCAAATGAGGGTAGTGTTCGAGATTTCCGATCCTCTGACATTTGTATTCAGAAGTCCTTTAAACTTCCAGTCAAGTTACTTCCTTATTTGCAATTTTTGGACCATCCTTCTTCTATCTTTAAAACAAGTCGATCGATACTAGTAGCCCGACCCCATCCTTTACGACTGCATGATCTTTATCTATTTTTATTCTTTCTTCTTGGATTTCTCTTACTTTTTTTAAATTTCTGTTAATTCTTTTCCTTCTTGTTTGCATCCTTAAATTACCCCATACATACATTCTTGAGTCATTCTCATCAACTTAGGAAATTATTGTAGAAACCGTAAACCGGCCTTCAAATTATTTGATTCGAAACATCTCACCATTTTTGTTTCTCAATTTTTGATTCCCTCGCAATATATCCCAGCCGCACACCTTCTTATTATTAGAGTATCAACTGATGTAGTACGAATACGATATACAAGAACTTTATCATATCTCTTTGTATGAGCCCCTTCCTAAGAATTTCGAGGATGGAATTATTTTTAAGAAGGGTAGAATGTAACGACCCTGTTTTTACTGTAATACTTTTTAATAAATAAAAATGTATTTGCTTCAAAATGATTCGTTTTTTAAAAAGAAAAGGTTTTGAAATATTTTTAAAAATATTTATTTTGATTTCTTTTAATATAAAGAATTTATTCGATTTTGTTTTGAAAGGAAGATTTGAAAAGAGAATTTGTTTAATTGAAAGAAAAAAATTCGTTTAAGAAAATGATTTTTTCCGTTTATCTTTTAAATTATTCTCTTTTTAAACTCTGTATATATTTGTTTCTATTTAATTATGTGCAATAGTAAGCTTGTATCCTATTGCTTAAGGCATTGCATTGATAGCCCATAGCCCACATGTTTAAACCCCAGGACTTACAATTAATTTTATCAATTTTATTTTTTTAAAAACCCCTTCATAATCTACAAATGACCTTTCATTTGCTCTTCTTTTTAACTTCCAAAATCAATGAGAATGTATGAATACATAATCAATTAGAATTATGATGACATGACGTCGCTCTTCATATGGCCATCTTCTCTTTTCTTTTTTCTCCACAAATCCTAGCTACGTTCGTTCTAAGAGTTCTTGAAGTCTCGGCGTTGTTGGAGTGCCTCATCATCCTCTAGGAATCAAGAAAAAGTGAACCGAACGTTGTATTACTCACAACTTCGTAAGTATCACCTCTTTTTATTTTGTTTCTCTATAACTTTCATGGAGAATAATTTTAGGGACTAAATTTCTCTTTTTTTTGTTTTCCCTTAAGGCGTAGGTCATCGAGAATTTTTTCCGTCGCTAGAATTGATTGGTGAGCTGGTTTCTATACCGACTCACACCTCACGTAAGTCCCCTCATCCTCATCCTCATCCTCTCTTTTTCCCTCTTGCTATATGTTATCTCCTCATTTCCATGTCGTCATCATGTCGATACTTGTTATGTTCGGTTAATCTCTCGTTTAAATAATATCCATAAAATAATATGCTAGTGGTTGTCTCCGCATAGATTTCATGATAAATTCGTATGCTTGACTCATATACAGTAGCTCACTTTATTTATTCGTTGTTAATGAAACGATCACACTCTAATCCATATTTTTACTATTAAAATTCAAACCGTATCCCATTGAGACCATATTTTTGAAAGCCAGCTCTTTTTGACACTAATGCATTTTTGAAACATATTATAGTTAAATTCTATAATATGATATTCTAATAAAATTAAGTAGAGTAGTAGATAGTTTATTTTTACACGTGCTACAAAATTTTCAACTCGAACCAAATTACGAATTACATTTTATGAATTTTGCTCACTGTTTTCATAAACCATAAAACTGTTTTTATCGGCCACCATCGGAGACCCATAACTCTATCTTATGAGCTCCGTTTTGAGCAAACTCAAATGTTTTGAACCTCTAGATCGAAATAACTAGATTTTCCCGGTTTTAATGTTTTTCTGAAAATCGACATAATTTATAGAATTTTGCCTTTTAAAATTATGTGACGAATCTGGACAGAATCTGTCCTGATTCGCTCACTGTTTTTAAACATGGCATAACTTGAGCTCTCGATATCGGTTTGTGACAAATATTATAATTATAGATGCCTAATTGGCAGACCTATAAATTTCCTATATATTTAGTGACTTAGAAACGTATTGTAACACCCTAGTTCATTTATACCAATTCTATTTCAAGTATTTCTTTATTTATGGTATTTTCCTGATTTATTGTGTTTTGGGTGTGAATAGTATATTTGACATCTGTATTTGCATCCGATCCGACCTGCTTGTTTGAAACCTGTCTTGATTCATGATTATGGTTTTATCCTGACTTGTTACGAGGACTCGTGCACTTTCATTTATACATACTGCATACTGGCATTTATCTGGCATCTGCATTTTTTTTATATAACATTTAAAGTCACATAAAATATTTTTAAAAATACATTGCATGGCCTGCATGATACCCCTAACCCTGTGGTAACATCCGCGCATCTTGTTCACGTCCCGTTCAATGAAACGGACTTGTTCTCTCTATCTCTCTCTATCTTTCTCTTTATCTCTCTCTCTCTTTCTTCTTTTCCCTCTTCTTATTCTTCCTCCTCTTCTTTCTTTCTTTTTCTTTATTTCTTGATTTCTGGAATTCCAGCGATCGCCGGAGCCGTGACGTCGCTGCCGATCCAGACGACCCAGAGGACGTACCTTACTTGCGTGATCACCCTCTTGCGTTGCTTGGACCCGCCCCGTGTGCCGTGTGTGCGTTGCGACGTTTTGCCGACGTCGAACGTGCCGTACATATCCGTTTCGTGATCCGTTGAGGCAAGTTTATCTTGCTACATGCTATGAAATATTTTATATCCATATGAATAATAATATTTCATGTTTAGTGTATTGTACATCCCCAGTTATCATTTCACTGTTTTACGACGTCCGTTTGCATCCGTACAATTTATTTCATATCTAGTCGCATGCAAGTTTACAACTTGCGACATGCTATAATTATATATATAAATATATATATCATCATAATATTTCTTATTATTATCTTTAATTAGTTTATAATCTGCATTTTATAACGTTATACAAAATATAGTTTAAAAATATTATAGTTTACACATGAAACGTCGTTGCAAAGCTGATACGACAAATCTGAAATTTACTGTACACCTTACCTTATAAAATTCATTATAAATCATAGAAAAATTATTAGCATACGTTCTTTAGTTCGTTACGAAGATAACTCATAATACTATAACCTTGTGAAATATTTACTTCCAAAATAAATTTTTTAAATAACATAAAATGCAAATGAAAGTACCTCTGAACTGCTGTCCAGGGAAATTCCAGCAGCAAACTTTCAACTTCGAACGTTCATAAATTTTTGTAGGAACAACCTGAGATACTTTAACTTATAAAAATGAAAATCTTATTGAATTATCTTTGTTTTGGTATAAGACACCTCCCTTTTGGAGAACGTTTGTTATTTTTAAGCTGTTTTACAAATCAGGGTGACGATGAATTTCTGAACAAAACTTTCTTGTGCATGGTTAATCAATACCGCTTTTATAGTTATTAATCGGTTTGAATATGTTATCCATGTTAATATTATTATATCAACATCTATTTAATAAATAATAGTGCTTGTGTTTTAATATTCAGCAAATTTTACCGATTTACAGTTTTATAGTATCCGTCTATATCCGTACGGTTTATTACATATCTAGTTGCACGCCGAGACCATATTATTTCATGTTATTGTTGTATTAGTGCACCATTCTTGATAATATGCATCCTACCTAGTCCTAGAGCTGTAGTTGTAACCCCTGCTAGATAATTGTGCATCTTGTAACCCCTGATAGATAATTGAGCATCCATGTTTTATTGTGTACCCATACTATTAATTCTTTATATCTAGTTGCATGCCATGTCGTATTAATTCATATTATTGTTATATTAGCACCTCATACTTGATAATGTGCATCCTACATAGTCATGATGTAACCCCTGATAGATATTTGTGCATCCATTCTTTTACCGTACGTCCGTACTGTTACCATGATTCGATACTTGCTACATTTTACTGTTGGGCACCCATGTGATACACTGTGCACTACTTAACATGATCTGATATATCACTACTTGACATATTACCTGATCCTGTTCCTAATGCCAACAATCTTGACCTATTGTCCCTACGGACATATCCTGTTGTCTATTTAGACAAACTTGTTCCTGCTTGATCCTGTGTTGGCATTAGCTCCAGTTTATCAATACCTGACTTGTACACATGACTTGGGGGTATGAGGAAATCAAGAATGTAACCGAACGTAACTCAAAGGGCTATCATATTGTTTGTCGTTTTTCCGGGCGTTACGGAATACCTATTGTTTGCCATTTTTCCGGGCATTACGGAATACCTATTGTTTGCCGTTTTTCCGGGCGTTACGGAATACGTATTGTTTGCCGTTTTTCCGGGCGTTACGGAATAATCACTGATGGGTTATGATGAGGATTAGATTAATTGATTTTAAAGACTTGAGAGTAGTTAACCCAGTAGATTAGTTTAGATTACTCACTGCACGTCACATACACTTTACCCTTCACTGTTTCTTATTTATGTTACTGTTATACCTTTATTACTATTCATACTCGTGCCTGCTTGTCTTGCTACCCTTGATTATGTTATTGTTGATATTATGACGCACCGACGTCTGGATTTTGCATGGCCCAGATCCTTTACCTTTGCCGCATGCTGACCAGGAGTATTTCAGTGAACAGGCAGAGCAGTGAGGACCTGTTATTAGTTTAGTTTAGTTTTCCTTTCTGTAATTTTTCATTCCTGATGTGAGCGCGTATTTTGGGACGTACATTCCATATTATTATTGTACTTGGATCTTTTACTTCCGCATTATTTTATTTCATGACTCGTTTATCCTGGCTTATGGACATGTATTAGATAGTTTATTTATTTCTACTGTTCTTGATATCTTCTAGACAGCCGTAATGTGACTGTGGAGAGATCTTTCCTAGCCATAGGTAGCATGGTTGGCTCTGTCACGTGCAGATCTTAGCGCACTATGGGAAGTGGGCGTGGCAGGGTTTGTTTGGTATCAGAGCCATAGGATCTAGGTTAACCGGGTTTGATTCTTTTGTAGTTGGGTATTGGACCCAATACACGAATCAGAAAACCTGTAATTAGGAACATGTCCTGCCACTTGGTTATCGTGATTCTTGAATCATATCTTTCTCTTGATCCTTGCTTTGACGATATGCAAACAACTTTGCATCTCGACTTGAAACCTTCTGGTTCCCTATTGTTTCTTTCTATTCTGATACTAGGATTTGAGCGACTTGAACGGAGTTATGTGATTGTACCCATGAACTGCAGCATGGTTACAATGCGGTACTCTATTTAAGTAACTTGGAGTTCTAGTCTTGATTCATTTCCTTGATCTATGGTCGTTATATTATTTTGCTTCTCTCAGTTTCATTGTTTACCAGTTCCTGTTTTATCGCAAGCTTGAATCCTATTTACCATGCTTATCTTCTTCAGTCTTGGCTTCAGATGAAGTCGTTTCAGGTATCCCACTTGTTCATGTTTTTCCTGCATTAGAATTATTCGATTCTGGTGCATCCCATTGTTTGTTGTCGTCTTGGGAATGGATTTTCTCAGCACTTTCCATGCTCACATTGATTGTAGGGCAAGGAAAATGATTTTCCAGATTCCCGGACATCCAGAATTTGTTTTTGCTGGAGAAGCTGTTCTGTCGGGCTAGTCGAGTTTAGGGCTAGGCCGACAAACAGTGTTCTTTTGTCGATGGAAGTTGATAAGGAGGAAGCGCCAGCTGTAGTTCGAGAATTCATGGACGTATTCGAGGACATCTCGGGTTTACCGCCAAAACGAGATGTGGAGTTCGCGATCGATCTTGTTCCTAGTGCAGCGCCAATCTCAAATGCGTACTATCCAATGGCGCCAGTGGAGTTGGAAGAAGTCAAGAAGCAAGTTACTGAATTACTTGAGAAGGGTTGGATTCGCTGCAGCAATTCACCTTGGGGAGCTCCAGTTCTTCTAGTAAAGAAGAAAGATGGCACACGGAGGATGTGCATCGATTATCGAGAATTAAACTGGGTGACTATTAAGAAAAGTACCCAATCCTTCGCATTAGCGAATTATTCGAGCAACTTAATGGCGCAAGGGTATTCTCGAAGCTGGATTTGTGATCCATATATCATCAGGCCCGAGTTAAACCAGAGGATATTTGCAAAACTGCGTTCCGAACTCGGTATGGACATTACGAATATTTAGTGATGCCATTCGGAGTCACGAATGCACCGACGATATTTATGGACTTGATGAACCGAATCTTCTCACCATTCTTGGACCAGTTTATTGTGGTATTTATCGATGACATTCTGGTCTACTCAAGAAGCATTGAAGAGCATGCAGAACACTTGAAGATCGCACTGCAGACATTGAGGCAAGAAAGATTATATGCAAAGATGAGCAAGTGCGAGTTTTGGCTTGAAAAAGTGAACTTCTTGGGGCATTTCGTACCCGGAAGTGGAATCGTCGTTGATCCTGGGAAGATTGCAGTAGTTCAAGATTGGCCGATTCCGAAAAACGTAGCAGAAATCAGAAGTTTTCTTGGACTTGCCGGATACTACAGAAGGTTCGTGGAGAATTTTTCCCGTTTGGCTGAGCCTTTGACCAAGCTTACGCGTAAGGAAGTACCATTCGTATGGATGGATAGATGTGCGTCAGCTTTTGAGGCGTTGAAGCAGAGGTTGATAACCGCACCTATTTTGACCGTACCAGACGGTTCCGGAGGATTGGTGATTCATAGCGACGCATCTGGGAAAGGTTTGGGATGTGTTCTGATGCAGCATGGAAAGGTTATAGCCTACGCATCGAGACAATTGAAGATCCATGAGAAGAATTACCCAACTCATGATTTGGAGCTAGCAGCCGTGATTTTCTCTTTGAAGATTTGGAGACACTACTTATTAGGCGAAAGGGTCGAAGTGTTTACCGATTACAAAAGCCTGAAGTATGTGTTCACGCAGAAAGAGCTTAACATGAGGCAGCGTAGATAGTTGCAGCTGATGGCTGACTACGATCTTGATCTTAAGTACCATCCGGGGAAAGTTAATGTTGTGCCGGATGCACTTAGTCGGTTTCCAGCAATTCAGATGTTGACTGCACAGAAGGAGCTTATCGAAGATTTTCGGAGATTCAAGTTGGAGATCGTGCTACCGCATTCTTCGGGACAATTGATGCAGCTGCAAGTACAGTCGTCGTTGATCGAGAATATTAAAGCAGCGCAGTCATAGGACCCAAGATTGCAGAAGTTTCGAGAACAGGTTGAAGCAGGACTTCGAACGGACTTGTTGATTCATGAAGATGGTTCGTTGCGATATGGTAGCCGTTTGTGTGTGCCAAAAGGAGAAATTCGAGAAGAAGTCATGAAGGAGGCACACAGTTCCGCATATTCCGTACATCTAGGAGGCACGAAGATGTACCGTGATGTACGATAGCATTTCTGGTGGGAAGGCATGAAAAGGGAGATTGCCCGCTTCGTAGCGAAGTGCTTGGTTTGTCAGCAAGTTAAGGCTGAACATCAAAGGGTTGCTGGTTTATTGCAACCACTTCCGATTCCTCAATGGAAGTGGGAACATATAACCATGGATTTCGTGACAGCTTTACCGCGGAGTCCAAAGGGCAACAATGCAGTTTGGGTGATTGTCGATCGATTGACCAAAGCAGCTCATTTCATACCATTTCGAGTTGGTCAGTCGATGGAAGCGTTAGCAGAACGGTACATGCAGGAGATTGTGAGATTGCATGGAGTACCTATGAGCATCGTTTCCGACCATGACACCCGATTCTTATCACAATTCTGGAGGAGCTTACAGGAAAGTTTAAGGACGCGATTGAAATTTAGCACAGCTTATCATCCCCAGACAGATGGCCAGTCGGAGAGAACGATTCAAACTCTTGAAGACATGTTGAGAGCTTGCATGTTAGACTTCAAGGGTTCGTGGGAAGATCATCTACACTTGGTGGTGTTTTCTTACAACAACAGCTTTCAGGCGACTATTCAGATGGCTCCATTCGAAGCGTTGTATGGTCACAAGTGTCGTTCACCTGATTGTTGGGACGATATTGGAGAACGAAGATTGTTGGGACCGGATTTGATCGTACAAACAATTGAGAAGGTTAATACTATCCGGAATCATATGAAGGCAGCACAAGATCGACAGAAGAGTTGGGCTGATACATCGAGAAGACCTCTAGAGTTCGCTATTGGTGATCTGGTGTTCTTGAAAATATCACCGACTAGAGGAGTGATTCGTTTTGGGAGTCGGGGCAAGCTTAGTCCTCGATTCGTAGGGCCTTTCGAGATTTTGGAGCGTGTTGGAGAAGTGGCCTATCGATTGGCTTTACCACAATCTTTGGCGAATGTTCATGACGTGTTTCATGTATCTCAACTCCGTAAGTATGTTCGATATGAAACACACGTGCTAGATCATTCAGAGCTGACTGTAAGAGAGGATTTGACCTTTGAGGAACGACCGATGTCTATTGTTGATCGAAGAGAAAAGGTCCTTAAGAATAAGGTTATCCTTCTCGTACTTGTTTCTTGGGGGAATCGCTCGCATGGAGAATCGACTTGGGAACTTGAAGACGAGATTCGAAAGAAATTTCCAGATCTCTTCCTGTAGTTTCATGTTTGTTTATCTTTTCTTGTTTTGGGAATTTCGAGGACGAAATTCTTTTTGTAGTTGGGTATAATGTAACACCCTAGTTCATTTATACCAATTCTATTTCAAGTATTTCTTTATTTATGGTATTTTCCTGATTTATTGTGTTTTGGGTGCGAATAGTGTATTTGACATCTGTATTTGCATCCGACCCGACCTGTTTGTTTGAAACCTGTCTTGATTCATGATTATGGTTTTATCCTGACTTGTTACGAGGACTCGTGCACTTTCATTTAAACATACTGCATACTGGCATTTATCTGGCATCTGCATTTTTTTTATATAACATTTAAAATCACATAAAATATTTTTAAAAATACATTGCATGGCCTGCATGATACCCCTAACCCTGTGGTAATATCCGCGCATCTTGTTCTCGTCCCGTTCAATGAAACGGACTTGTTTGGATGGTTACGCGCACGTACGTGCATCCGTTCTTTGGGGTATGCATTCTCGTTATCCGGATATCCAATTTTAGTTTTGGTCGACACATATATTTTTCGTATTTTGAAACTGGAATTTTAGACCCGACCTGGGCATATTTTGGAGTAAGTTTGTATTTACCAGAATATCAAATTTTATTAATATAATATTTTAAATAACGGTTTAAAATTTAGTTTAACTAAAAGATTTTTTTAAATTAAAATCCTAACTAAAAACAACAGAATTCTCTCTCTCTCTCTTTCTTTCTCTTTATCTCTCTCTATCTTTCTCTTTATCTCTCTCTCTTTCTTCTTTTCCCTCTTCTTCTTCTTCCTCCTCTTCTTTCTTTCTTTTTCTTTATTTCTTGATTTCTGGAATTTCAGCGATCCCCGGAGCCGTGACGTCGCTGCCGATCCAGACGACCCAGAGGACGTACCTTACTTGCGTGATCACCCTCTTGCATTGCTTGGACCCGCCCCGTGTGCCGTGCGTGCGTTGCGACGTTTTGCCGACGTCGAACGTGCCGTACATATCCGTTTCGTGATCCGTTGAGGCAAGTTTATCTTGCTACATGCTATGAAATATTTTACATCCATATCAATAATAATATTTCATGTTTAGTGTATTGTACATCCCCAGTTATCATTTCACTGTTTTACGACGTCCGTTTGCATCCGTACAATTTATTTCATATCTAGTCGCATACAAGTTTACAACTTGCGACATGCTATAATTATATATATAAATATATATATCGTCGTAATATTTCTTATTATTATCTTTAATTAGTTTATAATCTGCATTTTATAACGTTATACAAAATATAGTTTAAAAATATTATAGTTTACACATGAAACGTCGTTGCAAAGCTGATACGACAAATCTGAAATTTACTGTACACCTTACCTTATAAAATTCATTATAAATCATAGAAAAATCATTAGCATACGTTCTTTAGTTCGTTACGAAGATAACTCATAATACTATATCCTTGTGAAATATTTACTTCCAAAATAAATTTTTTAAATAACATAAAATGCAAATGAAAGTACCTCTGAACTGCTGTCCAGGGAAATTCCAGCAGCAAACTTTCAACTTCGAACGTTCATAAATTTTTTTAGAAACAACCTGAGATACTTTAACTTATAAAAATGAAAATCTTATTGAATTATCTTTGTTTTGGTATAAGACACGTCCCTTTTGGAGAAAGTTTGTTATTTTTAAGCTGTTTTACAAATCAGGGTGACGATGAATTTCTGAACAAAACTTTCTTGTGCATGGTTAATCAATACCGCTTTTATAGTTATTAATCGGTTTGAATATGTTATCCATGTTAATATTATTATATCAACATCTATTTAATAAATAATAGTGCTTGTGTTTTAATATTCAGCAAATTTTACCGATTTACAGTTTTATAGTATCCGTCTATATCCGTACGGTTTATTACATATCTAGTTGCACGCCGAGACCATATTATTTCATGTTATTATTGTATTAGTGCACCATGCTTGATAATGTGCATCCTACCTAGTCCTAGAGTTGTAGTTGTAACCCCTGCTAGATAATTGTGCATCTTGTAACCCCTGATAGATAATTGAGCATCCATGTTTTATTGTGTACCCATACCATTAATTCTTTATATCTAGTTGCATGCTATATTGTATTAATTCATATTATTGTTATATTAGCACCTCATACTTGATAATGTGCATCCTACATAGTCATGATGTAATCCCTGATAGATATTTGTGCATCCATTCTTTTACCGTACGTCCGTACTGTTACCGTGATTCGATACTTGCTACATTTTACTGTTGGGCACCCATGTGATACACTGTGCACTACTTAACATGATCTGATATATCATTACTTGACATATTACCTGATCCTGTTCTTAATGCCAACAATCCTGATCTGTTGTCCCTACGGACATATCCTGTTGTCTATTTTGACAAACTTGTTCGTGCTTGATCCTGTGTTGGCATTAGCTCCAGTTTATCAATACCTGACTTGTACACATAACTTAGGGGTATGAGGAAATCAAGAATGTAACCGAACGTAACTCAAAGGGCTATCATATTGTTTGCCCTTTTTCCGGGCGTTACGGAATACCTATTGTTTGCCATTTTTTCGGGGGTTACGGAATACCTATTGTTTGCCGTTTTTCCGGGCGTTACGGAATACCTATTGTTTGCCATTTTTCCGGGCGTTACGGAATAATCACCGATGGGTTATGATGAGGATTAGATTAATTGATTTTAAAGACTTGAGAGTAGTTAACCCAGTAGATTAGTTTAGATTACTTACTGCACGTCACATACACTTTACCCTTCACTGTTTCTTATTTGTGTTACTGTTATACATTTATTACTGTTCATACTCGTGCTTGCTTGTCTTGCTACCCTTGATTATGTTATTGTTGATATTATGATGCACCGACGTCTGGGTTTTGCATGGCCCAGATCCTTTACCTTTGCCGCATGCTGACCAGGAGTATTTCAGTGAACATGCAGAGCAGTGAGGACCTGTTATTAGTTTAGTTTAGTTTTTCTTTCAGTAATTTTTCATTCCTGATGTGAGCCCGTATTTTAGGACGTACTTTCCATATTATTATTGTACTTGGATCTTTTACTTCCGCATTATTTTATTTCATGACTCGTTTATCCTGGCTTATGGACATGTATTAGATAGTTTATTTATTTCTACTGTTTTTGATATCTTCTAGACAGCCGTAATGTGATTGTGGAGGGATCTTTCCTAGCCACAGGTAGCATGGTTGGCTCTGTCACGTGCTGATCTTAGCGCACTATGGGAAGCGGGGCGTGACACGTATAGAACAAACCGATATATGCCTTGCAATACAACCCATAGTTGCTGTCCAGAAATTAAAATTCTGTTTCAAACCCTGATATTAACTTGACCATAACCAGAGCTCCATGAATCCAAATCTCCCTAGACTTAGTTGTTTGGATAAGTATACCGAAATACCTACAAGTTTCTAATAATTTTTGAAACCTGAAAACCGAAAAAAATTAACGCAAACCGTGTTTTAAAAATATGTGTCGGGCTAGACAGATTCTGATCTGTTCCGCGCCACGATTCGAAAACGCGTATATCTCCCAAACCAGTAGCCGTAATTAGGCGAGACTTGAACTCACCTTTGTATAACACTGAGGGCTATATTTCTTGTTTAATTTCTGAATTCAGTTGACTTAAGTAATTAGTAGTTCACAACACTTCTTTACAGTCATGTTTCTGAATATTTCTTAAATATTGTAATTGCCTCATTTCATGCTATGTGACTTCGCATTTTGTTGTACCTATATGAATCATGTGAATAATCTACTGTATATTTGACACGACTTGACTCGAACCATGAATATGTAATGAACTCTACTTGAACTTGATATGAACTCGACTTGAAACTCGACTTGAACCTATACCCCTTTATATATTCATGAATTCATGTAAGGCTTGTGTCATTATTTATAAATTAAAATATGCGTAGAAAATGGATAGTTTGGTAGAGATCATATGCATGGCATGAGAGTTCACTAAAAATCACTTAATCTAAATCTCGTGTGCCATTGTTCCGTAAGGTTTGACGAAGCTTAATTCATCCGTGGGATTTGACAGACTAGTTTCGTATACATGCATAGCTTCACTATCACACTACAACAAACACTTAACCATAGAATTGCCATACTTATATAACTTCATTTTTAATTGTCATATTATACTCGTTCATGTTAGATGTAGGTGCCCTTAGAGGCAACTAGTTGTAATTGTGAGCTACATGTATAGAATTTTCCCGTTCATAATAATAGTATGCTATTTGGTTTTTTTCTTTATTGGCATATATTTTATTACTCTGTTTATTATTAATTACTAAAAAAGCCTGTAAAATAATACTAGACTATAGGATTATGATATAGATCACAATAGTGAGACCTGACTAATCAATAAGTATATTCTTATATACTGCTAGTCGTAAGAGATCGAGACAGGACATCGATACTCCGGAAAACTAGTGTATACTATACTTACTCATCAGAGAGAGTATGACTGTTCTTATAGTCATCTGGTGTGGTGACATCAGAGTAAAGTATGCATGTGCTTATATATGATAAGTATACCAAACGACTCATTTTGAATTTCCAGTTGGTAATTATACATAACTGTTATATAGGACCTGAGACTCTTCATAGTACCTTGCATGTGCTAGAGATTACTTTAGTTATTATCCAACCACAGATCCATTGATACTGTGCATAATGTTAGTAGCTGGGTATGATCGAATACATGTGAAGGTTGTGAGGGGTTAACATGAGATTCGTCTCTCCGGTATATGAAGAACAGTGTTCTACAGTGTGTGATATATCAGTGACCTAAAATCTATGGCCAGAGTACTAGAGATCAAATGATAAGTGGTTATTAGTTTGATCTCAGGGTTACGTGATAATATTAACACAATAGTTATTTGAGTTATTAAGGTTTGACAGTACTACCAAACTCTAGACCAAATAACGAGCACAAGTAGACGAAGAGACCGGACCGTATGGTAGTTGCCACTGATAGGTATTGATTTCTTTGGATAACATTTTCTTATTCCAATCCAGTCATCGATAGTTTATTCAAATAGTCTAGATACGTGGCCAGCGTCCCTATAGACTTGTAGATTTTACTGTTCACAGAATTAGTTCAAATTAATTATCCACTGCTGAGTAAACGTCGAGTCTTCGGAGTCACACATAGATGAACTCCTACTTGCCAAATATGGAAGTATAAACTAAAGAAGAGATTATATATGTTTGATATACAAAAGGATTTAATTAAATAAGTATATTTGATATAGTATTGATATTTAATTAAATAAGGGTAAAATCGTCAAATGCGATTTGGCGTACGACTCAAGATAATATATTATATTAGAAGAGTAAATAATACATGCATATATATACATATGTATTAATTATATATATATATATATATATATATATATATATATGTCTGTGTGTGTATATAAAATAATATTAATGCGCACTTGATGTGCAGAAAATATTATGTGTGACATATACATATCTAATAAATATGCATGGGCCAAAAATTATAAGAGCCCGACATGTATTAAGTTGCAACTAATTAGTTTGTTTAAGGAGTTAAATATATTAATTAATTGTGAGGATTTAAATTAGAAAACTATATCCCTATATATAGGTTTCTAAAGGTACAAACCCTAAACCTAACAATTTCCTCTTCCTCTCTACAAAAAGTTTTGACCCTCTCCTCCTTCCACTTTGGCCGAAATTTTTTGTGAGATAAATTAAAATTTTGATTTTTAATTTATCTTTTTTAATTAATACTTCTCTCTAATTAATTAGATTAGCTAATTAATTAATTAGAGTTCATAGATCTTAGAGATTGTGTAGAGGCAAGTAAGGAGATCATCAAGATGTTTTCAAGTCATCTTGATTGGAGTAGGAATCGCTAGTATAGCGAACGAAACGCAAATCCAATTTTACGCAAAGGTATAATTCTTCTCAAATCAATTAAGTGTTAATTGATTTGTTTAATTATTAACCTAATTTATAAACCCTAAACTGGTGTTGATATAAAAATTTTACTTTTCCCTTCTATTGCGTTTACACCAATTTTCACCAACATGGTATCAGAGCGAAGATTTATAAATTAAGTTGATTAATTTTATCTTGATTCGTTTTTGAGAATTGCATATATTAATTATGTTTATATATTTTTATATATTATTGTTCCTATAATTAGGATTAATCAATATGTTCTAAGTGTTAGAATATTATTGAGCACATATGTCAAAATTGTATAAAATTTAATAGGGTTGATTTGATACATTAGATGTTTTTAATGGTATTAAAAATGTCACCTTTAAAAAATTTTATGCTTAAAAATTTTGGAAATTTTTAAAACAAGAAGAATAACAGAAGAAAAAAAAAAGATTTTTTTCACCAATAAATTTTCGGCTATATCCTATCAATAGGGCAGGCCAATATTTTTAAAATTAAAAAAAATAAAAAATAAAATCCAAGTTGTTGGAGTTTGTTGTTTTTTTTGTTGGAGGTTATTTAAATTTAAATTCCAAGTTTGTTGGATATTTTTCAAAATCTATTTTCAAATATATTATAAGTTTGTTAAAAATTTATTTTTCAAATATATTCCAAGTTTGCTGGAATTTGTTGAAAATATATTTTTAAATATATTCCAAGTTTGTTGGAGTTCGTTAAAAATATGTTTTAGGATTTTTTCTGTTTTATTTTAACAGATAAATGCACAGATATTAAGTTGTTAACATACAACATAATCTATTTAGTTATCTTTGTAAGTTGTTTTTTTGAAAGTAATTAAATATTTTTATTTCTAATTACCACAACTATTTAATATAATAAAGTATATATATAAACTTTATATATATATATATGTGTGTGTGTGTGTGGGGGTGGGGGGGTGGGGGGGCATGCGCAAATTATTATATGTGATAATAAGTTATGATTGTGATGTAATCATATGCCTGCAATTTTTTTATTTGTGTATGTGATATGCGATGGTTAGATCAGTATATTGGAATGGAATTGGATAAATCCTCTGTGATTTGTGTTGTAACTATTTATAGTGGTCTGCGATTAACTTGGTAATGGTTTACCTAAACGGGGCCTGCGTGCCTTGATTTATTTTACGCATTAGTTTGTGAGGTTTATGAGGGCAAAGATTTAAGGTAAGAGCTAGACGTGATTGAAGAAGTTCAATAGAGCATTCAAGTGGCTTAAGACCTTCTCTTTTATTATTAATTTATTTACATTTGATGTAAAACCCTAAAACGAATTATCGTGTTTTAATTCTATCGCTCGAATCAAAACACGATATATCACATCCGTCCAATCCATTCCAGTATAAGCCCTTTTATTTATGATGTACATGCTTGTAATGCCTTAGAAATTGTTCTTGTGGATTTGTATGCCTGTAATGCTTTTAAAGTTGTTTTATTTTCATTACACGCTTTTCAAAAATAAGATTTTATTAAAAATGAGTTTTTCTAAAACGATCATAAAAATAGTTAAAAATGTTTTAACTTAGAAAAACGATAAGACAATTATTAATGTGATTATTAAGTACAACAAACCACTTGAAAATTGAAAAAAAATTCTTTTACAAGAAATAGAGGAGTTGGTAATAACTCAAAAACATAGTGTTTTTTAAAAACGTTTTTCAATTTAAATCAAGTCAAAAACGTTAAGAGTATTTTTCAATACTATACGTTACCCTATACCATTTCAATCAAATAGAGTATCCAATATTCATACAATGGTTGTTAGCGAGTTGTCAAGACATAGTGTAACAACTCCAATTTTGTATACCAAAAATTTGCTTTAAATATAGTGTATACTTGGAGTATTAATGTTGCTGGAAACAATTTAAGTATCTAATTCCTTACAATAATTACAAGAAGGAGCTTGTAGCTCATTGGTAATACCTTGCACTGCTGAACCAAGCCACCGGAGTTCAAATCCTATGCCCCACATTATTTTTGTATTTATTTTGTTTTATTTTTTTTGGAAGTCAACGGTAAAAAGGTCATAACTCCCAAAATATGTACTGGACAACAAAAATTAAAAATACCAAGTTGTTCCTCAGGAAAACCCCCGGCCATTGGACCCTTGACTCGGCCCGACTCGGCGCCGCCGGCCGGCGAATCGGCCGACTCGGTCCGGCCGATCCGGCCGGACTTGGCCGGACGGCCGAATCACCAACTGAGAAAAGTTGGCTCTTGACTTGGTCAACCCTCTTGCATACTTATTATACCTGGATCGGTTTTGATTTGGCCAATAAATCCCTTTTACTCCTAGGTTTAATGATTTTTAATGAATTTTTAATTTTTTTTAATATTTTCTTTTAATATTTTTAATCCAAACCCTAACCCTAGCCTAGCCCTATATAAAGACCCCTATCCTCGACCTTTTCCCCTCACAACTCTAAGTCTACTCTCTCAAATTCTTGAGAACTCGGTACGAAGAGCAAGAAGCGAAGCGCTGCCGAAATCGACGACGGATTCCGGCGACCGGATCAGAACCTTCGCGACGCTTTCGACGAATCGGCAACCACTACATCTCTTAGCTTCCTTAGCTTGTCCAAACCGTAAGTCCCACCTCTTCTATCTCCCTTTTCTTTAAGGTAAAAATACGACTTTTTGGAACCCGACGGAAATCGGACAAACCGATTTCCGATTCGGTTTTTCTATAAATTTCCACTTGTCACCTAATATATATTATCTACCCATATTCATGTTGACTATTAATCACCCATAAACCAATTTAATCAAACTTTTTCATAGAAATGATAGCTTCTTTGCAATACCGTATTCTTTTCATAAAAATACCATGAAGTTCATTTTTCTTAGTTTAATCAATTACCTCACTCCTAAATATGTTTATCTTGATCACAAAACTTGTAGAACTCAATTTGAATGAAATTTCACACATAAAATGATAACGTTTTCGAATACCGTATTCTTGTGCTATAATACCTTTAAGTTTAACATAGCATGTTTTACCTTTAAACTTCACCAAAACTTAATATAAGTCACGGGGTAATGACCTACCCCTACACACACTCAATATAACCCTAATTGATAAATATCAAAAATACAGAATACGAAATTACAGGACTTTTCACTAAAATACCATAATCTTTATAACTTTTATTTAAAACTTTAAGTTGTAAACATTTCTAAATAAAATGAAAACACGATTGGTCATGGACATCGATCGTTTATCTAAACTGTCTTGTCGTGCCTAGGCAAGTGTGTCTAAGGCTAGTGGTTTTTAATTAGGCCCACGACTGTGGTTCCTTCCCACTTACCTGGCACTTACCTGGCCGCAATTGACGGTGAAGAGGCGATTTGAGGCTTCTAATGACTCATCGTTTAGACCTTAGAAGTAGGCTAGTTGGCTTAGGAAACCCTAACAACTAAAATACGGAAAACTATACTTTTTGCAAATAAATACCTTATATTTATAAAACCGTTTTCCCAAATGAAAAGTATTTGTTAAACCTAAGCAAAGCGCCGCTACAACCCACTTTTGGGGAACCTGTTAGGGATAGTACGGTTCATCGTGCACCCGCAGGCTAGTAGTACGAGATTCAGACCTCCGCAAGGAGCATTCGGTCTCGAAAGGTTCAAAATACGATATTTAGGGAAAATGAGATTTTTTTAATAAAATATTTATATAAAATTATTCATGTGTTAATATATATATAATTATCATTTAAACACCTATTTTATCATAATATAAAGTTTCCACATTTTTTTAAAAAAATTACAAGATTAAAAGTTACACTAAAATACCATGAATTTCAGATAAAACAATTAATACTTTGATTAGGATATATTCACTAGAATAACACAAATAAAATTCACATTCATTATAACAATAAAGACGATTATTAAATACTTGAGGTGTATTTTGAAACTATACAAAAGTATTTTTACATAAAATCCCCTCAAGTTTTACAAATTACAATAAGGCCCCTAGCTAATATTGAACTTCAAATTATCTTCTTTTAGTCTGACTCGGGTTAGAGTCTGACTATTTCTGACTTGAATACGATTCATGTCAATCTATATTCTTTTATATTCCAACACAATTTGAATACATGAAACTCTGAATCCAGTTAACAATATATTCTTTTTGACTGAATCAAACCATGGATATTCATCCATTATCCTGATATTCCATTTACCTGATTATACAGTTACAACATGCTTACTGATATCATGGTTTTGGTCATTCACTCAATTTACATATTCCAATACTACAATACTGTTAAAACACTACGGGGTTTAAGGGGTAGATTGGTACGGAAGGTGTTAAAGGTGGCACGAGGTGGTCAGATTAAGACACCTAACCTGAATCCTATTGCTGTTGTACCGTGGCATAACGGTTCCTTGTACTTTCCTTTTGCCCTGATCTCTAGCATATAGAGATCCCCCTCGTATACACTGGCATCCTTCTGTACCAAGCTACAAACAACAGCATTACACAATGTTCCATAATATTCAACAATATAATACTTTAGAAAATACTGTTACTCTGTCATTCTCATTCTTCTTATTCTTTGGGACTTACCGAGCGACCTGTTCGCTGACGACATTCTATTTCTTTCTTCTTTGAATGTCGTCAGGTGCGTTGGACCAAGCTGAGATCGAGCCCACCGGTGAAGATTTGGAGCAGTTCCAAGAAGACCCAGAGCTCTAGATAATTGTATCTTGTTCTTTCCAGTATTTTTCATCTCTGTTATGCCACTGTTTAGGCATTGCTTTTTCATTCCAGTTGTATTTTCATTTCATGTATTGTACAAAGAATGTTATTAATAAAAGTTGCTGTTATTTCAATATCATTTGTCTCTTGTGATTATTTTATATTGCTTAGCTACGCTTAGCGTATGTACTTCTGAGTACATACGTAGCGGACCTCGTCGCGTCCATTTCGCCGTACACTGGGAAGCGGGACGTGACAGATTTTGTTGGTGGCCCATGCAGGTCAGAGCTGTATGAATCCCTATCATGCAGTTCTGGTCTGCGTGAACAACCTAAGCAATATAACACAAGAACCAGCAACTAAAACATTCTTTACAATTCATGTCCCTTGAATCTTACAAATTTCTATTCCTTGAATTTTATCATTTCATATATTTGAATCTGTCCTAACCCAAATTTTTCTTCAAGGTCATGGATTCCCCGAACAACACCAGCACCAACGTCAATAACACTCCACCAGCACTACCTCTCACACCAGCTGTTCCCGCACCACCCACTGACCAGACGATGTTATTCGATGCGATCCGCAGTCTTCTCGAGGGACAGCAACAACTTCTGAGCCGTCCTGATAACGATGCACCGGGAGTAAAGCAATTCAGGGCTTTGCACCCAAAGCAGTTCTCTGGTAAAGGAAGCCCTCTCGAAGCAGAAGAATGGGCACAAAGCATCGAAGACGATCTGGCCGTAGCTCAAGTGCCAGACCACGCTTGGGTCTGTGTAGCGAAGCTACAGCTCACGGATAACGCTCGCAATTGGTGGAAGGCAGAAAAGACCTGTCTGGCACAGCCGATTGAATGGAAGACATTTCGCGAGAAGTTTGACGCGAAATATTTCCCTGTGACTGCCAGGTTCGCTATGGAGCAGCAGTTTATTCATCTACAGCAAGGATCAATGTGGGAGAAATCGGTAGATGAATACGATACTGAGTTTACTATGTTGAGCCGGTAAGATATGTCATAATAGTTAAATTTTTAAATATCACATATTACACAACTAACACAATCTTTAAACAGATTCGCGGCACATCTGATACCGACGGACGAGATCAGAGCCCGTCGTTTTCAGCAAGGTTTGGACACAGAGATCAAGGCTGCTCTAGCCACAGGAAAGTTTTTGACTCATGAGGAAGCCCTAGAAGCTGCCCGCAGTTATGAGGCAGTCATAAAAGAGAGGGGCAGACCTCAGTCTGCAGGAGTCAAGCGCCCTGCCAACCAGCTGGCAGGTGGAGCCACGTCCAGACTATCTTTCGTGCCGAGGTGACCCAGAGTACCAACTCATCGTCCTAGCCCAGCTTTTTGCACCTACTGCAAGAGAACTAGACATATGATGAAGGACTGCCGTCGAGCCAACCGCCTCTGTTTAGTTTGCGGTTCAGCCACTCATGATATTGGATCTTGTCCCCAAAGGCAGAACTCAGTTGCTGCACCCAGGCCAGCAAATACTTATCAGCAGCGACCCACTCTTCAGGCACCTGCTACCAGACTTGCACTGCCTGCACCACCTAGGGGACCACAAGCTGCACCACCTCCTCGACAGTTCCATCAAGCTCAAAAGAACGTTCAGAGGAATACTCCTCAAGTCAAGAGGAATGCTCCTCAAGCCAGGAGGATTGTGCCAAAGCGCCAGGCTTTCATGATGTCTGTGGAAGAAGCTGAGGCCACTGGCCAAGTCATTACTGGTAAACCTTCTTTCTCAAACTTATCTTCAGTCTTGTTTACCTACACACTTTCCCTATACCTAAAACCTATCCCATATACCTTAGGTACAATCCTAGTAGCTTCACTACCTGCACTTGTCCTGTTTGATACTGGAGCATCCCACTGCTTTATGTCGCAATGGTTTGTCCGAACCCATGCGATTCCAGTCTCACCGCTTGTATCCAGCTGGAACGTCAGTTCTGGGAATGGTGTTCTAAAGGCAACTATGGGATACAGCATGTGTCCAGTAGTCGTCTGCAGTCGAGAGTTTTACGCTGACTTCAAGGTACTGGATATACTAAATTTCGATGTGGTTCTAGGAATGGACTGGCTTGGAGCCTTTTATGCTACCATCGACTGTCGTCAAAGGAGGGTAGTATTTGAGATTCCCGATCATCCGGTCTTCTATTTCAAGAGTGGAGATCGTACACTGGAGCCAAGTGCTTACAAAGCAAAACCAAGGGAAGCAGTAGTTGCAACAACTCAGGCAGAGGAAGAATCAAGACCGGAGGTAGTTCGAGAGTTCGATGATATATTCCCTGACGATATATCGGGTTTGCCTCCCGATCAAGCTCTTGAATTCAGTATTGACTTAGTACCAGGAGCACAACCAGTGATCAAAGCACCGTATAGACTAAGTCCGGAAGGATTGAAGGAAGTTCGAACACAGTTGGACGAATTACTGGCGAAAGGATGGATTCGTCCTAGCACTTCAAGTTTGGGAGCACCTGTACTATTGGTGAAGAAGAAGGAAGGTTCATACAGAATGTGCATCGACTATAGGGCCTTGAACGAAGTTACTATAAAGAACAAGTATCCACTCCCGTGCATCGACGATTTATTCGATCAGCTAAGTGGATCTTGTGTCTTCTCTAAACTAGATCTTCGTTCAGGTTATCATCAAGTGAAGGTCAAGGAGGCTGATATTCACAAAACAGCTTTCAGAACTCGCTATGGACATTACGAATTTCTAGTAATGCCATTTGGAGTGACCAATGCACCAGCAATCTTCATGAACCTTATGAACCAAGTTTTCCGGGAATATTTAGACAGGTTCGTTGTCATCTTCATCGACTACATCCTGGTATATTCAAAGAACCGGAAGGAGCATGCGGAGCACTTACGAATTGTCCTGGAAACACTTCGACAACATAAGCTTTACGCCAAATACAACAAGTGCGAGTTTTGGCTAAAACAAGTTGGTTTTCTTGGACACATCGTATCAGGAGAAGGGATTTCTGTGGATCCAGCAAAAGTTTCAGCAGTCAGCGAGTGGCCTACACCAAAATCAGTGAAGGATATTCGGAGTTTCTTGGGCTTAGCTGGATATTACAGAAGATTCATTGAAGGCTTTTCGAAGATAGCAACACCCCTGACCAAGCTCACACGAAAAGATGAAGAATTTGTGTGGTCAGAAACATGCGAGCAAGCTTTCGTAGAACTCAAATCAAGACTGACATATGCACCTATTCTCGTCATACCGGATCAATCTGGAGGATTTGAAGTACATTGTGATGCATCCGGTAAGGGACTAGGATGTGTTCTACATCAGCACGGTAAGGTTGTGGCTTATGCTTCAAGACAACTGAAGAGCGCAATTATCCGACGCATGATCTGGAGTTGGCAGCCGTCATTTTTGCTCTCAAGATTTGGCGCCACTACTTACTTGGTGAACGAGTGAACATCTACACAGATCACAAGAGTCTGAAGTATGTGTTTACTCAGAAGGAGTTGAATATGCGGCAGAGAAGATGGTTAGAACTTATGGCTGACTTCGACATCAACTTGCAATATCATCCAGGAAAGGTAAACGTAGTACCTGATGCTCTTAGTCGCCAACCATTAGCAATGAATCTCACTGCTCAGTGGAAGCTTCAGCAAGACCTACATCAGATGGAGATCGAACTAGTCATGCCAGGTGATGTTTCAAATTTGATGAATCTGCAAGTTCAATCAAATATTGTCAATCAGATCAAAGCAGCTCAAGCCAGCGATGCTAAGTTGCAAAAGATCAGAGAACAAGTGGAGAATGGACTCAGAACAGATTTCATCATCCATGAAGACGGATCTTTGAGATACGGCAGCAGATTGTGTGTACCAAAGGGTCCTGTTCGGGAAGAGTTAATGAAAAAAGCTCACAGCTCTCCCTATTCAGTACATCCTGGAGGTACCAAAATGTACAAAGATCTACGTCAGAATTATTGGTGGCATGGAATGAAGCGTGAAGTAGCCAGGAGTGTCACAAAATATTTGGTGTGTCAGCAGGTAAAGGCTGAACATCACAGGACAGCTGGACTACTTCAACCGTTACCAATTCCAGAATGGAAGTGGCAACACATCACGATGGACTTTGTAACTGTTCTTCCTCGCAGCACAAAGGGTAACGATGCGATTTGGGTCATCGTGGATCGACTCACAAAGTCGGCTCACTTCATCCCATTTCGAGTTGGCCAATCAACTGAGACATTAGCGAAGAAGTACATGGAGGTAATAATCTAATTTAAGATTTAAGCTCTTCATACTGTACTATCTCTGATACCCATGAACTCATACAGGAAATTGTGAGACTTCATGGAGTACCGGTCTGCATTGTCTCCGATCGTGACACCAGGTTCCGATTGCAATTTTGGCAGAGTCTGCAAGCAAGCTTGGGAACAAGTCTGAACTTCAGCACGGCTTATCATCCACAAACAGATGGTCAGTCGAAACGAACTATTCAGATCTTGGAGGATATGCTCAGAGCATGTATGCTCGACTTCAAGGGATCTTGGGAAGATCACCTGCATCTGGTGGAGTTTGTGTACAACAACGGCTACCAAGCAAGCATAGGAATGGCACCTTTTGCAACTTTATATGGAAGGAAGTGTCGATCGCCATTAAGTTGGGACGACATCGGAGATAGAGAACTCCTTAGACCAGAGATGATAGTAGCAACCGTTGATGTGGTTCATACTATCAGGGAAAGAATGCGCATAGCCCAAGATAGACAGAAACACTGGGCAGATGTGAAGAGACGACACTTGGAGTTCCAGCCAGGAGATCATGTATTCCTGAAAATCTCTCCGAACCGCGGAGTGATCAGATTTGGAAGACGGGGAAAGTTGAGTCCAAGATACATTGGACCGTTCGATATACTCAAACGAGTCGGTGAAGTGGCATATCGTTTAGCGCTTCCACCCTCATTGGAAGGAGTGCATAACGTGTTCCATATATCCCAACTCAGAAGGTATGTGAGTGACCCCAGCCATGTACTTGATCATTCCGAGCTCACGATACAGCCTGATTTGTCTTGTGAGCAACAACCTGTGGAGATCCTGGACAGGAAAGTGAAGACATTTCGGAACAAAGAAGTTAATTTGGTCCGGGTAATGTGGAGGAAAGACACTCCAGGAGAATCCACGTGGAAAAGGGAGGATGAGATGCGTGCAAGATATCCGCACCTTTTTGTAATCTAGTCCTTAAATAAAAGTTGTAAATTTCGAGGACGAAATTTTTGTAAGGAGGGTAGATTGTAACAACTCCAATTTTGTATACCAAAAATTTGCTTTAAATATAGTGTATACTTGGAGTATTAATGTTGCTGGAAACAATTTAAGTATCTAATTCCTTACAATAATTACAAGAAGGAGCTTGTAGCTCATTGGTAATACCTTGCACTGCTGAACCAAGCTACCGGAGTTCAAATCCCATGCCCCACATTATTTTTGTATTTATTTTTTTTTGGAAGTCAACGGTAAAAAGGCCATAACTCCCAAAATATGTACTGGACAACAAAAAGTAAAAATACCAAGTTGTTCCTCAGGAAAACCCCCGGCCATTGGACCCTTGACTCGGCCCGACTCGGCGCCGCCGGCCGGCGAATTGGCCGACTCGGTCCGGCCGATCCGGCCGGACTTGGCCGGACGGCCGAGTCACCAACTGAGAAAAGTTGGCTCTTGACTTGGTCAACCCTCTTGCATACTTATTATACCTGGATTGGTATTTGGCCAATAAATCCCTTTTACTCCTAGGTTTAATGATTTTTAATGAATTTTTAATTTTTTTATATTTTCTTTTAATATTTTTAATCCAAACCCTAACCCTAGCCTAGCCCTATATAAAGACCCCTATCCTCGACCTTTTCCCCTCATAACTCTAAGTCTACTCTCTCAAATTCTCGAGAACTCGGTACGAAGAGCAAGAAGCGAAGCGCTGCCGAAATCGACGACGGATTCCGGCGACCGGATCAGAACCTTCGCGACTCTTTCGACGAATCGGCAACCACCTCATCTCTTAGCTTCCTTAGCTTGTCCAAACCGTAAGTCCCACCTCTTCTATCTCCCTTTTCTTTAAGGTAAAAATACGACTTTTTGGAACCCGACGGAAATCGGACAAACCGATTTCCGATTCGGTTTTTCTATAAATTTCCACTTGTCACCTAATACATATTATCTACACATATTCATGTTGACTATTAATCACCCATAAACCAATTTAATCAAACTTTTTCACATGAAATGATAGCTTCTTTGCAATACCGTATTCTTTTCATAAAAATACCATGAAGTTCATTTTTATTAGTTTAATCAATTACCCCACTCCTAAATATGTTTATCTTGATCACAAAACTTGTAGAACTCAATTTGAATGAAATTTCACACATAAAATGATAACGTTTTCGAATACCGTATTCTTGCGCTATAATACCTTTAAGTTTAACATAGCATGTTTTACCTTTAAACTCCACCAAAACTTAATATAAGTCACGGGGTAATGATCTACCCCTACACACACTCAATATAACCCTAATTGATAAATATCAAAAATACAGAATACGAAATTACAGGACTTTTCACTAAATACCATAATCTTTATAACTTTTATTTAAAACTTTAAGTTGTAAACATTTCTAAATAAAATGAAAACACGATTGGTCATGGACATCGATCGTTTATCTAAACTGTCTTGTCGTGCCTAGGCAAGTGTGTCTAAGGCTAGTGGTTTTTAATTAGGCCCACGACTGTGGTTCCTTCCCACTTACCTGGCACTTATCTGGCCGCAATTGACGGTGAAGAGGCGATTTGAGGTTTCTAATGACTCATCGTTTAGACCTTAGAAGTAGGCTAGTTGGCTTAGGAAACCCTAACAACTAAAATACGGAAAACTATACTTTTTGCAAATAAATACCTTATATTTATAAAACCGTTTTCCCAAATGAAAAGTATTTGTTAAACCTAAGCAAAGCGCCGCTACAACCCACTTTTGGGGAACCTGTTAGGGATAGTACGGTTCATCGTGCACCCGCAGGCTAGTAGTGCGAGATTCAGACCTCCGCAAGGAGCATTCGGTCTCGAAAGGTTCAAAATACGATATTTAGGGAAAATGAGATTTTTTTAATAAAATATTTATATAAAATTATTCATGTGTTAATATATATATAATTATCATTTAAACACCTATTTTATCATAATATAAAGTTTCCATATTTTTCTAAAAAAATTACAAGATTAAAAGTTACACTAAAATACCATGAATTTCAGATAAAACAATTAATACTTTGATTAGGATATATTCACTAGAATAACACAAATAAAATTCAAATTCATTATAACAATAAAGACGATTATTAAATACTTGAGGTGTATTTTGAAACTATACAAAAGTATTTTTACATAAAACCCCCTCAAGTTTTACAAATTACAATAAGGCCCCTAGCTAATATTGAATTTCAAATTATCTTCTTTTAGTCTGACTCGGGTTAGAGTCTGAATATTTCTGACTTGAATACGATTCAAGTCAATCTATATTTTTTTATATTCCAACACAATTTGAATACTTGAAACCCTGAATCCAGTTAACAATATATTCTTTTTGACTGAATCAAACCATGGATATTCATCCATTATCCTGATATTCCATTTACCTGATTATACAGTTACAACATGCTTACTGATATCATGGTTTTGGTCAGTCACTCAATTTACATATTCCAATACTACAATACTGTTAAAACACTACGGGGTTTAAGGGGTAGATTGGTACGGAAGGTGTTAAAGGTGGCACGAGGTGGTCAGATTAAGACACCTAACCTGAATCCTATTGCTGTTGTACCGTGGCATAACGGTTCCTTGTACTTTCCTTTTGCCCTGATCTCTAGCATATAGAGATCCCCCTCGTATACACTGGCATCCTTCTGTACCAAGCTACAAACAACAGCGTTACACAATGTTCCATAATATTCAACAATATAATACTTTAGAAAATACTGTTACTCTGTCATTCTCATTCTTCTTATTCTTTGGGACTTACCGAGCTACCTGTTCGCTGACGACATTCTATTTCTTTCTTCTTTGAATGTCGTCAGGTGCGTTGGACCAAGCTGAGATCGAGCCCACCGGTGAAGATTTGGAGCAGTTCCAAGAAGACCCAGAGCTCTAGATAATTGTACCTTGTTCTTTCCAGTATTTTTCATTTCTGTTATGCCACTGTTTAGGCATTGCTTTTTCATTCCAGTTGTATTTTCATTTCATGCATTGTACAAATAATGTTATTAATAAAAGTTGCTGTTATTTCAATATCATTTGTCTCTTGTGATTATTTTATATTGCTTAGCTACGCTTAGCGTATGTACTTCTGAGTACATACGTAGCGGACCTCGTCGCATCCACTTCGCCATACACTGGGAAGCGGGGCGTGACACATAGTGTATGGTATTTGGATAATATTTGGTTGCTAATACATATGATGTAGAGTAGGTGAATCCATAATGAGGCTTTATTATTGGCGAGTTGTCGAGGGTTACATTATTGATCCAACTGCTCAAGAAATGTGTGGGTATGACTTTACTAGATTGTTATGAGTTATGCTTGGCTTGTTGTCAAGTTTATAATTAAATGTATGGGTAAAACTGATAATCGAAAGTCACAAATGTGATCGACAAAAGAGTTTTGTCCATCTTCTATAGTGTTTGGTGATTTGTTGGCTAGTTGTCAAGGTCACTGTACCATGATAGTTAGATTTCGATTCCTACTTTAAAATTTTAGAAAGTTTACAATTTTCAAATATTGTGATTTTCATGAAAATGTGCTAAAAATAGTTGGAGCTATCTAATAGATAAATTAATTTATTTTCCAATCTATTTTGATGTTAAGAATGCCCGTTAAAATATTTTTCTTATTCTACTCTCAGATTTACTGCTGTTAATCATGACTGGTTTGAACCTAATAATTGAAAAAGACAAACTAACGGGACACAATTATAAATACTGGTCACGCAAGATCAAAATCATCCCCACTTATGAAAAAGTGATTTACGTTATCACTTGCACTCCACCTCCCCCTCTAGGATCGAGATATCCACAATCAATGGAAGTTTGATTATGAATGGACTCATTACCTCAATCTGGTCTCTATAAATGATAATTTGCAAAGGCAACATGAGGAAATGGATGTTCAGACTATATTCACTTGTATCCAAGGGCTGTATGGAGAATAATCTCGAATAGCTAGATTTGAGATATCGAATGAATTTTATGATCTGAAAATGAATCCCGGTATATCCGTGCAGGATCATGTCCTCAAAATAATTGTTTTGATCAATCGACATGAGCTTTGGGTTTCCCTTTATCTAAGGATATTTATGTTGATAAAATTCTTAGTTCTCTAACAAATGCCTTTTCTCCGTTCATAATGCAGTTCAATATGAACAAGTTGGAAGTTGGATTTCCAGAGTCGCTCAATATGTTGGTGCAAGCTGAGACCTTTTTAAAGAAGGAGAAGTTCTCTGTTATGCTTGTGGGACGTTTTTCTTCCTCTACTAAGATGAATGCCAAAAGAAAGGGAAAGAAGAAGCCATACAAGCCTTACGGAGGCATAAAGAAGGCTAAAGGTAATGGCAATGCAAATAAAACAAAGCCTACATAAGGAGAATGTTTTCATTGCTATAAGACTGGGCATTGGAAGAGAAATTGCACTAGTTATCTAGAGGAGCTAAAGAAGAAGAAACTTGCTGAAGTTTCATCTTCAGGTATTTGTGTTATTGAAAATTGTTTTCAAATTACACCTACTTCATGGGTATTAGATACCTGTTCTGGTTCTCACATCTGTAATTGTTTACAGGGACTGAGAAGAAGTAGGAAGCAGGCATAAGAAAAGATGCTTCTCATAGTTGCACATAGAACAAATGCTGCAGCAGTTGCAGTAGGAGATTATCATCTATCACTGCCAGATGGCAAGAATTTAGTTTTAAATAACTGTTATTTTATTCCTAGTATGTTATGCAACATTATTTCTGTTTTTTATTAGATAAAGACAAATATTCTTTTGTTATGTCCACTGGTGTTATGAACATTCATTGTAATAACAAATTAGTTGCATTTGGGAATTTATTTAATGCTCATTATATATTAAATCTTGCCAATGTTTATAACACACACAATACCCATAAAAGAACAAGTTCAGAGATGAATAAAACTCTTTTATGGTACCACAAACTTAGCCATATAAATGAGACATGGCTTAATAAATTACATGAGAATGGTTATCTACATTCATTTGACTTCGAGTCATCTGATAATTGCAAGTCATGTCTTAAAGGAAAGATGGTTAAATATCTGTTTAGTGGAAGCGGAGAAAGAGTTGATGAATTCTTGGGACCAGTACATAGTGATGTATATGGTCCAATGTCTATTCAAGCTAGAGGAGGATACTCCTACTTCATTACTTTTACAGATGTCTGCTTACGCTTCAGACACATATACTTAATGAAGTCTGAAGCATTTAAGAATTTCAAAGAGTATAAGAATGAAGTGAAAAGCCAAACTGGAAAGAATATTAAGATTCTTCGATCGGATCGAGGAGGTGAATATTTGAGTACATAATTCCTTGGTTACTTAAAAGAGGATAGGATTCTCTATCAGGTTACTCCACCTTACATGCCACAGTATCATGGCATATCAGAAAGGAGGAATCATACCATATTAGATATGGTACATTCCATGATGAGTAACGCTGAGTTAGCTTTTTCATTTCGGGGATATGCACTAGAGACTGCTTGTCACGCCCCGTTTCCCAATGTACGGATAAGGAGACGCGACGAGGCCCGCGACGTATTTACTCAGAAGTAAACACACCAAGCGTAAATAAGTAATATAATATAAATGTACACAAGAAAGACATGGGATGTAAATGAACAACAACTTTTTATTTATTAAACATTCTTTACAATACAACTGAAAAGTAAATACAATACTGGAAAACGATACCTAAACAATGACATGAATTGAAAGTAAAAATATATACAAGTGAACTAGAGCTCGGGGTCCTCGATGAACTGCTCCAAGTTTTCTGAGCCAGGCTCGATCTCCAGAGAGTCGGATCCTCCTGACAACATTCCAAAGAAAGAATAGAAAAGGAATGTCGTCAGCGAACAATCGCTCTGTAAGTCCTAAGAGGTAGAGAAGAATAGATAGAGAATAGAACATGTAAAGTATAAAAGATTATGTTAGCTATACTAACGTAGTTGTTTGTAGCTTGGTACAGAAAATATTAGTGTTTACGAGAGGAGTCTATCTATCCTGTGGACTAAGGTAACCCGTAGTACAAGGCTTCGTCAAACCCCACGGAACAACGACAATGGATGTTTAGTTACGTCTTTTAATGACCATCTCGTGCTACTTTTAACACATTCCGTACCAATCTATCCCTTTAAAAACCCGTAATGTATATTGTGTTGTTTTATAAATGTAAGACTTATCAAAACTATGATATCAATTATTCATGTAAATGGATAAGGATGTAAATGGATAGTCATGTAATCAAGTCAATATATATCCATAGTTCGGTCCAGTCGAGTCATGTTGATATTGTAGAGCAACCTATATTTACTAGGTCCTTATTGTAAATTAATATAACTTGATGGTGTTTTATGAAAAATAGTTTTAGTATACTTTCAAAATAATGCTTAAGAATTTATTTACCATATTTAAGGTTTTTATGGATATAATTTTTATATGATGAGGTATTCTAGTGAATATAAACCTAAATTGAATAGTACATGATATTTTAGTCTAAATTGACTTGTATGGATTGTTAATGGTATATTCATGAAATTTGTGATTCTTGTGTTTAGAAAACATGAAATTTACTAAATATAAAATAGATGTTTTGATAATATATATATATAATTATTAAAAATAGAATTTATTTATTAAATAAAAAATCACATTGTTCTTAAAAATTGTATTAAAAATTCCATCGAGATCGGATGCTCCGTGAGGAGGTCTGCATCTCGCTCCAATGGTCCCGAGAATGTGCGATAACCCACACCAACCAAATCGGGTTCCCCAAAAATGGGTTGTAGAGACGTAATCGTAAGGAATTTGATTTAAAACAACTTAAAGAATACGTTTTTTTAATAGGTTAGGGTATTTTAATGTAAAATTGTATTAGCCACAAAAAATATGGTTTTTAAGCAATCATGCTATGTCATGATGAGTGTTGTGAGAGGTAGGTCATTACCTCGTGAGGTTTTTCTAAAGGTAATATGAGCAATTATGATAAAAGAATGTCGTAGGTAAACTTTATGGTATTTAACTGTAAAAGTGTAATACACGTTGCATAGCATGGTATTTTAAATTGAAACTTGTTCTCAATATTGTTTTATGGTTGCTAAACAATATATAAAGAAATGGTCGATTTGTTATTAAGAAAAGTTGAGTTTTTTAACAATTTAGAATCGGATGTCGGATTAACTTCACTTCCGACGAGTTTTGAAAAGAGAACTTTTGAGAATAGGAAGAGAGAGGAGGATAGGGGACTTACTGGATTAGTGTACAGAGAAGAGATGGAGGAAGGTTTTGAGAGTTTCGTGGAGTCATGGGATCGCTGGAATCTTCCCCAATCGTCGTCAGAACTTGACCTTGGCTAACTCCACTTGTACAACTTATTTGACTTGGAAAAATTTGAGAGTTTTGACAATGAATTTCAGAATAGAAAGGGCAAGATATGGGGTGGTATTTATAGGATAGAATTATGATTTAAGGAATTAAAAATGAGAATTAAAATGCATTAAAACATTGATTTAATGGTGATTTTTAATCCTTTGGTTAATTGTAGAAAAAACAAACAGAAGAGGAGTAGCAGGGGGAGGCCAAGGGGTGTTGGGGAAAAATTTAGGAGCATTCCCCGCGGGGGGCCCGGCGGCGCTGGTCTGGGGCTCCATCTTGCCGGCCATTAGGTGGGTGTGGGGCTTTGGATCGATGCCACGTGTCGGGGTCTGTTCATATATTATATTCCACATGTTTGATTTTAGTGACTTTTCTTTTTTACATGTATTGCACGTGTAAACTTTTGGGCTTCCTAAAAAGTTTAAAAGAAAAAATCATTAAAAATAATATGTGGCTGATGGAATTCGAACACAGGGGCTACGTCACAGCAGTGCAAGGCTTTACCAGTGAGCTACAAGTATTTTCTTGCTGTTCTTAAACATGAAATACTTTTAAGTTGTGCTCAGGCTAAGATACTCCTTTCTGTACTTTACGAAAATTTTGTACAGAAATTTAGGGTTGTTACATTCTACCTTCCTTATAAAAATTTCATACTCGAAATTTATAGAAGGAAGTTGTAACAAATTCAAGAAAAATTTGGTGATAGTGGCGGTGAAAGAAATATTGGTAGTGCATGACAAGTAACGAGATGATGTAAGGGTTTGAAAAGATTGAAAGGAATTACCAGTGTTACCTTAGTCTATGGCCCCGGCTTCTACTGCCGCTAATGTGTAAGCCTTACGCTGGGGTACGTTCCTCCTAGCTGGAGGCATATTCCTCTGTCCTTGGGACATGTTCCTCTGCCCTCGAGGCATGTTCCTCAGTGCCCGATGGAATTGGCGAGTAGGCTGTGCAGGAGGTCCATGTGGAGGGGGAGCTGGGAGAGCAAGACGAGGCGCAGGTGCCTGAATAGTTGGTCACTGCGGATAGTTGATATGTGTTGGAACTAGGTTGCGTCTATGAGGACATGTCCTAATATCGTGAGTGGATGTGCTACAAACTAAGTACAGACCGTTTGCGCGCCTGCAGTCCTTCAACAGATGTCCATCTCTCTTGCAGTAGTAGCAAAATTTTGGACTTGACCGGTTAAATATTACTTCCGGTCCCTTGGGTACAAACGGTGGCCTGGAAGAGGCTCCTCCTGCTATCTGAGTAGCAGGGCGCTTCACACCGGCAGATTGAGGTCTCCCCTTCTTCATCACTACTGCCTCGTATCGACGGGCAGCCTACAGAGTTAGGTCATGGGTTGGGAAATCCTCTGTAGCTATAGCAGCTTGGATATCCTGGTCCAACCCTTGTTGAAATCTTTTGGCCCTGATCTCAGCAGTCGGTATGAGATGTGCCGCGAACCTGCTCAACATAGTGAACTCAACATTATATTCATCCACAGATTTTCTCCATATAGACCTTTATTGTAGGTGGATGAATTGTTGCTCCATGTCAAATCAGGCAGTCTCGGAGAAATATTTTGCTTCAAATATCCCACGAAAAATCCTCCATTTGATCGGCTGGGCAAGACGGCTTTCTTCCGCCTTCCACCATACTCTGTCATTGTCCGTTAGTTACAACTTTGCAACTCTTACCCAAGCGATCTCCGGCACTTGTGCTGCTGCCAGATCGTTCTCAATAGATTGAGCCCATTCTTCAGCTTCCAGAGAGCTCTCTTTCCCAGAGAAATTCTTAGGGTGTAGTGCCCGGAATTCTTCACTCCGGGTGTCTCAGATTCTGGGCTATGGAATAAAATAGCAGTCTGTTACTGCTGTCCCTCTAAGAGGCTCTTAATTGCCTCAAGCAATACCGTTTGCTCGTTGATAGGAGCTGCTATGGTAGGTGTAAGTGGAAGAGGTGGTGGAGTGGTGTTGCCATTGGCGTTCGTGCTCGTATTGTTCGGAGAATCTATAACTTTGAAAGAAAAATAGGGTTAGGATAGATTCAAGGAATATGAAATGTAAGGAACATTTTAGTTGCTGATTCTTGTGATATATTGCTTAGGTTTCCATGCAGAACTGACCCTGCATGGTATGACTTCATGCAGAACTATCCTGCATGGGCCGCCAATAAAACCTGTCACGCCCCGCTTCTCGATGTACGGATAAGGAGACGTGACGAGGCCCGCGACGTATTTACTCAGAAGTAAACACGTTAAACGTAAATAAGCAATATACTATAAATGTATACAAGAAAGACATGAGATGTAAATGAGCAGCGACTTTTTATTTATTAAACATTCTTTACAATACAACTGGAAAGTAAATACAATACTGGAAAGCGATGCCTAAACAATGGCATGAACTGAAAGTAAAAGTATATACAAGTGAACTAGAGCTCGGGGTCCTCGATGAACTGCTCCAAGTCTTCTGAGCTGGGCTCGATCTCCAGAGGGTCGGGTCCTCCTGACAACATTCCAAAGAAAGAATAGAAAATGAATGTCGTCAGTGAACAATCGCTCGGTAAGTCCTAAGAGGTAGAGAAGAATAGACAGAGAATAGAACATGTAAAGTATAAAAGATTATGTTAGCTATACTAACGTGATTGTTTGTAACTTGGTACAGAAGATATTAGTGTTTACGAGAGGAGTCCATCTATCCTGTGGACTAAGGTAACCCATAGTACAAGGCTTCGTCAAACCCCACGGAACAACGACAATGGATATTTAGTTACGTCTTTTAATGACCATCTCATGCCACTTTTAACACATTCCGTACCAATCTACCCTTTTAAAAACCCGTAATGTATATTGTGTTGTTTTATAAATGTAAGACTTATCAAAACTATGATATCAATTATTCATGTAAATGGATAAGGATGTAAACGGATAGTCATGTAATCAAGTCAATATATATCCATAGTTCGGTCCAGTCGAGTCATGTTGATATTGTAGAGCAATTTGGTATTCATGTTCAAGTTCCAGTATATATGGGTTCATGTTGTATTGGAGTTATATTTGAATTGTATGTAGATTGGAATTGTATTCAGATTAAACCGAAACTCTGTCTCAGTCAGACACTTAAACAGAATTGGATTCCTGAATTAGATTTTGGAGTTATCGGTAACTGCTGCACATGGACGGCAGGATTTGTGACTTTTTCCAAGTCAATTACCATTGATAACTCCATTTTAGTTGTCTACCTTAAATAGGCAACCGCCCACTTTCTCCGGCTCCGTGAGGCTCAAATGAATTGGTCCCGCTTAAACCTATATTTACTAGAGTCCTTATTGTAAATTAATATAACTTGAGGGTGTTTTATGAAAAATAGTTTTAGTATACTTTTAAAATAATTCTCAAGTATTTATTTATCATATTTAAGGTTTTCATGGATGTAATTTTTATATGATGAGGTATTCTAGTGAATATAAACCTAAATTGAATAGTACATGGTATTTTAGTGTAATTGACTTGTATGGATTGTTAATGGTATATTCATGAAATTTGTGATTCTTGTGTTTAGAAAATATGAAATTTACTAGATATAAAATAGATGTTTTGATAATATATATATATATATAATTATTAAAAATAGAATTTATTTATTAAATAGAAAATCATATTATTCTTAAAAATTGTATTAAAATTTCCATCGAGATCGGATGCTCCGTGATGAGGTCTGCATCTTGCTCTACTAGTCCCGAGGATATGCGATAACCTGCACCAACCAAATCGGGTTCTCCAAAAGTGGGTTGTAGAGACGTAATCGTAAGGAATTTGATTTAAAACAATTTAAAGAATACGGTTTTTTAATAGGTTAGGGTATTTTAATGTAAAATTGTATTAGCCACAAAAATATGGTTTTCAAGCAATCATGCTATGTCATGATGAGTGTTGTGAGAGGTAGGTCATTACCTCGTGAGGTTTTTTTTAAAGGTAATATGAGCAATTATGATAAAAGAATATCGTAGGTAAACTTTATGGTATTTAACTATAAAAGTGTAATACAAGTTGCATAGCATGGTATTTTAAATTGAAACTTATTCTCAATGTTGGTTTATGGTTGCTAAACAATATATAAAGAAATGGTTGATTTGTTATTAAGAAAAGTTGGGTTTTTTAACAATTTAGAATCGGATATCGGATTAACTCCACTTCCGACGAGTTTTGAAAAGAGAACATTTTAAAATAGGAAGAGAGAGGAGGAGAGGGGACTTACTGAATTAGTGTAGAGAGAAGAGGTGGAGGAAGGTTTTGGGAGTTTCGTGGAGTCGTGGGATCGCTGGAATCTTCCCGAATCGTCGCCGGAACTTGACCTTGGCTAATTCCACTTGTACAACTTATTTGACTTGGAAAAATTTGAGAGTTTTGACAATGGATTTTAGAATAGAGAGGGCTAGGTATGTGGTGGTATTTATATGATAGAATTAGGGTTTAGGGAATTAAAAATGAGAATTAAAATGCATTAAAACATTGGTTTAATGGTGAATTTTAGTCCTCTGGTTAATTTCATGAAAAACAAACAGAAGAGGAGAGTAGGGGGAGGCCAAAGGGTGTTGGGGAAAAATTTAGGAGCATTCCCCACGGGGGGCCGGGTAGTGCCGGTCTGGGGCTCCATCTCGCCGGCTATTAGGTGGTTGTGGGGCTCTGGATTGATGCCACGTGTCGGGGTCTGTTCATATATTATATTCCACATGTTTGATTTTAGTGACTTTTCATTTTTATGTGTATTGCACGTGTAAACTTTTGGGCTTCCAAAAAAGTTTAAAATAAAAAATCATTAAAAATAATATGTGGCTGATGGGATTCGAACACAGGGGCTACGTCATAGCAGTGCAAGGATTTACCAGTGAGCTACAAGTGTTTTCTTACTGTTCTTAAACAAGAAATACTTTTAAGTTGTGCTTAGGCTAAGGTACTCCTTTTTGTATTTTACAAAAATTTTGTACAGAAAGTTTAGGGTTGTTACACTGCTGCATACATACTGAGCCAGGTTCCATCAAAATCAGTGCCTTTGCCTCCATATGAGTTATGGATAGGTAAGAAACCTAATCTTAAGTTTGTTAAGATATGGGGCTATCCTGTTTTTGTTAAAAAGCAGAATCTTGACAATCTAGAGGCATGATCTGTACTTTGCAAGTTCATAGGATCCCAATGCATTTGCAAGTGTATAGATTCTACTGCCCAGAGGAACAACGTATTATTATCTCTAGACATGCCACATTCTTAGAGAAGGAATTTCTTAAAAAAGAAATTAGTAGGAGCGCAGTAGAACCAGAAGAGGTTCCAGAAGAACATGCAATTATGGAAGACCAAATTGAACTTGAACTTCAGTATTACCTGATCCTGCGGAATCGTTCTGTCGATCTGGTAAGCAATCTAGAGTATCTGAGAGATATTATGGGTATCTTGTTGACGGTGATATCGAAAATTGTGTCATAGAGGATGACGATTCTATCACTTATCGACAAGCTATAGAGAGGAAACACCATCATAAATGGATAGATGCCATGAAGTTTGAAATTGATTCGATGCACTCCAACAAAGTGTGGACTTTGGAGGAAGCTCCTAAAGGGATAAAACCCATTGGGAGCAAATGGGTCTTCAAGAAGAATATCAGTGCAGATGGGAAGGTAGAGACCTTCAAAGCTAGACTGGTAGCAAAAGGCTTCCGTCAAATACCAGGTGTGGATTTTGATGAAACTTTTTCTCTAGTTGCGATGCTTAAGTCAATCAGAATCATGCTTACAATAGCTGATTATCATGACTACGAAATATGGCAAATGGACGTCAAGACGAATTTTCTAAACGGTACTTTAGAAGAGAATGTCTATATGACACAGCCAGAAGGTTTCGAGGTCAGTGGGAGCAACGGTAAAGCATGCAAGTTGCTTAAGTCTATTTATGAACTAAAACAAACATTTAGGAGTTCGAACATCTGTTTTGATGAAACAATCAAAGGGTTTGATTTTATCAAAATGATGATGAACCATGTCTCTATAAAAAGATTGTAGAAAGTAATGTCGCGTTCCTGAAGGGTTACCTAAGATGGCAGCAAGGTTTCGGGAGGCATCTTTCATGCCAAATTCAAAAATTTGCCGTTTTAGCTAACCCTAACTAAGAATCGTTAACTGGAAATCGACGGAATATAAAATGCAAACGCTTTGCAAGTCTAGTGAGCAAGGAATACAACCTTTGTAAACCGGTCCTTCACTTCAATAGCTCCGTGTAGTAGTCCCTTTCGCTGCGATCGTGAACTCCGGACTCTAGAGAGGCTCCTATAAAGAAACGAACATGCTTGCTTCGAAGACTTCGAGGCCGAAGATGATCTACGTCGAGGAGACACTAACACAAGCTATCTCTTCACTAATTATGAAATTAGTGAAGCAAACACCCTATACTAAATGGCAAGTAGTAGAGGATGATGAAGTAGGAATTTTGCTCACTTTAGATTTCATATTCTCACTCATTTTCTCACATCTCCATTGAAGCTAGAAAGCTTGAGATGAAGAAGAAGAAGAATGAACTCATATGAATGAATGATCCAAATGAATTATTGCAACCATGGGTGAGTTAAGCCCTCATGCCTAACTCATGTAGAGAATTAACTAAGGGCTATGGTTAAGGGTTGGGTTAACAAAATTTCTTAAGCTGGACAAAAGAGTGGACTTTGTCAATATTTCTACAAGCTTCATCCAAGCTTGACAACATTGACCAAGTCTTCTCTCTTTTGTTTATAACTTAAGAAATAAATAAAAACCCTAACTTAACCCTAGCATGGTTTAAGTCTCATACATCCATCTTGCATGTATCATCAAGCATGACATAAAATAATGTACACTTGCATATATCACATATATATAATGTGCACAAACCAAGTGAGAAAAGAATCATAAGTGAGCTAATACTATTTAATGTAATGTAATATATCTAATATATAATTATACATTAAATTATTAAATCAACTCTTGATTTAATAATCCGGCTATATCATATATAACCGACTAATATCATGTGTAACAACTTATCGAATCAACACTTGATCCGATAACCCGGCTATATCGCATATAACCGACCAATGTCACAAATCGCGAGAATAGAATGTGGTATCTCATATCGTATCAATCTCGGTCCCGCACATATCACATATATGCTCCTACTCCATTTTTCCTGAGCTAGGAAACCTATGTTTAGGACTCTAAAGACTCGTCAATACGCCGGCAGTAGGTGATGATCATATCAAACACCCACAAGCCGCAAGCGGTCTGCTAAACGTAACGGCCACCCGGGTATTGAGCGATCAGAAGATCATCAAGTAAGCCTGCTCACTCTCCTGCTAATCCAATCAGTAACAGTACCGTACAGTCCGGTCTCTTCGTCTGATATGTCGCATATCTCGTCTAGGGGTGGTAAACGTCAGACCCCAGTAACTCGATAAGTCGTGCCGATGTGAGGCTCATAACGGGTCGAGAAACTACTGATAACACTTACCGGTATATCTCTGAAGCAGCCCTGGCCAGGGACTTCCTGTTATAGCCAATCGAGCACAGCGCAATATCAACTCCCAATACCGGGAGAGACGAAACTCCTCCTATCGCTCATTGCCTCCATGTGACTCAGGACTGTACCCAAAAGCCACAGTTTTGCACATTCTCTTGAACGTGGTAAGGTGGAAATCAAAGCACAGTGGGAATCACACAAGACTCTATGACGATCTCGGGTCTACAGACTAACCTGTACCAGTGTTACCAGAGAACTGCCATCTGACGTTAGGTATAATACCATCTGGGAGTTTTCGGCGAGTCCGTTCAGTGTATCTAGTCTCCACTGAGCACCCGTATACTATCTCTGATGTCAAACACCAATGGATATGAGATCATCCATCACTCATCTACATGGATCGAGATGCTATACGCTAGTCTACTCTAGTATATCGATGCCCTGTCTTGATACACCTACGACTAGGAACATTTGAAGGATGTACTTAGAGATTACACTGTCCCCACTAGTATGATCTGCATTATAGTCCTGGGAGTCAAGTACTCATCCTAAGGGCTTTAACATAGAGACAATCAGAGTACATGTTAAGATAAAGAGCAATCAGATAGCATACTATCATGTCGAGCAAGAAAGTCCTCCATATATATGTCCAAGCATCCACTATAATATACTTCGTATGTACAATAATGGCCTCTAGGGCATACATATCACTAAAAATCTCCCAATTGCACTAGGGCCGTCTGTTGTAGTATCTCATACCCAACAATCAGCAGTGGTTGAAGTATCTCATACTCAACCATCCCATAAAAATCTCTACTGGGAAATAGGCCTTTGTGAGTGGATCCGCGCTGTTGTCCTCTGTGTTTACTCTCCTAACCTCGATCTCCCTGGAGATCATCCATCTCCATGATCAGGCAATACTGCCTAAGAATATATCTGGATCTTTGATGGGATGGGGGTTCCTAGGCCTAAGCCATAATTCCATTGCTACACAATGGTAGGAATGAAGTTCATCTCATGAACTTATATATATCCAGACTGCCTCTTTGGTAGCATCCTTGGTAGCCATGTATCCAGCCTTTATCATCTAGTTTGCCACGGTATCTAGCTTGGAACTCTTCCAACATACCGTCCCTCCTCTGAGGGTAAAGACAATGCCTGTGACTGACATTCAGTCGACCTTACCACCAAGGAAGCTATCCAGTGATTCTCCCCAGGATCGATTGATACCATCTCACTACACCTAGTGAGAATCCTAACATTCACTTAGATCTATCTCATAGATCCAAAACCCAGGATTTAGGAGGTATCATCTTGATCCTATATGGAGAATCTATGTGATAAGAGGAGATTAACCGAGTATAGCATAGGAAACTCCTTTCCTATCAAGAGTATGTCATCTACGTATAATATGAGGATCACCACCATACTCCTTACTACCTTTTTGTATATACAAGGTTCATCTATCATTTTGATGAAGTCAAACTCTTTGACTACCACATCAAAACTGATGATCCAACTCCGCGATACCTGCTTTAACTTATAAAGCAACTTGCACACGTTTCCGCTGCTCCCACTGTCTACGAAGCCCTCTGGCTATATACTTATAGACGCTCCCTTCTAAATCACTATCTAGAAAAGCAGTCATGACACCCAACCGCCAGATATCGTAGTCATGGTATATAGCAGTGGCAAGTAGGATCTGGATAGACTTAAGCATAGGCACTAGAAAAGGTTTCATCATTATCCACACCTGGTTGATGATGAGAACCTTTTACAACTAGTCTTAGGTTTGAAAGTCTCAACTTTTCCATGTACACATAGTAATCTTCTCAAGATATACTTGCTCCTGATGGGGATTTAACCCTTCAGATAAAGCAACCAAAGTCCATACTTTGTTGGTGTATATGGATTCCATCTCAGAACGCTTAGCACCCAGCCATTCTCACAGAGTCCCCACTCTTGATGGCCTGCTCGAAACTAGTTGGGTCATTATCTCATGATGCAATCCTCACTCCCTCTGTCATAGAAAAACCGAAGTATCTCTCAGGCGGATGAGGAACCCTACCAGATCGGCGGAGAGGCTGAGGTTCGTTAGGAACTATTGAATCCTCCGGTTCTACCAAATCATCAGCTGTAGTTTGTATAGTTAGAACTGCTTCCAGTTCTACCTCATGACCAATAATTTCTTCACAAGAAATTCCCTTTTCAAAAGGTGGCATGCTGAGAAACAAAACACCTTTTGTTCCTCAGTATGGTAGAAGATATTCCCTTGCTAATGCTTGGGATATCCAAGAAACTTCCATAGAACTGACCTTGCCTCGAGCTTGTTCGGATTTTGCTTTTAGACATAGGCTAGACAACCCCCAAATCTTAACATCCTTAAGAGATGGGATCTTCCCATACCATATCACATATGGAGTGGTAAGCACCTGATTTGATTGGAACCCTATTCAATAAGTATGCAGCTTCTCAAGTGCATAACCCCAAAAGAAAATAGGCAACTCAGTATTACTCATCATAGAGCACACCATATCACATATGGTGCGATTGCTCCATCCCGATATACTAACGTGCTGTGGTGTATACGGAGGAGTAAATGCTGAGAGAGAATCTCATTCTCCTTTAGAATGGTCCAGGGATTCCGTGCTCAAGTATTCTCCTCCTTGATCATATCAAAGGACATAATACTTATATCCGTTTTGGTTCTCTACTTCTGACTTATATTTTTTGAATTTCTCAAAAGCTTCAGACTTGTGTTTCAACAGGAACACATGTACGAATCTTGAGAGATCATCAGTGAATGTAATGAAGTACAAAGAACCAGTTTTGGCATGTGTAGACAGGGGACGTACATACATCATCATGTATCAATCCCAAGAGTTCACTAACTCTTTCTCTGTAAATAAACGGAGTTATGGTCATCTTATATTTGTGACATGACTGACAAGTTTCACAAGATGTAAATTCAAACTGATTTAAATATGCATCTAAATGTAACTTGGCTAGCCGGGTCGCATTGATATGACCTAGTCTACAATGCCTCAAGAAGGATTTATTCATTTATGAACTTTTCCTCTTATGTGTGTTCTGTACGTTAAGAACTGTAGTTTGATTTAGAACGTATATACTTTTAGATAACGTGCCTGAACCGATCAACTCTTGATATAGGAAATGTTCAAAACATTATCCAACAATACAAAATTATATCCTTCTTAACTAAATAAAGAGACTGATATGATGTTGTATATCAGGTTCGGTATCTAATAACATTCGTTCAGAATCAATGTATTTAGTAATACATGGTGATAACTGCCAACATACTTGGCTGCAACACTTGCACCGTTTCCAACTCTTGAAACTTATCACCCGTTCTTAGTTCTCTACCTATCTGTAGCCCATGTAACATATTACATATGTGAGATCCTGATCCGGTATCTCATACCCAAGACGTAAAGGATACTGAGAAACAGTTCTCGATAATGAATACACCCGAAGAAGATGCATCATCATGTACTTTCTTCGTTTGGGCGGCACGGGAATTCTGGTAATCCCCTATTTCCTGCTCGGTCTTATAACAATTATAAGTTGGAGCGGGACCAACGTTCCTTAGCGCAGTATAACAAGCGGGTTCGGTCAATACATCCGTATTTTTTATCTTGATTAAGGCGTGACATGGTCGCTACCTGGAGAGAGAGAGAAGAAAATACTCAGTGTATGCTCTTGTAAGATTAGATTGGTTATTAATATATCTAATCAGGATGGCTCCCACTGTTTTAGTCAAATCTTCCTTCAAACCCTAAAAGGAAAGACTAGACGGGATTAATTACACCCTACAAGTTCGCCAATCTTTCAGTCAGGCCAGTGCCGGTACTTTGAGGGACGTTCCCCGTGCTTTCGCACGGACTTAATTAAAATAAACCCCGTTTTCCCAGGGGTGTAATCCCGTTGACACCTTTCTAGACACCTACTTGATCGGTTAATTGTAATGTGTTAAATTCTCCCAGGAGTAACTCTTACTCGCAGTGGGTATCGAGTTCCAACTATTTCATAGGAGGTATGCAATCTCATTGCAAATTTCAACACTTGAAATTCCCGATAATATTTTACCCCTAGCATCCTATGACCTTGACGAAAGCCAACAAACCATAGGATGCTAGTCAAGTTCAACCCGTACATTTCCTGATTGAATTAAACCCACCCGCACGACCCTTGACGAAAGCCAACAAAGTCGCACGACTACCCTAACTCAATCGCACCATATGCTTATGCAGATAAGCATAAATAGCTACCGCACACTACGCCTTGACGAAAGCCAACAAACGTAGCATGAATACTATGAAGTACTTATCTGAAATGACGGAGGGCTACGACAGGTTTTTAAGAAAACCCTTTGCGTAATGAACTTGATATCGTTGTAGAATCAAATGTTTTTAAATGGAGTGTTTTTGAGGCTTTTACTAATATTGCTAAAGAGGTCACTCCCGGTGAAGGGATCGTCGGCTCTTTCCTTATCGAATAAGGTGCATGATATTTATAACACCCGAGCCCAATGCTACTAATTTTTGTTACCGTTTGAATGTAGTGTGGCACTCGTTTCATTTATCTTGCTTGACTGTTGGTTATTGTAAATTTTACCCCGTCAATTCAATTTTGCATATAATAAATTTTGGCATCTAAAATAAAATTAAAAATATTCATCATGGCCTACTCGACACCCCTAGCCTTGTGGTAGCATCCGGGCATCGTGTTCTCGTCCCGTTCAGTGAAACGGGCGAGTTTGGACGGCTACGCGCGCGTACGTGTGTCCGTTTTGGGGGTATGCTTTTTGATCATAAAACACTTCATTTTAAATTTTGGATCCCGCCTAAAATTTTAATATTTCAATTTCAAATTTTTGGACCCGACCCGGGGGCGATATGGAAATGTTTTACTTTGCGCCAAAATCCCAAAATTTTAATATTTTAAACCGGCATATATTTTCTTAACCTTATAATATTTTACTCTTCACTTAAATCTTTTAAATCTTAAATTTAATTTTTTTCCTAACCTCTAATTTTCCCTCAACCAATCAACTCCCTCCTTTTTAACCCGGGGGCCCCACCCTCTACGTCTCTCCCCTCTCTATCTCTCTCCTCTCTCTCCCCTCTCGCAACTCTTCTATCTCTCTCCCCGTCTCTATCTCTCTCTCTCTACCTCTCTCTCTCCCTATCTTTCTCTCTCTCTCCTCTATATATTCTTTCTCCTCTTTTTCTTTTTTTTCAAAACACAGAGAACCCATCGCAAACCCCTCACGTAACCCTAGCCACCGTGCCCGTCGCCGCCGCAGCCCCAACGCCGACGCCACCACCACCAGCATCCCCGCCTCCTCAACCTCGTCTCATCCTCTTCCCCCCTTCTTCCTGTGCACCCTGCACCAGCGCCGCGGCCACCAGCAACTCCCTGCACGCATCTGCGCCGCCGGATCTGTCACCGCCGGCGGTCTCGCCTCCGTGCCCGACCCTCGTACAACCCCTGTAAGCTTACTTATCCATCTCCTTCCTCTTTCCTTTCCTCTCTTTCCCTTTTCTGTTAAGTTTCTGGACTGCAGGATCTCGTCGCTGCCGCCGTAGGCCACCGCCGGAGCTCCGTCGACGAGGTCGACCGTCACCACCCGTCCCACGGATCATTGTGAGCACCCTTTCTCAGTTCCTACTTCCTTTCTTCTCTGTTTTCTCTTTATCTTCTTGTTTGCATGGTTTTGACATTCACTGTTCTTTCATCGGCCGGAATCCGACGATGCCGACGACGTGACCCGACATTCCAGCGAGGTATCCCGACCCGTGTGGATCCATTGTTCGTTGTTTGGGTTCATTCCGTGAACCGTTCGCCCGTCGCGAGTTTCCCCGCCGACGTTTATCGTTCCGTTTTTCCGATCCGCGACCCGTCGAGGCAAGTACCCCTTGCTACATGCAAAACAATATTTACATATATATTAATGACACCCTAAACCGATAAATTTAACTTGGTACGATTATTTCTCTTTTTCATGATTCAATATTGTTATATAACATTTTTGTCTTTCGAACTTGGAACCTATATATGTAGATATCATTGCATCCATGAAATCTTAACTTGATAACATGATTAAACGGCTATAATTGTCTTACTGCATTCTTGTAATCATCTCCGTGACACAATTGATAACTGTATTGCAAATCGAATGAATCTGCCTATTGCTTAATTCATTACTTATATCATGTTGTTGATAACCATGCTTGATTATATAACTGATTGTAAGCACACCTATGTATCATTTACATCTTGACCTGACTTACTACATGCATGGTACCATACACTGCTTGACTTGACCTGATGTACCATGACCTGACCCGTTACCTGATCCTGTGTCTAATGCCAACAAACCTGACATGTAGTCCTCATGGACCGTTCCTGTTGTCTATCCAGACAAACCTGTTTACCTGATCCTGTGTTGGCATTAGTTTCTTGATTTTCGGAATACCTAACTTGACATACACATATAACTTGGGAGTATGGGGAAATCAAAGGTGAAACCTGACTTGTAACTCGACAGTTCACTGCCTGTTCTGGGTGTACACATTCTTGTTTTGTGCCTAGCGGCATGTCTCGGTTTCGGCCGAGAATATTGTGGCCGTGGTCACGGGTATGTACGGGATACTATCGAGTGTACACATTCCTGTTTTGTGCCTAGCGGCATGTCTCGGCTGCAGCCGAGAATATTGTGGCCGTGGTCCCGGGTATGTACGGGATACTATTGAGTTACATCGATGATTCATCAATTTGGTTTCAAAGACTTTAGAATAGAAAACCTGATAGAACAGTTAGTTTACCCGCTACACACTACCCTGTACTGCTCTGATTCATATTATTGTTACCCTTGTTTTATTCATGTTTATATTGCATTGCCTGTTACCCTGTTTATATTATATTACATGATGACATGACGCGCTGACGTCTGGGTTTTGCATGGCCCAGATTCCGTACCGCTGTTGCAGTCCGAGCAGGAGTACTTCAGCCAGCAGGCTGAGCTGTGAGGAGTCAGTATTAGTTAGTTTTTCTTCCTGCATTTTTCTTCTTGATGTGAGCCCGCATTATGGGACATACATTCCAGTTATTTGTATTGGATCTTTCGCTTCTGCATTTTATTATTCTTGACTCATGATATATTGGATTATGGACATGTTTAGATAGTTTTATTGTGTTCTTGATATCTCTACAGCCGCAATGTGACTGTGGATGGATGCTTCCTACCCACAGGTAGCATGGTTGGCTATGTCACGTGCCCACTTTAGCGTACTCTGGGAAGCGGGGCGTGACATTGTTCTTTTGGTATCAGAGCCATAGGTTAGTCGGGTTGATTCTTTTGTAGTTGAGTATTGTACCCAATACACGAATCAGGAAACCCGTGTTTAGGGAAACATGTCCTGCCACATTGCCGTTTTACCATTCTTGAATCAAATTCTTCCTGATTATATCTTTTACGATGTGCAAACTTTCTTTGCATATCGACTCGAAAACCTGATTCCTTGTTATCTCTAGGACTTAGGCGACTTGGGTGGAGTTATGTAATTGTGGCTATGATACCGCGGCATAGTTACAATGCGGTACTCTATTTAAGTAACTTGGAGTTCTAGTTTTGATCTATATTTCGAATCTATTATCATGCTAATGTTGGGTGTTTTGATTTCAGGAATATGGCAGATAAGAATTTGAAGACGTACCAGAGGCGTGTGGACGAAGCCGCCATGCCTGGAGTGATAAGGGGAATGCTGAAGAATCAAAAGAGACAAACCGAGCTGATCCAGCAGCAAGCAGACTCGTTTCAGGAAGGTTTGCAGATCGTTTAGCAGTCTGTGAACAATGCTGGAACTAAACCAGTCAACCGGGTAGGGACCGTAGCAGATTTCAGACGTTTGGGTCCGTCTACATTTACTGGTTTGGAGGAGCCGTTGCCAGCAGAGCAGTGGCTAATTGACATAGAGAATTTGCTTGTTGCGCCACAGATTCTAGATGAGAAAAGAGTTGATGTGGTATGCATTCAGTTAGTGGATTACGCCCGAGAATGGTGGCTTGTGGAGGAGGCCCGCTTTCCCAAGCCGATCCAGTGGGCAGACTTTTCAAAGAGTTTCCTGGAGAAGTTCTTCCCGCGGACTGCACGGGAGGAAATGGAAGAGAAATTCATCGGGCTAAAGGAGAATGGAGCACCCGTGGATGTGCATGCAGCAGAATGGACAAGACTCAGTAGATTCGCTGGACCTTTAGTTGCCAACGACGCAGACAGGGCACGAAGGTTCATGCGCAGCTTGGACGTGGACATCCAGAGGCAGATTGTCTCCCTGGGTTTGACCACTTTCTCACAAGTACTTGCGGCAGCCCGAGAGCAGCAGAGTTTATCTGGGATGAAAGGGAGTTTGCAGCAGACAGCAGTTGCGGGAAGGAAGCCAGCATTTGTACCAAACCAATCTCATGGTCGCAGAGGTATTCCAGTGGACCGTCGAGGTGTAGCACCCATGAAGAAGCCAGCGATCGTTGATCGAAGAAAGAGCATGACCTGTAACTATTGCAATTTACCTGGCCACATGCAAAAGGATTGTCGAAGGAGGCTGGGACTTTGTTTGGTTTGTGGAGCGGCTGATCACGCCGTTGGCGCTTGTCCGTCGAAGCTTCGTATAAGGGATGATTTTCAGAAGCCTCCGCAGAGACCGTTCCAGGGACAGAAACAGCTGACTCAAGGACCTAATCAGGCTCGAGCTTTTACCTTGACAGCTGAAGAAGCTAAGGCATCAGGAGAAGTTGTTTCAGGTACTTTACTCGTTCATGGTTTTCCCGCATTGGCGTTATTTGATTCTGGTGCATCCCATTGTTTTATGTCATCCAAGTTTATAACTACACACTCGATTGCCTGCACGACCCTGTCTAGTTTCTGGGACATACACACTGGGAATGGGAAAATCATATCTAGTAGGGAGTGTAAAGATTGTACAGTTGTTGTTTGCGGACGGGAGATTTTTGCAGATTTCTTGGTGATTGATACGGGCATCTACGAAGTCGTCTTGGGAATGGATTTTCTTGGCACTTTCCACGCTCACATTGATTGTAGGGCAAAGAAAGTAATTTTCCAGATTCCCGGACATCCCGAGTTTACCTTCACTAGAGGAAGCAGTTCTGTCGGGCCAATCGAGTTGATGGCTAGGCCGACAAATGATATTCTTGCAGCAATGGAAGTTGATTTAAGTGAAGAGCCGGCTGTTGTTCGTGATTTTATGGACGTGTTTGAAGATATATCGGGATTACCGCCGAAGCGAGACGTGGAGTTCGCAATTGATCTTATTCCTGGTGCAGCGCCAGTATCCAAAGCGTATTATCCTATGGCACCAATAGAGTTGGAAGAAGTCAAGAAACAGGTTGCTGAATTGCTTGACAAGGGTTGGATTTGAAGCAGTAACTCGCCTTGGGGAGCTCCAGTTCTTCTAGTAAAGAAGAAGGATGGCACAAGAAGGATGTGCATCGACTATCGAGAATTAAACCGGGTGACTATTAAGAACAAGTACCCTATCCCTCGCATTGGAGAACTTTTTGAGCAGCTTAGTGGCACGAGGGTATTCTCGAAGCTGGATTTGCGATTCGGATATCATCAGGTCCGAGTGAAAGCAAAATATATTTGCAAGACGGCGTTCCGAACTCGGTATGGACATTACGAGTACTTAGTGATGCCTTTGGAGTAACGAATGCGCCGACAGTATTCATGGACTTGATGAACCGAATCTTTTCACCTTTCTTGGCCCAGTTTATTGTGGTGTTCATTGACGATATTCTGGTTTACTTGAAGAGTTTTGAAGAGCATGCTGAGCATTTGAAGATCGCACTGCAAACGTTGAGACAAGAGAAGTTATATGCGAAGATGAGTAAGTGCGAGTTTTGGTTGGAGGAAGTGAAGTTTTTGGGGCATGTCGTGTCGGGCGATGGAATCGCCGTCGATCCCGAAAAGATTGCAGCAGTTCGTGATTGGCCAATTCTAAAGAATGTTGCTGAGATAAGAAGTTTCCTTGGATTGGCCGGATACTACAGAAGATTTGTGGAGAACTTTGCCCGTCTGGCGGAGCCGTTGACCAAGCTTACGCGCAAGGAGGTACCTTTTGTATGGACGGATAAATGCGCGTTAGCTTTTGAGACGTTGAAGCAGAATTTGATAACCGCCCCTATTCTGACCGTGCCGGACAATTACGGAGGATTGGTGATTCACAGCGACGCATCTGGGAAAGGATTGGGATGTGTCTTGATGCAGCATGGGAAGGTTGTAGCATACGCATCGAGACAGTTGAAGACCCATGAGAAGAATTATCCAACTCATGACTTGGAACTTGCGGCTGTGATTTTCGCTTTGAAGATTTGGAGACACTACCTTTTGGGCGAAAGGGTCGAAGTTTTCACTGATCATAAGAGTTTGAAGTATGTGTTCACACAGAGGGAGCTTAATATGAGGCAGCGTAGATGGTTGGAGCTGATGGCTGACTACGATCTTGATCTTAAGTACCATCCGGAGAAGGTTAACGTCGTGTCGGATGCGCTTAGTCGGTTACCAGCAATTCAAGTGTTAACTACGCAGAAGGAGCTTGTTGAAGATTTTCGAAGATTTGACTTGGAGGTTGTGCTACCGCATCATACGGGACTGTTAATGCAGCTGCAAGTACATTCGTCTTTGATCGAGAATATCAAAGCAACACAATCGCAGGATCCTAGACTGCAAAAGTTTCGAGAGCAGGTTGAAGCCGGGCTACGAACAGATTTAGTGATCTACGAAGATGGTTCGTTGAGGTATGGTAGCCGTTTGTGTGTGCCAAAGGGAGATACTCGTGAAGAACTTATGAAAGAGGCACACAGTTCAGCATATTCTGTACATCCAGGAGGCACAAAGATGTACCGAGATATTCGACAGCATTTCTGGTGGGAAGGCATGAAACGGGAGATTGCTCGCTTTATGGCAAAGTGCTTGGTGTGTCAGCAAGTTAAGGCTGAACATCAAAGGGTTGCTGGTTTATTGCAACCACTTCCGATTCCTCAGTGGAAGTGGGAACATATAACCATGGATTTCGTGACGGCTTTACCGTGGAGTCCAAAAGGCAACAATGCAGTATGGGTGATTGTTGATCGATTGACCAAGGCAGCTCACTTTATTCCTTTTCGGGTTGGTCAATCAATAGAGACTTTGGCAGAACGGTACATGCAAGAGATTGTAAGATTGCATAGAGTACCGGTGAGCATGGTGTCCGATCGGGACACTCGGTTCTTATCACACTTTTGGCGGAGTTTACAGGAAAGTTTGGGGACTCGATTGAAGTTTAGCACAGCTTATCATCCTCAAACTGATGGTCAGTCGGAGAGGACGATCCAAACTCTTGAAGATATGTTGAGAGCATGCATGTTGGACTTCAAGGGCTTTTGGGAGGATCATCTACATTTGGTGGAGTTTTCTTACAACAACAGTTTTCAGGCAACTATCCAGATGGCTCCGTTTGAAGCTTTGTATGGTCGTAAGTGTCGTTTACCTGTTTGTTGGGACGATGTCGGTGAACGAAGATTGTTGGGACCAGATTTGGTTGTGCAGACAGTTGAGAAGGTTAACACTATCAGAAATCATATGAAGGCAGCTCAAGACCGACAGAAGAGTTGGGCAGATACGTCAAGAAGACCTCTAGAGTTCGCCGTGGGTGATTTGGTATTCTTGAAGATATCACTGACTAGAGGGGTGATTAGTTTTGGAAGTCGAGGAAAGCTTAGTCCTCGATTCGTTGGACCCTTTGAGATCGTGGAGCGTGTTCGTGAGGTAGCGTATCGTTTGGCGTTACCGCAGTCCTTGGCGAATGTGCACGATGTGTTTCACGTATCTCAACTCCGTAGGTATGTGTGAGATGAAACGCACGTTTTGGATCATTCGGAGCTAACAGTATGAGAAGACTTGACTTTTGAGGAGCGACCGATTGAAATTGTGGATCGAAGGGAAAAGGTTCTTAAAAACAAGGTTATCCCTCTTGTACTGGTTTCTTGGGGTAATCGCTCGCATGGAGAGTCCACTTGGGAACGAGAAGATGAAATAAGGCAGAAGTTTCCTCACCTTTTCTTGTAGTTTTCTATCTTTGTATTCTTGGAATTTCGAGGACGAAATTCTTTTTGTACTTGGGTATAATGTAACACCCGAGCTCAATGCTACTAATTTCTGTTACCGTTTGAACGTAGTGTGGCACTCGTTTCATTTATCTTGCTTGACTGTTGGTTATTGTAAATTTTACCCCGTCAATTCAATTTTGCATATAACAAATTTTGGCATCTAAAATAAAATTAAAAATATTCATCATGGCCTACTTGATACCCCTAGCCTTGTGGTAGCGTCCAGGCATCGTGTTCTCGTCCCGTTCAGTGAAACGGGCGAGTTTGGACGGCTACGCGCGTACATGTGTCCGTTTTGGGGGTATGCTTTTTGATCATAAAACACTTCATTTTAAATTTTGGATCCCGCCTAAAATTTTAATATTTCAATTTCAAATTTTTGGACCCGACCCGGACGCGATTTGGAAATGTTTTACTTTGTGCCAAAATCCCAAAATTTTAATATTTTAAACCGGCATATATTTTCTTAACCTTATAATATTTTACTGTTCACTTAAATCTTTTAAATCTTAAATTTAATTTTTTTCCTAACCTCTAATTTTCTCTCAACCAATCAACTCCCTCCTTTTTAACCCGGGGGCCCCACCCTCTATGTCTCTCCCCTTTCTATCTCTCTCCTCTCGCAACTTTTCTCTCTCTCCCCCGTCTCTATCTCTCTCTCTCTACCTCTCTCCCTCTCCCTATCTCTCTCTTTCTCTCTCCTCTATATATTCTTTCTCCTCTTTTTCTTTTTTTTCAAAACACAGAGAACCCATCGCGAACCCCTCACGTAACCCTAGCCACCGTGCCCGTCGCCGCCGCAGCCCCAACGCCGACGCCAACACCACCAGCATCCCCGCCTCCTCAACCTCATCTCATCCTCCTCCCCCTTCTTCCTGTGCACCCTGCACCAGCGCCGCGGCCACCAGCAACTCCCTGCACGCATCTGCGCCGCCGGATCTGTCACCGCCGGCGGTCTCGCCTCCGTGCCCGGCCCTCGTACAACCCCTGTAAGCTTACCTATCCGTCTCCTTCCTCTTTCCTTTCCTCTCTTTCCCTTTTCTGTAAAGTTTCTGGACTGCAGGATCTCGTCGCTGCCGCCGTAGGCCACCGCCGGAGCTCCGTCGACGAGGTCGACCGTCACCACCCATCCCACGGATCATCGTGAGCACCCTTTCTCAGTTCCTACTTCCTTTCTTCTCTGTTTTCTTTTTATCTTCTTGTTTGCATGGTATTGACATTCACTGTTCTTTCATCGGCCGGAATCCGACGATGCCGACGACGTGACCCGACGTTCCAGTGAGGTACCCCGACCCGTGTGGATCCATTGTTCGTTGTTTGGGTTCATTCCGTGAACTGTGCGCCCGTCGCGAGTTTCCCCGCCGACGTTTATCGTTCCGTTTTTCCGATCCGCGACCCGTCGAGGCAAGTACCCCTTACTACATGCTAAACAATATTTACATATATATTAATGACACCCTAAACCGATAAATTTAACTTGGTACGATTATTTCTCTTTTTCATGATTCAATATTGTTATATAACATTTTTGTCTTTCGAACTTGGAACCTATATATGTAGATATCATTGCATCTATGAAATCTTAACTTGATAACATGACTAAATGGCTATAATTGTCTTACTGCATTCTTGTAATCATCTCTGTGACACAATTGATAACTGTATTGCAAATCGAATGAATCTGCATATTGCTTAATTCATTACTTATATCATGTTGTTGATAACCATGCTTGCTTATATAACTGATTGTGAGCACACCTATGTATCGTTTACATCTTGACCTGACTTACTGCATGCATGGGACCGTACACTGCTTGACTTGACCTGATGTACCATGACCTGACCCGTTACCTGATCCTGTGTCTAATGCCAACAAACCTGACATGTAGTCCTCATGGACCGTTCCTGTTGTCTATCCAGACAAACCTGTTTACCTGATCTTATGTTGGCATTAGTTTCTTGATTTTCGGAATACCTGACTTGACATACACATATAACTTGGGGGTATGGGGAAATCAAAGGTGAAACTTGACTTGTAACTCGACAGTTCACTGCCTGTTCTGGGTGTACACATTCTTGTTTTGTGCCTAGCGGCATGTCTCGGTTTTGGCCGAGAATATTGTGGCCGTGGTCCCGGGTATGTACGGGATACTATCGAGTGTACACATTCCTGTTTTGTGCCTGGCGGCATGTCTCGGCTGCAGCCGAGAATATTGTGGCCGTGGTCCCGGGTATGTACGGGATACTATTGAGTTACATCGATGATTCATTAATTTGGTTTCAAAAACTTTAGAATAGAAAACCTGATAGAACAGTTAGTTTACCCGCTACACACTACCCTGTACTGCTCTGATTCATATTATTGTTACCCTTGTTTTATTCATGTTTATATTGCATTGCCTGTTACCCTGTTTATATTATATTACATGATGACATGACGCGCTGACGTCTGGGTTTTGCATGGCCCAGATTTCGTACCGCTGTTGCAGTCCGAGCAGGAGTACTTCAGCCAGCAGGCTGAGCTGTGAGGAGTCAGTATTAGTTAGTTTTTCTTCCTGCATTTTTCTTCCTGATGTGAGCCCGCATTATGGGACATACATTCCAGTTATTTGTATTGGATCTTTCGCTTCCGCATTTTATTATTCTTGACTCATGATATATTGGATTATGGACATGTTTAGATAGTTTTATTGTGTTCTTGATATCTCTACAGCCGTAATGTGACTGTGGATGGATGCTTCCTACCCACAGGTAGCATGGTTGGCTATGTCACGTGCCCACTTTAGCGTACTCTGGGAAGCGGGGCGTGACAATATTTCACAAATACCCCTATGCAAAGCAAAAACTATAGAAGCAATCAAAAGACAAAACCGAGGGTTGTAGCATCTGCCAGTTATTGCTAAAGAGGTCACTCCCGGTGAAGGGATTTTGGCTCTTTCCTTATCGAATAAGGTGCTGGATGTTTTACAAGGAACACCGCTATGCAAAGCAACAACTAGACCTACCTGTTTTTGAAAATTCAATTCCACAATATCTTTAGGTTTCTTTTATTTCATTAATCTCATTAATGAAGTCCCATCATTTTAAGTAACCTAAACATCACAGATAAATACAACATACGCTTATGCCATCCGCATTCGCCTCGATGTCTCCTCGTGCACCGTTAGGTTAGGCAACTAACGGTAGAGCGGGGTAGTGCTAGCGCGGGTGTAAAACATAAGCAACGTCTATATAATATATCACATATACTATATCCTGTATTCATCTCATCAATATATCAAATGATCACATCACAGATATCGCAGCAGAAAACAACATATGAAATATTGGATATACTAGGATTTCCGGGTTTTATTTTAAGCCTGTATAAAACACGGATTCTATGGTCGTTATGAATAGCCAATTCCACACCCCTAGACCCCTACGAGAGCGGCAAGCAACCCTACCAATTCTAGAACTAGGGGATCCGGTCTCGACTCCTCGAGATGGTCTCCCACTAGACCCTAGAACCCGGTTACTTATGCTCCTCGCCTTTGGTCTATCCTAATGCGGAAAAGTAAATAATATACAATGGTGACACCATCCTCAACCCGGAAGTGCCCTAGTAAAAGAATATTACATACAATGAATTTTACATGAATGAAAATGAAAAACTCTTATCTCACATAAAACCCCCAGCTATTCAAAACACGACGATCCAATATAATATATCCCAGCAACACATAACATCACATGTTATCAACGTAAGTAAATATGCGTATCCCAATTGTCGTTGACATATAGCAACGAAACCGGTGATACAACACATATTACACTTACGGTCGTAGAAAAGAAAGTGAAAAACTACAACAGTTGGAATCCGCAACCACCTTAGACATCGCATGCCTAACCAAATGAATTCCTTAGACATCACATGCCTAACAATTATAAACCCCGTGTTTTAGTCTCGATCTCGAAAATACTTTTCAATATCAAGTTGGGCAATTCAACAAGATTCCCGACATCCTAATCGAATGCTCGTCGGAAACTTTAGTAGACGGCCGCACCCCCGATGCCATCGACGAAGTGCACTAAGGCGGAACACCGCTGCCGCGAGCACCCGAACAGATGCTTTTGGCGATGGGGTTCTCCCACAGTCACTTGGTCAGGGCTATGGGGCATGGCTATCTATTAAGTTTACCCGGCGAGTATCCGCATACGCTACGTGATTGCGACGGACTTTTGATCACATCAAAATTCCGTGGCAACCGATCAAATGAGACTAAACTGCTAGATTTATAAAATTCAAACTAGTTATCTCATAACTACTTGTGGATTCCAAATATTTTATCCCATCACATGATACCTGGACGATGTTAAACTTTTCGATCGATTCATCAAAATCCCATAATTTCCTGACAGCTCAACACTTGAGCACAGTTTTAGTAATACCCAGAATATGCCACAGTACCTATGCACCAGCCGTAGAAGGGCAAACCCAAGACTCACTCATGTCGCCATGGAACTACGGTAAACCCTAGGGTTTGACCGCGGTTCTGCGATCCAAAAAAGTTGAGTTAGGGTTTTATTCTTCTAGAGGTACTTGCATGTTTTTCCGAATACGTTAAACTTGGAAAAATGGGTTTTTGACATTCGATCGAACTTTTTAACTTCGCCTAGACAATATGTGAATAATCCAAAACATTGTTAAAACTACGAATACGAAACACTCTGAATTATTTATAGTGTAATTTCACATCACATGCAAAATTAGCAAAAACAAACAACACCCGAGACATCAAAATCAAGTCACTGGAACACACAAAAATTTTCAGGGGGGAGCTCGGAATTGGGCCGAGATCATGCACATGGTGGCCGGCCAAATTTTCCCCAAACTGCCTCAAATTTCACTAGTGTTCATGTTATATCACATACAACACTCTATACTTGTTTTAAATTTTTTTTGACAATTATTTAAAATCGACAGTAACTACAATTTTGCGTTTCAAGTTTCGGAGTATTTCGGTTTCGTAATCCTAACAAAATCTGTCTAAATTTTTAGCATGGTTCTGATACCACTGCAGGGTTACCTAAGATGGCAGCAAGGTTTCGGGAGGATCTTCCATGTCAAATTCAAAAATTTGCCATTTTAGCTAACCCTAACTAAGAATCGTTAACTAGAAATCGACGGAATATAAAATGCAAACACTTTGCAAGTCTAGTGAGCAAGGAATACAACCTTTGTAGACTGGTCCTTCACTTCAATAGCTCCGTGTAGTAGTCCCTTTCGCTGCGATCATGAACTCCGGACTCTAGAGAGGCTCCCATGAAGAAACGAACATGCTTGCTTCGAAGACTTCGAGGCCGAAGATGATCTACGTCGAGAAGACACTAACACAAGCTATCTCTTCACTAATTATGAAATTAGCGAAGCAAACACCCTATACTAAATGGCAAGTAGTAGAGGATTATGAAGTAGGAATTTTGCTCACTTTAGATTTCATATTCTCACTCATTTTCTCACATCTCCATTGAAGCTAGAAAGCTTGAGATGAAGAAGAAGAAGAATGAACTCATATGAATGAATGATCCAAATGAATTATTGCAACCATGGGTGAGTTAAGCCCTCATACCTAACTCATGTAGAGAATTAACCAAGGGCTATGGTTAAGGGTTGGATTAAGAAAAATATCCTAATTTAGACAAAAGTGTGGACTTTGTCAATGTTTCTACAAGCTTCATCCAAGCTTGACAACCTTGACCAAGTCTTCTCTCTTTTGTTTATAACTTAAGAAATAAATAAAAACCCTAACTTAACCCTAGCATGGTTTAAGTCTCATTCACCCATCTTGCATGTATCATCAAGCATGATATAAAATGATGTACACTTGCATATATCACATATATACAATATGCACAAACCAAGTGAGAAAATAATCATAAGTGAGCTAATACTATTTAATGTAATGTAATATATCTAATATATAATTATACATTAAATTATTAAATCAACTCTTGATTTAATAATCCGGCTATATCACATATAACCGACTAATATCATGTGTAACAACTTATCGAATCAACACTTGATCCGATAATCCGGCTATATCGCATATAACCGACCAATGTCACAAATCGCGAGAATAGAATGCGGTATCTCATATCGTATCAATCTCGTTCCCGCACATATCATATATGTGCTCCTACTCCGTTTTGCCTGAGCTAGGAAACCTCTGTGTAGGACTCTAAAGACTCGTCAATACGCTGGCAGTAGGTGATGATCATATCAAACACCCATAAGCCGCAAGCGGTCTGCTAAACGTAACGGCCACCCGGGTATTAAGCGATCAGAAGATCATCAAGCAAGCCTGCTCACTCTCCTGTGAATCCAATCAGTAACAGTACCGTACAGTCCGGTCTCTTCGTCTGATATGTCGCATATCTCGTCTAGGGGTGGTAAACGTCAGACCCCAGTAACTCGATAAGTCATGCCGATGTGAGGCTCATAACGGGTCAAGAAACTACTGATAACACTTACCAGTATATCTCTGAGGCAGCCCTGTCCAGGGACTTCCTATTATAGCCAATCGAGCACAGCGCAATATCAACTCCCAATACCGGGAGAGACGAAACACCTCCTATCACTCATTGCCTCCATGTGACTCGGGACTGTACCCAAAAGCCACCGTTTTGCACATTCTCTTGAACGTGGTAAGGTGGAAATCAAAGTACAGTGGGAATCACACAAGACTCTATGACGATCTCGGGTCTACAGACTAACCTGTACCAGTGTCACCAGAGAACTGCCATCTGACGTTAGATATAATACCATCTGGGAGTTCTCGGCGATTCCGTTCAGTGTACCCAGTCTCCACCGAGCACCCGTATACAATCTCTGATGTCAAACACCAATGGATATGGGATCATCCATCGCCCATCTACATGGGTCGAGAAGCCATACGCTAGTCTACTCTGGTATATCGATGCCCTGTCTCGATACACCTACGACTAGGAACATTTGAAGGATTTACTTAGCGACTACACTGTCCCCACTAGTATGATCTGCATCATAGTCCTGGTAGTCAAGTACTCATCTTAAGGGCTTTATCAACATGTAACATAGAGACAAGTACATGTTAAGATAAAGAGCATCCAGATAGCATACTATCATATCGAGCAAGAAAGTCCTCTAATATATGTCCAAGCATCCACTACAATATATATCGTATGTACAGTAATGGCCTCTAGGGCATACATATCACTAACAGTTCCTCATATTGTATGTGGATGAAATATTTCTAATAGGCAATGAGTACCAACATTGCAGTCACTGGCTATCACAAAATTTCTTGATGAAGAATTTGGGTGAAGGATCCTATATACTAGGTATAAAGATCTATAGAGATAGATCTAAGAGGATATTTGTGTTATCCTAATCTAAGTACATAGATGACATAATGAAGAGGTTCAATATGGAACATACCAAGATGATTAATGTACCTACTGGGCATGGTATATCTCTCTTTAAGGATATGTCTTCCAAGACATATGAGGAGAGAAAATGCATGGATAAGACGCCATATGTTTTGGCAGTTGGGTCTATCATATATGCGATGTTATGTACCAGACCTGATGTGGTTTATGCACTTGGTGCAGTAAGTCGATATCAGTCTAATCCTGAAGAACAAAACTGGATTGCTGGTAAGGCTATACTTAAGTATTTAAGAAATACTAAGAAGATGTATCTTATATTCGGTAAAGGTGACCTCAAGGATGGGGTGTTTACTGACTCTAGTTTTGAGAGTAAATACGAAAGATAATATAGCGGATCTATTTACTAAAACTCTTTTTCAACCGCAGTTTGAGAGACTCGTTGAGATGTTTTGTATATGATACCACAATAATTGGCTCTAAGTGCAAGCGGGAGATTGTTAGATGTAGGTGCCCTTAGAGGCAATTAGTTGTAATTGCGACCTACATGTATAGAAATTTCTCGTTCGTAATAATAGTATGGTATTTGGTTTTTTTCTTTATTAGTATATCTTTTATTACTCTGTTTATTATTGATTACTAATAAAGTCCGTAGAATAATACTAGACTACAGGATTGTGATGTAGATCACAATAGTGAGACCTGACTAGTCGATAAGTATATTATTAAATGTTCCTAGTCGTAGGAGATTGAGACAGGACATCGATACTCCGGAAGACTAGCATATATTATACTTACTCATCAGAGAGAGTAATGACTGTTCTCATAGTCATCTGGTATGGTGACATCAGAGTATCGTATGCAGGTGCTTATAAATGATAAGTACACCAAACGACTCATTTTGAATTTTCAGTTGGTAATTATACATAGCTGTCAGATGGAAATTTATATAGTGACAACTGGTACGACTTAGTTTCTAGACCTGAGACTCACCATATTACCTTGCGTGTGCCAGAGAATACTTTAGTTACTACCCAACCACAGATCCATTAATACTGTGTATAACGGTAGTAGTTAGGTATGATTGAATTCATGTGAAATTTGTGACGAGTTAACTTGGGATTTGTTTCTCTGATATATGGAGAATAGTTTTCTGCAGTGTGCGATATATCAGTGATCTAAATTTTTTGGCTAAAGTACTAAAGATCAAATGATAAGTGGTTATCAGTTTGATCTCAGGATTACATGATAATATCAACACGACAGTTACCTGAGTTATTAGGATTTGACAGTACTACCAAACCCTAAACCAAATAAGGAGTATAAGTAGATGAAGAGACCGGACCGTACGGTTGTTGCCACTGATAGGTATTGATTTGCTTGTATATCATTTTTCTATTCTAATCCAGTCATCGAAAGTTTACCCAGGTAGTCTAAATACGTAGCTATCGTCCTTTATAGACTTATGGATTTTACAGTTCACAGAATTAGTTCGTATTGTTCGAATTAATTATCCACTGCTGAGTAAACGTTAAACCTCCGGGCACACATAGGTGAACTCCTGCTTGCCAAACATGGAAGTATAAACTAAAGAAGAGTTAGTATATGTTTGATATACAAAAGGAATTAATTAAATAAGTATATTTGATATATTATTGATATTTAATTAAATAAGGGTAAAATCGTCAGATGCGATTTGGTGTACGACTCAAAATAATATATGATATTAGATGAGTAAATAATACATGCATATATATGTGTGTGTGTGTGTGTGTGTATGTGTGTGTGTGTGTGTGTGTATTAAATATGTATTTATATATTTATAATTACACATATATATATATTCATAATATAATATATATATTCATAATATAATATATATATTCATAATATATATATATATATATATATATATATAATATTAATGCGCACTTGATGTGCAGGAAATATTATGTGTGACATATACATATGTAAAGTATATGTATGGGCCAAAAATTACAAGAGCCCAACATGTATTAAGTTGCAATTAATTAGTTTGTTTAAGAAGTTAAATAAATAAATTAATTGTAAGGGTTTAAATTAGAAAACTATATCCCTATATATAGGCTTCTAAAGATACAAACCCTAGCCCTAACAAATGCCTCTTCCTCTCTACAAAAAGTTTCGGCTCTCTCCTCCTTCCTCTTTGGCCGAAAATTTTTGTGAGATGAATTAAAAATTTAATTTTTAATTTCTCTTCTTTAATTAATACTTCTCTCTAATTAATTAGATTAGCTAATTAATTAATTAGAGTTTATAAATCTTGGAGATTTGTGTCGAGGAAAGCAAAGAGTCATCAAGTCGTCTTGATTGGAGTAGGGATCGCTAGCACAACGAACGGAACGCAAATCCGATTTTATGTAAAGGTATAATTCTTCTCAAATAAATTAAGTGTTAATTTATTTCTTTTATTATTAACATAATTTATAAACCCTAAATTGGTGTTGATGTAAAAATTTTAATTTTTCCTTCCGCTGCGTTTACACCAATTTTCACTAACAGTTCACTGTTTCATGATTTTCGCTTTTTACTTATATGCTTGTCATTTATCGCTTTTATGATTATACCTTTAATTTGGGACTTACCAAGCGCAAACTTGCTGACGGAAACTCTTTATTTTCTTTCCTTCCTTTGGAATGTTCGTCAGGTGGCTTAGGAACAGAAGAGATTGAACCGACGTAGGAGGAATACTCTCAGCAGTTATCATAGGCGGATTTCTAGTCTTACCTTCAAAATTTAATTTTCAGTATGCCTAATTGTTCGGGCTTCGTTATTTTATTTCACTGTATCTTATTTTTAGACTCTTGTCAACTGTTTGAACATTGTGCGATTTGAATGTAATAATTGTAGTTGAATTTTATTCTCTTGCTTTATTCTTATTATATATTTATATTTCTTATAATACACTTATAAAATAACGAAGCCTGAACATTTAAATATATAACAAGTTTTCATATCGTGGTGTAGAACATATTAGAATCTATCCAGTCCAGACACATATTTTTAAAACACAGTCCGCGTTAATTTCCGTTGCTTTTAAGGTTTCGAAATTTTTTAGAAATTTGTAGGACTTTCGGTCTATTTATCTAAATAACTAAGTTCCACGCGATTTGGATTCTTGAAGCTCTAGTTATGATTAAGTTAACATCAGGGTTTGAAACAGAATTTTAATTTCTGGGCAAAAATTATGGATTGTTTTGCAAGGCATATATCGGTTTGTTTTATACATTTCCGAGTCAACAAATATAGAGGAAAGTTATATTTCTGCCAATTAGGCATCCATATGTATAAGATTTGTCACAAACCGACATCGGGAGCTCAAGTTATGTCATGTTTAAAAACAGTGTGCGAATCAGGACAGATTCTGTCCAGATTCGTCACATAATTTTAAAAGGCAAAATTCTATATATTATGTCGGTTTTTAGGAAAACGTTAAAACTAGGAAAATCTAGCTATTTCGATGTAGAGGTCCAAAACACTTGAGTTTGCTCAAAACGGATCTCGGAAGATAGAGTTACGGGTCTATAAAGGTGGCCGATAAAAACCGTTTTCTGGTTTATGAAAACAGTAAGCAAAATCATAAAATGTAATCCGTAATTTGGTTCGAGTTGATAATTTTATAGAACGTGTAAAAATAAACTATCTACTACTCTACTTAATTTTATTAGAATATCAGATTATAGAATTTAACTGTAATATGTTTTAAAAATGCATTAGTGTTAAAAGGGGTGGGCTTTCAAAAATATGGTCTCAAAAATATGCGGTTTGAATTTTAATAGTAAAAATATGGATTAGAGTGTGATCCTTTCATTGACAATTAATAAATAAAGTGAGCTATTGTATATGAAGCAAACACAAAAATTTATCATTAAATCTACGCGGAGTCAACCACTAGCATTTTATTTCATAGGTATTATTTAAACGAGAGATTAACCGAGCATAACCAGTAGTGACATGATGGAGACATGGAAATAAGGTGGTAACATATCGCAAGAGGGAAAAGGAGAGGAGGAGGATAAGGAGACTTACGTGATGTGTGAGTCGGTATAGCAACCTGTAACAACCCTAAACTTTCTGTACAAAATTTTTGTAAAGTACAGAAAGGAGTACCTTAGCCTGAGCACAAGCTAAAAGTATTTCTTATTTAAGAACAGTAAGAAAGCACTTGTAGCTAATTGGTAAAGCCTTGCACTGCTGTGACATAGCCTCTGTGTTCAAATCCCCCCAGCCACATATTATTTTTAAATGATTTTTCTTTCAAACTTTTTGGAAACCCAAAAGTATACACGTGCAATACATGTAAAAATGAAAAGTCACAAAAATCAAACATGTGGAAAATATTGTACACACAGACCCCGACACGTGGCATTCATCCAAGTCCCAACCCAACCCAAGTGGCCGGCGAGATTGCGCTCTAGGCCAGCGCCGCCGGGCCCCCCATAGCAAATTCCCCTATTTTTTTACCCTAACCCCTTGGCCCCCCACTACTCTTCTTCTGTTTAATTTTCCTGCAATTAACAGAGAATTAAAATTAGCTTTAAAAACAAATTTTAAAGCATTTTAATTCTCATTTTTAATTCCATAAACCTTAATTCTATCCTATAAATACCACCTACACCCTATCCCTCTCTATTATGAAATCTATTGTCAAAACTCTCAAAGTTTTCCAAGTCCAAAAAGTTATACAAGTAGAGTTAGCCCAAGGTCAAGTTCCGGCGACGATTCGGGACAAATCCGGCGACATCGCGACTCCACAAAGTTCACAACTTGTTCCTATATCTCTTCTCTCTTCTCCAAAACCGTAAGTCCCCTCCCCTCTCCTCTCTTTCTATTCTAAAACAATCTCTTATTAAAACTCGTCGGAAGCGGAGTTATTCCTTCCGATTCTAATTTCGTTAAAAACCTAAATTTTCTTAACAACAAATTAACTATCTCTTTATATATTGTTTAGCAACCATAAAACAACATTTGGAACAAGTTTCAATTCAAAATACAATGTTATACAACTTTCATTTCACTTTTACCGTTAAATACCACAAAGTTTACCTACATTATTTCATTATATTTGCTCATATTATCTTTAAAAAACTCACGAAGTAATGACCTACCTCATCACAACACTTATCATGACATAACACGATAGCTTTTGGAACAATATTTTGTGGGACAAATACAATTTTACATTTAAATACCAAAAACTATTAAAACCGTATTCTTTAAATTGTTTTAAATCAAATTCCTTACGATTACGTCTCTACAACCCACTTTTGGGGAACCCAATTTGGTTGGTGCGGGTTATCGCACATCCTCGGGACTAGTAGAGCGAGATGCAGACCTCCTCATGGAGCATACGATCTCGATGGAATTTTTATTATTACATTTCTTAAGAAAACGTGATTTCTATTAATAAATTAATTCTATTTTTAATATATGTATATATATATATATGTAAATATTATCAAAATATCTATTTTAAATATATAATATATTCCATGTTTTCTAAATCAAAAGAAAAGAATCACAAAAGTTCATGAAAATACCATCAAGAAATCAATACAAGTCAATTTACATGAAAATACCATATACTATTCAATTTAGGTTTATATCCATTAGAATATTTCATCTTATAAAAATTACATCTATGAAAACCCTAAGGACGATAAATAAATACTTGAGGTTTATTTTGAAAATACATCAAAACTATTTTTCATAAAACCCCTCAAGTTATATTAATTTACAATAAGGACCCTAGTAAATATAGGTTTAAGTGGGACCAATTCTCTTGCGTCTCAGGGAGCCGGAGAAAGTGAGTGCTTGCCTATTTAAGGTAGACAACTAAAAACGGGATTATCAATACGGTAACTGTTTTCGAAAAAGACACAAATCCTGCCGTCCATGTGCAGCAGTTACCGATAACTCCAAAACCTAATTCAGGACATCAAATTCTGTTTAAGTGTCTGACTCAGACAGAGTCTCAGTTTAATCCGAATACAATTCCAATCTACATACAATTCAAATACAGCTCCAATACAACATGAATTCATTTATACCAGAATACAATCTATATCAATATGACTTGATTTGACCGAACCATGGATATACATGAATTTGATCACATGACTATCCGTTTACATTCTTTTTGTTTACATGAACAACTGATATCATGGTTTCGGCAAGTCTTACATCTACAAATTACTACAAAACAATACAATAAAACATTACGGGGTCTTTAAAGGGGTAGACAGGTACGGAATGCGTTAAAAGTGGCACGAGATGGTCATTAAAAGACGTAACTAAACATCCATTGCCGTTGTTCCGTGGGGTTTGACAGAGCCTTGTACTACGGGTTACCTTAGTCCTCGGGATAGTTGGACTCCTCTCATAAACACTAATATCTTCTGTACCAAACTACAAACAACTGCGTTAACATATCTATCAAACATTATACCAGTTATATTCTCTCTTATCTGTCGATTCTATTTCTATCTCTCTTTGGGACTTACCGAGCGATTGTTCGCTGACGACATTCCCTTTCTATTCTTTCTTTGGAATGTTGTCAGGAGGACCCGACTCTCTAGAGATTGAGCCCAACTCAGACGACTTGGAGCAGTTCTCAGAAGACCCCAAGCTTTAGTCACTTGTATATACTTTTATTTCCAGTTCATGCCATTTTTTAGGCATTGCTTTCCATATTGTATTTACTTTCCAGTTGTATTGTAAAGAAATGTTTAATAAATAAAAAGTTGTTGTTCATTTACATCTCATGTCTTTCTTGTGTACTTTTACATTATATTGCTTATCTACGCTTATCGTGTTTACTTCTGAGTAAATACGTTGTGTGACCCGTCACGTCTCCTTACCGTACTCTGGGAAGCGGGGCGTGACAGGTTTTATTGGCGGCCCATGCAGGTCTGTTCTGCATGAAGTCATACCGTGCAGGGTCAGTTCTGCATGAAAACCTAAGTAATATATCACAAGAACAACAACTAAAACATTCTTTACATTTCCTATTCTTTGAATCTATTCTAACCCTATTTTTCTTTCAAGGTTATGGATTCCCCAAACAATACTAGCACTAACGTGATCGGCAACACCACACCACCACCTCTTCCACTTACGCCTACCGTTGTAGCTATGATCAACGAGCAGACGGTACTGCTTGAGGCAATTAAGAGCCTCTTGGAGGGATAGCAGCAACAGACTACTATTTTATTGCATCGCCCAGAAGCTGAGGCACCTGAAGTGAAACAATTCCGGGCACTGCAACCTAAGAATTTCTCTGGGAAAGAGAGCCCCTTGGAAGCTGAAGAATGGGCTCAATCCATTGAGGACGATCTGGAAGCAGCACAAGTGCCAGAGATTGCTTGGATAAGAGTTGCAAAGTTGCAACTAATTGACAATGCCAGGGTATGGTGGAAGGCGGAAGAAAGCCGTCTTCCACAGCGATCGAATGGAGGATTTTTCGTGACATGTTTGACGCGAAATATTTTTCCGAGACTGCCCGATTTGACATGGAGCAACAATTTATCCACTTGCAACAAGTTTTGATGTGGACCAAATCTGTGGATGAGTATGATGCCGAGTTTACTATGTTGAGGAGGTTCGCGGCACATCTCATATCGATTGCTGAGATCAGGGCCAGAAGGTTTCAGCAGGGGTTGGACAGGAAATCCAAGTTGCTCTAGCTATATGAGATTTCCCAACCCATGACCTAGCTTTGAAGGCTGCCTGTCGATATGAGGCAGTAGTGAAGAAGAAGGACGGACCCAATCTGCCGGGATGAAGCGCCCTGCTACTCAGATAGCAGGAGCCTCTTCCAGGACACCGTTTGTACCCAGGGGATCGGAATTAAAATTTAACCGGCCAAGTCTAGACTTTTGCTACTACTGCAAGAAAGATGGACACATGTTGAAGGACTGCAGGTGCGCAAAAGGCCTGTGCTTAGTTTGTGGCGCATCCACTCATAGAATTGGGACATGTCCTTATAGACGCAACCCAGTTCCTGTACACATCAACTATCCGCAGTGGCCAACTATTCAGGCATCTGCACCTCGTCTTGCTCTTCCAGCTCCACCTCTACGTAGACCTTCTGCACAGCCTACTCACCAATTCCATCAGGCATTGAGGAACATGCCTCGAGAGCAGAGGACCATTCCCCAAGGACAGAGGAATGTGCCCCCAGCTAGGAGGAACGTACCCCAACGACAGGCTTACACATTAGCGGCCGTAGAAGCCGAGGATATAGACCAAGTTAACACTGGTAATTACTTTCAATCTTTTCAAACCCTTACATCATTTCGTTACTTTTCATACACTACCAGTATTTCTTTCACCACCTCTATCACCAAATTTTTTCTTGAATCTGTTACAACTTCCATCTATAAATTTCGAGGACGAAATTTTTATAAGGAGGGTAGAGTGTAACAACCCTAAAATTTTTGTACAAAATTTTTGTAAAGTACAGAAAGGAGTACCTTAGCCTGAGCACAACTTAAAAATATTTCTTGTTTAAGAATAGCAAGAAAACACTTATAGATCATTGGTAAAACCTTGCACTGCTGTGACATAGCCCTTGTGTTCAAATCCCCCCAGCCACATATTATTTTTAAATGATTTTTCTTTTAAACTTTTTGGAAGCCTAAAAGTTTATACGTGCAATACACGTTGTTCCCGCCAAAAATTTCTGCACAAAAGAGCCCAAGGCATCAAATGGCAGCGATACGCTTAAGAAAATGCGAACCAGTATTGTCCGGGCTGTATTTTAATAAACTCCTGAATGAGAAACAGCTAAATTTTGATGGTATCGAAGGCGTCTCGAAAAATCCTTCGATTTGATATATTATGGGCCTCATAATTAATCCGGGATCAAAAGTTATGAGGCATCACGTGCCCACACGTGACCATTTACAGGCAAAGCTTGTAGGCACTGAATAAAATGGGGTCACGTGCCATCACGTGATAGGACTTTGAAAACCCACTGAAGAAAATTAAAAGTGCAATAAAACAATCAAGAATTACCTCAATGAGGTATCACGTGCTCACACGTGACCAACGGTCGCGTGTTGACACGTGACAATTAAAACAGAAATAAAATAACAAACGTCTGAAGGAAATACCTCAATGAGGTGTCACGTGCTCACACGTGACCAATGGTCACGTGTTGACACGTGATGGTTAAAACTTTAGCGTAAGTAAACGCTGAGAAAAGGACTCAATTGGGAGTCACGTGCTCACACGTGATTGGCTTCGAAAGCCTTACAGTTAATAGAATTAAAATTCTAAAAGCTTCTAAATCTTTCCAAATGGAAAAAGATTATGGGGACCGTTAGATTAAAGATCCAAGGGTGATTAAAAATCACCAATTTATGGAAAGATTTTAGATAAGGAAAGATTTCCCTGTAAATCTCACCAGAAATAACAAACAGAATATCTTTTGGATTTAAAATCCAACGGTGAACAAAATTCACTGAATGATCTAAAGGCTCATATTAAATATGAAAACAAATCAAATCTTTCAATGAAAGATTTATTAAACAAATTGATTCTTTTCCTTCTCCTATAAATAAGAGCTAAGAAGAGAAGAAAGATATATATAGAGTTTTGGAATCTTGAAATTTCAGAGAGAAAAAGAAAGGAGAATTTAATTCTCAACAAAGAAAACCCTAGGTGAGAAAAGAAAGGGGATCAAAACTTCAAAAAAAGAATTTAATTCTTAATCTAAGAGTTTAACTCTTATGCAAAAAGAACTTAGTTCTTTCTCTGGTTGAAGATCTGCAAAGAGCACATCTCCCATAAGTTGAGAATTTAATTCTCATCGGTTTGAGATCCTGCCCTGCAGATCCAAAACTTAAAGGGAGAATTGGGCTTAAAGAATTTAATTCTCCCAAAATCATAATTAGGGTTTAACCCTATATGAGAATTTAATTCTCCCAAACTCACAGGAATTTAATTCCTTCATGATGAACTTGGGGTTTAAACCCTATCTGAGAATTTAATTCTCCTACAATTATAGGAATTTAATTCCTTCAAGATAGATAGAACTAGGGTTTAACCCTAATTGAGAATTTAATTCTCTCTGATTTACAGGAATTTAATTCCTCCTCAATGATAATAAGGTTTCACTCTATATAAGAATTTAATTATTTTACAATAGGAATTTAATTCCTCCAAAATCATAATTAGGGTTTAACCCTATTAAAGAATTCAATTCTTTAAAATAACATAGAACTTAAAAGATCTCCATGCATGCAAAAGACTAAGGTCACGTGTCCCCACGTGACCCCTGAAAAGATCCCCAAAATGAGAAGGGAAAAAGCTCGGAGGCAATGCCTCACGTGCTCCCACGTGACTCTTAAAACAAAAGAGAATAAATTCAAAGGCAGAACCATTCTTGGGCGGCCTCACGTGTCCCCACGTGTCCCCTAGTAAAACGCTTTAATAATCAATGACTGGAAGCCCGCCACGTGCCCACACGTGATGGCCTGAAGAACAAAAGTGTTTAACACTTATCTGAATATCCTGAGAACAAAATAAGGGGATCTGGCCCCACTTTTTGATGCTATCACATGCTCCCACGTGACCGCTCCTTCTTCTAGTGTTTAACACTAATCTGATAATTTTGTTGCCAGTGTTTAACACTGTTATCTGTTAGTGTTTAACACTAATTTGAGGATCACATTTCTAGTAATTTGATAATCTGATTACTAGTGTTTAACACTATTGTTCTTTAGTGTGGAACACTAGCTTCAGCCCAATTGACTAATTTTTTAGAGGCAAAGCCTCCCCTTCAATGGACCAACAGAGGGCTAATATTCCAAACTTGATTGGACTTAGCCCAAGAAGGCCATAAGTCCTCAATTCAGACTTAACTGAGCCAATGTGCTCATAATATAATTAATTGATATTAGTTCCAAATTGGACTACAGATCACTTAATCCACTTTGGTTCGAGGGTACATCTCTTCACTCCTCTGATATTTGTCGTTGTAATCCTTCAACGTCTTCAGAGAGGTGACGGGTCCCGATAACCACACACTTCACAGACTATGACGTCTCTAAACTGGACTGTGGGGTCTTTAAACTCACGGACTATGATGTCCTTAACCTTGACTGTGAGGTCTTTAAACTCACGGACTATGATGTCCTTAACCTTGACTGTGAGATGTTTAAACTCACGGACTATGATGTCCTTAATCTCGACCGCGATGTCTTTAAACTAACGTTGGACTACTACGTCCTTAAACTGGTAATTGACCGCAATATCCCTAAACTAAACAATTGAGTCCAAATGCTCTTTTGTTGGATCTAAACGATCCCGTTAAGTTGATCTTAGTCTAAAATAAGACTAACGTATCCTTAACAAACGTTTAAGTCGATCTTAGTCCCAAATGAGGTTAACGTATCCTTAAACCCAACCCCCCAAACCCAAATCTAAGAGGATACAGATTTGGACTAGTCCACGTCCTACGGGCGACGACATAAATTAGTCTCTGTATACAATCCACGGGCAACCAAACACAAAACAAACACCTACGACACGAAGTGACCATCTGGAGAAAGACAAAGTTGTTACCGTGATGCGGTAGCGTAATAAACTGCAGGGGCTTGCGCCTGTAGGGAAGAGCACCCCCACAATCAAAACCCTCTCAAATGAGGGGGAATCTGACGAAGTCTGCTACATCGGCCACATCCGTTTAAATCTTCGATACATGGTGTCATAAATCAACTTGGTATCTTCGGAGAGGTGGACGGATAGCACCAATTAGCATCTTCCCCGAATCTCAGGCAAGACGTCTGTCTTGCGCGTCTTTCGGAGGGGAACCCACGTAAAAATGAAAAGTCACTAAAATCAAACATGTGGAAAATGTTGTACACATAGACCCTGACACGTGGCATTCATCCAAGTTCCAACCAACCCAAGTGGCCGGCGAGATTGCGCTCTGGGCCGGCGCCACCGGGCCCCCCTTAGCAAATGCCCCCATTTTTTAACCTAACCCCTTGGCCTCCCCCACTACTCCTCTTCTGTTTGATTTTCCTGCACATTAACAGAGAATTAAAATGAGCTTTAAAAACAAATTTTAATGCATTTTAATTCTCATTTTTAATTTCCTAAACCCTAATTCTATCCTATAAATACCACCCTACACCCTATCCCTCTCTATTCTAAAATCCATTGTCAAAACTCTTAAAGTTTTCTAAGTCCAAAAAGTTATACAAGTGGAGTTAACCCAAGGTCAAGTTCCGGCGACGATTCGGGACAAATCCGGCGACACCGCGACTCCACAAAATTCATAACTTGTTCCTATACGTTTTCTCTCTTCTCCAAACCCTTAAGTCCCTTCTCCTCTTCTCTCCTCTTTTTCTATTCTAAAACAATCTCTTATTAAAACTTGTCGGAAGCGGAGTTATTCCGACTTCCGATTCTAATTTTTTTAAAAACCTAACTTTTCTTAACAACAAATTAACTATCTCTTTATATATTGTTTAGCAACCATAAAACAACATTTAGAACAAGTTTCAATTCAAAATACAATGTTATACAACTTTCATTTCACTTTTACGGTTAAATACCATAAAGTTTACCTACGACATTATTTCATCATATTTGCTCATATTACTTTTAGAAAACTCACGAGCTAATGACCTATCTTATCAAAACACTCATCATGACATAGCACGATGGCTTTTGGAACAATATTTTATGGGGCAAATACAATTTTACATTTAAATATCATAAACTATTAAAACCGTATTCTTTAAATTGTTTTAAATCAAATTCCCTACGATTGCGTCTCTACAACCCACTTTTGGGGAACCCGATTTGGTTGATGTGGGTTATCGCACATCCTCGAGACTGGTAGAGCGAGATGCAGACCTCCTCACGGAGCATACGATCTCGATGGAATTTTTATTATTACAATTCTTAAGAAAACGTGATTTCTATTAATAAATAAATTCTATTTTTAATAAATATATATATATGTAAATATTATCAAAATATCTATTTTAAATATATAATATATTCCATATTTTCTAAATCAAAAGAAAAGAACCATAAAAGTTCATGAAAATACTATCAAGAAATCAATACAAGTCAATTTACATGAAAATACCATATACTATTCAATTTAGATTTATATCCACTAAAAGATCCCATCTTATAAAAATTATATCTATGAAAACCCTAAAGACGATAAATAAATACTTGAGGTTTATTTTGAAAATACATCAAAACTATTTTTCATAAAACCCCCTCAAGTTATATTAATTTATAATAAGGACCCTAGTAAATATAGGTTTAAGAGGGTACAATTCTCTTGAGCCTCAGGAAGCCAGAGAAAGTGGATGCTTGCCTATTTAAGGTAGACAACTAAAAACGGGATTATCAATACGGTAATTGTGTTCGAAAAAGACACAAATCCTGCCGTTCATGTGCAGCAGTTACCGATAACTCCAAAACCCAATTCAGGACATCAAATTCCGTTTAAGTGTCTGACTCAGACAGAGTCTCAGTTTAATACCATAATACAATCTATATCAATATGACTTGATTTGACCGAACCATGGATATACATGGATTTGATCACATGACTATCCGTTTACATGAACAACTGATAACATGGTTTTGGAAAATCTTACATCTACAAATTACTACAAAACAACATAATAAAACATTACAGGTTTTTTAAAAGGGTAGACTGGTAGAAATGTGTTAAAAGTGGCACGAGATGGTCATTAAAACACGTAACTAAACATTCATTGCCGTTGGTCCATGGGGTTTGACAGAGCCTTGTACTACGGGTTACCTTAGTCCACGGGATAGTTGGAATCCTCTCGTAAACACTAATATCTTCTGTACCAAGTTACAAACAACTGCGTTAGCATAACTATCAAACATTATACCAGTTATATTCTTTCTTATCTGTCGATTCTATTTCTATCTCTCTTTGGGACTTACCGAGCGATTGTTCGCTGACGACATTCCTTTTCTATTCTTTCTTTGGAATGTTGTCAGGAAGAACCGACTCTCTAGAGATCGAGCCCAGCTCAGACGACTTGGAGCAGTTCTCAGAAGACCCCGAGCTTTAATCACTTGTATATACTTTTATTTCCAGTTCATGCCATTGTTTAGGCATTGCTTTCCATATTGTATTTACTTTCCAGTTGTATTGTAAAGAAATGTTTAATAAATAAAAAGTTGCTGTTCATTTACATCTCATGTCTTTCTTGTGTTTTTTTTACATTATATTGCTTATCTACGCTTAGCGTGTTTACTTCTGAGTAAACACGTCGCGTGACTTGTCATGTTTCCTTACCGTATACTGGGAAGCAGGGCGTGACACAACCGGCTCATCGATCGATTCTACCGGCGGAAAAAATTCTCGTCGACCTACGGTAAGAGAAAACAAGACAAAGAGAGATTTAGTCCCTAAAAGTATTCTCAATGAAAGTTATAAAGAAACAAAACAAAACGAGATGATACTTATGAAGTTGTGAGTGATACAACGTTCGGTTCACTTCTTCTTGATTCCCAAAGGACGATGAGGCACTCCGAAGATGCCGAGACTTGAAGAACTCTCAGAAAGAAGATGGCTAGTATTTATGGAGAAAGAAGAATGAAGAAAATGAACATATGAAGAGTGATGTTATGTCATGTATTCATAACCATTCTCATTGATTTTGTGAGTTAAAAAGAAGAGGAAATGAAAGGTTATTTGTAAGTTATGAAAGGTTTTTTTTATAAAAATAAAATAGATAAAAATAATTGTAAGTTTCGGGGTTCGAACATGTGGGCTATGGTCTAGGAATGAAATCACTTAATCAATGGGATACAAGCTTACTATTGCACATAATTAAATAGAAACAAATATATACAGAGTTTCAAAAGAGAATAATTTAAAAGATAAACGGAATAAATCATTTTCTTAAACTAATATTTTTCATTCAATAAAAAAATTCTCTTTTCAAAAATTTCCTTTCAAAACAAAATCGAATAAATTCTTTATATTAAAAGAAATCAAAATAAATCTTTTTAAAAATCTTTCAAAACCTTTTCTTTTTACAAAACGAATCATTTCGAAGCAAATATATTTTTATTTATTAAAAAGCATTACAATAAAAACAGGGTTGTTACATTTTGAGTTTAAATATAATCAATATAATTTTTGGGAGAAAGAAAAGAAATTAAATATAATTATTGGAATTTTTAAGATTAGTTTTAAAAGATTGATATTGGAAAAAGGAATTATTTTTGAGGTGAAAAATATTGAAAATGATAATATAACTGTTTAAAAGTTTTCTAGATTTTATTTTGAATTTTTTGGAATTTAAAAGTATTTTTAAATTGTTTTTTTATGAAAGAAAAAATTGATATAAAGACTGTTGGATATAGTGCTCTCAAGACAATTATTGTAATTTCAAATAGGTGATTATGATAATTGAAGGAGAACCAATACAGGTACAACAATTTTGCTCGAGATGATAGTATGCTATCTAGTTTGTCTTTATTATTCATGTGTATACATTTTACTTGCTATTACGTGTCGCTAATATATAATGATAAAGCCCGTAGGATCCTTATTTGACTACCGGCATTATTGTGGCGATCATACTTGTGGGAGATGGGTAGTCTATAAGCACATTCTTAAATGTTCCTAGTTGTTGAAGTATCGAGATTGGATATTGATATTCCGGAGTAGACTAGTGTATACGTTTTTAGACCCCGAAAAGGGGTGGTTGCTGGTCTCACAGCCATTAGTGTGTGCACCTAAGATTGTATACAGGTGCTCACTGGAGGTGATTACATCGAACGAACTCGCCGAGAACTCCTAGATGGTATTATACCTATCATCAGATAGCAGTTATCTGGTGACATGAGTACATGGTATTCTTTAGACCTGAGATTGTCATTTGTCTCGTGTGAGTTCTCACTATACTTAGATTACTACCTTACCACGGTTCAAAGGATTTATGCAAACAGGTTTTAGTTGGGTACAGTCCCGAGCCACATGGAGTCGGTGAGCAAACGGAAGGGATTTGTCTTTCCCGGTATAATGAGTCGATGTCGTGCTGTGTTCGGTTGGCCATCACCAAAAGTTCCTGGTCATCGCGGATGAGATTTACTGATAGGAGATCGGTAGTTTCTAGGTTGGTCATGAGCCTGACACCGGCACGACTTGTCGGGTTATTAGGGGTCTGACGTTATCTACCCTTTAGACCCGGTATGTGACATTCTAAGAAGAAGAGACCAGACTATATGGATATTGTCACTTATAGGCTCAGTAAGGTACATACGGACTTGATTGTCGACCTCCCTTTTGATATAAACCTGGATAGCCGTTACGTACAACTAGTGCCGCTGACGTGCTTGTGGTTGTGGATTTTATTCAGTAACTCACTGCCAGCGTATTTTTGAGTCTTTAAAGTCCCACATAGAGGGTTTTCCCGGTTCAGATGATACGTTGTAGAGACTGCATGTTGATACGTACAGGGGTCCGATTAAATACGTGTACTGGCTACACAGAATTTAGTCGGACATTTGATAATACTAGCCGGCTTAGGTTTAAGCCGATTATTAAATGAAGTATTGATTTAATATATATATATATATACATATTCTAGTATTATGTTCACTATTCATTTTCTCTCTCTAGGCTATTCGTATTTTTATACGATACACATATATGTAAACGATACATATACCGGGGTTGTATTTCGTATTCATACGGAATACTTCTAGAAGGAGAACACCTCATTTAGGATTTTCCTTTTTAGGAAAATCAAGAAATGAGGTGGAATGGTGAGGTGTAAAGAAGAGCGTGGTGAGAGGTATGGGCATGTTTATTTTATTTGAAAACTGGTCTCATCTTATTACATGGTTGGAAAATTTTGAGGAGCTCTCTCATTTTTTTTTAGCACACACACTCTCTCATGCTCTCCCCTCTTCTCCTCGTTCATTCTCTTGAGTGCTCTCTTGAGATTAGAAAATGAGAAAGAAAAGATTGTGATAAATGCTACATCCCTCACGCTTTATTCCTAGCGATTCTGGAGTGTCAGTTGCTTCCTCAAAGTTCACTTTAGAGCGAAGCTGGAGCTTAGATCGGCTTCCCTCGGGTGGATCATTTTCGGCAAAAGCGATCGTCTCTCAAGTTCGTTCCTGATAGCCTAGGAGCCTAGATAGGGTCTTCCACGATTGGGTGGACATGCTTCAAAGATTGTATATTTGCATCCGAGTAGCTAGTCTCTTCTTTTAGCTTACTAGTTTAGTGTTTGGACCGATTTCTAAGGTTTTGGTTGCTAGTGCTCGCATGAAAACTTTTGTTTTGTATTCCTTATTTTATTTTCTTTTCCGTTGCACGAGCGCTATGGACCCAGCAGTGGTATCAGAGCCTACCCAAATACTAGAACTAGTATTAGATGATGCGATAGTTTCAAAATCGAAATTTTATCTGTATTTTGTTTCCATGATCAAGTTTCTGTCTAAAATTTAAAATCTTACCTGAATTTTTTTTGAAATATGCCATTGGACTAAATTTGCTATTAGAATGAAGTGGCTAGAACACGAGTACCGGAACTCTTATTCTGGACGACCAGGTTGGCCATAGCATGAGCTCTGGCCTCGTAGTCCCATCAGTAGCTTGATCATTTGGAAACATGATTTTTGAGATATATCAATTTACCCCAGATTTCAGTTGGTGTAGTCTTTGTGTTCGGGAAACACGGGAAGGTTTTGGTCGAAACTATAGCATCGTTTATTATCCGTATTTGTATATATACGCCGTCTAATTGCTATATGTTCAATTAGACGGGGTTGCACATATGTTGCTTGTGTTGTTGGTGTGTTTATATCATTGTGATGGTTTAGCCGGATTGTCGTGATGGATAGATCCTCGTGTGATGATATATGTACAGTATTTTTGTATATTCATTTATTCGGGACGAGCGGCCGGATTATGGCCGTCGTTGCCACTTGATGTATATTCTTTTATTAGGACATTTCTAGAATGCGGGTGTTGTTGCCACTGTATATATTTCATTTCGTGTACTAGGATAAACTCGGAAGAAGTGCTTGAGTAGCCAGGTTATAGAGTGCGGTAGGTGGTCATCTCATGGAGTTGAGACTGAGCTGCCTCGCTCTAGAATTGGCGGGTTGATCACCGCACTAGTAGGGGTTCTAGGATAGGCCTAAGGAGGAGAGCTCATGTTACCGGGTTCTAGAAAGCGTCGAGTGTCCCACTCATGATATTGAGGCCGGATTTCTCCATTTCTAGGATTGGCGGGTGCCTTTTTGTGTTCATAGGGGTCTTGGTTCGATATTGCATGGGCTATCCACATGACCGGGGAACGTCGCGTTTCATTTTCAGTTCAAATAAAACGCGGGGCTCCTAATTTATCCGGTATTTCATATTGCTTGTTGTTTACCGCATGCCTATGATGATTATTACCTATCTAGGATGATGATGCTGATGATATATATATATATATATATATATATATATTAATTAATTAGATGCTTCTATATGTCTTGCATCTGCGCTAGCCCTGTCTCCGCCCTGCCGTAAATTAAACAAGCTTACGGTGAAGACCCAAGGCTCCGTGGTGAATGCAGATGGTATATAAAAGAATACTATTTTGGTTGTGTTTGGTGTGACTAGGAACTTAAATGATGGGATTGCATTATATGTTTAATGCAAATAAATAAACCCAAACTGATGTTGTAGGAACCGACTTTTTTAAAAGATATTATAGTCATATTCTTTTGCTTTATATAGAGGTATTCTATTAGGAATATCCTACACCTCATTCGATGAGGAAAGAGCCTTGATCCCTTTACGGGGAGTTCGTTCTTAAGCAAAAGTTTATGTTATTATAAAACCACTCAGTTTTCTTCAAAACAACTCGTTTTAAAAACCAAGGCTGAACCACTCCTTTTCAAAACCACTAGGTTCCTTCAACGATATCAAGTTCATTACGTTCGGGGTTTTCTTAAAAACCAGTGATAGCCCTCCGTCATTTCCTACGAGTACTACTAGGGGTAAAAACTATATCGGGAGTTTCACATATAAGGAAAACTTTCCAGGTGTAAGAGTGAACGCTGAGTGTTTCTTTTCTCTCTCTTTCTTTCTAGCTGCGACCATGACCGACCTTAAATTAAAACTCGTAAACCAAGTTAACCGAACATTTTTACTATCTGGCTTTGGAATGTCATGATTCACGAAAAAGTTGCATATGTCCCTGCCGCTCTTGCTTCTCTTTTTCCTTCTCCACAATACTTCGTATCACTATGAAGATCCATATTGTTTGGAAATGCCATCTTGTATAATTACATATGAACTCGAAGAAATTATTTCAGTCTGAGGATGGTCACAGGTTCTGGAGAAATTGAAATGTATAATTCTGTTGTCTCCCCTCATTCACCTTCTCTCAAGTTGAGAGCTTCTTATATTAGGAATATACACCAGTTATGCTTGTTGGATAGTTTTCTTCCAAACCTGAGGCTGGTGTTGAAAGGTATGGAAGGAAGAATATCAATTAGCCTAAGGAAAACGTACAAAAGGTAAGACGTAGAGACATATAAAGTGGTTGAAGTAAGAGCAAAGAAAATTGCAGCTACTGTCATGAACCTAGACAGTGGAAGATGCATTACTAGAAATACTTGGCCACCCCCTTGAAACATTTTTAATGTTTCAGTTTTCCTGTGCGGTTGTAATTAAAAACCGTTTCTCAATTAATTCTGACTCCTGGGTATATGAATACCGGATTAGAATCTCACATCTGTAGGGCGTTACAGATACCGAGAAGGAGTAGAATATTGGGAAAGGGCGATTTGATTCTCAATGTCGGAATTTGTAGAAATTGGAGCTATTAGGGAAAATCACTTGGTTTTGCCTACCGACAAATATTTGGTTTTGAATAACTGTTATTATGCACCAAATTTTTACAAACTAATATATCTGCCTCTTTATTTTATAAAGTGAGATATAATTTTTTTGGAAAATATGTTCTAAACATTTACCTTTATCAGTTGATGATTGGGTAAGGTGCATTGAATAACGATGTAGATATTCTTAACCAAAATACAGTTCTCAACTTACAACACACGGAGCTTGAGTTAGTGAACTCATGGGACTTATACAAAGTGATGTATATTGTTCGACGTCCTGTAGGACGAGGGGCTAGTAATTTTACTTCATTCCGTTTTACATATGATTTCTCTGGTTTTATACATGCATTCGTTGAAATGCAGAGTCCAAAGATTTGAGAGGTTCATAGGTATAAGAATAAAGCAAAGAACCAGAGGTTGAAAGTATCAAAATTCTTCGAAGTGATTAAAGATGTGCATATTTGTACTAGGTATTCCATAGTAATATAATTGAGAATTTGATTCTCTCTAAGATTACTCATCCGCGGGTGCGCTCCTTGATGAGTAATGCTGTATGGAATTTTTCCATTCAGGGGATGTGCACTTGACAGAGCTGCATAACATTTGAATCCGGTTCCATCTAAATTTGTGCCTGTGATTCTATGTATAGAACAATAACATATCTTAAGGTTGTTAAGATACAGAGTTATTTTTTTTAAAGCAGAATCCGGATAAACTCAAAGCACATTTCAGTAGTGAGCAGTTTTTGGGTTATCCCAAGCATTAACAAGGGTTTAACTTCTACCATTTTTAAGATCAATAGTTGTATTCTTCTTGACTTGCCACCTTTTTATAAGATGAATCTTTTTGGAAAAAAAATTGGTTGGAGTATGGTAGAACCGGAAGTGATTCCAGAACCACAAACAATTACTGAAAATTTAGTAGAAGATAAGTATTCAATTGGACCCGACAAAACCTTAACCATCCGCAGATTTTAGTAGGTGACCTCAGCCATTATCGGTTTCCTCGTAGACAGTGACAGGGAGGTCAACATCATGGTAATGATGACTCTACTATTTATTAGTAGACCATAGGAAGTGGCGACTTTCGACTGATGTCTGGATGCAAGATATCCAAGTTAGACTCCTCGCACTCTAGCAAATTATGGACTTTGCTGGATGCTCCTGAAAGGGTAAACCCATTATGAGCAAGTAGATCCTTCGAGATCAGTGCGGATGGAAAAGTAGTAATCTAATAAGGCAAGACTTGTCTTAAGGTTTTCATCAAATAACCACTGTGGATTGTGATGAAACTTTTTCTTCAGTGTCTATGCTGAAGTCTATACGGATATAACCTGCCACTGCTGCTATTCGTGACTATGAGATTTGGCAGGTGGATGACTATAATATCTTTCTAAATAAGAATTTATAAGTTTACGTGTATATGACTCTGCCAGAGGGTTATCGTAGTCAGTGGGAGCAGCATAAGGAGTGCAAGTTGTTTACGTCTATTTATAGACTAAAACAGGCATAGCGGAGACGGATCATCTGTTTTGATGTGACAGTCAAAGTGTTTGACTTCATCAAAATAACAGATGAACCTGGTAAGAAAGATGTAGGGAGTACTGTCATATGAAATATGGATGATATACTCCTGATAAAAAGTGATATTCCTCTACTACAATCGGTAAAACTATAGATGCCATAGATGTTTCTCTACATAGGATCTGGATAATCTATCATGAATTCTGTTGACTATATCTATGTCGATAGATTTAGATTTGGGAAGTATCCTAATCCGGGTACTGGGACACCATTTTAAAGGGATTTAGAATGGACGACTTATAGCATGGTAGTATACTCGCAGGTGATAGAGTCACTGTAACAACCCTAAAACTTCTTGTACAACTTTCTGTACAAATTTTTCAAAAAAATAAAGAAATGGGTAATTTTGCCTGAGCACAAGTTATAAATTTGTTTTGCTTTTTAATAGCAAGTAAGAGCTTGTAGCTCATTGATAAAGTCTTGCACTGCTGAACCAAAGCACCAGAGTTCAAATCCCATCACCCACATTAATTTTAATATTGATTTCTTTTTAAATTTTTAGAATTCCAAGAGTCTATACGTGCTAAATTCGTAAAACCAAAGGTCACACTAAAAATAAACTACCCTACCGTGCTAACCAGACGACGACGGACCTTCGACGGCGAGCCCCGGCCCGACTCGGCCGACTTGAGCCGGCGACTCGGCCAACTCGGCCGCCGAGGCCGGGTTGACTCGGCTGAATCCGAGTTGACCCTTCATGAAACTTGTGCCTCTTTGTCTTCTGAAAACTCCTGTATACTTCAAATTTCCTTCATATGAACAGAACTTTTTAAAACCCTATTAAACCATATTTTTAATACAATTTTTATTACATTTTCAATACAACCTTTCACCTACCCTAACCCTAGTTTTACCCTATAAATACCACCCCTAAACACCCCCCCTCACTCACAATTCTGTCCAAACTCTCAAGAAAATTCTCTAGAATTTTTGTGTGCAATTGGAGTTAGCAAAGAGCGAAGCTCCGGCGATTTTCCGATGACGATCCCAGGAGCTCCCGGCGACGAAATGACGCACCGGCGCCTCCTACATCTTCCTCTCCCTCTTCTCTTGAATCTAAACCCGTAAGTCCCACCTCCCTCCTCTCTAATCTATTCTTACAACTTCTTTTATTAAAACCCAATGGAATCGGAGTTAAATCCAACTTCCGATTCGGTTTTCTTTATAAAGTTCAATTTTCCTTAACACAACCATACTAAACTTTTACATCTTGACTATTAATCATTAACAAAACATGTTGAACAAGTTTCATAGAAAAACATTTCATTTTGTAACTTTTACCGCTTTTTTCAGTAAAATACCATGTAGTTTAGTTTCGACTTTAAAACATCATTAATCTTGCTATACCTTTAATTAGATCACGGGGTAATGACCTACCTCCTCACAACACTCACATGCAATATAGCACAATACCTTTCAGGAACATAGAATACGGGAAAACGAAACTTAACATATAAATACCATTTACTATTAAAACCGTTTTCTACAAGATTACGTATTTTTACAAATCTTTGCAAAGCGCCGCTACAACCCATTTTGGGGAACCCGACTGGGATGGTGCGGATTATCGCACATCTCTGGGCTTAGTAGTGCGAGATGCAGACCTTCACAAGGAGCATTCGGTCTCAAGAGATTTAAAATACAAATATCTTAAGAAAATGAGATTTCTAGAAACTAATAAATTAAAATTATTTTTATAAATATAAAAATATAAAAATATATATGTATTATCAAAATATCTATTTTTGTTATAATATCAATATTCCAACTTTTCTAAGTCAAAAGAATCACTTTACAAGAAAATACTATGAATTTTTATACAAGTTCAATATTACAATTAAATACTATGTATTATGAAAAATAGGTTTATTCACTAGAAATGTCACAAATATAAAATATACAGCTATGAAAACTCTAAAGACTTAAATACTTGAGGTGTATTTTGTAAATTATACAAAATTATTTTTACATAAAACCCCCTCAAGTTTTATAAATTACAATAAGGACCCTAGTAAATATAGGTTTAAGCGGGACCAATCTCTTGAGCCTCAGGGAGCAGAAGAAGTGGGTGCTTGCCTATTTAAGGTAGACAACTTAACAAACGGTGTTATCAACACGGTAATCGTCTTTGAAAAAGACACAAATCCTGCCGTCCATGTACAGCGGTTATCGATAACATCAAAAACCTAATTCAGGATTTAAAATTCTTTTTTAATTGTTCTGACTCAGACCGAGTCTCATTATAATAATCTGACTTGAATATGATTCAAGTACAATATACAATATTACAATTCAATATGAATCCATGAATTCATATATTCAATCTGTTCAATCTGTTCAATCTGTATTGACCGAACCGAACCATGGATATACTTCCATTTACATGATTCTCCAGTTACATTCATGATTCTCCAGTTATATCCATTTACTGATATCATGGTTTCGGCAAGTCATCCAATTATACAATCTATATTACAAGACATTACAAGTTGCAATACAATACAAACAATACAACCAAGACGTCGCGGGGTTTAAGGGGTAGATTGGTACGGAAGGTGTTAGAAGTGGCACGAGACTGCAAGATTTAAGACACCTAACCTGAATACAACGCCGTTGTTCCAGGCTTTCTAACGGAGCCTTGTACTTCCATTTGCCTCTAGTCTCTGGCATATAGAGACTCCTCTCGTATACACTGGCATTCTTCTGTACCAAGCTACAAACAACAGCGTTAACTCTAAATATAACAATATAACAATATAATACATCTGTAAAAGCTACTCTCTCTCTCTCTCTTATTCTCTGTCTATTCTATTTCTCCCTTATCTTTGGGACTTACCGAGCGATTGTTCGCTGACGACATTCTTTCTCTTTCTTCTTTGAAATGTTGTCAGGTGATCTGGACACTCAGGAGATCGAGCCCATCAGAGGACTTGGATCAGCTAGCATACGACCCAGAGCTTTAGATTCATTGTACACATTTCATTTCAGTACTTTTCATTTCTGTTATGCCACTGTTTAGGCATCGCTTTATCCCATGTATTTACTTTTCCACGTATTGTAAAAAGAATGTTAATAAATAAACTTGCTGTTTCATTACATTTGTCTCTTGTGTACATTTTTTTTTATATTGCTTAGTTACGCTTAGCATATTTACTTCAGAGTAAATACGTAGCGGCCTCGTCGCGTTCTCTGCCCGTATACCGGGAAGCGGGGCGTGACAGTCACCCTCTCTAAAGAGATGTCTTCCAGAATGATGAGGAGAGGGACTCGTATAAATGAAATTTCAATTGCTTTGGGAATTAGATCAATCATGTGATGTCATGTACCATACCAGATGTTGCTTTTGCAATTTCTGTAATAAGCAGATATTAATCCAATCCTGGAGAAACAAAAGGATGCGGTGAAGAACATGTTAGGATATTCTTGGTGTATAGTAATGGAAGCCTCCTACGGGAGGCGGTTACTGGTTCTGGCTTCCAAGGTGACCTGCATGAAAGAGTGGCTATCAAAATTATAAGTTTACCTTCTTCTGAGGGATAGTATGATTGAAATGGTTCCAAACAGAATACTGAGGTAGACATGGCGCGGGATGCTGATTATGATCAGCGGAGGATATAACCCAAGAAGCTTTTTGGATAAATTTGTTCATTTATGAACTTGGTCCTATCATGACAAATTCTAAGGCAGGTGTCGCTCAGTTTGGAAGATAGTTGATCTCCGAGAAATTGAGATATAGAGAGTTAAAGTTAGAAACATTATAGCGGATCCACTCACTAAGGCTATTTCTCGAACACGGTTGTTTCTCAAACACGGTTTGCGCAACTAATTAGTAGAGAAATTGGGTATTCGATAGCACATAGAGCCGTGAGTATGCGATACCGTAATAATTAGCCTTAAGTGCAAGTGGGAGATTGTTAGATATAGTGCCTGTTTACCCCAATCAGAGCAAAGCTCTGTTCAAATTCTGAGGCGGGAGATGAAGCAACGCTTCATCTTCCCTCAATCAGAGTAAAGCTCTGTTTGGAAAATTTAAACTTTAATAAATGAAGCAACGCTTCAGATTCTTTGCGCTGCGCGCAACGCGCCACGTGTCAGGCGCAGATGCATCAGCGCAGCGCCAAAGAAGGCGCGCCCAATCAGAGCAAAGCTCTATTTTAAGCAAAATTAAAAGAAGCAACGCTTCAGTTGCGCAAGCACTGCGCTGCGCGACACGTGTCAGCGCAGATGCGCTAGCGCAGTTGCGCTGCGCTTTGCGCTGCACGACACGTGTCAGCGCAGATGCGCTAGCCCAGTTGCGCTGCGCTGTGCGCTGCGCGACACGTGTCACGCGCTGGGGCATCTGCGCCAAACAGAATTAAGATTTTAAAGAAATCTTTCTGTTCTTGTTAAAACAAGAAGATTTTCTTCTGTAAAACAGAAGCACTTGGATCAAAGATCCAACGGTGGGGAAAATTCCCCAAATCATTCAGAGAAAGATCTCTTTAACAAATTTAACTAATTTATGGGCACTATAAAAAGGACCCTAGGCCTCAATTCAAAGGCATCAACATTTTCTAAAAAAAAAAGAAGGGAAAGAGAACTCTGAAGAACTCCTCAAGAACAAAATGGTAAAAACCTTTAGAAGAAAGAGAAAGTTCTCTTATGAACAGATCATAGATCTAAAAACAAGATCGATGATCTTTAATAAAAATAAAAAAAAATAAAATATTAATAAAATAGTGCTTTGCACTTTTATGAACCTTTGGTTCTTTGAGATAAGAGAAACAAGAAAAACATATCTTTTCTTTGATCTAAATTAGATCAAGAAATCAAATAGTGCTTTGCACTTCTGTTCTTGAATCTAAAAGATTCTTAGTGCTTTGCACTTCCAAACAGCGCTGTTGCGCTCTTGGGATAGCGCCACGTATCAGCTACAGAACAACTTGCGCTACGCGCTTTTGAAATAGAGCTTTGCTCTCTGGAATTGGCGCAACTCACCAAGGTACGCTACGTGTCAGCAGCGCAAGCGCAGCGCACTAGCGCAGCGCACTGCGCTTGCATGACACGTGTCGTCATCACAAGCGCTTGCGCTCCTTGATTGGCGCAAAGCGTCTGACAAATGCAATGCATTTTCTAAAGTGCCAGGCCCAAATCAAAAAGACCAACAGGCCAAAATAAATTGCAAAGCAATAAAAAAAAGAGGAGAGCCCAAACATAATGGATGCTCTGCATCATTTATAAAAGGGCAGAGCCCAGTCCAAATAAAAATAGAAAATAATGCAATTCATTATTTTAAAAATGGGCCAAGCCCTGGCATAGGTCTAACAGACCAACAACAAATAAAGTGTTGAATATTTTTTTTAACTGGACTTAGCCCAATTTTTGGCCGTAAGTTCTTAAATTAAATTGACTGAGCAAGTTTGCTCTCTCTTAAATCAATTTACGACCGGTTCGAGGGTACATCTCCGAACTCCTCTAACACCCATCGTTGTAATCCTTCAACGACGTCAGAGAGGCGACGGGTCCCAACGACCACATATGGATATGGACTGCGGGGTCCTTAAACTCGTGGACCGAAACGTCCTTAAACTAATATTGGACCGAAACGTTCTTAAACTAATATTCGCCCCTAAATGGGAATGTTGGACCGAAACGTCTTTAAACTAATATTCGTCCCTAAATGGGAATGTTGGACCGAAACGTCCTTAAACTAATATTGGACCGAAACGTCCCTAAACTAATGGTGGACCACCACGTCCCTAAACTGGAACATGGACCAAAACGTCCCTAAACTAATGGTGGACCACCATGTCCCTAAACTGGAATATGGACCGCAATGTCCTTAAACTACCAATGGACCGAAATGTCCCTAAACTAGAACAATAGAGCTCCTAAATGCTCTTTTGTCGGATCTAAACGATCCCGTTTAAGTTGATCTTAGCCTCAAATATGGCTAACGTATTCTTAAACATTCAAACAGACTTTAGTCCCAAATTGGACTATAAGACCCCCAATCAACTTTGGTTCAAGGGTACATCTCCGAACTCCTCTGACACATGTCGTTGTAATCCTTCAACGTCGTCAGAGAGGTGACGGGTCCCGACGGCCATATATTAAATGGACCACTACATCCTTAAACTAGAAATGGATCTAGACGATCCCGTTAAGTTGATCTTAGTCTCAAATCAGACTAACGTATCCTTACCGAACGTTTAAGTTGATTTTAGTCTCAAATGCGGCTAACGTATCCTTAAACTAAAAACACCAAACCCAAATCTAAGTAAATCCGGATTTGGACTAATCCACGTCCTACGGGCGACGGCATTACTCAGTCTCCGTATACAATCCACGGGCAACCACAAACAAAACAAACACCCACGACACGAGGTGAAATTCTGGAGAAGGAGAAAGTTGTTACCGCGATGCGGTAGTGTAATTAACTGCATGGGTTTGCGCCTGCAGGGAAGAGCATCCCCACAATCAAAAACCCCTCAAGCGAGGGGGAATCTGACAAAGTCTGCTACATCGGCCGCATCCGTCTAAACTTCCGATACACGGTGCCATAAATCAACTTGGTATCTTCGGAGAGGTAGACGGATAAAACCATATAGCATCTGCCCCGAATCTCAGGCTAGACGTCCTCACGTCGTCGCCGCCATTCGGAGGGAAGCAGATTCTGGCACGCCCGGTGGGACCTTTTCCTCTTTCCACTCCACACTTCGTGTGTCATCCTCGCGAACCAATCGCGGTTTGTTAAATGGTTGCCTTTGGATTTCAAGTTACTAAGATTTGGTCTTTTGCCTGGCGTAGAACTCAAGCATCAATGGCCTCTAACTGCACCAACTGCTCGAAGTGCCACTGCAATGGACGCTCCACCTCCCCCGGAGGTGTAGCATATGGGCCCCAAGCGGCTTCCTTCCTCGCTCTGCCAGTAGACCAGGTGACCCAGGCCACCACCGGCCTGTTTTTCGGGACCATGATCCCTCCTACAAGCTTCTCTATGCCAATACCTGCACCGGAAGTGAACAAGAAGTCAGTCTTCGACCGGCTCACTGCTACGACGACCCCTGTCAGCGGGTCGCCCATTGCCAAACCAACAGCCTCGGTTTTCGCCAGGCTGGATCAGAACTCTAAATTGGCTGTCCTGAGGAAGGCAATAACTGCTGCTCCAGAAGTCGTCAAGGCGGCTTCACCTGTCAAAGAATCAGTCTTTTCAAGACTGACGATTCCTGCTCCCGCCCTTGCTCGAGGATCCGTCTTCGACCGGTTGAATATCACCCCTCAAAAGACAACCTCAATCTTTAAGAGGTTAACACCGGCTGCGCTTCATTCAGACAGGGGGCAAAAAGAAGATGTCTCAATCTCCGAGCCAGTCCCAATGGCTTGTCATGCTCGACGTCGCCATTGGCAACGAGTGAGGAAGGCAGGGGGCAACTCCCCCTCAGGGCTAACTCCACCGGCTCCAGTGGTGGAAGTCAACGCTGCTGTTCCAACTGGGAAAAGTTTTGAGCTGCTGAGGAGGGTACGTAAGAACTCTCCAACCGCTACATTGAAAAGATCTCCTCCACCTGCGGAGAGAGTTACAGAAACAAAGCAGGAACAGCCCCCTCAACGGCTGTCTTCAAAAATTTATAAAGTTTGGCGGAGGGTTCAAGACTCCATGATTGACCCAGACCACTCTTGTCAACAGAAAAATGCGAAGGTGGAAAAAGAAAAAGACCGTCCTATTAAACAGCAGGGGACAACAATCACTAGGGTGCCCACTTCAACGGCCCCCTCCACTTCAACGGCCCACAAAAGAAGAAGGTCGGAGATAATCCCCGCGTCAGCGACAAATATCAGAGGTGGTAAACCCAAACGCCCTAAGTCTGGGGGCATGGTAGTTCATACCGTCTACGTAGCGTCTGGTAAAGAGGACAGCCGCATATCAACAGGTCATAGACCGCACACGCGGTCAGTGACCAAGGCACAGGAGCAGCAACAGAAGCTCCAAGAGATGATGAATGCTATGGCCGCACTTATCGGGCCAAAAGAAAACCCTGAAATGTCCTCGGATGAACGCCAGGAGGAAGAAACCGACGCCGAATTCCTTCGCCGAATATTGGAGAAGAAGGACAAAGAGGCTGCTGAACAAGCAGCCAACATACAGCGTATGGGCATCCTCTTCCAAGATATGATAGGGATGATGATACAACAAGATCCTCCGGCTGAGGAGCCCCCGATCGTCCTTAGAGACGATAGGTGAGAGACATCAAATCCTCCGCCGGCTTTGTCAATGGCTAAAGAGGATACAATCTCTAAAACTGATTTGGACGAGTACATAGCCCAGCAAATACGGGTTCATCATGCGACTGAAGCAGCCGGCCAGGTCGTAAAAACGGGGTGGCCATATCCAAGTTGGTACGACCAAATCAAGTACCCGCCGGGTTACACAATTCCCAAGTTCCATGTCTACAAGGGAACGGGTGATCCTCACCAGCATGTTGCCCAGTTCAGGGCACTCTGCGGCAACACCGGCGGTGATGACAAGCTTTTGCTTCGCCAGTTTGTTGGAAGTTTATCAGATACGGCGTTCGAGTGGTACTCTGAGCTCCTGAACGACTCTATCAAAACCTTCGCAGAGATGGAATTGTTGTTACCCAACGTTTCGCGAGTGCCAGCGAGCGTACCCCGATAACGGCATTGATCAATGCCAGGGTAAATCCGGGCGAAACATGGGTCCAATACGCTATACGGTGGCGTAATTTATGGTCAAAATGCGAGCAGCGCATAGAAGAAGCTCCTGTGGTGGGAATGTTTATGGGAACCCTCGATCCGCAAGCGACCATCTCGCAATTTATGATATTCTTCAAGCCGACCACCTTCCAGGCGCTAATCGACAAGCTGGCGCAAATGGATCAAATGGGCCATAAACCTCCTCTTCCAAAGCCGGACTCCCAAAACGAGAAGGGAAAGAGAAAAGCGATCGTCGTCGCTAATGCTCAACAACAACCGAGCAACTCGAAGCCGGTTGTGCGTCAAAATAATTTGCGCCCGTACGTAGACCTTGAGGAGAGACTAGGGCGTCCTTACTCGTTTCCCCGCGATAAAACAAGAAGGTTATTCGAGCTAGCATTACGCAACAGACTCATAAATCTGCCGGATCCAAAACGTCTGTTGCAACCAAGTGACGTCAAAGAGCCCAACTACTGTCCTTATCATCGAGTACTAGGCCATCCGATCGAAGATTGCTACGTTTTCAAAAATTGTCTTGAAAACCAGTACCGACAGGGCAAGTTCGCGTTATCTGACAAATGGAAGGTGAATCCCCCGCAGCCCCACACCTCTAAGGGGACGAATACGCCGGGGGCAACATGCTCCGTCGTTGAAGAAGCTCCTTGGGAGGTTGTATTATCAGCTAAGACAAAGAGGATGTTGAACGACCTTCAGACATGTCCAGCGATTAGGTGGAAGAACCCGTTGGAACCGCAGGTCATTGAGCGGATGTTGAAGCCACGTCCAACTCCAAAGACCGATGGTGGTGGCTCAAGCACTCGCAACCAGCCATCAAAATCCTCGAAGAAGAAGAAAAAGAAGCCCGTGAAGCCTGGCGACAAGCGCACGGACCTGCAAAAACAAATTGACGTGCTGGAGGAATACAACCAGAAGGCACGGACTCCCATTACATTCCAAGAGTTTCTCAACCACGTCCTTCAAGAGGAAGGTGAGGGAGAAAGTTCGTCAGATGAATCTGAAGAATGCGTGGCGAGCTGTCATATGATTTCCCATTCGTTCACGAACGATGAGGAGACTTCTTGTACTGAAACGCTGGGGGCAGACCCTGAATCAAAAATTCTGGGGCCATCAGATGAGGAAATTGATGCATTCCTCAACGAAGCTCGATTGAGAAGTACGGCTGATCGAGAACGCGAGACGGCTATATTGGAAAGGGCCAAGCGCCAGCGACTTGATGAAAGAGCTGAGATGATCCCGCTGGGGCAAAACACCTCCGCTGCCGATAAAAGCCAATTCAAGATGAGGAAAAAGTTTTCTAAGGCCATATCAATGGGCATAAAGCTACTATCCTCTGAAGGAAACATCACCGGTGAAGTGGAAACGCACCCCTCCTATTGCTTATATCATCAAAATATTTCGCACCCCACACAAGAGTGCAAAGCTTTCGATAGATGGTGGCAAGGATACGTTGCTCATCGACAACGCTTTAAGCGGGAAAAGCGTAAAACTCGTCGAGAGCAAAGAAATACGACCGAAGGGATTAAAAGAACTACCGGCGATTGTCGCGTAGTTAACACTGGCGGGTCACAAGTGCCTACATTCGGGAGCGATTCTGAAGAGGAGCTGGAACTTGCCCCTCTCTTTAAAGAATCCACTTCGGGAAAGGAAGAAGAGTCGAAGGTCTGCGAAAATATTCGGCTGCGGAATCGGACGCTGCCTGAAAAGAACCTCGGACCCTTAAACAGGAAAGATAAAGGGAAAGAAAAGGTCTCTGAAGATATCGTTTTAGATGACCAAGTGGTGGAAGAGATAGCCGCCAAGGACCCGCCGAAGAAGAATAAGGTGGATTACAACGTCTTAGCACATCTGAGGAAGCTGCCCTCACAGCTCAGCATTCTTGACGCCCTTTTGCTATCAAAGGAGGCGAGAGATTCGTTGATTAAAGCACTACAAGACCCGGAGCAGTTCCAGGCTTTCTTGGTCGAGGAAAAGATGAAGGATGAATTGGAGGGAGTGCACACGGCCGATGTCACTTTCGGCGACGAGGACCTTCTCCTTAGGACGTGCGAACACAATCGCCCCCTCTATGTCTCAGGATATTGCCACGATATTAAGATATGCAAAATCCTGATCGACATTGGATCCTCCGTTAATCTCCTCAACGTGCGGGTGTTAAAAGAAATCTGCATGAGCGTCCAGCACCTTGCTCGGGACAAGATCACCATCTCCGGGTTCGACTCCCAATCATCAAGGACTCTTGGATCTGTGATACTGACGCTACGCTTTGGGCTACTCGTCACGGACATTAAGTTCCACGTCATAGACGCCAAGACATGCTACAACGCTTTGCTCGGCCGACCATGGTTACACGAGTACAACACCATCCCTTCTACACAACATCAGTGTATGAAGTATTTTAAAGATGGTTTCGAGTATACCGTGACGGGAGAACTGAACCCGTTCTCTGTGAACGAGGTCCGCAAATATGAAGATGCCAAATACTTCTTACCGGATTTCAAAGACACAGAAAAGTGTCACAAGCCGGAGAACAAAGCTAACGCCACCATCCCTGTCTTCGGCAGTGATACCGAGGAAGAAGAGGAGATAGTGTATTCGGGTTCGCCCCAACACAACAAGTCAGGACCGTCCACTCCTACGTTGGTCTTTGGTAGTGATTCGGAGGATGAGGTCCATGCCATATTCTCTGCTCGACCTTCAATACGAACGTCCGCTGACGAAGGGCAAAGTCTACAAATCGCCATAGTGCCGCTTAAACACCATAAAGAACTGGACGCACTTAATATTTACAACGTAGAAGAGCTGCAAGCGTTTTATATCCCTCCTAGGCGAGAAAGCGAGAAAGCAATTCTGTTCTACCGCTCTGAAGAAACCAAGGTGGAAAAAGAAATATGGCATGGCGCGGATCCTACGCTCGACAGGCTTCAGCCTATCCGTCTTCCCAGATATTATACGGAGGGTTTGAAAAAGCTGCTGAAACGCCTGGGGATATCCTTCAAGCAGACCGTTCGAAAAGACAAGTTCTATGACAAAGTCTGGAACGTTCCCGGGACTCAACGCAAACTGCCTAATAGGAGAATGGAGACAAAAGGACTTGGATACATCCTGTCAAAGAAACGAGAGCTACTAAACAGCTGCTATGTCATGTATGACTTCGATGAAGAAGCGGATGCTCAATGGGAGGACGTTAATCCTGAGACAGTGAAAGTTCCAAATGCAAAAGAGCCCAGTCCGTCGTTCGAAGAACAAATGGACAAGCTCATAAGGGAAGCAGGTCAAAAAGTCCGGGACGACCATAACCGCGAAATGGCCATCTACGAGAAAGCCAAAACGCAACGCCTCCTTCAACAGGCCGTGAAAGATGAAAATGCCGCTCCTTGTCAACTGGTTATAAAGAAGGCTCGGCGCAAAAGCAGAAATAAGTCGAAAGGCCAAAAAAGCACTCAACAGCAACAAAGCAGGGCTAAGAAGCCACGCAAACGGGAGTCGAGTGTTATTGATCTATCCCTCATGAAGAAAATGGGTCGAGTGTACTCGTTTCCTCGGGACAAGACGAAGAAGATACTTGATCTTGCTCTAAAACATCAAATGCTTACACTGCCGGAGTCCAAAAACCCCGAACAAGCAGGTGAAGTCTCTGACCCAAACTATTGCTCTTACCATCGAGTAATAGGGCATCCTCTTGAAGATTGCTTCACCTTCAAGAATTGGGTTGAAGATCAGTATCAGCCTGGCAAATTCACTCTGTCTGACAACTGGAGGGTAGCGCTGCCACGGAAGCACGAGCCCAAGGCCACAAAAGAAGAACCGGTTCCACATTTGGATTGGAAGCGAATTCGCATCTGTCACATGATTACAATATTAAAAGAAGAGGCCGAGGACTTAGATGAGCTCCCTTGGTGCTTCGAAAACAATGACAATGAGGTAATCTCAGAATTTCCACCGGCTCCGAAAGAACTGGAAGATGGCATACATACTACTGCAGATAACCTCAAGAAGATTGAGTTGGGATCGACAGACGATCCGCGACCGACATTCATCAATGAGCTGCTATCTGAAGAAAGGGTGGCTGCGTTAAAGGACGTGCTTCTACAGCATAGAGACTGCTTCACGTGGAACTATTCCGAAATGCCGGGACTAGATCCAGAAATTGCTGTATACAGATTGGCGATATCCCCGGACATCAAGCCAATCAAACAGGCGCCGAGGAGAATGCGGCTCGAGCTTGAGATGAGCATCAATGCTGAGGTCAAGAAGCTGATCGACTCTGGCTTCATCCAGGAGGTTCAATATCCTGAATGGATCGCTAACATCGTCCCGGTGATGAAGAAAAATGGAACGGTGCGCATATGCGTGGATTTTCGGGATCTCAATAAAGCCTGCCCAAAGGATGATTTCCCGGTGCCAGTCACCGAACTGATGATAGAAAACACGTCCACTCATGAGGTTTTCTCCTTCATGGACGGCTCATAAGGGTATAATCAGATAAAGATGCACCCCGAAGACCAGAAGCACACCGCTTTTCGGACTCCTTTGGGAATATTCTGCTACAAGGTGATGCCCTTCAGTTTAAAGAACGCCGGTGCTACCTACCAGAGGGCCATGACGAAGATCTTCGATGACCTTATACACGAAATCGTCGAATGCTATATTGACGATCTCGTGGTTAAAAGCAAATCATACGAGGAACATCTCGAGCATTTGAAGACCGTATTTCAACGCCTTCGGCAATACAACTTGAAGATGAACCCTCTCAAATGTGCATTCGGAGTTTCCTCGGGCAAATTCCTGGGATTCATCGTCCGACACTGAGGTATCGAAATAGATCCGTCTAAAATCAAGGCGATCATGGAAATGCCTCCGCCAAGGACTCTCAAACAGTTGTGGTCTCTCCAAGGAAAGCTCGCGTATATATGGCGATTTATAGCCAACCTCTCTGGCAAGTGCCGCCCTTACAGTCACCTGATGAAGAAGGGAACTCCATTCGTCTGGGATCAAAAATGCCAGGGCGCGCTGGACGAAATTAAACAGTACCTGCAGAAGCCGCCAGTGTTGGCTGCTCCGGTTAAGGGAAAACCTCTCATTCTTTATACAACCGCCCTCGAAGGTTCCTTAGGCGCATTATGGGCACAAGAGAACGATCAAGGGAAAGAGAGAGCACTCTATTACTTAAGTCGAGTTCTGCTGGGGGCAGAAAGCAACTACTCCCCCATTGAAAAACACTGCCTGGCGTTGATCTTTGCGATAACAAAGCTCAGGCACTATGCGTTGGCGCATGAGGTCCGTCTCATTTCGAAGGTGGACCCTCTTAAGTATTTAATGTCAAAGGCCATACTGACAGGTCGACTCGCTAAATGGGCCCTGCTCTTGATGGAGTTCTCAATAACATATCAACCTCTCAAGGCAGTGAAGGCCATACTGAAAGGTCGACTCGCTAAATGGGCCCTGCTCTTGATGGAGTTCTCAATAACATATCAACCTCTCAAGGCAGTGAAAGGCCAGGCCATCGCCGACTTCCTCGCTGAGCACCCGATACCTGCCGATTCTCTTCTGAATTGCGATTTGCCAGATGAACATGCGTTTGACGCGATCGACGGTAGTGATACCCAATGGGAGCTTTATTTCGACGGAGCATCTTCCATGAAAAGGCGCAAACAAGGTACCCCTATAATCAAATCGGGGGTAGGCCTCATCCTCGTGACTCCACAAGGAGGGATAATGCGCTTCGCTTTCTCCTTAACAGAGCCGAGGACAAATAACGAAGCCGAATACGAAGCTTTGATAGCAGGCCTTGAGATCGCCATTGACATGGGAATTGGAGACCTCCTCATATACGGGGATTCTCAGCTGGTCGTTAGTCAAGTAAACGGCGACTACCAAACGTACAAGCCAGAACTGGTGAAGTACGGCGAAAAAGTGCAACAACTGTTGACCCAAATTCCCTCCTATACTTTGGAGAACATACCGCGCGCGGAAAACAGCAAGGCAGACGCGTTGGCCAAACTTGCTAAAGAACTGGCTGACGAGAACCTCGATGATGTTAGAATCGTGGTGCAAAGCCGTCGGGTGCTTGCCCCAGCAGAAATATCTCCGGAATCATCCGAAGAAAAAGGAGCGAGCGAGCAGACGACCCTGCAAGTAAAAGATTGGGAAAATAACGAGGATTGGAGAGAAGTCTTCATAGATTACTTCAAGTCCCACCGAATGCCTGAAGAAGCGTCCACAAGACATCAGCTCACGAAACGAGCTCTGTCTTTTGCGTTCGTCAATGATACTCTGTACAAGAGGTCGTTTAATTCTCTATGGCTAAGATGCTTAGGACCTGACGAAGCGAGAAGGGTCGTTCAGGAAGTTCATGACGGACTCTGCGGTTCCTACCAAGCGGGCCCAAAGATGAAGTTGAAGAACAAACGAATGGGCTACTACTGGCCCACGATGATTCAAGACTGCCTCGAATATGCGAAGCAGTGCCACTCATGCCAAATTCATGGGGACTTCATCCACCAGCATCCAAATCTACTCCATCCAACGGTGGCTAGCTGGCCGTTCGAAATGTGGGGGACTGACATAGTCGGCCCCATCGAACCAGCATCGTCCAGAGGACATCGTTTCATCCTGGCGACAACTGACTACTTCTCCAAATGGGCAGAAGCAATACCACTGAGGGAAGTGAAGACGGAGAATATCCTCCATTTCTTCAAGACGCATGTCATATATTGATATGGAACTCCGCGACGGATCATCTCCGATAACGGGCCAGCTTACAGAAGTCACAAGATTATTCGCTTCGCGCAACAGCATAATATAGACTGGAGATATTCCTCAGTTTATAATCCGCGAGCTAACGGTCTAGCTGAGGCCTTCAACAAGACCTTGACGAAGATCATGAAGAAAATGGTGTCACGAAATAAGAAAGACTGGCATGAAAGACTGCAAGAAGCTCTCTGGGCATATCGAACTACGTTTAAAACGGCCACGAATGCAACGCCATATGCGTTGGTATTCGGTACAGAAGCAGTACTCCCCCTCGAGATAGAATTACCCTCTCTACGAATGACAGTTCACTACGAGCTGACGGACGAAGAAAATGCTCACCTTCGGCTTGAGGAGCTTGATGCCCTCGATGAAACCCGACTCACAGCGCAACAAAATCTGGAGGCTTACAAAGCAAAGATGACGCGCTCGTATGAAAGATTGACCCGACCGAGGACATTCCGCCAAGGCGAACTCGTGCCAGTGGTCAAAAGGCCTATGATCCCCAATCGCGCCAAGCGGGGAAGATTCGAGCCAAACTATGAAGGCCCGTACATCATAGACAAGGTCTACCAAGGTGGAGCCTATCTACTCATGGACATGCACGGTGAAAGGCCTTACAGACCAATAAATGGTCGATTCCTAAAGAAATACTATGCTTAATGAGCCACAGCTTAGGTCAATGGTAGATGACGACGACTATGTCCGCTCGCTATCTTCCTAAGCTCAAACTCTATCAGCAGTAATCAGCCTTCTCAAAGTTGGACCGAAACGTCCTTAAACTAATAGCGGACCGAAACGTCCTTAAACTACTACCGCAGCATCCTTAGGCTGACGAGATGAATAAAAAAAAAGAAAAGAAAAAAAAGAAAAAGAAAATAAAAAAAATTGATGATAAAAACGGTATGTCCATAAGCAAAAAGGGCACGGATGAAAACCCGAAAGGGCTCCGTGAGTAAAAACAGCAGGGCTACCGGCGAGTGTTCGTGAAAACCCGAAAGGGCGCGACCTCGTAAAAAAAAATATAAAGAATAAAAAAAGGGGGGGTATGTCCATAAGCAAAAAAGGGCATGGATGAAAACCCGAAAGGGCGCCGTGAGTAAAAACAGCAGGACTACCGGCGAGTGTTTGTGAAAACCCGAAAGGGCGCAACCTCGTTAAAAAAACACTTATAGGGTCCTCTCGACCTTGTAAGGAGAAACCACCCGCGTGAGATCCTTAAGACTCATAAAGGAGCAACACACTTAGGGATCCTCACGATTCCTAGGGATAAAATACACTCGTGAGATCCTCACGACTCGTGAGGAGAACTCTCTTATGGGACCCTTACGGCTCATAAGATTTGAAAGTCTTAAGTTACAGAGACCTAAACCTGTGCTTAAGCAAACCCCCACAAACTTCCAATATTGCCCTACAAGTAGTTCAATACTGACCCTTGTATACAATCCACGGGCGCGAATAAACATTCCCCTCACCAATGGTGAACGACCCTTGTAAATCCTCTCGATTTACAAGGAGAAAACCCTCCTGTAGGATCCTTACGACTTACAGAGGAACATGCACTTAGGAATCCTCACGATTCCTAAGGAGAAAATACGCCTACAAGATCCTCACGACTTGTAGGGAGAAATACCTTTGTGAGATCCTTACGGCTCATGAAGTTAAAAGCCTTAGTCGACAGCGCCTTAACCCTGTTCGCTAAGCCACCTTTGTTCGTCATCGACGGAGGCAAATGATGATTCGCTCCTGGCAATATCCCAGTTGTAGCGGTGCTAATGCCGAAATCGGTGTCTAATTCCAAGTTTACGGCGGAAAGCCAGTAGGCCGCACATGCATACGGAATAGCCGAAATGATAGAGCAACCTGCAATAAAAAGCAGCAAGTAAAAATGTATGCATGCAAAATAGCCGAAATGATTGGGCAACTCGCAATAAAAAGCAACGAGTAAAAATAAAATAAATAGCCGAAATGATTGGGCACCGCAAAAAATAACCGAAATGATTGGGCAATCGCGACCTTCACGATATAAAAGCTGAAATGATAGAGCATCGCGGGGATAAAACAAAAAAAATGATGATAAAACTTTGGCCCTATAGTTAAGATCACATCGATCCCTGTATACAATCCAAGGGCATAAACAAAGAGGGAACCATACTTTCCCAACAGGATCCGCCAGAGAACGAAGCCAAAGTCCGACAGTTCATCCCAACGCTAGGGAAACAAATAATCCCTAGCAAACTCCTCGACTCACGGATACAAACACTCCTTGACGAGAGCCTCCTAATCCGCGTCGACTCGCAGAGCCACCAGTGCCTCCGTGGGAAATCCTCGACTCGTTTCAGACCCCAAGGAAACAAATAATCCTTGGTGCTTGGGAAATAAATAATCCCTAACAAATTCCTCGACTCACGGATACAAACACTCCTTGACGAGAGCCTCCTGATCCGCGTCGACTCGTAGAGTCACCAGTGCCTCCGTGGGAAATTCTCGACTCGTTTGAAACCCCAAGGAAACAAATAATCCTTGGCGCTTGGGAAACAAATAATCCCTAGCAAATTCCTCGACTCATGGATACAAACACTCCTTGACGAGAGCCTCCTGATCCGCGTCGACTCGCAGAGCCACCGGTGCCTCCGTAGGAAATTCTCGACTCGTTTCAAACCCCAAGGAAACAAATAATCCTTGGCGCTTGGGAAACAAATAATCCCTAGGAAATTCCTCGACTCACGGATACAAACACTCCTTGATGAGAGCCTCCTGATCCGCGTCGACTCGCAGAGCCACCAGTGCCTCCGTGGGAAATTCTCGACTCGTTTCAAACCCCAAGGAAACAAATAATCCTTGGCGCTTGGGAAACAAATAATCCCTAGCAAATTCCTCGACTCACGGATACAAACACTCCTTGACGAGAGCCTCCTGATCCGCGTCGACTCGCAGAGCCACCAGTGCCTCCGTGGGAAATTCTCGACTCGTTTCAAACCCCAAGGAAACAAATAATCCTTGGCGCTTGGGAAACAAATAATCCCTAGCAAATTCCTCGACTCACGGATACAAACACTCCTTGACGAGAGCCTCCTAATCCGCGTCGACTCGCAGAGCCACTAGTGCCTCCGTGGGAAATCCTCGACTCGTTTCAAACCCCAAGGAAACAAATAATCCTTGGCGCTTGGGAAACAAATAATCCCTAGCAAACTCCTCGACTCACGGATACAAACACTCCTTGACGAGAACCTCCTGATCCGCGTCGACTCGCAGAGCCACCAGTGCCTCCGTGGGAAATCCTCGACTCGTTTCAAACCCCAAGAAAACAAATAATCCTTGGCGCTTGGGAAACAAATAATCCCTAGCAAACTCTTCGACTCACGGATACAAACACTCCTTGACGAGAGCCTCCTGATCCGCGTCGACTCGCAGAGCCACCAGTGCCTCCGTAGGAAATCCTCGACTCGTTTCAAACCCCAAGGAAATAAATAATCCTTGGCGCTTGGGAAACAAATAATCCCTAGCAAACTCCTCGACTCACGGATACAAACACTCCTTGACGAGAGCCTCCTGATCCGCGTCGACTCGCAGAGCCACCAGTGCCTCCGTGGGAAATTCTCGACTCGTTTCAAACCCCAAGGAAACAAATAATCCTTGGCGCTTGGGAAATAAATAATCCTTAGCAAAATTCCTCGACTCACGGATACAAACACTCCTTGACGAGAGCCTCCTGATCCGCGTCGACTCGCAGAGCCATCAGTGCCTCCGTGGGAAATTCTCGACTCGTTTCAAACCCCAAGGAAACAAATAATCCTTGGCGCTTGGGAAACAAATAATCCTTAGCAAAATTCCTCGACTCACGGATACAAACACTCCTTGACGAGAGCCTCCTGATCCGCGTCGACTCGCAGAGCCACCAGTGCCTCCGTGGGAAATTCTCGACTCGTTTCAAACCCCAAGGAAACAAATAATTCTTGGCTCTAGGGAAACAAATAATCCCTAGCAAATTCTTTGACTCAAACACTCCCTGACGAGATCCTCCTGATTCGCGTCGGCTCGCAGAGAAACCAGTGTCTCCGCGGGAAAATTCCCGATTCGTCTCAAATTGCAAAATAAAGCCTCAGGCAGCAGGGACTAAAAAACTTGCTTCCTGAACAATGGGACCCTGCAAGTCGATCTAAACGGTCTCTTGCATACTATTCATGGGTCTCACTCTCCAAAGTCGAGCCCCGACGAGGAGGGAAACAACCGCTTACAAGTCCTCTCGACTCGTAAGAGGGAAAAATTCTCTTATAGGATCCTTACGACTTATAAGAGAAAATCACACTTAGGAATCCTCACGATTCCTAACGAGAAAAACCCACCTACGAGATCCTCTCGATCCGTAGGGAGAAAAGTCTCTATGAGACCCTCACGGCTCATAGAGTTGAAAAGTCTTAGGCAGCAGATCTGAACCGGCGGCCTAAGCCATCGCTGTTTCTTGAGAGGGTCGGGATGCTCGCTCTAATCATCCGTCAACCATGGTTATTAAGACAGCCTGCTAACAATGAAAGAAAGAAGAAAATGACAGAAAGAACATCCGATTTACATTTGATCAAGCGTTCGAGACGCACTCATTTATGCATGGGCAGAAGACTCAGGACGAGAAATAAGACAAGCTGAAATAAAAAAAAGGGGTTTCCATTCATATTCCTAAAAATTCTTATAATCATAAAAGCAATGAATAAGAAACATTATTCAAATTATTACAACGGTATAACCTCAGATCCGGGGCACGGATTGAGGAATTCAAAAGTAAGGCCATCCAGAGTTCTTCTGGCCTTTCTAATTATTCTTATGCGCAGCCTCTCGCGCTCCTGTGTGTCAAGATCCTCGGCAAGCCCTCCCGGCCTTTGATAAGCGGCAACTATCGTCGTCTGCTGGAAGATTTGATGTAGGATGTCAATGAGGCTGTCCCGCCGTTTCTTCGAGATCAGCCCCGTCAGGTACACTGAATGCACCTTGTCTTCGGCGTCATCCAGCGCATTGAGCGGTAGGGCCTCGTGAAGACCCGGAAGTGCTCTCCATATTTCTCTCAGCACGACTTTCAAGAGAGCCGAATGACGAGGAAGCAGCCAACCACCGCTTGCATTCAGATGACCCATGACTTCTGCACATTGAGCGTCTGTAAATTCCTGGTTTTGTTGACGACCCTGTGCGCGGATATCGTCATAGGTGATGAACTCGTGCAAACTGTATAGATGCACCACCATTATGCTAGGAGGAAATACTACAAGAAGATTAGCGATAGAAGAAAAATAATATACACAGAGGGCTAAATTCCTCGAGAGCAAAGCTCTGTTCAGGGATTAGAACCCATGAACAAAAGCTCTGCAGATCTATAAGTTTTTTTTGAGAGCGAAGCTCTGTTTATGAAACCCCAATGGGGATCTCTTTAGATCAAAAGATCTGTGAGAGCAAAGCTCTTTGGTTGAGATTAATTTAAATTAATTTAAATTAATTTGATTTATATTAATTTTACTTAAAGTTCCTAACTTTGAAAATAAGCAAAGCTCTGCTGGTGAAACCCCGAAGGGATTTTCTTTAGATCAGAAGATCTATGAGAGCAAAGCTCTGTTGGTTAAGATTAATTAAAATTAATTTAATCTAAGAATCAATTTTACCTAAAGTTTTTCTAAAAACTTTGGAAAGGAGAGCAAAGCTCTGGAGTTCTTGAAGGCAAGAGCAAAGCTCTGAAGTTTTTTTGAAAATAAAAGATAATAAGCATCTGTAGGGGACCAAAGGTCCTATTTATAGGCATCAAGTTCCTCTTCAAGTTCCAAAAGTTGCCACGGCGGTTGGAATTCTGCCACCGTACTCACGTTTGGGGCCACGTAAGCGCAACGGTGGGGGGGCATTTGTTTACCCAAATCAGAGCAAAGCTCTGTTCAAATTCCGAGGCGGGAGATGAAGCAACGCTTCATCTTCCCCTAATCAGAGTAAAGCTCTGCTTGGAAAATTTAAACTTTAATAAATGAAGCAACGCTTCAGATTATTTGCGCTGCGCGCAACGCGCCACGTGTCAGGCGCAGATGCATCAGCGCAGCGCCCAAGAAGGCATGCCCAATCAGAGCAAAACTCTATTTTAAGCAAAATTAAAAGAAGCAACGCATCCGTTGCGCAAGCACTGCGCTGCGCGACACGTGTCAGCGCAGATGCGCTAGCGCAGTTGTGCTGCGCTGAACGCTGCGCGACACGTGTCAGCGCACATACGCTAGCGCAGTTGCGCTGCGCTGCGCGACACGTGTCAGCATAGATGCGCTAGCGCAGTTGAGATGCGCTGTGCGCTGCGCGACACGTGTCACGCGCTGGGGTATCTGCGCCAAACAGAATTAAGATTTTAAAGAAATCTTTCTGTTCTTGTTAAAATAAGAAGATTTTCTTCTGTAAAACAGAAACCCTTGGATCAAAGATCCAACGGTGGGGAAAATTCCCCAAATCACTCAGAGAAAGATCTCTTTAACAAATTTAACTAATTTATGGGCACTATAAAAAAGACCCTAGGCCTCAATTCAAAGGCATCAACATTTCCTAAAAAAAAGAAGGGAAAGAGAACTCTGAAGAACTCCTCAAGAACAAAAAAGGTAAAAACCTTTAGAAGAAAGAGAAAGTTCTCTTATGAACAGATCATAAATCTAAAAACAAGATCGATGATCTTTAATAAAAATAAAAAAAAAATAAAAAAAATAATATTAATAAAATAGTGCTTTGTACTTTTATGAACCTTTGGTTCTTTGAGATAAGAAAAACAAGAAAAACTTATCTTTTCTTTGATCTAAATTAGATCAAGAAATCAAATAGTGCTTTGCACTTCTGTTCTTGAATCTAAAAGATTCTTAATGCTTTGCACTTCCAAACTGCACTGTTGCGCTCTTGGGAGAGCGCCACGTATTAGCTACAGAACAACTTGCACTACGCGCTTTTGAAATAGAGATTTGCTCTCTGGAATTGGCGCAACTCACCAAGGTACGCCACGTGTCAGCAGCGCAAGCGCAGCGCACTAGCGCAGCGCACTGCGCTTGCATGACACGTGTCGTCATCACAAGCGCTTGCGCTCCCTGATTGGCGCAAAGCGTCTGACAAATGCAATGCATTTCCTAAAGGGCTAGGCCCAAATCAAAAAGACCAACAGGCCAAAATAAATTGCAAAGCAATAACAAAAAAGAGGAGAGCCCAAACAAAATGGATGCTCTGCATCATTTATAAAAGGGCAGAGCCCAGTCTAAATAAAAATAGAAAATAATGCAATGCATTATTTTAAAAATGGGCCAAGCCCTGGCATAGGTCTAACAGACCAACAACAAATAAAGTGTTGAATATTTTTTTAAACTGGACTTAGCCCAATTTTTGGCCGTAAGTCCTCAAATTAAATTGACTGAGCAAGTTTGCTCTCTCTTAAATCAATTTACGATCGGTTCGAGGGTACATCTCCGAACTCCTCTGACACCCATCGTTGTAATCCTTCAATGACGTCAGAGAGGCGACGGGTCCCAACGACCACATATGGATATGGACTGCGGGGTCCTTAAACTCGTGGACCGAAACGTCCTTAAACTAATATTGGACCGAAATGTCCTTAAACTAATATTCGCCCCTAAATGGGAATGTTGGACCGAAACGTCCTTAAACTAATATTCGTCCCTAAATGAGAATGTTGGACCGAAACGTCCTTAAACTAATATTGGACCGAAACGTCCTTAAACTAATATTGGACCGAAACGTCCCTAAACTAATGGTGGACCGAAACGTCCCTAAACTGGAACATGGACCGAAACGTCCCTAAACTAATGGTGGACCACCATGTCCCTAAACTGGAATATGGACCGCAATGTCCTTAAACTACCAATGGACCGCAATATCCCTAAACTACCTATGGACCACTACGTCCCTAAACTGGAACAATAGAGCTCCTAAATGCTCTTTTGTCGGATTTAAACGATCCCGTTTAAGTTGATCTTAGCCTCAAATATGGCTAACGTATCCTTAAACATTCAAACAGACTTTAGTCTTAAATTGGACTATAAGACCCCTAATCAACTTTGGTTCAAGGGTACATCTCCGAACTCCTCTGACACATGTCGTTGTAATCCTTCAACGTCGTCAGAGAGGTGACGGGTCCCGATGGCCATATATTAAATGGACCACTACGTCCTTAAACTGGAAATGGATCTAGACGATCCCGTTAAGTTGATCTTAGTCTCAAATCAGACTAACGTATCCTTAACGAATGTTTAAGTTGATCTTAGTCTCAAATGCGGCTAACGTATCCTTAAACTAAAAACACCAAACCTAAATCTAAGTTAATCCGGATTTGGACTAATCTACGTCCTACGGGAGACGGCATTACTCAGTCTCCATATACAATCCACGGGCAACCACAAACAAAACAAACACCCATGACACGAGGTGAAATTCTGGAGAAGGAGAAATTTGTTACCGCGATGCGGTAGCGTAATTAACTGCAGGGGCTTGCGCCTGCAGGGAAGAGCGTCCCCACAATCAAAAACCCCTCAAGCGAGGGGGAATCTGACGAAATCTGCTATATCGGCCGCATCCGTCTAAACCTCCGATACACGGTGCCATAAATCAACTTGGCATCTTCGGAGAGGTAGACGGATAAAACCATATAGCATCTGCCCCGAATCTCAGGCTAGACGTCCTCACGTCGTCGCCGCCATTCGGAGGGGAACAGTGCCCTCAAGGCAATTATTGTAATTGCAGATAGGCGATTATGATAATTGAAAGTGGACCTATACAGGTTGAATAGTCTTGCTTGAGATGATAGTATGTTATTTGGTTTGTCTTCATCATTCATGTATATACGTTTTACTTGCTATTACGTGTCGCCAATGCATAATGATAAAACCCATAGGATCCTTACTTGAGTATCGGCATTATGATGGCGATCATACTGCTGGGAGTTAGGTAGTCTATAAGCACATCCTTTAATATTTCTAGTCGTTGGAGTATCGAGACCGGTCATCGATATTCCGGAATAGAATAGTGTACGTTTCTAGACCCCGAAGAAAGGCGGTGTCTGGTCTCATATCCATTAGTGTGTGGCACCTAAGATTGTATGCATGTGCTCAGTGGAGGTGAATACATCGAACGGACTCGCCGAGAACTCCTAGATGGTATTTTACCTATCGTTAGATAGTAGTTCTCTGGTGACATGAGTACAGGGTAGTCTTTAGACCCGAGATCATCATTTGTCTCGTGTGAGTTTCCACTGTACTTAGATTACTAACCTACCACAGCTCAAAGGAGTCGTGCAAATAGGTTTTAGTTGGGTACAGTCCCGCGCCACATGGAGGTAGTGAGCGATCATAAGGGATTCGTCTCTCCCGGTATAGGGAGTCGATATTGCGCTGTGTTTGGTTGGCCATCACCATAAGTCTCTGGCCAGAGCGGATGGGATTTATTGATAGGAGATCAGTAGTTTCTCGGTTCGTCATGAGCCTGACACCGGTACGACTTATCGGGTTATTAGGGATCTGACGTTATCCATCCCTAGACCCGGTATGCAACACTCTCATACGAAGAGACCGGACTGTATAAAGATTGTCACTTATAGGATCAGTAGGGTATAGATGGACTTGATTGTCGACCTCCCTTTCAACATATACCTGGGTAGCCGTTACATATAACTAGTGCCGCTTACGTGCTTATGGTTATGGATTTTATCCAGTAACTCACTGCAAGCGTATTTTCAAGTCTTTAGAGTCCCACACAGAGGGTTTTCCTGGTTCAAGCGATACGATATAGAGGCCGTATGTTGATACGTACAGGTGTTCGATTAAATACGTGTACTGGCTACATGGACTTTAGTCGGACATTTGATAATACTAGCCGGCTTAGCTTTAAGCCGGATTATTAAATCAAGTATTGATTTGATAATATGTGTGTGTGTGTGTATATATAATCTAGTAATATGTCCACTATTCATTTTCTCTCTAGACTATTCGTAATTCATATTTATACGAAATACTTCTAGAAGGAGAACATCTCATTTAGGATTTTCCTTTTTAGGAAAATCAAGAAATGAGGTGGCATGGTGAGATATAAAGGAGAGCATGGGTGAGAGGTATGGGCATGTTTATTTTATTTGAAAAATGGTCTCATCTTATTGCATGGTTGGAAAATTTTGAGGAGCTCTCTCATTCATTTTTATCACACTCTCCCTCATGCTTTCCCCTCTCCTCCTTCATTTTCTTCAGTGCTCTCTTGAGATTAGAAAATGAGAAAGAAAAGATTGTGGTAAATCCTACGTCCCTCATGCTTTTGTAACGACCCTAAAATTTCTACACTTTTATTGATCCAATATTAATAAAAGAGTGTATTTTTATTCTGGTTTCGAGTTATAAGTTATTATTGATAACTCAGGTACAAGAAGCAACTTATAGCCTACTGGTTAATACTCTACACTGCTGTTCTTTAGTCTGTAAGTTTGAATCCCATCAATTCCAATTTTTTCCTAATATTTTTTCTTTTTAATTTATCGGAAGCCCAAGAGTTGCACATGCATTACACGGAGAAACGAAGAGTTGTAAATAAATCAAACAATAAAAATGATACATAAATACCCAGGTGAATGCACTGCACGAACTCTGAGACCTAACTCCACATCTGGGCTGCCGGTTTTCCCTATATGGCCGCCACCGACGGTTGGATTTTCCCCAAAATCCTTCGTGATTCGCCCATGCACCCCTTCAGCTCTCCTCCACTCTATTTTATTGTTTTTTTCTTTTATTTCAACCAGAGACTCTTCAATTCCTCTATTAACACCATTAAAACTATTTTTAATTCATTTTTATTTCACACACCCTCTCATTTTTACCCTATAAATACCACTTCATCCCCTATCTCTCCCCTATTCTGAAAACCATTATCAAAATTCTTTAAAAATTTTCTAAGTTCAAGAAGGGTTAAGCCTAGTCAAGTGGAGTTAGCGGTCCAAGTTCGTTCCATCGAAGAACGAAGCCATCCTCGACGCTACCACGATCCATGAAGACCCCCCTCTCTTACTCTCTTCTCAACGCTACACAAACCGTAAGTCCTTCCTACTCCCTCTCGATTTGATTCCTCCCTTTCATTCTTTTAAACTATATCGACAAAGTAGAGTTAACCTTAAATTCATTTCTTTTAAACATTTTCGTCATCTTTGATAGTCCAACTGTCACGCCCCGCATCCCAAAATACGGAATACGAGGTATGACTAGGCCAGCCATGCTCCTACGGTCAAGGGATCGTCCCGCCGTAGTCACACTTCGGCTTCTAGCACTACATGGTAATCAGTAATAAAGCACAGTATTAAAGGAATCACATCACTAATTTATTACATTAAAATTTTCATTGTTCACAGATTACAGATAATAAAAACGATAACTAACCAAGTTCAATCTCACAATCTCTTTTATGGAAAGAAGTAAATGAAGTAGGTACACCAACTATATCTCCGTGAACTCAAAAGATAGATCCGTCTCCTGTGCTGGTCCTCTCGCAGAATCTGAGCATGCATACTCAGGTCGTCAGAGCGACACAAATAATAATATTATTATAATCAGATGAAACCGGTAAATGAGGTAATACTGGTATGACAGTAATGCAAGTAAACACTACGTCACAATATGATGCAGAATATGTTATGTGTCCCTAACGGTCTCTAGGTCATGTTTGAAATCACATAGTGGAAGGAGGATCATGTTTAACAGGAGTCTCGTACATACCCGAGACAACGGCCCACATGCCCGGGACATAACCCTGTCAACCGGATCGCTAGATCCTGTCCTACACGTATAAGTATCACGGTTCGAATGATCATCCTCTAAACACGGTCCTGCTAAATACGATACTCTTTCCACTTTGATTTCCCCTTTTTCCCCAGGTTACACTATTTAAGATATTGATCTAGTTGTGTACGAGTATACCAATGGCACGGTTTCATCACTGTCCACTGTATCAATCACTGTCACGAATATTCACTTTCCATTGGTGTACTCGTCACTCCTAAACCAACATCTATCACGCACGATAATGCAATGTCCACACGCACTAACACTGTGTAAATGACAAGGGTATGATATATGTATTGTATGCTACCAATAAGCTCTGTATGTTATGAATTAGCATGCATGTCATGAACTAAAATAAATTGCACAAATAATATGTTACGAATTCAGCGAAAATGATGTAGGTAAGATATATAGAACAATCAGTCAGTAATTCATCAAAATTTGTTTCAGTTCAATCGGAGTTTCGGTTTTCAAGATATAACTGTTTCAGTTTAAGTGTTCGCGGCTGGAATTTAAATTTCAGAACTGAACGTCTGTTTCGCGACACGAATTGCACCCAGTTGGGCTCAAAATTTAGCGATGTCACAGTTAAATGAAATTTAGGGTTTTCGATAAAGTATTCAACGCAACAGACGGATCCCCAATCGCATCTGTACGTTGAAAGTTATACACAGTTTAATCTCAATATGTCATTTCAGACATTGTTCTGAACAGCTTTACGTTCTGCCCTTTTAAATATAGTTAAAAATAACAAACGGCGATGATTCGGAATGAAACCACTTGCTTTCTTTCACTAACAGAAATATCTTATAACTACTGTAAAGTTCCGTATCATGCGATTTCAGGAAACACGGGGACGCAGGACTTTAGACAGAACACACTAATCAGAAACGCTCTGGACTGCAGTCCAGAGTCGTGTTCCGATCCAATTATCTTCATGGTTATATAACAGAAATGATCAGAAATTTACATAGGATTAAAGTTCATCGAGTCGGCTTCGATTTAAGCCCTCGAAAGCAGCTTTCCAATATGTATATGATTTATGGTGATTTTATTCGTTTTCAGGTACGAGAGAGTTCTAGTTTAAACAACATATATGGGGGTATCACTTTTTGTCACGAACAATCGTATTTTCCAGCGAATTTCGCACACGTTATATATCATTAAAAGGGCCAACAGAACGTATAGGTTACCGTCAAATTAGACAAATATTACCATTGGGATCATACATCGAACACATACGTCACAATATATTTAGTTATTCGGTAAGTTTTAATTTATATGATTTTAAGGTTGTACCACTAATAATTTAGCATGAAGCAAGTAAACACTTGCCTGGAGAACGCCTCGGGGTCGTACGGCAACAGTGTCGTCGCGAACGCGCGATATACGCCACGTATCGAATTCCCGCGAGCCTAGTTCGAAACACGAGTTTCGCGTCGGAGTTTTCCCGGAGTCGTCTTGCGTGCGCTGGAAGCTTAGGGGTGCTCTCTGGTCCCTCTGAGAAGTGTTGGGGTTTCCGAAGGTCGACGGCGTCGCTCCGGCAACGTGTACCGAGCAGTTTCACAGTGAGGGGGAAAAGTTTGAGAGAATGGGTTTTGGAGTTTTGGATAAAGGGATAAGTTAGGCAGTGGGGCTGGATATGGTTGTGATGGTGATGATGCTAAGGAGGTGGATGTCGTGGGAAGGTCGGCGATGTGGTGGGGAGTTCGCCGGCGTCGAGGGTGTAAGGTGATGACTCGAGCTCGGCTGAAATGGGTTGTGTGCAGGGGATATTTGAGAGGGCTCGGTTTGAAGAATGGTGAAGTCGTGGAGGGGGAGGCTGGTGGAAGAGGAGTGATCGAAGGTTGCCGAGGGATTGTCGTCGTCGTCGTCGGAGGTGGAGGTTGCAATGGGCTGCTCAAGGTTTGGGGCTCGGTGGGTGTAGCGAGAGAGGTGAGGAGTTTTTTTTTTGTGATGGAGTTAGTGAGTAAGAGAGAGATGAGGGCGACGAGGTTGTAAACGTGGGGGCAACGGTAGGGCGAAGGCGTGGGCGACGGCGGAGGAGGCGTGTCGCGCGCGCGTTAAGGGATGTAGCCGTTGGGATTTTGAGGGAAGATGAACAGTGGAGGGTGAGTGAGCGAAAATGGAAAAATTGGGCTTGGTTTTGTTTAAATTTTAAAACAGTTTCATTTTAAATACATCATGGGCTGGCTTAAACCCAAAAACAATTTTGATTGGGCTGGAAGGAATTAAAGGGGACGGCCCGGAGACTTATAAGGAAATTTTTTTGTTTAAAAGGAAAGTGTGGGCTTGGAAAGAGGATACGGCCTGAGGCTAAAGTAACGGGCTTGGGGCAAAAGGATTTAGGATTTTATTTAAAAGGTTGTGGGCTGAAAAGGAAACGGGTTGGGATTTATAAGGGATTTAAAAAATTTATGTGTGGGCTGAGGGATATTGTTAAAAGGGTTTGGGGAATGTAAAGAGGGGCCGGCTGGGTATTTTAGTTTAGGGATTTTATAAAAAAATAAATTTTAGTGGGCTGAAGGTAGTTTAGGGTTTTAATTTATTTTAATCTTGTTTTTAATTTGGCTTTGGGTTTTAGGTTTTAGATTCTGGGTTTTAACTTTTAGGCTTTGGAAAAATATAAATGTTAGGCTTAAACAACCAATTCAAAATACGAGGGAAAAGAAGAGAAACTACTGGAATTCAGAGAATCGGGAACTTTTTATTGAATTGGAAACGGGGATTTACACCAACTAAGTCACACAAGTACTTCTAATACCACTTGAAACATTATTCATCTCATTTACTTTTAATGTGTTCACAATTTCATGCGAAATAAACATATATCGAACTTTTTTCAGATAAATACCATGAACTTTAAAAGTAACCTTTTATCGAAACCTAGAAATAAATACCTACAGAAAATTCATGGGATAACGACTTACCCCATCACATACACTATAGTTTTATAGCACGATATTTTAGATTACAAAGTTTTATCCGAAATGATACAATTTTCATTAAAATACCATTACTTTACAAAAATGTTTTTTAATCGATATTCTTAAATCCTTTGCAATTGTGCCTCTACAACCTTTTTAGGGGAACCCATTTACGGATGATACAGGTTATCGCATGTCCTTGGGATGGTAGAGTGAGATACAGAATTTCTCACAGAGAATCCGGTCTTGAAAGGAAATAAAAATACGATCTTTAAAGAAATACGACTTTTTAAAAACAAACTAAAACTTTGGAAAATTATATAAAATTATGAATCCGTATTTCCAATGAAAACAAATTATGAAAATTATATTTTTAAAAGAAAGATTAAAATTTTAATAAAATACCATCAAATTTCCAAAAGTAGCAGTTTTCATAAAAACGCCATAAACTTTTAAAGTTAGTTTTCATCACTAAAATACCACCTAAACTAAAATGTATTTTTATAAAAACTCTTAATATTATAAATCACCCTAGAGCTTTGTTTTTAAAATCATATTAAAATATTTTTACATGAAACCCTTTCGAGATATGCAAACATGCAAATATATAATAAACAAACTTGAATAAATCTTTAAAGACCTTAGCTTAATATTGGTTTAAGCGGTATCATTTCTCTTGAGCCCCAGGGAGACAGAGAAAGTGAGTGTTTGCCTATTCAGGTTAGACAACACTTCAAATTAAAGGAGTTATCAATGGCAACCGTTTTGGAAAAAGACACAAATCCTGCCGTCCATGTGCAGTGGTTGTCCGATTATTCCTGAACTTAAGTGTTTACAAGATTACAGCTATTCAAAAGATTTAAATCTAGTAATATGAAAATACTATAACCTGGATACAAACTCGAACATGACTCAAATGTGAATTTGAACTTGAACCTGAACTTAACACTTTAACTTAACATGAATATCTGAACCCAATGTCTACTCTTGAACTGACTTGACTCGAACCATGGATACAATTTGGCGTGAATACATGAACACTTGACACGAATACATTGATCTTGACATGAACTTAATTTTGTAACTTGATGTATTCATGGATTCGAGCAAGACCGATAATTTTAACTATAATCTAGAATACACGGGTGTTGGGGTAATTCAAGTGCGAATCCAACGAAATCCCAGAAGTCCCCCTAAATCATGAATCTATATCTACTAATACAAGCAAACTATTATAAGAGCCCGTGATTTCTTGCTCCTGGATTATTGTCTGTTGAGTTTGGAATACTTCAACACTGGGTGGAAGTCCTGTTACTAATACTTGATTCGGGCCCGTAGTTCTTTACCCATGGATTACAGCCTGTTGGGTTCGAGAACACTTTTGAGATAGGTTGACATTCACTCTTGAACCTACGTTAGATTAGTTTACCCTTGTAAAGACCATTTTACGACACCTACAAGTACCTCATGTTCACTATACATACACTATACGGCCATGCTATACTATACTCATGTTACTTTTCCATGTTACATAGAATTGCCATACTTATATTAAATGACATGTTTAAACACCATATCTCCTAGACCATTGCTTCATGATATCCATTGAAAAATTATCATTATACTTTTATACTTAACACCTTTACTTGGGGATTTACCGAGCGAAAGTTCGCTGACGAGCATCTACCCATCTCTTTCTTCTTTTGGATGTTCATCAGGTGGTCTAGAGACTGAGGAGATAGAAGAGATTGCAGGGGATTATGACCAGATCACTATTCAAGCTTAGTTTAATTCATCTTTTCTTTCAGTTTATGTATGCTACCTATTTAGGCATTTCTGTTATTGTATTTTCTTTTCAGTTGAACTCATGTATTGTAAATGTATCAAGTTTGAATGTAAATAAAGTTGTTGAATTTTAAATCTCATGCTAATTACTTGTCAATTATATTGCTTATTTTACGCTTAGCGTATTTACTCCGGAAAATGGCCTTCTCGGAACAAATACGCCGCGGGCTTGTCACGTACCTATTTCCGTCTTCTGGGAAGCGGGGCGTGGCAGATTTATTTTTAGCGAGTCTGAGTTACTTCTTCAAAGTTCACTTTGGAGTGAAGCTGGAGCTTGGATCTATTTCCCTCGTGTGGATCATATTCAGAAAAGGCGATCGTCTCTCAAGCTCGTTCCCGACGGCCTAGGAGCCTAGATGGGATCTTCCATGAATGGGTGGACACGCTACAAAGATTGTATATTCACATCCGAGTAGCTAGTCTCTTCTTTTAGCTTACTACTTTAGTGTTTGGACCGATTTCTAAGGTTTTGGTAGCTGGTGCTTGCATTAAATTTTCGTTTTGTATTTCGTCTTTGATTTTCGCTTTCGTTGCGCGAGCACTAGGGACCCAGAAAAAACCATTTTCAAAATGTTTTTAAAAAGAAAAGAAAAAAAATGTTTTTTTAATTGGGCTCCAGACCCGGGTCCAAGGACTCGGGCCTAGGGCATGGTCCGCCTCTCGCTGGCACCTGCTTGCGCAGGCGCCAGCGAGTGGGACCTACGCGCTTGCACACGCAAGCAGCTCACGCCTACGTGGGTTTTTCCCTACCTCCCGATCCATCGATCCGACTGCCGAGGGTGGCATTGGGGACAACGATACGCGATTGGGGGGACCGGCGGCGTGATTTCGACGGGTTGGTCGGCTCGGGTAAGGGTTTTCAAAACCCTATAAATACCTCCTTTCTTCACACTTTTCTCACAATCCACTGCACACAAATTTCTAAAAAAATACCTCGCTTTTCGTTTTTTCGATGCCGACGCAGTGATGCCGCCCAATCCTTCAGGAAAAATCCGAGCGCGACGCTATTCACATTTCCGTACGAAGCGATGTTCCGACATCCTTTTCATTAACCATTTTAAGGTAGGATTCTCACCTCCCCTCTTGATCTCAACACCTTCTTCTAAACATGGATCAGTATTAGTACCCTTTCATTTTCTTAAAGTTAATATGGCTATTAGATTTGTCTCTTAAAAATGTAGGCTACAAAAACAACCGAAAAATACTTGAATTGTTTATGTTGTACACTTATGTATATGATAGATTGGGAAAATGATCTATCCCAACCCCTTTTCAACGTAATATTTTTAAAACCAACCACGCAGTCATGCCGATCAAATGTAAACTAAGAAAACTCTATTTTATAAGTCGTTATGCTGCCTAAATCTATTTTGAGAAAAACCCTTGTTGTAAGTCTTAGTGCTGCCCGAATTGAGAATGAACCTTTAATTATACTAAAATACGCTAAACTATTTTATTTCATAAAAAAACATTCTAAACTACTTTGTTACACTAAAATACCCCAAGTTTACCAAAACCCGTATTTTCAAATAAGTACTTCGACTTTTCTAACAGTCGTATTTTCAAATAATTACCTCGAACTTTCTAAAAGTCATATTTTTCAAATAAATACCTCGACTTTTTAAAAAAATCGTATTTTCAAATAAATACCTCAACTTTTCTAAAAATCATATTTTCAAATAAATACCTTGACTTTTTCTAAATCGTATTTTCAAATAAATATCTCGACTTTATCTAAAGTTGTATTTTCAAATAAATACCATGAACTTTCTTAAGTTATATTTTCACTAAAATACCTTAAAATATTATGGAAACCTAATCACATGAGTATTATCTTATATTTAACCCAACTCATGATATACCATATGACATGTCACCTGGTACGATTAGGGTTAGACGCGACCACATTGGCATGGGTGTTCATATAGATTTCATCTTTACGGATGACCAAGAAGATTCTGTCTTTACGAATGACCGATTCCGTTTTTACGGATGATCGAAGATTTTGTCTTTACGGATGAACAAAAGGGAACCCCTTTTTGTGACACTGCCTAATACTGCCGCGTGCTAATATCGACATGTACTTCTATATCACTGTATAAGACCGGGGCTGGGTAGTTTGACTAGGCAAGGTAGTATTAAGGGTCTCGGATTCCCCTGTTGATTAATCATGGTTCAGGGAATGAAACAAGTACTAATCACTCCTAACTGCTGTTGTTTCGTGGCCCCAACGGAATAATCGCGAGAGTCCGGCACCCTTCCCTACTAAACTGATACGTTCATAATACGTAGTAGATACCTGATATTCCTTACTACTCCACACATATGATATCAAGTATCGCACGCACATATTATCTTACTTTACATATCATTATGAGACATCCTATCTGAGTATAACTCCCTGACAGAATTCCTGATTGATGTGAAAACCGTGTCTTTATATTTCCTAGTTACCGCAATCAATAACGGTGTCGCAATAGCTAGCCGATAGTGAGCACGAGTCGTCCATAGGAAAATTGTGAATTACTTATCTTGTTTTATACGAGTTAATAAAAAAATATGGGATTTTTATCGTTTTATACTAAGGTGATTTGAAAATTTTATAAGAGAAGGGCTTGTAGGGTTTTTCGGATTGAGTAGTTAAAGGATGGAGTTTTAAAAAATAATTCTTTTTATTTTTTAATTATTTAATATTAAAGAAATAGCGATGAATGTGGATTATGGTTCTTGGAGGAATTAAGGTTTCCTTCTACCGACTCTTGTCCTTCCATTGACTCCTATTTATCTCAAGCCCTCAACAAAGCGAGTATTAACGAATCTATAATCGTGGTTGTAACTATCATCGATTGATAGCATGCCCAAATAAGAGGGTTAAGACTCGCTTTGCTAAAATTTATAAAAATTAAAACTTAAAAATAAGTTAAGGGATTTTTTCATCCGTTATACTATCCTATCCTACAAACTCTAACAAGCGAGAATTTACTCACTCATTGGGAAAAACGAAGTAAACGAGAAAAGATAGAATAATGAATTCATAAGAAATAACAAAAAATAAAACGCAAAAAGTAAATGCAGAAAATAAATGCGGAAAGTAATGAGACAGAATTAAAAAAACCACCTTTTATTGAAACTTTTGCAATACAGAATTTGATTGCTGAAATAAAACTACAAGAACTAAAAATCCTAGTTTGCTCGATCGATCGATCGATCGATAGATCGGTGGATTGATAGATAGATGATAACTCTAATTGCGCTTGGTCATTTTTATAGGTTTTGGAACTTGAAACCCTAAACGTCATCTTAAAGTATGTGAAAAGACGATCCAGCCCCTAAAAATTCACATCTAATGGCCCTTACTTGATCGCGGAACCGTCGCCATATACCCCATTCCACCGCGGATCCGCCGCCCTTTTATGATATCGCGCGTCCAGATTTTTTGTGCCTTCTTCTCTCGATATTTGGAGATCTTTTCGATGAATATATTTTGAAAATATATTTTTCTCTTTGCAGTTGCGAGATTCTTCAATTTGCTCCTAACATTTGGCAGATTTGGTTTGCTAATTCGATTTGATTTGATCTCCTCAATCCTCTTTGCAGTCTTGAAATGATTTGTTATTTTAAACCTGCACAATATCTCAAATCAAATCATTAGTAGTATTTGGTTTATTTGAGATAATATTCCAACCAATTAAATTATGGATATGATATCTTAATAATAATGGTTAAGAATATTTGATATGACATGATATGCATATATTCATAATTAAGAATCTCATGGATATTTTATTTAAATATGATATGCATATATTCCCCCAATTATATTAATTATAAATTAAGAAACATATGACAAAATCTTTTTATAAATAAACCCACATATGTTCTTAATTTACTAATAACACCTTTTAGTAATTACTAATAATAGGGAAAATGACCATAAAAATGTGCAATAAATATGACTGATCAAATACCTCCAAATTTATCCTTTGATCGTCCCGAGCAAACTATTTTATTTTAAAAAGAAAAAGAAAAACCTAGCACACTTTCGTAGGCAACACGATTGCACTTAGCTCGTGCAACAAGCCTATAAACCTCCAGGTGTCCCTAGTAGGAGAAGTGTTATCTCCTGAGGATTTTCAGCGGATTGCACCCACAAAATCCCAAACTTCAGAAAATAAAAGAAAGAAGACGAAAATTACATGCAAAGATAAGGAACATATAAAAGAAAAACTTGAAAATAAAAGTTTCAAACTACACTAGCTTTTTAGTTGTCATGAGCGCTATCTTAATGGTCTTGAAAAGATGTCGAAAATCACATCCTCTCTCAATAAAACATTGTCTTTCGTTTAAAGCCCTTGCAATTGGAGTGGTTGATCTACCCTCCTTATCTCTCCTCCAAACATCGATCATATACCCCTACGTGTGTGTAGAAGTCATTCCTACATTTGGAAAATTCAATTCAAGCTATCATACCCTTTGTCTATATTCCTTAGTACTTTTTAGTCGGTGAATGTTTTAGATGGATTTGCTCACACATTCTTCATGCGATCGTTAATACTTCTTGAGACATCAACCAACCGATTACTGAATGTGCTCACTTATTATGGTGTACTTAGCAATATCCTAATCTTACAACACCTAAGGCTTATCAGTGACCCCAAACCGGTCGGTCTAAGGCACTAGGTGATAAAGAACCCTCGCTATATTTTTTTATATGCTGCCTTAAGTAATTACAAAACCAATGTTTATTTTTCTTTTAAATTTTATTTTACGTGTCATTTATATTTTGTTTATTTTTTTATATTAAGGTTTTCAGGCAAGAGTATTTCAAGGTATCCTCTACTATCCCAAGTTTCAAGATGTGTGCAAGTACGTATAGTAGGGTATCAACATTCAGAAGTTTGGACTCAAGAATAGAGACTATTTTTCAGACTTATTTCTATCCGCAGATTAGTGATTCCTTCATCTTACTAACCCTTGGGACAACAGCTCATGACTATGTATTATTAGTTTCGTTCTAAAACATCTAATTTTCTTGCATTTCTTAAGTCTCTTCCTCTCTTTCATATGTATTTTTTCACTTTCTAACTTTTATTTTCAATTTTTTTTAATAGTGCTAAATGATAAATACAAAGCTCTCCCCCAAATCTCTTTGCAGCAGTGTCCTCACTGTTGCTGTTGTTCGAGCACAAAAACCTGTAGACCTGGGTGGAGAATAATAGGGTCAAAAGTTAGTCAAATGGAAAGCCTCCCCCAAACTTGTTCTTTAGCGCACACACATATTTTTTATTTTTATTTTTTTGATCTACTAATATACACACCTTCATTCTTTGTTGAAACAGTGTTGCCGTTGTTTATGGCTGGAAAATCGAAGCATGGAGAAGAGGCGGAGGAAAATTAATCGTCATAAAGCGGCTCCTTCAAGTACATGAGCTCTTCCGATGGTTCAGCGAAAAATTACGGTTTTAATTTATGCCCATTTACTTTGAAAAGGGAATCGTCTTTAGGATTTTCTACATCCACTGCACCGTATGGGTATACATACCGCACCACAAAAGGTCCTATCCAAAGAGATCTCAGCTTACCCGGATGAAGATGGAGACGGGTATCGTAAAGAAGGATTTGTTGTTTCGGTGTGAATGTCTTTTGCAAAAGGTATTTGTCGTGAAACACGTTTGTCCGATTCTTTACTATAACCGCGTTATCGTAGGCTTCATCACGAAGCTCGTTCAGCTTATATGATTGTAGCTTCCGATAGCTGCCTGCTTGGTCAAAATCGAAGTCAAGTTCTTTAATTGCCCACATTGCCCTATATTTGATCTCGACAGGGAGGTGGCAAGCCTTCCCAACACCAGCAGATAAGAAAACATGCCAAGATTGGTCTTATATGCAGTACGAAATGCCCAAATAGCATCAGTCAGTTTAGAGGACCAATCTTTACGGTTCTTAGAAACCATTTTCTCCAAAATTTTCGTGATCTGTTGATTATAGACTTCAGCTTGCCCGCTTGTTTGAGGATGATAAGGCGTAGAAAGCTTGTGGTTGATCGAATATTTCCGCATCAAAGTCTCGAAAGACCGATTGCAGACATGCGTCCCATTGTCGCTAATGATAGCGCGAGGGTGCCCGAACCGAGAAATGATATTTTCTTTAAGGAACTTAATGACAATCTTGTTGTCATTAGTACGGCTCAGTATTGCTTCAATCCATTTAGAGACATAATCAACCGCTAGGAGAATATATAAGTTCCCAAAAGAGTTGGAAAACGGGCCTATGAAATCAGTTCCCCACACATCAAATATCTCAACATCCAAGATTGGTTGGAGCGGCATCTAGTTCCTCCATGAAATCCAACCCATGTGCTGACACCGTGAACAAGTTTTGCAATAATCATGTGCATCTTTGAATAACGTTGGCCAATAAAATTCACATTGCCAAACTTTTTCTGTAGTTTTTCTTGGACCAAAGTGACCACCATATGCTTGATCATGGCAGAAGGACAATACACTCCTGAACTCATTATTAGGGACACACCGGCGAATGATCTGATCGGGAAAATACTTGAACAAATAAGGTTCGTCCAAGTAAAAGTGTTTACCTGGGATAAAAATCTTTGATTGTCTTGATTTAACAATTCACCGGGTAAAAGTCATGTTGCTAAATAATTCACGATATCAGCGAACCAAGGTTCGTAAGATAGGGTCAAGAGATGTTCGTCCGGAAAAGAGCCGTTTATTGGTAAGGTCAACGTTGGTGAAGAAAGAAGTCGTGAAAGATGATCGGCTACAACGTTTTCACATCCACTTTTGTTTCTTATGAAAAGGTCAAATTGTTGCAATAAGAGGATCCAACGTATTAGCATGGATTTAGCATCCTTCTTTGATAAAAGATGTCTTAAGGCGGAATGATCGGTGTAACTACGACTGGAGAGCCAATTAGGTAGGGCCTGAACTTTTCTAATGCAAAGACAACCGCTAAGAGTTCTTTCTCGGTGGTTGTATAGTTTATTTGGGCATCGTTCAAGGTCCTACTCGCATAATAAATGACATGTGGTATCTTATCGATGTGCTGTCCAAAAACTATACCAATAGCAAAGTCAGATGTATCACATATAAGCTCAAAAGGGTGATTCTAGTCTGGAGATGATAGAACGAGGGCGGTAGTGAGGGAACGTTTAAGCGATTCAAAAGCAGCCAAGCAATCCGAGTCGAAATGAAATGTTGTATTCTTGGCCAAGAGAAGAGTTAAGGGTCTAGCAATCTTGCTAAAGTCCTTAATGAACCGTCTATAAAAACCGGCATGACCAAGAAAGGATCATATATTTTTGACGCATTTGGGAGGAGGAAGATTGGAAATGACATCTATTTTAGCTTTGTCTACCTCAATACCATTTCGTAAAATGATATGCCCTAAGACAATACCTTCTCGAACCATGAAATAACATTTTCCCCAATTCAAAATTAGATTCTTGTCCTTACAGTGGGTAAGAACAGCGTCAAGATGATATTAGCATTTCTCAAAGGAATCCCCAAATATAGAGAAATCGTCCATGAATATCTCCAGAAAATTCTCGACCATGTCAGAGAATATCCCCATCATACACCGCTGAAATATAGCGGGAGCATTATATAACCTAAACGACATGCATCTATAAGCGAAAGTTCCGAAAGGACAAGTAGAAATTGTCTTATCTTGATCCTTTTCGGCGATGGGAATCTAATTGTAGCTTGAGTAACCATCCAAGAAACAGTAGACCTCATGCCCAGCTAAGCGTTCCAACATTTGGTCAATGAAGGATAGAGGGAAGTGATCTTTCTTCGTTACGGTATTGAGTTTTCTATAATCAATACATACCCCCCATCCGGTTTGGGTGCGCGTTTGAATCAACTCATTTGCTTCATTAGTTATGACCATGATGCCAGACTTTTTAGGTACAACGTGAATGGGACTTACCCACTGGCTATCGGATATTGGGTAAATTTTAACATTATCTAAGTATTTGATGATTTCCTTCTTCACTTCCTCTTTCATGACAAGATTCAACTGTCTTTGTGGGTCACGGGCTGGTTTGGCCTCATCTATTATATGTATATTATGTTCAACAATCAAGTGGCTAATCTCTTTGATGTCCGCCATTGTCCAACCAAATGCTTGCCTATTCGATCTCATGATAGATAGAAGAGCCCTCTCTTGCTCTAAGGCCAGAGAAGCTGATATGATGACGGTCAAAACTCATTCTCACCTAAATATGCATACTTAAGATGAGACGGCAGCGGCTTGAGATCAAGTGTCGGCCGAGAGACGATAGAAGATAGGATAAGAGAATGATACTCGGACTCTATGAGAGGTTCATAGCTAGCGTAAGAGACTGACTCGGATAGCTTAACTAACTCGTTCGAAAAGTCAGAGGATTCGAACTCGGGAATTGGCTTGTTGACAAAAGGGTCCCATGAATCAAGATCATCAAGGAAAGTGAACTCTTCCTATTCATGTAAGAAGTAGCTGGATTAAACAATAACGCACTAGTGGTATCGAGATCATTATCGCAGAACAAAAACTCTTCGAATTCACAACTATCGGAAGCTATTTCGTGGATGGAACATATATCTATCATACGAGCAGAAGGTTCGGAGGGTTGACTTCCTACCCTAAAAATGTTAAGTTCAATGGTCATTGATTGATATCGAAAATCCGATTGAATGAAAAGTATAATCACAATCAAAGAATTTATAACCGCAATCAATAACGGTATTGTTGTAGTTCGTTAATGAGTACGGGTCGTCCACTGAGATTCGTATATTTATTCATTCTTGCTTTAGATGAGTCGAAAGAAATAATAAAGAAAATTCAAGAAAATGAATCAAGATTTATTGGATGAAATATTTTCAAGAAAAATCAAGAAAGAGTTTAAGATTTAGTAATCAAGAAAGTGTCCAAGATCAATTTTAGTTATCAAGAAAATTGATGAATAGCTTGTAGGATTCGATAGGAATTAGTACCAATGATGAATACTAATAATGATTCATCTTATCTATTGATGAATTATTGCTAGAACGATGGTGATGAATGAAGATTAGGGATCTTTTGAAGAAACTAGGGTTTCTCCTTCACTATCCCTTGTCTTTTTATTGATCACCATTCAAATCTAGCCTTTGGCAAAGAAAATCATCAATCATTTAATCCTAAATTGCAACGAAATTATCAAGAACGGTGATCTCGCTCAAAATTTGGTCGTTGACGATTCTTTTTTCTAAAGTTCATAATTCTCATAAGACTTAAGATGCGTATAGGATTTCATCACCATTTGATCTACCGAATTCTTTCGAATCCTTAGCAAGCGGAGTTTTACTCACGCATCATGAAAATAAAAGAATCAAGAACTAGAAATTTCATAATGCGAAAATTTAAAGAAAGTGAGAATTAACAAATAATCACCTTTATCAATCAACTTCTAATTACACTTTCCTTCAATCCGAGATTACAAGAATTGCTCTCGATCGCTCCCTTGGAGAGGTAACTATTCCATCGAATTTCGCTTTGCTCGATCACCGTGAGACTTGGACCTGTCGAGGATCTCGTGCTCTTGATGACGATCGGCTTTGCGTAAAAGATCTTGAATGTCGTCGCTCGATGTTGTTCTCAACGATTCTTGATTTTGGATCTTGATCTTGAATTGGAGTCACAAGTTGTGTCACTCAACTTGTGTAATGAATTGTTCAACTAAAAATTGAGTTTTAATTGTGTAACAATTGTTCAACCTTTCAAAATGAAGACTAGAGTCCGTTATATAGCCCTCCACCAATCTTCCACTAGAAGCTAGGTCAATTTTCCCCAAGAAGCTAGATAGTTGTAGGGAAACTTCTAGAATAAGGTAGTTATCAAGCTTTCCCAAGAAGCTAGGCTGTTGTAAGGAAGTTTCCAGAACAAGGTTGTTATAATGGAGCGTCCTCAGCAAGATAAGAGGTTGTAGGGAAGCTTCTGGAAAAGTATCGTCACCTAATGCCCTAACTCGGCCGCGGATCCACGGTGGATCGGCCTGACTCGGCCGCGGATCCGCGGCCGTTTGGTGAGTTTGTGCCTTCAAAATTCCTCTGTCTTCTTGTGTTGATCTCTGGGTTTTTATTTGATATGTGGAATCCTTTAATCTCTTCTGAATCTCTACCAGAATTTAACTCTTTGATTTCCTGTATTTTGTCGGCGAAGTTACGATTCCGATATCTGTCTTGAAATAATTTTCTGCACAAAAATCTCAATGAAGAATGTTGAGATATACAATATCATGCGTGAAATAATAAACATAAAATTTCCTTCCAAAATGTTGATTATAATGTATAACACATGGTATTTGGTATTTTCCAGACGAACTTGTAATACATATTATATTTAGAACAACCATCATTAGATGATTAGAAAATTGAGAAAATTGTTATGTTAAAAATTGCAATATTTTCGACTGAAAAAATTCCCCCAAACTTGACTTTGATCGTCTCGAGCAAACTTCTTTTATTCAAGAGAAGGAGAAAAGAAAAACTAACTAGCACACTTTCGTAGGCAACACGATTGCACTGAGCACGTGCAACAAACCTTTAAACCTCTAGATGTCCCTAGTAGGAGGAGTGTTGTCTCCTGAGGGTTTTCAGCGGACTGCACTCACAAAATCCTATAATAAAAGGAAGACTGTGAAAGTTACATATAAAGATAAGAATTATAAAAGAAAGACTTTGAAAATCAGAGTTTCCAACTACACTAGCTTTTCGGTTGTCATGAGCCCTATCTTAATAGTCATGAAAAGATATTAGAAAGCACATCATCCCTCAATAAAATATTGCCTTTATTCTTCATCCCTACCTTTCTTCCAAACACCGATCATATACCCCTACATGTGTGTAAAGGACATCCTTACATTCGGAGAATTCAATTCAAGCTATCATACTCTTGTCCATTTACCTCAGTACTTTTTAGTCGGTGAATATTTTAGATGGAATTGCTCACACATTTTTCATGCGACCGTTAATACTTCTTGAAATACTAACTGACCGATTACTAAATGTGCTCATATATTAGGTTTAATTAGCAATTTTCTCGTCTTGCAACACCTAAGGCTTAGTAGTGACTCCCAAACCAGTTGGTTTAAGGCACTAGGTGATGAAGCACCCTCGCTATATATTTTTTTTATGCTGCCTTGGTGATTACAAAACCAGTGTTCATTTTTCTTCACCATTTTATACTTTTATTTTTTATTTTTTATTTTTTTCGTACTTTGGCTTTTAGACAAGAGCATTTCAAAGTATCCTCTACTATCCCGAGTTTCAAGACTTGTGTAAATGCGTATAGTAGGGTATCAACGTCCAAATGTTTGGCTTCCAGAATATGAACTATTTTTCAGACTTATTTTTATCCTCAGATTAGTGACTTCCTTCATCTTACTAACCCTTGGGACAATGGCTCATAACAATTTATTACTAGTTTCGTTTTAGAAAACATCTAATTTTCTTGATTTTCTTAAATTCTTCTAATCTTTTAAATTTAATTTTTCACTTTCTAATCTTTCATTATAAAAGAATTTTTTTTTGAAATTTTTTTGAAATTTTTTGTGCTTATGCAAAGTGTAATGCAAAATAATACTTAAATAAACACAAACTTCCCCCAAACATGTTTACAGCAGTGTCCTCACTGTTGTCATCTTTTAAATCTCAAAAACCTGTAGGTTTGGGAGGAAAAGTTATTAATGGGGGCAAGTATAATTGAAAGTGAAATCTTCCTCCAAACATATTTTTTATTTTTATTTTTTTATATATTTTTTAAAATTTTTTTTATAACTCACCTCCATTCTAAAGATGAGACAATATCACTGAGACATGGAGGTGAGGTGGAGAAAAATTAGTCATTATAAAGTGGCTCCTGTAAAAACAGGAGCTCCTCCGTGGGGTCAGTGGAAAAATGCGGTTTTAATCTATGCCCATTCACTTTGAAAATTGTACCGGTTTTTCTATTTTCAACTTCAACTGTCTCGTGCGGGTAGACATATCGCACCACAAATGGTTCTTTCCAACAAGATCTTAACTTACCCGCATGAAGATGGAGACGAGAATCATAAAGGACTTGTTGTCCCGGGGTAAAAGTTTTTCTCAAAATATTTTTATCGTGAAATACCTTAGTCCGGTTCTTTACTATCACCGCATTATCATAAACTTCATCGCGGAGTTCGCTTAGCTCATTTAATTGCAGCTTCCGAAAGTTGCAGGCTTGATTCAAATCGAAGTTAAGTTCTTTAATGGTCCACATTGCTTTATGTTCAATCTCGACAGGAAGGTGGCAAGCCTTTCCAAACAATAGGCGGTAAGGAGACATACCAAGATTGGTCTTATAAGTGGTACAAAATGCCCAAAGAGCATCCGTCAATTTGGTTGACCAATCTTTCCGGTTTTTAGAAACTGTTTTCTCCAAAATTTGTTTGATTTGCCTATTTGAAATCTCAGCTTGCCACTTGTTTAGGGATGATAGGGCGTGGAAAGTTTGTGTTTGATTGCATATTTTCGCATCAAAATCTCGAAAGACCGATTACAGAAATACGTCCCGTTGTCGCTAATGATAGCGCGAGGGTGTCCAAATCACGAAAAGATATTTTCTTTAAGGAACTTAATGATAACTTTGTTGTCATTAGTGCGACATGGAATTGCTTCTACCCATTTCGAGACGTAATCAACCGCTAACAAGATATAAAAATTCCTAAAAGAGTTAGGAAAAGGACCCATAAAATCAATACCCCAAACGTCGAAAATTTCAACAACCAAGATCTGTTGAAGTGGAATCTCATTTCTTTTAGAAATCTGACCTGTGTTTTGACATTGTGGACAGGTTTTGCAAAGATAAAATGCATCTTTGAATAATGTAGGTCAGTAAAAACCATATTGCAAAACCTTCTCCGCCGTCTTACATGGACCAAAGTGACCTCCACATGCCTGATCATGACAGAAAGACAGAACACTCTTGAATTCATTATTGGGGACACATCTGCGAATGATTTGGTCAGGACAATACTTAAACAAATAAGGTTCATCCCAGTAAAAATGCTTTATTTGGGATAGAAATCGATAATTTTCTTGTTTAGACCAATCGGTAGGAATAAGTCCCGTTGCAAGATAATTCATAATATCCACGAACCAAGGTTCGCAGGATACGGTTAAGAGCTGTTCGTCCAGGAAAGAGTCATTTATTGGAAAGGTCACAATTGGTGAAGAAGAGATGCGCGAAAGATGGTCGGCTACTACGTTTTCACATCCTTTCTTATCTCGTATGACAAGATCAAATTCTTGTAATAATAGGATTCAACGTATTAACCTGTCTTTAGCATCCTTCTTAGACAAAAAATGTTTTAGGGCGGAGTGATCGATGTAAACCACAATCGGTGAGCCAATCTAGTATGGCCTGAATTTTTCTAATGCAAATACAACTGCCAAGAGTTCTTTCTCAGTGGTTGTATAATTAATTTGGGGCATAATAAATCACATGTAGCATCTTATCGATGTGCTGTCATAAGACTGTACCAACAGCAAAATCTGATGCATCACACATAAGCTCAAACGGGTGGTTCCAATCAGGAGATGATAGAACGGGGGCTGCAGTGAGAGATCTCTTAAGTGATTCAAAAGCAGCCCCACAGTCCGAATCAAAGTGAAATGTTGTATTCTTGTCCAAGAGAAGAGTTAAAGGTCTAGCAATTTTGCTAAAATCCTTAATGAATCTCCAATAAAATTCTGCATGACCAAGGAAAGATCGTATATCTTTGACGCATTTTGGATGATGAAGGTTATGAATGACATCTATTTTAGCTCTGCCGACCTCAATGCCTTTCCGTGAAATGACATGTCCAAACACACAACTCTCTTGGACCATGAAATGGCATTTTTCCCAATTCAAAGTTAAGTTCTTATCTTTACAACGAGTAAGAACTGCGTCAAGATGAGATAAGTAATCATCAAAAGAGTCCCCGAATATCAAGAAATCGTCCATGAAAATCTCTTGAAAATTCTCGTCCGAGAATATCCCCATCATACACCGCTGAAATGTAGCGGGAGCAATGCATAACCTAAAGGGCATGCGTCTATAAGCAAAAGTACCGAAAGGACAAGTAAATGTGGTTTTATCTTGATCCTTTTCGGCAATAGGGACCTGGTTATAGCCAGAATATCTGTAACGCCCTACGTTCTAGTACAGATGGTATTGCCCGCTTTGGTCGAAACTGCACGGTTTTTCCCTTTAGAGCGAACCGGACCCGACCAGGGGCCACTTCCCAGGAGGTCACCCATCCCAGAACTTCCCTGGCTCGAGCACGCTTAACTACGGAGTTCTCAAGCTCCTGTAGTACCGGTTCACTTAAAAGGCGCCTCTGTAATTGAGGGTGGTGTTATTACATTTATAATGCAGTTCGGTTCTCTTTCGGAATGTGTTCCGAAAATTCCCCATTGTTCTACAGTGGGTCCCAGGGACTCAAGAGGTGGCCCCCACGGATTCAAGAGGTGGCCCCCGCCCCCTTGGCATGAAAATTGGTGTGGCACTTTGTTCCGTATGGCATTTTGTTCTGTGAGCAAGAACCGGGTCCTGACATTCTCCCTACCTTTGAACAATGGTTTGTCCTCGAGCCACAGACCTACTACTGAGGGACCTGCATGGGCCACCATAAATATAACGCCCCACGTCCCAGTACAGATGGTATTTTCCGCTTTGGCCGAAACCGCACGGTTTTTCCTTTTAGAGCGAACCGAACCCGACCAAGGACCACTTCCCAGGAGGTCACCCATCCTAGAACTTCCCTGGCTCGAGCACGCTTAACTACGGAGTTTTCAAGCTCCTGTAGTGCCGGTTCACTTAAAAGGCGCTTCTGTAATTAAGGGTGGTATCATTACATTTATAATGCAGTTTGGTCCTCTTTCGGAATGTGTTCCGAAAATTCCCCATTGTTCTACAGTGGGTCCCAGGGACTCAAGAGGTGGCCCCTACGGATTCAAGAGATGGCCCCTGCCCCCTTGGCATGACAATTGGCGTGGCAATTTGTTCCGTGAGCAAGAACCGGGTCCCGACAGTATCCGTCCATGAAACAATAATATTCATGTCCAGCTAATCGTTCCAACATCTAGTCAATAAAAGGTAGAGGGAAGTGATTTTTCCTCGTTGCGGTATTGAGTTTTCTGTAATCAATACATACACGCCACCCAGTTTGGGTGTGTGTCTGGATCAACTCATTAGCCTCATTAGTTATGACCGTGATGCCAGACTTCTTAGGAACTACATGAATTGGAATTACCCATTGGTTATCAGAGATTAGGTAAATGATACCACTGTCAAGGCATTTGACGATTTCTTTCTTCACCGCCTCCTTCATGACGGGATTTAACCATCTTTGTGGTTCTCGGGTTGGCTTGGCTTCATCCATCAAATGTATATGATGTTTAACAATCAAGGGACTAATCCCTTTGATTTCAGCCATTGTCCAACCAAATGCTTGCCGGTTAAATCTCAAGACCATCAAAAGAGCGTTCTCTTGTTCTAAGGCTAAAGAAGCGGATATGATCACAGGCAAAGACTCATTCTTACCTAAATATACATATTTAAGATGAGATGGTAACAATTTGAGATCTAATGTCGGCGGAGAGACAATAGAAGGTGAATGACATTCGGATTCTTGAAGAAGTTCATAGCCTGCAAAGGATACAAACTCGGAAAGTATGACTGACTTTTGTGATGAGTCAGAAGGTTCAAACTTAGGGGTGGACTTATCAAAGGTGTCCTCACTATAATGTGCAAGATCAAACAATGGTGTGCTAATGTCGTCGAGATCATCAAAGCAAAGTTCATCAGCCTTGCAGCTTTCGGGAGCTATCTCGTGGATAGAACATACATCAAGAATATGAGTAGAAGGTTCAAATGGCTGGCTTCTTATCTTGTAAATGTTAAGCTCAATTGTCATTTTCTCAAAGGATAGGTTCAAGGAACCGTTTCGACAATTAATGACAGCATTGGAAGTGGTTAGGAAGGGTCGACCAAGAATCACCGGAATTTCGTTCCATGGGTTTGCTACAGGTTGTGTATCTAAAACAATAAAGTCCACAGGGAATATAAATTCCTCGACTTTTATCAATACATCCTCAAGCTCACCCCTCGGTTTGGTGATGGATCGGTCTGCCATCTAGAGAGTATAGTGAGCAGGTTTCAACTCTCCAATCCCTAACTGCTCGTAGACAGAGTATGGAAGCAGGTTAACACTAGCGCCAAGGTCGAGTAAAGCACGGTTAATATTTTTACCCCCAATAGAAATAGAGATTGTTGGACAGCCAGGGTCCTTACGTTTCTTTGGTAATTGTGGGGTAAAAGCTGTGCTAATATTATTCGTCATGAATACCTTTTTGGGCACTTGAGTCTTCCTCTTCCTAGTGCACAAGTACTTAAGGATTTTCACATAAGCCGGAACTTGTTGTATAGCATCTAGGAGAGGTATATTTATGTTAACCTGTTTAAACATTTCCATAATCTTCTCCATTTATGGACTTGGTTTGTTTCCCCTTAACCGATTTGGATAAGGAGCTTTAGCAATAAGAGCTGGGTTCGACATTGGAGAAGGTCGTGTGGGTGGTACAGATCCCAGAATTGGAGTGGGGATCGTCTTTAGTTGACTAGAAGAAGTGGGCTGAGGGTTCGAGCCTAGAGGAAAATGGAGAATAGGCTCAGAAGAAGATGAACTAGGGTCAGAAATGGAAGTGGAAGTGGAAGCCGGGGTGTCATTGATTATTTCATCATTATCAATATCAATCTGTTCACCGACTTGGTTATTCAGCACTCTTCCGGATCTCAATATTGTAATGGCACTCACATTGTAGTGTTGTGAATGCCCAGGATTCGGTAGGGGTTGAGATGGAATTTTTCCTTTCTCTTTAGCACTCATCTCGGCATTTAATCGTGCAATTTGTGTTTCTATCGATTTAATACTCTCACCGTGGGAGCCAGAGTCTTTCTTTATATTATCGACAGAAGATTTTATCTCAGCCGAAACTTGCATGAAATTTTTCAGAAACAAATTCATGGTTTGTTCAAGTGAAAAGGAATTATTAGTACCGGTCAATTGCAAAGAATTATTATACGGTGCAGAAGTGTTGGCTGGATTTTAAAAATTTTGTGATTGAAAGGGGTGCTGACTCAGTTGTAGTGGTTGCTGTTGTTGTGGAGTGACCCTTTGAAAGTTATTTTGGTTTGGAACCGTATTTTGAGTTTGGTGTTGGTTCCAAGCAAAATTAGGGTGATTCCTCCAACCTTGATTATATGTGGAAGAATAAGGATCGTTTCTAGGTCTTTGCTGAAAAGCAGCATCAGTGTGTTCTTGACCTTGAAACGGAGAATTCAAAGGACATTCTTCCGTCAAATGTGATGGATCGGAACAGCATCCACATACGGTTTAGGGAGTGTGACCTGGTTTAGGGAGGCTAATAAAAATTTGTGTTCCATAGCTTCAAGTTTCTTTTGCATTGCTGCCATTTCGGCTTTGACTGCTATGGAAACATCAAGTTGATGGATACCACCCCTAGATGATGGTTGACTAACACTCTTCTATTGCAAAGATTTTTTAGCAAAATCTTTTAAAAATTTCCAAGCTTCACCATCGTCTTTAGACATGAAATTGCCTTGATACATAGATTCAAGCATCTGCTTTGTTGTTGGATTAATGCCCTCATGGATGATTCGGCACAGATCCCATCTATGGATTCCGTGATGAGGACATTGGACAAGCAGATCCTTGAAACGTTCAAAACATTTCTAAAATGGTTCATTGGGAAGCTGGGTAAATTGATTGATTTCGCTACGGACACGGGCGGTCTTATGATTGGGATAAAATTTCTTAAGGAATGCTATGACAAATTCATCCCAGTTTGAAATAGAGTGTGCAGCTGTGTTATAAAGCCACTTTTCAGCTAAATCGCACAAAGTGAACGGGAGAAGACGTAAACGCATAGCATCCACAGAAAGTTGTGAAGTGCCCATCATAGCACATACGTTTTCAAATTTGGTAATAAAAACGTATGCGTCTTCAGACTCGAGACCGTGAAATTTAGGTAAAAGATTGATATAGTGTGGTTTGATTTCGAAATTATCCCCATTAGCTATTGGAATAGAAAGACAAGCAGATAGGGGACCTCGAATAGGGTAGTATCTCTCTTGGAGAGAGATGTGCGGTGGGTTCTGCGCACCTGCGGGCGGTGGCAGTATGGTGTTATTAAAGTTTGATGGAAAACTGTCCATCTTGGCGGATGTGGTGAGTGGTGGGAAAAAAAGAAGATGTAGAATTACCGACTTCAGAGTCGATAGGAGGAACGCGGAAAAGACGTGCACTAGAATCCCGTATCCAGCTGAGCATGCACTAAACGGTTTAGCACAAGTGGCAGCGTTAATTAATTATTTTTATGTTTATATTTTTTTTATAAAAGAACTAAAAAGAAAGGTTTGTTTTGAAAAAGACGGATTTAAAAAAAAAGCACACAAAAATGCACAATCAACCCTAGATCTAAGGTCACCTAGGTCAAGTCACTAGACCGCTCCTAAACTTCCAGAAGATAAATCACAGGATAAATCATCTACTACCTCTTTATCCTTCCTGTGGCCAGGTAAGTGCCAGGTAAGTGGGAGGTATCCACTACGTAAGTAGCGGGCCTAATTAAGTAACCACTTGCCTTAGAAACACTTGCCTTAGAAACCAAAAAAGAAATGCGGATAAGCAATATATTACCCACGAGCTTCCTCTATCCTAATTGAGCGCGACGATCCTTAGAGTCTTGTCTAGATATTTTTTAGTTAATAAGGATGATGCAGATGCTAGTTTTATGATCTTTGGGGCTCAGAAAGGGTAATGAAATCCCCACCTAATATGAATTTGGTCTTTGCCCCTTAATTTCCGTATTACAATATGCACAAACAACCAATATCAAAACACACAAAAAATTTTTTTTAAGCGCAGTGAATTTTTGCAAAGAATCCTGCAGAAAAGTTGTTATTGGATAGATCAGAGGAGAGATAAGAAAGTAGAGAATATACCACAGAAAACTAGAGCCCTAAATCTTCTAAACCGCCGCGAATTGCACCTTTCTGCCGTGGTTCCGCGGTCGTATGAACAGTTCTTTGAACGATTTTTTTGTACTGCTGCTCCCTTTGCTCCTCTGTCCTAGATGAAATGCTCTGAATAATTTTCTCCCTGCTGCAGTGATTCCAGATTTTCTTCCAAAATTCACACACTAATCGTTAAGCAAACGATGCGATTTTGATTCAAATTTTTGATGGAATAATAATATTTCAACTTAAATAGCAAGAACGAACAAATTGCGCATGGATTCCCGGCAATGGCGCCATTTGATTGATATCGAAAATCCGATTGAATGAAAAGTATAATCACAATCAAAGAATTTATAACCGTAATCAATAACGGTGTTGTTGTAGTTCGTTAATGAGTACGGGTCGTCCATTGAGATTCGTGTATTTATTCATTCTTGGTTTAGATGAGTCGAAAGAAATAGTAAAGAAAATTCAAGAAAATGAATCAAGATTTATTAGATGAAATATTATATTTTCAAGAAAAATCAAGGAAGTGTTTAAGATTTAGTAATCAAGAAAGTGTCCAAGATCAATTTTAGTTATCAAGAAAATTGAAGAATAGCTTGTAGGATTCGATAGGAATTAGTAGCAATGATGAATACTAATAATGACTCATCTTATCTATTGATGAATTATAGTTAGAACGATGGCGATGAATGAAGATTAGGGATCTTTTGAAGAAACTAGGATTTCTCCTTCACTATTCCTTGTCTTTTCATTGATCACCATTCAAATCTAGCCTTTGGCAAAGAAAATTATCAATCATTTAATCCCAAATTGCAACGAAATTATCAAGAATGGTGATCTCGCTCCAAATTTGGTCGTTGACGATTCTTTTTCCTAAAGTTCATAATTCTCACAAGACTTAAGATGCGTATAGGATTTCATCACCATTTGATCTACCGAATTCTTTCGAATCCTTAGCAAGCGGAGATTTACTCACGCATTATGAAAATAAAAGAATCAAGAATTAGAAATTTCATAATGCGAAAATTTAAAGAAAGCAAAAATTAACAAATGATCACCTTTATCAATCAACTTCTAATTACACTTTCCTTCAATCCGAGATTAAAAGAATTGCTCTCGATCGCTCTCTTGGAGAGGTAACTATTCCATCGAATTTCGCTTTGCTCGATTTCAGTGAGACTTGGACCTGTCGAGGATCTCGTGCTCTTGATGATGATCGACTTTGTGTAAAAGATCTTGAATGTCGTCGCTCGATGTTGTTCTCAACGATTCTTGATTTTGGATCTTGATCTTTAATTGGAGTCACAAGTTGTGTCACTTAACTTGTGTAATGAATTGTTCAACTAAAAATTGGGTTTTAATTGTGTAACAAATTGTTCAACCCTTCAAAATGAAGACTAGAGTCCGTTATATAGCCCTCCACCAATCTTCTACTAGAAGCTAGGTCAATTTTCCCTAAGAAGCTAGATAGTTGTAGGGAAAATTCTAGAATAAGGTAGTTATCAAGCTTCTCCCAGAAGCTAGGCTGTTGTAAGGAAGTTTCCAGAACAAGGTTATTACAATGGAGCGTCCTCAGCAAGCTAAGAGGTTGTAGGGAAGCTTCTGGAAAAAGTATCGTCACCTGATGCCCTAACTCGGCCGCGGATCCACGGCGGATCGGCCTGACTCGGCCGTGGATCCGCAGCCGTTTGGTGAGTTTGTGCCTTCAAAATTCCTCTGTCTTCTTGTGTTGATCTCTGGGTTTATATTTGATATGTGGAATCCTTTTATCTCTTCTGAATCTCTACCAGAATTTAACTCTTTGATTTCCTGTATTTTGTCGGCGAATTTACGATTCCGATATCTTTCTTGAAATAATTTTCTGCACAAAAATCTCAATGAAGAATGTTGAGATATACAATATCATGCGTGAAATAATAAACATACAATTTCCTTCCAAAATGTTGATTATAATGTATAACACATGGTATTTGGTATTTTCCAGACGAACTTGTAATACGTGTTATATTTATAACAACCATCATTAGATGATTAGAAAATTGAGGAAATTGTTATGTTAAAAATTGCAATATTTTCGACTGAACAGTCATCTTCCCAAAGGATAGGTTCATGGAACTGTTACGATAATTGATTACCGCATTTGAGATTGCGAGAAACGGTCGACTAAGAATCACCGGGATTTGGTTTTGTGGGTTCGCCATAGGCTGTGTATCTAAAGCTATAAAGTCCATAGGGAATATAAATTCCCCGACATTAATCAACACGTCCTCTAGCTCGCCCCCAGGGTGAGTGATAGATCGATCGGCCATCTAAAGTGTGCAGTGCAGGGTTTTAACTCTCCTATGCCTAATTGCTCATAAACAGAATAAGAGAGCAAGTTAACACTAGCACCAAGATCGAGAAGTGATTAATGTTTTACCCCCAATAGTTATAGAAATTGTAGGACAACCGGGGTCCTTATGTTTCTTGGGAAAATTTTGGGTAAGAGCATCACTCACATTACTTGCTAAGAAAAACTTTTTAGGTCTTTGAGTTTACCTTTTCTTAGTGCACAAGTTCTTAAGAATTTTTGTATAGGATAGAACTTGTTGGATAGTATCTAAGAGAGGAATATTAATGTTAACTTGCTTAAACATTTCCACAACCTTCTCCATCTGTGGACTCGGTTTGTTGGGCCTCAACTGGTTTAGAAAATGAGCTTTATTAATAGAGGTTGGGTCCAACACTTGTGGAGAAGTTTATGGAGATGGAATGGATTCCAAAACTGGAGTTAAGGTAGCCTGAGAGGGTGATCCATTTAAGAAAGTGGACTGAGAGTTCGAGGCCAGTGAAGAACGGAGAATGGACTCGGAAGAAGATATTTGATTAGAAGAAGTAGAAGCAGAAGTAGTAGCCGGGATGTCATCGAAGTCATCAACTTATTCTCTAACATTGTTGTTCAACATTCTTCCCGATCTCAACGTAGTTACGACACTTACATTATAATTTTGTTGGTTAAGAATAGTGTTAGCGTTTTGTGGGTGGCCGGGATTTGGTAGAGATTGAGATAGAAGTTTCCCTTTCTCTCTTTCACTCATCGCGGGTTTAACTGTGCAATTTGTGCTTTGATATATTTGATGCTTTCACCATGGGAAGCAGTGTGTTGTACTAACGTTTGGATAGAAAAAATTAAAATAGCCGACGTTTGCGCATATTGTTTAATAAAAGCTTTTAAGTTTCTTTCGAGTGGAGAGATTTTGTCGGTACCGGCAGGAGGAACATTATTTAGTGGTTGGAAAAAAATGTTATAAGGGGAAAAGTTGTTGGCCGGATTTTGGAATGATTGCAGTTGAAAGGGCTGCTGAATTTGTTATGGTGGTTGTTGTTGCTGTGGAGGAAGCCTTTGGTAGTTATTTTGACTTTGGAACTGATTTGGATTTTGGTTTTTGGTTCCAAGAAAAATTAGGATGATTCCTCCATCCCTGATTATATGTGACAAGTCATAATAGCAACCACACACAGTTTTGGGGAGAGTAACTTAGTTTAGGGAGGCTGAAGAGAATTTTCTCTCAATAGCTCCGAGCTTCTTTTGCATCGCAGCCATTTCGGTTTTCATTGCGATGGAAGCGTCGAGCTGATGGATGCCTGTCCTAGATGAAGACGAAGATGATGTTATTGGTCTTGTTCTCTCCCACTGTAGTGTTTGTTCGGCGAGATCTTCAAGAAATTGCCACGCCTCCTCGTCGGATTTTGACATGAAATCACATTGACAAATGGTTTCTAGCATTTGTTTTGACGCTGGATTAACACCCTCATATATAATTTGGCAAAGTTGCTATTTTTCGAATCCGTGATGAGGGTATTGGACAAGAAGATCTTTGAACTTTTTAAAGTATTTCCAAAAGGGTTCATTCGGAAGTTGGGCAAACTGGTAGATCTCGCTCCTAATGCGGGCGGTCATATGATTATGATAAAATTTCTTAAGAAATGCTTTAACATATTCATCCCAATTGGTGATGGAATGTGAGGAGGTGCTATAAAGCCACTTCTCTGTGAGATCACACAAGATAAAAGGGAGAATACGTAATCACATAACATCCCCTGAAAGTTGGGTGGTGTACATCATTGGACATACGTTTTGAAATTTGGTTATAAAAACATAGGCTTTCTCAGATTCAAGCCCGTAAAATTTGGGCAACAAGTTGATGATGTGGGGTTTAATTTTGAAGTTATCCCTATTGGTTGGTGGAATGACAGACACGTAGGAAGGGGTCTGCGTGTGGGGTGCCATTGGTTTTGGAGAGCGATGCGTGGTGGATTTTGAGTATGCGCATCTAGGGGGTGGCGGCAACATGGTGTTGTTAAGACCAGGTGGAGGTCCGTCCATCTCGGAAGACGTGGTAAGTGGAGGAGAAAAAGAAGGTGAAGAAGATCGACCTCGGAGTCGACAACGAAAACGCAGATTAAACGGGCGTTAGAATCTCATGTCCAGCCGAACATGCACTAAGCGGGTTTAGTGCATGTGACAGTGTGTGATAAAGTGGTGAGAACGATTTTAAGAAGGCTTTGTTTTGATAAGAGTGATGGACGTAAGACTTGACTCAACCAATCACAAAATGCACAATCAGTCCCTAGAGTTAGGGTTACCTATGTCAAATCACTAGACCGTTCCTAGACTTTCAAAGGACAAGACGTAGAATAAATTCTCTATCACCTCTGTATCAATTTTGCAGCCAGGTAAGTGCCAGGTAAGTGGGAGCTATCTGCTATACGAATCACCGAAATAGCAGGCCTAATTAAGTAAACCACTTTCCTTAGTCACACTTGCCTTAGACACCACAAGAAAAACGCGGATAAACAATATATTACCCATGACCCTCTCTTATCCTAATTGAGCACGATTATCCTTAGAGACTTGGTATAGATATTTTTTATTAATGTAGGGTGATGCGTATACTTGTTTGTGATTTGTGGGGCCCATAGTCATAAATTCGTCGTTCGGGTATAATTCGGTGAGGTCGAAAATTCGGATTCGAAGAACTATTCGGAAAAAATCAGCAGGTATTCGGGAAAGATTCAGTAAGTGTTCGGGAAATGTTTGGGAAGGATTTCGAGCAAGAAATTAATATATGAGACGCTAGGTTTTGATTTTGTGAATTATTTGCTGTTTTTTGAATTATTCGCTGTTTTTCACATAATTCGGGAATAATTCGCGAATTATTCATCCCGCCGATTAATTCGGCGATTAAGTCGGCTGATCAATAATTCACGAATTATTCACGAATTTGACGAATAATTCACGAATTATGTGACTATGGTGGGGTCTAGGAAGGGTGATGAAATCCCCACCTAATCTGAATTTGGGTTTCTTGCCCCTTAATGTCCGTTTTAAATATGCAAAACAATCCAAAGTCTAAAACATCCAAAAAGATATTTTAGCGGATCTGTTTGCAAAGAATTCTGCAGGTAAAAACAGTTTATTAGAGCTTCAGAGAAGAGAGAAAGACGATAAAATAATACCAGAAAATTTTGGGGCCTAACTCCCCTAGTTAACTGCGGTTCCACAGCCTTCTGGTGGAATCTCTTCTCCAAAATTTTGCACCACACTCCAATGCTCCTTTGGTCCTTTTTGACAGTCTTTGAATCTCTGTTGGTTCGTTTCAAGTGCTCCAAATTTCTTGCAAAACTTGCACAAGAATTGTTAAAAAACACAAAATGAGGTTTGCATTTCTCTTTTTATTTTTTTATTTTTTCTGATTTTTTTATTTTTTATAAATCAACCCGAATAACAAGAAAAATAAAACTACCGTTTCACCGGTAACGACGCCATTTGATTGATGTGAAAAACTTGCGACACCGTTATTGATTGTGGTAATTAGGAAACACAAAGACACAGTTTTTCACATCTATCACATCCTTTCTTTCTATTTTTTCCCGGAACGTTCGTCAGATGGGGACGGAGCACCCGATGGAGATGCAGGAGTGGAACCCACTGAAGAGGACTACGCGGACTTGTCAATCTATTATTAGGAATAATCTCTTTTTCTTTTGCAGTTGCCCATATGTTTAGGGCTTGTCTTCTTCTTTGGATGTAATAAACAATAAGTTTTATTTTGGTGCCCTTGCGATGTAATAAATGTTTTAGTTAATAAGAATAAATGCTTTTGCCTTTATTTGTTGTTTTGGCACATTGCCTGCATGTTCTTTTTACTCTTAACATAACTGTAACTAGTTATACTACCCTCGGTATAGTTAGGTTGCGGACCGAGCCACGTCACCGCTTCAATACTTTAGGAAGCGTGATGTGACAGTTTTTAGTGGTCCCATGCAGGTCCTCAATATGCAAAAACAAAACATTAACTAATTTTATTATGTCTTTGAATCTTATCTAATCTATCTTTTTCATTTCTTTCCATATCACTCGTAGTTGTTCTTCCACTTGCAATAATCATTCCTTCTTGCAAGTTACTATCTTATCCTATCCTTGAACTTATTGGTAACCTAACCCCGTACTCTTCATCAGATAACCAATAGCAAGACGTAATGTTAACAAAAACCGACACGGGAACAGGAACAACAACGCCACTACCCAATAGGCAGCAACGATGCAAATGATGCAGGGGCTGTTGGAGCAACAATAACCACAGACCGGTGCACTTCATCAATAACTGCTCAAGGGCCGGCATTAGCAAGCTACGATCTTTGAGAAAGCTTTGGCCCCGAACAACCAAAGAACAACGAGGGTCAAACAATTCAGGTCTCTACACCCCAAGACCTTCATCGAGAAAGGGACACCTTTGGAGGCCAAAGAATGTCTTCGGGTACCGTTAAAGATCTCGGCGTCGCACAGGTCCCGATAGTAGTGTGGGTTGACATCGTAAAGTTTCAACTCACAAATAATGCACACATTTGGTGGGATGCGTAGGAAAGTCAGCTGGAGAAGCCGGTCACCTAGGAGATGTTTAAGGGGCGTTTTGATACCCAAAATTTCCCAGCCATGGCCCACCTAGAGATGCAGAGGAAGTTTGTCCAACTCCAACAAGGGTCGATGTGAGAGAAGTTTGTCGTTGAATATGCTGCAGAATTCTCCATGTTTAGTTGTTTCGCGTTTCACCTGGTAGAGACCCCTGAGCTCTATGCAAAGAGATTTCAGCAGGGGCTGGATTTGAAGACTCGGTTCACCATGTCTAGTTTTGTCCTTCTTACCTAAGATGTGATCCTGTCACGCCCCGCTTCCCAAAATACGCAAATACGGCATATGACAGAGCCAACCATGCTACTTGTGGTTAAGAATCATCCCTCCACAGTCACATTACGGCTGTCAATCGGATATCAAGAACAGAAAAATATAATCTAGCTAACACATGTCCATCTGCCACAATAAATAGAATCAAGAAAATGCATAAAGTGGAAACGAATCAAGATCCAATAAACAATAGTATCTGAATCACGTCCCAATATGGGCTCACATCAATAAAAATGAAACTACTGAAATAAATAAACTAAGATTGTTTAAACTAAATAGCTAGCTCCTCATTGCTCGGCTTGATTACTAAAGTACTCCTGATCTGCCTGCGATAAAAGTAGAGGAACTGGGCCATGCAAAACCCAGACGTCAGTGCGTCATAAATATCAAAACAATAATAATAACCAGGATATGATGATATGATTAAACATGCATATAAATAACTAACACATGGGTAAAACAATGAGATATATATACGTAATGTGTATTCTAGAGTCTGTGCTTCTAGGTTATCTATTTTACAAGTCTTTGAAATCAATTAATGTAATCCTCATCGTAGCTCAACAGTATATATCCCATTCAAACCCCCACGGGATCACGACACAATGATTATTCCATGACGCCTGGAATCACGGCAAATAATGATTTATTCAGTAACGCCCGAAATCACGACAAATAATGATTTATTCCGTAACGCCCGGAATCACGGCAACTAATAATAATATCTTCTTGAGTTACGTTTCGGTTAGATTCTTGATTTCCCCTTTTCCCCCAAGGTTCTGTATTCAAGTCAGTATTGCCAATATAATCTAATGCTAACACATGATCAAGAAGGTACCGGTCTTGTCTATGCAGACAACAAGTCACGTCCATCAGGACAACAATCAAGATTGTTGGCATTAGCAATAAGATCCAAGTAACAAGTCTGGTAATGTGTCGTGAACATGCCATGTATTGTATATTAACAAAAATAGATACGAATGTAAAACTGTAATCAATATCGAAACACAATTAATGCCAGGATGCATATGTATCTATCTGTAATAACTGTTATACGTCCATTACCATGTATGATGCAATCTAGGTAACATATTGAACTGATATCGTAGTATAATAATATCGTGATGTTCCGACATGCAACTAGATAAGATATTATCAGTACGGATATAGACGGATACTGTAAAACTGTAAATCGCTACTAGTCGCTGAATATTAAAATGTATACACTCTAGTCGAGCATATGAATATCTATATAATCAAAGTAGTATATTGCAAGTTTAGAACTTGCCTGATCGGATCTTACGTCGAGATACGGATGTCACGTTCCGACGTCGAAATAAAGTCACGACGAAAAACTTACGCACGTAGGACTGGACCTGACTGAGCAGCTGCGTGACGTGGTGACTGGGTCAGATGACGACGGTGGCTGGGTCGTCTGGATCGTCGGCAACGTGCGCAATTCCGGCGAGACGATCGGGGATCAAGAAAAGAAAAGAAAAGAAAAGAAGAAGAAGCTGTTGGGGTTCTATGTACTTAGTGAGGATAGAGGGGAGATAGGCGACGAGGTGACAGTGACGAGGCGAAGCAATCGGCGGCGAGGTCGTCGTGGCCCTGAGTCTTGGTGTGCTCGGGATTAGCAAGTGGTTGGTGGTGGTGGTGTATCGGTGTTCTTGGGCTGCTGGGAAGACGATGAGGAGATGAAGGTGGTCGGTTGTGACGGGTTTCTAGCGATGATGGGTTGCCGGCGAGGGGTGTTGGGTTCTTGATGTCAGGGAGGACGGGTTAGGAGCTTGGGGTCATCAGGGGAAAGGAGGAGGAGGTGGAGGTGAGGAAGAGGTGGTGAGGATGAGAGGGGGACGAACAACGACGAGGTGATAAGGGGAACGAGGATTAGGGTTCGGGTTCGGTGTTAAGCAGAAGAACGAGGGAGAGATAGAGAGTAATATAGTTTTATTATATAATATATAATATATATATTAGAGAGAGAGAGAATGAGGTGGGGACTAAGAGAGAGACGAGAGAGAGAGACAGAGACAGAGAGATTTATTTATTAAAATTTATTAATATTATATGTTATATATATATATATATGGGATTTTACAAGTTATACTAGATTACTCCAAATATTACCCGTGTCTCTTCAAAAATCTAGTTTTTCAATATGGAGAATATACGTAAAAGTTTAAACTATAATATGATATCCAGTAAATAAAAACATATACCCCAAGTACGGATCCACGTAAATACACGTAGTGATCAAATAATCTGTCAGTTTAACAATTAGGATATGAACACGATATATGAGTGCAACCACAGGATATGGGGTACCATGACATACAAGGCTAGATAAGAAAATATGTTATTTGATTTTATATTGTATTTTAAAAAAGATATTTAGATTCTAAAATATATTATATATGTATATAAAATCTAGATTTGCATGGATCCTCCGTACTAACAAATATTTGATGCAATCTTGAACCATGATGGGTTTCAAATATGCGGGTCGGGTTGGATAATAACCACAGGTACTAATTGCACTATCCTCAAACCAAAACAACAATAATCAAGAATTTTACCGTAAGATTTGAAATATCCCAAATAAATATAGTATAACAGTGCTAGGGTGTTATATTATACCCAACTAAAAAAGAATTTCGTTCTCGAAATTCACGGAACAAGAAAAAGAGAAGAAAATATGAATCTAAGAAAAGAGGTGTGGAAACTTCTGTCGAATCTCGTCTTCACGTTCCCAAGTAGATTCTCCGTGCGAATGATTCCCCCATGAAACAAGTACTAGTGGGATAACTTTATTCTTGAGGACCTTTTCTCGTCGATCCACAATCACCATTGGTCGCTCTTCATATGTTAAATCTTCCCTTACGGTCAATTCCGAGTGATCTAGGACGTGCGTTTTATCTTGAACATACTTGCGGAGTTGAGATACATGAAACACGTCATGAACACCCGCCAAGGATGGTGGTAAAGCCAAGTGATAAGCCACCTTTCTAACACGCTCGATAATACCAAAAGGCCCCATGAATCAAGAACTAAGCTTGCCTCGACTACCAAATCAAATCACTTCTTTGGTCGGTGATATTTTCAAGAATATAAGATCGCTAACTGTGAACTCTAGAGGTCTTCTTCCAGTATCAGCCCAACTTTTTTGTCGATCTTGTGCCGCCTTCATATAATTTCGAATCACGCTAAATTTCTCCACTATTTGCACAATAAGATCCAGTTGCAATAATCTTCTTTCTTCAATATCGTCCCAATAGATAGGCGAGCAACACTTACGACCGTATAATGCTTCGAATGGAGCAATCTGTATAGTCGCCTGAAAACTGTTATTGTATGAAAACACCACCAAGTGCAAATGATCCTTCCATGAACCCTTGAAGTCTAACATGCATGCTCTCAACATATCTTCAAGAGTTTGGATTGTTCTTTCAGACTGGCTATCTGTCTGAGGATGATAGGCTGTACTAAACATTAAGCGAGTTCCCAAGCTTTCCTGTAGACTCCTCCAAAAGTGTGAAAGAAATTGAGTATCATGATAGAAATGATACTCAAGGGTACTCCATGCAATTTCATAATCTCATGCATGTACCGCTCTGCCAAAGTCTTCGTCGACTGACCAACATGAAATGGTATGACATGAGCTGCCTTGGTCAATTGATCGACAATCACATAAACTGTATTATTGCCCTTTGGACTCCGTGGTAATGCTGTTACGAATCCATGGTTATGTCTTCCCACTTCCATTGAGGAATAGGAAGTGGTTGCAACAAACCAGCTACCCTTTGATGTTCAGTCTTGACTTGCTGACACATCAAGCACTTCGATACGTAGCTAGCAATCTCCCTTTTCATGCCTTCCTACCAGAAATTTTGTCACAGATCTCTGTACATCTTTATGCCATCCGGATGTACGGAATATGCGGAACTATGAGCCTCCTTCATGACTTCTTCATGAATGTCTCCTTTAGGTATACATAAACGATTACCATATCGCAACGAACCATCTTCATAAATTAATAGATCCGTTCGAAGTCCCGCTTCTACTTGTTCTCGAAAATTCTGTAATCTTAGATCGTACGACTGTGTTCCTTTAATATTATCGATCAAGGATGATTGTACTTGCAACTGTATCAACTGTCCCGAAGAATTTGGTAGTAAAATCTCCAATTCGAACCTTTGAAGATCAGCTATAATCTTCTTTTATGCAGTCGACATCCGTATTGCTGGAAACCGACTTAGAGCATCCGACACTACATTAACTTTCCCCGGATGGTATTTTAGGTCAAGATCATAGTCAGCCATCAGTTCTAACCATCTACGCTGCCTTATCTTGAGCTCTTTCTGTGTGAACACATACTTTAGGTTTTTGTGATCAGTAAATACTTCTACCCTTTCGTCCAATAAGCAGTGTCTCCAAATCTTTAGAGCGATAATTACTGCTGCTAACTCCAGATCATGAGTTGGGTAGTTCTTCTCATGAGTCTTCAATTATCCTGACGCATAAGCTATGAGCTTCCCATACTGCATTAGAACACATCCGAAGCCTTTCCCAGATGCGTTGCTGTGAATAACTAATCCTCCGGAACCATCTAGCACTGTTAAGATAGGAGCGGTTGTCAATTTTTGTTTCAATGCTTCAAAAGCTGATGCACACTTCTCGGTCCATACGAACGGTACCTCCTTTCGAGTTAGCTTGGTCAATGGTTCTGTTATTCGAGCGAAGTTCTCCACGAACCTTCTATAGTATCCGGCAATCCCAAGAAAACTTTTGATCTTCCCTACATTCTTTGGAATTGGCCAATCATGAACAACTACAATCTTTTAAGGGTCAACGAAAATTCCATCTTCAGATACAACATGAACCAAGAAATTACTTCTTCGAGCCAAAACTCGTACTTGCTCATCTTAGCATATAACTTTTCTTGTCTCAATATTTGCAGTGCGATTCTCAAATGTTCTGCATGCTCTTCTATGCTCCTAGAATAGACCAGAATATCATCAATAACACCACTACGAACTGATCCAGGTACGGTGAAAAGATTCGGTTCATCAAGTCCATAAATACTGCCAGTGAATTAGTAACTCCAAATGGCATCACTAAGTACTTGTAATGCCCATATCGAGTTCGGAACGCTGTCTTGCAAATATCTTCTGATTTCACTCGAACTTGATGATATCTGGATCGCAAATCCAACTTCGAGAATACCCTTGCGCCACTGAGTTGTTCGAATAATTCGTCTATGCGAGGGATTGGGTACTTGTTCTTAATAGTCACCCGATTCAATTCTTGATAGTCAATGCACATTCTCCGCGTACCATCCTTCTTCTTGACTAGAAGAACCAGAGCTCCCCAGGGTGAATTGCTGCTACGTATCCGACCCTGCTCGAGTAATTCGGTAACTTATTTCTTTACCTCTTCCAATTCCACCGGCGCAATTGGATAATAAGCCTTTGAAATCGCTGCTGCTCCAGCAATAAGATCAATCGTGAAATCCACATCTCGTTTTGGCAGTAAACCCGAGATGTCCTCGAACACATCCATAAAATCCCGAACTACCGCTGGCTTCTTCCTTGTTTACTTCCATCGACGAAAGAACAGCATTAGTCGGCCTAGCCCTAAATTTGACCGGCCTGGAAGATCTGCTACCTCCCAAGAATATGAACTCGGATGTCCGGGAATCTGGAAAATCACTTTCTTTGCCTTACAATCAATGTAAGCATGAAAAATGCCAAGAAAATCCATTCCTAAGACAACATCATAGCTGCCAGTATCAATCACCAAGAAATCCGCGAATAACTCCCGTCTTCGAATAACGATCGAGCAACCGTTACACTCACTACTAGATATAATTCTCCCATTCTCAGTGTGTATGTCCCAGCAACTGGACAGGGCCGTGTGTATAGAATAGAGTGTGCACTAATAAACTTAGACATCATGAAGCAATGGGATGCACCTGAATCGAATAATACCAACGTGGCAAAATTATAAACAAGCAGGTTACCTGAAATAACGTCATCTGACACCTTGGCCTCCTTGGCCATCAAGGTGAAGGCCCATGCTTGATTAGGCCTCTAAGTGATCAGTTTCTGCCCATGAATCTGCTTTTGTGGTGGTTTCTGAATATCATCTCTCAATCGTAGCTTTGAAGGGCAAGTACTGATGATATGGTCAGCTGATCCAAAAACTAAACAAAGTCCGAACCTCCTTCAACAGTCCTTTTGTATGTGTCCGGATAGATGGCAAAAGTCATAAATCGTACCCCTTTTCTGATCGGATACAAAAGGCTTCTTCATGGGTACAATGCCTCGTTTGTTTACCGGAATGCTTCTGCATACAGGAGCTCTGTTTGGCGTAAACTCAGACTTCCGCACTATAATTTCTTGCTGCAAATTTCCCTTTGCCTTTACCGATAAACTCTGCTGCTCCCTGGTTGTCTTGAGAACTTGAGAGAAGGTGGTCAATCCCAGAGATATGATGTGTCTCTGAATCTCCACGTCCAAGCTACGCATAAACCGCCTTGCCCTATCTGCCTTGTTGGCAACCAAGGGCCCTGTAAACCGACTGAGCCAAGTCTACTCAGCTGCATGTGCATCAATGGATTCGCCATTTTGCTTCAAACTAATGAACATATCTTCCATTTCCTCCCGAGCAGATTGCAGGTAGAACTTATCCAAGAAGCTACGCGAAAACGTTGCTTAACTGATCAGCTTGGTCAGACGGGTCTCCTCTACAAGACACCACTCGCGAGCGTAATTTACTAATTGGATGCGTACTATATCCACCTTTTTATCATCTGGAATCTGCGCGGCAACGAACAGGTTCTCTGTATCAACTAGCCACTACTCCGCTGGCAATGGTTTCTCCAATCCTGTAAATGTGGATGGACCGAGCTTTCTAAAGTTCGCCATGGTGCCCACACGCTGTGTTAGCCTAGGTGCTACTATAATTACAGACTGCTGGACCGTCCACAAACTCTCCTGAAAAGCCTCGGCCTGTCGCTGATTCAGCTCAGTTTGCCGCTTCTGGTTTTCAAGCATACCACGTACAACTCCAAGTAATATGGCGTTATCTACACGCCTCTGGTATGACCGTGTTCAGTTGAAAATATTGCACATTTGATATAACATTTCTTAGTTTTCTTAAATATTTAAAGGTGTTTATTATAAATATGAAACATATGAGGGTTTATCTGTAAAATATCTATTGTCATATGTTTATATACTATAATTAACATTATGAAGGAAAATATATGCATAGTATATTTATATGATATTTTTGTAATTAAAATATGCATATCATATCAAATATTCTAATCAAGATTCTTAAAAAAATATAATATCATACAAATGGTTAGGATAATATCTCAAGATATAACAAATATTACTAATATTATAAATTGAGATATTGTGCAAATTTGGCTCAGGCCTGGAGATCGGGATATCCGAGATGTCGGGAATAAAATCTGCCGATGAAGTTAAATAAAATCGCAAAATCAATAAAGGCAGAGACTCAGAAGAAGATATGAAGAATTCAGACATCACATAAATCCCTACGTGTCAACACCAGGCAGCACCAGAAGATTGAAGCCACGATCTCACCAAACCGCCGCTCTTCCGTGACAAATACCCCATAAACGCGGCTGATCCGCGGCCGTTCTGAGGAATTAGGGTTTGGGATTTTGTGGGTAGGATCTTCTCAACAAACCCTCACATATGACATCTAGCGTTTTGTATCTTCCGTGACTATAAATAAAACCAAGAGATTCACTTGGAAAAGCATTAAACCGAAGAGATCACGAGGTTACAGACGATCCACGCATTTAGGTTGATCATCAGCTGTTCATCTACCTCCTTCAAGAGAGATCGAGAATCAAATTAGAGTTTTGTATTCCACTTTCTAAAGGATCAAAAAGTGTAATTGATTTAGCTGATTAATAAAGGTAGCTGTTTTATTCTTATCGCATTTTTACTTTCTGCATTTTACAATATGATCTCCTTCTCTATTCTTTCTTCTTCTTCTCAAAATATGCGCAAGTAATTCTCTGTTTGTGAGGGTTCATAGGATTAGGGTAGATTAATGGATGATGAAAATTCTTAACTCCTTTTAAGTTTTATAAAGTTTATAAACTTTACCAAAATAATTGTTAACATCCTTATCGGGTGCGCTACCAAATTATTGATAGTATCAACTGCAATTTGAGATTAGATTAACAATTGCTTTGGTAAAGGCTAGATATGAATAGAGGTCAATGAAAAGATAAGGGTTAAGAGTGGGAATCCTATTCCCTCCAAAAACCTTAATCTTCATTCATCGCTATCGATCTAGTTTTAAATCTATTAAAACATAAAAGGAGTAATCTTTTATATTCATCCATGACTACTAAATCCGATGAACCCTATAAGCCTTTTTCCATATAAATTCTACATCCGTGTTTAACATAGATCTAGAAACTATTCTTCTTTCTTCTTTTATTTTATTCAACTTATCTAAAGCAAGATTAGAAATTCCACGCATCCCTGCGGACGACCCGTATTCACCACAACTAGATACACATGACGCCGTGTTGATTGCGGTTAACTACAAACGCTTTTTCATGATCAATCAAATGGTGCCGTTGCCGGAGATACGTGCGTAAATTTTTTTCTTGCTATTCGGGTTGATTTCTTATCCGATCCATAAAAATACTATAAAAGAGAACCAAAACCGCATATTGTGTATTTAACATTTAATGTGTGAATTTTTGCAAGGGAATCTGGAGTCACTGTAGCGAGGGATAAAGATTCAGAGACATTCATCAGGACCCAGAGAAACTTAGAAGGCTACTAAAGAAAAATCATCAGAAGAAAGCACTATAGTGCAGCAGAACCGTCGCCATTTAGTGGACTTGCCTAGCCAAAATCCTCTGGTAACTTTCACAACTCTTTCTCTTTCCTCTAGAAATCCAATAATATATTTTTCTGCAGGATTCTTTGCAATTTTAGCCGATCAAAAAAATCCTTTGCGTGTTTTGAAAGTGGTTTGTTTGTGTATATTTTAATACGGACTTTAAGGGACAAGACCAAAATTCAGATTAGGTGGGGATTTTATCACCCTTCCTAGGCCCCACAAATCACAAAACGAGCATCCGCATAACCCTGTATTAATTAAAAAATATATAGACTAAGACTCTAAGGACCGTCGCGCTCAATTAGGACAGAGGAGGGTCGTAGGTAATATATCACTTATCCGCATTTATTTTGTGGTGTCTAGGCAAGTGTGACTAAGGCAAGTGTTTACATAATTAGGCCCGCTATTTTCGGTGATTCGTATAGAAGATACCTCCCACTTACCTGGGACTTATCTGGCCACAAGAGCAATAAAGAGGTGGTAGAGGATTAATCCTGCAGCTTGTCCTTTGGAAGTCTAGGAGTGGTCAAGTTACTTGACCTAGGTGACCTTAGTTCTAGGATTAATTATGCATTTTTTGTGTGATTTTTCTCATGTCCGACATTTTTCAAAACAAACCTTTTTAAATATTTCTTACATACACTGCCACTTGCGCTAAACCTGCTTAGTGCATGCTCGGTTGGACACGGGATTCTAGTGCCCGTCTTGTTCGCGTTTCTGCTATCGACTCCGAAGTCGGTATTTCTTCATCTTCTTTTTCCCCTCCACCCACCACATCGACCGAGATGGACAGTTCTCCATCAGATTTTAATAACACCACTCTAACACTACCCACAGGTGAATAGAATCCACCGCGCATCTCTCTCCAAGAGAGATGCTACCCGATACGCGGTCCCCTCCCTACTTGCCTATCCCTTCCACCAGCCAATGGGGATAATTTTGAAATTAAACCCACTTTATCAACCTTTTGCTTAAATTTCATGGGTTTGAGTCTGAAGACGCATACGTTTTTATCACCAAATTCAAAAACGTGTGTGCAATGATGGGCACTTCACAACTTTCAGTGGATGCTATGCGCTTACGTCTTCTCCCTTTTACTTTGTGCGATCTAGCAAAAAAATGGTTTTATAACACTGCCGCACACTCTATTTCCAATTGGGATGAATTATTTATAGCATTCCTTAAGAAGTTTTATCCCAATCATAAGACCGCCCGTGTTTGGAGCGAGATCAACCAGTTTACCAAGCTTCCCAACGAACCATTTTGGAAATGCTTTGAACGGTTTAAGGATCTGCTTGTCCAATGTCCTCATCACAGAATCAATAGATGAGATCTGTGCCGAATTATATATGAGGGTGTTACTCCAGCGACAAAGCAGATGTTTGAAACCATTTGTCAATACCATTTCATGTCTAAAGACGATAAGGAAGCTTGGGTGGAAGATCTCGCTGAACAAATTTTGCAGTGGGAAAGCGTTAGACCATCATCGTCTAGAGGAGGTATCCATCAGCTCGATATTTCCATCGCAGTAAAAGCCGAAATGGCAGCGATGCAAAAGAAAATTGACGCTGTAGAGAACAAATTCTTATTAGCCTCCCTAAACTAAGTTACACTTCCCAAAACCGTGTGTGGTTGCTATTCCGACCCATCACATCTGACGGAAGAATGTCCTTTGAATTCTCCGTTTCAAGGTTAAGAACACACTAATGCTGCTTTTCAGCAGCGACCTAGGAACGATCCTTATTCTTCCACAATCAGGGATGGAGGAATCATCCTAATTTTGCTTGGAACCAAAACCAAATTCAACCTCAAAATACGTTTCCAAGATACAATAACTATTAAAGACATCCTCCACAGCAACAGCAGCCACCACCACAGAGTAAGCACCCCTTTCAATCGCAACCTTTTCAAAATCCGGCCAACAATTCCATATTTTATAATAATTATTTCTAAATGGCCGGTACCAAAAACTCCTCTGTACTCGAACGAAGCTTGGATACTTTTATTAAACATTCCATGCAAACGACGGCTGAATTAAAGGCTTCTATCCAAATGTTAACGCAGAACACCGCTTCCCATGGTGAAAGTATAAAATCGATAGAAGCATAACTTGCACAGTTAAATGCCGCGATGAGTGCGAGAGAGAAAGGGAAACTTCCATCTCAACCCTACCGAATCCTGGCGACTCACAAAGTCATAATGTGAGTGCCGTTACCACGTTGAGATTATGAAGAGTGTTGAACAATCAAGTCGATGAACAGGTTGATGATGAGGAATCAATTGAAACCCCAGCTTCTTCTAACCTTATTTTGTCTAGACCATCTTCATTTGAGCCTATTCTCCATTTTCCACTAGGCTCAAACCCTCCGCCCACTCTCTTGAATCAACCTAAAACGATTCCAACTCCAAACCTGGGATCGATTCCATCCCTACAAACTTCTCCTCCAATGTTGGACCCAACCCTTATTGATAAAGCTCCTTTTCCCAACAAGTTGAGGGCCAACAAAGCTAATGCACAAATGGAGAAGATTGTGGAAATGTTTAAGCAAGTTAACATAAATATTCCTCTCCTAGATGTTATTTAACAAGTTCCGTCTTATGTGAAAATCCTTAAGGACTTGTGCACTAAGAAGAGGAAAACTCAAGTGCGTAAAAAGATTTCCTTGCGAGTAATGTAAGCACTGATTTTACACAACAACTATCCAAGAAACGAAAGAACCCCGGAAGTCCTACAATATCTATTTCTATTGGGGGTAAAAGCATAAATCGTGCTTTACTTGACCTAGGCGCTAGTGTTAACTTGCTCCCGTATTCTGTTTATGAGCAGCTAGGTATTGGAGAGTTAAAACCTGCACACTGCACTCTCCAAATGGCCGATCAATCTATCACCCAACCTAGGGGTGAGCTAGAGGACGTGTTAATCAAAGTCGGGGAATTTATATTCCCTATGGATTTTATTGTTTTAGATACACAGCCTGTGGCGAACCCAGGAAACTAAATCCCGGTGATTCTCGGTCGGTTTTTTCTAGCTACTTCCAATGCTGTAATTAATTATAGTAACGGTTCTATGAACTTATCCTTCGGGAAGATGACAATTGAGATTAATATTTACAAGCTAGGAAGTTAACCATCTGAACCTTCTGCTCATCTAATCGATGTCCGTTCTGTCAACGAGATAGCTTGTGACAGCTGTGAAGTTGAGAAACTTTGCTATAATGATCTCGACGACACTAGTGAGACATTGTTTGATCTAGAAAATCATTATAGTGAGGACATCTTCGACGAGTCCACCCCCGAGTTCGAATCCTTTGACTCGTCGCAAAAGTCAGTAGCGCTTTCTGAGTCAATATCCTACGCAAAAGTGAGTAGCGCTTTCTCTTACCCTACTTTCTATCGTCTCTCCGCTGACACTAGATCTCAAACCGCTACCTTATCATCTTAAATATGAATATTTAGGTGAGAATGAGTCTTTGTTCGTGATCATATCCTCTTCTCTAGCTTTAGAACAAGAGAACGCTTTTTTGACGGTCTTGAGATTAAATCGGCAAGCATTTGGTTGGACAATGGCGGACATCAAAGGGATTAGTCTCTTGATTGTTGAACATCATATACATTTGATGGATGAAGCCAAACTAGCCTGAGACCCAAAAAGACGGTTAAATCCCGTCATGAAGGAGGCAGTAAAGAAGGAAATCGTCAAATGTATAGACATCAGTATAATTTACCCAATATCTGATAACCAATGGGTAAGTCCTATTCATATGGTCCCTAAAAAGTCTGGCATCACGGTCATAACTAATGAGGCTAATGAGTTGATCCAAACATGCACCCAAACTGGGTGGCGCGTATGTATTGATTATAGGAAACTCAATGCCGCAACGAGGAAAGATCACTTCTCTCTACTTTTCATTGACCAGATGTTGGAACGATTAGCTAGACATGAACACTATTGTTTCTTGGACAGATACTCTGGCTATAACCATGTCCCCATCACCGAAAAGGATCAAGATAAAACAACATTTACTTGTCCTTTTGGTACTTTTGCTTATAGACGCATGCCCTTTGGGTTATGCAATGCTCTCGCTACATTTCAGCGGTGTATGATGGGGATATTCTCAGACATGGTCGAGAATTTTCTGGATATGTTTATGGACGATTTCTTTATATTTGGGGACTTCTTTAAGGATTGCTTATGTCATCTTGACGCGGTTCTTACCCGTTGTAAGGATAAGAACTTAACTCTAAATTGGGAAAAATGTCATTTCATGGTCCAAGAAGGTATCGTCCTCAGACATATCATTTCACGAAAAGGCATTGAGCTAGATAGAGCTAAAATAGATGTCATCCATAACCTTTCTCCTCCCAAATGCGTCAAAGATATACGATCTTTGCTTGGTCATTCATGATTTTATAGGAGATTCATTAAGGACTTTAGCAAAATTGCTAGACCTTTAACCCTTCTCTTGGCCAAGGATACAACATTTCCCTTCGATTCGGATTGCGAGACTGCTTTTGAATCACTTAAAAGTTCTCTCACTACAGCCCCCGTTTTATCATCTCCGAATTGGAACCACCCGTTCGAGCTTATATGTGATACATCAGATTTTGCTATTGGTGCAGTCTTAGGACAGCACATTGATAAGATGTCACATGTAATTTATTATGCAAGTAGGACCTTGAACGATTCCCAAATTAATTACACAACTACCGAGAAAGAACTCTTGGCAGTTGTATTTGAATTTAGAAAAATTCATGCCCTACTTGATTGGCTCACCAATAGTGGTTTACACCGATCACTCCACCTTAAAACACCTTTTATCAAAGAAGGATGCTAAAGCCAGGCTAATACGTTGGATCATGTTATTACAAGAGTTTGATCTTGTCATACGAGACAAGAGTGGATGTGAAAATGTCGTAGCCGACCATCTTTCATACATCAATTCTTCACCAACGTTGACCTTACCAATAAACAACTCTTTCCCTGACGAATAGCTCTTGACCATATCCTGTGAACCTTGGTTTGTGGATATTGTGAATTATCTAGCGACGAGACTTATTCCCAGCGATTGATCGAAATAAGACAATCATCGATTTATATCCCAAGTAAAACTCTTTTACTGGGATGAACCTTATTTGTTTAAGTATTGTCCCGATCAAATAATTCGCAGATGTGTCCCTAATGATGAATTTAAGAGTGTATTGTCTTTTTGTCATGATCAGGCATATGGTGGTCACTTTGGTCCACGTAAAACGGTGGAGAAAGTTTTGCAATGTGACTTTTATTGGCCAACATTATTTAAAGATGTATATGATCATTGCAAAATTTGCCCACGGTGTCAACACATGGGTCGGATTTTACGAAGAAATGAGATGTCGCTTCAACCTATCTTTGTTGTGGAGATATTCGATGTTTGGGGTATTGATTTTATGGGCCCTTTTCCCAACTCTTTTGGGAATTTATATATCTGTTAGCGGTTGATTATGTCTCAAAATGGGTAGAAGCAATACTGTGTCGCATTAATGACAACAAGGTTGTTATTAAGTTCCTTAAAGAAAATATTTTTTCACGATTTAGACACCCTCGCGCTATAATTAGCGAAAACGGTACGCATTTATGAAATCGGTATTTCGAGACTTTGATGCGGAAATATTCAATCAACTACAAACTTTCTACGCCCTATCATCCCCAAATGAGCGGAAAAGCTGAGATTTTCAATAGACAGATCAAACAAATTTCGGAGAAAACGGTTTCTAAAAACCGTAAAGATTGGTCAATCAAATTGATGGATGCTCTTTGGGCATTTCGTATCGCTTATAAGATCGATCTTGGTATGTCTCCATACCGTCTTGTGTTTGTTAAGGCATGCCACCTTTCTGTCGAGATCGAACATAAAGCAATATGGGCTATTAAACAGCTTAACTTCGATTTTGATCAAGCCTGCAGATATCGGAAGCTGCAATTAAATGAGCTAAGCGAACTCCGTGATGAAGCTTACGATAATGCGGTTATAGTAAAGAACCGGACTAAAGAATTCCACGATAAAAACCTTTTTAGAAAAACCTTTATACCGGGACAACAAGTCCTTCTTTACGATTCCCGTCTCTATCTTCATCCGGGTAAGCTAGAATCTCATTGGAAAGGACCTTTGGTGGTGCGGTATGTGTACTCACATGGGGCAGTAGAAGTTGAAAATTTTAAAAACATTTCTATTTTTAAAGTAAATGGGTATAAATTAAAACCGTATTTTTCCGCTGACCCAGCGGAGGAGCTCCTGTTTTTACAGGAGCCGCTTTATTGTAACTAAATTTCCTCCGCCTTATCTCCATGTTTCGGTAACATTGTCTCATCTTAAGAATGGAAGTGGGTGAAAAAGGACTTAATTGAATATCCGTACGTGCCAAAGTACAAGTTTGGGGGTAGTTTTCATTTAACTATTATTTTACCCCATTTATTTTCTCTCCCCAAGTCTACAGGTCTATGCGCTCAAAGAACAATATCAGTGAGGACAATGCTGAAAACAAGTTTGGGGGAATGTTTGTATTTACTGAATTATCTTTTGGTACTAGGCACTATAGAAAGTTAGATGTTTTGATAATAAATTCTTTTTATAATGAAAGTTAGAGAGTGAAAAATTACATATGAAAGATAGGAAGAGTTTGAGAAAAGAAAGAAAATTAGATGTTTTCTTTAACAAAACTAGTAATAAGTAGTTATGAACTGTTGCCCTAAGGGTTAGTAAAATGAAGGAAATTACTAGTCTGAGGATAAAAATAAGTCTGAAAAATAGTCCCTATTCTTGAGGCCAAACATTTGAACGTTGATACCCTACTATACGCACTTTCATACATCTTGAAACTTGGGATAGTAGAGGATACCTTGAAATGCTCTTGTCTAAAAGCCTTGGTATGAAGAAAAATAAATATAAAAAGAAAATATAAATGGTGAAGAAAAAAGTGAACACTGGTTTTGCAAATACTTAAGGCAGCATAAAAAAAATATAGCGAGGGTGCTTTATCACCTAGTGCCTTAAACCAACTGGTTTGGGAGCCACTGCTAAGCCTTGGGTGTTGCAAGACTAGGATATTGCTAATTACGCTTAATTGAGTGAGTACATGTAGTAATCGGTCGGTTAGTACCTCAAGAAGTATTAACGGTCGCATGAAAAATGTGTGAGCAATTCCATTCATCGACAAAAAGTACTAAGAAAGATGGACAAGAGTATAATAGCTTGAATTGAATTCTCTAAGTGTAGGGATGTCTTTTACACACATGTAGGGGTATATGATAGATGTTTGGATGAAAAGTAGGGAGGAAAAATAAAGGCGGTGTTTTATTGAGGGGTGATGTGATTTCGGACATCTTTTAATGACCATTAAGATAGGGCTCATGGCAACTGAAAAACTAGTGTAGTTGAAAACTCTTATTTTTCAAGTTATTTCTTTTATATATTCTTATCTTTGTATGTAACTTTTATTTTCTTCCTTTTATTATGGAATTTTGTGGGTGTAATCCGCTGAAAACCCTTAGGAGACAACACTCCTCCTACTAGGGACACCTAGACGTTTAACGGCTTGTTGCACGTGCTCAGTGCAATCGTGTTGTTAGTTATATGTATGCCCTAGATGCCATTACTGTACATAAGATGTATATTGTAGTGGATTCTTGGACATATATAGGGAGGACTTTCTTGCTCAACATGATAGTATGCTATCTGGTTACTCTTTATTTTAACATGTACATTGATTGTCTCTCTGTTACAAGTTGATAAAGCCCTTAGGATGTGTACTTGACTACCTGTATTATTATGCGGATCATACTAGTAGGACAAAGATAGTCGGTAAGTACATCCTTTAATGTCCCTAGTCGTGAGTGTATCGAGACGGGGCATCGATATACCACAGTAGACTAGCGTATAGCTTCTCGACCCATGTAGATGGGCGATGGATGATCCCATATCCATTGGTGTTTGACATCAGAGATGGTATACGGGTGCTCAGTGGAGACTGGGTACACTGGACGGACTCGCCGAGAACTCCTAGATGGTATTATACTTCACGTCAGATGGCAGTTCTCTGGTGACACTGGTACAGGTTAGTCTGTTGACCCGAGATTGTCATAGAGTCTTGTGTGATTCCTACTGTGCTTTGATTTACACCTTACCACGTTCAAGATAACGTGCAAAACGGTGGTTTTTTGGTACAGTCCCGAGTCACAAGGAGGCAATGAGCGATAGGAGGGGATTTCGTCTCTCCCGGTATTGGGGGTTGATGTTGCGTTGTGCTCGATTGGCTATAACAGGAAAGTCCCTGGCCAGGGCTGCTATGAGATTTATTGGTAAGTGTTATTAGTAGTTTCTCGACCCGTTATGAGCCTCACATCGGCACGACTTATCGAGTTATTGGGGTCTGACGTTTACCACCCCCAGACGAGATATGCGACATATCAGACGAAGAGACCGGACTGTACGGTAGTGTTACTGATTGGATTAGCAGGAGTATGAGCAGGCTTGCTTATTGATCTTCTGATCGCTCAATACCCGGGTGGCCGTTACGTTTAGCAGACCACTTGCGGCTTGTGGGTGTTTGATATGATCATCACCTACTGCCGGCGTATTGACGAGTCTTTAGAGTCCTACACAGAGGTTTCTTGGTTCATGCAAAACGTTGTAGGAGCACATATGTGATATGTGCGGGACCAAGATTAATGCGTGTATGTGATAACACATTCTATTCTCGCGATATGTGATATCGATCGGTTATATGTGATATAGACGGGTTGTCGGATCAAGTGTTGATTCGATAAGTTGTTGCATTTGATATTAGTTGGTTGTATGTGATATGGCCGGATTATTAATCAAGTGTTGATTTAATAATTTAATGTATAATTGTATATTTGATATACTAGATTGCATTAACTAATATTAGCTCATTTAAACATTTCTTTTTCTCACTTGTGTGCATATATGTGTGTGTGTGTGAGTGTGTGTGCGTGATATATATTAATGTACAACTATTGTGTCATGCTTGATGCCGCATGCTACATGGGTGTATGAGACTCACACCATACTAATAATAATGTGAAGGTTTATATTTATTTAAGTAAATCAAAATTAGTGTTAATTAGTCACATGCTTGGAAGCTTGGAGAAGCTTGTAGCATCTTTGACTAAGTCCACTTCTTTTGTTTTACTTGTAGATATTTATTAACCTAACCATTATTGTTAGCCATGGTTTAATCTCTACATGAGTTAGTGTATGACACTAACTCACCCATGGTTGTTATTCTCACGTCATTTTTAGTTCATTCTCGCCTCATTTTAGTTCATTCTCATCTCTTCTCTTTATCTTCTTCATCCTTGAGAAAAAGCTTTCTACCTTTTGGAAAAGTGAGAAAACATTGTGAGAAAAATAAAACTAAAGTGAGCTCATTTCCTACTTCATCATCCTCTACTACTTTCCATTTAGTATAGGGTGTTTGCTTCACTAATTTCACAATTAGTTAAGAGGTAGCATGAGCTTGAGTCTTCTCGATGTAGATCATCTTCGGCCTCGAAGACTTCGAGCAAGCTTGTTCATTTAGAACCCTTTCTAGAGTTCGGGTGTTCATGACTTATAGCGAAGGGACTACTACACGGAGCATTAGAAGTGAAGAACCGGTCTACAAAGGTTGTATTCCTCATTCTCTTAGTATAATGTTTGATTACATGTTAGCTTAACTCCTAATTTTCTAGTTAGATCCTTGGCATGGGCTGCATAGCTCTCTAGGTTTTTTAAAATTATATACTTGATGCCCCAAAAATCCTAGTTAGGGTGCTATGGAACCCATCATTGGTACCAGGGCCTAGCTAGAGCATTAGGCGTTGTTTAGATGATGTTAAAAGTCCGATCGACCCCCGAAAACTCAAGTTTGCACCCCTCTCTGGAAATTTTCCAAAAAGCTGAATTTTTCCATGTTAAAAATTATCAGAAAATCATGCAGGTAATTATATGGACCCACCTGATGAGCGAGTCCTTAACTCGCTTTAGTGACCGCGGAACTGCGGCCAAAACATGCTTTTGGCGGCGGTTCCGCAGCGCCACTATAGAGGCTTGGGACGGGCCTTCAGCTGCTGGTCCATGTGTATTGGGGTATATTTCTGGGTATTTCTAACACTGCTCAAGTGTTGAGCCCTCTGCGAAAATTTTACAATTCGTTGATTCGATCGAATTGTTTAACATCGTCTAACCCTCTGTGATTGAGATACAATATTAGGTATCCACAATAATCGGTTTTATGAAAACTGGTTTGAATTTTATAAATCTAGTAATTTAGTCTCAAATTGATCGATTGCCATGAAATTTTAATATGGATCAAAAGTCCGTTGCAATCACGTAGCGTACGCGGATACTCGCTGGGTAACCTTATTAGATAGCCATGCCCCATAGCCCCGACCAAGTGACAGTAGGAGAACCCCGTTGCCAAAAGCATTCGTCCGGGTGCTTACGGCCGTGGTGTTCCACCTAAGTGAACTTCGTCGTCGGTATCGGGGGGTGCGGCTGTATACTAAAGTTTCCGACGAGCATTCGATCAGGATGTCGGGAATCTTGTTGAATTACCCGACTTCATATTGTAAAGTTTTTTCTATATCGAGACTGAAATGCGGGCTTTATAATTGTTAGGCATGTGATATCTAAGGAATTCAAATGGTTGGGCATGAAATCCAGAGTATGTGATACATTGGGTTTATGATGTCTAAGTTGGTTGCAGATTCCAATTGTTGTAGTTTTTCACTTTCTTTTCTGCGACCGTAAGTGTAATATGTGGTGTATCACCGGTTTCGTTGCTATATGTCAACAATAGTTGGGATACCCATATTTACTTACGTTGATGACATGTAATGTTATGTTTTGCTGGGATATGTTATATTGGATCGTCGTGTTTGAATAGCTGGGTTTTTTTTATGTGAGATGAGAGTTTTTCATTTTCATTCATATAAAAACTTGTATGTAATATTCTTTTATTGGGACACTTCCGGGTTGAGGAAGATGTCACCGTTGATGTATACTATTTACTTTTCCGTATTAGGATAGACCCAAGGAGGAGAGCACAAGTAACCGGGTTCTAGAGTCCAGTAGGAGACCATCTGAAGGCGTCGAGTCCGGGTCTCCTAACTCTAGAATTGGTGGGGTTGCTTGCCCCTTTCGTAGGGGTCTCGGGATGTGGGTTTGGCTATTCATCATGACCGTGGAATCGGTGTTTTATACATGCTTAATATAAAGCCCGAAAATTCTAGTATATCTAATATTTTATATGTTGATTTCTGCTGCGATATTCTGTGATGTGATCACTTGATATGTTGAGATAGATACTATATATAATATATGAGATATATTATAGACGTTGCTTATGTTTTACACCTGCGCTAGCCCTGCCCCGCTCTGCCGTTAGTTACCTAACTTAACGGTGCATGACGGGACATCGAGGAGAATGCAGATGGCATAAGCGTACGTTGTATTTATCTGTGATGTTTAGGTAAATTAAATGATGGGACTTCATTAATGAGATTAATGAAAGAAAATAAACCTAAAGATGTTGTGGAATTGAATTTTCAAAAACTGGAAGCTCTAGTTCTTGCTTTGCATAGCGGTATTCCTTGTAGAATATCCAGCATTTTATTTGATAAGGAAAGAGCCGAGATCCCTTCACCGGGAGTAACCTCTTTAGCAATAACTGGCAGATGCTACAACCCTCGGTTTCGTCTTTTGATTGCTTTTCTAGTTTTTTCTTTGCATGGTGGTATTGTGAATATCCTGCACCTCATTTGACGAGGAAAGAGCCGAGATACCTTCACCGGGAGTGACCTCTTTAGCGAAACTAGCAAAGGCCTAAAAATCACTCCATTAAATCATTTGATTCTACAACGATATCAAGTTCATTACGCAAAAGGTTTTCTTAAAAACTTGTCGTAGCCCTCCGTCATTTCAGATAAGTAATAGTTAGTATTCGTGCTGCGTTTGTTGACCTCTGTCAAGGCTTAGTGTACGGTAGCTGATTAGTACTTATCTGCAAAGCATATGATGCGATTAATTTAGGGTAGTCGTGCGACCTTGTTGACTTCTGTCAAGGGTCGTGCGGGTGGGTTTATTTCAATTATAAAATGACGGGTTGAACTTGACTAGCAGCCTATGGTTTGTTGACCTCTGTCAAGGTCATAGGACGCTAGAGGCAAAATTATCGGGAATTTCAAGTGTTGAAATTTGCAATGAGATTGCATATCTTCTATGAGATAGTTGGATCCCGATACCCACTGCGAGTAATTGTTACCCCTGGGAGAGTTTTGCACTTTACAATTAGCCGATCAAGTAGGTGTCTAGAAAAGTGTCAACGGGGTTATGCCCCTGGGAAAATGAGGTTTATTTTAATTAGGTCCGTGCGAAAGCACGGGAAACCTCCCTCAAAGTACCAGCACTGGCCTGGCTGAAAGATTGGCGAACTTTTAGGGTGTAATTAATCCCGGCCAATCTTTCCTTTTAGGGTTTGGAGGAAGATTTGATAAAAACAGTGGGAGCCATCCTGATTAGATAAAATAATAACCAATCTAATCTTGCAAGAGCGCACGCAGAGTGTTTTCTTCTCTCTCTCTCTCTCTCCCTGTAGCGACCATGTCACGCCTTAATCAAGATAATAATATGGTTGTATTGACCGAACCCGCTTGTTATACTGAGCTGGGGAACGTTGGTCTCGCTCCAACTTATAATTGTTATAAGACCGAGTAGAAAATAGGGGATTACCAGGATTCCTGTGCCGCCTAAATGAAGAAAGTGCATGAAGATGCATCTTCTTCGGGTGTGTTCATTAAAGAGAACTGTTTTTCAGTATCCTATACATTCTGGGTATGAGATACCGGATCAGGATCTCACATATGTAATCTGTTACATGGGATACAGATAAGTAGAGAACTGAGAATGGGTGATAAAATTTCAAGTGTTGGAAATGGTGCAATTGTTGCAGCCAAGATGTTGGCAGTTATCACCCTATATTATCCAATACATTGATTCTGAACGAATGTTATTAGATACCGAACCTGATATACAACATCATATCAGTCTCTTTATTGAGTAAAGAAGGATATAATTTTATATTGTTGGACAATGTTTTGAACATTTCCTATATCAAGAGTTGATCTGTTCAGGCACGTTATCTAAAAGCATATACGTTCTAAATCAAACCACAGTTCTTAACGTACAGAACACACATAAGAGGAAGAGTTTAGAAATGAACGAATCCTTCTTAAGGCATTATAGACTAGGTCATATCAATGCGACCCGACTAGCTAAGTTACATTAAGTTGCATATTTAAATCAGTTTGAATTTACATCTTGTGAAACATACCAGTCATGTCACAAAGATAAGATGACCATAGCTCCGTTTATTGGAAACAAAGAAAGAATTAGTGAACTCTTGGGATTGATACATGATGATGTATATAGGTCCCCTGTCTACACATGCCAGGACTGGTTCTTTGTACTTCATTACATTCACTGATGATCTTTCAAAATTCGCATATGTGTTCCTGTTGAAACACAAATCTGAGGCTTTTGAGAAATTCAATGAATATAAGTGCGAAGTAGAGAGCCAAAATGGGTATAAGTATTATATCCTTTGATGTGATCAGGGAGGAGAATACTTGAGCACGGTATTCCTGGACTATTCTAAAGGAAAATAAGATTCTCTCTCACAATTACTCCTCTGTATACACCACAGCACGTCGGTGTATCGGGACGGAGCAATCACACCCTATGACATATGGTGCGCTCAATGATGAGTACTACTGAGTTGCCTATTTTCTTTTGGGGGTTATGCTCTTGTGAAGCTGCATACCTATTTAATAGGGTTCCAACCAAATCAGGTGCCTACCACTCCATATGCGATATGGTATAGGAAGAGCCCATGTCTTAAGTAAGTTAAGATTTGGGGTTGTCCAGGCTATGTCTAAAAAGCAAAATCCGGATAAGTTCGAGGCAAGGTCAGTTCTGTAGAAGTTTGTTGGAAATCCCAAGCATTCGCAAGGGAATATCTTCTACCACACCGAGGAACAAAAGGTGTTTTGTTTCTCAGCATGCCACCTTTTTTAGAAAAGGAATTTATTTTAGAAAGAAATTTGTGGACATGGGATAGAATTGGAAGGAGTTCCAGCTATACAAACTACAGCTGAAAATTCGGTAGAACCGGAGGATTCAATAACTCCCGATGAACCTCAGCCACTCTGCCGATCTGGTAGGGTTTCTCATCCACCTGAGAGATACTGTGGTTTTCTCGATGACAGTGGGAGCGAGGATTGTATCATGAGATGATGACCCAACTAGTTTCGAGCAGGCCATCAGGAGTGGGGACTCTATGAGAATGGCTGGATGCTAAGCGATCTGAGATGGAATCCATATACATCAACAAAGTATGGACTTTGGTTGCTTTATCTGAAGGGTTAAACCCCCGTCAGGAGCAAGTAAATCTTGAGAAGATTACTTGGTGTAGATGGAAAAGTTGAGACTTTCAAAGCTAGACTTGTTGTAAAAGGTTTTCGTCATCGACCAGGTGTGGATTATGATGAAACCTTTTCTAGTGGCTATGCTTAAGTCCATCCGGATCCTACTTGCCATTGCTACATACCATGACTACGATATCTGGCGGTTGGGTGTCATGACTGCTTTTCTAAATAGTGATTTAGAAGAGAGTGTCTATAAGTACACAGCCAGAGGGCTTCGTAGACAGTGGGAGCAGCGGAAACGTGTGCAAGTTGCTTTACAGGTTAAAGCAGGCATCGCGGAGTTGGAACATCTGTTTTGATGTGGTAGTTAAAGTGTTTGACTTCATCAAAATGGTAGATGAACCTTGTATATACAAAAAGGTAGTAGAGAGTAAGGTGGTCTTCCTCGTATTGTACGTGGATGACATACTCTTGATAGGAAAGGTGTTTCCTATGCTACACTCGGTCAATCTCCTCTTATCACATTGATTCTCTATATAGGATCAAGGTGATACCTCCTAAATCCTAGGTTTTGGATCTATGAGATAGATCTAAATGGATGTTAGGATTCTCACTAGGTATAGTGAGATGGTATCAATCGATCCTGGGGAGAATCACTGGATAGCTTCCAGGGTGGTAAGGATGACTGAATGTCAGTCACAGGCATTGTTTTTACTCTCAGTGGAGGGACGGTATGTTGGAAGAGTTCCAAGCAAGATACCGTGGCAAACTAGACGATAAAGGCTGGATATATCGCTACCAAAGATGCTACCAAAGAGGCAGTCTGGGTGTATATTAGTTCATGAGATGAACTTCGTTCCTACCATTGTGTGACAATGGAGTTGTGGCATATGCCTAGGAACCCCCGTCCCATCAGTGACCCAGACATATTCTAAGGCAGTATCACCTGATCATGGAGATGGTTGATCTCCAGGGAGATCAACCATTAGGACAGTAGACTCAGAGGACAACACGGCGGATTCACTCATGAAGGCCTTTTTCCAGAGAGAGACTTTTATGGGATGGTTGAGTATGAGATACTACAACCACTGCTAAATGATGGGCCTAGTGCAAGTGGGAGATTGTTAGTTATATGTATGCCCTAGAGGCCATTACTGTACATGAGATGTATATTGTAGTGGATGCTTGGACATATATAGGGATGACTTTTTTGCTCGACATGATAGTATGCTATCTGGCTACTCTTTATCTTAACGTGTACACTGATTGTCTCTTTGTTACATGTTGATAAAGCCCTTAGGATGTGTACTTGAATACCTGGATTATGATGCGGATCATACTAGTGGGACAAAGGTAGTCGGTAAGTACATCCTTTAATGTCCCTAGTCGTGGGTGTATCGAGACGGGGCATCGATATATTAGAGTAGACTAGCGTATAGCTTCTCGACCCATGTAGATGGGCGATGGATGATCCCATATCCATTGGTGTTTGACATCAGAGATGGTATACAGGTACTCAGTGGAGACTGCGTACACTGGACGAACTCGCCGAGAACTCCTAGATGGTATTATACCTCACGTCAGATGGCAGTTCTCTGGTGACACTGGTACAGGTTAGTCTGTCGATCCGAGATCGTCATAGAGTCTTGTATGATCCCCACTGTGCTTTGATTTCCACCTTACCACGTTTAAGAGAACGTGCAAAACGGTGGTTATTGGGTACAGTCCCGAGTCACATGGACCCAATGAGCAATAGGAGGGGATTTCGTCTTTCCCGGTATTGGGTGTTGATGTTGCGCCGTGCTCGATTGGATATAACAGGAAAGTCCCTGGCCAGGGCTGCTATGAGATTTACTGGTAAGTGTTATCAGTAGTTTCTAGACCCGTTATGAGCCTCACATCGGCACGACTTATCGAGTTATTGGGGTCTGACGTTTACCACCCCAAGATGAGATATGCGACATATCAGACGAAGAGACCAGATTGTACGGTAGTGTTACTGATTGGAATTGCAGGAGTATGAGCAGGCTTGCTTGTTGATCTTCTGATCGCTCAATACCTTGGTGGCCGTTACGTTTAGCAGACCGCTTGCGGCTTGTGGGTGTTTGATATGATCATCACCTACTGCCAGCGTATTGACGAGTCTTTAGAGTCCTACACAGAGGTTTCCTGGTTCAGGCAAAACGAAGTAAGAGCATATATGTGATATGTGCGGGCCGAGATTAATGCGTGTATGTGATACCACATTCTATTCTTGCGATATGTGATATCGGTCGGTTATATGTGATATAGCAGGGTTATCGGATCAAGTGTTGATTCGATAAGATGTTGTATTTGATATTAGTTGGTTGTATATGATATAGCCGGATTATTAAATCAAGTGTTGATTTAATAATTTAATGTATAATTGTATATTTGATATACTAGATTGCATTAACTAATATTAGCTCACTTAAACATTTCTTTTTCTCACTTATGTGCATATATATGTGTGTGTGTGTGTGTATGTTATATTAATGTACAATTATTGTGTCATGCTTGATGCCATATGCTACATGGGTGTATGAGACTCACACCATACTAATAATAATGTGAGGGTTTATATTTATTTAAGTAAATCAAAATTAGTGTTAATTAGTCACATGCTTGGAAGCTTGGAGAAGTTTGTAGTATCTTTGACTAAGTCCACTCCTTTTGTTTTACTTGTAGATATTTATTAACCTAACCATTATTGTTAGCCATAGTTTAATCTCTACATGAGTTAGTGTATGAAACTAACTCACCCATGGTTATTATTCTCACCTCATTTTAGTTCATTCTCATCTCTTCTCTTCATCTTCTTCATCCTTGAGAAAAAGCTTTCTAGCTTTTGGAAAAGTGAGAAAACATTGTGAGAAAAATAAAACTAAAATGAGCCCATTTCTTACTTCATCATCCTCTACTACTTGCCATTTAGTATAGGGTGTTTGCTTCACTAATTTCACAATTAGTGAAGAGGTAGCATGAGCTTGAGTCTCCTCAACGTAGATTATCTTCGGCCTCGAAGACTTCGAGCAAGCTTGTTCATTTCTCCAGGAGAATCCTTTCTAGAGTTTGGGTGTTCATGACTTGCAGCGAAGGGACTACTACACGGAGCATTAGAAATGAAGGACCGGTCTACAAAAGTTGTATTCCTCATTCACTTAGTGTAATGTTTGATTACATGCTACCTTAACTCCTAATTTTCTAGTTAGATCCTTGGCATGGGTTGCATAGCTCTCTAGGTTTTTTAAAATTGTATACTGGATGCCCTAAAAATCCTAATTAGGGTGCTATGGAACCCATCACGTGTTGCCTACGAAAGTGTGCTACTTAGGTTTTTCTTTTTTATTTTTCTCCCTCTCTCGAATAACAAGTTTGCTCGGGATGACCAAAGTTAAGTTTGGGGGTATTTGCTAAGTCGAAAATATCGCACATTTGATATAACATTTTTCTTAGTTTTCTTAAATATTTAAAGGTGTTTATTATAAATATGAAACATATGAGGGTTTATCTGTAAAATATCTATTGTCATATGTTTATATATTATAATTATCATTATGATGGAAAATATATGCATATTATATTTATATAATATTTTTGTAATTAAAATATGCATATCATATCAAATATTCTAATCAAGATTCTTAAAAAAATATAATATCATACAAATGGTTAGGATAATATCTCAAGATATAACAAATATTACTAATATTATAAATTAAGATATTGTGCAGATTTGGCTCACGTCTGGAGATCGGGATATCCGAGATGTCGGGAATAAAATCTGCCGATGAAATTAAACAAAATCGCAAAATCAATAAAGGCAGAGACTCAGAAGAAGATATGAAGAATTCAGACATCACATAAATCCCTACGTGTCAACACCAGGCTGCACCAGAAGATTGAAGCCACGATCTCACCAAACCGCCGCTCTTCTGTGGCAAATACCCCATAAAAGCGGCGGATCCGCGGCCGTTCTGAGGAATTAGGGTTTGGGATTTTGTGGGTAGGATCTTCTCAACAAACCCTCACATATGACATCTAGGGTTTGTATTTTCTGTGACTATAAATAAGACCGAGAGATTCATTTGGAAAAGTATCAAACCGAAGAGATCACGGGGTCACAGACGATCCACGCATCCAGGTTGATCATCAGCTGTTCATCTACCTCCTTCAAGAGAGATCGAGAAGAAAACTAGAGTTTTGTAATCCACTTTTTAAAGGATCAAAAAGTGTAATTGATTTAGCTGATTAATAAAGGTAGCTATTTTATTCTTATTGCATTTTTACTTTCTGCATTTTACAATATGATCTCCTTCTCTATCCTTTCTTCTTCTTCTCAAAATATGCGTGAGTAATTCTCCACTTGTGAGGGTTCATAGGATTATGGTAGATTAATGGATGATGAAAATTCTTAACTCCTTTTACGTCTTATAAAGTTTATAAACTTTACTAAAAGAATTGTTAACATTGTAAGTGCACGGCGGCGCCCCGGTCGTCAATCCGACGACCAAATGCGGAAACGGTGATAAACTTTAATTTTGCGAACTTAGCAAACCGGCACCACCGCGCACTAAACCCCGGATCGGGCCATTAAACTAGATCTAGCTAACAACAAGACGGGTTAGAGATATACCGAGTGTTCCGAGTCCTCCGGTCTTCTCGTCGTCGTCCCGATCTCTTGCGGAATGTCCGGTCTCCATCTTCTCGCCGGAAGGGCACCACGTCGCCTGCATCTTTTACGGGCTCCTGCCTCTATACCGAGGCAACTCGGGCATGAAGCTGGCAAGTCGACATGCCCAAGATATGCTGTAGGAAGTAGTGTAGAATGCGCTTTGTCTCAATGGGGTTTGTAGTTGCCTTGATGGAGGAATCAACAAGAGATGAACTTGGGAATTTTGGTGGCAAGCTAAAATGAGATAAATGTTTAATTTTGCCACACCAAAAATGAAATCAACCCCACTCCCATTCCATGAAGTGGCCGGCCTCTTTTGAATGGTGGAGGGAAAGAATATGAAGCATGAAGGGAGGTGAGTGTAGGAGATGAGAAGAGGTGACTATAAACAAACATCAACCATAACTTAATTCACATCAAAACCATACCCTTTCTAATCTCATTTAATGCAAGTGATGGAGGGAATCAAAGATGCTATCATAATCTCTCATCTCACAAATAAACCCTCCACAAAATGTTATTTGCATAATTGCAAATAACCCCCTCCATCAGAAAAGTCCGGCCGGGAAAGAACAAAGGAAAACCGGCCGGAACGGAATGCAAAATGGCAACTCCAGAAAACTGGTCCCGTAATAAATTACAGGAAAACCTCGATACTGTGCATACACACCCGCATCTGTATTCCGTCCGGATACAAATGCAAAGAGACAAAATCTACACTGTACTAAACTAGGATCCGGCTTAAACCGAAGCCGGCTAGTTCTGTTCGTCCGATCCTGATCCGTGCAATACCGCACGTATCTGATCAAACCCTGCCATATATCTATACGGCCTCGAGTACAAACCGTCCGATCCTGATCCGTGCAATACCGCACGTATCTGATCGGACCCTGCCATATCTCCATACGGCCTCTACAGCGTTTCGCCCGAAAGCTTGAGTAACTGGAAGTGTGGTGGACTCTAAAGACTCGTCAATACTATGGCTGTGGATTTAACCACTAGCACGTCAGAGGTACAAGCCAATACGTGACGGGCCACCAGCTATTGACTAAAAGGGACGTCGATGAGCGAACTCATCCTGACACCCTACTGAGCCTGTCAGTGACAATATCCGTACAGTCCGGTCCGTTCGTCTATGAGCATCGCATGTCGGGCCTAGAGGGTTGGTAAAAGTCAGACCCCCAAAAGCGGTACAAGTCGTGTCGGAGTGTAGCCCAGAACACCCTGAGATACTACTGGAATACCTACCAGTAAATCTCCTGCCTTGGCCAAGGACTTTGTGTAATGGCTCTCCTAGACACAGCGCGACCTCACCCCCAATAACGGGAGAGACGAACCCCCGAAGATCCGCTCACTGCCTCCATGTGGCTCGGGACTGTACCCAACTAAAACCTGTTTGCACGACTCCTTTGAGCCGTGGTAGGGTAGTAATCAAAGTACAGTGGGAACTCACACGAGACAAATGACGATCCCCAGGTCGATGAACTAACCTGTACACATGTCACCAGGGAACTGCTATCTGACGTCAAGTATAATCCCAACTAGTAGGTTCCCAGCGAGTCCTGTCCGGTGTACTCATAACCCAATGAGCACCTGTATACATCTTAGGTGAACCAACTGACACCAGTGGCTTGTGAGACCGGCCACCGCCCCTCGTCGGGGTCTCGACTGTATACACTAGTCTACTCTGGAGAATCGATGCCCTGTCTCGAATCTCCCACGACTAGGGACCTTTTAAGGATATGCTAATAGACTCCAGCTCTCACTTATATGATCGCCCTCATACTGCCGGCAGTCAAGCAAGAATCCTAGGGGCTCTATCATCGTGCAATAGCGACCTGTCAGGTCACCTAAAGCAGTACACGATGATAAAGATAAACCAGATAGCATACTATCATCTCGAGTAAGACTGTTGTACCGGGATAGGTCCTCCCTCAATCATTGCAATCACGTGCCTGTGATCCAATAATTGACTCTGAGGGCACTACCTCCAACAATCTCCCACTTGCACTCAAGGCTAATTATTGCGATGTCGCATACTCACAGCCCGTGTGATACCGAACACCCAACTCCTCTACTGGTCAGTCTCACAAAGCTTGTTTGCGAAACTATTGCGTTCAAGGAATAGCCTCAGTGAGTGGATCCGCCATAATGTTTCTTTCTATGTCTCTCTATATCTCAAGTTCGCGGAGAAAGCCATCTCCCGAAATGAGCAATACCTGTCTTAGAATGTCTGGATGTCTGATGGGACCCGGTTCATAAATGAACTTCAAATCCAAACTTCTTAGACTGTATCGTCAACTGAACTTAATCAGTATCCTGCGCCAAGCCTCTCTCAGTATTGCCTTGGATCACCTGTCCAAAATACTGCCCCTCGTCAGAGGGAAAACTATAACTCTGACAACCTCCTTGTCGTCCATGTCACCTTGGAAGTCTGGAATGATAACTGTCTCCCAAATGAGGCTGTCGTTATCATATCCCTAGAACATCCACTTATGTTCTAAAACTGCTTCCGATTGTTTTTCCAGGATTGGATTAATATCGACTTATTGCATCTACTGCAAGAACAACATCTGGTGTGGTACTTGACATCTCATGATTGACTCAATTGCCGAAGCAAGTGATCTGCCAATCATGCACATCCCTCTCTACTTTAGTCTATAAGACACTTTTAGAGAGGGTGACTCCATCACCTGCAGGTACACTACCGTGCCAGGAGTCGTCCATTCTAAATACTCTTAGAATGCTGTCAAAGTACCCTGATTGGGAAACCACCCAAATCTAGATCTAAAACCACAGGTCTAGTAACCAGTATGTCTGATATAATGTCCAAGTCCCATGTGGAGAAAACACCGTGTGACGACCAAAGTATAACCGATCGTAGTATAGGAATATCACTTCCTACTACCTTCTCAACAGATCCATCCCCTATTCTGATGACGTCAAACCTATGACTGTCACATCAGAAACAGATGATCTAACTCCGCTATATCCGCTTTAGTCTATAAATAGACATAAGCCTGATGTCCACCAATGCTTCCGCTGCTCCCACTGACTACGAAAACCCTCTGGCAGAGTCATATAGATGTGCACTTCTAAAGCTACTTTAGAACGACGCTATATCTATCCTCCTGCCGGGTCTCGCAGTCTGGAACAACAACAATGGCAAGTGTGGGTAAACAAGAACTTCCCTGTCACCGTCCTTGAGGCTACCGGAGTACCTCTCGGGTGCCTGAAGTTACCAACCTTATCTGCGGAGTGGCCAATGGAATGTCAAACTAGATTGAATCTTTAGGTTCCTTATCAAATCTTCAGTAATCGTCTGTGGTTCTGGAATCACTTCCAGTTCTACCATACTCCCACTACTGTTTTCTGAAAAAATCCATTTTTAATAAAACTGTGGCGAGTCTAGAACAATATCGCTATTGTTCATCCAGATGGTAGAAAGTCAACCCTCGTCATAGCCTGGGTCAACCCACAAACAGTTATTACAGGAACGTGCCTTTGAGTTATCCAGAGTCTGGTTTTAAGCATAAGCCGGACAACTCCCCGTACCTTAACAACGTTAAGATACGAACTGTTCTATATCCAATATAGAACCAGAGGCACTGATTTAATTGAACCAGATTCAAATCATGCAGCTGTCTCCAGTGCATGTCAACAAAATGGAAGGGGGCCGATCAGCGTTACTCAACATAGGAATGCTTCCAATTATGAGTAACCTGAAAGAGAAGCAAGTTCTCTTAATCATTACTATCAACTGAACACCATACACAAGTATCTACATCTTCGATCACTTTGAAGAATCCCGATACTTGCAATACCTGGTTCTCTACTTTATTCAAATACCAACAACTTCTCAAAATTCGGACCCTGTGTTTCCACGAAACACTTGTCTAAAAACTAGAGAAGTCATAAGTAAACCGAATATAGTACGAGGGCCAACCCCTCTGTCCAGATGGACCCTGGACAACATACAATACTCTGTATATGTAAGTGCACGGCGGCGCCCCGGCCGTCAATCCGACGGCCAAATGCGGAAGCGGTGATAAACTTTAAATTTTACTTGAACTGGCAAACCGCCGCGCACTAATACCCGGATCGAACCATTAATTAGTCCTAGCTAACTACAAGATAGGGAATAGAGATATACCGACGATCCAAGTCCTCCGGTCTTCTCGTCATAGTCCCGATCTCCTGCGGAATGTCCCGTCTCCTCCTCGTCGCCGGAAGTGCACCACAACGCCTACTTCTTTTACGGGCTCCCACCTCAATGCCGAGGCAACTCGGGCACGAAGCTGGCTAGTCGACGTGCCCAAGATTCGCTGTAGAATGTGTAGTGAAGAAGTCTCATTTAGGGTATGTGGAATTGCCTTTTTAGTGGAGGGATGATACAAGAGTTTTGTGGAGGAACTTGGGGTTATTTTGGGAGCAAGAAATGAACTAAACCCCACCCTTCAAACATTGGGCAGCCCCCTCCCATATGGCCGGCCAAAACAAAATGAGGAAGAAGAGGAGAGTGAGAGTGTGGTGTATCCAAAGATAATGGGAGCCATCCAATAATACAAAAGGGAGAAAGAGAGAAGGCTGTCATGCAAAAGGAAATGATCACCAAATCAAAACCCACACTCAACCACCAACATCATCAACCATCATGACAAGAAGTCAAGTCAAAAGGTCAAGGTATGGAGCAACCATGATGAAGTCAAAAAGTCAAGCCATGATGGAAAAGAAAGAGTCAAAGGTTGGGCTCCATCATGAAACCATCATGATACAAATATATGCAAAGACCCCCTCCACAAACACTTATTTGCAACAATGCAAATAAGCCCTCCTCCACCAATCTTCGGCCAATGAACGATACAAAGGAAATCGGCCGAAACGAAAAGCAAACTGGCAACTCCAGAAAACTGGTCCCGTAATAAATTACAGGAAAACCCCGATACTGTGCATACACACCCGCATCTGTATTTCGACCGAAATACAAATGCAATGAGACAGAATCTCCACTGTACTATACTAGGATCCGGCTTAAACCAAAGCCGGCTAGTAATATCCGTTCGTTCCTGATCCGTGCAATATCGCACGTATCTGATCGAACCCTGCCATATATCCATACGGCCTATAGTACAAACTGTCCGATCCTGATCCGTGCAATACCGCACGTATCTGATCGGACCTTGCCATATCTCCATACGGCCTCTACAACTTTTCGCCCGAAAGCTGAGTAACAGAATGTGGGGGACTCTAAAGACTCATCAACACCTTGGTTGTGGATTTAACCACTAGCACGTTAGAGGTATAAGCCAATACATAACGGGCTTCCAGGTATTGACCAAAAGGGACGTCTGTGAGCGAACTCAGCCTGACTCCCTACTGAGCCTGTCAGTGACAATATCCGTACAGTCCGGTCCGTTCGTCTATGAGCATCGCATGGCGGGCCTAGGGGGTTGGTAAAAGTCAGACCCCCAAAAGCGGTACAAGTCGTGTCGGAGTGTAGCCCAGAACACCCTAAGATACTACTGGAATACCTACCAGTAAATCTCCTTGCCTCGGCCGAGGGCTTCGTGTAATGGCTCTCCTAGACACAGCACGACCTCACCCCCAATACCGGGAGAGACGAACCCCTGAAGATACACTCACTGCCTCCATGTGGCTCGGGACTGTACCCAACTAAAACCTGTTTGCACGACTCCTTTGAGCCGTGGTAGGGTAGTAATCAAAGTACAGTGGGAACTCACACGAGACAAATGACGATCCCCAGGTCGATGAACTAACCTGTACACATGTCACCAGGGAACTGCCATCTGACGTCTGGTATATGACCAACTAGCATGTTCCCGGCGAGTCCTGTCCGGTGTACTCATAACCCAATGAGCACCTGTATACATCTTAGGTGATCCAACTGACACCAGTGGCTTGTGAGACCGGCCACCGCCCCTCGTCGGGGTCTCGACTGTATACACTAGTCTACTCTGGAGTATCGATGCCCTGTCTCGAAACTCACACGACTAGGGACCATTTAAGGATATGCTTATAGACCCCAGCTCCTACTTATATGATCGCCCTCATACTGCTGGTGGTCAAGCAAGAATCCTAGGGGCTCTATCAACGTGTAATAGCAACTTGTCAGGTCACCTAAAACAGTACACGATGATAAAGGTAAACCAGATAGCATACTATCATCTCGAGTAAGACTGTCCTACCGGGATAGGTCCTCCATCAATCATTGCAATCACGTACCTGTGACCTAATAATTGACTCTGAGGGCACTATCTCCAACAATCTCCCACTTGCACTCAAGGCTAATTATTGCGATGTCGCATACTCACAGCCCGTGTGATACCGAACACCCAACTCCTCTACTAGTCAGTCTCACAAAGCTCGTTTGCGAAACTATTGCGTTCGAGGAATAGCCTCAGTGAGTGGATCCGCTTTGTTGTATCTTTCTATGTCTCTCTATATCTCAAGTTCGCGGAGAAAGCCATCTCCCGAAAAGAGTAATACCTGTCTTAGAATGTCTGGATGTCTGATGGGACCTAGCTCATAAATGAACTCCAAATCATAAATGAACTCCAAATCCAAACTTCTTAGACTGTATCGTCAACTGAACTTAATCAGTATCCTGCGCCATGCCTCCCTCAGTATTGCCTTGGACCACCTGTCCAAAATACTGCCCCTCGTCAGAAGGAAAAACTATAACTCTGACAACCTCCTTGTTGCCTTGGAAGCCTGGATTGATAACTGTCTCCTGAATGAGGCTGTCGTTATCATATCCCTAGAACATCCACTTATGTTCTAAAATTGCTTCCGACTGTTTCTCCAGGATTGGATCAATGTCAACTTATTGCATCTAGTGCAAGAACAACATCTGGTGTGGTACTTGACATATCACGATTGACTCAATTGCCTGAGCAAGTGATCTGCCAATCATGCACATCCCTCTCCCCTTTAGTCTGAAAGACACCTTTAGAGAGGGTGACTCCATCTTCTGTAGGTACACTACCGTGCATGGAGTCGTCCATTCTAAATACTCTTAGAATGCTGTGTAAGTACCCTGATTGGGAAACCACCCAAATCTAGATCTAAAACCATAGATCTAGTAACCAGTATGTCTGACATAATGTCCAAGTCCTGTATGGAGAAACCACTGTGTGACGACCAAAGTATAACCGATTGTAGTATAGGAGTTTCTTTTCGTACTCTGTGTATGTCATCCAAATACCAGGACATCACAGCCTACTACCTTCTCAACAGATCCATCCCCTATTCTGATGAAGTCAAAACTATGACTGTCACGTCAGAAATAGATGATCTATCTCCGCTACATCTGCTTTAGTCTATAAATAGACATAAGCTACCTGTCCACCATTGCTTCCGCTGCTCCCACTGACTACGACAACCCTCTGGCAGAGTCATATACACGTACACTTCTAAAACTAGTTTAGAACGACGCTATACTCATCCTCCCGCCGGGTCTCGCAGCCTGGAACAACAGCAATGGTAATTGTGGGTAAACAAGAACTTCCCTGTCACCGTCCTTGAGGCTACCGTAGTACCTCTCGGGTGCCTGAAGTTACCCACCTATCTGCGGAGTGGCCAATGGAATGTCAATCCAGATTGAATCTTTAGGTTCCTTATCAAATCTTCAGTAATCGTTTGTGGTTCTGGAATCACTTCCAGTTCTACCATACTCCCACTACTGTTTTCTGAAAAAATCCATTTTTATTAAAACTGTGGCGAGTCTAGAACAATATTGCTATTGTTCATCCAGATGGTAGAAAGTCAACCCGCGTCATAGCCTGGGTCAACCCACAAACAGCCATTACAGAAACGTGCCTTGAGTTGTCCAGTGTCTGGTTTTAAGCATAAGCCGGACAACTCCCCGTACCTTAACATCGTTAAGATATGAACTGTTCTATATCCCATATGAAACCAGAGGCACTGATTTAATTGAACTAGATTCAAATCATGCAACTGTCTCCAGTGCATGTCAAATAAATGGAAGGAGGCCGATCAGCGTTACTCAACTTAGGAATGCTTCCAATTATGAGTAACCTGAAAAAGAAGCAAGTTCTCTTAGTCATTACTATCAACTTAATACCATACACAAGTATCTACATCTTCGATCTCTTTGAAGAATCCCGATACTTGCTACACCTGGTTCTCTACTCTATTCAAATACCAATAACTTCTCAAAATTCGGACCCTGTGTTTCCACGAAACACCTGTCTAAAAACTAGAGAAGTCATAAGTAAACCGAATATAGTACGAGGACCAACCCCTCTGTCCTGATGGACCCTGGACAACATACAATACTCTGTATAAGTCCCTTGAGTCTGATAACTCATTCACTGTGTGTCGTAGGTTGAAAACTGTACTTATGGTTAAGAAGAATTACACCGCTGTTTAATACTCCTTACCTAACCATCCACTGATATAGGTAAATGTCGTAGACATAATTTCATAAAGGTATATCTCACTCTATGAAAATAGACGTACAGATATATCAATTTGAAATTGGTGCATAACTGCGGATATTCAAAACCAAATATTTGCCGAACGGCAAACAGCCCAGGTGATTTCCTCAAATATCACCGATTGTAACGAATCCCGATATAATGAGGATGATCACCCAATTCCCAATAACCTACTCCCACTCATCATCTGTAAAACCATACAGATGTGAGAATCATACCTGATAAATACATACCCTGGAGCAAGTGTCTAATCGGGAAATCAGTTTTCTTTTAACAGTACACAGTGAGACTGAAACATTGAAATGTTTCGATGGGGTATCCCGGTATTCCTAGTAATGCCTCTTCCAGATTCACAACTGTAACCGTATAGTTCTTTGCCACCTCTCCAAATTCCTTCATATGTCTTTAGTCATTACCTTCTGCACACCCCTTTAGGCCAAATGGTTTTCTTCCTTCCCTACCGTTCGGCACCAGCCTATGGTTTGGAAGAAGACTATCCAATAAGCATAATGGGTGTACTGTCCTAATCCCAGGAGCACTCGCAAAGCGAGAGAAGGTGAAGATAAAGGACACCTGAATAAACCTTATTCCTATTTCTCCTGGACCAGAATCCATCCCCGAACTGGAACAAGTTCCTTTCGAGTTCGTATATAACCATACGATGGAGTATCCAATAAACTGTGGATCTTCGTAGTGATACGGAGTGTCCTGGAGAAATACAAAGGTGATTTTAGGATTGGCGAAGGAATACTTGGTTTGGTCGTGAATATCTGTTGCAATTTACTTTGCCCTCTTACTAATCCCTTGCTTTGTCTGAACTTAATACCTTCTGTACACCATCGTTAGGCTAATTGGTTTTCTTCATTCCCTACCGGTCGGCACCAGCCTAAGGTTTGGAAGAAGACTATCCAATTTTGCGTAATAGGTGTACTATCTCCTAAACCAAGGAGTACTCGCAACCTGAGAGAAGGTAAAAGGAAAAGACAACTGAATAATCCTATCCGTTTTCTCCAGAACCTAAAACCATCCTCGAATAAATTCCTTCGAGTTCGTATCTAACCATACGATGGTTTTGTCCAATGGAAGTGGACGTTCGTAGTAATACGGGGTGTCCTGGAGAAAAGGGTAAAAGTAGGAGTGGCAATGAGGTTTGCAACTCTGACAATCCAAAAGCCAGTGTTAAGAAGGTTCGGTCAACTTGGTCACTGAGTCATAGTCTTAGGGTCGGGTCAAAAGGTCGCTGCCAGAGAGAGAGAGAAAAGAAACACTCAGCGTGCACTCTAACCTAGATCAGAATGGTCACCAATTTATCTAATCTGGAATCCTCCCACTGTACCTCAAATTCTCCTCCAAACCTGAAAGAAGAATTAGTCGGGGTCACCCGAGGAGTAAACTAACTCATCAGTGGGAATCGGGATCCAACTATCATCGCATGATAACGTGACGGAATCCGCTCACATCATCATACTCCAGATGGTATGCGCATATCTGGCATGTTTCAGTTCTTTTGAAACTCCCGATGTGATTTCTGCCCCATGCTCTTATGACCTTGGCGTGAGGTCAAAATATCATAAGTCACATGTCAAGTTCTGCCCGTCATTATCCAGGTTAATCTGAACCCACCTGTACATACCCTTGACGTAGGCCAAAATAGTAGTACGACTGTCCCAAACCAACGCATCTATCTATGCAACAGATAAATACCCGGCAGCTACCAATCACTATGCCTTGGCGTGAGGTCAAAATACATAGCTTGAATACTACCGAATATTTAACTGAAATGACGGAGGGCTACGAATGGTTTCTGGCGAAAACCTTTAACGTAATGAACTTGATATCGTTGAAGGAACGGATAGCTTTTTAGAAATATAGTGACGACAACTTCCGCTAAAGAGGTCACTCCCGGTGAAGGGATCTCGGCTCTTTCCCCGTAGAATGGGGTGCAGGATATTCCAACTGAATACCACGGTGCAAAGCAAAAGTAATCGGCTATAGTGAAGTTATTGCCCTGACGCAAACTTCTGTCCAAGGGGTCACTCCCGGTGAAGGGATCTCGGCCCTTGCCTCGTCGACTGAGGAGCAGGATATTCCAAATGAATACCACGATGCAAAACAAAAGTGAACGTCCTTGCAATAACAGCTTTTTGAAAAGTGTTCCAACAACATCAGTTTAGGTTTGTTTTTTAAACTTGCATTGATCCGAATCAACGCAGTCCCATCAATTGATCACACCAAAAAGAACGAAAATATACTGATGTACGTATATGCCATCCGCATTCGCCACTGGGTCCCGTCATTACCCGTTAGGTTAGCTAACTAACGACAGAGCGGGGACTGGACTAGCGCGGATGTAAAACATATACAACATCTACTAATATATATACCAATATATTATATTCGCTCAAGGCGTGATAAGAAATGCAACATCACAGATATGTACAGCATCACAGAAACAATACAGATATCTGGGATCCCCGGGTTTCACAGAGCCGCTGAAACCCGACGTTCCCCTGGTCGTGTGGATAGCCTGTGCAATGAAATCCTAGACCCCTACGGGCGCGGCAAGTCACCCGCCAAAACCTGAAGCGAGGCAGCCCCCTTCAGCGTCGTGAATGGACCACCCAGCACTTCACGGAATCCGGTAACTTTGGCACCCCTCCTGGGTCAACCTGTACCCCCTACGAGTGCGGCGAATAGCCCGCCAATCCTAGAGTGAAGCCCCCTCCGTCCCAATGCCATGAGATGCGGGCTTGCTGCCCTCTAGAACCCGGCTATCCGTGCACCCCTCCGCGGGGCAATCCTAGTACAGAAAGTAAAATATACATACAACGGGTACATCGACCGCAACCTGGCCGTGCCCCAAAAGAATAATACAAACAGGCAGTGACGGCAGTCCACTTGTCGGACGCTCGCCCCACAATATCAAATGTACATAATACAACCACAACTGTACTAGCATTGCATCCAGGCTATCCCCCACGACCGATCCGCAACATCACAGCAAAAACAGAACATCAACGTGAAAGTCACGTTCGCAAATCCGTCTAACCGGGCTATAGCAGTTAGACCGGATTTACCGATCGAGTGACATTCACGGTCGCAGATATAATGTAAATACTGTGAAATAATGTGTTTAAAATATCCGATCAATCAAATTTTAACAAGTGGGCCCCCAAGCATTACTGTAGCAGATCTGGAAATTCTGGGCCCAATATTAATATTCCAAAACCCCAATTTTAACCCCAGAAAGATACTGTAGAAATTTGGTGCAGGGATCTCCACAGTGTGCGGCGGAACCGCGGCGAGAAGGGGGTATATGCGGCGGTTCCGCGCTCCCACAGTGGAGTCACTTCATCGAATTTTTACAGAGCTCTTATATTTTCCAGTACATCAATTTTTTTACAACCTGAAAAATTTTTGGAGACCAAAAAATTTCAACAGAAACTGATGCTAACAAAAATGTAGATTTTGGAATTTTGGTCGATCGGAAATGCAAAACACATTAAACCAAGCTAGACTAAGTTAATGGCGAGGCTCTGATACCACTGTAAGTGCACGGCGGCGCCCCGGCCGTCAATCCGACGGCCAAATGCGGAAGCGGTGATAAACTTTAAATTTTACTTGAACTGGCAAACCGCCGCGCACTAATACCCGGATCGAACCATTAATTAGTCCTAGCTAACTACAAGATAGGGAATAGAGATATACCGACGATCCAAGTCCTCCGGTCTTCTCGTCATAGTCCCGATCTCCTGCGGAATGTCCCGTCTCCTCCTCGTCGCCGGAAGTGCACCACAACGCCTACTTCTTTTACGGGCTCCCACCTCAATGCCGAGGCAACTCGGGCACGAAGCTGGCTAGTCGACGTGCCCAAGATTCGCTGTAGAATGTGTAGTGAAGAAGTCTCATTTGGGGTATGTGGAATTGCCTTTTTAGTGGAGGGATGATACAAGAGTTTTGTGGAGGAACTTGGGGTTATTTTGGGAGCAAGAAATGAACTAAACCCCACCCTTCAAACATTGGGCAGCCCCCTCCCATATGGCCGGCCAAAACAAAATGAGGAAGAAGAGGAGAGTGAGAGTGTGGTGTATCCAAAGATAATGGGAGCCATCCAATAATACAAAAGGGAGAAAGAGAGAAGGCTATCATGCAAAAGGAAATGATCACCAAATCAAAACCCACACTCAACCACCAACATCATCAACCATCATGACAAGAAGTCAAGTCAAAAGGTCAAGGTATGGAGCAACCATGATGAAGTCAAAAAGTCAAGCCATGATGGAAAAGAAAGAGTCAAAGGTTGGGCTCCATCATGAAACCATCATGATACAAATATATGCAAAGACCCCCTCCACAAACACTTATTTGCAACAATGCAAATAAGCCCTCCTCCACCAATCTTCGGCCAATGAACGATACAAAGGAAATCGGCCGAAACGAAAAGCAAACTGGCAACTCCAGAAAACTGGTCCCGTAATAAATTACAGGAAAACCCCGATACTGTGCATACACACCCGCATCTGTATTTCGACCGAAATACAAATGCAATGAGACAGAATCTCCACTGTACTATACTAGGATCCGGCTTAAACCAAAGCCGGCTAGTAATATCCGTTCGTTCCTGATCCGTGCAATATCGCACGTATCTGATCGAACCCTGCCATATATCCATACGGCCTATAGTACAAACTGTCCGATCCTGATCCGTGCAACACCGCACGTATCTGATCGGACCTTGCCATATCTCCATACGGCCTCTACAACTTTTCGCCCGAAAGCTGAGTAACAGAATGTGGGGGACTCTAAAGACTCATCAACACCTTGGTTGTGGATTTAACCACTAGCACGTTAGAGGTATAAGCCAATACATAACGGGCTACCAGGTATTGACCAAAAGGGACGTCTGTGAGCGAACTCAGCCTGACTCCCTACTGAGCCTGTCAGTGACAATATCCGTACAGTCCGGTCCGTTCGTCTATGAGCATCGCATGGCGGGCCTAGGGGGTTGGTAAAAGTCAGACCCCCAAAAGCGGTACAAGTCGTGTCGGAGTGTAGCCCAGAACACCCTAAGATACTACTGGAATACCTACCGGTAAATCTCCTTGCCTCGGCCGAGGGCTTCGTGTAATGGCTCTCCTAGACACAGCACGACCTCACCCCCAATACCGGGAGAGACGAACCCCTGAAGATACGCTCACTGCCTCCATGTGGCTCGGGACTGTACCCAACTAAAACCTGTTTGCACGACTCCTTTGAGCCGTGGTAGGGTAGTAATCAAAGTACAGTGGGAACTCACACGAGACAAATGACGATCCCCAGGTCGATGAACTAACCTGTACACATGTCACCAGGGAACTGCCATCTGACGTCTGGTATATGACCAACTAGCATGTTCCCGGCGAGTCCTGTCCGGTGTACTCATAACCCAATGAGCACCTGTATACATCTTAGGTGATCCAACTGACACCAGTGGCTTGTGAGACCGGCCACCGCCCCTCGTCGGGGTCTCGACTGTATACACTAGTCTACTCTGGAGTATCGATGCCCTGTCTCGAAACTCACACGACTAGGGACCATTTAAGGATATGCTTATAGACCCCAGCTCCCACTTATATGATCACCCTCATACTGCTGGTGGTCAAGCAAGAATCCTAGGGGCTCTATCAACGTGTAATAGCAACTTGTCAGGTCACCTAAAACAGTACACGATGATAAAGGTAAACCAGATAGCATACTATCATCTCGAGTAAGACTGTCCTACCGGGATAGGTCCTCCATCAATCATTGCAATCACGTACCTGTGACCTAATAATTGACTCTGAGGGCACTATCTCCAACAGTATAAGTCCCTTGAGTCTGATAACTCAATCACTGTGTGTCGTAGGTTGAAAACTGTACTTATGGTTAAGAAGAATTACACCGTTGTTTAATGCTCCTTACCTAACCATCTACTGATATAGGTAAATGTCACAGACATAATTTCAAAAGGTATATCTCACTCTATAAAAATAGACGTACAGATATATCAATTTGAAATTGGTGCATAACAACGGATATTCAAAACCAAATGTCTGCGGTCCGGCAAACAACCCAGGTGGCTTCCTCAAATATCACTGATTACAACGAATCCTGATATAATGAGGATGATCACCTAATTCCCAACTACTTACTCCCACTCATCATCTGTAAAACCATACAGATGTGAGAATCATACCTGGTAAATACATACCCTGGAGCAAGTGTCTAATCGGGAAATCAGTTTTCTTTTAACAGTACACAGTTGAACTGAAACATTGAAATGTTTCGATGGGGTATCCTGGTATTCCTAGTAATGCCTCTACCATTATCCAGATTCACAACTATAACCTTATAATTCTTTGCCACCTCTCCAAATCCCTTTATATGTCTTTAGTCATTACCTTCTGCACACCCCTTAGGCCAAATGGTTTTCTTCCTTCCCTACCGTTCGGCACCAGCCTATGGTTTGGAAGAAGACTATCCAATAAGCATAATGGGTGTACTGTCCTAATCCTAGGAACACTCGCAATGCGAGAGAAGGTGAAGATAAAAGACAACCGAATAAACCTTATTCCTATTTCTCCTGGACCAGAATCCATCCCCGAACTGAAACAAGTTCCTTTCGAGTTCGTATATAACCATACGATGGAGTATCCAAAAAACTGTGGATCTTCGTAGTGATACGGAGTGTCCTGGAGAAATACAAAGGTGATTTAGGATTGGCGAAGAAATACTTGGTTTGGTCGTGAATATAAGTCGCAATTTATTTTGCCCTCTTACTAATCCCTTGCTTTGTCTTAATCTTAATACCTTCTGTACACCGTTTAGGCTAATTGGTTTTCTTCATTCCCTACCGGTCGGCACCAGCCTAAGGTTTGGAAGAAGACTATCCAATTTGCGTAATAGGTGTACTATCTCCTAAACCAAGGAGTACTCGTAACTTGAGAGAAGGCAGAAAGGAAAAGACAACAGAATAATCCTATCCGTTTTCTCCAGAACCGGAAACCATCCTCGAATTCCTTCGAGTTCGTATCTAACCATACGATGGCTTTGTCCAATAGAAGTGGACGTTCGCAGTAATACGGGGTGTCCTGGAGAAAAGGGTAAAAGTAGGAGTGGCAATGAGGTCTGCAACTCTGACAATCCAAAAGCCAGTGTTAAGAAGGTTCGGTCAACTTGGTCACTGAGTCATAGTCTTAGGGTCGGGTCAATGGTCGCTGCCAAAGAGAGAGAGAAAAGAAACACTCAGCGTGCACTCTAACCTAGATCAGAATGGTTATCACTTAATCTAATCTGGAAACCTCCCACTGTACCTCAAATTCTCCTCCAAACCTGAAAGAAGAATTAGTCGGGGTCACCCGAGGAGTAAACCAACTCATCAGTGGGAATCGGGATCCAACTATCATCGCATGATAACGTGACGGAATCCGCTCACGGTACCACACTCCAGAAGGTATGCGCATATCTGGCAAGTTTCAGTTCTTTTGAAACTCCCGATGTGATTTTTACCCCATGCTCTTATGACCTTGGCGTGAGGTCAAAATATCATAAGTCACATGTCAAGTTCTACCCATCATTGTCCAGGTTAATTTGAACCCACCCGTACATACCCTTGACGTAGGCCAAAATAGTAGTACGACTGTCCCAAACCAACGCATCTATCTATGCAACAGATAAATACTCGGCAACTACCAAACACTATGCCTTGGCGTGAGGTCAAAATACATAGCTTGAATACTACCGAATATTTAACTGAAATGATGGAGGGCTACGAATGGTTTCTGGCGAAAACCTTTAACGTAATGAACTTGATATCGTTGAAGGAACGGATAGCTTTTTAGAAAATATAGTGACGAAAACCTTTACTAAAGAGGTCACTCCCGGTGAAGGGATCTCGGCTCTTTCCCCGTAGAATGGGGTGCAGGATATTCCAAATGAATACCGCGATGCAAAGCAAAAGTAATCGGCTATAGTGAAGTTAATGCCCTGACGCAAACTTCTGTCCAAGGGGTCACTCCCGGTGAAGGGATCTCGGCCCTTGCCTCGTCGACTGAGGAGCAGGATATTCCAAATGAATACCACGATGCAAAACAAAAGTGAACGTCCTTGCAATAACAGCTTTTTTGAAAAGTGTTCCAACAACATCAGAATAGGTTTGTTTTAACTTGCATTGATCCGAATCAACGCAGTCCCATCAATTGATCACACCACAAAGAACGAAAATATACTGACGTACGTATATGCCATCCGCATTCGCCACTGGGTCCCGTCATCACCCGTTAGGTTAGCTAACTAACGGCAGAGCGGGGACTGGACTAGCGCGGATGAAAAACATATACAACATCTACTAATATATATACCAATATATTATATTCGCTCAAGGCGTGATAAGAATGCAACATCACAGAAATGTACAGCATCACAGAACAATACAGATATCTGGGATCCCCGGGTTTCACAGAGCCACTACTGAAACCCGACGTTCCCCTGGTCGTGTGGATAGCCTGTGCAATGAAATCCTAGACCCCTACGGGCGCGGCAAGTTACCCACCAAAACTTGAAGCGAGGCAGCCCCCTTCAGCGCCGTGAATGGACCACCCAGCACCTCACGGAATCCGGTAACTTGGGCACCCTTCCTTGGTCAACCTGTACCCCCTACCAGTGCAGCGAATAGCCCGCCAATTCCAGACTGAAGCCCCTTCCGTCTCAATGCCCTGAGATGCGGCCCCGTTGCCCTCTAGAACCCGGCTATCCGTGCACCCCTCCGCGGGGTAACCCTAGTACAGAAAGTAAAATATACATACAACGGGTACATCGACCGCAACTAGGTCGTGCCCCAAAAGAATAATACAAACAGGCAGTGACGGCAGTCCACATGTCGGACGCTCGCCCCGCAACAACAAATGTACATAATACAACAAAACTGTACTAGCATTGCATCCAGGCTATCCCCCACGACCGATCCGCAACATCACAGCAAAACACAGAACATCAACGTGAAAGTCACGTTCGCAAATCCGTCTAACCGGGCTATAGCAGTTAGATCGGATTTACCGATCGAGTGACATTCACGGTCGCAGATATAATGTAAATACTGTGAAATAATGTGTTTAAAATATCCGATCGATCAAAAATTAACAAGTGGGCCCCCAAGCAATACTGTAGCACTCACAGAAAATCTGGGCCAAATTTTAATATTCCAAAACCCCTATTTTTAGCCCACAAGCCCACTGCAAAAAAATGATGACATGATCCCTCATTCATGCGGCGGATCCGCGGCCTCCAGAGTGGTAATGGTCTCGGATCCGCGGTCGTATGGAGGGATCGTGTTGTCGAATTTTTCCAGTGTTCTTAGAACTCCCTGCACATCATTCTGAGACAACCTGAAAAAATTTTGGAGACCAAAAAATTTCAACAGAAAACTGATGTGAACAAAAATGCAAGTTTTGGAATTTTGGTCGATCAGAAATGCAAAACACATCAAACGAAGCTAGACGAAGTTAATGGCGAGTCTCTGATACCACTGTAAGTGCACGGCGGCGCCCCGGTCGTCAATCCGACGGCCAAATGCGGAAACGGTGATAAACTTTAATTTTGCGAACTTAGCAAACCGGCACCACCGCGCACTAAACCCCGGATCGGGCCATTAAACTAGATCTAGCTAACAACAAGACGAGTTAGAGATATACCGAGTGATCCGAGTCCTCCGGTCTTCTCGTCGTCGTCCCGATCTCTCGCGGAATGTCCGGTCTCCATCTTCTCGCCGGAAGGGCACCACATCGCCTGCATCTTTTACGGGCTCCCGCCTCTATACCGAGGCAACTCGGGCATGAAGCTGGCAAGTCGACATGCCCAAGATATGCTGTAGGAAGTAGTGTAGAATGCGCTTTGTCTCAATGGGGTTTGTAGTTGCCTTGATGGAGGAATCAATAAGAGATGAACTTGGGAATTTTGGTGGCAAGCTAAAATGAGATAGATGTTTAATTTTGCCACACCAAAAATGAAATCAACCCCACTCCCATTCCATGAAGTGGCCGGCCTCTTTTGAATGGTGGAGGGAAAGAATATGAAGCATGAAGGGAGGTGAGTGTAGGAGATGAAAAGAGGTGACTATAAACAAACATCAACCATAACTTAATTCACATCAAAACCATACCCTTTCTAATCTCATTTAATGCAAGTGATGGAGGGAATCAAAGATGCTATCATAATCTCTCATCTCACAAATAAACCCTCCACAAAATGTTATTTGCACAATTGCAAATAACCCCCTCCATCGGAAAAGTCCGGCCGGGAAAGAACAAAGGAAAACCGGCCGGAACGGAATGCAAAATGGCAACTCCAGAAAACTGGTCCCGTAATAAATTACAGGAAAACCTCGATACTGTGCATACACACCCGCATCTGTATTCCGTCCGGATACAAATGCAAAAAGACAAAATCTACACTGTACTAAACTAGGATCCGGCTTAAACCGAAGCCGGCTAGTTCTGTTCGTCCGATCCTGATCCGTGCAATACCGCACGTATCTGATCGAACCCTGCCATATATCTATACGGCCTCTAGTACAAACCGTCCGATCCTGATCCGTGCAATACCGCACGTATCTGATCGGACCCTGCCATATCTCCATACGACCTCTACAGCGTTTCGCCCGAAAGCTTGAGTAACTGGAAGTGTGGTGGACTCTAAAGACTCGTCAATACTATGGCTGTGGATTTAACCACTAGCACGTCAGAGGTATAAGCCAATACGTGACGGGCCACCAGAGATTGACTAAAAGGGACGTCGATGAGCGAACTCATCCTGACACCCTACTGAGCCTGTCAGTGACAATATCCGTACAGTCCGGTCCGTTCGTCTATGAGCATCGCATGTCGGGCCTAGGGGGTTGGTAAAAGTCAGACCCCCAAAAGCGGTACAAGTCGTGTCGGAGTGTAGCCCAGAACACCCTGAGATACTACTGGAATACCTACCAGTAAATCTCCTGCCTTGGCCAAGGACTTTGTGTAATGGCTCTCCTAGACACAGCGCGACCTCACCCCCAATACCGGGAGAGACGAACCCCCGAAGATCCGCTCACTGCCTCCATGTGGCTCGGGACTGTACCCAACTAAAACCTGTTTGCACGACTCCTTTGAGCCGTGGTAGGGTAGTAATCAAAGTACAGTGGGAACTCACACAAGACAAATGACGATCCCCAGGTCGATGAACTAACCTGTACACATGTCACCAGGGAACTGCTATCTGACGTCAAGTATAATCCCAACTAGTAGGTTCCCAGCGAGTCCTGTCCGGTGTACTCATAACCCAATGAGCACCTGTATACATCTTAGGTGAACCAACTGACACCAGTGGCTTGTGAGATCGGCCACCGCCCCTCGTCGGGGTCTCGACTGTATACACTAGTCTACTCTGGAGAATCGATGCCCTGTCTCGAATCTCCCACGACTAGGGACCTTTTAAGGATGTTCTAATAGACTCCAGCTCTCACTTATATGATCGCCCTCATACTGCCGGCAGTCAAGCAAGAATCCTAGGGGCTCTATCATCGTGCAATAGCGACCTGTCAGGTCACCTAAAGCAGTACACGATGATAAAGATAAACCAGATAGCATACTATCATCTCGAGTAAGACTGTTGTACCGGGATAGGTCCTCCCTCAATCATTGCAATCACGTGCATGTGATCCAATAATTGACTCTGAGGGCACTACCTCCAACAAACATTCTTATCGGGCATGCTACCAAATTATTGATAGTCTGCGATTTGAGATTAGATTAACAATTGTTTTGGTAAAGGCTAGACATGAATAGAGGTCAATAAAAAGATAAGGGTTAAGAGTGGGAACCCTATTCCTTCCAAAGCCCTAATCTTCATTCATCGCTATCGATCTAGTTTTAAATCTATTAAAAGATAAAATGAGTAATCTTTTATATTCTTCCATGACTACTAAATCCGATGAACCTACAAGCCTTTTTCCATATAAATTCTGCATCCGTGTTTAACATAGATCTAGAAACTATTCTCCTTTATTCTTTTATTTTATTCAACTCTTCTAAAGCAAGATTAGAAATTCCACGACTCCCTGCGGACGACCTGTATTCACCACAGCTAGCTACACGCGACGCTGTGTTGATTGCGGTTAACTATAAACACTTTTTCACAATCAATCAGACCGCAAATCTCTATCCGCCATGATTCTGAAGCCAAGACACTGAAGAGGATTAGTAACGGTAAACATGATTCAATAAACAGGATAGCAATAGATTCAAGACTGGCAAGATAGTATTGTGGCAGGACATGTTCCTAATTCCGGATTTTCTGGTTAGTGTATTGGGTTCAATAACCAACTACAAAAGAACCAAACCCTACTAATCCTAAATCTTATGGATCTGATACTAAACCAACCCTGTCATGCTCCGCTTCCCAAAATACGAAAACACGGTAGGTGACAGAGCCAACCATGCTACTTGTGGCTAGGAATCATCCCTCCATAGTCACATTACGGTTGTCAATCGGATATCAAGAATAGAAAAATATAATCTAGCTAACACATGTCCATCTGCCACAATAAATAGAATCAAGAAAATGTATAAAGCAGAAACGAATCAAGATCCAGTAAACAATAGTATCTGAATCATGTCCCAATATGAGCTCACATCAATAAAATTGAAACTACTAAAATAAATAAACTAAGATTCTCTAAACTAAATAGCTAGCTCCTCATTGCTCGGCTTGATTGCTAAAGTACTGCTGATCTTCCTGTGATAAAGGTAGAGGAACTGAGCCATGCAAAACCCAGACGTCAGTGTGTCATAAATATCAAAACAATAGTAATAACCAGGATACGATGATATGATTAAACATGCGTATAAATAACTAACACATGGGAAAAACAATGAGATATATGTACGTGATGTGTATCCTAGAGTCTGTGCTTCTAGGATATCTATTCTACAAGTATTTGAAATCAATTAATGTAATTCTCATCGTAACTCAATAGTATATATCCCGTTCAAACCCTCACGGGATCACGGCAAAATGATTATTCCGTAATGCCTAGAATCAAAGCGAACAATGATTTATTCTGTAACGCCCGGAATCACGGCAAACAATGATTTATTCCGTAACGTCCGGAATTACTGCAAACAACGATTTATTCCGTAACTCCCAGAATCACGGCAACCAATCATTTATTCCGTAATGCCCGGAATCATGGAAAACAATAATAATATGCTCTTGAGTTACGTTTCAGTTACATTCTTGATTTCCCTTTTTCCTCTAAGGTTCTCTGTTTAAGTCAGGTATTGCCAATATAATCTAATGCCAACACAGGATCAAGCAGGTACTGGTCAACAAGTCATGTCCATCAGGACAACAATCAGGATTGCTGGCATTAGCAATAAGATCCAAGTAACAAGTCTGGTAATGTGTCGTGAACATGCCATGTACTGTATATTAACCAAAATAGATACCAATATAAAACTGTAATCAATATCGAAACACAACTAATGCAAGGATGCATATGTTTCTATCTGTAATAACCGTTATATGTCCATTACCATGTATGATGCAATCTAAGTAATATATTGAACTGATATCGTAGTATAATAATATCGTGATGTTTCAGCATGCAACTAGATAAGCTATTATCAGTACGGATACAGACAGATACTGTAAAACTATAAATTGCTACTACTCGCTGAATATTAAAACATATGCACTCTAGTCTAGTATATGAATATCGATATAATCAAAATAGCATGTTGCAAGTTTAGAACTTGCCTGATCGGATCTCATGTCGAGATACGGATGTTACGTTCCGACGTCGAAATAAAGTCATGACACAAAACTTACGCACGCAGGACTGAACCTGGCTGAGCAGTGATCAGTCGAAAATACTGCATTTTTAACACGAAAATTTCCCTATCATTTGCACTCATATAGAAGTGTTCGGTATTCATATTGCACATATTAGCAAAACATCTCTGAAATACCAGATTGCATGTGTTAGACTTTTAAACCGACACTTTAAGGAAAATTGACTGTTTATCATGGCATCGCATCATTCTTGTATAGCGCAACTCTTGTCTCGAGAAATTGTGCAGAAAATTGCAGGAACAAAGCCAAAATTGGGAAAAGAGCTGATAAAAAATACACCAACTCCAAGTTTTGAGATCAGGTAGCAATATAGAGGGAAACATAAAATTCAACATATCAGGAAAAGGCCCAAGTATCAGCCCAAACAAGTACCAGAGAGACTAAGCCCTAAAGCTTCAACAGAGCCGCGGATCCGCGGCAAGAGCCGGCTTGCGCTGCGGATCCACGGCGGCTTGATGGCGCCAATTCCTCCAATTTCTTACACATGTCTCCTCTAACGGCCCAAGCTTCCAAAAGACCCCAGAAGCTCCACGTGGCTCATCTAGAAGGCTCGGCTTAACAAACTATTTCTAGAAGGCTCTCTTTAACAAACTTTTGGAGGGAAAATTCAAATTTGAAATCCTAGATCTAGGGTTTTGAGATCTATAAAAAGGAGCCTAGATGTAGGGTTGAGGTTGTAAAAGAAATCATCCATCATCTTCTACCCACAAGTTGAGTGACACAACTTGTGCCTCAAAACCCTAATTCCAATTCCAAAATCAAGATCAAGATCCCGAATACCATTCAAGTAAGAAGCCTTCAACCTTTAGAAAGCGACGGCGGATTTCATCGGAGCAAGAGATCCAAGGAGATCCGCGACTCAAGGAGCCGAGCGAAGCCGAAATCGACGATCTAGTTCCTTCCTTTTGTAAATTCAAGAGAGTTGTAACGAAATTTATCGATAAATAAAGGTGAAATTTCTATATCTTGCTTATCTTTTAATTCAAGCATTATGATTCGATCTCAATTTGTGATTGTGTTTGTTATTATGATTTTTGAGTAAAACTCCGCTCGTGTAGGAGTTGTGACGATCGATAGATGATGATGATTTAGACACTTTTACAATTCTTAAATCTTATAATGTTTGTAAATTCTTGTGAATCAAATGATCGATGACCTAGTATCAAGATGATGCTTTCTTGATTGTGTTCATTCGAAACTAGGGAACAACGATTGATCATTTGATTAACTAGAAACTAGAATTTGAATGAGATTCATCGAAAGGACAAAGGATGACATGAGGAATCCCTAATTTCTTCGCAAGATCCTTAACCCTCAGTAAATTTTCATCGATCTAGTATCAATTCGTTAATGGATAAGAATGAGTAATCATTAGATCTCATCACATCTATAGATCCGATCTACTCCTACAAGCCACACTTCGAATCTTGATTGTTGGTTTGGAAATTATCACACATCTCAATTCTTGATTTTAATACTTTTTTTTAGATCTAGATTTTTCTAATTCTTGATATTCAATTACAAATCATGAATTGTTTCTTTTCTTTTCTCTAAATTTTCTACTCATCTAATTCGAAAATTGAACGGATCTCACTTTCCCTGTGGACGATCCGCACTTACTAACGCGCTACATCCGACACCGTTATTGATTGCGGTCAAAATATTTTTGGTTGTGATTTCTCTTTACAATTTTTCAATATACACAATCGGAAATCGTATACTCAATCAAATGGCGCCGTTGCCGGGGATCGTGTGCTAATTTGTTCATTTTTTGAAATTTGAGTTGAAAAGTTTATTCCATCTTAATTTTGAAGATCAAAATTCACGCAAAACACTAAACGAGTTGTTGTGGTTAATTGCAAGGAAATATGGAGCTTGCTGTGCAATTGGAAAAATATTTGGAGAATTCCAGAGAGCTCAGGAGTTGAACAGGAACAGTACCAAATTTTTCTGTGCAGAGATCTCATTGAACCACCACGTTTCCGCGGCATCAAGCGTCTCCTGCGGCGGTTCCGCGGCTTCGTGGAGTCTTCTCTGTAAAATTTTCACTCAGGTGCTTTCTTACTTTCTTATCTCCTTTCTCATCTGCTCCAATTAACAATTTGCTGCAGGCTTCTTTGCAAAAATCGCAGCGCCGCAAAAAGCAAAATAAATTGTGCGTGTTTTTGATTTTTGTGGTTGTTTGCATATTAATACGGACATTAAGGGGCACGGCCAAATCCAGATTAGGTAGGGAGTTCATTACCCTTCCTAAGCCCCAAAAATCAGTAGTTTCTCGAACCGTTATAGGCCAGACATCAGCATGACTTATCATGTTACTAGGGTCTGACGTTTACCACCCCTAGACATGATATACGACATATCAGATGAAGAGACCGGACTGTACGGTAGTGTTACTGATAGGTTTCATAGAGAGTATGGACGAGTTTGCTTGTTGATCTTCGTATCGCTCAATACCCGGATAGCCGTTACGTCCAGCTAGTAACGCGGACGGCTTGTAGGTGACTGATGTGATCATCACCTACTGCTGGCGTATTAACGAGTCTTTAGAGTCCCACATAGAGGTTTCCTGGTTCAAGCTAAACGAAGTAGGGTACATATGTTGATATGTGCGTGGGCCTGATTAAATACGAGTATGTGATACCGCATTATAATCTGGCAGTTATCTGTTATCGGTTAGGTTATATGTGATATAACCAGATTATCGAATCAAGTGTTGATTTGATAATGTGATACACAGATAAATGATATTAGTCGGTCATATGTGATATAACCGAATTATTAAATCAAGTGTTGATCTAATAATTTGATATAAATTATATTTGATATAATTATGTATTAACTAATATAATTAGCTCACTAATTGCTTTATTAATATATATATATATATATATTTGATATATATATATATATTTGATATATATATATATTTGATATATATATATATATTTGATATATATATATATATATTTGATATATATATATATATTATTAAATGAAGCATGGCATGTTTTTCTATTTTTCGAAAATAGAAAAATGAGGTGTAATTGTGGAGATATTTAAGGTATGGTTCAAGGCATGGTTTGTTCATTTCTTTATTCATTTTATTTGCACTATTGAAGCATGGTGCATTTGTTTATTGATTTATCATCCATACTTCAATAATGTGTGAAGAAATGAGTATCCATTCATTCTCACTTCACTTGGCTCTTGAGTTCATGCCTTAGCCATTTCTTGAGCTATTGCTCTCTTGATCTCTACATTTTCTTCATCTCACCTCCAAGCTCAAAACCCTCACATGTGATGTGAATCATTGAGCTTTTGAGATCTCTAGCGAGCTTCCAAAACCTCTACTTCACCATCCTACATTTGACTAGCACTCAAGTGTAGTGTGTTGCCTTCACCAAATAATTTAGTGAAGAGATAACTTGAACTAGTGAGCTTCAGGTGGATCATCTTCAGCACGAAGGTCATCGGAGCAAGCTCGATCCAACTTGAAGTGGAGCCTAGTCGAGTCGCGTGGATTACTACACAGAGCTAAAGAAGAGAATGACTCGATCTATAGGGTATACCATCTTTTCCTTCTCTCTATTTTAGTTATTATCAAACTAAACCCTAACAATCTAGTTAATGATCTTGTTTAGTCTAGCTTAGCACCTATAAAAATTTGAATTTGGCATGCTTGATGTCATTAGAACCTCATGGTGGTGCTAGGGTAGACTTTCAGCAGCGTCCAATTGTTGACCAGCCTGTTGGCAGGCCATGTTGCCTCCTCTTCTAAGGACGGTTCCCAAGCGTATGGTCAGGAGACCTATAAGCTAGGCAGAGCTTGTTCAGTACACAAAAATCTTGCATGTAATGCCCAGCCTTGCCGTAGTGGTTGCAAATTATGGCAAGCGGTCGTGAAAAAGATGGTCTTACTAGCCTCATGAACTGTTGATTCCAATAAGGCCTGGAAGATACTCCCCCAGATACCATATTTTCCGGTCACTTAGCTCCGACCGATTGGTTAGTCTGCCTGATACGCTTCTTTAGGTCCTCAAATCTACGGGCGGCATTGAGGATCCGTAACACCCTAGCACTGTTATACTATATTTATTTGGGGTATTTCAAATCTTGCAGTAAAATTCTTCATTATTGTTGTATTGGGTTGCAGATAGTGAAATTAGTACCTGTGGTTATTATCCGACCCGACCTGCATATTTGAAACCCATCATGATTCAAGATTACATCAAATATTTGCTGGTACACAGGATCCATGCAAATCTAGATTTTATATGCATATATAATATGTTTTAGAGTCTAAATATCTTTTTTTAAATACAATATAAAATCAAATAACATATTTTCTTATCTAGCCTTGCATGTCATGGTACCCCATATCATATGGTTGCACTCATATATCATGTTCATATCCTAATTGTTAAACCGGCAGATTATTTGATCGCTACGTATATTTACGTAGATCCGTACTTGGGGGTATATGTTTTTATTTACTGGATATCATATTATGGTTTAAATTTTTACGTATATTCTCCATATTGAAAAACTAGATTTTTGAAGGGACACGGGTAATATTCAGAGTAATCTGGTATTATCTGTAAAATCCCATATATATATATATATTATTTATATAACTAACATATAATATAAACTTATATATATATATATATATATAATATTAATAAATTTTCATAAATAATCTCTCAGTCTCTCTCTCTCTCGTTTCTCTCTCTGTCCCCACCTCATTTTCTATCTCTCTCTAATATATATATATATATATATATATATTATATAATATATAATAAAACTATATATATATCTTTCCCCCCTCGTTCTTCTCCTCAACACCGAACCCGAACTCGAACCCGAACCCTCGTCCGCCCCATCACCTCGTCGCCACCCCTCGTCGTCGTTCGTCCCCCTCTCGTCCTGACCTCCTCTTCCTCACCTCCATCACCTCCACCTTTCCCCCGACGACCCTAAGCTCCTAACCCGACCTCCCCGACATCAAGAACTCCACACCCTTCATCGGTAACACCTCATCACCGGAAACCCGTCACCATCGACCACATTCATCGCATCCTCGTCTCCCCAGCAGCCCAAGAACATCAATACACCACCACCGACCACTTGTTAATCCCAAGCACACCAAGACTCATGGCCACGACGACCTCGCCACTTCGCCTCATCTCCGTCACCTCATCGCTTATCTCCCTCTGTCCTCGCCAAGTACAGAGAACCCCAAAAGCTTCTTCTTCTTCGTTCTTTTATTTTCTTGATCCCCGATCGTCTAGCCGGAGTTGCGCACGTCGCCGACAATTCAGACGGCCCAGCCACCGTCGTCATCTGACCCAGTCACCATGTCACGTAGCTGCTTGATTGAGTATACGATTTCCGATTGTGTATATTGAAAAATTGTAAAAAGAAATCACAACCAAAAATATTTTGACCGCAATCAATAACGGTGTCGGATGTAGCGCGTTAGTAAGTGCGGATCGTCCACAGGGAAAGTAAGATCTGTTCAATTTTCAAATTAGATGAGTAGAAAATTTAGAGAAAAGAAACAATTCATGATTTGTAATTGAATATCAAGAATTAGAAAAATCTAGATCTAAAAAAAACATTAAAATCAAGAATTGAGATGTATGATAATTTCCAAACCAACAATCAAGATTCGAAGTGTGGCTCGTAGGAGTAGATCGGATCTATAGATGTGATGAGATCTAATGATTACTCATTCTTATCCATTAACGAATTGATACTAGATCGATGAAAATTTACCGAGGGTTAAGGATCTTGCGAAGAAATTAGGGATTCCTCATCTCATCCTTTGTCCTTTCGATGAATCTCATTCAAATTCTAGTTTCTAGTTAATCAAATGATCAATCGTTGTTCCCTAGTTTCGAATGAACACAATCAAGAAAGTATCATCTCGATACTAGGTCATCGATCATTTGATTCACAAGAATATACAAACATTATAGGATTTAAGAATTGTAAAAGTGTCTAAATCATCATCATCTATCGATCGTCACAACTCCTACACGAGCGGAGTTTTACTCAAATATCATAATAACAAACACAATCATAAATTGAGATCGAATCATAATGCTTGAATTAAAAGATAAGCAAGATATAGAAATTTCACCTTTATTTATCGACAAATTTCATTACAACTCTCTTGAATTTACAAAAGGAAGGAACTAGATCGTCGATTTCGGCTTCGCTCGGCTCCTTGAGTCGCGGATCTCCTTGGATCTCTTGCTCCGATGAAATCCGGCGTCGCTTTCTAAAGGTTGAAGGCTTCTTGCTTGAATGGTACTCGGGATCTTGATCTTGATTTTGGAATTGGAATTAGGGTTTTGAGGCACAGGTTGTGTCACTCAACTTGTGGGTAGAAGATGATGGAAGATTTCTTTTACAACCTCAATCCTATATCTAGGCTCCTTTTTATAGATCTCAAAACCCTAGATCTAGGATTTCAAATTTGAATTTTCCTTCCAAAAGTTTGTTAAAGAGAGCCTTCTAGAAATAGTTTGTTAAGCCGAGCCTTCTAGATGAGCCACGTGGAGCTTCTGGGGTCTTCTGGAAGCTTGAGCCGTTAGAGGAGACACGTGTAAGAAATTGGAGGAATTGGCGCCATCAAGCCGCCGCGGATCCGCGGCGCAAGCCGGCTCCTGCCGCGGATCCGCGGCTCTGTTGAAGCTTTAGGGCTTGGTCTCTCTGGTACTTGTTTGGGCTGATACTTGGGCCTTTTCCTGATATGTTGAATTTTATGTTTCTCTCTATATTGCTACCAGATATCAAAACTTGGAGTGTATTTTTGATCAGCTCTTTTCCCAATTTTGGCTTTGTTCCTGCAATTTCCTGCACAATTTCTCGAGACAAGAGTTGCGCTATACAAGAATGATGCGATGCCATGATAAACAGTCAATTTCCCTTAAAGTGCCGGTTTAAAAGTCTAACACATGCAATCTGGTATTTCAGAGATGTTTTGCTAATATGTGCAATATGAATACCGAACACTTCTAGATGAGTGCAAATGATAGGGAAATTGTCATGTTAAAAATGCAGTATTTTCGACTGATCAAATTCCCCCAAACTTATTTTCGATCGTCTCGATCGAATTGTTTTATTAAAAAGAGAATGAAAAAATAAAGAAAGAGAAAAACTAACTAGCACACTTTCGTAGGCAACACGATTGCACTGAGCACGTGCAACAAGCCTTTAAACCTCTAGGTGTCCCTAGTAGGAGGAGTGTTGTCTCCTGAGGGTTTTCATCGGATTGCACCCACAAAATCCAATAATAAAAGGAAGATCATGAATATTACATTTAAAGAAAAGAATTGTAAAAGAAAAGCCTTGAAAATTAGGGTTTTCAACTAAGCTAGCTTTTCGGTTGTCATGAGCCCTATCTTAATAGTCATGAAAAGATATTAGAAATCACATAACCCCTCAATAAAATATCGTCTTATTCTTCATTCCTATTTTTCTTCCAAACATCGATCATATCACCCTGCGTGTGTGTAAAGAACATCCCTATACCCGGAGAATTCAATTCAAGCTATCATACTCTTGCCTATCAGCCTCAGTACTTTTTTAATTAATGAATATTTAGATGAGATTTGCTCACACACTTTCATGCGACCATTAATACTTCTTGAGATACTAACCGACCGATTACTCATGTGCTTGCTTATTTGGTGTATTTTCCTCGTCTTGCACCACCTAAGGCATAGCAGTGACTCCCAGACCAGTTGGCCTTAGGGCACTAGGTGAAGAGGCACCCTCGCTATATATTTTTTATTGCCCTTGGCGATAACAAAACCAGTGTCCATTTTTCTCACCACTTTATATTTTCTTCATTTTTTTATTTCCTTCATACATCGGCTTTAAGACAAGAGCATTTCAAGGTATCCTCTACTATCCCGGGCTTCAAGACGTGTGTAAGTGCGAATAGCAGGGTATCAACGTTCAAAATGTTTGGCTTCCAGAATAAGAACTATTTTTCAGACTTATTTTTATTCTCAGATTAGTAACTTCCTTCATCTTACTAACCCTTGGGACAACGGCTCATAACTACTTATTACTAGTTCGTATAAGAAAACTTCTAATTTTCTTAGTTTTATTAAATTTTTCTAATCTCATGGATGCAATTTTTCACTATCTAATCTTTTATTATCTTATTTATGTACAAAAATGTTAAATATTTTTATATTTTGAAAAAAAATAATTTATTTTTATAGGTTATGAAATTTTTTAAATTTTTATAGGTTTTTATGGGTTTTGAAAATTTTTATGGGTTTTAAAATTTTTAAATTTTTATAGATTTTTTTAAAGAAATGTTTTGTGCTTATGCAAATGATATGCAAATGATGCAAAAATAAGCACAAACCTCCCCCAAACTTGTTTTCAACAGTTTCCTCACTATTGCCAACCGCTATATCTACAAAACCTGTAAGCCTGGGAGGAATTTATTAGTGGGGGCAAAATATATAAGTGAAGATCCTCTCCCAAACTTATTCTTTTCACCCACCTCCATTCAAAAGATGATGCAGTAATATACAGGACATGGAAGTGAGACGGAGGAATTTTAATCAAGGTAAAATGGCTCCTGTAAGAACAGGAGCTCCTCCGTGGGGTTAGTGGAAAAATACGGCTTTAGTCTATGTCCATTTACTTTGAAAAATGTGCCGTTTTTAACATTTTCTACCTCTACTGCCCCGTGCGGGTATACAGACCGCACAACAAAAGGTCCCTTCCACCAAGATGGAAGCTTACCCGCGTGAAGGTGTAGTCATGAATCATAAAGAATGACTTGCTGACCAGGTGAAAATGTTTTCCTCAAAATGTTCTTATCGTGAAAAACCTTAGTCCTATTCTTTACGATTACAGTGTTATCATAAGCTTCATCGCGGAGTTCGCTTAGCTCATTTAATTGCAGCTTCCGAAAGTTGCAAGCTGGGTTTAAGTCAAAGTTGATTTCCTTAATAGCCCACAATGCTTTATGCTCTATCTCGACTGGCAAGTGACATGCCTTCCCAAACACTAACCTATATGGAGACATCCCTACATCGGTTTTAAATGCAGTTCGGAATGCCCAAAGAGCATCCGTCGGTTTGGTCGACCAATCTTTTGTATTCTTAGCAACAGTCTTCTCCAGGATTTGTTTGATCTGTCTATTCGAAATCTCAGCCTGCCCGCTCGTTTGGGGATGATAGGGTGTAGAAAGTCTGTGGTTGATTGCGTATTTCCGCATCAGAGTCTCGAAAGACCTGTTGCAGAAATGTGTCCCGTTATCGCTAATAATAGCGCGTGGGTGTCCAAATCGCGAAAAGATGTTTTCTTTTAAGAACTTAATGACAACCTTCTTGTCATTAGTGCGACATGGAATGGTTTCAACCCACTTCGAGATATAATCAACCGCAAGCAGTATGTACAAATTCCTAAAGGAGTTGGGAAAGGGACCCATAAAGTCAATGCCCCAAACATCGAAAATTTCAACCACTAAGATGGGTTGCTGTGGCATTTCATTTCTCCGGGAAATCCTACCCGTGTGTTGACACTGTGTACAGGTTTTGCAATAATCAAATGCATCCTTGAACAAGGTCGGCCAATAAAAACCGCATTGCAAAACCTTCTCCGCCGTTTTTTTAGGACCGAAGTGACCCCCGCAGGCCTGATCATGACTAAAAGATAGAACACTCTTGAACTCCTCATTCGGGACACATCAACGAATGATCTGGTCAGGACAATACTTAAACAGATAGGGATCATCCCAGTAAAAGTGTTTTACTTGAGATAGAAAACGGTGTTTGTCCTGTTTTGACCAATCGCTGGGTATCAGTCCCGTGACAAGATAGTTCACAATATCCCTGAACTATGGTTCCTCGGATACGTTCAAGAGTTGTTCGTCTGGGAAAGAATCATTGATCGGCAGGGTCATAGGTGAAGAAGAGATGCGTGAAAGATGGTCGGCTACAACGTTTTCACATCTTTTCTTATCTTTGATTACAAGATCAAATTCTTGTAATAGAAGGATCCAACGTATTAGCCTACCTTTTGCATCTTTCTTCGCCAAAAGATGTTTCAAGGCGGAATGGTCAGTGTACACAACAATTGGTGAGCCAATCAAGTAAGCCCTGAATTTTTCTAATGCAAATACAACCGCCAAAAGTTCTTTTTCGGTAGTTGTATAGTTAATTTGAGCATCATTCAGGGTCTTACTTGCGTAATAGATCACGTGCGGCATCTTTTCAATATGCTGTCCTAAGACTGCACCAACTGCAAAATCTGATGCATCACACATAAGCTCAAAGGGGTAGTCCCAATTTGGAGACGATAGAACGGGGGCTGTAGTGAGGGAGTGTTTGAGTGAGTCGAATGCTGCCTCACAATCCGAGTCAAAGTGGAAGGTCGTATCCTTGGCCAAGAGAAGAGTTAAAGGTCTAGCAATTTCGCTAAAATCCTTAATGAATCTCCTGTAAAAGCCCGCATGGCCAAGAAATGATCGGATATCCTTGACGCTTTTGGGATGAGGAAGGTTTTGAATGACATCTATCTTAGCTCTGTCAACCTCAATGCCTTTCCGTGAAATAACATGTCCAAGCACAATTCGCTCTTGGACCATGAAATGGCATTTTTCCCAATTCAAGGTTAAGTTCTTCTCTCTGCAACGAGTAAGAATTGCGTCAAGATTCGTTAGGCAGTCAGAAAAAGAGTCTCCGAAAATCGAGAAATCATCCATGAAAATCTCCAAAAAATTCTCAACCATGTCAGAGAATATCCCCATCATACACCGCTGAAAGGTAGCAGGAGCATTGCATAACCCAAAGGGCATGCGTCTATAAGCAAAGGTACCAAAAGGATAAGTAAAAGTGGTTTTATCTTGATCCTTTTTGGCTATGGGGACCTGATTATAGCCAGAGTATCCGTCCATAAAGCAATAATACGCACGTCCAGCCAAGCGTTCCAGCATCTGATCAATGAAAGGTAGAGGAAAGTGGTCTTTCCTCGTGGCGGCATTGAGTTTTCTGTAATCAATACATACACGCCACCTAGTTTGGGCGCGTGTCTGAATCAACTCATTTGCCTCATTGGTAATAACAGTGATGCCAGATTTCTTAGGGACGACATGTATTGGACTCACCCATTGGCTATCGGAGATTGAGTAAATGATACCATGATCAAGGCATTTGACGATCTCTTTCATCACCGCTTCCTTCATGACGGGGTTCAACCGTCTCTGTGGTTCTCGGGTTGGTCTGGCATCATCCATCACATATATATAATGTTCTACAATCAAGGGACTAATCCTTTTGATGTCCGCCATGGTCCAACCAAACGCCTCCCTATTAGATCTCAATACCGTTAAAAGTGCATTCTCTTGCTCTGATGCTAGAGAAGCGGATATGATAACCGGTAAAGACTCATTCTCACCTAAATATGCATATTTAAGATGAGAAGGTAAAATTTTGAGATCTAATGCTGGCGGAGAAATAATAGAAGGTGGGATCATCGAATGATTTTCGGAGTCACAAAGAAGCTCATAGCCTGTAAAAGATACAGACTCGGATGGTGATGAGTCAGGAGTGTCGGACTCAAGCATGGAAATGGTGTCCTCACTAATCAACCCCCAATACCAGGAGAGACGAAACCCCTCCTATCGCTCATTGCCTCCATGCGACTCGGGACTGTACCTAAAATCCACCTGTTTGCACGTCTCTTTTGAGCATGGTAGGGATGAAATCAAAGCACAGTGGGAGCCACACAAGACTCTATGACGATCTCGGGTCTACAGACTAATCTGTACCAGTGTCACCGGAGGAATGCTATCTGACGATAGGTATACTACCAATTAGGAGTCCTCAGTGAGTCCTGTTCGGTGTACCCATTCTCTAATGAGCACCTGTGTACAATCTTTGATGTCACACACCAATGGTTGTGGGATCAACCATCGCCCTTTAAGGGACACGAAACGTACACACTAGTCTACTCTGGAATATAGATGCCTTAGTCTCGATATTCCCTCGACCAGGAACTAATTAAAGGATGTACATTTGGACCACCCTAGCCCCACTAGTATGATCTCATCATAATCCTGGTAGTCAAGTACATATCCTAAGGGCTTTATCAACATATGAGAGCAAGACAGTAAAGAATACCGGTCAACATGTTAAGATAAAGAGTAATCAGATAGCATACTATCATGTCGAGCAAGAAAGTTCTCTATATATATGTCCAAGCATCCACTATAATATACATCACATGTACAATAATGGCCTCTAGGGCATACATATTCCTAACAATCTCCCACTTGCACTAAGTCCATGTGTTGTAGTATCTCATACCCAACATCCCAAAAAGTCTCTCAAACAGCATCTGGGGGAGGGCCTTCATGAGTGGATCCGCTACGTTGTCCTTCGTGTCAACTCTCCTGACCTCGATCTCCCGGCAATCTACTATCTCTCTGATGAGGTGATACCGCCTAAGAATTTGTCTGGATCTCTGATAGGACCTGGGTTCCTTGGCCAAAGCCACAGCTCCATTGTTATCATAATACACAGGTATTGGATGCTCAATGGATGGAACCACACCAAGCTCAGTAATGAACTTCTTCATCCAAACAACCTCTTTGGCAACATCGTTGGCAGCGATGTATTCAGCCTCCATCATCGAGTCTGCTACGGTGTCTTGCTTGGAACTCTTTCAACACACTGCCCCTCCATTGAGGGTAAAGACAAAACCCGAGACCGACTTACTGTCGTCCTTATCACTCTGGAAGCTCGAATCGGTAAAGGGCTCCACCTAGAGTTCACTGTTACCATACACCAAGAACATTTCTTTAGTCCTTCTCAAGTACTTAAGAATATTCTTCACAGCTGTCTAGTGTTTCTCCTCAGGATCTGATTGATACCTGCTCACTACTCCTAGTGAGTAAGCTACATCCAGTCTGGTAAACAACATCGTATACATGATAGAGCCTACCACTGAAGCATAGGGTATTTTTTGCATGCGAGCCCTCTCTAAATCAGTCTTGGGAGACATCTCTTAAAGAGAGTGATTCCTGAGCAAGCGGGTAAATTACCTCGCTTGGAATCTTCCATACTAAACCTCTTTAGTATGGTGTTTATGTACCTGGATTGGGACAATCCCAACATCCGTTTAGATCTATCTCTATAGATCTTTATTCCCAGGATATAGGAGGCATCACCTAGATCTTTCATGGAGAACTTATGTGATAAGAAGAGCTTGACCGAGTGTAGCATAGGAACATTGTTTCCTATCAAGAGTATGTCATCCACGTACAATACGAGGAAGACCACCTTACTCTCTACAACCTTCTTAGATATACAAGGTTCATCTACATTTTTTATGAGGTCAAACTTTTTTACAGCTTCATCAAAACAGATATTTCAAATCCGTGATGCCTGCTTCAATCCGTAGATGGATTTAAGCAGCCTGCACACCTTTCCGCTGCTCCCACTGTCTACGAAGCCCTTTGGCTGTGTCATGTACACGCTCTCTTCTAAATCACCATTTAGAAAAGCGGTCTTGACGTCCATCTACCAGATTTCGTAGTCATGGTAGGCAGCAATGGCAAGTAGGATCCTGATGGACTTAAGCATAGCTATAGGAGAAAAGTTCTCATCATAATCGACGTCAGGTCGTTGTCAAAAACCTTTTTCTACAAGTCTATCTTTGAAAGTCTCAACTTTTCCATCTACACCTATCTTCTTTTTGAAGATCCACTTGCCCCTAATGGGTTTAACCCCTTTACGAGCAACTTCCAAAGTCCATACTTTGTTGGTGTACATGGATTCCATCTCGGATCGCATAACATCCAGCCATTTCACAGAGTCTCCACTTATGATGGCCTGCTCGAAACTAGTCGGGTCATCATCTTCCATGATGCAATCCTCGCTTCCACCGTCTATAAGAAAACCGTAGTATCTCTCAGGTGAATGAGGAACCCTACTAGATCTGCGGAGTGGCTGGGGTTCGTTGGGCACTATTGGATCTTCTGGTTCCACTAAATTGTTAGTTGTAGTCTGTGCTGCTGGAACTTCTTCCAGTTCTACCTCATTGCCACTAATTTCTTTGACAAGATATCTCTTTTCTAAAAAGGTGGCATGTAGAGAAACAAACACCTTTTGTTCTTTGGAGTGGTAGAAGATATACCCTCGCGAATGTTTAGGATATCCAATAAATTTGCACAGAACTGACCTTGCCTCGAGCTTGTCCGGATTTTGTGTTTTCACATAGGCCGGACAACCCCATATCTTAACAAAATTAAGGTATGGTCTCTTTTCTTTCCATATCTCATACAGAGTGGTAGGCACAGATTTGGTGGGAACCTTATTCAATAGGTCTGTAGCTGTTTCAAGAGTATATCCCCAAAAAGAAATAGGTAACTCAGTAGTATTCATCATAGAATGCACCATATCTAATAGGGTGCGATTTCTCTATTCCGATACAACGTTGTGCCGTGGCGTATATGGAGGAGTAAGCGTAGAGAGAATCACATTCTCTTTTAGATAATCACGGAATTCCGTGCTCAAGTATTCTCCTCCTCGATCAGATCGTAGGATTTTAATACTTCTACCCGTCTGGTTCTCAACTTCGTGCTTATATTCCTTGAATTTCTCAAAAACTTCAGACTTGTGCTTCATCAAGAACACATGTCCGAACCTTGAGAGATCATCGGTGAATGTAATGAAGTACGAGAAACCATTCCTGGCATGTGTACACATAGGACCGCATACATCACTATGTATCAGTCCCAAGAGTTCAGAAGCTCTTTCTCCGTGTCCAGTAAATGGAGTTTTGGTCATCTTGCCTTTAAGACATGACCGGCAAGTTTCATAAGATGAAAATTTGAACGGATTCAAATATCCATCTTTATGCAACTTAGCCAGTCTTGTCGCATTGATATGACCTAGTCTACAGTGCAACAAGAAGACTTCATTCATTTCTGAACTTTTCCTCTTATTTGTATTCGTTAAGAACTGTACTTTGATTAAGAATGTATATACCGTTACATAACGTACCAAATCCAATCAGCACTTGATTTTTGAAAATATTCATAACATTACCCTCTAATGTGAAATTATATCCTTCTTTAGTTAGCAAAGAAACCGATATAATGTTGCATATCATCTTTGATACGTAGTAACAGTCATTCAGAATCAATGTATTACCAGTTGGTAATACAAGGTGATATTCGCCAACTGCGTTGGCTGCAACTATTGCACCTTTCCCTACCGTTAGAGATTTATCACCCTTTCCAGTTCTTTACCTCTCTTTAGCCCATGTAACAAATTACATACGTGGGATCCTGATCCGGTATCCAATACCCAGGACGTAGAACAAAATGAGAAACAGTTCTCGGTAACGAACACATCCAAAGAAGATGCATCAACATGCTGTTTCTTCGTACGGGTGGCGTGGGAATCCTGATATTCCCCTATTCCTAAAGAACCAACGTTCCCCAGCTTAGTATAATAAGCGGGTTCAGTCAATACATCCATATTATTATCTTGATTAAGGCGTGACATTGGTTGTTGCCTGGAGAGAGAGAGAGAGAAGGAAACGTATTAGCGTGCGCTCTTTGCAAGATTATATCGATTATTATATTATCTAATCAGGATGGCTCCCACTGTTTTTATCAAATCTTCCTTCTAACTATAAAAGGTAAAATTAGCCGGGATTAATTACACCCTACAGGTTCGCAAATCGTTCGGCCAGGCAGTTATCGGTACTCCGAGGGAGGTCCCCGTGCTTTCGCACGGACCTAGTTAAAATAAACCTCATTTTCCTAGAGGCATAACCCCGTTGACACCTTTCTAGATACCTACTGGATTAGCTAATTGTAAAGTGAAAAACTCTCCCAGGAGTAACTCTTACTCGCAGTGGGTATCGGGATCCAACTATTATATAGAAGGTATGCAATCTCATTGTAAATTTCAACAATTGAAATTCCCGATGATGGTTTTTACTCCTAGTGTCCTATGACCTTGACGCAGGCCAAACAACCCATAGGGCTCTAGTCAAGTTCAACCCGTTCATTTCTTGATTGAATTAAACCCACCCGTACGACCTTTGACGCAGGCCAAACAACGCCGTACGACTATCCTAATCCAATCGCATCACATGCTGCAGATAAGCACTAATTTAGCTACCACACACTACGTCTTGACGCAGACCAAACAACTGTAGCATGAATACTAAAATAGTGCTTATCTGAAATGACGGAGGGCTACGCAGGTTCTTAAGAAAACCATGAGCGTAATGAATTTGATATCGTTGTAGAATCTAATGATTTTGAAAAGGAATGTTTTTTTATGCTTTTTCTAGTTTCGCTAAAGAGGTCACTCCCGGTGAAGGGATCTCAGCTCTTTCCTCATCGAATGAGGTGCAAGATATTCAGGAATACCACTATACAAAGCAAAAAATAGAGAAGAAATAAAAAAACAAAACCTAGTGAGTTGTAGCATTTTCTAGTTTTACTAAAGAGGTCACTCCCGGTGAAGGGATCTCCGCTCTTTTCTCATCGAATGAGGTGTTGGATATTTATCAAGGAATACCACTATGCAAAGCAAAAACTAGAGCTACCCATTTGAAAATTTGATTCTACAATATCTTTTGGTTTCTTTCTTTTCATTAATCTCATTACTGAAGTCCCATCATTTAATGTTTCTTAAACATCACAGAAAAATAAAACGAAAATAGAATGTATGCTTATGCCATCCACATTCGTCACTGGGCTCGCCACTAGGCCCCGTCATGCACTATTAGGTTACTTAACTATCGGCAGAGCGGGGGCTGGACTAGCGCGGGTGCAAAACATAAGCAACGTTTATTATATATCGTATATATAATATAACATTCGTCTCACGCAGTCATATGATCACATCACAGAACCAAGCAGCAGAAGCAATATATGAAATATTGGATATACTAGGATTTCCGTGTTTTAAATTTAGCCAGAAATATAAAACACGGATTCTACGGTCGTGACGAATAGCCAAACCCACATCCCTAGACCCCTACGAGAGCGGCAAGTAACCCTACCAATTCTAGTTTTAGGAGATCCGGTCTCAACTCCTTGGGATGGTGACCTCGATATTTTTCTTTCATTTGCGACTCTTAGTTAAGCTCACCCATAAACATTTTCCTTTAACAAACATAGGTATCCTCTTAGTAGCTTCCACAGCTGCACTTGACTCAGGAGCATCCCACTGCTTCATGTCACAATTTTTTTGTTTGTCCACTCTATTCCGGTGGCACACCTCGTCTCTGGATGGAATATCAACCTGGGAAGCGGCGTAATAAAGTCTACTACGGGATAAGACCTGTGTCCTTTGGTGATCTGTGGCTGACGGTTCTACGCCATCTTCATGGTGATAAATATGCCGAACTTCGACGTAGTTTTGGGTATGGATTGGTTGGGGACATTCAATGCTACCATCGACTGCCGTCAAAGGTGGGTAGTGTTCGAGATCCCTAATCATCCGATGTTCATCTTTGAGAGTGGAAGTCAATCTTTAGATCCAGCAACCTATAGAGTTAGACCGAGAGAGGAAGTGCTGAACACCCTGTAGACGGAGGATGAGATGCCCATAGTGGTTCGGGAGTTTGAGGACGTGTCCACAGATGTGTCCGTTCTACCACCAGACTGAGCTGTTGAATTCACAATATACTTGATGCCTGCCACCCAACCTATTTCGAAGGCACCATACCAAATAGGGCTACCAGAATTGGTGGAACTCAGAGCACAAGTTGATGAGCACCTTTGGAGAGGTTTTATAAGACCGAGCGTCTCACTTTTAGGTGCTCCGGTTCTCTTGGTACCAAATAAGGATGGGACCAGTCGGATGTGTATCGACTACCGGGAGCTGAATAAGGTCACCGTCAAGAACAAGTATCTGTTACCTAGAATCAATGACTTGTTCGCACAGTTGGAAGGTTCTCGGGTGTTTTGAAAGCTAGATCTCAGGACATGTTATAATCATCTCAAGTTCAAGACGTCTGATATTCCCAAGATGGTTTTCAGGACCAAGTACGGGCACTATGAGTTCCTGGTGATGCCTTTCGGAGTGACCAACGCCCCGGCTGTGTTCATGAATTTGATGAATCAGGTGTTCTATGAGTATCTGGACAAATTCGTCATTATCTTCATCGAAGATATCCTAGTATACTCGAAGAGTTGGGAGGAACACGCAGAGCATCTCTGCATTGTGCTTGAAACCTTACGACGACATCGACTGTACGCAAAGCTCAATAAATGCGAGTTTTTGCTGGAGTGTATAGCTTTCCTTGGACACATCATGACCGGTGAAGGGATTTCCGTGGACCCTGCCAAGATTGACGCGATACAAAAATGGTCGACTCTGGAAATAGTTACTTAGATCATAAGCTTTTTAGGTCTTGGCGGGTATTATCACCGATTTATTGAAAACTTCTCCAGGATTGCGGAGCCGTTAACTAGCTTAACTCGGAAGGATGTGCTGTATGTGTGGTCCGAGGCTTGCGAGAAAGCATTTTTAGAGTTAAAGCCTCGTTTGACCACATCACCGATTCTTACCATTCCTGACAGGTCTGGCGGTTTCGACATTCATTGCGATGCCTCAAGGAAGGGACTTGGTTTTGTTTTACATTAGCATGGTAAGATGGTGGCATATGCATCACGATAGTTGAAAATTCATGAATGTAACTACCCAATGCACGACCTGGAGCTCGTTGCTGTAATTTTCACTCTTAAAATTTGGAGACACTACCGATAAGGGGAGAGAGTGGAGATTTACACCGATCATAAGAGTTTGAAGTATATCTTCACTTAGAAAGAGTTCAATAGGAGACAAAGGAGATGGCTGGAACTAATGGAAGATTTTGACATAAATCTGTAGTATCATCTAGGGAAGGTGAATGTGATCCCTGACGTTCTGAGTCGTCGGTGATGGCTTTGAGTCTCACTACTCATTGGAGAAATTGAGAGGATCTCAATGAGTTAGAGATAGAGATGATCATGTTATTAAAGGATGGGGGTTCGGGTCGCGACAATCACGGTCGCGACGAAATTGCACAACAACAATTTTTAGCAAGCATAACCCCAATCCACTAGAATCATCAAATATCATGCAATGGCTAAACTAGGAAAAATAAGAGAGCAATATAGAAGGTTACAACCTTTGTAGTATCTTCATATGCTCCAACGGATGAACGGAAACTTGAGATAGACTCTATCGACCTCATGGAAGCATTCTCTAGCCGACCGCCTCACCGTAGATGATCCGCGGTGAAGAAACAATGCCCGTACCATCACCTGATGGAGAAACTCCACTTCTTCACTTGCTAAGAGCTCATGGAGGCGAGAGGAATAATTGGTACCCTTCGGAATCTCCATTCCCTCACTATGGAAACATTTACCATTTTTGTAGAGAGCTTAAGCTTTTGAGCTCTAGGAAGAAGAAGAAGAAAAATAAGATAGATAAAAATCAGTTAGCTCACAAATTAATTTTTCCTCTCTCTCTTATATTCTCTTTAAATAATGATTGTAACCTTATGTCATGTAGGGCCCTCCGATCACATTCTAACCATGTGATAATCCCATGACATAATGATAAATAACAAATAATACACACACACACACACATTAAAAGAGAATAAAGAATGTTTAAGTATCAATATACATAAACAACACACACAATGAATGATAGGAAGTATATATATCCAATACACATGCGCATCATGTATCCTAAACACGGTGGCCATCTTTATCATCTCAGTATCGAATACTGCAGAGAGTGTATCAAATATACTATACTAGAAACCGTATCAAGCTACGGTTATCAAATCAATACTTGACTTGATATTCTGACTTTTAAATCGGCTAGTGTACCCGGACGTTCGATTAAATCAAGTATTTAATCGAACTCCCATACGTATCCCATACGCACTCCATATCACATTTTGCTCAGGCAGGCACCTTCGTTGCAGGACTCTAAAGACCCGTCAATACGCTGGCAGTAGGTTATGTAAGATCACATCCGATTGAATCCGAAACACTTTCAGATTCAACCCCATCATGGGTTAACCCACAAGCTCGTCAGTGGCACTAGATGTACATATTGTCTACCCAGATACGATCAAGATAAAGGTAGGTCGACGAGCAAACTCATCCGTGACCGACCAAGTCTATAAGCGACAGTCACCGTACAGTCCGGTCTCTTCGTCTAAGAGTATCGCATATTGGGTCAAGGGTTTAGAATCTGTCAGACTCTAATAACTCGATAAGTCGTGTGACAGAGGACTCATAACCAACCGGAGATACAACTGATAACACTTATCATCTCCACTGCGATGGCCATCGAATTGTGGTTGTAGTCATGTCCTGCACAGTATGACATCAACTCTGTATACCGGGATATATGAATCCCCTCGATTTCTCACCACTTCCACGTGCTTCGGGACTATACCCAACAAAAACCTGTTTGCATGACTCCTTTGAGTCATGGTAGGGTAGAAGTCTAAGTATAGTAGGAAATACATGAGACACTATGGCGATCTCAGGTCTTAGGGACTACCCTGTACTCATGTCACCAAAGAACTGATATCTGACATTGGTATATTACTAATTAGGAGTTCTCGGTGAGTCCGTCCAGTGTAACTCATCCAATGAGCACGTGTATATAATCTGAAAGTTCCTAGTGCCCTTGCCGCAGCAATCACGGCCGATGCGGGACCGAAAAATGAAAATTTACAAGAGAAGAACTAGAAACTAATCCCCATCGTTAGTTCCAAACACTAAAATAAAATACAAGCATGTAAGGTTTAGGAATTACAACTTTTGATGTGTGTCTTCCTAATCGTGGAAGACCCCTCCAAGCTCCTCATAAACTATTGGGGACAAGCTTAAGAGGCACCATCCTTGCCGAAGATGATCCTCCTGAGAGAATTGATCCAAGCTCCAGCTTCATCTAGTGAAGCAATCGACGCTCTAAACTCGCTAGGAATGGAGAGTGGGGATGTAAGAATTTTTCACTATCATTTTCTCACTAAAAACCAAGCTCAAGCGAACATGAAAGAAGGAGGAGGAGGAGGAGGAGGAGGAGGAGGTTCTTATAACCAATGAGCTAAGTGTTGTAAATGATGAGAATAGAATGGCTATGAATTTTTACAGCCATGTAAAAAATATCACAACATTTTGCAATAAATAAATGAAGCCCATTCCTCTCTACATGTCTTCAACCTTGCTCAATGCCACCTCACTCTCCACCTCATTTCCAAATGATTTTCTAAAAAGAAAATCATATAATGAGGTGTCCTCCTTCTAGAACATATTCCGTATAAATACGGAATATAACTCGGTATACATGTCAAAATACATATACGCGTATCTGTAAAAAAATATAAATAGCCAAGGGAGAGAAAATGAATAGTGAACAATAATACTAGAATATTATATATATATATATATAAATTATTAAATCAAAATTTGATTTAACAATCCGTATTAATCCTAAGCCGCTAGTATTATTAACCGTCCGATTAAAATCCGTGTAGCCTGTGCACGTATTTAATCGGACCCCTGTATATACCACCATACGTCATCTACATCATATCATCTGAACCGGGAAAACCCTCTGTGTGGGACTCTAAAGACTTGATAATACACTGGCAGTGAGTTACTGGATAAATCCATAACCACAAGCACGTCAGCGGTACTAGCTGTACGTAACGACTACTCAGATATATGCTGAAAGGGAGGTCGACAATCAAGTCCATCCGTACCCTACTGAGCCTGAATGTTACAATCTCTGTACAGTCTGGTCGCTTTGTCTGAGAGTATCGCATACTGGGTCCAGGGGCTGGATAATGTCAGACCCCTAATAACCCGATAAGTTATGCCGGAGTCAAGCTCATCACCAACCGAGAAACTACTGAACTACTATCAGTAAATCTCATCCACCGTGGCTACGGATTTAGGATGATGGCCAACTGAACACAGTGTGACATCGACTCCTAATAGCAGGAGAGACAAATCCCCGACAATCGCTTATTGCCTCCATATGGCTCGGGACTGTACCCAACTAAAACCTGTTTGCACGACTCCTCTTAAGCCATGATAGGGTAGTAATCTAAGTACAGTAGGAACTCACACGAAAAAAATGATGATCTCAGGTCAAAAGACTAACATGTACTCATGCCACTGGAGAACTTCTATCTGACGATAGATATAATACCATCTAGAAGTTCTAGGCGAGTCCGTTTGGTATACTCACCTCCAGTGAGCACCTGTATACTATCTTAGGTGACACAACACCAATGTCTTATAAGACCGGTCACCGCCCCTCGTCAGGTCTCGAAACGTATATACTAGTCTATTCCGGAATATCGATGCCCAGTCTCGATACTCCGACAACTAGGTGTTGCGCCACGGCAGCGCCCCGGCCGTCTATCCGAGGCCAAAATGCGGAATCAAAATTTTTCTTAACTTTAAACTGGCGCTACCGCGGACAATATACCCGGATCGTAACCATTAACCGATACTAGCTAACTAGAGATGGGGTGAGAGATATACCAAGCGATCCGTGTCCTTCGGTCTTCTCGTCGTCGTCGATCTCCCTCGGAATCACCATTCATCGTCTTCTCGTCGGAAAGGGCACCACGTAGCCGGATTCTTTTACGGGCTCCCATCTCTGGACCGAGGCAACTCGGGCGCGAAGTTGGCTAGCCGACGCGTCCAAGATTTGCTGTAGATGTAGTGTAGAATCTATTGTCTCCTTTGGGATTTATGTTGCCATTAGAGATGGAGGAATGAGGCTAAGGAAAAAAATGGTGCTTTCATTTTTTCCAAAACAAGAAGAATGAGATGAAGAAATATGTGCCACCATCAAAATGAAACTCTCTCTCTCATTTCTCTCTTTCTCTCAAAAATGTGTGGCCTCCCTTCTTCTTTTTGAGAATGGTGGAGGATAAAACATCAATCATGAAGGGAGGTGATCGTAGTAAAAGGTGGAGGGTGACCACATCCAAAGCAATGATAACCATGTCACACTAAATCAAATCCATTTCTAATTAACATAAAGCAAGAAAATGATGATAGAAAAGAATGGTATCAAAAGATACTATCATAATCAATCCATATGCAAGAAACCCCTCCACAATATGTTATTTGCTAACTTGCAAATAACACCCTCCATCGGAAAAGTCCGGCCGGGAAAGAACAAAGGAAAACCGGCAGGAACAGAATGCAAACTGGCAACTCCAAAAAACTGGTCCTGTAATAAATTACAGGAAAAACCCCGATACTGTGCATACACACCCGCATCTGTATTCCGACCGAATACAAATGCAATGAGACAAAATCTACACTGTACTATACTAGGATCCGGCTTAAACCAAAGCCGGCTAGTAATATCCGTCCGATCCTGATCCGTGCAATACCGCACGTATCTGATCGAACCTTGCCATATATCCATATGGCCACTAGTACAAACCGTCCGATCCTGATCCGTGCAATACCGCACGTATCTGATCGGACCCTGCCATATCTCCATACGGCCTCTACAGTGTTTCGCCCGAAACTTGAGTAACTGTAAGTGTGGTGGACTCTAAAGACTCGTCAATACTATGGCTGTGGATTTAACCACTAGCACGTCAGAGGTATAAGCCAATACGTGACGGGCCACCAGCTATTGACCATAAGGGACGTCGATGAGCGAACTCATCCTGACACCCTACTGAGCCTCAGTGACAATATCCATACAGTCCGGTCCGTTCGTCTATGAGTATCGCATGGCGGGCCTAGGGGGTTGGTAAAAGTCAGACCCCCAAAAGCGGTATAAGTCGTGTCGGAGTGTAGCCCAGAACACCCTGAGATACTACTGGAATACCTACCAGTAAATCTCCTGCCTCGGCCGAGGGCTTTGTGTAATGGCTCTCCTAGACACAGCGCGACCTCACCCCCAATACCGGGAGAGACGAACCCCTGCAGATCCGCTCACTGCCTCCATGTGGCTCGGGACTGTACCCAACTAAAACCTGTTTGCACGACTCCTTTGAGCCGTGGTAGGGTAGTAATCAAAGTACAGTGGGAACTCACACGAGACAAATGACGATCTCAGGTCGATGAACTAACCTGTACACATGTCACCAGGGAACTGCCATCTGACGTCTGGTATAATCCCAACTGGCAGGTTCCCGGCGAGTCCTGTCCAGTGTACTCATAACCCAATGAGCACATGTATACATCTTAGGTGAACCAACTGACACCAGTGGCTTGTGAGACCGGCCACCGCCCCTCATTGGGGTCTCGACTGTATACACTAGTCTACTAATGGAGTATCGATGCCCTGTCTCGAAACTCCCACGACTATGGACCTTTTAAGGATGTGCTTATAGACCCCAGCTCCCACGTATATGATCGCCATCATACTGCTGGTCGTCAAGAAAGAATCCTACAGGCTCTATCAACGTGTAATAGCGACCTGTCAGGTCACCTAAAGCAGTACACGATGATAAAGATAAACCAGATAGCATACTATCATCTTGAGTAAGACTGTCCTACCGGGATAGGTCCTCCCTCAATCATTGCAATCACGTGCCTGTGATCCAATAATTGACTCTGAGGGCACTATCTCCAACAATCTCCCACTTGCACTCAAGGCTAATTATTGCGATGTCGCATACTCACAGCCCGTGTGATACCGAACACCCAACTCCTCTACTAGTCAGTCTCACAAAGCCTGTTTGCGAAACTATTGCGTTCGAGGAATAGCCTCAGTGAGTGGATCCGCTTTGATGTTTCTTTCTATGTCTCTCTCTATATCTCAAGTTCGCGGAGAAAGCCATCTCCTGAAATGAGCAATACATGTCTTAGAATGTGTCTGGATGTCTGATGGGACCTAGCTCATAAATGAACTCCAAATCCAAACTTCTTAGACTGTATCGTCAACTGAACTTAATCAGTATCCTGCGCCATGCCTCCCTCAGTATTGCCTTGGATCACCTGTCCAAAATACTGCCCCTCGTCGGAAGGAAAACTATAACTCTGACAACCTCCTTGTCGTCCAGGTCACCTTGGAAGCCTGGAATGATAACTGTCTCCCGAATGAGGCTGTCGTTATCATATCCCTAGAACATCCACTTATGTTCTAAAACTGCTTCCGACTGTTTCTTCTGGATTGGATCAATGTCAACTTATTGCATCTAGTGCAAGAACAACATCTGGTGTGGTACTTGACATCTCATGATCGACTCAATTGCCGAAGCAAGTGATCTGCCAATCATGCACATCCCTTTCCCCTTTAGTCTGTAAGACACCTTTAGAGAGGGTGACTCCATTACCTGCAGGTACACTACCGTGCTAGGAGTCGTCCATTCTAAATACTCTTAGAATGCTGTCTAAGTACCCAGATTGGGAAACCACCCAAATCTAGATCTAAAACCATAGATCTAGTAACCAGTATGTCTGATATGATGTCTAAGTCCCATGTGGAGAAACCACTGTGTGACGACCAAAGTGTAACCGATCGTAGTATAGGAATATCACTTCCTACTCTGTATATGTTATCCAAACACCATGACAACACACCCTACTACCTTCTCAACAGATCCATCCCCTATTCTGATGAAGTCAAACCTATGACTGTCACATCAGAAATTGATGATCTATCTCCGCTATATCTGCTTTAGTCTATAAATAGACATAAGCTGCCTGTTCACCAATGCTTCCGTTGCTCCCACTGACTACGACAACCCTCTGGCAGAGTCATATACACGTACACTTCTGAAGCCAGTTCAGAACGGCGCTATATTCATCCTCCTGCCGGGTCTCGCAGCCTGGAACAACAGCAATGGCAAGTGTGGGTAAACAAGAACCTCCCTGCCACCGTCCTTGAGGCTACCGGAGTACCTCTCGGGCACCTGAGGTTACCCACCATATCTGCGGAGTGGCCAATGGAATATCAAATCAGATTGAATCTTTAGGTTCCTTATCAAATCTTCAGTAATCGTTTGCGGTTCTGGAATCACTTCCAGTTCTACCATACTCCCACTACTGTTTTTTTTTTGAAAAATCCATTTTTATTAAAACTGTGGCGAGTCTAGAACAATATCACTATTGATCTTCCAGATGGTAGAAAATCAACCCTCGTCATAGCCTGGGTCAACCCACAAACTGCCATTACAGAAACGTGCCTTGAGTTATCCAGAGTCTGGTTTTAATCATAAGCCAGACAACTCCCCGTACCTTAACATCGTTAAGATATGAACTGTTCTATATCCAATATAGAACCAGAGGCACTGATTTAATTGAACCAGATTCAAATCATGCAGCTGTCTCCAGTGCATGTCAACTAAATGGAAAGAGGCCGATCAGCGTTACTCAACTTAGGAATGCTTCCAATTATGAGTAACCTGAAAGAGAAGCAAGTTCTCTTAATCATTACTATCAACTGAATACTATTCACAAGTATCTACATCTTCGATCACCTTGAAGAATCCCGATACTTGCAATATCTGGTTCTCTACTTTATTCATATACCAAATAACTTCTCAAAACTCAGACTCTGTGTTTCAACGAAACACCTGTCTAAGAACTAGAGAAGTCATAAGTAAACAGAATATAGTACGAGGACCAACCCCACTGTCCTGATGGACACTGGACAATATACAATACTCTGTATAAGTCCTCTGAGTCTGATAACTCATTCATTGTGTGTTGCAGGTTGAAAACTGTACTATGGTTATGAAGAATTACACCGCTGTTTAATGCTCCTTACCTAACCATCCAATGATATAGATAAATGTCATAGACATATTTCAAAAGGTACATCTCACTCTATAAAAATAGACGTACAGATATATCAATTTGAAATTGGTGCAAAACAACGGATATTCAAAACCAAATATTTGCCGTCCGGCAAACAACCCAGGTGACTTCCTCAAATATCACCAATTACAACGAATTCCGATATAATAAGGATGATCACCTAATTCCCAATAACTTACTCCCACTCATCATCTGTAAAACCATACAGATATGAGAATCATACCTGGTAAATACATACCTTGGAGCAAGTGTCTAATTGGGAAATCAATTTTCTTTTAACAGTACACAGTGAAACTGAAACATTGAAATGTTTCGATGGGGTATCCCGGTATTCCTAGTAATGCCTCTTCCATTATCCAGATTCACAACTATAACCTTATAATTCATTGCCACCTCTCCAAATCCCTTTATATGTCTTTAGTCATTACCTTCTGCACACCCCTTTAGGCCAAATGGTTTTCTTCCTTCCCTACCGTTCGGCACCAGCCTATGGTTTGGAAGAAGACTATCCAATAAGCATAATGGGTGTACTGTCCTAATCCTAGGAGCACTCGCAATACGAGAGAAGGTGAAGATAAAAGACAACCGAATAAACCTTATTCCTATTTCTCCTGAACCAGAGTCCATCCCCGAACTGGAACAAGTTCCTTTCGAGTTCGTATATAACCATACGATGGAATATCCAAATAAACTGTGGATCTTCGTAGTGATACGGAGTGTCCTGGAGAAATACAAAGGTGATTTAGGATTGGCAAAGAAATACTTGGTTTGGTCGTGAATAGCAGTCGCAATTTACTTTGCCCTCTTACTAATCCCTTTCTTTATCTTAACTTAATACCTTCCGCACACCATCGTTATGCTAATTGGTTTTCTTCATTCCCTATCGTTCAGCACCAGCCTAAGGTTTGGAAGAAGACTATCCAATTTGCGTAATAGGTGTACTACTCCTAAACCAAGGAGTACTCGCAACCTGAGAGAAGGTAAAAAGAAAAGATAACTGAATAGTCCTATCCGTTTTCTCCAGAACCGGAAACCATCCTCGAATTCCTTCGAGTTCGTATATAACCATACGATGGTTTAGTCCAATGGAAGTGGACGTTCGTAGTAATACGGGGTGTCCTGGAGAAAAGGGTAAAAGTAGGAGTGGCAATGCGGTTTGCAACTCTGACAATCCAAAAGCCAGTGTTTTAGAAGGTTCGGTCAACTTGGTCACTGAGTCATAGTCTAGGGTCGGGTCAATGGTCGCTGCCAAAGAGAGAGAGAAAAGAAACACTCAGCGTGCACTCTAACCTAGATCAGAATGGTTATCACTTTATCTAATCTGGAAACCTCCCACTGTAACGTCAAATTCTTCCCCAAACCTGAAAGAAGAATTAGCCGGGATCACCCGAGGAGTAAACCAACTCATCAGTGGAAATCGGGACCCAACTATCATCGCATGATAACGTGACGGAATCCACTCACGTCACCACACTCCAGAAGGTATGCGCATGCTTGGCAAGTTTCAGTTTCTTTAGAAACTCCCGATGTGATTTTTACCCCAAGAGGCTTATGACCTTGACTAGGTCAACAAACCATAAACCGCCAGTCAAGTTCAACCCGTCATTATTCTGGATTGCATTAAACCCACCCATACGTGCCCTTGACTAGGTCAACAAGGCCGCACGACTGTCCTAACCAATCCCACTTATGCAACAAACAAGTACCACTTAGCTACCGAACACTACGTCTTGACTAGGTCAACAAACGCAGCACGAATACTAAATAATACCCGTAGGAAATGACGGAGGGCTACGGCTGGTTTTTGGCGAAAAACCTTTAACGTAATGAACTTGATATCGTTGAAGGAACTGCATAGTTTTTATAAAAATATAGTGACGAAAACCTTTGCTAAAGAGGTCACTCCCGGTGAAGGGATCTCGGCTCTTTCCCCGTAGAATGAGGTGCAGGATATTCCAACTGAATACCACGATGCAAAGCAAAAGGCAATCGGCTATAGTGAAGTTATTGCCCTGACGCAAACTTCTGTCCAAGGGGTCACTCCCGGTGAAGGGATCTCGGCCCTTGCCTCGTCGACTGAGGAGCAGGATATTCCAACTGAATACCACGATGCAAAACAAAAGTGAACGTCCTTGCAATAACAGCTTTTTTGAAAAATTGTTCCAACAACATCAAAATAGGTTTGTTTATCTTGCATTGATCCGAATCAACGCAGTCCCATCAATTGATCACACCACAAAGAACGAAAATAATATGACGTACATATATGACATCCGCATTCACCACTGGGTCCCGTCATTACCCGTTAGGTTAGCTAACTAACGACAGAGCGGGGACTGGACTAGCGCGGATGCAAAACATATGCAACATCTACTAAAATATATATACCAATATATAATTTTCGCTCAAGGCGTGATAAAAAACAACATCACAGAAATGTACAGCATCACAGAACAATACAGATATCTGGAAGCCCCGGGTTTCACAGAGCCGCTGCTGAAACCCGACGTTCCCCTGGTCGTGTGGATAGCCTATGCAATGAAATCCTAGACCCCTACGGGCGCGGAAAGTGACCCGCCAAAACCTGAAGCGAGGCAGCCCCCTTCAGTACCGTGAATGGACCACCCAGCACTTCACGGAATCTGGTAACTTGGGTACCCCTCCTGGGTCAACCTGTACCCCCTACGAGTGCGGCGAATAGCTCTGCCAATTCTAGAGTAAAGCCCCCTCCGTCTCAATGCCACGAGATGCGGGCTTGTTGCCCCCCAGAACCCGGCTATCCGTGCACTCCTCTGCGGGGTAAGCCTAGTACAGAAAGTAAAATATACATACAATGGGTACATCGACCGCAACCTGGTCGTGCCCCAAAAGAATAATACAAACAGGCAGTGACGGCAGTCCACATGTCGGACGCTCGCCCCGCAATATCAAATGTACATAATGCAACAAAACTGTACTAATACTGCAACCAGGCTATCCCCACGACCGATCCGCAACATCACAGCAAAAACACAAAACATCAACGTGAATGTCACGTTTGCAAATCCGTCTAACCGGGCTATAGCAGTTAGACAGGATTTACCGATCAAGTGACATTCACGGTCGCAGATATAATGTAAATACTGTGAACTAGCATGTTTAAAATATCCGATCGAACAAGTTTTATCAAGTGGGCCCCCAAGCAATACTGTAGCACTTACAGAAAATCTGGGCCCAAAAAGAATGTCCCAAAACCCATAAACTCATGTCAGAAGCACACTGGAAAAAATTGGTAAAATGAAGCCCAAATATTGCGGCGGAACCGCGGCCAAAGTGGGGTTATGGCCGCGGTTCCGCGGTCGTTTTGAAGGATCATGTTACCAAATTTTTCCAGTGATCCTATAATACCATGTACATCATTCTGCAACAACCTGAAAAATTTTTAGAGTTCAAAAAAATTCGACAGAAACCTGATGCACACGAAATACGGTTTTTGGGATCTTTGTTCGATCGGGTCTTCAAACATACTAGAGCAAGCTAGACTAGGTTAATGGCATGGCTCTGATACCATGTTGCGCCACGGCAGCGCCCCGGCCGTCTATCCGAGGCCAAAATGCGGAATCAAAATTTTTCTTAACTTTAAACTGGCGCTACCGCGGACAATATACCCGGATCGTAACCATTAACCGATACTAGCTAACTAGAGATGGGGTGAGAGATATACCGAGCGATCCGTGTCCTTCGGTCTTCTCGTCGTCGTCCCGATCTCCCGTGGAATCACCATTCATCGTCTTCTCGTCGGAAAGGGCACCACGTAGCTGGATTCTTTTACGGGCTCCCACCTCTGGACCGAGGCAACTCGGGCGCGAAGTTGGCTAGCCGACACGTCCAAGATTTGCTATAGAAGTAGTGTAGAATCTATTGTCTCTTTTGGGATTTATGTTGCCATTGGAGATGGAGGAATGAGGCTAAGGAAAAAAATGGTGCTTTCATTTTTTCCAAAACAAGAAGAATGAGATGAAGAAATATGTGCCACCATCAAAATGAAACTCTCTCTCTCATTTCTCTCTTTCTCTCAAAAATGTGTGGCCTCCCTTCTTCTTTTTGAGAATGGTGGAGGATAAAACATCAATCATGAAGGGAGGTGATCGTAGTAAAAGGTGGAGGGTGACCACATCCAAAGCAATGATAACCATGTCACACTAAATCAAATCCATTTCTAATCAACATAAAGCAAGAAAATGATGATAGAAAAGAATGGTATCAAAAGATGCTATCATAATCAATCCATATGCAAGAAACCCCTCCACAATATGTTATTTGCTAACTTGCAAATAACACCCTCCATCGGAAAAGTCCGGCCGGGAAAGAACAAAGGAAAACCGGCCGGAACAGAATGCAAACTGGCAACTCCAGAAAACTGGTCCCGTAATAAATTACAGGAAAAACCCCGATACTGTGCATACACACCCGCATCTGTATTCCGACCGGATACAAATGCAATGAGACAAAATCTACACTGTACTATATTAGGATCCGGCTTAAACCAAAACCGGCTAGTAATATCCGTCCGATCCTGATCCGTGCAATACCGCACGTATCTGATCGAACCTTGCCATATATCTATACGGCCACTAGTACAAACCGTTCGATCCTGATCCGTGCAATACCGCACGTATCTGATCGGACCCTGCCATATCTCCATACGGCCTCTACAGTGTTTCGCCCGAAACTTGAGTAACTGTAAGTGTGGTGGACTCTAAAGACTCGTCAATACTATGGCTGTGGATTTAACCACTAGCACGTCAGAGGTATAAGCCAATACGTGACGGGCCACCAGCTATTGACCAAAAGGGACGTCGATGAGCGAACTCATCCTGACACCCTACTGAGCCTGTCAGTGACAATATCCGTACAGTCCAGTCCGTTCGTCTATGAGTATCGCATGGCGGGCCTAGGGGGTTGGTAAAAGTCAGACCCCCAAAAGCGGTATAAGTCGTGTCGGAGTGTAGCCCAGAACACCCTGAGATACTACTGGAATACCTACCAGTAAATCTCCTGCCTCGGCCGAGGGCTTTGTGTAATGGCTCTCCTAGACACAGCGCGACCTCACCCCCAATACCGGGAGAGACGAACCCCTGCAGATCCGCTCACTGTCTCCATGTGGCTCGGGACTGTACCCAACTAAAACCTGTTTGCACGACTCCTTTGAGCCGTGGTAGGGTAGTAATCAAAGTACAGTGGGAACTCACACGAGACAAATGACGATCTCAGGTCGATGAACTAACCTGTACTAGGGACATTTAAGGATGTGCTTATTGACTACCTGACTCTCATGTATATGATCGCCATCATAATACTGGTAGTCAAGAAAAAATCCTATGGGCTTTATCATTATGTATTAGCGACACATAATAAAAAGTAAAACGTATACACATCAATGATAAAGACAAACCAGATAGTATACTATCATCTTGAGTAAAACCGTTCTACCTATATAGATCCTCCCTTAATTATCATAATCGTCGACATGCAATTACAATAATTGCCTTGTAGGCACTATATCCAACACAATCCTCGGTTTCAAACACTAATAGCTATAGGATCAGCTATCGCTCTCCAACCGGGTCAGGAAACGTACACACTAGCCTAAACTGGAGTACCGATGCCCAGTCTTGATACTCCTATAACTAGGAACATTTAAGGATGTGCTTATCGACTACCCAAGCCCCACTAGTATGATCTGCATCATTGTCCTGGTAGCCAAAAAAAATCCTAAGGGTTTTATCTCATGTCTAAACGATACGTGATAAGGAATAAAACACATCACATGAAAGATAAAGACAAACCAGATAGTATGCTATCATCTCGAGTAAGACTGTTCTCCATATAGGCCTTCCTTCAATTACGTGATTGCCATCTGTTGCGCCACGGCAGTTCCCCGGCCGTCTTACTCGAGGCCAAATTGCGGAATCAAAATTTTTCCTTGCTCGGAAACCGGCGCTACCGCGGACAAAGAAAACCCGGATCGATAACCATTAACCTATCCTAGCTATCTAGAGATGGGAAGAAAAGTATACCGAGTGATCCGAGTCCTCCGGTCTTCTCTTCATCATCCCGATCTCCCGCGGAAAAGGTTGGCTCCACATCGTCGCCTCCTCGCCGGAAAGGGCACCACATCGCCTTCGTCTTTTACGGGCTCCCGCCTCAATACCGAGGCAACTCGAGCATGAAGCCGGCAACTCGACATGCTCAAGATTTGCTGTAGGAAGTAGTGTAGAAACTTTGTCTCTTGGAGTTTATGTAGTTGCCATTGATGGATGGAGGAAGAGGTAAAGAAAATTGGTGCTTTCAATTTTCTAGCAAGAAGAAGATGAAATGAAATCTCTTATTCTTTTTCTTTCTCTCTTTCTTTTTCTTCTACTCTCTTTTCTCATAACCATGAAAGACTTTCTCTTCTAGTGAGAATGAGAATGGTGGAGGAAGGATAATATGATAGCAAGAGGGAGGTGAGTGTAGGAGCAAGAGAGGAGGTAACCACAACCTAGACAAAAAAACATGCAAGCATGCTTCATCTCACATCAAACCCATACCCTTTTCAAATCACAATTAAACAAAGTCAAGGTGCAAGAAAAGAAAGCTATCATAATAGATCTTTATGCAAGAAAACCCTCCACAAAGAGTTATTTGCAAAACTGCAAATAACCCCTCCATCGGAAAAGTCCGGCCGGGAAAGAACAAAGGAAAACCGGCCGGAACGGAATGCAAACTGGCAACTCCAGAAAACTGGTCCCGTAATAAATTACAGGAAAAACCCCGATACTGTGCATACACACCCGCATCTGTATTCCGACCGGATACAAATGCAATGAGACAAAATCTACACTGTACTAGACTAGGACCGGCTTAAGCCAAAGCCGGCTAGTAAAATCCGTTCGATCCTGATCCGTGCAATACCGCACGTATCTGATCGAACCCTGCCATATACCTATACGGCTACTAGTACAAACCGTCCGATCCTGATCCGTGCAATACCGCACGTATCTGATCGGACCCTGCCATATCTCCATACGGCCTCTACAGCGTTTCGCCCGAAAGCTGAGTAACTGAAAGTGTGGTGGACTCTAAAGACTCGTCAATACTATGGCTGTGGATTTAATCACTGGCACGTCAGAGGTATAAGCCAATACATGACGGGACACCAGCTATTGACCAAAAGGGACGTCGATGAGGAAGCTCACCCCGACACCCAACTGAGCCTGTCAGTGACAATATCTGTACAGTCCGGTCCGTTCGTCTATGAGTATCGCATGGCGGGCCTAGGGGGTTGGTAAAAGTCAGACCCCCAAAAGCGGTACAAGTCGTGTCGGAGCGTAGCCCAGAACGCCCTGAGATACTACTGGAATACCTACCAGTAAATCTCCTGCCTCGGCCGAGGGCTTTGCGTAATGGCTCTCCTAGACACAGCGCGACCTCACCCCCAATACCGGGAGAGACGAACCCCTGCAGATCCGCTCACTGCCTCCATGTGGCTCGGGACTGTACCCAACTAAAACCTGTTTGCACGACTCCTTTGAGCCGTGGTAGGGTAGTAATCAAAGCACAGTGGGAACTCACACGAGACAAATGACGATCTCAGGTCGATGAACTAACCTGTACACATGTCACCTGGGAACTGCTATCTGACATCTGGTATAAGACCAACTAGCAGGTTCCCGGCGAGTCCTGCCCGGTGTACTCATAACCCAATGAGCACCTGTATACATCTTAGGTGAACCAACTGACACCAGTGGCTTGTGAGACCGGCCACCGCCCCTCGTCGGGGTCTCGACTGTATACACTAGTCTACTAATGGAGTATCGATACCCTGTCTCGAAACTCCTACGACTAGGGACCTTTTAAGGATGTGCTTATAGACTACCAGCTCCCACGTATATGATCGCCATCATACTGCTGGTCGTCAAGCAAGAATCCTAGGGGCTCTATCAACGTGTAATAGCGACATATCAGGTCACCTAAAGCAGTACACGATGATAAAGATAAACCAGATAGCATACTATCATCTCGAGTAAGACTGTTCTACTGGGATAGGTCCTCCCTCAATCATTGCAATCACGTGCCTGTGATCCAATAATTGACTCTGAGGGCACTATCTCCAACAATCTCCCACTTGCACTCAAGGCTAATTATTGCGATGTCGCATACTCACAGCCCGTGTGATACCGAACACCCAACTCCTCTACTAGTCAGTCTCACAAAACCTGTTTGCGAAACTATTGCGTTCGAGGAATAGCCTCAGTGAGTGGATCCGCTGTGATGTTTCTTTCTATGTCTCTCTATATCTCAAGTTCGCGGAGAAAGCCATCTCCCGAAATGAGCAATACCTGTCTTGGAACGTCTGGATGTCTGATGGGACCTAGTTCATAAATGAACTCCAAATCCAAACTTCTTAGACTGTATCGTTAACTGAACTTAATCAGTATCCTGTGCCATGCCTCCCTCAGTATTGCCTTGGACCACCTGTCCAAAATACTGCCCCTCGTCAGAGGGAGAACTATAACTCTGACAACCTCCTTGTCGTCCATGTCACCTTGGAAGCCTGGAGTGATAACCGTCTCCTAAAGGAGACAGCCGTTATCATATCCCTAGAACATTCACTTATGTTCTATAACTGCTTCCCACTGTTCCTCCAGGATTGGATCAATATCAACTTATTGCACCTACTGCAAGAACAACATCTGGTGTGGTACTTGACATCTCATGATTGACTCAATTGCCTAAGCAAGTGATCTGTCAATCATGCGTATCCCTCTCCCCTTTAGTCTGTAAGACACCTTTAGAGAGGGTGACTCCATTACCTGCAGGTACACTACCGTGCCAGGAGTCGTCCATTCTAAATACTCTTAGAATGCTGTCAAAGTACCCTGATTGGGAAACCACCCAAATCTAGATCTAAAACCATAGATCTAGTAACCAGTATGTCTGATATAATGTCCAAGTCCCTTGTGGAGAAAACACTGTGTGACGACCAAAGTATAACCGATCGTAGTATAGGAATATCACTTCCTACTACCTTCTCAACAGATCCATCCCCTATTCTGATGACGTCAAACCCATGACTGTCACATCAGAAACAGATGATCTAACTCCGCTATATCTGCTTTAGTCTATAAATAGACATAAGCCTGATGTCCACCAATGCTTCCGCTGCTCCCACTGACTACGACAACCCTCTGGCAGAGTCATATAGACGTGCACTTCTAAAGCTAGTTTAGAACGACGTTATACTCATCCTCCTGCCGGGTCTCGCAGCCTGGAACAACAGCAATGGTAAGTGTGGGTAAACAAGAACTTCCCTGTCACCGTCCTTGAGGCTACCGGAGTACCTCTCGGGTGCCTGAAGTTACCCACCTTATCTGCGGAGTGGCCAATGGAATGTCAAAACAGATTGAATCTCTAGGTTCCTTATCAAATCTTCAGTAATCGTTTGTGGTTCTGGAATTACTTCCAGTTCTACCATACTCCCACTACTGTTTTCTGAAAAAAAAATCCATTTTTAATAAAACTGTGGCGAGTCTAGAACAATATTTCTATTGATCTGCCAGATGGTAGAAAGTCAACCCTCGTCATAGCCTGGGTCAACCCACAAACAGCCATTACAGAAACGTGCCTTGAGTTATCCGGAGTCTGGTTTTAAGCATAAGCCGGACAACTCCCCGTACCTTAACATCGTTAAGATATGAACTGTTCTATATCCAATATAGAACCAGAGGCACTGATTCAATTGAACCAGATTCAAATCATGCAACTATCTCCAGTGCATGTCAACTAAATGGAAGGAGGTCGATCAGCGTTACTCAACTTAGGAACGCTTCCAATTATGAGTATCCTGAAAGAGAAGCAATCTGTCTTCATCATTACTATCAACTGAATACCATACACAAGTATCTACATCTTCGATCTCTTTGAAGAATCCCGATACTTGCTACACCTGGTTCTCTACTCTATTCAAATACCTATAACTCCTCAAAACTTAGACCCTGTGTTTCCACGAAACAGCTGTCTAAAATCTAGAGAAGTCATAAGTAAACCGAATATAGTACGAGGACCAACCCCTCTGTCCTGATGGACACTGGACAACATACAATACTCTGTATAAGTCCGCTGAGTCTAACAACTCTTTCACTGTGTGTCGTAGGTCGAAAACTGTACTTATGGTTAAGAAGAATTACACCACTGTTTAATGCTCCTTACCTAACCATCCACTGATATAGGTAAATGTCATCGACATAATATCAAAAAAGGCATATCTCACTCTATGAAAATAGACGTACAGATATATCAATTTGAAATTGGTGCATAACCGCGGATATTCAAAACCAAATAATTGCCGACCGGCAAACAACCCAGGTGACTTCCTCAAATATCACCGATTACAACGAATCCCGATATAATGAGGATGATCACCCAATTCCCAATAACTTACTCCCACTTATCATCTGTAAAACCATACAGATGTGAGAATCATACCTGGTAAATACATACCCTGGAATAAGTGTCTAATCGGGAAATCAGTTTTCTTTTAACAGTACACAGTGAAATTGAAACATTGTAATGTTTCTGTGGGGTATTCTGGTATTCCTAGTAATGCCTCTACCATTATCCAGATTCACAACTATAACCGTATAATTCTTTGCCACCTGTCCAAATCCCTTTATATGTCTTTAGTCATTACCGTCTGCACACCCCTTTAGGCCAATTGGTTTTCTTCCTTCCCTACCGTTCGGCACCAGCCTATGGTTTGGAAGAAGACTATCCAATAAGCATAAAGGGTGTACTGTCCTAATCCTAGGAGCACTCGCAATGCGAGAGAAGGTGAAGATAAAAGACACCTGAATGTACTTTATTCCTATTTCTCCTGAACCAGAATCCATCCCCGAACTGGAACAAGTTCCTTTCGAGTTCGTATATAACCATACGATGGAGTATCCAAATAAACTGTGGATCTTCGTAGTGATACGGAGTGTCCTGGAGAAATACAAAGGTGATTTAGGATTGGCGAAGAAATACTTGGTTCGGTCGTGAATAGCAGTCGCAATTTACTTTGCCCTCTTACTAATCCCTTTCTTTGTCTTAACTCAATACCTTCTGTACACCATCGTTATGCTAATTGGTTTTCTTCATTCCCCACTGTTCGGCACCAGCCTAAGGTTTGGAAGAAGACTATCCAATTTGCGTAATAGGTGTACTACTCCTAAACCAAGGAGTACTCGCAACCTGAGAGAAGGTGAAAAGAAAAGACAACTGAATAGTCCTATCCGTTTTCTCCAGAACCAGAAACCATCCTCGAAGTCCTTCGAGTTCGTATCTAACCATACGATGGTTTTGTCCAATGGAAGTGGACATTCGTAGTAATACGGGGTGTCCTGGAGAAAAGGGTAAAAGTAGGAGTGGCAATAAGGTCTGCAACTCTGACAATCCAAAAGCCAGTGTTAAGAAGGTTCGGTCAACTTGGTCACTGAGTCATAGTCCAGGGTCGGGTCAATGGTCGCTGCCAGAGAGAGAGAAAAGAAACACTCAGCGTGCACTCTATCCTAGATCAGAATGGTTACCACTTTGTCTAATCTGGAAACCTCCCACTGTACCTCAAATTCTCCTCCAAACCTGAAAGAAGAATTAGTCGGGATCACCCGAGGAGTAAACCAACTCATCAGTGGGAATCGGGATCCAACTATCATCGCATGATAACGTGACGGAATCCACTCACGTCACCACACTCTAGAAGGTATGCGCATACCTGGCAAGTTTCAGTTCTTTTGAAACTCCCGATGTGATTTTTTTACCCCTAGGACTCAAGTGACCTTGACGGAGTCAACAAATCAAAGAGTCCTAGTCAAGTTCAACCCGTCATTATCTGGATTGCATTAAACCCACCCGTACGTGCCCTTGACGGAGTCAACAAGGCCGCACGACTGTCCTAACCAATCCCACTTATGCAACAAACAAGCACCACTTAGCTACCGTACACTACGCCTTGACGGAGTCAACAAACGCAGCACGAATACTAAATAATACCCATAAGAAATGACGGAGGGCTACGAATGGTTTTTGGCGAAAAACCTTTAACGTAATGAACTTGATATCGTTGAAGGAACTGCATAGCCTTTTTAGAAAATATAGTGACGAAAACCTTTACTAAAGAGGTCACTCCCGGTGAAGGGATCTCGGCTCTTTCCCCGTAGAATGAGGTGCAGGATATTCCAACTGAATACCACGATGCAAAGCAAAAGTAATCGGCTATAGTGAAGTTAATGCCCTGACGCAAACTTCTGTCCAAGGGGTCACTCCCGGTGAAGGGATCTCGGCCCTTGCCTCGTCGACTGAGGAGCAGGATATTCCAAATGAATACCACGATGCAAAACAAAAGTGAACGTCCTTGCAATAACAGCTTTTTGAAAAATGTTCCAACAACATCAGATTAGGTTTGTTTAAACTTGCATTGATCCGAATCAATGCAGTCCCATCAATTGATCACACCACAAAGAACGAAAATATACTGACGTACGTATATGCCATCCGCATTCGCCACTGGGTCCCGTCATCACCCGTTAGGTTAGCTTACTAACGGCAGAGCGGGGACTGGACTAGCGCGGATGAAAAACATATACAACATCTACTAATATATATACCAATATATAGTATTTCGCTCAAGGCGTGAATAAAAATGCAACATCACAGAAATGTACAGCATCACAGAACAATACAGATATCTGGAAGCCCCGGGTTTCACAGAGCCGCTGCTGAAACCCGACGTTCCCCTGGTCGTGTGGATAGCCTGTGCAATGAAATCCTAGACCCCTACGGGCGCGGCAAGTCACCCGCCAAAACCTGAAGCGAGGCAGCCCCCTTCAGTACCGTGAATGGACCACCCAGCACTTCACGGAATCCGGTAACTTGGGCACCCCTCCTGGGTCAACCTGTACCCCCTACGAGTGCGGCGAATAGCCCGCCAATCCTGGACTGAAGCCCCCTCCGTCCCAATGCCATGAGATGCGGGCTTGCTGCCCTCCAGAACCCGGCTATCCGCGCACCCCACCGCGGGGCAATCCTAGTATAGAAAGTAAAATATACATACACCGGGTACATCGACCGCAACCAGGTCGTGCCCCAAAAGAATAATACAAACTGGCAGTGACGGCAGTCCACATGTCGGACGCTCGCCCCGCAATATCAAATGTACATAAAACCACAAAACAGTACTAGCATTGCATCCAGGCTATCCCCCACGACCGATCCGCAACATCACAGCATAAACATAGAACATCAACGTGAAAGTCACGTTCGCAAATCCGTCTAACCGGGCTATAGCAGTTAGACCGGATTTACCGATCGAGTGACATTCACGGTCGCAGATATAATGTAAATACTGTGAAATAATGTGTTTAAAATTTTCCGATTGACCAAAAAATTAACAAGTGGGCCCCCAATCAAAACTGTAGCAGTCACAGAAATTCTGGGCCCAAACTTAACATTCCAGAAACCACATTTTCAACACAGAAACATACTACAAAAATTTGGGTGACTGAACAGTCTAACAAGCGGCGGAAGAGCGGCCAAAGCATGGCTTTGGCCGCGCTTCCGCGGCTATTATTACTGTTCACGATTCCAAATTTTTGCAGATCTCTTATAATGTCCTATACATCATTCTGAAACAACCTGAAAAATTTTTCGACTTCAAAAAATTTCGACAGAAACTGATGTGCAATAAAAATACGGTTTTTGGAAATTTCGGTCGATCGGAAACGCAAACACATCAAACGAAGCTAGGTAAGGTTAATGGCGTGGCTCTGATACCATGTTGCGCCACGGCAGCGCCCCGGCCGTCTTACTCGAGGCCAAATTGCGGAATCAAAATTTTTCCTTGCTCGGAAACCGGCGCTACCGCGGACAAAGAAAACCCGGATCGATAACCATTAACCTATCCTAGCTATCTAGAGATGGGAAGAAAAGTATACCGAGTGATCCGAGTCCTCCGGTCTTCTCTTCATCATCCCGATCTCCCGCGGAAAAGGTTGGCTCCACATCGTCGCCTCCTCGCCGGAAAGGGCACCACATCGCCTTCGTCTTTTACGGGCTCCCGCCTCAATACCGAGGCAACTCGAGCATGAAGCCGGCAACTCGACATGCTCAAGATTTGCTGTAGGAAGTAGTGTAGAAACTTTGTCTCTTGGAGTTTATGTAGTTGCCATTGATGGATGGAGGAAGAGGTAAAGAAAATTGGTGCTTTCAATTTTCTAGCAAGAAGAAGATGAAATGAAATCTCTCATTCTTTTTCTTTCTCTCTTTCTTTTTCTTCTACTCTCTTTTCTCATAACCATGAAAGACTTTCTCTTCTAGTGAGAATGAGAATGGTGGAGGAAGGATAATATGATAGCAAGAGGGAGGTGAGTGTAGGAGCAAGAGAGGAGGTAACCACAACCTAGACAAAAAAACATGCAAGCATGCTTCATCTCACATCAAACCCATACCCTTTTCAAATCACAATTAAACAAAGTCAAGGTGCAAGAAAAGAAAGCTATCATAATAGATCTTTATGCAAGAAAACCCTCCACAAAGAGTTATTTGCAAAACTGCAAATAACCCCTCCATCGGAAAAGTCCGGCCGGGAAAGAACAAAGGAAAACCGGCCGGAACGGAATGCAAACTGGCAACTCCAGAAAACTGGTCCCGTAATAAATTACAGGAAAACCCCGATACTGTGCATACACACCCGCATCTGTATTCCGACCGGATACAAATGCAATGAGACAAAATCTACACTGTACTAGACTAGGACCGGCTTAAGCCAAAGCCGGCTAGTAAAATCCGTTCGATCCTGATCCGTGCAATACCGCACGTATCTGATCGAACCCTGCCATATACCTATACGGCTACTAGTACAAACCGTCCGATCCTGATCCGTGCAATACCGCACGTATCTGATCGGACCCTGCCATATCTCCATACGGCCTCTACAGCGTTTCGCCCGAAAGCTGAGTAACTGAAAGTGTGGTGGACTCTAAAGACTCGTCAATACTATGGCTGTGGATTTAATCACTGGCACGTCAGAGGTATAAGCCAATACATGACGGGACACCAGCTATTGACCAAAAGGGACGTCGATGAGGAAGCTCACCCCGACACCCAACTGAGCCTGTCAGTGACAATATCCGTACAGTCCGGTCCGTTCGTCTATGAGTATCGCATGGCGGGCCTAGGGGGTTGGTAAAAGTCAGACCCCCAAAAGCGGTACAAGTCGTGTCGGAGCGTAGCCCAGAACGCCCTGAGATACTACTGGAATACCTACCAGTAAATCTCCTGCCTCGGCCGAGGGCTTTGCGTAATGGCTCTCCTAGACACAGCGCGACCTCACCCCCAATACCGGGAGAGACGAACCCCTGCAGATCCGCTCACTGCCTCCATGTGGCTCGGGACTGTACCCAACTAAAAGCTGTTTGCACGACTCCTTTGAGCCGTGGTAGGGTAGTAATCAAAGCACAGTGGGAACTCACACGAGACAAATGACGATCTCAGGTCGATGAACTAACCTGTACACATGTCACCTGGGAACTGCTATCTGACATCTGGTATAAGACCAACTAGCAGGTTCCCGGCGAGTCCTGCCCGGTGTACTCATAACCCAATGAGCACCTGTATACATCTTAGGTGAACCAACTGACACCAGTGGCTTGTGAGACCGGCCACCGCCCCTCGTCGGGGTCTCGACTGTATACACTAGTCTACTAATGGAGTATCGATACCCTGTCTCGAAACTCCTATGACTAGGGACCTTTTAAGGATGTGCTTATAGACTACCAGCTCCCACGTATATGATCGCCATCATACTGCTGGTCGTCAAGCAAGAATCCTAGGGGCTCTATCAACGTGTAATAGCGACATATCAGGTCACCTAAAGCAGTACACGATGATAAAGATAAACCAGATAGCATACTATCATCTCGAGTAAGACTGTTCTACTGGGATAGGTCCTCCCTCAATCATTGCAATCACGTGCCTGTGATCCAATAATTGACTCTGAGGGCACTATCTCCAACACCATCTTGCAATTACAATAATTTCCTTGAGGGCACTATATCCAACATATGCCAAGGGTACTCACGTCGTTAATGAATCTAAAAACTTAGTCCGTATTAGTTGATTGGATTAAAGAATCCCAAGTTAGTGACAGGTTGCGAAGGATCCGAGAACAAATAGAAGCAGGCTTGTGGACGGACTTTGTAATACACGAGGACAGATCACTAAGGTATGGAAGAAGGATCTGTGTATCTATGGGAGAAGTCAGAGAGGAGTTACTGCAGGAGGCTCATGATTCTCCATACTCAGTTCATCCAGGGGAACAAAGATGTATAAGGACCTCTGACAGAACTATTGGTGGCATAGGATTAAGCGGAAAGTGGCAAAGAGTGTATCCAAGTGCCTTGTTTGTCAATAGGTAAAAGTCGAGCACCACAGAGCTGTGGGCTTACTACAGCCTTTACTGATACCCGAGTGAAGTTGAAAAATATCACGATGGATTTCATGTTTGCGCTTCCTCGCAACACGAAGGGCAATGATGCAGTATGGGTAATTATGGACCGAATTACCAAGTTCATGCATTTCATTCTCTTCCGCGTCGTCCATTCCACCAAGAGCCTAACCAAGAAGTATATGGAAGAAATTTTCTGATTGCACGGGGTACCAGTATGCATTGTTTTCGATCGGGACACTCGATTCCGATCTCAGTTCTGGAAGAGTCTATAGTAAATTCTTGGCATAAGCTTGAGTTTCAGCATAGCCTATCACCCTTAGACTGATGGACAATCTGAGAGGGTCATTCAGGTTCTTGAGGATATGCTTCAAGCTTGTTTGTTATATTTTAAAGGGGTCTTAGGAAGATCACTTACACCTAGTAGAGTTCGCATACAACAATAGCTACCAGGTAAGTATCGGTATGACACCATTTGCGGCCTTATATGGGAGAAAGTGAAGATCTCCATTGAGTTGGGATTACGTTGGAGATCGAGAACTTTTGGGCCCCGAGATGATTTTCGAGACGGTGGAGCTCGTGAGAACGATTACGGAACAACCGCGAATAGCTCAGGATCGGCAGAAACACTGGGTAAATACAAAGAGAAGACACCTTGAATTCCAAATGGGTGATCATGTGTTCTTGAAAATTTCCCCGAATCAAGGAGTAATACGTTTCAGGAAGCGTGGAAAGCTTATCCCGCGATTCATCGGCCCGTTCGACATCCTTGAACAAGTCGGTGAAGTTGCTTATTGCCTGGCACTACTACAAATATGGATAATATTAACGGGGAAGTGGTCACGGTTATCACCGTGACCTATTTTGAGTCATGGTTTCAAAAGATATGTTCACAGTTATATCCGTGACTAAACCAAAAATAAAGTGGGCCCCATTACCGTGGAGCCATAAAACAAAATATACCCCAAAATTTCCCCCGAACACTTATTTTCCCTCTCTCATAAAATTTCCCCCCCCCATCGTTCCCAACTCCCGCCCCTCGCTTCCTCCGACGTAGGCGCCGCCTCGCCTCCATAGTCAAGGTCCGGCCTTTTAGAAGACGAAGCCTCCCTGGTCGAGCTCGTCGTCAAAGGTCCAGACTCGATCGAGTTCGTCGTCGAAGCTCGTCATCGCCGTCGTCGATGCTCAGTCATCGTCGAAGCTCGCTGTCGTCGTCTAGAGGTAAGTAAAATTGATTAGGATTAGGGTAATTTTGTGTAGTTTTGGTTTAATTTTAATTTTAATTTTTGCCCTAGGTCGTCGTCGTATCTGATCAGGGCCTTAAGTCGTCGTTGCCGCCATCAAAGCTTGTTGCCATCGTCGTCAAGAGGTAAATTTTAGATGTTTTTTAGTTGAATTCTTTTTTTTCCAGCTTAATTACCCAATTTTTCCCCTTGTGTGTTGTTGCTGATGTTGTTGCTGCTATTATTGTTAATAATGTTATTGTTGGTGTTGTTGTTGTAGTTGTTGCTGTTATTGTTGGTGGTGGTGGTGGTATTGGTGGTGGTGTTGGGGGAGGGTTAGGGTTTGGGTTGGGTTAGGGATTAGGGCTAGGGATAAGGTTAGGGCAAGGGTTAGGGATTGAGTTAGGGTTGGGGTTAGGGGTAGGGATAGGGTTAAGGGTAGTCTTAGGGTAATTTAGCGAATTTTTGTAGGTAATTTAGTGAAAAACAACAATAGTTAACGGTATTTTAGTGAAATCTATAGTAATTTAGTTAATTTACTAAGTTGAATCGTTTAGTTAAATTTTTAAGGTTGTTTATTGAAAAACAACAATAGTTAAAGGTATTTTCGTGGAATTTATAGTAATTTATGGTGGTTAGTGAAAACACAAGAATAGTTAAGGGTATTTGAGTGTAATTTAGTAAAATGGAAGAAATAGGTTGCTTAAGGGGGGTGCACGCGCTTGTGTGTGTATATGCAAATACATATACACACAAACATACACAAATAAGTGCACACGTGCACACATAGACATACACACACACACAAACAATGTCGAACCTTAATTCATCATCGTACTCCTCTACATTAAACTCTTGTCAAATCCCACCTTAAAACCAACCCTAAATCCAAAATCTTAAACTCGATTAACAAAACCCTCATCTTTACAAAAATTTACCCTAAACTTAGAACTTCAAAACCTTGTATTTGAAACTTAAACATAAAACTAATTGAAATCAAATCATAAACTGAGTGTATGATTTTCGATGATAATATGAAATTTTCATATTATCATCGATAATTAATCATATGTGAAAATGAAAACGTGGCTTAGTTCCCGTCTATCGGTTAACATACATTCGGTTAAACACTGGATGTTATCATTCGTTTTCTAACAACCGCCGCATAGTCTATGTGACGAGAATTAATATTCGATCGTATGATAACCGATAGATTTGTCCCATATGGACAAATTAAGAATATATAAAGTAGACACCTGCATTCACTTATTTTTTTCATTCGTTTCGGAATATTTTGTCGGTATCTTTCCGCCGGTTCTCCATGTACAACGATAGATTAGATGTTCGTTTCAATAGTGTTTCACAGCATTGAAACGATTATCTGTTCTATTACAGTGTACTCAGAGAACAGCGGAGAGGTGCTGCCGAAATTTTCTCGAAACGGATGAAAGCACAAATGAATGGGTGTATGCTTTATAAATTCTTAATGGGATAGGTGTCTTACCCCTACAGCCATTACCCTCAACATCCAATAATGAACATTTAATATTATCATCATTTTTCTTGGAAGAATAATTCAATTCTCGAGCTTTGAGATTAGAAGAATAAAGTTCTCAATAGGAGTTTGAGGAGAGTCCAATCCAATAACAATTGAAACCAAACTTAACGAAGTCGTCAATTAAACCTATCACTAACACTTCTTATTATCCGTCTATTCATATTTATCACAAAATCTTAATTCCGTGATTCTTATTTATAGGAAACTTGCTACATTCCATTTTCTTCCAATATGGCATTCCCGTACCTCCACGACAAGAGTTGGATGTATGTCGACGTTTTCTCGAGAGCCACTGATTTTTTCCTTAATAGTGTTTATTTTTTCACTGATTTTTCCTACGCATGTTTGGGATACCGAAAGAGCACGAAATCTATTGTCCTTGCTATAAGTGTATTAACACGCGATTGCAGAAGAAGTTGGATGTTGAGTTACACATCATGAAAAATGGTTTCGTTAGAGCTTATACTAAGTGGGATATTTACGGAGAAAAGGACGATGGAGGGCCAGTGCAAAAGACGGAAAAAGAATTCATTGAAGCGGAAACCGAAGAGTGGCAAGGGATAATAGAAGAAGAGGAGGAATGGCAGTTTGAAGAAGACAAAACCGTCGAAGATGATGATACTGTGTTCACGTTTGTCGATGACATGGATAGGCTTATAAATTCTGCTGGACTTCCTTATGATACGGAAAGCACCGTACCCGCGTTATTGGAGAAGTACAAGTCTTCCTCGAGAATCTCTCTATATCCAAATTGCAAAGGGTTTTCGATATTATCTTTTCTCGTACGTCTCTTCCAGATCAAGTGTAAGAACATTTGGAGTGACCAGTTTTTTAACGATCTCCTAGTATTGCTGAAGGAAGCATTTCCAGAAGAACATATGGAGTGACCAGTCTTTTAACGATCTCCTAGTATTGCTAAAGGAAGCTTTTCCAGAAGGAAATGAAGTGCCACCAAGCTAGTACGAGGCGCAAAAGATAATCACAAATATCGCCTAAAGTGTGAGAAGATACATGCAGGTGAGAATGACCGCGTTTTGTTCCAGAAAGAACACACGGCACTCAAAAGCTGCCCAGTGTGCGGAAAAATCTGATTCAAGCCTAAGAAAGACTCCCGTTCGAGTGATGTGCCTGTGAATATTCTTCATCATTTTTCGTTAATACCGAGGCTGCAACGGTTATTTATGGGTGATGAGACGCGTCCGAAATGCAGTGGCACCATAAAGCGCCCTGTGAAGAGGAAAAAATGAGTCATCCTAGAGATTCGATATCGTGGAAAGTTTTAGATGAAAAATATCTTTCATTCAGCGCAAACCCTCATAACATGAGGCTGGGGATTGTGAGCGACAGTTTCAATCCATTTAGGATGGTTCGTGGCGGGCGTACTCACAGTACTTGGCATGTTATGGTGACTATATATAACCTGCCGCCATGAAGGGCTATGACGCAGTCTTATTTTACGTTGGCGCTTTTAATCGGCGGTTCCTCCTCTCTGGAAAAAAAAATCGACATGTACCTTCAATCCTTGATCGATGAGTTAATTGCTGGGAGAACCCGGTGTGAGAACCTATGACGCAGATGGTAAGCAATTTTTTAATATGAGTGCTGCTTTATTGTGGATGATTAATGATTTTCCTGCCTACGGCATGCTGTCGGGGTGGACAACTCAAGGTAATCTTTCTTGCCCTAGTTGTCATATTCATACGAGCAGTGTATGCTTGAAGTTTAGCGGGAAAGAGTCATTTATGGGTCACTGACGATTCTTATGTATAACTCATAGATTCAGAAGGAATAAAAAATGTTCAATGGCAAGACGGAAACCGGTATGTCGCTTGAATCATTGTTTGGTAACGACATACTGCAACAATGGAGAGGTTATCAGAATATTACATTTGGAAAGAAACAGAATAAAAATGCAATGCCATACCTTTCTGGCTGGAAGAAGCCTAGTGGTTTATCTCAGCTTCCGTACTGGTCCGATCTACCGCTGCGCCACAATTTAGATGTCATGCATATCGAAAAGGGCGTCTCTGAGCACATCATCAATTTTCTGCTGTGTAAGGATGGAAAAACGAAAGACAATCTCAATGCCCGTCGTGATTTGACAAATTTGAATGGTTTGTCCATTAGAAAAGAATTGCAACCTCGGCCTGTAGCGGGTAAATCGGGTTATTACGATATCCCACCGGCAATCTACAATATGAAGAAAGAGGAGAAGCAGTGGTTCTTGCGTGTGTTGAAAGAATTGAAAGACCTCAACGGTTTCTCATCAAACATTTCCAAACAGGTGTAGGTAGAAAATGGAAAAATTGTAGTATTCAAGAGCCACAATTACCGCAAATTGATACAGCATCTTCTTCCTTTATGCCTGAGAGCATCAGTAAAACCAGAAGTTGGTCTCGTGCTTAACTACTTTTGCACGTATTTCCACCAATTTTTTTCTTAAAACGTGGATGTCAATGAGATAGCAGAGCTCGAAAATGACATTCCTTTGATCCTCTGCAAGCTCGAAACTATCTTTCCACCTTCCTTTTTTGACATTATTGTTCACTTGTCCGTCCATCTGGCAACCGAGGTCAGGATTGGTGGTCCGGTCCATTACCGTTAGATGTATCCAATCGAGAGGTATTATTGAAATTTATTATTCATCATTTAAATTGCAAAGAATTATTTTGAATTATTAATTTATTTCATTTTCAACAGATATCTGTTAACATTAAAAAACTATATCCGCAAAAAGTATCGTCCTGAACGTTCCATTGCTCAAGATTATCTCCTGGAAGAACCCACGTCTTTCTATGCTCGTTTCCTGAACGACGATGTTAGGATGAAGCTGAATAAACCACAGAGTATCCCTGACGGTCGAATTGGAGCAGGAAGGCTAAAAAACATGTCTTACGATCTCGCGGCTAGTGTACATGCGTACATCTTGATAAACAACGATTGTTTTGCTAAATATGTAGAGTAAGTATTTATTATTTTATCGTTTTAAACGTTCGAAATTAAATTTAATCTAATTAATATAACTGTATATCAATGAACAGAGCGCACAAAGATATACTCACGAGATTGAATCCTAGGATGCGGTCGAATGATAGGATCGAAGAAGAACAGAAGCGCACTTTCGCCTCTTGGTCTATAAAAGAAGTGAACGAACAATTGAATCATAGAGAGCACGTTGATAGAGAGATCCACGACCTTTTAAACGGTCCAACAATTGCAGTTAGATTTTACAACAGGTACAGGGCATCCGTATATAAATTCGAGATAGAAAGTACAGAATATATTAGGGTTACACAAAATAGTGGTATCGCAACCGTCGACGAGGATGAAAATCCCTACTACAGTGTTCTTGAGGAAGTTATAGCAGTCTCATACTAGCATATGACTATCCTATTTTATATATTCCAATACAGATGGTACGATACCAAGACTGACCGGGGTATGAAGGTCGATCAATACGGTCTGACTTTAGTAAACACCAAACTGATGTTACCAAAATACGACAACTTTATCTTTCCACAATGGCAACACAAATATATTATTCTCGGGACCCATAGAAGGTTGACTGGGACATTGTTTGTCATTGGAAACTGAGAGATTATTATAACGTGCCGACGTTGAATGGATCTGAAGACGAGAGGGACGATGAAGATCTCGCGATAACACGTCTCAGTCCATCTATTGAACATACCAGAGATCCAAACTATTCTGCGCCGTCCATCCATACGTTTGTAAGAAGTGACATCGGCCATTTGATTGTCACGGATCAAGATTTTGAGAATCTACCCAACGAATCTTCAGATAATGTACCGCATAAACGTGTTAGGTAATGAAGTTAAATTGAATGTTCTAAATTGTATAATGATTAAAAGTAATGAAATAACGTTTATATATATATATATATATATAGGATTTGATCATGGACGCAGGCAAATGCACTAAACGCCACAAGAGACAGCGTCTACAGGACATTCTAAGTCGATCCATACCCGCCGATGAGACTGTCTCAAGACCCTCAGCAGGCACGGGAATTACAGCAACAACGCCTATTTCTAGCAGCGCTCCACCTATTACCGCCACACCACCCTCTATGGCCCCCCATACTCACACCGCATTATCCCCGACTGTCCCCCTATCCTTACTAACGCTCCTCCTATTACCGCTACCTCACCCCCATGGACCTCCTACTCTCACCGTATCATCCTCGACCGTCCCCTATCCTTACCAGCGCTCCCCATACTACAGCCAGATCACCCTCATCGTCGCAGCCTCCCCTACCCCTACTAGTGCGTTAGCGAGTCCTCATACCCCCGTCACTCCTGTGCATGATGCGTAGTTTACTCATTTAAAATTTGATACATCATTACAATATATGTGGATATTGAATCATTTAACACTTTATTGTTTGCAGATCCGTATTCTACTCGCGGGATGGCGTCTGGCGCCGGTTCTAGCGCCATGCCAGAGACGACAGGTATAATCGATATTTCTTAAAGCTTTTAAATAAAGATTGTAATTTAAATTTGTCAAATTATAAATTCAATTTCTAAATATTATAATATTGTGTATGCATATCTATTTTTTCGCAGGCTCTAGCAGTGTTAGGACGAGTGGTCCTACTGGGCTCGATGGCTGCAGGCTGCGGGCGGATGTTGGGCTATGAGATCCGATCTTTGATGCGAAAGGTGTGCCTGTTGGAGAGCACGCAAACCAGTGGGGATTATGTTGGGCAGGAGGTCTGTACTTATTACAAGTACCCACTCCATATTCGGAAGAACAAGGCCCAAACCGGGCGTGCTACGCATTTTTTAAGTCGGAGGAGGTATGACATACTCTTTCATACATTTAAATTTCAATCGTCCTTACATACATACATACATACATACATATATATAATTATTTGTTTAATATATTTCAATTTCAGACCAGAAAGAATTACAGATTTGTTGGCGAGCCCGGCGAGGATGGCGTGTACAAGTCATTCGATATAGATCGCGACCTCGCTCACTTCCTAGGCCATTGTCAAGTGATCAAGCGACATCACCGATAGGAAGTGAAGAGTGAACTTTAACTTTCTTGGGCCGCGGCAACCGAGGATCAGCGGATGCACTTGATAGAGGTCATAGTGCTGGAGATCCCGAGAGACGATTGGTCACTTCTTGTCGCCTATTTTGAGCGTGATGATGTGAAGGTATCAATTTAATTTTCAAGATTTTTACAATATAACATGAAATCATATTTTAAAATATATTATAATTTTTATTTTTGCAAGACGATGTCGGATCGAAATAAAGAGAACCGGAATAACGGCATGCGAGAACGCGCTATCCCGATCCAAGAGAAGTGCTCGCAGGCCAATGCTTGGTGGCACTTGGTGAGTATTTCAACGCTTAATTCCATATATTTTTTATATCGTTAATTAATTATTAAACTAAATCCTAATTTCATCGTAGAGAAAGAAAGACCCCACCAACTACAATAAAGCCAAAGGGTGGGCCGTGCTACACAAGGGCATGGACGCGTACATGGTAAGTTTCATATAATCAAGTTGATTACGTATTTTACGTTGGCATCTGTGTGTGTGTTTGTGTGTGTGTGTGTTTACAGACTCAGTTCCAGGAGCAAATGGACGTCTTGGGACTTGGCCCCGGCGACTCGATCACCGCCATTGTCCCTGTCCTGAATTCGATATCTGGCGGGCATCACGATGGGTATAAGCGTGGGGTTGGTCCCGGGGCCCATTGATTTTTTGATAGACGTTCGACCGCGTATGAGTACGCCATGACCTAGACGTGGGCGGATGCGACAGCTGCGTCACAGAAGGAGATTCATAGGCTCCGTGAGCAGGTAGAGCAGCAGCATCAGATGCAGCAGGAGATGCGGCAGGAGCTTCAGGAGATGCAGCATGAGCTGCAGGAGATTAGGGCGGAGATCCAAGACATGAGGCATTCGCATGCCGATTCCGTCCAGCAGGCCATATAGAATGAGTTGAGCGCATTCTTTAGGCTACAGGACGATGGAGGTGGATCGTCATCCAAACGACGTTAATTCTATTTTTTGATTTGTTGACACATAGCTTTAGTGGAGTATTGATCATATTAGACGATTTTTTGACACATACATTTTTTGGTTTGTTGATTAGTGGAATATTGATCATATTGATTGTATGTATATTTTTTGTTTATGTTTGCATGCGATTCTGATAGCTTATTACTTTGATTATCATATATTATGTGAGATTTGAATATATTGCGTGAGATTTGAATATATTGAGTGAATGGTATTTATATATTGATGCGTGGGTTCTGGAAATTATATATTGCTTGTTGTGATTGAAATTAACGCACGTGGGGCACGAAAAATAATTTTATTTAAAAAATAGCTTGTCACGGTTTTACCTGTGACTAAAGACAATTGGTCACGGTTAAAAACGTGAACAAAAGGCTGTACCAGATACTGATATCTGGAGCATGTCTTTGTTATGGGTCACGGTTACAAGTTTTGTTCATAGTCTGAACCGTGACTTATAACTTGTTTTGTTTATGGGTAAAACCATAAGCAAAAACCAGGGCCCCACCAACTAACTGATTTTTTAACATTTCACGCTAAGAAATATTCACGGTTACAACCGTGAACGTTTATTCTTTTTTTCACGGTCATAATCGTGACCTAACCTTTGCTTACACAGGTCTGGGTCACGGTCGTCTCACGGTTTAATCCGTGAACAAAATGACTTTTGTTCACGGTTTAAACCGTGAACCAATCCCTATCCTGTAGTAGTGTGGCTTTACCACCATCCTTGGAAGGCGTATACAATGTTTTCCACATCTCGCAGTTAAGAAAGTATGTCGGCGGCCCTAATCACGTTGTGGATCATTCAGAGATCACCGTGGGGACCGACCTAACCTATGAGCAGCAGCCGGTTGAGATTCTAGACCGGAAAGAAAAGGCCCTGAGAAACAAGAATGTTCACCTCGTTAGGATTATATGGAGGAAAGACTCCCCAAACAAGTTTAAATGGAAGAGAGAAGATGAGATGAGAGAACGATATCCCCATCTTTTTCTAACCCCCTCTATGTTAACTTTTTCCTACCCCTATACTTTCGAGAACGAAATTGTTTTAAGGAGAGTAGATTGTAACGTCTGTGTTTTGTTTATATCTTAATAAAGCTTTCATATAAATTTCCTTCGTTTCTTTGTACTATTTTAGTATTTCTTTTAATGGAAAAATTTAGGAAAAGGAAATTTTGAGTTTAAATATAATCAATATAATTTTTGGAAGAAAGAAAAGAAATTAAATATAATTATTGGAATTTTAAATATTTGTTTAAAAAGATGGATATTGGAAAAATGAATTATTTTTGAGGTGAAAGTATTGAAAATGATAATACAATCATTTAAAAATTTTCAAGATTTTATTTTGAATTTTCTGGAATTTAAAAGTATTTTTTAATTATTTTTTTATGAAAGAAAAAAACAATATAAAAACCATTTTCAAAACAATTTTAAAAAGAAAAGAAAAAAATGTTTTTTTAACCGGGTCCGCTTCTTGCTAGCTCCTGCTTGCGCCAGCGAGTGGGACCCACGCGTTTGCACACGTAAGCGCGTGGCTTCACGTGGGCAGCTCACGGCCACATGGGTTTTTCCCCACCGCTCGATCCATCAATCCGACGGCCGAGGGTGGCGCTGGGGACAGCGACGCGCGATTGGGGGGGAGCGGTGGCGAGTAGGTTGGCTTGGGTAAGGGTTTTCAAAACCCTATAAATACCCCCTCTTCTTCACATTTTTCTCACAATCCACTCCACAAAAATTTCTGGAAAAAAATCCCCGCTCTTCTATTTTTCGACGTCGACGTAGTGGTGCCACTCAATCCCTCAGGAAAAATTCAAGCGTGACGCTATTCGTGTTTCCGTACGAAACGACGTTCCGACATCCTTTTCGTTAACTGTTTCAAGATATGATTCTCACTTCCCCTCTTGATTTCGACACATTCTTCTAAACATGCATCAGTAGCAGTACCCTTTCATTTTATTCAAGTTAATATGGCTATTAGATTTGTCTCTTAAATACGTAGGCTACAAAAACAACCTAAAAATACTTGAATAGTTTATATTGTACATTCATGCATATGATAGGCTGGGATAATGACCTATCCCAACCCCCTTTTCAACATAATACTCGTAAAACCATTCATGTCGCCATACTGTCCAAATGTAAACTGAGAAAACACTATTTTATAAGCCGTTATGCTGCCCAAATCTATTTTGAGAAAAACCCATGTTGTAAGCCGAAATGCTGCCCGAATTAAGAATGAAGCTTTAATTATACCCAAATATCCTAAACTATTTTATTTCACAAAAAAAATATTCTAAACTACTCTGTTACACTAAAATACCGCAAGTTTACAAAAACCCGTATTTTCAAATAAATACATCGACTTTTCTAAAAGTCGTATTTTCAAATAAATACCTCGACTTACACCAAGATGTGACTACGGTATTTTGTGACAGCCAAAGTGTTATACATTTGAGTAAATATCAAATGTATCACGAGAGAACCAACCATATCGACGTCAGGAATTTCTTTATTCGGGAGATCACAATCATCAAAGTTGAAAAAATTGACGCTGCGGATGATCCCACCTCGAATTGATCGATGTTAAACGCGATGGAGGATGAGCTCGTCGGGGCTTTTGTGGCGAAACCAGCAAGGGTTCCAAGAAGATTTAGCAGTTTAAATCAAGATGGAGATTTGTTGAGATGACTGAAACTTTACTCTCACCTAACTCTTTTGTGTTCTCCTCTTTGAAATAATGTGCACACCAATCATGTGTGCTTTAATACCAGTTTGTTACGATAAACGGATGATCAACAAAAATATATGGCACACAAAATAAAATACACACCAATTGCGGAATTGAAAATGGATAGCACACACAATTTAACGTAGTTCGACCAGATCGACCTACGTCCACAGACGAAAACAACAGCAGCAGGATTCCATTGTCTCAAAAAGGAGAACACAAAAGAGTTGCAACTCTCTCAATCTCATCCAAATCTCACTACAAGAGAAGGCTCAAAACAAAGAGAACACTTATGGCAATACAAACTTCTCCTAAAATTGCTCTCAAATTCTCTCTCTTGAATAGTAGTATAAAACAAAAGCACTTGTTCTCGTTGTGCTCTCAATCTCCTCTCAAAATTTATGCTGCAGCTACCTTCCGACTAGCAAACAAGAGTACATCATCATTGATTCACAAATAATGAAGGTATGAATGGGGTTGCCAATGTAGACGAGCTTAATAACTTAGGCATGAAGTGTGCTGCTCAAATTAAAGACCAACAAGCCAAGGGTTAGGTAGGGTTAGATGAGAGTAAAGTTTGAATCATCTCAACAAGGGGAGACCTGAAAAGTAGTGAATTATGCATATAAATATTGCAGAAACTTGAAAAACATGAATAATAAATGAGATTAGTTTATTTACACAAATCCTCCATTGATATATTAAGCCTCAGTAGAATCATCTAAGTCCTCATCGTCCTTTTTCTTCTGATGAAGTGTGAAACCAAGAAAAACTTCAGTGCTCGCTTATAATTGACACTCTTAAACTCTCATCTTCTAACTCAATCACTAATTGGGTGCTACCAGCACGGTGGAATTAATGTAGGGTTAGCTCTCGCAGTGACATCTACCATTGAGTGTTGTAAACAAATTAAGAATGTCAGATCAAAAGCAAGTCAAGCAAAAATGCTGCGATCGATCATCTCAGTATGTTTTTCGCTTCCGCAATTTATTGTTTTGATCTAGAAGCATGCTTCCAGCAATTCAGTAGAATCTGTTAGTAATACTTCATGGTCTTCATTCCTATATAGATTTTCCTTACTCCTGTATATGACGCCTTAGCTTCTTTAAGATTCAAATTCGTTAACCAAAAAGAGATCATTAGTTTCGCTTTCTTTGCTTAGTAATTACATGCATGTTAAGGTGTCTAACGGGCCGGACCAGCCATTGGCGTCCCGACAGCCCGGCCAAATTCAATTTGAATTTGGCCTGGGGGTTTGGGATAGGGGTCGGTCAAATTCTTGGGACGGGGTTTTTTCTGATTGGGGGTGGGATTTTTAATAAAGGGAAGAAATTTGAATTAAAGTGGGGTTTGTAAAATTATCTAAAACCCCCTAACTCAAAATTATACATTTCTATACCGCTAATCCAAAACTCTATAAATACCTATCTACACTTCTCATTCTTCTTATAATCCACAATAACAAAATTTTCAATCTCCCAATCACTCTATTTAATTTCCGAGAAATTTACTGTTAAAATTGGAATCACGCAATCTTCATTTCCGTAATCTCAATCTTCACTTCAGTTTCACTAATTTGATTCTGCTATTTGGAATCAGGTTTTTTTTATCGATTATATAATTTTCTCGTATATTTTTTATCATCTCTCTTTCTCTGTTACTAATATTTTTAATTAAGAATATTAGGTTGATTTTCATAAGGTAACAAGGGTGTTTCATCTTCACGGAGACGTTTATTTCAAATCGATATGAATTCACAAGAGAGACATAGATTAACTAATATGCTGCAAACAAATTTTGATTCTTATTCTCCCAACTATGAATCTTCTAATTATGAGATCCATGTTGCTTCACAAAATAATGTCCCTGAAGAAGTTCCTGCACCTACCATTCTTGAAGTAAGAGCTTTTGCCCATAAAAATAAAAGAGCTAAAAGTTCTGATATTTGGAAATATTTTATAGTACAAACAGTTGCAGATAAAGACGAACGGGCAGTTTGCACTCATTACCGAGCAGATTTTACTTGTGCCTCTTCAGGTGGAACTATCCACCTAAAAAGATATTTAATCAAACACGAAAAAGCTGATTCTCGGCAGACGACTCTTAGTATGCCGTCTAACTCTTTAACTAGTTTTTCTCATTCGCAAGATACTAATAGAAGATAACTTACAAGATATGTCATACATGCTAAACAACCATTTGGTTTTGCAGAAAACGAAAAATTTGATAGATTGGTAAAAAATACGTATAATCCAGCATTTCAAAGAGTACCCAGAACAATACTTAGAAGTGATGTTTTAAAAAAATTTCATGATGGTAAAGCCAGTTTGATCGATAGTTTTGCAAATCTTAAGAGTAAAATTGCATTAACTTCTGATCTTTGGACTACAAAATGGGGTTTGGGTTATATTTGTGTTACTGCACATTTTATTGATAATGATTAGTTTTACATAAAAGAATTATTGGTTTTTCGAAAATGGAGCATCCGCATAGTGGATTTAATATAAGTAATTGTATTTTGACTACTGTACGTGAATATAATATTCAAAATAAAATATTTTCTGTTAGTTTTGATAATGCTACTAATAATAATTCTGTTATAGCAATTTTAAAAAATAATTTAAATTCTGTTTTGAATGGAGAATTATTTCATCAAAGATGTGCATGCTATATTTTAAATTTAATTGTGCATGATGATCTTACTATAATTGATCCTCATTTAGAGAAAATTAAAAATGCAATGATATTTATTGAAAGCTCTGGATCCCGAAAATATATTTTTAAGCAAACTTGTACCCAGTTAAATTTAAAACTTAGATCTTTTAAATTCAACAATCCAACCAGGTGGAATTCCACTTATGAAATGTTGAAATGTGTTTTAAAATATGGGAAGCCCATTACTTTATTTTATGATGAGCAAATGCCCAATAATAATTTAGAGGATTTGATTGGTTTGTTTGTGAATATATTTTGAAATTTTTAGAAATATTTTACAACGCAACTAAATGTTTATCTGGTGTTTATTATCCTACTATATATTTAGCAGTAGAATAGTTCTTTTATGTTAGTAAAATTATTAATGAGCATATAATTGATCCTGAAAGTGCATTTGCTGGAATGTTACATAGCATGCTTACGAAATTGAATAAATATTGGCGAAAAGTTCTTGTATTGTTTTATTTAGCATCTGTTTTTTTATTCTAGAGTTAAAAAAAGATAATTTATTTTTTTATTAGATAGATACCATGAAAACTTAGGTACTGATATAGGAGATTATAAAAATATTTTAGATTCTTATTTGCATGAATTGTATACCATATATGATGCACAGTATGATCAAAATAGAACTTCTTCTTTATTTTCCTCTTCACAGCAAACTTCCAGAAAAGGAATATTTCAGTTTTTGCAGCAGAAAAAATAAAGAATAATTGTTTCTACCTTTTCTACTTATAATGAGCTTACAATGTATTTGCAAACTGATTTCAGTAATTTTCTTACCGCGGATCAAATAGATAATCTTGATATTTTGGATTGGTGGAAAACACATGGACACATGTATCATGTGCTTTCTGTCATGGCCCGTGATTTACTAACAACTCTGGTTTCCACAGTACCTTCGGAGTCTGCTTTTATTGCAGCTAACAGGGTTCTGAGCAACAAGAGAGTAAGGCTGTCGGATGACGCATTGGAGATCGCAGTGTGCCAAAAACATTGGTTCGATACAGAAGCTAGACAATAACACGTTAAGAGTATTGAAGATCCCGACACCGATAAAGAGTAAAAACCGATAGAAACTAACCGGTTAGTTTTTTTTTATATTGAATTGTATTTTTAATTATTTTGGTAATTGTATGAGGGGTAAGGTTTGCTAATTTATGTCCCTCTCTCAAAATATTTTTTAATTAATAAAATATTTAAGTCTGTCTCGGGACCTACACAAAGTTCGGATTAAAAAGTTTCCAAAATTTTTTCATAAAAATAAAAATTAATTTTAATTTTTTTTTTAAATTCAAAAATTTTAAACGGGTCGGCCCGACCTAAGCCGGGCCACGGCCCGGGCTAGGTTCGGGTTTGGGGGCTTTAGGCCGGGCCTAAGCCCGGTCAACTCGGGCCCGGCCCTGCCCGATAGACACCATGCATCCATGCATGGCATCTTTTGTCCTTGAGGAAGAATTGTCATGCTTATTGGCTTTTCTTGGTACAATGCCTTTGGATATGCTTGTTTCTGAAACCTATATGTTTAGCATATGCTATGTTTTCTTCTTCTTATATATTCTGCCTTTTTGGGAACTTCTATGTTTCATTAGACTTCGTATTAGGGCGGAAACTCTTCCAACCGTTTTATTTATTAAAAAAATTAACATTGGGAGCATCGTTGTTTCTTTCACAAACCAAAAATCAATCTTTCTCCTTGAAACAATCTGCATATCATGCATAGAGCTAAAGTACCAGAACTCTATATAAACTCAACACAACTGCACTACTCCTTCACCTATCAAACAACAAAATCAAGCTAGCTAGCTAATAGAGAGATCTCTCAAATCAAGTAACCATGAAGTGTTTGCTCATTGCCTCACTACTTGTGTTGAGCATGTTTGCAACCAAAGCAAGTGCCGATTGCAATTGCTACCAAGGGCAGTACGACCCAGGGAGCGCCTATGAAGCCAATGTGCTCACCGTGCTCCAGAGCATTCAAACGGTCACACCGAGCATGCCAGATTGGAGCTATAGCACACACCTACCGCTGCCTGATGTGTATGGATACTCATATTGCACAAAGAGTATCACTTTAAGCCAGTGCATCTCTTGTCTCGCTAGTACTGTTGGCGATTCTAAGAATGAGTGTCCACGAGCCCTTTCCGCACTCTGTATGGGCAAGTACGGCAACTGCCAGGTTCACTACTTCTGAGGAGGGGATATCATTTATTTAACCTTTAGTTTGTCTTGAGGTGTTCTATGTTCACCTTTTTCCAATGAATAAAGTGGCGCGTTTTTGTGTCTGGTATAATTGATGCTTACATGTTTAGTCTTCTGCCATCTATCGCAATAAATTCTGATCACTGTGATAATAACATTTCATATAAATAACGCTTTTGTGGTATTTAGTGATCGAGCCAATAGGTACCCAAAATCTGCTCTCTAATTAAAGGACCCGTGACAAGCGGGATGGGGCCTTGACATGGGTAACAACAAAATCTTCAGAACAGATTTGTAGCTTTTGTTGCAAACAAATATTATTTGCAGAGAGCTGCTATGCGCACGGACTCTCTCTCTCTCTGTGTGTGTGTGAGTAGAGACATAACGAAAGACGGCAGGATCAGGAATAATATAACTTGAAATGGATGTATAACAGTCTTCCGCTTACATCTCACCAAGCGTTCATGACATATCAACTAGTTTACTAACACCTACTCATCCTGAATAGTTAATCAGAGGGCATATAAGTACCATTTTCAGTTAAAAAAAAGACTCAAGACTAGTATAATTGTACTGTTGGATGACAATCAGAGTGCATGTAAGTGCTATTCTCTGTTCAACCCTTTGAATGAAAAATATCAACTCATTGCAAAGAAAGGGGGCAAATTTTGATGGCCAATTATTTGTCATTTATTTCGATGGGGATATGCCGTCAAAATAATTAACAAATAATTGAAATTATGTTGACTTCGGTCAACAATTATTTCGACGCGTATATCCCGTAGAAAAACAATTGTTGACCAAAGTCAACAAATATCTCCCTTGAACCCCCTTTCTTTTTACTAAAATTTTCATTTTCCCAAATTTTTTCCTTCTCCGTCCTAAAAATTTCCCCCATCTCCTCTCCACTTTTCTTCACCCCTCCACCGGCCTCCCCTCTCCGTGCCGGCCCTTCACCAAATCCGTCTGAGATTTGCCCTCTCCTCTACCCAATCCTCCCTCTCCTCCTACGTCGTCTCCCCTTCTCCCTCCTCCTCCATCCGATCAGGCCCCGAGCCCCCTCCTCTTCGAGCCCACTTGGCTCCGCCTACGAAAATCAGATGAGTTTTTCTCTAAATTCAGTTAATTTGTTAATATTTTGTTAATTTTTTTTTAGGGATTTATGGTTAATTTTAGGTTATGGTTAAGGTTAATTTTAAGGGTTGGGTTAAGGTTACGATTAATTTTGTTGTTAGGGTTATGGTTAAGATTAGGCTTAATTTTTAGTTAATTTTAATTAATTTTTAGTTAATTTTAATGCCAGGTTGGGGTTAATTTTAGGGATTGAGTTACATTTATGGTTAATTTTAAAATTAGGCTTAGTGTTGGAGTTATTAGGGTTAGGGTTATGGTTAATTTTAAGATTAGGGTTAGTGTTGGAGTTATTAGGGTATGGTTATGATTAATATTTTGTTAACTTTAGGGTTAATTTTATTCAGGGTTAGAGTTAATTTTAGGGTCAGAGTTAATTTTAGGGTTAGGATTAGGGTAAGTTAGTTTATTTGTTGAAAATTTTAGTTAATTTTTGGTTTAGGGTTTGGATTGGGTTGTTAATTTTAGTTGATTATAGTTAAGTGTGTGTGTGTGTGTGTGTGTGTGTATTGTTGTTATTTATATAGAATGGAAGCATATGTAACTAAAAATTTGTGTGTTTGTAAGGTTGACGTCGGTATGATTGCTCATGTTTCCTTGCTTTCTTTATACACCAGTCTTTGGTACATGACTTTATCACTTTTAATTCATAAGTACGAAAGTTAGCCTAGGTCATCATACATAGATTAAATCACCAATTAAACCTTAATTAAACCGAAAATATAGATAATTGACATGCCATAAACTAATTAGTTATATACATGTTTCTTGTTTCATTTAATTTTTTTTTGTATGGACATGTATTTGTGTGTGTGTGAGAGAGAGAGTGTGAGACTTACCTTTATGTAATTTTCGTTGCATGGATGCATATTTATTTTAATGGATGTGGATTCTTCATTAATAATATCAATTGTTTAAGCAATTTACTATTCAAACTGAAAATTCTAAAACCCTAAACCGAATACTTAAATAACAGACGATACTGAAACGATAACCATCAAAACCAATCTAATTAAGTGCATGATACTCGATGATGACAAAAAGTAAACCAATATATATTATCATCGAGTATCTTACAATGAAAAAATATCGCGACTTAAAACCCGTCTATCAGTTATATACATACGGTTATCTTCGTGACATAAAACTACGCGTGTGTTGTCAATCTCGAACGATAATTGATCTTCACTGACAACCATCTCGTAGTTTATGCGACGAGAATATTAGTCGCACTATAACCGATAGATTTGTCATGTTTTGGAGAAGTTAAGAATGTATAACGTATACACTTCCCTACATACTTATGCTTTTCATTCGTTTTAAGACGAGTTTCGTCAGTACTTTTTCGCTGGTTCTTCATGTACAAATATAGTTGAGATGATCATCTTAATACTATCAGCATTGAGATGTTTCTTTTCGATTGCAGTGTACTCGGAGAACGGCAGGGATATGCTGTCGAAATTTTCTCGAAGCGAATAAAAACATAATTGCAGAGGGTGTATGCGTTATACATTCTTAATGAGATAGAAGCTTTACCCCCAACAACATGTAACAACCCAAAACTTTATGTACAGAATTTTTTCAAAAATACAGAAAGAAACACCTAAGCCTGAGCACAAGTTATAAATTTAATTTGCTTTTGAATAACAAGAAAGAACTTGTAGCTCATTGGTAAAGCCTTGCACTGCTGTGACGTAGCCCTTGTGTTCGAATCCCCCCAGCCACATATATTTTTAATTGATTTTTCTTTTAATCTTATAGAAGCCCAAAAGTTTACACGTGCACTACACGTAAAATGAAAAGTCACAACAAAAATAAACATATGCAAAATACTATTCATACAGACCCTGACACGTGGCAGCAATCCAAGCCCCCGACCCCACCAAACGACCGGCGAGATCGAGCTTGGGGCCGGCACCGCCGCCCCCCGCCCCCATGACTAATGCCTCAAATTTTCTACCCTGGCATTTTTTGTCCTACCCCACATCCCCCATATTGTTAGATTTTTCTGCACACTTACAGAGGGATTAAAATCACCTCCTTAATCCATTTTAATGCACATTTTTAATTCTCCAATTCAATACCCTAAACCCTAATTTTCCCTATAAATACCACACTATATTTCATCCCTTTCATTCAGAAATCTAGTTCCAAAACTCTCTAAAAATTTTAAATCTAAAAAGTTGTGCAAGTGGAGTTAACTCAAGGCGAAGTTCCGGCGATGTTTCAGGAAGAATCCGGCGACGAAACGGCTCCCCGACAATTCCGATAGCTTCCCCTATCTCTTCTATTATTTTCCAACCTGTAAGTCCCACTTTCTCTCTTCTACTCTTATTAAAACGAAGTCTAATTTCAAAACTTGTCGGAAGCGGAGTTATTTCGACTTCCGATTTCCTTTTCTTTACAAATCCAAATTTTTCTTAATAACAAACCTATCAATTCCATATATATTGTTTAGAAATCATAAATAAACATATTAGAACAAGTTTCATCTCAAAATAATTCGTATGACAATTTCTATTTCACTTTTACAGTAAAATACTATCATATTTAAATACGCCATTGTTTATTCATTTTACCCATAATACCTTTAGGAAACTCAAGAGGTAAAGACCTACCTCATCACAACACATATTCTTGACATAAAACGATAATTTGTGGAACATTAGTTTGTGGAAAAATACGAGTTTACATTTAAATACCATGAACATTCAAAAACCGTTTTCTTTAAAAGTGTATTGCTTAATTCCTTGCAAATACGCCTCTACAGCCCATTCACTACTACAATATGGGGTTGCCCCTACGGCTACAGTAATCCGTAGGGGCAACTTTTTATTGCCACTACGGATTAATCCGTAGGTCCCAATGGTTGTCCTTACGGTGCCTTACGTTTTAATTTAAAAATATTAAATCGTAATTTGTTGTTTGGCCCTATGGAGCCGCAAAAGAAGGACCTACGGTCATATCCGTAGGGACATATAAATGGGTTATTAATAAAAAAAAGCACAGATCAAGTCCTCGATATCGTTCCCAAAATTCTCTCTCTCACTCTCTCGCGCGTCTCGAGCGATTGTTCCCGTGCCTCAGTTTTTTGCCTCGTCGCAACCGCCCTCCTCCCACGGCCCGCCACCGCGTCTCGAGCGATCGTTCCCAAAACTTCCTCGTCGACTTCTTCGTCGCCACCGCCGCGACTCGTCGCTGATTGCGTCGTCGACCACCAGTCTCCTCCGTCGTCTCCTCCACCGTCCGCTACAGGTTAGTAAATCTCCAATTACTTATAATTTTGATGATGTTAGGGCTAGGGTTCTTGGTTCTGCAGGGTTCGGGTAGGGGTGAAGGTTAGGGTTAGGGTTAGGCATCGGGTTTAGTTTAGGTTAGGGTTAGGGTTAGGGTTCGGTTGGGGTTGGAGTTGGGGTTAGGGTTATCTGGATTGGGGTTGGAGTTGGGGTTGGGGTTAGGGTTGGGGTTAGGGTTAGGTTGGGGTTGGGACTAGTCCTTCGGGTTAGGGTTAATTAGTTGGTCTTAGGGTTAGGGTGTTGATTAGGGTTCGGTTGGGGTTGGGGCTAGGGTTAGGGTGTTGATTAGGGTTAATTTGGTTAATTTGGGTAAATTGGGTTAAGTTTGGGTTGATTATGGTGAATTAGGTTAATTTGGGTAAATTGGGTTAAGTTTGGGTTAATTAGGGATAATTTATGTTAGGGCCCCTATTATGGTTAATTGAGGTTAATTAGGTTAATTTGGGTTATTTAGGGTTAGGGTTTAGGGTGCACTAGTTCATTGCAGAAGGATACTCGATGATAACGTAAACGTACAATTTTACCGTAAACGCAAGAAAAATTTAGCCTAAACTTGAAATTTCGAACCCTTAATAACGAAACGTAAACGTAAAACCTATTCATGTTAAATGTTCAAGTTAAAACTAATATATGATACTCGATGATAATATGAAACTTTCATATTCTCATCGATACTCATATATGAAACTCAAAGCGCCACTTAGTCCCCGTCTATCGGTTAACATACGTTCGATGTTTGTCGTAACATAGAACTATACGAAGGTTGTTAAATATCGGACGGTATAGCTCAGTACTAACAACCGTCGTGTAGTCTATGTGACGAGAAGATTCAATCGTATGATAACCGATAGATTTGTCCCGTGTGGACAAGTTAGGAATGTATAAAGTAAACACCTGCATTCACTTGTGTTTTCACCCGTTTCGAGATATTTCGTCGGTACTTTTCCGCTGGTTCTCCATGTACAAAGATAGATTAGATATTCATTTCAACGTTGTTTCACAGCTTTGAAATGATTATCTATTCTATTACAGTGTACTCGGAGAACAGCGGGGAGGTGCTGCCGAAATTTATTCGAAACGGTTGAAAGCACAAGCGAATGGGTGTCCGCTCTATACATTCTTAATATGATAGAAGCCTTATCCCTGACAGCCGAAACTCACACATACAACACGAATACACAACAAACGCATCATTAGAGAGTGATTCAAGATATTCAAGTTAAAACCAATATATGATACACGATGATAATATGAAAGTTTCATATTCTCATCGATACTCATATATGAAACTTAAAGCACCACTTAGTCTCCGTCTATCGGTTAACAACCCTACACTTAAGAGAAATCATAAATTGAAACACACATATATAGAATAAAACTCATACATGAGTATCCTCAAATCTAACTTTGATTATCGATAATTTATTCTTTTCAACGACAAATGCACACACAAAGCATATACACGGATTTTCTCCTTTTTCAGTAACCATCCCGTTCTTAGATTTTTCAATATAGTCATCATAACCTACAATTTATATGTTATACAGTCTAACATGGCTTATGAGTACGTCAGAGTTAAGGACTGGATGTATGTGAATTGGCAACAACGTATGCAACCTAAGTTTGTCGCAGGAGTTGCTGCTTTAATTGAATTTGCACGCGCACATAATAAGATCGTGATAGAGAAGATTCTCTGCCCGTACGATAGATGTGGGAATAAGTACTGGCAGAAGGTAGAATTGGCAGAGCTTCATATCGTAAAACATGGTTTTACTAGACTTTATACAACTTGGCTATATCACGGGGAAGGAGAAGAACACAGTAATGCGGCAGAAGAAGAAGGAGAAGACGATAATGCGGCAGGAGAAGAAGGAGAAGATGGTAATGCGGCAGAAAAAGTAGACGGTAATTTCTTTCCATCAGAAGAAATGGAGGATATGGTAGAGCCTGCCCTAGGTGAATCTATTCGTACCGAAGATGACATTCCTTCCGGTCAAGGACCGCGTGCGGATAAATATAAAAATTTCATGAATGATGCTAGAAAACCAATTTATGAGAACGCAAAGTATTCCACCCTCTCATGGTTCGTCCAACTTTTTCAGATTAAGTGCCTAAATGGATAGAGTAACAAGTCATTCATAATACTTCTTTCGTTCTTGAAAGATTCTATACCCCCGGGAAATAACGTGCCCGACAGCTGGTACGGAGCCCAGAAGATGATGTCTGATTTGGGTCTGAAGTGTGAAAAGATTCAAGCACGTCCTAAAAATTGTGTGTTGTACTGAAAAGAGAATTCAGATTTGAAAGAGTGTCCAACATGCGGAGAGGCCAAATATAAGCAGAAAGATTCTGATAAGAAGCCCGATATACCTGTTAAGACAGAACGATACTTTCCATAACACAGAGGCTGCAGAGGCTATTCAGGTGCAAGAAAACAGCCGAGGCAATGATTTGGCATCACCGTGCTCCTCCAAGTGAAGATGGAAAAATGAGTTATCCAAGAGATTCACCGGCATGGAAGGATTTCGATAGGAGGCACGCAATATTTAGCAGCGATCCTCGCAATGTCAGGCTTGGACTGGCTAGTGATGGTTTCTTCCCATTCAACTATATGGCTGGAAGCCACAGCACATGGCCCGTTGTAATGATAATTTATAATCTGTCGTCTTGGTTGGTTATGGACCAATCATACTTTATGATGCCTCTTCTTATCGATGGACCAAACTCACCGGGAAACAATATCGACGTCTATCTCTGACCTCTGATCGAGGAGTTCAAATCTTTTTTCATCGATGGTGTAGAGACTTACGATGCAAACACAAATACAACCTTCATACTGCATGCGGCTTTAATGTGGGCAATTAATGACTTTTCTGCGTATGAAATGCTATCAGGTTGGTCCGTATATGGTCACAAAGTATGTCCTCATTGCCATCAACATACAACATCGAAATTCTTGAATTTTAGCAAGAAGGTTTGTTATTGCGGCCATCGACGTTTCCTGCCTCTAGACCACCCCTACAGGTTAGACGCTATTCACTTTGATGGTCATCAGGAGCTTCTTGGATCTCCAGCCCCATTGTCTGGAGAGGACGTGACTGCTCAGTGGGATGGTTACAATAATGTGATCTTCGGGATGGATCCGACAAAACAGGTCAAACCACCATTCTGGAATAAGTTAAGCATTTTCTTCGAGCTTCCGTACTGGTCAAAAAAGTTAGTGCGTCATTGTTTGGACGTCATGCATATAGAGAATGGAGTATCCGAGCACATACTCAACTTACTTCTTTGTAAAGACGGGAAATCAAAAGACAACCTCAATGCTCGGATGGATCTACAGGACTGGGAAATTAGAAGTGAATTGCATCCTAAACCGGTAGCGGCTAAACCAGGAAAGTTTATACTTCCCAATGCCGCTTATCATATGTCACAACCGGAGAAGAAAAGATTCCTGCAGGTGCTGCATGATTTGAAAGTTCCCACAGGTTTCTCAGGATCATTCAGCAAGAAGATAAAAATTGTGAAAGGCAAGATCGATGGGCTGAAAAGTCATGATCACCATGTTATCATGGAGCACCTTCTCCCATTGGCCCTCAGGACTTCCCTTCCCCGAATCGGTTGGTCTAGTAATCAACGACTTATGTTGTTTTTTCAGATAGTTATGCGCTAAAACACTGGATGTTGTGACGCTGGAGAAACTAGAAAATTCTATTGCGTTGATACTTTACAAGTTTGAGCGTATTTTCCCACCATCATTCTTCGATATCATAATACACCTAATGGTTCATCTTACAGCTGAGGCTAAGTTAGCCGGACCGGTACAATATCGATGGATGTATCCCGTCGAGAGGTACGTGGAATTTTTCGTTTCGCACAATTTTTAAAATTATTGTTGTCCTGTATGCCCGTATTTATTTATTCAACATATTTTCTTTTGGTACCTCTAAACTCTTAAAAAGTATATACGCAATAGAAATCGACCAGAGGGTTCTATCATGCAAGGTTATCTTCTAGATGAAGCAACAACATTTTGTTCCCGCTATCTGGACGAGAACATTGAGACGAGACTTAATCGGCCTCGAAGAATTCAAGACGGGCCATATGGTAAAACCGATTATAAGAGGGTAGACACTATGTTTATCAACAAGATATACCGGTTTATCTTGCTCAATAGCGCATGTCTTGAAAAAATTAGAGAGTAAGTTTTTTTTGATTAATTTTTATATTTGTGTTTGTCTGTATATGAAATGATATAATATTAATGTCATAATTTATTGTCGAGAACAGAATTCATTTTAACGAGGTACGTGAGGGGCATCCTGATTGGAACGATGAACGATTGGAAAAATATCATCAGGATAATTTTTGCGATTGGGTTGCAGATCATGTAAGTTATTTGAATAACATGTTATTGCTATCAGTTTTAATCTAAACTTATATCGTTATGTATTTGTCGTAAAATTTGTTTTGTTAAATCCATGATCCGAACTTGTCTGCATCATTAGAGAGTGATTCAAGATGTTTAGCTCAGTTTCCTAGTATGGAGGTTGCATATTATAAAGGATTCAGTGTCCTTGGATACAAATTCGAAATTAAGGACATAGAAACATCTAGAACCACTCAGAATAGTGGGATTGCGACGGTAGGATCGGATGGTGTGATTTATTATGGATACTTAAATTGTATACTTGGCATCCAATATCCCGGACGATCAGAACCCTTTTATATATTTCAGTGTACTTGGTACGATACGCGAATCGATACAGATAAGTGGAGAAGCAATCTCGGGACTTAGAAAGATGAATATGGATTGACCAGTATGAACACACGTCGATTTTACGGTCAGGAAGATCCGTTTATCTTTCCGAACCAAGCGTTCCAAGTATACTACTCACAGTGTTTGAAGCATCCGGGATGGAGTGTCGTATGCCGTTGGAAACCCAGGGATGTCTACGATGTCCCAGAATTCGAGGACAGCGATGAGGATGAAGAAGAGAGAAGACTTGGAGTGCTCCGACCATCTGTTTCGAAAGACGGGTTGTCTTCGGCTGATCATGAAGTTACGTGGGTTAGAAATGATATCGATGATGAAATTCAAGTAGATACGTCTAATGCGCCCACGAAACGAAAAAAATTATCCGTAATGTTATATTATTACTTCATATTTTACGATCTATACATATATAGTCAATGCTTGTAATGATTTTCTAATGCGTCCACGAATCGTTTTATCTAGATTTGATGACGATGACGGGAGCAGCGAGGGGCGGCAGGAGCTCCAGCCGCGACACCGGCAGAGCCAGAGGCAGAGCGGTTCTGCCGCCCAGAGAGATGCGTAGGGAGCTTCAGAGGGCCGGTCTTGCACCCCGATCGGAGACCCCTTCTGATGCCTCCTTCCGTGTGGACTTTGCCACACATCCAGATTATTGCACGCATATTCATTTTGAATGTAATATTATAGATATATATGCATGTTCATGTCAAAATTACTTACATTGTCAATGTTTGATTGTCTAGCTGTTGGTGATGCGTCCACATCAGGGACAGAGGCCACTCCCGTACCTCCAGGTATGTTTATATATCATATAGTGCATGTATATTGATTTAGAATGCTATATCATAAATATACATACATTCTTTTTGATCTTACGTACTTACATCTCGGGCTGTAGGTGGTGCCTTCACATCTCCGGCAGAGCCCACCACCGCACATGCGGGTATGTTTATATATTCTATAGTGTATACATCTTGATTTAGAATGCTATATTATTAATATATGCATTCTTTTTGCAATTACTTATATAGCTGATATTTGATTGTCTAATTATAAGTGGTGCATCCTCGTCTGGTGCAGGGGCCACTCTCGTCACTTCCATACCCTCCACTCAGTCTGCAGGTTTGTATGAATAAATATAAAATATTTATTCATTTTACATATCCTTTAAGAATAAACATGAACTTCATGTAATTTTATTGATTTTTATTTTCTAGTTAGAGATGCGTCTACGTCCGGGTCACCGGCTGTTTCTCACCAGAGGAACTATCATCCCGCTCGTGCTGCTGCCCGGGCCCAGGCTCATGCTTCTGTCGCCGGAGGTATATGTCACACTTCAATTTTCGTTAAACCTTGATTTATTAATACCACTTTGTCTTAATATTGATTGTCTTGATATTTCTTGTAAACGCAGGGCCTCCCCATCCCGAGAGGGGGACTCGAGGCCCGAATCAGTCCCACAGGCTGAGGCCCGACAGAGCTACGGGGCGGCAGCATTCCCCCTCTTTTTTACCCTTGATTATCGCTATACCGTTGATTATGCCGAGAGGTTCGCCCGGTATATAGGGGATGAGAGCCGCCTCGTGAAGAACTATCCACTTCACGTTGAGTGGGGCGACCAGCACCGGCGCTCATTCACCCTCTTCTGGGATCAGGCTTGGGTATTAATATATATTTTTATTTGATTTATCCAATATATTTATTATTAACACTTGCAATTTAATAACATTGTTTTTTTGTATTTTCAGTAGGATTACGATTTTCAGCCTGTACCTGACCCTGATCACCCTGGGAGGGTGCTCGATCTTCACGCTTTGTACCATGACCTGATGAAGAACATGCAATCGAAGGTCTGATACAATAGGAATGAGCTAAAGATCGACTGCTATTCCCTGTGGATGGCGACCCCCGAGGCAGAGAGAGCGGCCCTCCTACATACTCCGGCCTTTGCGAGAATCGACGTAGATACATAGCCTCTATTGTGCCAATATTTCGACTCTCAGCACAAACAGGTATGTATTTTAAATGTAATTCATTGTTTAGTATATAATTTATTTTTTTGTTGCTTAATTAGAAAACTAAATCTGAATGTGTTGTGCAGAAACAGGCCAATCAAAATAAAGAGAATAGGAAGTCGGCGAAGAGGGGTCGCCCCATTTATACAGGTGGCTCAAGGAATATTACTCGTGCCATGGAGTTATCGGTAAATTACAATAGACCTACTGTGATATAATGCAATATTAAGAGTTACTTTCTAATATATGTAAATTTTTGGCGAATTGCAGAGAGCTCAGACCCTGGAGCAGGGTGGTACACTGAGCGTGCTGTCCGCGTAGCTTGCCGTCCATGGCACCTCGACAGATCCTACCACGGGCGAGCTTCGATACCCCGACACCGCTACCGTGGAGTATTGCGTAAGTGTTAATATTTATTCAACCCCTATTTGAAATTTTTGTTTTGAAAGGTTCAAATTTAAATGATATACTTATATTTTACTGGTTGATGTGGGTGTAGGAGCGGGTGGATGAGCAGGCGGAGGCATCGAGGATCGATTTTTCTGGACAGAACGATCCGATGCTGCTGACCCCAGTCCTAGACGCCGCACACGGAGGGCACCACTGAGGTTGGGAGAGTGGCCGGGGATTGGGTCCTAGCAGGGCCCATATAAGTTTGGACTCTACTCCGGCGGTTACTTCCTCATTCTCCCGTGAGCTACATTTCGAGCAAGAACTGGACACCTTGAAGGCCACCGTCTAGGAGTTGAAGGAGATGTTGGTATGTATACTACTTAATAGTAAAATATTATGTCATAGTATAGATAGCAACATATCCAATATTAGTACGTAGCCTGAGCTTATTTGGTTGTAGACTTAGCTTTGATTAATCATACATACATAGAACTGTCTAATTAAAATAAACTACGGTTTTCCAAACTAGATATCCAAACGAAGCCTAAGTCCCTAAGTATACATAGATTGGGGTTTCGCAATAACCTGATAATGATACGAATTCGACTAATACACAATTCTTACTCGTTTATTACACACAAAACTGAACAGACGTGACATGGTACATCAGCTGAGCCTCCACATGCATCTCCTTCGGCTGCGGCTCCGCAAGCCACTACCTCGGCTGCGGTTGCGCAGACCACTCTTATAGCTCCACAGCCCGCTCAGACTCCTGCAGCTGCGGCTCCGCAAGCCACTACCTCTGCGGCAGTTGTGCAGACCACTCCTCTAGCTCCACAGCCCGCTCAGACTCCCGCACACTTCGCATTGCTCGAGATGCTGACTTAGGGTATATCCGAGGAGCAGGCGCGCCAGATTACGGCGTTTATCAGAGGTGGAGCTGGACCGAGCTAGGGTAGCTTTTTGATTCTTATATTTTAAACATGTATTTACTTATATGATACATATTGCATATATTTTGGACGATATTGATATTGGTGGTGTTTGCGTGTTCATATTGATTTAGATTGATATCGTATTCTGCTTATTGATTTCTTTTATATATTATGCGTGAGATGTTGATATGAATACCGCGGTATATATTCTGCATGTTGATTACTTTTATATATGATGTATATATTATTGTGCATAGGGCGAGAAAAAACAGGCATCCCTTTTTAAAAGAAATCCTGATAATATGTCCCTACGGATTAATCCGTAGGGCCAAAGTTTGCACCTACCGTTTGTAGGATGTTTTTCGTCACCCCATTGAGATGAGAATACGCACGCGCTTGTCAGGCGCATTACAGATTCCCCCTGTCTAGGGTAGGTCGGGGTTTAATGATTGTGGGGATCCGAATCTCCGGCAGCCGCGGACTAAGCTGCCGTTAATTACCCCTCGCCTTTGGAGCGAGAGAACCTCCGATTGACAGGTTAAACTGGTCATGCGAACTCAATGTGCAGTGTTGTGTTTTGAAGGGGTTTTGGATATATCGGGGGCCCCGCAGAGTTTTGTACGGGGGTTCCGCTACCCGGATAGCGGGCTGGGGGTCAAGGGGCTAGCAGCCCCCTTGCGGGGTGCGGGGCAGTGCCCCGGCCTAAAATTTTTTTCGGGGAGATAGTGTTGTGAAGTGTGTGTGTATCTGTACATATATATACATGTATATATATATAAAAAAAGGAAAAAAAGCGCCCAAAGGACGCGTAGGGTCAGCGCCTTGAGCGTTGTGTGCTTAGGTGCTGTGCGCTTAGGCGTTAGCGCGCCACGTGTCGGCACGTGGGCGCTTTGCGCTTGAGCGCAGAGCGATTGAGCGCAAGCGCGCCACGTGTCGGCATGTGGGCGCTTTGCGCTTGAGCGCAGGTCGCTGGAGTGCCAGCGCGCCACGTGTCGGCATGTGGGCGCTTTGCGCTCGAGCGCTAGCGTACCACGCGTCGGCACGTGGACGCTTGGCGCTTGAGCGCTTCGGCGCCGGCAAGAAAAAGAGGCTTTTAGCCCCAGAAATTCTCGGAAGAGAAATCAGAGTGGAGTTAAACTCCTAAGATGTTTTGGGGTTGATGAAAGGGGTTCTTCTGCTTTCTCCTCTGGTTGCTGGATCTTGAAGATCAGGAGATATGAGATTTTAAAAATCTCTTCTTTTTGAGATCTAATGGAAGATCTGAGTTCCCCTTTATGGGTTTTGTGGTGAAAAACTATTTAGTTTTATAAAATGAAGAGTAAAACTCTTGATTTAATTCAAAAGAAAGAAGAAGGTTTTGAAACCTTGAACAAGGAGAAAAGATCTCAGATCTAAAATTTTTTTTTGGAGAGAGAAAAGTTCTTGGGATATTTTCATCATCCTTGCCTTTATAGGCTATACACTTTACACATAGCCCTTTGGGCTTCACAAAATGGCATTTTGCCTAGCCCATGGCTCATGTGCCATTTCTTTTTGCACATAAGCTATGGGCTTTACAAAAATTTGGCTTTATGCCCATTTTGCATACATTCATGCATAAAAAAAATTACATAAAAATTATTTATTACATGATCTATATTTTGGCATGGAGGAGGCTGGCCGCGGGCTCGACTTGGGCATGGGCCCGCTTGACCTGGGCTTAGGCCCACCTGGTTTGGGGTTGATCTTGACTTTGACTCGGTCAACGGGGGGGGTGCAAATTTTGACCCCAACAAAGTGCCCCCCATCAATAAATGCACACCGCACATTTGAGTTGTGTGCATGAAATTGATGGATCTTGAAGTTGGACTTCGAGGTGGAACATCATTCCAGGGGCGGAGTATCCCTCGGGGGGCATGATTCCCGGGGATCGGAGCATCATTCCGATGAGCGGAGCAGAATTCCAAGACCAGAGCATCATTCCGAAGCGCGGAGCATAATTCTAAGGATCGGAGCATCATTCCGAAGCGCGGAGCATAATTCCAAGAATCGGAGAGTCGGAGCATAATTCCGAGGGTTGGAGCATAATTTCGGAGAGTCGGAGCATCATTCCAAAGAGCAGAGCATGATTCCAGGGATCGGAGCGTCATTCTGATGAGCGGAGCATGATTCCAAAGGGTCGGAGCATAATTCCGAGGATCGGAGCATCATTTCGAAGAGCGGAGCATGATTCCAGGGATCGGAGCGTCATTCCGATGAGCGGAGCATGATTCCAAAGGGTCGGAGCATAATTCCGAGGATCGGAGCATCATTCCGAAGAGCGGAGCATGATTCCAGTGATCGGAGCATAATTCCGATGAGTGGAGCATGATTCCAGGGATCGGAGCATCATTCCGAAGGGCGGAGCATGATTCCAGGGGATCGGAGCATCATTCCGATGAGTGCGGAGCATAATTCCAAAGGATCGGACATCATTCCGAAGAGCGGCAGACATTCTGACCGAAGCATAATTTCGATGCAGAGGCTGATTCCCAGGCGAAGCATAATTCCGACGCAGAGCTTGTTGGTTGACTTGATTCCAAGGCGGAGCATAATTCCGATGAGGAGGTCGTTAGTTGATTCCGAGCCGAAGCATAATTCCGACAGGGAAGGTAGATATCCCGAGGCGAAGCATGATTTCGACACGGGATAAATTCTGGGACAGAGCATGATTCCGCCGCAGAGGTTGTTGGTTTGATTTGATTTGGGTTGATATCAGCATCGCTACACTGGAATATGGTATCATGAGCGAATCATCATTTGTCATGAGAGGATTTGGGAATTGATTTTTTTTCTGTTTGGCATCAGCATCGCTACACTGGAATATGGTACCAGGAGCGAACCATCATTTGCGTTTGCTTATTAGGAAACGATGGCTTAGGAGACAGGTTTTAGGTCCCTATCACCTAAGACTTTTCAATTTTGTGAGCCTTAAGGGTCTCACAAAGCATTTTCTCCTTACGGGTCGTAAGGATCCCGTAAGTGTATTTTCTCCTTGGGAGTCGTGGGGACTCCCAAGTGTGTTTCTCCTTTGTGAGTCGTAAGGATCTCACGCAGGAATTTTCTTCTCACAAAGTTGAAAGGACCTTGTGAGTGCATTTCATCTCTTTCTCACGAGTTTGCGCCCTTTCGGGTTTTCACAAACTCACCGGCAGTCCTGCTATTTTTACTCACGGAGCCCTTTCGGGTTTTCATCCGTGCCCATTTTGCTTGTGGACATACCTTTTTTTATTTTTTTATTTTTGGAAAGATTGGGATTGTTTTACGCCCGTGGATTGTATACGGTTTTGCAGGATGTACGATCCAGACCGTAGGGCCAAAAACATTTTAGGAATTTGTTGGCGTCTGCATCGCTGCATTAGAATATGGTACCAGGAGCGACTCATCATTCGCCGTTGGGGTATGGGATTTGGAATTTGGTTGGCGTCTGCATCGCTGCACTGGAATATGGTACCAGGAGCGACTCATCATTAGCCACTTGGGGATTTGAGTTTTGGTTGGCGTCTGCATCGCTGCACTAGAATATGGTACCAGGACCCATCATTCGCCACTTAGGGATTGGGGAGCGATGGCTTAAGAGACAGGTTTAGATCCCCATCACCTAAGACTTCTCAATTTTATAGGCCGTGAGGGTCCCATAAAAGCATTTTCTCCCTACGAGTCGTAAGGATCCCGTAGGTGCATTTTCTCCTTAGGAGTCGTGAGGACTCCCAAGTGTGTTTTTCCTTTGTGAGTCGTAAGGATCCCACGAAGGTTTGTTCTCCTCATGCATCGTGAGGACACATGAGTGGGTCTTCTTAATGGAGCATAATTCCAAAGGCGGAGACCTGCCGCGTAACTGGTGATTACGGTGGGGCATGGGTATGATGAGAATTATTTGAGCCCGTGGATTGTATACGATGGTCAACTTTGGGACCAACCGTAGGGCTGGGAGAATTTTGAAAAATTGGATTTTGGTTGGCGTCTGCATCGCTGCACTGGAATATGGTACCAGGAGTGACTCATCATTCGCCGTTGTTTTGTTTTTTTGTTTTTTTTGTTTTTTTTGTTTTGTTTTTGTTTTTTTTGTTTTACCGCGATTGCTCTATCATTTCAGCTTTTCTTATCGTGAAAGTCACGATTGCCCTATCATTTCGGCTATTTATTCGCGGTTGCCCCATCATTTCGACTTTATTTTCATTTTCATTTTTACTCGCTGATTTTTATTGCGAGTTGCCCCATCATTTCGGCTTTTCTTTATTTTTCTTTTATTTACACATTTTTTGTTTATTTACATTTTTTTACATTCCCAGTTTAACGACTTAGAGGTCGACTGTTCCCAGTTTAATGATGTGGTGGTCGATTGTTTTCAGAGAAAGGCAGATGACTGAGAGAATCGGTTACGAAGAACTTCGGTCTCCGTTTGTATAAAATTGGCGGTCGCAGTAGGACTGTTTGTTAACACGCCCTTAGACAGTTCTATCTCTCCTGCCTTGTATTGCTTTTCGACCCAATCTTTGAAGACAAAGCAGTCCTCAATGGCATGACCTATCACTCTGTGATAGGGGCAGTATTTGGGGTCGTCGGTCATATTTGCTTCCTGCGGTCTTTTTGACTCCGGCAGTTGTAGACCGTTCCTCAGGGCGTCTTTGAATATTTTACGGATTTTGTCCCTTCTGAAGGAATAGATCTTATCCAGCTTCTCTTTCAGTGGAGATTCTCCTCCCTCTCTGAACACTGGCTTCTGAGGCTGGTTGGCATTAGGCCCGCTCAACCCTTTCTTATTTCGGTTGGCCGAGGTATTGAAAGATTCAGAATCGTCGGAATTTCCGCCTTTGCGATTTTCATCCTTTCGGTTTGTCACGCCCCGCTTCCCAGTGTACGGCGAAGTGGACGTGACGAAGCCCGCTACGTATATACTCAGAAGTACATACACTAAGCGTAACTAAGCAATATAAAGTAAATCACAAGAGACGAATGATATAGAAAAAGAACAGCAACTTTTATTAATAACATTCTTTGTACAATACATGAAAAGGAAATACAACTGAAATGAAAAGCGATGCCTAAATAGTGGCATAACAGGAAATGAAAATACTGGAAAGAACAAGGTACAATATCTAGGGCTCGGGGTCTTTGTGGAACTGCTCCAAATCTTCACCGGTAGGCTCGATCTCAGCTTGGTCCAACGCACCTGACGACATTCAAAGAAGAGAGAAACAGAATGTCGTCAGCGAACAGGTCGCTCGGTAAGTCCCAAAGCTAAGGGAGAAATAGATAGAGAGTAAGAGAGAGAGAGTGACTTTTACAGTTGTATTATATTATTATATTATAGTAGTATGGTGTTAACGCTGTTGTTGTAGTTTGGTACAGAAGGATGCCAGTGTATACGAGAGTGGTCTCAGTATGCTAGAGACCAGGGCAAATGGAAGTACAAGGCTCCGTTATACAACCCGGAATAACGGCAATTGGATTCAGGTTAGGTGACTTAATCTTACCATCTCGTGCCACCTTTAACACCTTCCGTACCAATCTACCCCTTAAACCCCGCAATGTCTTGTTTGTATTGTTATCTTGTAAAATTGTATTGATTGCATGATTAACTGACTGACTGACCGAAACCATGATATCAGGAAACGGTTATAACCGTAGAGTCATGTAAATGGAATACTGGGAAATATGTAAAAGGAATATCCATGGTTCGGTTCAGTCAAGCAGATTGTTAACTGGATTCTGGGATTCATGTATTCATCTTGAGTTGAAATATAAAGAATATAGATTGACTTGAATCATTTTCAAGTCATAAATAGTCAGACTCTAACCCGAGTCAGACTAAAAGAAATGTAATTGGAAGTTCAATAATTGTTAGGGGCCTTATTGTAATTTATAAAACTTGAGGGGGTTTTATGCAAAAAGTACTTTTGTATAGTTTTCAAATTACACCTTAAGTATTTAATATTTGTCTTTATAGTTATATTGAGTGTGAATTTTATTTGTGTTATTCTAGTGAATATATCCTAATAAAAGTATTAATTGATTTATTTGAAACTCATGGTATTTTAATGTAAATTTTAATCTTGTAATTTTTTAGGAAAATATGGAAACTTTATATTATAATAAAATAGGTGTCTAAATGATAATTAAATATATTTTAATACAAGAATAATTTTTAAATAAATATTTTATTTTCCAAAATCACATTTTTCTTAAATGCCGTATTTTAAACCCTTCGAGACCGAATGCTCCTTGCGGAGGTCTGGATCTCACTCTACTAGCCCGCGGGTGCACGATGAACCGTACTATCCCTAACGGGTTCCCCAAAAGTGGGTTGTAGTGGCACTTTGCTTAGGTTTAACAAATACTATTCATTTAGGAAAACGGTTTTATAAATAAAAGGTGTTTATTTGTAAAAGGGTATAGATTTCCGTATTTTAGTTTCTAGGGTTTCCTAAGCCAACTAGCCTATTTCTAAGGTCTAAACGACAAGTCATTAGAAGGCTCAAATCGCCTCTTCACCGTCAATTGCGGCCATGTAAGTGCCAGGTAAGTGGGAAGGAACCACAGTCGTGGGCCTAATTAAAAACCACTAGCCTAGACACACCTGCCTAGACACCACAAGACAATTTAGATAAACGATCGATGTCCATGACATATCGTGCTTTCATTTTAAAAGATTTTATTTAGAATTGTGTACAACTTAAACCTTTCAAGAAAGGTTTATAAAGAATATGGTATTTTAGTGAAAAGTCCTGTATTTTCATATTCTATGTTTTGACGTTTATCAATTAGGGTTATATTTGTGTGTGTGTAGAGGTAGGTCATTACCTCGTGACTTATTTTAAGGTTTAATGAAGTTTTGGAGGCTAAATATGATATATTAAACTTGAAGGTATTTAAGCGCAAGAATACGGTATTTGAAAACGTTATCATTTCATGTGTGAAAACTCATTCAAATTGATTTCTACAAGTTTATTTATCAAGATAAACATATTTAGGAATGAGGGATTTAATTAAAACATGAAAAGTAAACTTTATGGTATTTTTGTGAAAAGAATACGGTTTTACAAGAAAGCTATCATTTCATGTGAGAAACTTTATTTAAATTGGTTTCTATATGGTTAATAGTCATCATGAATATAGGTCGATATTATGGATTAGGTGACAAGTGGAATTTTGTAGGAAAACCGAATCGGAAATTGGTTTGTTCCGATTTCCGTCGGGTTCCAAAAAGTCGTATTTTCTTCTTAAAGAAAAGAGAGATAGAAAAGATGGGACTTACGGGTTTGGCCAAACTAAGGAGGCTAAGGAAGTGATGGTTGTCGATGCGTCGAAAACGTCGCGAAGGTTCTAGTCCGATCGCCGGAATCCGTCGTCGGTTTCGGCAGCGCTTCGCTTCTCGCTCTTTGTACCGAGTTCTCGATAATTTAGGAGAGTGGACTTAGAGTTGTGAGGTGAAATGGTAGAGGGTAGGGGTGTTTATATAGCGCTAGGCTAGGGTTAGGGTTTTAATTAAAAATATATATTTAATATATAAAAATCATTAAAAATCATTAAATTTAGGAGTAAAAGGGATTTATTGGCCAATTTAAAACCGATCCAGGTATAATAAGTGTTCAAGAGGGTTGACCAAGTCAAGAGCCAACTTTTCTCAGTTGGTGACTCGGCCGTCCGGCCAAGTCCGGCCGGCGGCGCCGGACCGAGTCGGCCGATTCATCGGCCGGCGGCGCCGAGTTGGGCCGAGTCAGGCTTCCAGTAGCCGGGGATTTTCTGGGGGTACAATTTGGTATATTTACTTTTTGTTGTCCAGTACATGTTTTGGGAGTTATGGCCTTTTTACCGTTGACTTCCAAAAAAAATTAAAACAAAATAAATACAAAATTAATGTGGGGCATGGGATTTGAACTCCGGTGGCTTGGTTCAGCAGTGCAAGGTATTACTAATGAGCTATAAGCTCCTTGTAATTATTGTGGATTTTAATTATTTAAACTGATAGCAGCAAGAATAAATACTCCTAGTATACATTAAATTTAAAGTAATTTCTTGTACACTAAAAATAGAGTTATTTCATTCTTATAGCTTGTAATTAAAAACAAAAATAATTACCTAAATCTTGTGCTCAGGCTAAAATACCCCTTTGTGGATTTTAAAAATATTTTGCAAAAAATTTGTATAGGAAAAAGTGTATAAGAAAATTAGGGTTGTTACATTCTACCCTCCTTATAAAAATTTCGTCCTCGAAATTTGTAAAAGAAAAGTGTAACAGTGCAAAAAAAGTTTGGCGAATAAAAGTGATACGATGGTGAAAAAAAAAGGCTTACCGGTGTTACCTTGACCTACAGTCTCGGCTTCTACAGCTTCTAATGTGAAGGTCTGTCGCCGTGGTATATTCCTTCTAGCTGGAGGCACATTCTGCCTTTGAGACCTATTTCTATGCCCTCTAGGCATGTCCCTCATTGCCTGTTGGAATTGGTGAGTAGGCTGTGCAGGTAGTGCAAGACGAGTTGCAGGAGCCTGGATGGTTGGCCGCTGCGGTTGGTTGGTGTATGTGTGAGATGAGTTGCTGTTGTAAGGACAGTTCCCAATTCCGTGGTTGGATGCGCCACAAATTAGACACAGGTCTTTTGCACGCCTACAGTCCTTCCACAAATGTCCCTTTCTATGGCAGTAATGACAAATTTTTTCAGTCCTCCTGGGTTCAAACAATGGCCTGAAAGAGACTCCACCTGCCATCTGGTTGGCAGGGCGCTTGACTCCTGCAGACTGAGGTCTGCCCCTCTCTTTTATTACTGCCTCATAACTGTGGGCAGCTTCTAGAGCTTTCTCGTGAGTCAAGAACTTTCCTGTGGCTAGAGCAGCCTTAATCTCGGTGTCCAAACCTTGTTGAAAGCGACGGGCTCTGATGTCGTCCGTCGGTATCAAATGTGTCGCGAATCGGCTCAACATGGTGAATTCAACGTCGTATTCATCTACCGATTTGTCCCACATTGATCCTTGCTGTAGATGAATAAACTGCTGCTCCATGGCGAACCTGGCAGTCACAGGGAAATATTTCGCGTCGAACTTCTCGCGAAATGTCTTCCATTCAATCGGCTGTACCAGACGGGTTTCTTCCGCCTTCCACCAATTGCGAGCATTATCCGTGAGCTGTAGTTTTGCTACACGGACCCAAGCGTTGTCTGGCACTTGAGCTGCTGCCAGATCGTCTTCGATACTTTGTGCCCACTCTTCTGCTTCAAGAGGGCTTCCTTTACCAGAGAACTGCTTTGGGTGCAAAGCCCTGAATTGCTTTACTCCCGGTGCATCGGTCTCAGGACGGTTCAAAAGTTGTTGCTGTCCCTCGAGAAGACTGCAGATTGCCTCAAATAGCATCGTTTGCTCAGTGGGTAGTGCAGGAACAGCGGGTGTAAGAGGTAGTGCTGAAGGGGTGTTGTTGATGTTGGTGCTGGTGTTGTTCGGGGAATCCATAACCCTGAAGAAGAATTTGGGTTAGGACAGATTCAAATACAGGAAATGATAGAATTCAAGGAATAGAAATTGTAAGATTCAAGAAACATGAATTGTAAAGAATGTTTTAGTTGCTGGTTCTTGTGTTATATTGCTTGGGTTGTTCACGCAGACCAGAACTGCATGATAGGAATTCATACAGCTCTGACCTGCATGGGCCACCAACAAAACCTGTCACGCCCCGCTTCCCGGTGTACGGCGAAGTGGACGTGACGAAGCCCGCTACGTATATACTCAGAAGTACATACGCTAAGCGTAACTAAGCAATATAAAGTAAATCACAAGAGACGAATGATATAGAAAAAGAACAGCAACTTTTATTAATAACATTCTTTGTACAATACATGAAAAGAAAATACAACTGAAATGAAAAGCGATGCCTAAACAGTGGCATAACAGGAAATGAAAATACTGGAAAGAATAAGGTACAATATCTAGGGCTCAGGGTCTTTATGGAACTGCTCTAAATCTTCACCGGTAGGCTCGATCTCAGCTTGGTCCAACGCACCTGACGACATTCAAAGAAGAGAGAAACAGAATGTCGTCAGCGAACAGGTCGCTCGGTAAGTCCCAAAGATTAGGGAGAAATAGACAGAGAGTAAGAGAGAGAGAGAGTGACTTTTACAGTTGTATTATATTATTATATTATAGTAGTATGGTGTTAACGCTGTTGTTGTAGCTTGGTACAGAAGGATGCCAGTGTATACGAGAGTGGTCTCAGTATGCTAGAGACCAGGGCAAATGGAAGTACAAGGCTCCGTTATACAACCCGGAACAACGGCAATTGGATTCAGGTTAGGTGTCTTAATCTTACCATCTCATGCCACCTTTAACACCTTCCGTACCAATCTACCCCTTAAACCCCGCGATGTCTTGTTTGTAATGTTATCTTGTAAAATTGTATTGATTGCATGATTGACTGACTGACTGACCGAAACCATGATACCAGGAAACGGTTATAACCGTAGAGTCATGTAAATGGAATACTGGGAAACATGTAAAAGGAATATCCATGGTTCGGTTCAGTCAAGCAGATTGTTAACTGGATTCTGGGATTCATGTATTCATCTTGAGTTGAAATATAAAGAATATAGATTGACTTGAATCATTTTCAAGTCAGAAATAGTCAGACTCTAACCCGAGTCAGACTAAAAGAAATGTAATTGGAAGTTCAATAATTGTTAGGGGCCTTATTGTAATTTATAAAACTTGAGGGGGTTTTATGCAAAAAGTACTTTTGTATAGTTTTCAAATTACACCTCAAGTATTTAATATTCGTTTTTATAATTATAATGAGTGTGAATTTTATTTGTGTTATTCTAGTGAATGTATCCTAATAAAAGTATTAATTGATTTATTTGAAACTCATGGTATTTTAATGTAACTTTTAATCTTGTAATTTTTTAGGAAAATATGGAAACTTTATATTATAATAAAATAGGTGTCTAAATGATAATTAAATATATTTTAATACAAGAATAATTTTTAAATAAATATTTTATTTTCCAAAATCACATTTTTCTTAAATGCCGTATTTTAAACCTTTCGAGACCGAATGCTCCTTGCGGAAGTCTGAATCTCGCACTACTAGCCCGCGGGTGCACGATGAACCGTACTATCCCTAACGGGTTCCCCAAAAGTGGGTTGTAGTGGCACTTTGCTTAGGTTTAATAAATACTATTCATTTAGGAAAACGGTTTTATAAATAAAAGGTATTTATTTGTAAAAGGGTATAGATTTCTGTATTTTAGTTTCTAGGATTTTCTAAGCCAATTAGCCTATTTCTAAGGTCTAAACGACAAGTCATTAGAAGCCTCAAATCGCCTCTTCACCGTCAATTGCGGCCAGATAAGTGCCAGGTAAGTGGGAAGGAACCACAGTCGTGGGTCTAATTAAAAACCATTAGCCTAGACACCACAAGACAATTTAGATAAACGATCGATGTCCATGATATATCGTGCTTTCATTTTAAAAGATTTTATTTAGAATTGTGTACAACTTAAACCTTTCAAGAAAGGTTTATAAAGAATATGGTATTTTAGTGAAAAGTCCTGTATTTTCGTATTCTATGTTTTGACGTTTATCAATTAGGGTTATATTTGTGTGTGTGTAGAGGTAGGTCATTACCTCGTGACTTATTTTAAGGTTTAATGAAGTTTTAGAGGTTAAATATGATATATTAAACTTGAAGATATTTAAGCGCAAGAATATGGTATTTGAAAACGTTATCATTTCATGTGTGAAAACTCATTCAAATTGATTTCTACAAGTTTATTTATCAAGATAAATATATTTAGGAATGAGGGATTTAATTAAAACATGAAAAGTAAACTTTATGGTATTTTTGTGAAAAGAATACGGTTTTACAAGAAAGCTATCATTTCATGTGAGAAACTTTATTTAAATTGGTTTCTATGTGGTTAATAGTCATCATGAATATAGGTAGATATTATGGATTAGGTGACAAGTGGAATTTTGTAGGAAAACCGAATCGGAAATCGGTTTGTTCCGATTTCCGTCGGGTTCCAAAAAGTCGTATTTTCTTCTTAAAGAAAAGAGAGATAGAAAAGATGGGACTTACGGGTTTGGCCAAACTAAGGAGGCTAAGGAAGTGATAGTTGTCGATGCGTCGAAAACCTTGCGAAGGTTCTAGTCCGATCGCCGGAATCCGTCGTCGGTTTTGGCAGCGCTTCGCTTCTCGCTCTTTGTACCGAGTTCTCGAGAATTTGGGAGAGTGGATTTAGAGTTGTGAGGTGAAATGGTAGAGGGTAGGGGTGTTTATATAGGGCTAGGCTAGGGTTAGGGTTTTAATTAAAAAAATATATAAAAATATATAAAAATCATTAAAAATCATTAAACTTAAGAGTAAAAGGGATTTATTGGCCAATTTAAAACCGATCCAGGTATAATAAGTGTGCAAGAGGGTTGACCAAGTCAAGAGCCAACTTTTCTCAGTTGGTGACTCGGCCGTCCGGCCAAGTCCGGCCGGAGCCCCGGACCGAGTCGGCCGATTCGCCGGCCGGAGGCGCCGAGTCGGGCCGAGTCAGGCTTCCAGTGGCCGGGGATTTTCTGGGGGTACAATTTGGTATATTTACTTTTTGTTGTCCAGTACATATTTTGGGAGTTATGGCCTTTTTACCGTTGACTTCCAAAAAAAATTAAAACAAAATAAATACAAAAATAATGTGGGGCATGGGATTTGAACTCCGGTGGCTTGGTTCAGCAGTGCAAGGTATTACCAATGAGCTACAAGCTCCTTCTTGTAATTATTGTGGTTTTTAATTACTTAAACTGATAGCAGCAAGAATAAATACTCCTAGTATATATTAAATTTAAAGTAATTTCTTGTACACTAAAAATGGAGTTATTTCATTCTTGTAGCTTGTAATTAAAAACAAAAATAATTACCTAAATCTTGTGCTCATGCTAAAATACCCCTTTGTGGATTTTAAAAATATTTTGAAAAAAATTTGTATAGGAAAAAGTGTATCTTTTAGTATAAATATCGATATGTATATTGATTGAGTTCGAATGAATGCTTAACCCGAAATATAGGAGAAGAGATAGGTCCCACCGGGCGTGTCAGAATCTGTAGGGTGTTTTTCGTCACCCCATTGAGATGGGAATACGCGTGCGCTTATCAGGCGCATTACAGATTCCCCCTGCCTAGGATAGGTCGGGGTTTAATGATTGTGGGGATCCGAATCTCCGGCAGCCGCGGACTAAGCTACCGTTAATTACCCTTCGCCTTTGGAGCGAGAGAACCTCCGATCGATGGGTTAAACTGGTCATGCGAACTCAATGTGCAGTGTTGTGTTTTGAAGGGGTTTTGGATATATCGGAGGCCCCGCAGAGTTTTTTACGGGGTCCCGCTACCCGGATAGCGGGTTGGGGGTCAAGGGGGCTAGCACCCCCTTGCGGGGTGCGGGGCAGCGCCCCGGCCAAAAATTTTTTTAGGGGGGACGATGTCGTGAAGTGTGTGTGTATCTGTACATATATATACATGTATATATATAAAAAAAAGAGAAATAAAGCGCCCAAAGGACGCGTGGAGTCAGCGCCTTGAGCGCTGTTCGCTTAGGTGCTGTGCGCTTAGGCGCTAGCGCGCCACGTGTCGGCACGTGGGTGCTTTGCGCTTGAGCGCTGGAGGCTCGAAGCGCCAGCGCGCCACGTGTCGGCACGTGGACGCTTTGCGCTAGCGCGCCACGCGTTGGCACGCGGACGCTTGGCGCTTGAGCGCTTCGGCGCCGGCGAGAAAAAGAGGCTTTTAGCCCCAGAAATTCTCGAAAGAGAAATCAGAGTGGAGTTAAACTCCTAAGATGTTTTGGGGTTGATGAAAGGGGTTCTTCTGCTTTCTCCTCTGGTTGCTGGATCTTGAAGATCAGGAGATATGAGGTTTTAAAAATCTCTTCTTTTTGAGATCTAATGGAAGATCTGAGTTCCCCTTTATGGGTTTCATGGTGAAAAACTATTTAGTTTTATAAAATGAAGAGTAAAACTCTTGATTTAATTCAAAAGAAAGAAGAAGATTTTGGAACCTTGAAGAAGGAGAAAAGATCTCAGATCTAAAATTTTTTTTTGGAGAGAGAAAAGTTCTCGGGATATTTTCATCATTCTTGCCTTTATAGGCTATACACTTTACACATAACCCCTTGGGCTTCACAAAATGGCATTTTGCCTAGCTCATGGCTCATGTGCCATTTCTTTTTGCACAAAAGCCATGGGCTTTACAAAAATTTGGCTTTATGCCCATTTTGCATACATTCATGCATAAAAAAAAATTACATAAAAATTATTTATTACATGATCTATATTTTGGCATGGAGGAGGCTGGCCGCGGGCTCGACTTAGGCATGGGCCCGCTTAACCTGGGCCCACCTGGCTTGGGGTTGATCTTGACTTTGACTTGGTCAACGGGGGTTTGCAAATTTTGACCCCAACACCGTTTAATCCGTAGGGTGAAACGTTGCCCCTACATATATTTTGCCCTTATGATCTCAGTAAGAGGGGTTAGACTTGTCCTATGGATTGGACCGTAGGGACATACACATGCCCCTACACAGTTATTCATAGGGACAATGTATCAGGCTAGCTGATATTTTGCCCTTACACATCTGGACCTACGCATGGAGCCGTAGGGGCATCTATTTGGCCCTACGGAGTTATCCGTAGGGACAACTATTTTATTTTATAAACCCATAAATTAAATAACTTTTTAGTCCCTACAGTATAATCCGTAGGGACAGATGGACCTATGCATTAAGCCGTAGGGGTAAGTATTTAACCGTAGGGGCATATTTAAGGCTAAGACTTGCACCTGTGGCGTGTGCACCTACGGGGTATTTTCGTGCCCCTACGGTTATAGCCGTAGGGGTAGTGGTTTGTTCCTACGGATTTATCCGTAAGGGCAACCCCTATTTATATTAGTGATTTTGGGGAACCCTGATCGGGATGGTGCGGGTTATCGCACATCCTCGGGCCTAGTTGAGCGAGATGCAGACCTCTGTAAGGACCATTCGATCTCGATGGAATTTTTAATGCAATTTTTAAGAAAAATGTGATTTCTATTTAATAAATAAGTTTTATTTTTAAATACACACACACACACACACGCTATCAAAATATCTATTTTAAGTATACAATATATATATTCCATGTTTTCTAAATCAAAGGAATCACCAATTTCATGAAGCTACTATTACAATTTAATACAATTCCAATATTACATTAAAATACCATATACAATGTAATCTAGGTTCTATTCACTAGAAAAATTCATTTTTATAAAAATTACAACTATGAAAACCCTAAAGACGATAATTAAATACTTGAGGTGTATTTTGAAAATATATCAAAACTATTTCTCATAAAACCCCCTCAAGTTATATTAATTTGCAATAAGGACCGTAGTAAACATAGGTTTAAGTGGGATCGGTTCTCTTGAGGCTCAGGGAGCCGGAGAATATGGGTGCTTGCCTATCTAAGGTAGACAACCTAAAAACAGTATTATCAATACGGTAATTGTCTTGGAAAAAAACACAAATCCTTCCGTTCATATGCAGTAGTTACCGATAATATCAAAATTAATTCAGGACTTCAATTTCTTTTAAAGTGTCTGACTCAGACAGAGTCGTAATCTAATATGAAATCAATCTGACTTGAATTCAATTCAAGTATAACTGCAATACAACATGAATCCATGAATGCCAGAATACAATCTATAACAACATGAACATGATTTGAACCGAATCATGGATATACTCTCATTACATGACTATCCATTTATATTCATTCCGTTTACCTGATATCATGGTTTCGGCAAGTTTTCCATTTACTACAAGACAATACAATACAATCAGTACAATCAATATAATAAACATTACGAGATTTATAAAGGGGTAGACTGGTACGGAATATGTTAAAGGTGGTACGAGGTGGTCACTAAAAGACGTAATTACATCCATGTCGTTGTTCCATGGTATTATCGACGGATTCTCCAAACAATACCAGCACAAACTTCAATAACACACCACCACCTCTACCGCTTATGTCTACCGTTGTTGCTCCAATTAATGAGCAGACGATACTGCTTGAGGCAATTCAAAGCCTCCTGGAAGGACAGCAGCAGCAGACTGCTATCTTACTGAACCGTCCAGAAGCAGAAGCGCTCGGAGTGAAGCAATTCCGGGTATTGCACCCAAAGCAATTTTCGGGAAAGAGAGCCATCTGGAAGCTGAAGAATGGGCTCAGAGCATCGAGGACGATCTGGCAGCAGCACAAGTGCCAGAGATCGCTTAAGTACGAGTTGTGAAACTGCAACTCACCGACAACGCCCGAGTTTGGTGGAAGGCGGAAGAAAGCCGTCTTGACCAGCCGATCGAATAGAAAACCTTTCGTGACATGTTCGACGCTAAGTACTTTCCAGAGACTGCCCGATTTGACATGGAACATCAATTCATCCACCTACAACAGGGTTCGATGTGGACCAAATCTATGGATGAGTATGATGCTGAGTTTACCATGCTCAGTAGGTAAGATATGTCTCAATATTCGATTTTTTTATATCACATACCACACAGCTAACACAAGACCGCAACAGGTTCGCGACACACTTGATACCGACTGTTGAGATCAGGTCCAGACAATTTCAGCAAGGGTTAGATTCAGAGATCCAAGCTGCCTTAGCTACAGAGGATTTCCCAACCCATGAACTGGCTCTGAAAGCTGCCCATCGATATGAGGCAGTGGTGAAGATGAAGGGTAGACCCCAATTTTCCGGAGTGAAGCGCCCTGCCACTCAGATGGCAGGAGGAGCCTCTTCATGGCCAACTATTGAACCCAGGAGATCGGAAGAAAAAAATAACCGGCCAAGTCCAGATTTTTGCTTCTACTGCAAGAGGGATGGACACCTGTGGAAGGACTGTAGGCGCGCAAAAAGCCTGTGCTTAGTTTGTGGTGCATCCAATCATGGAATTGGAACATGTCTTTATAGATGCAACTCAGTTCCAACTCACAACACTTATCCGCAGCGGCTAGCTATCCAGGCTCCTGCACCTCGTATTGCTCTTCCAGCTCCACTTCAACGTGGACCTCCTGCACAGCCTAATCACCAATTCCATCAGGCATCGAGGAACATGCCTCGAGGGCAGAGGAACATGCCCTAAGGACAGAGGAATATGCTTCCAACTAGGATGAATGTACCCCGACGACAGGCTTTCACTTTAGCGGCCGTAGAAGCCGAGACTGTAGACTAAGGTAACCCTGGTAATTTCCTTACATCTTTTTCAATCTTACCAAAACTTTTGGATTCTTTCGTTCTTCCAAATATTTTTCATGCACTATCAATAGTTCTATCACCAAACATCTTTTGAATCTGTTACACTTTCCTTCCATAAATTTTGAGGACGAAATTTTTATAAGGAGGGTAGAATGTAACAACCCTAAACTTTTTGTACAGAATTTTTTCAAAAATACAGAAAGGAACACCTGAGCCTGAGCACAAGTTATAAATTTAATTTACTTTTTGAACAGCAAGAAAGCACTTGTAGCTCATTGGTAAAGCCTTGCACTGTTGTGACGTAGCCCCTGCGTTCGAATCCTCCCAGCCACTTATATTTTTAATTGATTTTCCTTTTAATCTTATAGAAGCCCAAAGGTTTACACGTGCACTACACGTAAAATGAAAAGTCACAACAAAAACAAATATGTGCAAAATACTATTCATACAAACCCTGACACGTGACAGCAATCCAAGCCCCGACCCCACCAAACAACCGGTGAGACCGGGCTTGGTGCCGGCGCCGCCGGTCCTCCCTGTGGCTAATGCCTTAATTTTTCTACCCTGGCACTTTTTGGCCTACCCCACTTCCCCCATATTTTATAATTTTTCTGCACATTTACAAAGAGATTAAAATCACCTCTTTAATCCATTTTAATGCATATTTTTAATTCTCCAATTAAATACCCTAAACCCTAATTTTCCCTATAAATACCACACTACATTTCACCCTTCTCATTCAAAAATCTAGTGCCAAAACTCTCTAAAAATTCTAATTCCAAAAAGTTATGCAAGTGGAGTTAGCTCAAGACGAAGTTCCGACGACGTTTCGAGAAGAATCCGGAGACGAAACGACTCCCCGATGATTCCGATAGCTTTCCCTATCTTTTCTCTTATTTTCCAACCTGTAATTCCCACTTCCCTCTTCTACTCTTATTAAAACGAAGTCTAATTTCAAAACTTATCGGAAGCGGAGTTATTCCGACTTCCGATTTCCTTTTCATTACAAATCCAAATTTTTCGTAATAAAAAACTTATCAATTCCACATATATTGTTTAGAAATCATAAATAAACACATTAGAATAAGTTTCATCTCAAAATAATTCGTTTGGCAATTTCTGTTTCAGTTTTACAGTAAAATACCATCATGTTTAAATACGCCATTGTTTATTCATTTTACCCATAATATCTTTAGGAAACTCACGAGGTAAAGACCTATCTCATCACAACATATATTCTTGACATAGCATGATAATTTGTGGAACATTAGTTAGCGGGAAAATATGAGTTTACATTTAAATACCATGAACATTCAAAAACCGTTTTTTAAAGTGTATTGCTAAATTCCTTGCAAATACGCTTCTACAACCCATTTTGGGGAACCCCGACTGGAATGGTGCGGGTTATCACACATTCTCGGCCTTAATAGAGCGAGATGCAGACCTTCGCAAGGAGTATTCGATCTCGATGGAATTTTTAATGCAATTTTTAAGAAAAATGTGATTTCTATTTAATAAATAAGTTTTATTTTTAAATATATACACACACACACACACACACACACTATCAAAATATCTACTTTAAATAAACAATATATATTCTATGTTTTATAAATCAAACGAATTACCAATTTCATGAAGCTACCATTACAACTCAATACAATTCCAATATTATATTAAAATACCATATACAATGTAATCTATGTTCTATTCACTAGAAAACTTCATTTTTATAAAAATTACAACTATGAAAACCCTAAAGACGATAATTAAATACTTGAGGTGTATTTTGAAAATATATCAAAACTATTTTTCATAAAACCCCCTCAAGTTATATTAATTTGCAATAAGGACCCTAGTAAACATAGGTTTAAGCGGGACCGGTTCTCTTGAGGCTCAGGTAGCCGGAGAATATGGGTGCTTGCCTATCTAAGGTAGACAACCTAAAAACGGTGTTATCAACACGGTAATTGTCTTGGAAAAAGATACAAATCCTACCGTTCATGTGCAGTAGTTACCGATAATATCAAAACTAATTCAGAACTTCAATTTCTTTTAAAGTGTCAAACTCAGACAGAGTCTCAATCTAATATGAAATCAATCTGACTTGAATTCAATTCAAGTATAACTGCAATACAACATGAATCCATGAATGCCAGAATACAATCTATAACAACATGAACATGGCTTGAACCGAATCATAGATATACTCTGATTACATGACTATCCATTTATATCCATTCCGTTTACCTGATATCATGGTTTTGGCAAGTCTTCCATTTACTACAAGACAATATAATATAATCAGTACAATCAATACAATAAACATTATGGGGTTTATAAAGGGGTAGACTGGTACGTAATATGTTAAAGGTAGCACGAGGTGGTCACTAAAAGACGTAATTGCATCCATGTCATTGTTCCGTAGTATTATCGAAGAAGCCTTGTACTACGGGTTACCAAACTCCACGGTGTAAGTTGGATTCCTCTTTATACACTGGCATATTCTGTACCAAGTTACAACAACTACGTTAGTATAACAAATATAATATTATCTACTTCACATGTTCTATTCTTTGTCTATTCTTCTCCTTCTTTTTTTGGGACTTACTGAGCGATTGTTCGCTGACGATATTCCTATTTCTCTTCTTCTTTGGAATGTTGTCAGGAGGACCCGACTCTGAGAAGTTCGAGACCAGCCAGAAGCACTTAGAGCAGTTCACAGAAGACCATGAGCATTGACTTTACTTGTACTCATTTTATTTTCAGTTCATGCTATTGTTTAGGCATTGAATTCCAGACTTGTATTTATATTTCCAGTTGTATTGTAAAGAAATGTTGAATAAATAAAAGTTGTTGTTCATGTCTCTTGTGTACATTTTACTTTATATTGCTTGGTTACGCTTAGCGTATTTACTTCTGAATAAATACGTAGCGGGTCTCGTCGCGTCTTCTTACCGTACACCGGGAAGCGGGGCGTGACACGGCCGTTACCCTTTGACATCCAAGATAGAGACGTTAATATATCCGAATACGATAAATCTCTAAAATGTATTTCCAAGACACCGTTGACATTCTCTTCTTTGTCTATAGCCATCCCGTTCTTAGCATTCTCAATGCAGTATAAAATTGTTAATATCGTGTATGATTTGAAAATATTTGTTATGATATAATAAATAATTATGAACTGTCTTAGGATTTACGTATCGGAAAAGAATGAATAAGACTTGGATAAATAAGAACAAGTTTGGTCCTGAATTTCGTAATAGTGTAGAAGAGTTTATGTAATTCTCGTCAAGAGTGGTTGGTAGTCGGATCCCCGTCCCTGTAGGAAATGTTGTAACGATAGAAGTGATAGTCGAGGGGAAAAAAAACATTTTCAAAGTCTGGGTTCCGAAACAAATTTCCCCTATTTTAAATTAATTATATTAAATCCTCATATTGATACTGTCTTTGTAGATTCCTTAAGCTTCATGTACATCAAATCCAGTATATATCTTCAGCTGCTCATTCCTGTCCAAAGTGCTCAGAGACACATAGGTGGCATCGTTGCATCACACACCAGATGTCATATATATATGAATTTCTTCTTGAAACAAACTACAAGCATCATATATGCATATATCCAAAATCCAAAACTATATATATAAACTCAAACACAACTACACTACTCCTTCACCAATCAAACAAGGAAAAAAAAATTAAACAAATTAAGTAGAAAACAAGTAGAACTATGAAGAACTTGCTCATTGCCTTTGTACTTGTGTTGAGCACGCTTTCATGGAACGCATGTGTCAATCCATGCAGCTGCGACAACGGGGTGTACGACCAAGGCGGCACCTATGGAGCCAACGTGCTATCTCAGTGTCCTTGAGAGCCTCAAAACAGTCACGGTGACCACACAGGGTTGGAGAGCTACAGCACGCACCTACCGTCGCCTGATGTGTACGGAGATTCGTCTTGCCTGACGACTATCCAGGCGGTTGACTGCATCTCTTGTCTAGATACTACCGCCGGCAGAATCATGGGTGAGTGTGCGGGGTCGTATTCGGCGTACTGCACAGGCGAGGACAGCCGTTGCATGGCTCACTACTATTGAGTTGACCTGATGTTTTCCTTTTCTGGTTGCGGCGTGTTTCGAACATGATGATTTCTCTGTTGCAACTGATCACATGACCCGCTCTTTGTAATTTTCCCGGTGTGATTTTGTATGCAGTACGGAGTGCTTCTCTCTGTTCATCTTTGCGAACGAATAAAATCGTCTTCTTGTGTCTTCATATAATTCTGTCTTCTGCTATGTAACATAATTTCTTTATCACCGTGAAATAAATGGCAGGAATAAATTTCTAGCTTCTGTTGCAAACAAATCGCAGAGTGCTGCGTGTGCGGACTATATATCTCGTTTTGAGTAGAGACAAATTTATAACGAAAATGCATAACCAGCAATAACATAACTCGAAGAATTGCAATAGAGATAACAGTCTTTTGTTTGTATCTTATCGAGCATTGAAATTCCAATCAACTGATGAAGAAGCACCTACAATCCTGAATAATTAAGTCAGAGAGGATTTAAGTGTTATTACAGTAAAAAAAAGAGAAAAAAAAGACTAATTTCAAAATGTTGCCTGCCAACAAGAACTTGAAGAGTTATATACTGTGGATGAAGAATTGAAGCATAGATGGATAGAGGATATTAATATCCTGTTATCTATTTGTATCATGTGTCATAAATCATATATAACTGGTGTTCTTACTATATATTGCAAGCAAAAAATTATAATAAATCAATAGAATTTTCTTTCAAATTAATCCTATGATCGCAAGTTTGACATCCTTAGAAAGACTTAAATGATTAGCCGAACATAAATTGTTTTATAACAGAAAATACATTTTGTAGTTCAACGCCACTTTACAACATTTTAGATTATTTATTTAGTTCAATATATAATCTAAAGAAATCTTGGCTTCTCTCTTTTCCCCCCTCTTTAGAAAAAAATTAGCTAATTAGTACCTCTAAGAATATTCATTAATAAAAAAATCGATCCATATGATCCAGCCTAGCTAATCAACTAGGTCCATCCCGTATGAGAGAACAATCTGTGGAACCGATCAGGATCCTAATCGTTAATCATAACATGCTGAGACGGTGTTTTGTCACTATTAAATCATATGTGAGATTATATAAGTGCGATACAGGTTAACTTTAAAAGTTTTTTGTGCAATTAATCTGAAAATTTATCTCAAATCAATTATTTAATTCTTAGACATAGATATTTATCTGTATCCAAACCTGTCCATGAGTGTATATTCTGAAAGCTACATATGCAAAAGTTACCAAAATGAATCTTCAGTTGACTTAGCTTAGAAATTCTATTTTACGACTGCCGACGGAATCTTAGTTTCACACTTTCACTTCCTTAGCTTAGAAATTATATGTTTTCAGCGCGGAAAGAACCTTTGTTATAACAACATTCTTGTCTATGCAGTAGTAATACACATCGAATGCCGAAAAAGGCGGCATATTTTGATTCTCTCACAAACCAAGAAGTTTTCTCTCTCCTTGTAACAAACTACAGATGGTATCATATCACGAATAACTCTACTATAAATTCAACACACAACTACATAATTATACTCATCCAACAATCAAATTAACAACAAATTAAGCAAGTGGAACAATGTAGTACTTTCAAATTATTGCCTTTCTGCTTGTTTTGAGCGTGTTTGCAACGAAATAGACTGCTGCTGACTGCGGCTGCAGCGGCGACAAGTACGACCCAGGCAGCTCCTATGAATCCAATGTAAACAGCTTGCTCGAGACCTTGCGAACAGTCACCCCAACCACTCTGACCAGGAGCTACGGCATGTTGAGATCGTCACCTGACGTGTCTGGAGACGCATCTTGCATGGAGGATATGCTGGTTAGTGACTGCTTGTCTTGTCTCAATGGTACGGTGAACGGTATCAATGATGTTGTTAAGTGCTCACTTTAGGTATATTGATACAAAACATACAATTAAGCATAACGGAAATACATTGTATCTATAAAGGTTTACCGATATACTTGGTTTGATTTGTATGATCGTTCCTCACCCACGTCACATTGTAGATCTGATTGATGTGAAAAAGTGGTTATAGTAAGTAAATAAAGTTAACCGTAATTAATAACGGTGTTGTGTATAGCTAGCCGAGATGAGTACAGGTCGTCCGCAGGGATGAGTGGAACTTTTAATTTTACTTTAGACGAGTTGATTAAAAATAAAGAAGAGTGATTCTAGATCTATGTTGAACACGGATATAGAATATATAAGAAGAGAGTTTGTAGGGTTCGTTAGAATTTAGTAGCAACGGATGATTAAATAAATATGACTCATTTTATCTTTTAATAGATTTAAAACTAGATCGACAGTGATTAAAAAAGATTAGGATTTTTGGAGGGAATAGGATTCCCACCCTTAACCCTTATCTTTGTTAGTGTATATGCCCTAGAGACCATTACTGTATCATACTAGTTTGTATATTATTTGATGGAAGCTTGGGATATTCACAGTTGTATATACAATCTTGCTCGAAATGGTAGTATGCTACTTGGTTTGTCTCTGCTTTAATATGTGCATGTGTTTCTTTTAGCATATCGCTGATATACATATTAGTAGAGCCCTTAGGATCTTTGCTTGATTACCAGCGTTGTGATGGCACTCGCACTCGTGGGAGCTGGGTGATCTATAAGCACATCCTTATACAGGTCCCTAGTCGTTGGACTATCGAGACAGGGCATCGATACTCCGGAGTAGACTAGCGTATGCGCTAATCATCCCAGCGTGGGAGACGGTCTGTCCCACAGCCGTCAGTACGTCGTACTTGAGATAGTATGCGGGTGCTCGTTAGGTTACGAGTACACTGGACAGGACTCGTCGGGAACTGTTGGTTGGTATTATACCTATCGTCAGTTATCAGTTCCCAGGTGACATGAGTACAGCTTAGTCCGTTGACTTGACACTGTCACTTCGCCTCGAGTGTGTTCCCACTGCACTTTGATTACTACCCTACTACGGCTCAAAGGAGTCGTACAAACAGGTAGTTTTTGGGTGCAGTCCCGAAGCACTTGGAGGCAGTGACGGTTAGACAGAATTCGTCTCTCCCGGTATTGGGGGTTGACATCGCGCTGTGTCCAGAAGAGCCATTACACGAGTAGTCCCTGGCCAGGGCAAGCGAGATATACTGGTAGGTTTCCAGTGTTATTTCAAGGTGTTCTGGGCTACACTCCGACACGACTTGTACCGCTATTAGGGGACTGACGTTCACCACCCCCTAGGCCCGCCATGCGATGTATCAGACGAACAGACCGGACAGTACGGAGATTGTCACATACAGGCTCAGTAGGAGTTCGGATGGGGTTCACCTCGTCAGTCTTCTTATCGACATCTACCTGGGGACCGTTACGTACAGCTAGTGCCGCTTGCGGTCTGTGGTTAAACCCACTGCCAGCGTAGTGTCGAGTCTTTAGAGTCCCACACAGAGAGCTATACGCCTTTAGGAAAAATGAGTAGAGGTCGCATGGTTTTGCGACAGGGTTCGTTCATATTCGCGCACTTGTGCACGTTTGCTGTCCGGACAGTTTATACTAGCGGGCTTTGGTTTAAGCCGGATCCTAGTATATAATTTGGGATTGGTTTTTCTCATTGTATTCGTGTTCCTCGGATCACGAATGCGGGTGCGTATGCACAGTTACTTGAGATTGAGGGAGAGGACCTTGATTAGGGTTAATGGCTATTGTCATTTTATTAACCCTAATGCTTATGTGTGTATTATTGTTAATTGATATTAGTTTAATAATTGTGCATGGTTATGGTTGTTGACCATTTGACCCATTTTGACTTGTTGACCATGTTGACACTTTGACCATCATCATTTCTTTTGGAAGATGCTTTTTGATCCTTGCAAATTGAAATGATAATGGTCATGTCATGATAAGCCATGACAATTATCTAGCTAATTATTCAATTAAAATAATATACACATATTAGTGAGAATGGTTCACATTTTTTCTCATTCTATCATTTGATTTCTCTCTCTTGTTCTTCCTCTCCCTCAAGCTCTCTCCCTCTTATGTGTTGAGAAACACTTGAGCTTGAGAAAAACCCTCTCTTGATCATCTTTACTCTCATCTAGGATTCAAGAACTAGCATTTCTTGCACTCTAGTTACTTCTAGCTTGGAGTTGAAGCCAAAGGTTGAGGCTTTCGGGTGGATCCTTCTTTGACGGGAGAAGACGACAAGGTGACCTCCTTCCACTACTCCAAGGAGCAAGGAGAGAAGGACATAAAGACCAAAGGTATAACCTTTCTAGCACTTAGCTAGTTTCTAGTTAGCTTTAGCAAGTTTTTGTTTAGCAAAGATCCTTTAAAGTCTAGTCCATGTTGCCTAAGCTCATAAAAATCCGATTTTTATTCCGTTTTCCGCCTCCCCGCAAGTACCGGGGTGGGCAACGTGGACTTACAGTGGTATCAGAGCCTAACTAAACATAAACTAGCTAGGTAGTGAAGTGTAACGAAGTTCGAAACCGAAAAATCCAAAAACCAAAATTTCAAAAACCCTAGTTTCTGTTAAAATTTTTTCTGGTCAAAACAAAATTTGTTATACACCTAAAATTGTCTCAGGGTTTTTTAAAGAACACCACCAAACCCGGTCCAGTGATTTGTCTAAACCGCCGCGTTTCCGCGGTAATAGCAAGCTATTGCCGCGGAACCGCCGCCGTTTGGACTCTTCACTGAGTCGAGTTTGGTGCAGTTTTCTTAAGGCTTGGTTTTAGGATTTTTAAGATGGTTTATATGTGCCCAGGTTTTCCAGAATAGAAATTTATTTTTGGGGGCCTATAAATCCGTATTTTTTCCGAACTTCACTACACTTTGACTATGACGGTTATATCTGTGATGTTTGTATGTATTGAACGTCGGTTAATCGCTATATGTCGATTAGTCGGGCTTATACATATCTGTGATCTGTGTTTGATATTGGTATGTGTATATGAATGGGTTGCATTGTCGCGGGTGAATAGCCGGGGTGGATGTGAAATGAGTGTTGTTTTTCCTTTCATTCATTGTAACATGTAAATTGATGTAATATTATTATTTGTATGGCCGCACAACCGGGTCGGGGTTGTAGCCGTTATTGTATAATTCTTTTTACTGTTTTTGCTCCTAGGATAGACCCATGGAGGGGGTGCACAAACTACCGGGTATCTCGAAGTGCCGAGTGGCCTACTCACGGTGGTGAGGGAGGTTGCTTCGCTTCGGGTACTTGGCGGGTAGTTTGCCGTACCCGTAGGGGTCTTGGGTGGGGTATTTGGCTATTCACCGTGACCGTGTAATCCGCTTTTCGTTGCAGGCTCGAACGGATTGCGGATTCCTAGTATATCCAATGTATTCATCTGTGATCTGTAATGTCTATCATTGCTATATATTTATATATAATAACTATTTAGGCGTTGCTTATGTTTTACAGCCGCGCTAGCCCAGCCCCGCTCTGTCGTTAGTTAAGTAACCTAACGGGTGATGACGGGGCCCCGTGGCGAATGCGAATGGCATAAACGTACGTCATATTTTGGTTGTTTTCTGCAATGGTAGGGTTAAATGATGGGACACATTAAAAGAACTAATGCAAGAAAATAAACCAAGTAAAAATCGATTAGAACACTTTGAAAACCACTCGGTTCTTTTCAAAACTAAACTTTTAAACGCGGGGCTTGAACCACTCCTTTTAAAAGCTATCTCGTTCCATCGATTATATCAAGTTCACTACGTTCACGGTTTCGCCAAAACCATCCGTAGCCCTCCGTCATTCCACATGAATGGTCAAAAGTATTCAAGCTATGTATTTTGGCCAAAGTCAAGGCATAGTGATTGGTAGCTATTGGGTATTCATGTGCAGCATAGATAGATGCGTTGGTTTGGGACAGTCGTGCTGCCATTTTGGCCAAAGTCAAGGGTAGGTACGGGTGGGTCCAAATTAACCAGGAGAATGACCGGTAGAACTTGACATGTGACTTATGATATTTTGGCCAAAGTCAAGGTCATAAGAGCATGGGGCAAAAATCCCCATCGGGAGTTTCATAAGTACTGAAACTTGCTAGCGCTGCATACCATTTGGAGTGTGATAATTCTGGTAGGATTCCTTCGGTTTTATCACGCGATGATATTTGGATCCCGATCCTACTGTGAGTATATGCTACTCCTCGGGAAAACTCTCACTTAACGATCAATGCTATAAACTTAGTAGGTGTCTAGAAAGGTGTTAGCGGGGCTACGCCCACAGGGAAAAGAGGTTACTTAATTAAGGAACTTCGCGAAAGCGTTGGAAAACCTCCCTTGAAGTACCGACACTGGCCTGGCTGAACGGTTAAGCAAGTATTGTACGGTGAGAGTGATCCTGACTAATCCTTTCTTTACGGTTTGAGAAGGGATTCGAGAGACAGTGGGAGCCATCCAGTTTAGACAAACTAAAAACCACTCTAAACTTACAAGAGCATCATGCTAAAGTGTTTCTTTTCTCTCTCCCAATTGCAGCGACCATTCAACATGACCGGACTTAAGTTATTACTAGATAAAAACATATTGACAGGGCCAAACTACAAAGATTGGCTCAGGAATATCAAGATGGCAATCACTTACGACAAGCTGGGGTATGTCCTTACCACCAAAGCTCCCCCTGTCCCAGGTCCCAAAACCAGTGTCGTAGATAGGGAAATCTACAAGACCTAGGAAATAGATTGCGCAAAGGCCAGATGCCTCCTACTTGCCTCGATGGACAACGAATATCAGAGGAGGCACGAGAATATGGACCTAGACTCCATATTTCTCCATACAAAAGAACTGTATGGAGAGCAGTCTCGTATCGCAAGATACGAAGTGTCGAAGAAGCTTTTTTCGGCAAGATTGGCCGTCGGATCATCGGTAGCGGAACACGTGCTTAAGATGATTGGCTACATTGAGGAGCTCGCGGACCTTGGGACCACGTTGGAGAATGAACTCTATACTGATTTGATTCTCCAGTCCCTTCTTTCCACTTACGCCCAGTTCATTCTTAACTTCAACATGCAAGGAAAGGAGGTTGAACTTTCCGAACTTCTGAACATGTTGAGGACTGCTGAGGCACCCTACAGAAGGGTAGGGAGACATCCACTTTGTTTGTAGGAGGATCTTCCTCTTCTAGGTCCAGGGCGAAAGCCAAGGGCAAGAAGAAGAAAGCCCCCGCCAAACCAAGAGGCGGTGTCGGTAAAGTGGATATGAAGGGAAAAGGTAAAGCAACAAAGATAGCGGGAAAGCTGGTGGGGAAGGAAGAATACTTCTATTGTCACAAAAGTGGTCACTGGAAACAGGATTGCAAGGCTTGGAAAGCCAGAACACAGGATTTGAAGCGAGTTGCAGCTTCAGCTTCAGGTGTGTATGTTATTGAAAACTGTCTATCAATAAACTCTACATCCTGGGTATTGGATACCGGATCAGGATCTCATATCTGTAATTTTTTGCAGGCGTTGAGAAAGCGTAGAGTTTTGAAGGCAGGTGACATGACCCTCAGAGTTGCAAACGGTGCTAGCATGGATGCTGAGGCCGTGGGGGACTATCACCTGGGACTGTCAGATAGACATTTTTTGGTTTTGCGTAGTTGTTATTATGTACCAAATGTAATCTGTAATATCATTTCTATATCTTTATTATCTAAAGAAGGTTATGAATTTGCATTTGTAAGTAATGTAGTGAACATTCACCTTAATCAAGTTTTGATTGGGTCAGGTACATTGAACAACGGTATATACGTATTAAACCAGCCACAGATTTTCAATGTCCAGAATACACACAAAAGAAAGTCTCCAGAAATAAATAAAACTTTCTTATGGCATTGTAGACTGGGTCACATCAATGAGAGAAGGTTGACTAAGTTACATGCAGAAGGATATTTGGATCCGTTCGAATATCAATCGTATGCAACTTGTCAATCCTGTCTCAAAGGAAAGATGACAAAGACTCCGTTTACTGGACACGGAGAAAGAGCGAGCGAGCTCTTGGGACTCGTACACAGCGACGTGTGCAGTCCAATGTCTACACATGCACGAAGCGATTATTCTTACTTCATTACTTTTACGGATGACTTTTCAAGGTACGGTTATGTCTTCTTAATGAAACATAAATCCGAGGCTTTTGAAAAATTCCAGGAATATAAGAATGAAGTAGAAAAACAAACATGCAAAAGTATAAAGACACTGAGATCTGATCGAGGTGGTGAATACTTAAGTGCCGAGTTCCTGGGTTACTTAAAAGAGAATGGAATTCTCTCTCAGCTTACTCCTCCATACACTCCGCAACATAACGGTGTATCGGAGAGATGGAACCGAACCCTATTGGATATGGTACGGTCCATGATGAGTAACGCTGAGTTACCGCGATCGTTTTGGGGATATGCGCTAGAATCAGCTACATACCTTTTGAACCGAGTTCCAACTAAGACTGTGCCTACTACACCATATCAGATGTGGTGTGGGAAGAGACCCCATCTTAATCATATTGAGACATGGGGATGTCCAGCTTTTGTAAAAAAGCAGCATGCGGACAAGCTCGAGGCACGCTCAGTACAGTGCAAGTTTGTGGGATATCCAAAGAACTCCAAGGGATATTACTTCTATTGCGAAGAGGAACAAAAAGTCCTTGTTTCTCGCCATGCCCACTTTCTAGAACACCAGTTCATAGAAAAAGAATTAAGTGGGAGCGCAATAGAACTGGAAGAAATTCCAGAACCACGAGCTATTATTGAAAGCTTGGTTGAACCAGAAGGTTCGAAAGATCAGGACATTCCCACGCCACTCCGCAGGAGTAGTAGGCAGTCTCATCCGCCCGAGAGATACTACGGTTTTCTCATTGACGGGGATAGAGAGGATTGCATCATAGACTTTGATGAGCCTACTAACTTCCAGCAAGCCATTCAGAGCGTCGACTCGGTAAAATGGCTGGATACAATGCGGACCGAAATGGAGTCCATGTACACCAACAAAGTATGGACGTTGGACATTGCTCCAGATGGGGTAAAACCCGTAGGATGCAAGTGGATCTTCAAAAGGAAGATTGGTGTAGATGGACAGGTTGAGACCTATAAAGCTAGACTGGTAGCAAAGGGTTTTCGTCAGCGACCTGGTTTGGACTATGACGAAACCTTTTCTCCAGTAGCTATGCTGAAATCCATTCGGATCCTTCTTGCCATTGCTGCCTTCCACGATTATGAGATTTGGCAGATGGACGTAAAGACAGCTTTTCTAAATGGACATTTAGAGGAGTGTGTCTATATGGATCAGCCAGAGGGTTTCATTCAGAGTGGGAGCAGCGGAAAGGTGTGCAAGTTGCTTAAGTCCATTTATGGACTAAAGCAGGCATCGCGGAGTTGGAACATCTGTTTTGATGAGACAGTCAAGGAATTTGGCTTTATCAAAAATCCAGATTGCATCTATTGTAGATTTGTAGCGAGAACTGTAGTATTCCTCGTTTTATACGTGGATGACATTCTCTTAATAGGAAATGACATTCCTATGCTACAATCTGTCAAGGGGTTCTTGTCACACAGGTTCTCCATGAAAGACCTGGGTGATGCCTCATACATTCTGGGTATCCGGATCTACCGTGACAGATCCAAGAGGATATTAGGACTTTCGCAGTCAAGGTACATCGACACCATACTGAAGAGATTCAGTATGGAAGATTCCAAGGGCCGTAATCTACCGGCTTGTCACGGGATCACTCTCTCCAAAGAGATGTCTCCCAAGACTGATTTGGAGAGGGATCGCATGTCTATTATACCCTACGCTTCTGCGGTAGGCTCTATTATGTATGCGATGTTGTGTACCAGACTGGATGTGGCTTATGCACTGAGTGTGGTAAGCAGGTATCAGTCAAACCCTGGGGAGAAACATTGGATAGCAGTAAAGAACATTCTCAAGTACCTGAGAAGGACTAAGGAGATGTTCTTTGTGTATGGCGGAAAAGACCTGCAGATTGAGGCCTTTGCTGACTCCAGCTTCCAGAGTGACAAGGATGATTCCAAGTCCATGTCGGGTTTTGTCTTTACCCTCAATGGAGGGGCGGTGTGTTGGAAGAGCTCCAAACAGGAAACCGTTGCTGACTCGACTATGGAAGCGGAATACATCGCTGCATCTGATGCCGCAAAAGAAGCTGTCTGGATGAGGAAGTTCTTGAGAGAACTTCAAGTGGTTCCGTCCATTGTTGACCCAATACCTCTGTATTGCGACAACAACGGGGCTATAGCTTTAGCGAAGGAACCCAGGTCCCATCAGAAATCCAGACACATCTTAAGGCGGTATCACCTGATCAGGGAGATCGTGGATCGCCAGGAGATCGAGGTCCGGAGAGTTGCATCAGAGGATAACACTGCAGATCCATTCACCAAGGCCTTGCCCCAGACTCAGTTCGAGCGGCTGATCGAGATGATAGGTCTTCGATACGCCAGTACATGGCCTTAGTGCAAGTGGGAGATTGTTAGTGTATATGCCCTAGAGGCCATTACTGTATCATACTAGTTTGTATATTACTTGATGGAAGCTTGGGATATTCACAGTTGTATATACAATCTTGCTCGAAATGGTAGTATGCTACTTGGTTTGTCTCTGCTTTAATATGTGCATGTGTTTCTTTTAGCATATCGCTGATATACATATTAGTAGAGCCCTTAGGATCTTTGCTTGATTACCAGCGTTGTGATAGCGCTCGCACTCGTGGGAGCTGGGTGATCTATAAGCACATCCTTATACAGGTCCCTAGTCGTTGGACTATCGAGACAGGGCATCGATACTCCGGAGTAGACTAGCGTATGCGCTTCTCATCCCAGCGTGGGAGACGGTCTGTCCCACAGCCGTCAGTACGTCGTACTTGAGATAGTATGCGGGTGCTCGTTAGGTTACGAGTACACTGGACAGGACTCGTCGGGAACTGTTGGTTGGTATTATACCTATCGTCAGTTATCAGTTCCCAGGTGACATGAGTACAGCTTAGTCCGTTGACTTGACACTGTCACTTCGCCTCGAGTGTGTTCCCACTGCACTTTGATTACTACCCTACCACGGCTCAAAGGAGTCGTGCAAACAGGTAGTTTTTGGGAGCAGTCCCGAAGCACTTGGAGGCAGTGACGGTTAGACAGGATTCGTCTCTCCCGGTATTGGGGGTTGACATCGCGCTGTGTCCAGGAGAGCCATTACACGAGTAGTCCCTGGCCAGGGCAAGCGAGATATACTGGTAGGTTTCCAGTGTTATCTCAGGGTGTTCTGGGCTACACTCCGACACGACTTGTACCGCTATTAGGGGACTGACGTTCACCGCCCCCCTAGGCCCGCCATGCGATGTATCAGACGAACACACCGGACTGTACGGAGATTGTCACATACAGGCTCAGTAGGAGTTCGGATGGGGTTCACCTTGTCAGTCTTCTTATCGACATCTACCTGGGGACCGTTACGTACAGCTAGTACCGCTTGCGGTCTGTGGTTAAACCCACTGCTAGCGTAGTGTCGAGTCTTTAGAGTCCCACACAGAGAGCTATTCGCCTTTAGGCAAAATGAGTAGAGGTCGCATGGTTTTGCGACAGGGTTCGTTCACATTCGCGAACTTGTGCACGTTTGCTGTCCGGACAGTTTATACTAGCAGGCTTTGGTTTAAGCCGGATCCTAGTATATGATTTGGGATTGGTTTTTCTCATTGTATTCGTGTTCCTCGGATCACGAATGCGGGTGCGTATGCACAGTTACTTGAGATTGAAGGAGAAGACCTTGATTAGGGTTAATGGCTATTGTCATTTTATTAACTCTAATGCTTATGTGTGTATTATTGTTAATTGATATTAGTTTAATAATTGTGCATGGTTATGGTTGTTGACCATTTGACCCATCTTGACTTGTTGACCATGTTGACACTTTGACCATCATCATTTCTTTTGGAAGATCTTTTTGATCCTTGCAAATTGAAATGATAATGGTCATGTCATGATAAGCCATGACAATTATCTAGCTAATTATTCAATTAAAATAATATACACATATTAGTGAGAATGGTTCACATTTTTTCTCATTCTATCATTTGATTTCTCTCTCTTGTTCTTCCTCTCCCTCAAGCTCTCTCCCTCTCATGTGTTGAGAAACACTTGAGCTTGAGAAAAACCCTCTCTTGATCATCTTTACTCTCATCTAGGGTTCAAGAACTAGCACTTCTTGCACCCTAGTTACTTCTAGCTTGGAGTTGAAGCCAAAGGTTGAGGCTTTCGGGTGGATCCTTCTTTGACGGGAGAAGACGACAAGGTGACCTCCTTCCACTACTCCAAGGAGCAAGGAGAGAAGGACATAAAGACCAAAAGTATAACCTTTCTAGCACTTAGCTAGTTTCTAGTTAGCTTTAGCAAGTTTTTGTTTAGCAAAGATCCTTTAAAGTCTAGTCCATGTTGCCTAAGCTCATAAAAATCCGATTTTTATTCCGTTTTCCGCCTCCCCGCAAGTACCGGGGTGGGCAACGTGGACTTACAATCTTTTCATTGACCTTTATTCATATTTAGCCTCTACCAAAACAATTGTTAATTTGATCTCAAATCGCGATCGAGATTATCAATAAATTGATAGCACGCCCGATTAGAATGTTAACGATTCTTTTGATAATGTTTATAAACTTTATAAGATATAAAAGAAATTAAGAGATTTTATTATCCATTGATCTACCCTAATTCTATGAACCTTATTAAGTGGAGAATTACTTACGCATGTTTGGAGAAAAAGAAGAAGAAGGGATAGAGAGAGAAATCATAATCCAGAAATTTAAATGCGGAAAGTAAATGTGAAATAATTAAGCTAATGATCTACCTTTATTAATCAATATTTCAAGTACAAATCCTTTGAATTTAGATTATAAGAGGAAGAAGTTGCTTTCGACCTCTGTTTCGTAGGAAGTATTTATTCCGTCGATATTTACGTCACTCTACCACATCGAATCGCGGACCTGTCGTGGATCTCTTATTCTTTGACGGTGATTTATTTTGTGTTAAAGGTGATGCCTTCTAATTTTAGGCCTCGGTTCTTTATATAGCCCTTAAATCAGAAACCCTAGATCTCATAGGTTTAGACTTGCCATTAAGATCCACTTTCCAAGTTTTCAGATCCTATGGCCATGATTAAGCCGTGGATCCACCGCTAATTGGGCGCTTTGGTCGCAGAAGCGTCGCGCTCTGGAGGATTTAGGATTTAAAATTTCTTCTGTGGCCTCATGTTTACATGTGGAGATCTTCTAGATATCTGGATTTTGGAAATATTTTCTGAGTTTGTGCCAGTATTGATTCTACGATTTTATTGGCAGGTTTTTTATCCTGACATTTTGAATATCTTGATCTCTTGACCTAAACTAAATCTGCACAATATCTCTATAAATAATATTAGTAATAGTATCTTAATCATTTTATATAGTGATAAATCTTTAAGAAATTTGATTAAGAATATTTGATATGCTATACATATTTAAATTATCAAAATATCTTATAAATATTATATGCATATATTTTCCATCATAATGTTAATCATCATAAATATTATATGCATATCTTATATTTGATATGATATGCATATTCAAAGTCAACCCCAAGCCAGGCAGGCCCAAGCCCAGGCCAGGTGGGCCCATGCCCAGTCGATCCCCGCGGCCAGCCCCCATGCCAAAATGAAAATTATGTAATAAATAATTTTGATATAATTTTCATACATGGATGTAAGAAAAATGGATATAAAACCAAATTTTTGTAAAGCCCATGGCTCATGTGTAAAAGAAATGAGCACATGAGATATGAGATGGGCAAAAATACTATTTTGTAAAGCCCAAGAGACTATATATAAATTTGTAAGCCTATAAAAGGCAACATGATAATGAAATGAAGAATAACAATTCATTCTCTCAAATTATAGGGTTTGTGCCTCCTTCCCCTTCCTTAAGGTTCTAAAACCTTCCCTCCCTTTCGAATTAAATCAAGAGTTTAACCCTTGCTTTTTCAAAAATAAATAGTTTTTCACCATAAAACCCTTGACATGAAGCTCGGATCTGCCATCAAATCCCTAGAAAGGGAGATTTTAAGTCTCACCTCTCTTTCCCCCCAAGATCCAGCCAACATAGAGGAAGAAGGAGGATACCCATTTCCAAAATTCCATTCCAGAAGGATCTGAGGCTCAAAAAAATATCTAAAGATTTCTAGGAGTTTAACTCCATTCAAGATCTATTGGAGTTTAACTCCATATATCAACCCCCTTTTTAGGAGTGCAACTCCAAATCTATATGTAATCCCTATTAGGAGTTCAACTCCAAAGCCCCTTTGGGAGTTCAACTCCTAACTCAGAGGCTAAACCCCTTTTCCTGCTGGTGTTTCCGGCGGTTGTGTGCTACGCACGTGATCCAAGGGCGTCCAGCGGTCGCGAGCTGGGCACGTGACCCGCGGGCACTGAGCGCCCACGTGCGCTTCACACGACCCGCAGGCGCTCAGCGCCCAGCGGTCGCGTGTAACTCACGTGATCCGCTGGCGACCAGCAGTCGTATGCTGCGCACGTGACCAGCGGGCGACCAGCGGTCGTGTGCTGTGCACGTGACCCGCAGACGCCCATCGCCCATATGCTAGGCACGTAATCCACAGGCGCCAAGTGCCTACGTGCCAGGCACGTGACCCGTGGGCGCCCAGCGCCCACATGCCATGCACGCGTCTTTAAGACGCTCCTCACCCCTCATTTTCCGTGCACTCCACACCAAAAACACACCCCCGTTAGGAAAAGTTTTCTAACGGGCGCTGCCCCGCACCCCGTACCCTGCAAGGAGGCTGCTAGCCCTCTTGACCTCCAGCCTGCTATTCGGGTATCGGGACCCCGTAAACTCTGCGAGGCCCCCGACATATCTAAAACCCTTTCAAAACATACGTACACTGCACATCGAGTTCACATGACCAGTTTGACCCGTCAATCGGAGGTTTTCTCGCTCCAAAGGTGAGGGGTAATTAACGACAGCTTTGTCCGCGGCTGCCGGAGATTCAGATCCCCACAATCAATAAACCCCCGTCTAACCTAGGCAAGGGGAATCTGTAGTACGCCTGACAAGCGCGCGCATATTCCCATCACAACGGGTGACGAAAAACGCCCTACATATTCTAGCACGCCCGGTGGGACCAATCTCTCATCCTATATTTCGGATTAAACGTTCATGCGAACTCAATCAATATATACATTGATTGACTGTACTGAAATCATGCTTCTATTTGCAGGTTAAGGACTTTCGACTGCAATCTTCGAATGCAACAAAATGTCAATAAGGACAATCTCAGCTCTCAGCACAACTCCTATCTCCTACACGATGAAGATGGACGCTAGGACGGTCCTCCAGGCCAGTCTCAGGCGACAGTGGGAGGATTCGCCGCTACTATTTGGCTCTAATCTGTTCATGCCAGCTAGCACCGTCCTAGCTTCTCAAGCTCCAGTAACAAACAGACCGGCCTCGAAAGGCAATAGGTCAAAAGTGGTGGTCTCGAAGGCGCCCCAACCCAAACTTAAGTCGGTGTTTGAAAGACTTTCCTTGGCCCCAGCTGGGGGCAAGGCCATCAACACCAATAAAGCAACAAGGCATCTCGGGCAAACTCCAGCGGTGCCCCTGACAACCGCTCGATCGGGTGTCTTCTCTAAGCTCTCCGCCAATCGACCCATAATGGCTTCCTGGATGACGGATGCCCGTCAAGCCCTCAAAATCGAGAAGCTAAGACAGAAAAGGCTCAGATACAGAGCCAAAAAAGGGGCCAGAGATCCTGCTAGGCTGAACTTCATGAAGTTCCAAGAACAGGGTTACCCGGCCAAAGATAAAGAGATGGCTGGATATATGGTCCACAATGTTTACATAGTGGGCACGCGCAGCAAGAGCAAGGACGGCGCCACCATATCTCAAATGCAATCTGGTGTGAATGTGGCTGCCATTTCTCAAGACCAGCCTCCTCTGGAAGGTAATGAAAACCCTTCCAGTGAGGCTGATAAGCAGAGAGATCCCTCGGTTCATGAGGAGTCGGGCTCTGAAAGTGAAGATGGGCCAATCTTCCGTCCCAAGAACACAGAGCAACAAATTCTCCAAGAGCTCCAAAAATAGCTCAGAAGTAAGGACAAGGAGATGGCCAAACTTTACTCCAAGGTTGACGACTTGACAAATGTCGTCTCACAACTCAAGACCCGACTTGCCTCTCAGCCGCCCAATCAAGCGCAGGGTTCTGCTCATAAACCGGGAAACGGTGTCCCAAGGCAGCCGATGCCTATTCTTTCAAACTCAAAGGTGGGCGAGCTGCACGAAAGTCGTCCGCATCCCATCTCAGGAAATGTCTTGGCTACCGATGACAGCAACCCGTTAACGCAAGATCAAATTATGGATTTGGTCACCAATAAAGTCAAAACATTAGTAGCCGAAACCGGTGAGCAAAAAGATGTCAGCGGTAGTGGGAGACCATATCCTGCTCGGTACGATCTTATGGAGTTTCCCACTGGCTATGTCGTCCCCAAATTTGAAAGGTTCGATAGGACGGGAAATACAAACCGGCACATTGCCCAATTTAAAGCATCATGCGAGAATACTGGGGGCAATGATGCCCTCCTTCTCCGTCAGTTTGTCAATAGCTTGACGGATGTTGCTTTCGATTGGTATGCAAGCATACGGATGACTCAGTCATGACGTTCGCTAAAATAGAATCCATGTTCAAGAAAAGGTTCATGATTGTCAGCGATAAAATCACCATTTCCTATCTCGTAAGGACCGAGCCAAAGAACAACGAAAGAAACATGGATTTTATAGTCCGTTGGCACAATCTCTCTATCAAATGTGAACCGCCGTTGGAGCAAGACCAATCCGTCAGTATTCTTATAGAAAATCTGAACGACTGGATGAAACCTTTCCTGTGTACCGCAAGCCTCAAACCATTCTAAGAGATAACCAAGAAAGTTCAAATGTTGGAATGCTCAAAGCCCGAGTCCACTCAGAATCTTCAATTCACAAACAGACCGAGACATCGGAGGGATGACAACCGGAAAAGCGAAAGTTCCAACAGCACTGATTCTCTAAATAAGCAGAGAGTGGGCAGAGCAAAGGCAAACAAATCTTGAGAGCCAACTTTGGAGGAAAGAAAAAATAAGGTCTACTCTTTCAGAAGGGACAAGGTCCACAAAATTTTCAAAGATGCTATGAAGAATGGCCTGCGGCTACCAGAACCAAAAGGCTAAGTGAAGCGAGCACGACTGATCATCCCAATTTTTGCCCATACCACCGAGTTCTAGGGCACACTATTGAAGACTGTTGTATCTTCAAAGATTGGGTCGAAAAGCAATACAAGGTAGGAGAGATAGAACTGTCTAAAGGCGTGTTAACAAACAATCAAGCTGCGACCACCTATTTCATACAAACGAAGACCGAAGTCCTTCGGGAACCTGATTCTCTCAGACATCTTCCTTTCTCTAAAATGAGTGGATCAAGGAAACAAGCTAAGAGCCAAGCAAGCAACATTGCCAATGAAGAAGCAATAGACAGGTACACAACCCATACAGTCTATATGATGGAGCTCAGAGGAACAAGTCCTCTTACGCCTTGTAGCCATGACAATGACGCGGTTGTTGCCATCCAACGCTGGCTCGATTCAAATGATGAAGAGCTTGCTCATGCCATTGAGCCAAAAGAACCCGTGGTTCTTGCTGAATCAAGCTCAGGTGGTAAGGATGACCGCGTTGTCATACTCGGAACTATAGAATAAGCATTATTCCAATGGCTTCAAAGGCAGCTTCGGGACAGAGACGAGAAGATGGCCAAGGTCCATTCCAAAGTCAAAGAGCTGGCAAACGTTGTGGCAGATCTCACGACCCAAGTCGTCCTATTGCAATTACAGCAAAATCAAATTTTGGTTCGTAAGAAATGGATTGATATCCAGAAGCAGTCAACCGATACTCCCTCCAGCCCAAGAGCGGAACACTTTTGCGAAAAACGGCTGCGATCGGCTTCTAGTCTCTCCGATACGTATACTGAATGGGATAAGCGGACAGCAGGAGAACCAAAAACTGATCGGCCTCAAGGACCAGTGTCAGAAAAGGCACCTGGTCTAATGGAGAGAAAGAAGAAGGTATACTCCTTCAGGAGGGATAAAGTCCGCGAAATATTCATGGACGCCTTGAACAACGGTCTGCAACTGCCTATTCCAAAGAGGCCACATGAAATGAACATGACCGGCAATCCCATATACTGCCCATATCATAGAATGGTGAGTCATGCCATTCAAGATTGCTATGTTTTCAAAGATTGGGTGGAGAACCAATACAAACTTGGGAAGGCCTCACAGTCGTCAGATGAACCGACAAGCTACAGAGCTACGGTCATCAACACAGCTCCGCCAAGATCAAAGTTCAAGAAGCTAGGATAAGCAAACAACGGATCACCACATCATTAAACTGGAAACAGACGACCACCACGTCGTTAAACTGGGAACAATCGACCTCTAAGTCGTTAAACTGGGGATGTAAAAAAATGTGTGTAAATAAAATAAAAAAAAGTCGAAATGATGGGATAATTTGCAATAAAAATCAGCGAGTAAAATAAAAATGAAAATAAACTGCCGAAATGATGGGACGATCGCAAATGAATAGCCGAAATGATAGGGCAATCGCGACCTTCGCGATAAGAAAAGCTGAAATGATAGATCAATCGGGGTAAAAAAATAATTAAAAAAAACTCCAAATGGCAAATGATGAGTCTCTCCTAGTACCATATTCTAGTGCAGCGATGCAGACGCCAACCAAAATTTCAAATCTCTGAATGTCTCAATGGCGAATGATGAGTCGCTCCTGGTACCATATTCCAGTGCAGCGATACAGACGCCAAAAAAATCCCAAAATTCTCTCAGCCCTACGGTTGGTCCTCGAACTGACTACCGTATACAATCCATGGGCTACCCCGCCGCAATCACCATTCCAGTGGCCGTTCTCCACCCTTGGAATTATGCTCCATTTGGGAAGACCCACTCATGTGTCCTCACGATACATGAGGAGAACAAACTTACGAGATCCTCTCGACTTATAAGTAAACACCTTCGTGGGATCCTTACGACTCACGAAGGAAAAACACACTTAGGAGTCCCCACCACTCCTAAGGAGAAAGTACACCTACAAGATCCTTTTGACTCGTAGGGAGAAAATGCTTTTATGGGACCCTTAGGCTCATAAAATTAAAAAGTCTTAGGTGATAGGGATCTAAACCCGTCTCCTAAGCTATCGCTCCCAAACAGGGAACGACAAATGATGAATTGCTCCTCGCATCTGTGCTTCAGTGTTAGCAACGCTAATGCCGACCCTAACCCCGAAATTCCAAATCGATCCAAAAGACCCTTAAGACTTTAAACTGGGAACAGATGACCCCTAAGTCGTTAAACTGGGAACAGATGACCTCTAAGTCGTTAAACTGGGAATGGGGGAAATCCCCTCACGGCAAATGATGATTTGCTCCTGGTACCACATTCTAGTGTAGCGATGCTGATGCCAAACCAAAACCAAAATCCTAAGTGCTCCCAAGGGAAATGATGAGTTGCTCCTGGCATTATTCCAGTGCAGCAATAATGATGCTAAACAAATTTCAAATTCCTCTCAAATTCAAAAGTCCCGCCGAATAAGGCAAAAATCAAACAAACCAATTCCAACATCGACCTCTGCGTCAAACAAAGAGACACTCCGTACCAGGGAAACGTCAAAGAGACACTCCGTGCCAGGGAAACGTCCAACACAGACACTCCGTCTCGGGGAAATGTCCAACACAGACACTCCATCTCGGGGATACGTCAACCAAACACTCCGCCTCGGGGAAAAGTCGACCAGCGACACTCCGTGCCGGGGACGCATCGACCGGCGACACTTCATGCCGGGGAAACGTCCAGCACAGACACTCCACCTCGGGGACAAGTCGACCAGCGACACTCCGTGCGTGGGAAACGTCACAAAAGACACTCCGCTTCGGGTACAAGTCGACCAACGACACTCCGTGTCGGGGAAACATCACATACAGACACTCTGTCTTGGGAAAACGTCCAACATAGACACTCTGTGCCGGGGACACGTCAACCAGCGACACTCCGTCTCGGAGAAACGTCAAGCATCGACCGTCCATGTCGTAAAAAAGGCAGTGCCAGCCTCCCTAAAAGCGGGAACCAGATCAAGTCACCTCCACATGAAAGAAGATTCATCAATTTCATGCACATGACCCATATATGCGGTGTGCATTTATTGATGGGGGGCACTTTGTTGGGGTCAAAAATTATACCCCGGTTGACCAAGTCAAAGTCAAAGTCAACTCCAAGCCAGGTGGGCCCAAAGCCCAGGCCAAGTGGGCCCATGCCCCAGTCGAGCCCGCGGCCAGCTTCCCCCATGCCAAAATGAAAATTATGTAATAAATAATTTTGATATAATTTTCATACATGGATGTAAGAAAAATGGGCATAAAGCTAAATTTTTGTAAAGCCTATGGCTCATGTGGAAAAGAAATGAGCACATGAGGCATAGGATGGGCAAAATGCCATTTTGTAAAGCCCAAGAGGCTATATGTAAATTTGTAAGTCTATAAAGGCAACATGATAATGAAATGAAGAATAACAATTCATTTTCTCAAATTCTAGGGTTTGTGCCTCCTTCCCCTTCCTTAAGGTTCTAAAACCTTTCCCCCTTTTGAATTAAATCAAGAGTTTAACCCTTTCTTTTTCAAAAATAAATATTTTTTCACCATAAAATCCTCGAAGGGGAGCTCGGATCTGCCATCAAATTCCTAAAAGGGGAGATTTTAAGTCTCACCTCTCTTTTTCCCCCAAGATCCATCCAACATAGGGGAAGAAGGAGGATATCCATCTCCAAAAATCCCATTCCAGAAGGATCCGAGGCTCAAAAGAAGATCTAAAAAATTCTAGGAGTTTAACTCCATTCAAGATCTGTTAGAGTTTAAATCCATAAATCAACCCCCTTTTTAGGAGTGTAACTCCAAATCTATACATAATCTCTGTTAGGAGTTCAATTCCAAAGCCCCCTTGGGAGTTCAACTCCTAACCCAGGAGCTAAGCCCCCTTTTCCCGCTGGTGTTTCCGGCGGTCGTGTGCCCGCACGTGATCCGCGGGCGCCTAGCGGTCGCGTGCTGGGTACGTGACCCGCAGGTGGTAAGCGCCCACGTAAGCCTCACGCGACCCGCGGGTGCTCGGCGGCCGCGTGCCGCGTACGTGACCCGCTGGCGCTCGGCGGCCGCGTGCCGCGTACGTGACCCGCTGGCGCCCGGCGGCCGCGTGCCACGGACGTGACCCGCGGGCGCCCGGCGGCCGCGTGCCGTGCACGTGACCCGCGGGCGCCCGGCGGCCGCGTGCCGCGCACGTGATCCGCCCGCGCCCGGCGGCCGCGTGCCGCGCACGTGACCCGCCCGCGGTGCACGGCGGCCGCGTGTGTAACATTTCAGAAAATATAAAATATTATTTTTGGAATTTAATATTAAAATAATATAATTCGCGAAAACTTCCCGATTTGCGAAATTGGGGTTTTCGTAAAATGGTATAAATATATACCAATGATTGTGAAATAATTTAAGATTAAAATGATTTATTCATTTAAAAATATATTTAAAGGATTTGGTATTTTTAAAATCAATTATATGCAGATTAAATAAAAACCCGATTAGTGCACTGCTAATCACGATTGAGCCAAATCCGTGTTTCTACAGTTTCCCATGGTTAGTGCACCGTGTCATGTCGCATTTGATTACATGTTATTTCTTATGTTTTTTTGGGGTATTATGTGTTTTGGTTTTAAAATTTAAAAGAAAAGAAAAAGAGAAAAGGGTAAATTATTGAGAGAGAGGGTTAGAATAAGAGAAAGAGGGGGAGAGGGCAGCCACCATTATTCACCCATTTGTTATTTTCTCATCTCCCTCAACCTCACTTCCCTCCACCTTCACCCCCTAGATCCATCTCCAAATCTTCATCAAAAACATATACCCCCTTCACAAAAGTTGATCCCCTCTTCATCCTCTACACAATGGACCAAGCAAGGTTGGATTTTGATGACATTGGGAAGCTAGAGTTTTTCTTGAGTTGCCCAAAAGTGGTATTTCCTACACCATTAGCTTAATAGTTTAGTTGCTTTAGTTTCTAGTTAGTTTAGAATTTGTGTAAGGTGTGGACTTGTGAAGGTGGAAATTCAAGAGAAGTGTTTGGGTAAATGTGTGGAATTGGTGAAGGTTAGTGGCTGTTACAAGGCTTGAGTAGTGTTTCCACTGGCCTAGAACAGAGAATATGGATTTAGGATTTCACCCATGTCGGTTTTGTGACATAGTAGTGCCTACAGGGAATCTGGGATGACCCGGGAAGCTTATGAGTTAAGTAAACAATACTAGAGACTTAATTGGACCAATATGAGACCACCCTGACCAGACGAACCCCAACTGAGACCATGGGGCCGAGGAGGCCGGATTTAGAGGCAGTGTGGCCGGACACATTGTGGTTTCTAGTGCTGGGATTGATACAGTAGCTCACACACTCAATATACTACCCCATAGAATTATTTGTTTAGGCTCTTTTCACTTGACTGAAAATCTAGGATCACTTTGGGGTGTTTTTGGCTATGTTTTCCCTATTTCGAAATGATTGGTTTTGATGTTTGGATTTGCATTTTGTTGTTGGGCGTTTGTACGTCAACAACAAGGGTTGGTTTAGTTGTTTTGCATGCGTAGGCTATAGGTTCTAACCTATGAGCGCAGCGTGTGCCATATTGGTTTTCCGTACTTAATTTTAATGCTATTGCGACTGTGTATGTATTGTAGGTACCTTCGTGTGGATTTTGAGACGACGGAGCATGGCGTCATCGACTTCGGCAAGTAAGGAGCAAGGTGAGTAGATCTATATCTATGGGGGAAGTCGGGTGGATGGCGTATAGCACCCTCGCAAATTATTAAATGGAAATCGATCTATAGGATACAGTCGTAGAAATCTAGATTAGGAAACTAGGAATATGGTTAAAAGAATAGTTGGAGATGATATGAGATGGAATCTTAGGGTTATGAATATTTGATGTGATATGACGACTTGATGGATTTGTCGGTATACGGATGCGAGTCGATAAGAGAGGATTGATACCATTGTCGGTCCCCTGATATGAGGTTGTTATGGATGCAATCCGAGGACATGGGCATATAAATATTGTTAATCTTGAGTGATAAGCCGTATGAGACGTTAGGTCTGTACCCTCATTGTCATATAGGTTGTTAGGATCCCAAATAGTTTAATGCCGCCGTACGATGATCTACCGTACGTGATGAGTTTTATGATGATTGATCCATACACTTGACTAGAAGATGCCGATTGATAGATTCACCGACTCGATCATGTTAGATACGTATATCTTATACCTTTTAGCTGCCGATTTACTTTATGCTATGTTCATGTCATTACCATTGCATTTCATATACCTGTACTAGTACACCTACACCATTATCAATGATGCGTATGTCATACTTACACAGATTGGTCGGCTCACACACTTCATCATCGATAATTGCCATGTCACTACAAAGTAGAATTGCTGCATCATGATATGACTCCTTGCATAATTTACTTGCTATAGTTACATATACACCTTTATACAATGTTGCATTTGACCTTAGAGGAATTGGGAACCACATGGTATATTTTAAAACTGGATTCATTTTAAAGAGCGGTTTTCCCTTAATATGTGCATATTACTGTTCCATGTTGCATGATTTACGGATATGCTTACATTATGTTATATGTCGCATACATCACGCTTTACGATTTTACGCATTGAGATATGCTGCGTTCATGAGATTTCTGGATTTGAGAACCGTGGTTATTTCAAAGGGAAGTATGTATTGTTTTAAAAACCCGGTTTCTCTTGATATGATATTTCAGTGCATCCACCATGTGTTTTCTTTGTTCTGAGATTGGCATGTTACACCCGATTCGAGGAGGAGGAGGAACCGTCTGCGGGTGCATGGTGGACCCGGTGAGGTATCCCGGGACAAGATGGTCGCAGATGATGGTGTTGAGCCTGGCAGGGGAGCACTACCTACCGGTGATAGTATTTGGACTCGACGGTTATCCGGAGGATACCGACTTGAGTAATGAGATGGATATGCGGGTCGATCTGAGGATGCGGCGCCTGAGATATGAGGATTTACGTATCGATGCTGGACACGGGTTTCATGATGTTTTCGAGTGTCGATACTGGACACTTAGGTTCCATGATTTGTTGTGTCATTGATGGACACACATTCTTTGATATCCTCATACATTTACATGCATATGCTTTTACGATGTTTCGAGTGGATGAGATCCACATGCATACTGGCATTGATTATATTATTGGATGATATCCACTTGCATACTGGCATTTATTTATATTGTTGGCACATATTTACATACGGTCACCTTAGATGTCATAATGTTACCTTTATGATATAGTTGACCTAAGAATCGTTGTTTATTCGATTTCTACCTGTTGATGTTTTCTACCCACGAGTTGGCAACTTACCCCCATTGTGCCACAGTTCTTGCGGTTGACCGCATGGATCGGTAGCGGTATCGCTGGCACACAGCTTGCATTCGGATGACTTGCTTGGTAGGTGGTACATGTTGGATCGTACCACTTTTGTGCTTATTATTCATTTTGTATCTAGTCAACTCCATCAATCAAAACTAGTATTTGTATAAATAATAAGACTTAGTGAGACTTAGTGAGACTTGTAGTTGTGAGATTTGAGCGATGGGTTTTATGTTCGCTTTTTGGGTGATGCCTTACTTTATTCTTTATCTTTTGTGTTGATCTTCGCCGTTGGGCGTCGTATACTTGTTTATTACTTGCGTGGTTGTGAATCCGCTGTTTGGCGAAGAGCTAGCTCTCGCTTGGGGATGCCTTTATATTATCATATATTTATGGTTTTGGATCAAAATATAAAAAGGAGGTGCTGCCCAAATTTTTAAAAGACGAAACATGTTTTTCAACTAGTAAGATAAACTTGCATTTTTCATGTTCTTTTACTTATGCATTTTAGAAAACGTTGTTTTCATCATAGCTTTATTTCAAAACTTTACCTCTTTTATTTTCTTAAAAAGGTTTAGATTGCTGGGTTTCGGCTTACTTGAATTACGTTACGCCTTGAGACGTTGCGTGATTTAAGTGCCGGTCACGAGCTAATATTTCGGGTCGTGACAGCGTGTCGAGCACGTGACCCGCGGGCGCCCGGCGGCCACGAGCCGGGCACGTGACCCGCGGGCGCCCGGCGGCCACGAGCCGGGCACGTGACCCGCGGGCGCCCGGCGGCCACGCGCCGGGCACGTGACCCGCGGGCGCCCGGCGGCCACGCGCCGGGCACGTGACCCGCGGGCGCCCGGCGGCCACGCGCCGGGCACGTGACCCGCGGGCGCACGGCACCCACATGCCATGCACACGTCTTTAAGACGCTCCTCACCCCTCATTTTCTGCGCGCTCCTCATCCCTCATTTTCCGCGCACTCCACACCAGAAACACGCCCCCGTTAGCGGGACCCCGTAAACTCTGCGAGGCCCCCGACATATCCAAAACCCTTTCAAAACATACGCATACTGCATATCGAGTTCGCATGAACAGTTTGACCCGTCAATCGGAGGTTCCCTCGCTCCAAAGGCGAGGGGTAATTAACGGTAGCTTAGCCCTGGCTGCCGGAGATTCGGATCTCGACAATCAATAAACCCCTATCTACCCTAGGCAGGGGGGATCTGTAGTATGCCTGACAAGCGCACGCGTATTCCCATCTCAATGGGGTGACAAAAAATACCCTACAATAATATATAAACATATGGTAAAGAGTATTTTGCAGATAAACACAAATATGTTCTATATTTATAATAAACACCTTTAAATATTTATCAAAAGTAAGGAAAATATTATATCAAAAGTGCAATATTTTTGACTGAACAATATCCAATCGCTTTCGTCTCTACGTAACAGCCGAAGAGAAACCACACATGAAAGAAACAATAATCCCCCGCTTGATCACCCTGCAAACCAACCCTTAATGGAAGAGGATGCAGAAGGAGACGATGGATATCTAGTTTTTATTTCTAGAAATAACTCTCTATTTCTCTTATGTCTCAGCATCCTAACTCATCTTCTATGAAACCCTAACCTTCTATATATGAATATATAGGGCACCCACTCATATGGGCGTACATTGGGCCAGATCGGAACCAATTGATTCTCTAAATTAATTGGCTTCTTGAGAATTGTTCCCCGCCGAAAGACGCGACAAGACGCGATAAACATCTAGCCTGAATTTCAGGGCAGATGCTAATTGGTGCTATCCGTCCACCTCTCCGAAGATGCCAAGTTGATTTATGGCACCATGTATCGAAGATTTAAACGGATACGGCCGATATAGCAGACTTCGTCAGATTCCCCCTCATTTGAGGGATTGTGGGGACGCTCTTCCCTGCAGGCGTAAGCCCCTGCAGTTAATTACGCTACCGCATCGCGGTAACAACTTTCTCCTTCTCCAGATGGTCACTTCGTGTCGTGAGTATTTGTTTTGTTTGTGGTTGTCCATGGATTGTATTCGGAGACTAATTTATGTTGTCGCCCGTAGGGCGTGGACTAGTCCAAATCCGTATCTTCTTAGATTTGGGTTTGGGGTTTGGGTTTAAGGATACGTTAGCCTCATTTGAGACTAAGATCAACTTAAACGTTTGTTAAGGATACATTAGTCTCATTTTAGACTAAGACCAACTTAATGGGATCGTTTAGATCCAACAAGAGAGCAATTGGGCTCTATTGTTTAGTTTAATGACATTGTGGTCGATTAGTTTAAGGACATTACGGTCCAATGTTAGTTTAAGAACATCTCGGTCCATTGTTAGTTTAAAGACATCGCGGTCGAGGTTAAGGACATCATAGCCCGTGAGTTTAAGGACTACACAGTCCAATGTTAGTTTAAAGACATCACGGTCGAGGTTAAGGACATCATAGTCCATGAGTTTAAGGACCCCACAGTCCAATGTTAGTTTAAAGAAATCACGGTCGAGATTAAGGATATCATAGTCCGTGAGTTTAAAGACCTCACAGTCAAGGTTAAGGACATCATAGTCCGTGAGTTTAAGGACCCCACAGTCCAATGTTAGTTTAAAGACATCACGGTCGAGATTAAGGACATCATAGTCCATGATTAAAGACCTCACAGTCAAGGTTAAGGACATCATAGTCCGTGAGTTTAAGGACCCCACAGTCCAATGTTGTTTAAAGACATCACGGTCGAGGTTAAGGACATCATAGTCTGTGAGTTTAAAGACCTCACAGTCAAGGTTAAGGACATCATAGTCCATGAGTTTAAGGACCTCACAGTCTAATGTTAGTTTAAAGACATCACGGTCGATGTTAAGGACATCATAGTCCATGAGTTTAAAGACCTCACAGTCAAGGTTAAGGACATCATAGTCCGTGAGTTTAAGGACCCTACAGTCCCATGTTAGTCTAAAGACATCACGGTCGAGGTTAAGGACATCATAGTCCGTGAGTTTAAAGACCTCACAGTCAAGGTTAAGGATATCATAGTCCGTGAGTTTAAGGACCCCACAGTCTAATGTTAGTTTAAAGACATCACGGTCGATGTTAAGGACATCATAGTCCGTGAGTTTAAAGACCTCACAGTCAAGGTTAAGGACATCATAGTCCGTGAGTTTAAGGACCCCACAGTCCAATGTTTAGAGACGTCATGGTCTGTGAAATGTGTGGTTGTCGGGACCCGTCACCTCTTTGAAGACGTTGAGGGATTACAACAACAAATATCAAAGGAGTGAAGAGATGTACCCTTGAACCGAGGTAGATTGAGGATCTGTAGTCCAATTTGGAACTAAGATCAATTAATTAGATTATGAGCACATTGGCTCAGTTAAGTTTGAATTGAGGACTTATGGCCAACTTGGGCTAAGTCCAATTAAGTTTGAAGTATTGGCCCTTTGTTGGACCATTAAACATTTGTCTGGGTTCAGCCCTTCATCACTTAGCAATGCCAAACAAGAGTTTGAGGGCTCTGTTATCATTTTGGTTTTTGATTGAGCGTTAAACATTATAGCTCTGAGTTTTTACTCAATTTTGAATGGGAGGCTTTGCCTCTGGAAAATTAACCAATTTGGTTAAAAAATAGTGTTAAACACTAGATAACAACAGTGTTAAACACTGGCAATAAAACTCTCAATTAGTGTTAAACACTAGGAATAAGATTCTCAAATTAGTGTTAAACACTAGAAGACAACAGTGTTAAACACTGGAAATAAAACTCTCGAATTAATGTTAAACACTAAAGAGGAAGGGATCACGTGGGGACACGTGAGGGCGCCCAAAGGTGGGGCCAGATCTCCTTTACTTTATTCTGAGAATAAGTGTTAAACACTTTTGCTCTTTTGGCCATCACGTGTTGGCACGTGATAGATGTTTGTACGCTGATTATTAAAGCTTTTATCAAGGGGTCACGTGGTAACACGTGAGAGCGCCCAAGTTAGAATCTGCCTTTGCTTTTATTCTCGTTGTTTTTGGAGGTCATGTGGGAGCACGTGAGGCTTTGCCTCAAAGCTTTTTCTTCTCATTTTTGGGAGATCTGTTCAGGGGTCACGTGGGGACACGTGACCTAACTTTTGCATGCACGGAGATCTTTCAAGTCTCTTTATTTTTAAGAATTAAATTCTCTGTAGGGTTAAACCCTAATTATGTTTTAGAGGAATTAAATTCCTATATATGTGAAAGAATTAAATTCTTATGTAGGGTGAAACCCTAATTTCATTGTAGGAGGAATTAAATTCCAATCAATTTTAGAGAATTAAATTCTCAAGTAAGGTTAAACCCTGGTTTTGTCTGTCTTGAAGGAATTAAATTCCTATAAATTTAGGAGAATTAAATTCTCATATAGGGTTAACCCTAGTTTTATCTTGAAGGAATTAAATTCCTGTAAATTTGAGAGAGTTAAATTCTCATATAGGGTTAAACCCTAGTTCTGTCTTGGAGGAATTAAAGTCCTGTCAATTTGAGAGAATTAAATTCTGTAGACTCAATTCTTCCTCTAGGTTTTGGATCTGCATGGCAGAATCTCAACCTGATGAGAATTAAATTCTCAACCTATGGGGAGATTTGCTTCTGCAGATCTTCAACCAGAGGAAGAACTAAGTTCTTTTGCAGAAGAGTTAAACTCTTAGATCTGAGAATTAAATTCTCTTTTTGAAGTTTTGATCCCTTTCCTCCTTCTCACCTAGGGTTTCTTTCTTGAGAATTAAATTCTCCTTTCTTTTCTCTCTGGTATTTGCCTTTAGAAAATTTCAAGATCCCAGAATTCTATCTCCCCAAAAAATTCTCTTTCTTCTCTTCTTGGCTCCTATTTAAAGGAGAAGGAAAAGAATTAATTTGTTTAGTAAATCTTTCATTGAAAGATTTTGTTTGTTGTCATAACTAATATGATCTTTTAGATCTATCAGTGAATTTTATTCACCATTGGATTTTTAATCCAAAAGATATTCTGTTTGTTATTTTTGGTGAATTTTAGGGAAATCTTTCCTTGTTTAAGATCTTTCCATAAATTGGTGATTTTTAATCATCCTTGGATTTTTAATCCAACGGTCCCCCATAATCCTTTTTTTGTTTGGAAAGATTTGGAGAAATACTTTCCCAGTTAGGGTCTTTGATTAATTAGAATTTAATTCTATTAATTTATAAGGCTTTCAAAGCCTATCACGTGTTGGCACGTGACCCCTTCTCATTCAGAATTTAATTCTGTACTTTAATTGGGCTGAAGGACTATCACGTGTCAACACGTGACCTCTGGTCACATGTGAGCACATGACTTCTGGTCACGTGTGAGCACGTGACCCCCCTTTGGGGTCTTTCCTCAGCCACTTGTTTTACTTCTGATTGCTTAGGATTTTTAATTCTGTAAATGGATCACGTGTGAACACGTGACCTTTGGTCACGTGTGAACACGTGATACCTTATTGAGGTAATTCCTGATTTTTAATCAGTGAACAAGAATCTCCTCCTTCTTTTCCTCATTCTTACCCATATATATATATATATATATATATATATATATATGTTGGTGCGGCGTGAGTGTTGAGAACCTGCAAGCGGATAGCTTTACAGCCAGATCCATTAGGACCAACATAAGGATCTCCCTAAAAGAAAACAACATAAACTAATAATATATTAGGCTTATGAAATCTCATACCACAGATCTGATCAGACATGTCTACTCAAGTAACTTCGATCCCTCTAAGAAGCGTACTTGAACATCTAAGTATACCTCTCAATTCATCGCACTTTTAAACTTCTTCACTATGGCGTCAATAAGAGTTGGCCATGCGATACAATTAGGAAACATTCCAATTGATCTTCATCCGGCTCTGAATAGTTAGGTCTGCTATTCACCCGCTTTCCTGAAACTTCCCCGTATGCGCGGTATATTGTCATCGCAGCAGAAAACAGTAACCAAAATAGAAAACGCTCATAACATGCCTATCCAGACAACCCAGTGTCGCTAAGGGTATATAGATTGCATGTCCTTCCGTGAAGGAGGTCGTCATAAGGGCTCACACGGTGAGGAAAATGGGATCCATCCCTCAACCTCCTTATATGCACAATCCAAGCGCACGTCGTATGGTAACGTGCTACGGTATAAAATTCTCTCTCTGAGTGAGTACGCCATTAAGGTTATACCATACGGACCTAAGTTCAATCACACTGTGATTGACTTGCCCCATATCGTCCTGCGATATACCTGGTGTTGGCTATAATGCCCTCAAGGCAATTATTGTAATCGCAGACAGGCGATTATGCTGATTGAGGGAGGACCTATACAGGTATAACAGTCTTACTCGAGATGATATTATACTATATGGTTTATCTCTATGATCATGTACATTTAATTAGGTCTCTCGGAGTACTAACACTATCTTGGCTGAACGGTTAGTGAGCTTGTAAGGTGTAAATGATCCCGACTAATTCTCCTTTTAGGGTTTGAAGGAGAATTCGCGGAAAGTGTGAGAGTCATCCTGATTAGATAAAGTGATTAACCAATCTAATTTTGATTAAGTTATACAGGTATAACAGTCTTACTGAGTGTTTCTTTTCTCTTTTTTGGCAGCGACCATAACCCGCTTTAAACTAAAACTCGTAAACCAAGTTGACCGAATATTTTTACAAACCTGGTTTTGGATTGTCACGATTCACGGTAAAGTCACATATATCCATACCACTTATGCTTTACCTTTCGCTTTCTCTAGAACATTCTGTATCACTACGAAGATCCATATAGAATGGATAAAACCATCTCGTTTAGTTACATACGAACTCGTAAAAATTTATTTTAGTTCGAAGATAGATTCCGGTTCTATGGAAATTGAATAGGATTATTCAGTTGTCTTTTATCTTTACTTTCTCTTAGATTGCGAAGGCTCCTAGTATTAGAAGAGTGCGCTTATTAAGCTTATTGGATAGTTTTCATTCAAATCTTAGGTTGGTGTCGAAAGGTAGGAAAAGAAGAAAACCAATTAACCTAAATATGGTATACAGAAGGTAAGAAGTAAAGATGCTGTAAGTGCACGGCGGCGCCCCGGCCGTCAATCCGACGGCCAAACGCGGAAACGGTGATAAACTTTAATTTTTGCGGACTTAGCAAACCGGCACCACCGCGCACTAAAACCCCGGATCGTTCCATTAAACTAGTCTAAGCTAACAAGAGGATGGGTTAGAGATATACCGACTGATCCGAGTCCTCCGGTCTTCATCTCCACTCCGATCTCCTCGCGGGATCTCCGTCCGTCTCCTCCTCGTCGGAAAGAGCACCACGAAGCCGGGTACTTATACGGGCTCCTACCTCAATACCGAGGCAACTCGGGCGCGAAGTAGGCTAGTCGACGCGTCCAAGATATGTTGTAGGAAGTGTAGTGTAGAATCGTAGTCTCTTTTGGGGTGGTTGCCATTTGAAGATGATGGAGGAAACATGATAAGAAAAATGGTGCTTGCATTTTTCTTAACATGAAAAATGAGATCAAGAATCCTACTCTCTCAAAGATGAGGCTCTCTTCTTCTTCTTTTCTTCTTCAATATTTTCTAATGAAAACTCTCATCCTTAGAAAATGGTGGAGCAAAGATTATGAAGCATGAAGGGAGGTGAGTGTAGGAAGTGAAAAGAGGTGACCACATCCTAGACATAATCATCACAAAACTCAAATCCAAATCAAATCCATTCTTATCACAATAAATGCATGAAAAGCAAAGATGCTTAACATATCAATCCTTATGCAAATAAATCCTCCACAAAGTGTTATTTGCAAACTTGCAAATAACCCCCTCCATCGGAAATGTCCGGCCAGGAAAGAACAAAGGAAAACCGGCCGGAACGGAAAGCAAACTGGCAACTCCAGAAAACTGGTCCCGTAATAAATTACAGGAAAAACCCCGATACTGTGCATACACACCCGCATCTGTATTCCGTCCGGATACAAATGCAATGAGACAAAATCTACACTGTACTAAACTAGGACCGGCTTAAACCAAAACCGGCCAGTAAAAACTGTCCGATCCTGATCCGTGCAATACCGCACGTATCTGATCGAACCTTGCCATATATCCATACGGCCACTAGTACAAAGCTGTCCGATCCTGATCCGTGCAATACCGCACGTATCTGATCGGACCCTGCCATATCTCCATACGGCCTCTACAGCGTTTCGCCCGAAAGCTTGAGTAACTGAAAGTGTGGTGGACTCTAAAGACTCGTCAATATTATGGCTGTGGATTTAACCACTAGCACGTCAGAGGTATAAGCCAATACGTAACGGGCCACCAGCTATTGACTAAAAGGGACGTCGATGAGTGAACTCATCCTGGCAGCCTACTGAGCCTGTCAGTGACAATATCCGTACAGTCCGGTCCGTTCGTCTATGAGCATCGCATGTCGGGCCTAGGGGGTTGGTAAAAGTCAGACCCCCAAAAGCGGTACAAGTCGTATCGGAGTGTAGCCCAGAACACCCTGAGATACTACTGGAATACCTACCAGTAAATCTCCTGCCTTGGCCAAGGACTTCGTGTAATGGCTCTCCTAGACACAGCGCGACCTCACCCCCAATACCGGGAGAGACGAACCCCTGAAGATCCGCTCACTGCCTCCATGTGGCTCGGGACTGTACCCAACTAAAACCTGTTTGCACGACTCCTTTGAACCGTGGTAGGGTAGTAATCAAAGCACAGTAGGAACTCACACGAGACAAATGACGATCCCCAGGTCGATGAACTAACCTGTACACATGTCACCTGGGAACTGCTATCTGACGTCAGGTATAAGACCAACTAGCATGTTCCCGGCGAGTCCTGTCCGGTGTACTCATAACCCAATGAGCACCTGTATACATCTTAGGTGAACCAACTGACACCAGTGGCTTGTGAGACCGGCCACCGCCCCTCGTCGGGGTCTCGACTGTATACACTAGTCTACTCTGGAGAATCGATGCCCTGTCTCGAAACTCCCACGACTAGGGACCTTTTAAGGATGTGCTTATAGACTCCAGCTCTCACTTATATGATCGCCCTCATACTGCTGGCAGCCAAGCAAGAATCCTAGGGGCTCTATCAACGTGCAATAGTGACCTGTCAGGTCACCTAAAGCAGTACACGATGATAAAGGTAAACCAGATAGCATACTATCATCTCGAGTAAGACTGTCCTACCGGGATAGGTCCTCCCTCAATCATTGCAATCACGTGCCTGTGATCCAATAATTGACTCTGAGGGCACTATCTCCAACAATCTCCCACTTGCACTCAAGGCTAATTATTGCGATGTCGCATACTCACAGCCCGTGTGATACCGAACACCCAACTCCTCTACTAGTCAGTCGCACAAAGCCTGTTTGCGAAACTATTGCGTTCGGGGAATAGCCTCAGTGAGTGGATCCGCCTAGATGTTTCTTTCTATGTCTCTCTATATCTCAAGTTCGCGGAGAAAGCCATCTCCCAAAATGAGCAATACCTGTCTTAGAGTGTCTGGATGTCTGATGGGACCGAGCTCATAAATGAACTCCAAATCCAAACTTCTTAGACTGTATCGTCAACTGAACTTAATCAGTATCCTGCGCCATGCCTCCCTCAGTATTGCCTTGGACCACCTGTCCAGAATACTGCCCCTCGTCAGAAGGAAAACTATAACTCTGACAACCTCCTTGTCGTCCATGTCACCTTGGAAGCCTGGAGTGATAACCGTCTCCTAAAGGAGGCAGCCGTTATCATATCCCTAGAACATTCACTTATGTTCTAAAACTGCTTCCGACTGTTCCTCCAGGATTGGATCAATATCAACTTATTGCATCTAGTGCAAGAACAACATCTGGTGTGGTACTTGACATCTCATGATTGACTCAATTGCCTAAGCAAGTGATCTGCCAATCATGCACATCCCTCTCTACTTTAGTCTATAAGACACCTTTAGAGAGGATGACTCCATCACCCGCAGGTACACTACCGTGCCAGGAGTCGTCCATTCTAAATACTCATAGAATGCTGTCAAGGTACCCAGATTAGGAAACCACCCAAATCTAGATCTAAAACCATAGATCTAGTAACCAGTATGTCTGATATAATGTCCAAGTCCCTTGTGGAGAAACCACTGTGTGACGACCATAGTATAACCGATCGTAGTATAGGAGTTTCTTTTCCTACTCTGTGTATGTTATCCATATACCAGGATATCACACCCTACTACCTTCTCAACAGATCCATCCCCTATTCTGATGACGTCAAACCCATGACTGTCACATCAGAAATAGATGATCTATCTCCGCTATATCTGCTTTAGTCTATAAATAGACATAAGCCTGATGTCCACCAATGCTTCCGCTGCTCCCACTGATTACGACAACCCTCTGGCAGAGTCATATAGACGTGTACTTCTAAAGCTAGTTTAGAACGACGCTATACTCATCCTCCTGCCGGGTCTCGCGGCCTGGAACAACAACAATGGCAAGTGTGGGTAAACAAGAACTTCCCTGTCACCGTCCTTGAGGCTACGTACCTCTCGGGTGCCTGAAGTTACCCACCTTATCTGCGGAGTGGCCAATGGAATGTCAAAACAGAATGAATCTTTAGGTTCCTTATCAAATCTTCAGTAATCGTTTGCGGTTCTGGAATCACTTCCAGTTCTACCATACTCCCACTACTGTTTTCTGAAAAATCCATTTTTATTAAAACTGTGGCGAGTCCAGAACAATATCACTATTGATCTTTCTTATGGTAGAAAGTCAACCCTCGTCATAGCCTGGGTCAACCCACAAACAGCCATTACAGAAACGTGCCTTAAGTTATCCAGAGTCTGGTTTTAATCATAAGCCGGACAACTCCCCGTACCTTAACAATGTTAAGATATGAACTGTACTATATCCAATATAGAACCAGAGGCACTGATTTAATTGAACCAGATTCAAATCATGCAGCTATCTCCAGTGCATGTTAACTAAATGGAAGGAGGCCGATCAGCGTTACTCAACTTAGGAATGCTTCCAATTATGAGTAACCTGAAAGAGAAGCAATTTCTCTTTATCATTACTATCAACTGAGTACCATACACAAGTATCTACATCTTCGATCACTTTGAAGAATCCTGATACTTGCTACACTTGGTTCTCTACTCTATTCAAATACTTATAACTCCTCAAAACTTAGACCCTGTGTTTCTACGAAACACATGTCTAAGAACTAGAGAAGTTAAAAGTAAACAGAATATAGTATGAGGACCAACCCCTCTGTCCTAATGGACACTGGACAACATACAATACTCTGTATAAGTCCGCTGAGTCTAACAACTCTTTCACTGTGTGTCGCAGGTTGAGAACTGTACTTATGGTTAAGAAGAATTACACCGCTGTTTAATGCTCCTTACCTAACCATCCACTGATATAGTTAAATATCAACGACATAATATCAAAAGGTATATCTCAATCTATGAAAATAGACGTACAGATATATCAATTTGAAATTGGTGCACAACAGCGGATATTCAAAACCAAATATTTGCCGACCGGCAAACATCCCAGGTGATCTCCTCAAATATCACCGATTACAACGAATCCCGATATAATGAGGATGATCACCCAATTCCTAATAACTTACTCCCACTCATCATCTGTAAAACCATACAGATGTGAGAATCAAACCTGGTAAATACATACCCTGGAGCAAGTGTCTAATCAGGAAATCAGTTTTCTTTTAACAGTACACAGTTGAACTGAAACATTGAAATGTTTCGATGGGGTATCCTGGTATTCTTAGTAATGCCTCTACCATTATCCAGATTCACAACTATAACCGTATAATTCTTTGCCACCTCTCCAAATCCCTTTATATGTCTTTAGTCATTACCTTCTGCACACCCCTTAGGCCAAATGGTTTTCTTCCTTCCCTACCGTTCGGCACCAGCCTATGGTTTGGAAGAAGACTATCCAATAAGCATAATGGGTGTACTGTCCTAATCCTAGGAGCACTCGCAATGCGAGAGAAGGTGAAGATAAAAGACAACTGAATAAACCTTATTCCTATTTCTTCTGGACCAGAATCCATCCCCGAACTGGAACAAGTTTCTTTCGAGTTCGTATATAACCATACGATGGAGTATCCAATAAACTGTGGATCTTTGTAGTGATACGGAGTGTCCTGGAGAAATATAAAGGTGATTTAGGATTGGCGAAGAAATACTTGGTTTGGTCGTGAATATCAGTCGCAATTTACTTTGCCCTCTTACTAATCCCTTGCTTTGTCTTAATCTTAATACCTTCTGCACACCATCGTTATGCTAATTGGTTTTCTTCATTCCATACTGTTCGGCACCAGCCTAAAGTTTGGAAGAAGACTATACAATTTGCGTAATAGGTGTACTATCTCCTAAACCAAGGAGTGTAAGTGCACGGCGGCGCCCCGGCCGTCAATCCGACGCCGGAATGCGGAAGCGGTGATAAACTTTAATTTTGCGGACTTTGCAAACCGGCACCACCGCGCACTAAACTCCGGATCGTAACCATTAACAAGTCTAAGCTAACTAGAATACGGGTTAGAGATGTACCGACTGATCCGAGTCCTCCGGTCTTCATCTCCACTCCGATCTCCTCACGGGATCTCCGGTCTTCGCCTCCTCACCGGAAGGGCACCACGTCGCCTGCATCTTTTACGGGCTCCCACCTCAATACCGAGGCAACTCGGGCGCGAAGCTGGCGAATCGACGCGTCCAAGATTTGCTGTAGGAAGTGTAGTGTAGAGTGTATGTCTCACTTTTGGGGTTGGTTGCCATAGATGGAGGAATGGTGTATAGAAAATTGGTGCTTTCAATTTTCTAGCAATGGAATGAGATGAAGAATGATATACACAAAATGAATCACTCTCATTTTTCTCCTCTCAAACATGAAGCTCTCATTTTCTTCTCACTCAACCATGGAAAGAAAAAACTTCTCATTCTTATGAAAAACTTAATCAACTTAGAAATGGTGGAGAAAGAATAAGAAGCATGAAGGGAGGTGATCGTAGTAAAAGGAGGAGGGTGACCACATCCAAACATAATCATCATAAAACTACACATCAATCCTAATCCTTTCTTATCACAATAAAGCATGAAAAGCAAAGATGCTTATCATATCAACCCTTATGCAAATAAGTCCTCCACAAAGTGTAATTTGCAAAACTGCAAATTACCCCCTCCATCGGAAAAGTCCGGCCGGGAAAGAACAAAGAAAAACCGGCCGGAACGGAATGCAAACTGGCAACTCCAGAAAACTGGTCCCGTAATAAATTACAGGAAAACCCAATACTGTGCATACACACCCGCATCTGTATTCCGTCCGGATACAAATGCAATGAGACAAAATCTACACTGTACTAAACTAGGACCGGTTTAAGCCAAAGCCGGCTAGTTATATCCGTTCGATCCTGATCCGTGCAATACCGCACGTATCTGATCGAACCCTGGCATATAACCATACGGCCACTAGTACAAACTGTCCGATCCTGATCCGTGCAATACCGCACGTATCTGATCGGACCCTGCCATATCTCCATACGGCCTCTACAGCGTTTCGCCCGAAAGCTTGAGTAACAGAAAGTGTGGTGGACTCTAAAGACTCGTCAATACTATGGTTGTGGATTTAACCACTAGCACGTCAGAGGTATAAGCCAATACGTGACGGGCCACCAGCTATTGACTAAAAAGGGACGTCGATGAGTGAACTCATCCTGACACCCTACTGAGCCTGTCAGTGACAATATCCGTGCAGTCCGGTCCGTTCGTCTATGAGTATCGCATGGCGGGCCTAGGGGGTTGGTAAAAGTCAGACCCCCAAAAGCGGTACAAGTCGTGTCGGAGTGAAGCCCAGAACACCCTGAGATACTACTGGAATACCTACCAGTAAATCTCCTTGCCTTGGCCAAGGACTTTGTGTAATGGCTCTCCTAGACACAGCACGACCTCACCCCCAATACCGGGAGAGACGAACCCCTGAAGATACGCTCACTGCCTCCATGTGGCTCGGGACTGTACCCAACTAAAACCTGTTTGCACGACTCCTTTGAGCCGTGGTAGGGTGGTAATCAAAGTACAGTGGGAACTCACACGAGACAAATGACGATCCCCAGGTCGATGAACTAACCTGCACACATGTCACCTGGGAACTGCCATCTGACGTCTGGTATATGACCAACTAGCATGTTCCCGGCGAGTCCTGTCCGGTGTACTCATAACCCAATGAGCACCTGTATACATCTTAGGTAATCCAACTGACACCAGTGGCTTGTGAGACCGGCCACCGCCCCTCGTCGGGGTCTCGACTGTATACACTAGTCTACTAATGGAGTATCGATGCCCGGTCTCGAAACTCCCACGACTAGGGACTTTTTAAGGATATGCTTGTAGACCCCAGCTCCCACTTATATGATCGCCCTCATACTGCTGGTGGTCAAGCAAGAATCCTAGGGGCTCTATCAACGTGCAATAGTGACCTGTCATGTCACCTAAAGCAGTGCACGATGATAAAGGTAAACCAGATAGCATACTATCATCTCGAGTAAGACTGTCCTACCGGGATAGGTCCTCCCTCAATCATTACAATCACGTACCTGTGACCTAATAATTGACTCTGAGGGCACTATCTCCAACAATCTCCCACTTGCACTCAAGGCTAATTATTGCGATGTCGCATACTCACAGCCCGTGTGATACCGAACACCCAACTCCTCTACTGGTCAGTCTCACAAAGCCTGTTTGCGAAACTCTTGCGTTCGAGGAATAGCCTCAGTGAGTGGATCCGCCTTGATGTTCCTTTCTATGTCTCTCTATATCTCAAGTTCGCGGAGAAAGCCATCTCCCGAAATGAGTAATACCTGTCTTAGAATGTCTGGATGTCTGATGGGACCTAGCTCATAAATGAACTCCAAATCCAAACTTCTTAGACTGTATCATCAACTGAACTTAATCAGTATCCTGCGCGCCATGCCTCCCTCAGTATTGCCTTGGACCACCTGTCCAAAATACTGCCCCTCATCAGAAGGAAAAACTATAACTCTGACAACCTTCTTGTCGTCCATGTCACCTTGGAAGCCTGGAATGATAACTGTCTCCCGAATAAGGCTGTCGTTATCATATCCCTAGAACATCCACTTATGTTCTAAAACTGCTTCCGACTTTTTCTCCAGGATTGGATTAATGTCAACTTATTGCATCTAGTGCAAGAACAACATCTGGTGTGGTACTTGACATCTCACGATTGACTCAATTGCCTGAGCAAGTGATCTGCCAATCATGCACGTCCCTCTCCCCTTTAGTCTGTAAGACACCTTTGGAGAGGGTGACTCCATTACCTGCAGGTACACTACCGTGCCAGGAGTCGTCCATCCTAAATACTCTTAGAATGCTGTCAAGTACCCTGATTGGGAAACCACCCAAATCTAGATCTAAAACCATAGATCCAGTAACCAGTATGTCAGATATAAAATCCATTTCCTCTGTGGAGAAACCACTGTGTGACGACCAAAGTATAACCGATTGTAGTATAGGAGTTTCTCTTCCTATTCTGTGTATGTCATCCAGATACCATGACACCACACCCTACTACCTTCTCAACAGATCCATCCCCTATTCTGATGAAGTCAAACCCATGACTGTCACGTCAGAAATAGATGATCTATCTCCGCTATATCTGCTTTAGTCTATAAATAGACATAAGCTACCTGTCCACCAATGCTTCCGCTGCTCCCACTGAGTACGACAACCCTCTGGCAGAGTCATATAGACGTACACTTCTAAAACTAGTTTAGAACGACGCTATACTCATCTTCCCGCCTGGTCTCGCAGCCTGGAACAACAGCAATGGTAATTGTGGGTAAACAAGAACTTCCCTGTCACCGTCCTTGAGGCTACCGGAGTACCTCTCGGGTGCCTGAAGTTACCCACCTTATCTGCGGAGTGGCCAATGGAATGTCAAATCAGATTGAATCTTTAGGTTCCTTATCAAATCTTCAGTAATCGTTTGCGGTTCTGGAATCACTTCCAGTTCTACCATACTCCCACTACTGTTTTTGAAAAAATCCATTTTTAATAAAACTGTGGCGAGTTTAGAACAATATTTCTATTGATCTGCCAGATGGTAGAAAGTCAACCCTCGTCATAGCCTGGGTTAACCCACAAACAGCCATTACAGAAACGTGCCTTGAGTTATCCAGAGTCTGGTTTTAATCATAAGCCGGACAACTCCCCGTACCTTAACAATGTTAAGATACGAACTGTACTATATTCAATATAGGACCAGAGGCACTGATTTAATTGAACCAGATTCAAATCATGCAGCTATCTCCAGTGCATGTCAACTAAATGGAAGGAGGCCGATCAGCGTTACTCAACTTAGGAATGCTTCCAATTATGAGCAACCCGAAAGAGAAGCAAGTTCTCTTAATCATTACTATTAACTGAATACCATACACAAGTATCTACATCTTCAATCTCTTTGAAGAATCCTGATACTTGCTACACCTGGTTCTCTACTCTATTCAAATACCAATAACTTCTCCAAATTCGGACCCTGTGTTTCTACGAAACACCTGTCTAAAAACTAGAGAAGTCATGAGTAAACTGAATGTAGTACGAGGACCAACCCCTCTGTCCTGATGGACCCTGGACAACATACAATACTCTGTATAAGTCCCTTGAGTCTGATAACCCATTCACTGTGTGTCGTAGTTCGAAAACTGTACTTATGGTTAAGAAGAATTACACCGCTGTTTAATGCTCCTTACCTAACCATCCACTGATATAGGTAAATGTCATAGACATAATTTCAGAAAGGTATATCTCACTCTATGAAAATAGACGTACAGATATATCAATTTGAAATTGGTGCACAGCAGCGGATATTCAAAACCAAATATTTGCCAACCGGCAAACAGCCCAGGTGATCTCCTCAAATATCACCGATTACAACGAATCCCGATACAGTGAGGATGATCACCCAATTCCCAATAACCTACTCCCACTCATCATCTGTAAAACCATACAAATGTGAGAATCAAAACTTGGTAAATACATACCCTGGAGCAAGTGATCTAATCGGGAAATCAGTTTTCTTTTAACATTACACATTGAAACTGAAACATTGAAATGTTTCGTTGGGGTATCCTGGTATTCCTAGTAATGCCTCTACCATTATCCAGATTCACAACTATAACCGTATAATTCTTTGCCACCTCTCCAAATCCCTTTATGTGTCTTTAGTCATTACCTTCTGTACACCCCTTTAGGCCAAATGGTTTTCTTCCTTCCCTACCGTTCGGCACCAGCCTATGGTTTGGAAGAAGACTATCCAAAAAGCATAAAGGGTGTACTGTCCTAATCCTAGGAGCACTCGCATTGCGAGAGAGGGTGAAGATAAAAGACACCTGAATGTACTTTATTCCTATTTCTCCTGAACCAGGATCCATCCCCGAACTGGAACGAGTTCCTTTCGAGTTCGTATATAACCATACGATGGATTATCCAATAAAATGGGATCTTCGTAGTGATACGGAGTGTCCTGGAGAAATACAAAGGTGATTTAGGATTGGCGAAGAAATACTTGGTTTGGTCGTGAATAGCAGTTGCAATTTACTTTGCCCTCTTACTAATCCCTTGCTTTGTCTGAACTTAATACCTTCTGTACACCGTTTAGGCTAACTGGTTTTCTTCATTCCCTACCGGTCGGCACCAGCCTATGGTTTGGAAGAAGACTATCCAATTTGCGTAATAGGTGTACTACTCCTAAACCAAGGAGTACTCGCAACCTGAGAGAAGGTGAAAGGAAAAGACAACTGAATAATCCTATCCGTTTTCTCCAGAACCTGAAACCATCCTCGAATAAATTCTTTCGAGTTCGTATCTAACCATACGATGGTTTTGTCCAATGGAAGTGGACGTTCGTAGTAAAACGGGGTGTCCTGGAGAAAAGGGTAAAAGTAGGAGTGGCAATGAGGTTTGCAACTCTGACAATTCAATAGCCGGTGTTAAAGAAGGTTCGGTCAACTTGGTCACTGAGTCAAAGTCTTAGGGTCGGGTCAATGGTCGCTGCCAAAGAGAGAGAGAAAAGAAACACTCAGCGTGCACTCTAACCTAGATCAGAATGGTCACCAATTTATCTAATCTGGAAACCTCCCACTGTACCTCAAATTCTCCTCCAAACCTGAAAGAAGAATTAGTCGGGGTCACCCGAGGAGTATACCAACTCATCAGTGGGAATCGGGATCCAACTATCATTGCATGATAAAGTGACGGAATCCGCTCACATCATCATACTCCAGATGGTATGCGCATATCTGGCAAGTTTCAGTTCTTTTGAAACTCCCGATGTGATTTCTGCCCCATGCTCTTATGACCTTGACTAAGGCCAACAAATCATAAGTCACATGTCAAGTTCTACCCGTCATTGTCCAGGTTGATTTGAACCCACCCGTACAAGCCCTTGACTAAGGCCAACAAGGCTATACGACTGTCCCAAACCAACGCATCTATCTATGCAGCATATGAATACCCAATAGCTACCAAACACTGTGCCTTGACTAAGGCCAACAAACACAGCTTGAATACTATTGACTACCCATATGAAACGACGGAGGGCTACGAATGGTTTCTGGCGAAAACCTTTAACGTAGTGAACTTGATATCGTTGAAGGAACGGATAGCTTTTTAGAAAATATAGTGACGAAAACCTTTACTAAAGAGGTCACTCCCGGTGAAGGGATCTCGGCTCTTTCCCCGTAGAATGGGGTGCAGGATATTCATAACCGAATATCACTGTGCAAAGCAAAAGTAATCGGCTATAATGAAGTTAATGCCCTGATGCAAACTTCTGTCCAAGGGGTCACTCCCGGTGAAGGGATCTCGGCCCTTGCCTCGTCGACTAAGGAGCAGGATATTCTAAATGAATACCGCGATGCAAAACAAAAGTGAACGTCCTTGCAATAACAGCTTTTTGAAAAGTGTTCCAACAACATCAGATTAGGTTTGTTTAACTTGCATTGATCCGAATCAATGCAGTCCCATCAATTGATCACACCACAAAGAACGAAAATATACTGACGTACGTATATGCCATTCGCATTCGCCACTGGGTCCCGTCATCACCCGTTAGGTTAGCTTACTAACGGCAGAGCGGGGACTGGACTAGCGCGGATGAAAAACATATAAAACATCTACTAATATATATACCAATATATTATATTTCGCTCTAGGCGTGAAAAGAAATGCAACATTACAGAAATGTACAGCATCACAGAACAATACAGATATCTGGGATCCCCGGGTTTCACAGAGCCACTACTGAAACCCGACGTTCCCCTGGTCGTGTGGATAGCCTGTGCAATGAAATCCTAGACCCCTACGGGCGCGGCAAGTCACCCGCCAAAACCTGAAGCGAGGCAGCCCCCTTCAGCACCGTGAATGGACCACCCAGCACTTCACGGAATCCGGTAACTTGGGCACCCCTCCTGGGTCAACCTGTACCCCCTACGAGTGCGGCGAATAGCCCGCCAATTCCAGACTGAAGCCCCTCCGTCTCAATGCCCTGAGATGCGGGCCCGTTGCCCTCTAGAACCCGGCTATCCGTGCACCCCTCCACGGGGTAACCCTAGTACAGAAAGTAAAATATACATACACCGGGTACATCGACCGCAACCAGGTCGTGCCCCAAAAAGAATAATACAAACAGGCAGTGACGGCAGTCCACATGTCGGACGCTCGCCCCGCAATATCAAATGTACATAATACAACAAAACTGTACTAGCATTGCATCCAGGCTATCCCCACGACCGATCCGCAACATCACAGCAAATACATAGAACATCAACGTGAAAGTCACGTTCGCAAATCCGTCTAACCGGGCTATAGCAGTTAGACCGGATTTACCGATCGAGTGACATTCACGGTCGCAGATATAATGTAAATACTGTGAAAAATGTGTTTAAAAAATTTCCGATTGATCAAACAATTAACAAGTGGGCCCCAAAGAAAACTGTAGCACTCACAGAAACAATTGGCCCAACTTTAATATTCCAAAGCCCATATTTTAAGCCCAGAAGGCCTCTGTAAAAAAATGGTGAAGTGATGTGAATAGTGCGCGGCGGAAGGGCCGCACAAATCGGGTTTTCGCGGCGGTTCCGCGCTCCAACTGTGGAGTTACTTCGTCAAATTTTTACAGAACTCTTAGATTTTCCAGTATATCAATATTTTACAACCTGAAAAATTTTTCGAGACCAAAAATTTTCAACAGAAACTGATGCGAACTAAAATGCAGTTTTGGAACTTTTTGATCGATCGGAAATGCAAACACATTACACAAAGCTAGACTAAGTTAATGGCGAGTCTCTGATACCACTGTAAGTGCACGGCGGCGCCCCGGCCGTCAATCCGACGCCGGAATGCGGAAGCGGTGATAAACTTTAATTTTGCGGACTTTGCAAACCGGCACCACCGCGCACTAAACTCCGGATCGTAACCATTAACAAGTCTAAGCTAACTAGAATACGGGTTAGAGATGTACCGACTGATCCGAGTCCTCCGGTCTTCATCTCCACTCCGATCTCCTCACGGGATCTCCGGTCTTCGTCTCCTCGCCGGAAGGGCACCACGTCGCCTGCATCTTTTACGGGCTCCCACCTCAATACCGAGGCAACTCGGGCGCGAAGCTGGAAAATCGACGCGTCCAAGATTTGCTGTAGGAAGTGTAGTGTAGAGTGTATGTCTCACTTTTGGGGTTGGTTGCCATAGATGGAGGAATGGTGTATAGAAAATTGGTGCTTTCAATTTTCTAGCAATGGAATGAGATGAAGAATGATATACACAAAATGAATCACTCTCATTTTTCTCCTCTCAAACATGAAGCTCTCATTTTCTTCTCACTCAACCATGGAAAGAAAAAACTTCTCATTCTTATGAAAAACTTAATCAACTTAGAAATGGTGGAGAAAGAATAAGAAGCATGAAGGGAGGTGATCGTAGTAAAAGGAGGAGGGTGACCACATCCAAACATAATCATCATAAAACTACACATCAATCCTAATCCTTTCTTATCACAATAAAGCATGAAAAGCAAAGATGCTTATCATATCAACCCTTATGCAAATAAGTCCTCCACAAAGTGTAATTTGCAAAACTGCAAATTACCCCCTCCATCGGAAAAGTCCGGCCGGGAAAGAACAAAGAAAAACCGGCCGGAACGGAATGCAAACTGGCAACTCCAGAAAACTGGTCCCGTAATAAATTACAGGAAAACCCAATACTGTGCATACACACCCGCATCTGTATTCCGTCCGGATACAAATGCAATGAGACAAAATCTACACTGTACTAAACTAGGACCGGCTTAAGCCAAAGCCGGCTAGTTATATCCGTTCGATCCTGATCCGTGCAATACCGCACGTATCTGATCGAACCCTGCCATATAACCATACGGCCACTAGTACAAACTGTCCGATCCTGATCCGTGCAATACCGCACGTATCTGATCGGACCCTGCCATATCTCCATACGGCCTCTACAGCGTTTCGCCCGAAAGCTTGAGTAACAGAAAGTGTGGTGGACTCTAAAGACTCGTCAATACTATGGTTGTGGATTTAACCACTAGCACGTCAGAGGTATAAGCCAATACGTGACGGGCCACCAGCTATTGACTAAAAAGGGACGTCGATGAGTGAACTCATCCTGACACCCTACTGAGCCTGTCAGTGACAATATCCGTGCAGTCCGGTCCGTTCGTCTATGAGTATCGCATGGCGGGCCTAGGGGGTTGGTAAAAGTCAGACCCCCAAAAGCGGTACAAGTCGTGTCGGAGTGAAGCCCAGAACACCCTGAGATACTACTGGAATACCTACCAGTAAATCTCCTTGCCTTGGCCAAGGACTTTGTGTAATGGCTCTCCTAGACACAGCACGACCTCACCCCCAATACCGGGAGAGACGAACCCCTGAAGATACGCTCACTGCCTCCATGTGGCTCGGGACTGTACCCAACTAAAACCTGTTTGCACGACTACTTTGAGCCGTGGTAGGGTGGTAATCAAAGTACAGTGGGAACTCACACGAGACAAATGACGATCCCCAGGTCGATGAACTAACCTGCACACATGTCACCTGGGAACTGCCATCTGACGTCTGGTATATGACCAACTAGCATGTTCCCGGCGAGTCCTGTCCGGTGTACTCATAACCCAATGAGCACCTGTATACATCTTAGGTAATCCAACTGACACCAGTGGCTTGTGAGACCGGCCACCGCCCCTCGTCGGGGTCTCGACTGTATACACTAGTCTACTAATGGAGTATCGATGCCCGGTCTCGAAACTCCCACGACTAGGGACTTTTTAAGGATATGCTTGTAGACCCCAGCTCCCACTTATATGATCGCCCTCATACTGCTGGTGGTCAAGCAAGAATTCTAGGGGCTCTATCAACGTGCAATAGTGACCTGTCATGTCACCTAAAGCAGTGCACGATGATAAAGGTAAACCAGATAGCATACTATCATCTCGAGTAAGACTGTCCTACCGGGATAGGTCCTCCCTCAATCATTACAATCACGTACCTGTGACCTAATAATTGACTCTGAGGGCACTATCTCCAACAAGGAGTACTCACAACTTGAGAGAAGGTGAAAGGGAAAAGACAACTGAATAATCCTATCCGTTTTCCCCAGAACCGGAAACCATCCTCGAATTCCTTCGAGTTCGTATCTAACCATACGATGGCTTTGTCCAATGGAAGTGGACGTTCGTAGCAATACGGGGTGTCCTGGAGAAAAGGGTAAAAGTAGGAGTGGCAATGAGGTCTGCAACTCTGACAATCCAAAAGCCAGTGTAAAGAAGGTTCGGTCAACTTGGTCACTGAGTCATAGTCTTAGGGTCGGGTCAATGGTCGCTGCCAGAGAGAGAGAGAAAAGAAACACTCAGCGTGCACTCTAACCTAGATCAGAATGGTTACCAATTTATCTAATCTGGAAACCTCCCACTGTACCTCAAATTCTCCTCCAAACCTGAAAGAAGAATTAGTCGGGATCACCCGAGGAGTAAACTAACTCATCAGTGGGAACCGGGATCCAACTATCATCGCATGATAACGTGACGGAATCCGCTCACGCTACCACACTCCAGAAGGTATGCGCATATCTGGCAAGTTTCAGTTCTTTTGAAACTCCCGATGTGATTTCTACCCCATGCTCTTATGACCTTGACTTTGGCCAACATATCATAAGTCACATGTCAAGTTCTACCCGTCATTCTCCAGGTTAATTTGAATCCACCCGTACCTACCCTTGACTTTGGCTAAAATGGCAGTACGACTGTCCCAAACCAACGCATCTATCTATGCTGCATATGAATACCCAATAGCTACCAATCACTGTGCCTTGACTTTGGCCAACATACACAGCTTGAATACTATTGACTACCCATATGAAATGACGGAGGGCTACGAATGGTTTCTGGCGAAAACCTTTAACGTAATGAACTTGATATCGTTGAAGGAACGGATAGCTTTTTAGAAAATATAGTGACGAAAACCTTTACTAAAGAGGTCACTCCCGGTGAAGGGATCTCGGCTCTTTCCCCGTAGAATGGGGTGCAGGATATTCCAACTGAATACCACGGTGCAAAGCAAAAGTAATCGGCTATAGTGAAGTTAATGCCCTGACGCAAACTTCTGTCCAAGGGGTCACTCCCGGTGAAGGGATCTCGGCCCTTGCCTCGTCGACTGAGGAGCAGGATATTCCAAATGAATACCACGATGCAAAACAAAAGTGAACGTCCTTGCAGTAACAGCTTTTTGAAAAGTGTTCCAACAACATCAGATTAGGTTTGTTTAACTTGCATTGATCCGAATCAATGCAGTCCCATCAATTGATCACACCACAAAGAACGAAAATATACTGACGTACGTATATGCCATCCGCATTCGCCACTGGGTCCCGTCATTACCCGTTAGGTTAGCTAACTAACGATAGAGCGGGGACTGGACTAGCGCGGATGTAAAACATATACAACATCTACTAATATATATACCAATATATTATATTACGCTCAAGGCGTGAATAAAATGCAATATCACAGAAATGTACAGTATCACAGAACAATACAGATATCTGGGATCCTCGGGTTTCACAGAGCCACTACTGAAACCCGACGTTCCCCTGGTCGTGTGGATAGCCTGTGCAATGAAATCCTATACCCCCTACGAGTGCGGCGAATAGCCAGCCAATCCTGGAGTGAAGCCCCCTACGTCCCAATGCCATGAGATGCGGGCTTGTTGCCTTCTAGAACCCGGCTATCCGTGCACCCCTCCGCGGGGTAACCCTAGTACAGAAAGTAAAATATACATACAACGGGTACATCGACCGCAACCAGGTCGTGCCCCAAAAGAATAATACAAACAGGCAGTGACGGCAGTCCACATGTCGGACGCTCGCCCCGCAATATCAAATGTACATAATACAACCACAACTGTACTAGCATTGCATCTAGGCTATCCCCCACGACCGATCCGCAACATCACAGCATAAACATAGAACATCAACGTGAAAGTCACGTTCGCAAATCCGTCTAACCGGGCTATAGCAGTTAGACGGGATTTACCGATCGAGTGACATTCACAGTCGCAGATATAATGTAAATATTGTGAAAAATGTGTTTAAAATATCCGATCGATCAAAAATTAACAAGTGGGCCCCCAATCAAAACTGTAGCACTCACAGAAAACCTGGGCCCAATTTTAATATTCCAAAACCCATATTTTAAGCCCAGAAAGCCTCTGAAAAAAATTGGTGAAGTGATCTCCACAGTATGCGGCGGAAGAGCGGCGGAATGGGGGTATATGCGGCGGTTCCGCGCTCCCACTGTGGATTCACTTCATCGAAATTTTACAGAGTTCTTAGATTTTCCAGTACATCAATATTTTACAACCTGAAAAATTTTTAGAGACCGAAAAAATTCGACAGAAAACTGATGTGAACAAAAATGCAAGTTTTGGAATTTTGGTCGATCGGAAATGTAAAACACATCAAACGAAGCTAGACGAAGTTAATGGCAAGGCTCTGATACCACTGTAAGTGCACGGCGGCGCCCCGGCCGTCAATCCGACGGCCAAACGCGGAAACGGTGATAAACTTTAATTTTTGCGGACTTAGGAAACCAGCACCACCGCGCACTAAAACCCCGGATCGTGCCATTAAACTACTCTAAGCTAACAAGAGGATGGGTTAGAGATATACCGACTGATCCGAGTCCTCCGGTCTTCATCTCCACTCCGATCTCCTCGCGGGATCTCCGTCCGTCTCCTCCTCGTCGGAAAGGGCACCACGAAGCCGGGTACTTATACGGGCTCCCACCTCAATACCGAGGCAACTCGGGCGCGAAGTAGGCTAGCCGACGCGTCCAAGATATGTTGTAGGAAGTGTAGTGTAGAATCGTAGTCTCTTTTGGGGTGGTTGCCATTTGAAGATGATGGAGGAAACATGATAAGAAAAATGGTGCTTGCATTTTTCTTAACATGAAAAATGAGATCAAGAATCCTACTCTCTCAAAGATGAGGCTCTCTTCTTCTTCTTTTCTTCTTCTATATTTTCTAATGAAAACTCTCATCCTTAGAAAATGGTGGAGCAAAGATTATGAAGCATGAAGGGAGGTGAGTGTAGGAAGTGAAAAGAGGTGACCACATCCTAGACATAATCATCACAAAACTCAAATCCAAATCAAATCCATTCTTATCACAATAAATGCATGAAAAGCAAAGATGCTTAACATATCAATCCTTATACAAATAAATCCTCCACAAAGTGTTATTTGCAAACTTGCAAATAACCCCCTCCATCGGAAATGTCCGGCCGGGAAAGAACAAAGGAAAACCGGCCGGAACGGAAAGCAAACTGGCAACTCCAGAAAACTGGTCCCGTAATAAATTACAGGAAAAACCCCGATACTGTGCATACACACCCGCATCTGTATTCCGTCCGGATACAAATGCAATGAGACAAAATCTACACTGTACTAAACTAGGACCGGCTTAAACCAAAACCGGCTAGTAAAAACTGTCCGATCCTGATCCGTGCAATACCGCACGTATCTGATCGAACCTTGCCATATATCCATACGGCCACTAGTACAAAGCTGTCCGATCCTGATCCGTGCAATACCGCACGTATCTGATCGGACCCTGCCATATCTCCATACGGCCTCTACAGCGTTTCGCCCGAAAGCTTGAGTAACTGAAAGTGTGGTGGACTCTAAAGACTCGTCAATACTATGGCTGTGGATTTAACTACTAGCACGTCAGAGGTATAAGCCAATACGTAACGGGCCACCAGCTATTGACTAAAAGGGACGTCGATGAGTGAACTCATCCTGACAGCCTACTGAGCCTGTCAGTGACAATATCCGTACAGTCCGGTCCGTTCGTCTATGAGCATCGCATGTCGGGCCTAGGGGGTTGGTAAAAGTCAGACCCCCAAAAGCGGTACAAGTCGTGTCGGAGTGTAGCCCAGAACACCCTGAGATACTACTGGAATACCTACCAGTAAATCTCCTGCCTTGGCCAAGGATTTCGTGTAATGGCTCTCCTAGTCACAGCGCGACCTCACCCCCAATACCGGGAGAGACGAACCCCTGAAGATCCGCTCACTGCCTCCATGTGGCTCGGGACTGTACCCAACTAAAACCTGTTTGCACGACTCCTTTGAGCCGTGGTAGGGTAGTAATCAAAGCACAGTGGGAACTCACACGAGACAAATGACGATCCCCAGGTCGATGAACTAACCTGTACACATGTCACCTGGGAACTGCTATCTGACGTCAGGTATAAGACCAACTAGCATGTTCCCGGCGAGTCCTGTCCGGTGTACTCATAACCCAATGAGCACCTGTATACATCTTAGGTGAACCAACTGACACCAGTGGCTTGTGAGACCGGCCACCGCCCCTCGTCGGGGTCTCGACTGTATACACTAGTCTACTCTGGAGAATCGATGCCCTGTCTCGAAACTCCCACGACTAGGGACCTTTTAAGGATGTGCTTATAGACTCCAGCTCTCACTTATATGATCGCCCTCATACTGCTGGCAGCCAAGCAAGAATCCTAGGGGCTCTATCAACGTGCAATAGTGACCTGTCAGGTCACCTAAAGCAGTACACGATGATAAAGGTAAACCAGATAGCATACTATCATCTCGAGTAAGACTGTCCTACCGGGATAGGTCCTCCCTCAATCATTGCAATCACGTGCCTGTGATCCAATAATTGACTCTGAGGGCACTATCTCCAACAGATGCCACGCCCAACTTCCCAGAGTACGCTAAGATAGGAACGTGACATAGCCAACCATGCTACCTGTGGATAAGAAATATCCTTCCAAAGTCACATTACGGCTGTAGAGATATCAAGAACACTAATAAACTATCTAACACATGTCCATAAGCCAGAATAAAACGAGTCAAGAATAAAATAATGCGGAAGCAAAGGATCCAATACAAGAAATAAACTGGAATATACGTCCCATAATGCGGGCTCACATCAGGAATGAAAATACCGAAAGTAAAATAAACTAACTACTAACAAGTCCTCACTGCTCAGCCTGCTGACTGAAATACTCCTGCTCGGCCTGCAGCAAAGGTAAAGAATCTGGGCCATGCAAAACCCAGACGTCAGTGCGTCATAACATCAAGCAATACTATAAACAGAGGTAGCAAGATATGCAGGTATGAGTATAAGTGGTAAAACAGGTGTAACAGTGATATAAGTGAGGACAGTGAGGGTAATGTGTAATGAGTAATCTAAACTGGTCTATTGGGTTAACTACTCTCAAGTCTTTAAAATCAATTTGATGAATTATCGATGTAACTCAATAGTATCCCTGCGTGCCCGGGATCACGGTGAAGATTCTCGGGCTGAATCCGAGACGTGCCGCTAGGCAGTAAAAGGATAGTATGTAACGATGAGTGATGTCAGCAGCATCACCCCGGGGCTGGCCTAGCCCGTAAAACTGATCAGTAAAGGTATCGAACTGTCGAGTTACAAGTCAGGTTTCATCATTGATTTCCCCATACCCCCAGGTTATACGTTTAAGTCAGGTATTAATAATCTGAAGCTAATGCCAACACAGGATCACACAGGTACAGGTTTGTCTGGATCGACAACAGGAAATGTCCGTAGGGACAACATGTTAAGTTCGTTGGCATTAGTAACAAGATCAGGTAACAGGTAAAGCCATGGTACATCGGGTCAAGTCAGGTAGTATATAGGTATCATGTCATGTTAAGAAGTGTACGGTACCATGTCGTGTCAAGTAGTAGGTGTATCAAGTCATGTCAGGGGTGCACAAAATGTCACGTGGGTGCACATAATCAAACTATAAAATAAGCATAGGTATACAAAACAAGTATGGGTACTAATGGAACAATAAAATGGAACATTGTGATGTTATATGCAAATAAGTACAGATTAAGGCATATGGATGCACAGTTATCAATTTGGGTTAAGGGGATAGTTCCAACATTAATTAAATACAGTTTATCGAATATGGAATGTTAAAATCACATTAATATGTATTAAATTATCTAGGGATGCAATTGAATATATATTAGGCTAGATGTATGCAAACGAGTGTCCAATAGGGTATAAATTATTAAAAGGGTACTGTGGGCTGTGCAAATAATTATTATATGATTTAAATATGGACGTGGGTACCACGTATTGTAAACTAACATGCAATATAATATGTTTCAAGTTCTAAATCTAAAATGATATAATGGAACATCGAAGGTTAAAATGGAACATGCGACATTAGATTAAATCTACAGGTTTAACATGTAATTAAATAAGTATAAAAATAATATGAATAGCATGTAGCAAGTTTTACTTGCCTAGTGCGATCAAGAAACGGGTATACGGAACGTCACACGTCGGCGGGAAAAGTCGCGACGCGCGCACGATGACGGAACGGATCCAAACAACGTACAAGGGGATCACACGGGTCAGAAATGCTCGCTGGGTCGTCAGGATCGTCGACGGTACGACCGGATTCCGGCAAACTACACAAGACAGAGAACTAAAAAATTTAAGAAAAGAGAAATAAAGAAAAGAAAGAAAGAAAGAGAGGAAAGAAAAGAGGGAGAAGAGATTGAGAGGAAGAGGGATGCTCACTGAGTTTGCAGAGAGGGTGGAGATGTCGACGGTGATGAACGGAGCTCCGGCGAAGGGGTTGGTTGCTAGGGTTTCGGCTAGGGTTTTCTTGGTGCAGGGTTGTTGCAGGGAAAGAAAACAAAGGAGATAGGGAGAGAAAAGGAGATGGGGATGATGGTGGTGTGAGGCTGGGGTCGTCGGAGATGAGGGAACGACAACGAGATGGTGTGGGTTCTCGGGTGCAGTAGGGTTACTCGAGAAAGAAAAGAAGAAGAAGGAGGTGATGAAGATGAGGGTGACGAGGAGATGAGGAAGCAGAGGAAATAGGATTAGGGTTTGAGGAGGCGGCGGAGTTGCATGGGTTTCTCATGGCGAGCTCGGGGTTAAAATAAAAGGAAGAAGGAGATATGAAGAAGGGAGGTGACGAGATACGAGGGAGGTGACGGGATCACGCACAGTGAACGCGATAGGAGAGAGAAAGAGTGCGAGATGAGAGAGATAGGGAGAGAGCGAGAGGAAAGAGAAAGGGGAGGAGAAAGAAAATCTTTGCGTAGCTGGGGAGAGAGAAGAGAGAAGAGAGAGGAAGATTACGAGGGGAGAGAGAGAATAGGATCTGCGGCTAAGATTGAGAGGGAGAAGAGAAAAAGAAAGAAAGAGAGAGGAAGAGATCGAGTGGTGGGGCCAGCGACAGAGGAAAGAGAGAGGGAGAGAGATTCTGATTGGTTTAGAAGTTAGGATTAGGATTTTAGGTTTAAAATTTTGATAAAAGATTTTGGTTTGTTTTTAAAGAAATCTTGTGAGTAGTTTAAAAATATTGGAATTAAATTTTAAAAATTTAAATGAATTCTAGCGGGATGTAAAATATTTCAAAATGCGCCCGGGTCGGGTCTAAAATTTTTTATTTGAAATACTAAAATTATATGCAACTTCCAAATTTTAAAATGAATGATTAGGTAACTAAAATGCATACCCCCAAGAACGGACGCACGTACGTGCGCGTAGCTATCCAAACACGTCCGTTTCACTGAACGGGACAAGAACACGATGCGCGGACGCTACCACGGGGTTAGGGGTATCATGCAGGCTATGAAATGCAATTTTAATTTATTTTACGTGATCTAAAATGTTATATGATAAAATGTGCGATGCCAAATAAGAGTCAATATGCAGTATACATGAGATGCACGTGTCTATGCAATAAGCCAGGGTAATCTATGGATATGAAACCACCAGTTCAAGCAAGCGGGTCGGGTCGAATGCAATGTAAAAGTGTAAACTACCATTCACACCCAAACAAGATATATCAATAAAATACCATAGATATATAAATACGGAAACTAGAATTGGTATAACTGAACTCGGTTGTTACATTGTACCCAACTACAAAAAGAATTTCGTCCTCGAAATTCCAAGAACAAAAGGATAAACAAAAAACAAACTACAAAAACAGGTGTGGAAATTTTTGCCGGATTTCATCTTCTCGTTCCCAAGTTGATTCTCCATGTGAGCGATTACCCTAAGAAACAAGTACAAGAGGGATAACTTTGTTTTTAAGAACCTTTTCTCTTCGATCCACAATCGACATCGGTCGCTCCTCAAAAGTCAAATCTTCTCGGACAGTCAACTCCGAATGATCCAGCACGTGTGTTTCATCTTGAACATATTTACGGAGTTGAGATTAATGAAACACGTCATGAACATTCGCCAAGGATTGCAGTAACGCCAATCATACGCCACTTCTCCAACACGCTCCAAAATCTCAAAAGGTCCAACGAATCGAGGACTAAGTTTTCCTCGACTTCCGAAACGGATCACCCCTCTAGTTGGTGATATCTTCAAGAATACCAAATCACCCACGGTGAACTCTAGAGGTCTTCTCGATATATCAGCCCAACTCTTCTGTCAGTCTTGTGCTGCTTTCATATGATTCCGGATAGTGTTAACCTTCTCAACTGTTTGCACAACCAAATCTGGTCCCAACAATCTTCATTCACCAACATCGTCCCAACAAACAGGTGAACGACACTTGCGACCATATAAAGCTTCGAATGGAGCCATCTGAATAGTCGCCTGGTAACTGTTGTTGTAAGAAAACTCCACCAAATGAAGATGATCCTCCCATGAACCCTTGAAGTCTAACATGCAAGCTCTCAACATGTCTTCAAGAGTTTGGATCGTTCTCTCCGACTGGCCATCTGTTTGAGGATGATAAGCTGTGCTAAACTTCAAACGAGTCCTCAAACTTTCCTGTAAACTCCTCCAAAAGTGTGATAAGAAACGAGTGTCACAGTCGGACACGATGCTCACCGGTACTCCATGCAATCTTACAATCTCCTGCATGTACCGCTCTGCCAAAGTTTCTGTTGATTGACTAACTTGAAAAGGGATGAAATGGGCTGCCTTGGTCAATCGATCAATAATCACCCAAACTGCATTGTTGCGTTTTGGACTCCGCGGTAGAGCCGTTACGAAATCCATGGTTATATGTTCCCACTTCCACTGAGGAATCAGAAGTGGTTGCAATAAAACAGCAACCCTTTGATGTTCAGCCTTAACTTGCTGACACACCAAGCACTTCGCTACAAAGCGGGCAATCTCCCGTTTCATGCCTTCCCACCAGAAATGCTGTCGTATATCTCGGTACATCTTCGTGCCTCCTGGATGTACGGAATATGCTGAACTGTGCGCCTCCTTCATAAGCTATTCACGAATATCTCCCTTTGGCACACACAAACGGCTACCATATCGCAACGAACCATCTTCATGGATCAGTAAGTCTGTTCGAAGTCCAGCTTCAACCTGTTCTCGAAACTTTTGCAATATAGGGTCCTGCAATTGCGCTGCTTTAATATTCTCGATCAACGACGACTGTACTTACAGCTGCATCAACTGTCCCGAAGAATGCGGTAGCACAACCTCCAAATCAAATCTTCGAAAGTCTTCTATAAGTTCCTTCTGTGCAGTCAACATCTGAATTGCTGGCAACCGACTAAGCGCATCCGGCACAGCATTAACTTTCCCTGGAGGGTACTTAAGATCAAGATCATAGTCAGCCATCAGCTCCAACCATCTACACTGCCTCATATTAAGCTCCTTCTGCGTGAACACATACTTCAAGCTTTTGTGATCGATGAAAACCTCGACCCTTTTGCCCAATAGGTAGTGTCTCCAAATCTTCAAAGCAAAAATCACAGTTGCTAGCACCAAGTCATGAGTTGGGTAATTATTCTCATGGGTTTTTAGCTGTCTCGATGCGTACGCTATAACCTTCCCATGCTGCATCAAAACACATCCCAATCCTTTCCCAGATGCGTCACTGTGAATCACCAATCCTCCGGAATTGTTTGGCACGGTCAGAATAGGAGCGGTTATCAACCTCTGCCTCAAAAGCTGACGCACACTTATCCGTCCACACAAATGGTACTTCTTTGTGTGTAAGCTTGGTCAAAGGTTCCGCCAGACGAGCAAAGTTCTCCACGAACCTCCTGTAATACCCGGCAAGTCCAAGAAAGCTTCTGATTTCCGCAACGTTCTTCGGAATCAGCCAATCTCGAACTGCTGCAATATTTTCGGGATTAACGGCGATTTCATCTCCAGACACGATATGTCCCAAAAACTTCACTTCTTCCAGCCAAAACTCGCACTTGCTCATCTTTGCATACAATTTTTCTTGCCTCAATGTCTGCAGTGTGATCCTCAAGTATTCTGCATGCTCTTCAATACTCTTGGAGTAGAACAGAATATCATCAATAAACACCACTATAAACTGGTCTAAGAATGGTGAAAAGATCTGGTTCATCAAGTCCATAAATATCGCCGGTGCATTCGTTACTCCGAAGGGCATCACTAAATACTCGTAATGTCCATACCGAGTTCGGAACGCCGTCTTGCAAATATCTTCTGCTTTAACTCGGACCTGATGATATCCGGATCGCAAATCCAGTTTCGAGAATACCTTCGCGCCACTGAGCTGCTCAAATAATTCGCCAATGCGAGGGATCGGGTACTTGTTCTTAATAGTCACTCGGTTTAATTCTCGATAATCGATGCACATTCTCCTTGTGCCATATTTCTTCTTGACTAGAAGAACTGGAGCTCCCCTAGGCGAGTTACTGTTTCGAAACCAACCCTTCTCAAGTAATTCAGTAACCTGCTTCTTAACTTCTTCCAACTCCACTGGTGCCATTGGATAGTACGCTTTAGAAACTGGCGCTGCACCAGGAATAAGATCAATCGCGAACTCCATGTCTCGCTTCGGCGGTAAACCTGATATGTCTTCGAACACGTCCAAGAAATCTCGAACAACAGCTGGCACTTCATCTTTAGCAACTTCCATCGACGAAAGAACATTAGTTGTCGGCCTAGCCCTAAACTCGACTGGCCCGACAGAACTGCTTCCTCCAGTAAAGATAAACTCTGGATGTCCAGGAATCTGGAAAATTATTTTCTTGCCCTACAATCAATGTGAGTGTGGAAAGTGCCGAGAAAATCCATTCCTAAGACAGCTTCATAGCTGCCTGTATCAATCACCAAGAAATCTGCAAACAGCTCCCGTCCGCAAACAACAACTGCACAATCCTTACATTCTCTACTAGATATGATCTTCCCATTCCTAGTGTGTATGTCCCAGAAACTACACAGGGTCGTGTAAGTAATCGAGTGTGTAGCAATAAACTTGGACGACAAAAAACAATGGGATGCACCAGAATCGAATAACGCTAATGCGGGAAAACCATGAACAAGTAGAATACCTGAAACAACTCCTGAAGCCTTAGCTTCCTCAGCCGTTAGGGTAAATGCTCGAGCTTGATTGGGTCCCTGAGTCAGCTGCTTATGTCCCTGAAACGGTTTCTGCGGTGGCTTCTGAACATCATTCTTCGTGCGAAGCTTCGACGGACAAGTGATGATAGTATGATCCACCGATCCACAAACCAAACAGAGTCCCTGCCTCCTTCGACAATCTCTTTGTACGTGTCCAGGTAAATGGCAGTAGTCATAAATCACAGTCCTACTCTGATCAACAACAACAGGCTTCTTCATCGGTGTTATGCCACGACGGTTCACTGGAATACCGCTGCGTCCATTTGCTCGGTTCGGTGCAAATGCCGGCTTCCGTACTGTAACTGCTGGCTGCTGTGTACTCCCAGTCTTCATAGATAGGCTCTGCTGCTCTCGGGCCGCTGTAAGTACTTGTGAGAAAGTGGTCAAACCCAAGAAGACAATCTGCCTCTGGATGTCCACATCCAAACTGCGCATGAACCTCCTTGCCTTATCAGCATCGTTGGCAACCAAAGGTCTAGCGAAACTACTGAGCCGCGTCCACTCAGCTGCATGCGCATCTACAGGTGCGCCGTTCTGCTTCAAACTGACGAACTTTTCTTCCATTTCCTCCCGTGCAGTCCGCGGGAAGAACTTCTCCAAGAAACTCTTCGAAAAATCCGCCCAACTGATCGGCTTGGGCAAGCGGGTCTCTTCCACAAGCCACCATTCACGAGCGTAGTCTACCAACTGGATGCGTACCACATCTACCCTCTTATCCTCGGGGATCTGTGCCGCAACAAGTAAATTCTCCGTGTCAACCAGCCACTGCTCCGCTGGCAACGGCTCCTCCAAGCCAGTAAAAACAGACGGACCCAGTCTCCTGAAATCAGCTACGGTTCCCACACGATCCACTGGTCTGGTCACAACATTGTTCACGGACTGCTGAACGGTCTGCAAACCTTCCTGAAAAGATTCAGCTTGCTGCTGGATCAGCTCGGTCTGTCGCTTTTGGTTCTCCAACATCCCATGTATTACTCCAAGCATAGCGGCTTCGTCAACACGCCTTTGGTATGTTTTCAGATTCTTGTCTGCCATGTTCCTGAAATCAAAGCACTAAAAGGATTAGCATGATAACAGATTCAAAATATAGATCAAGGATATGAATCAAGGCTAGAACTCCAAGTTACTTAAATAGAGTACCGCATTGTAACCATGCCGCGGTATCATAGCTACAATCACATAACTCCACCCAAGTCGCCTAACTTCTAGAGCTAACAAAAGGAAACCGGGTTTCGAGTCGATATGCAAAGGAGGTTTGCATATCGTAAAAGTATAATCAGGAGGAGGTTAAGATTCAAAAATGGTAAGACGGTAAGGTGGCAGGACATGTTTCCTAATCACGAGTATTCTGATTCGTGTATTGGGTCCAATACCCAACTACAAATGAATCAAACTCGATTAACCTATAACCTATGGCTCTGATACCAAAAGAACCATGTCACGCCCCACTTCCCAGAGTATGCTAAGATAGGCACATGACATAGCCAACCATGTTACCTGTGGATAGGAAATATCCTTCCACAGTCACATTACGGCTGTAGAGATATCAAGAACACTAATAAACTATCTAACACATGTCCATAAGCCAGAATAAAATGAGTCAAGAATAAAATAATGCGGAAGCAAAAGATCCAATACAAGAAATAAACTAGAATGTACGTCCTATAATGCGGGCTCACATCAGGAATGAAAATACCGAAAGTAAAATAAACTAACTACTAACAAGTCCTCACTGCTCAGCCTGCTGACTGAAATATTCCTGCTCGGCCTGCAGCAAAGGTAAATAATCTGGGCCATGCAAAACCCAGACGTCAGTGCGTCATAACATCAAGCAATACTATAAACAGAGGTATCAAGATATGCAGGTATGAGTATAAGTGGTAAAACAGGTGTAACCGTGATATAAGTGAGGACAGTGAGGGTAATGTGTAATGAGTAATCTAAACTGGTTTATTGGGTTAACTACTCTCAAGTCTTTGAAATCAATTTGATGAATCATCGATGTAACTCAATAGTATCCCGTGCATGCCCGGGATCACGGTGAAGATTCTCGGGCTGAATCCGAGACGTGCCGCTAGGCAGTAAAAGGGTAGTATGTAACGATGAGTGATGTCAGCAGCATCACCCCGGGGCTGGCCTAGCCTGTAAAACTGATCAGTAAAGGTATCGAACTGTCGAGTTACAAGTCAGGTTTCATCATCGATTTCCCCATACCCCCAGGTTATACGTTTAAGTCAGGTATTAATAATCTGAAGCTAATGCCAACACAGGATCACACAGGTACAGGTTTGTCTGGATCGACAACAGGAAATGTCCGTAGGGACAACATGTTAAGTTCGTTGGCATTAGTAACAAGATCAGGTAACAGGTAATGCCATGGTACATCAGGTCAAGTCAGGTAGTATATAGGTATCATGTCATGTTAAGAAGTGTACGGTACCATGTCGTGTCAAGTAGTAGGTGTATCAAGTCATGTCAGGGGTGCACAAAATGTCACGTGGGTGCACGTAATCAAACTATAAAATAAGCATGGGTATACAAAACAAGTATGGGTACTAATGGAACAATAAAATGGAACATTGTGATGTTATATGCAAATAAGTACAGATTAAGGCATATGGATCCACAGTTATCGATTTGGGTTAAGGGGATAGTTCCAACATTAATTAAATACAGTTTATCGAATATGGAATGTTAAAATCAAATTAATATGTATTAAATGATCTAGAGATGCAATTGAATATATATTAGGCTAGATGTATGCAAACAAGTGTCCAATAGGGTATAAATTATTAAAAGGGTACCGTGGGCTGTGCAAATAATTATTATGTGATTTAAATATGGACGTGGGTACCACGTATTGTAAACTAACATGCAACATGATATGTTTCAAGTTTTAGATCTAAAATGATATAATGGAACATCGAAGGTTAAAATGGAACATGCGACATTAGATTAAATCTACAGGTTTAACATGTAATTAAATAAGTATAAAAATAATATGAATAGCATGTAGAAAGTTTTACTTGCCTAGTGCGATCAAGAAACGGGTATACGGAACGTCACAAGTCGGCGGGAAAAGTCGCGACGCGCGCACGATGTACGGAACGGATCCAAACAACGTACAAGGGGATCACACGAGTTAGAAACGCTCGCTGGGTCGTCGGGATCGTCGACGGTACGACCGGATTCCGGCAAACTACACAAGACAGAGAACTAAAAAAATTAAGAAAAGAAAAACAAAGAAAAGAAAGAAAGAAAGAGAGGAAAGAAAAGAGGGAGAAGAGATTGAGAGGAAGAGGGATGCTCATTGGGTTTGTAGAGAGGGGTGGAGATGTCGACGGTGATGAATGGAGCTCCGGCGAAGGGGTTGGTTGCTAGGGTTTCGGCTAGGGTTTTCTTGGTGCAGGGTTGGTGCAGGGAAAGAAAACAGAAGAGATAGGGAGAGAAAAGGAGATGGGGATGATGGTGGTGTGAGGCTGGGGTCGTCGGAGATGAGGGAACGGCAACGAGATGGTATGGGTTCTCGGTTGCAGTGGGTTACTCGAGAAAGAAAAGAAGAAGAAGGAGATGATGGAGATGAGGGTGACGAGGAGATGAGGAAGCAGAGGAAATAGGGTTAGGATTTGAGGAGGCGACGGAGTTGCATGGGTTTGTCGTGGCGAGCTCGGGGTTAAAATAATAGGAAGAAGGAGATATGAAGAAGGGAGGTGACGAGATACGAGGGAGGTGACGGGATCGCGCACAGTGAACGCGATAGGAGAGAGAAGGAGTGCGAGATGAGAGAGATAGGGAGAGAGCGAGAGAAGAGAGAAAGGGGAGGAGAAAGAAAATCGTCGCATGGCTGGGGAGAGAGAAGAGAGAAGAGAGAGGAAGATTACGAGGGGAGAGAGAGAATAGGATCTGCGGCTGAGATTGAGAGGGAGAAGAGAAAAAGAAAGAAAGAGAGAGGAAGAGATCGAGTGGTGAGGCCAGCGACAGAAGAAAGAGAGAGGGAGAGAGATTCTGATTGGTTTAGAAGTTAGGATTAGGATTTTAGGTTTAAAATTTTGATAAAAGATTTTAGTTTGTTTTTAAAGAAATCTTGTGAACAGTTTAAAAATATTGGAATTAAATTTTAAAAATTTAAATGAATTCTAGCGGGATGTAAAATATTTCAAAATGCGCCCGGGTCGGGTCTAAAATTTTTTATTTGAAATACTAAAATTATATGCAACTTCCAAATTTTAAAATGAATGATTAGGTAACTAAAATGCATACCCCCAAGAACGGACGCACGTACGTGCGCGTAGCTATCCAAACACGTCCGTTTCACTGAACGGGACGAGAACACGATGCGCGGACGCTACCACGGGGTTAGGGATATCATGCAGGCTATGAAATGCAATTTTAATTTATTTTACGTGATCTAAAATGTTATATGATAAAATGTGCGATGCCAAATAAGAGTCAATATGCAGTATACATGAGATGCACGTGTCTATGCAACAAACCAGGGTAATCTATGAATATGAAACAACCAGTTCAAGCAAGCGGGTCGGGTCGAATGCAATGTAAAAGTGTAAACTACCATTCGCACCCAAACAAGGTATATCAATAAAATACCACAGATATATAAATACGGAAACTAGAATTGGTATAACTGAACTCGGTTGTTACAAAAGACATATAAATGGATTAGAGTAAGGGCAATAGAAATTGTACCTAATGTCATGAATCTGATATTGGAAGAGGCATTACTAAGAATACCGGCCATACCCTCGAAACATTTTCATATTTTAGTTCTACTGTGCGGCATTAATTGAAAACTAATTTCCCAATTAGATTTTGACTGCAGGGTATATATTTAAAAGACTTGATTCTCACATCTGTATGACGCTATAGATACTGAGTGGGAGTAGAATATTGGGAATTGGACGATTAGATCATCAAAATCAGAATTCTTTGTAATTGGTGATTTTTGAGGAAATCACCTGGGTTTTGCCTAACGGTAAATTTTGGTTTTGAATATCAGTTGTTATGCACCAATTTCAAACTGATATATCTGTATGTTTATTTTATAAAGTGAGATATAACATTTTGAAATTATGTTTATAACATTTATCTTTATCAGTTGATAATTAAATAAGGTGCATTCAATAACGGTGTAATTTTTCTTAACCATAATACAGTTTTCAACTTATGACACACAGGGTTTAATTTATTAAACTCAGAGGATTTATACAAAATATTGTATGTTGTCCGATATCCATTAGGACAAGGGGTTGATATTCGTACTATATTCCGTTTACTTATGACTTCTCTCATTTTAAACATGCATTTCGTTGAAATGTAAGGTCCAAATTTTGAAAAGTTATAAGTATAAGAATAAAGTAGAGAACCACACGTTTGAAGTATCAGGATTCATCGAGATGATCGAAGATTTAGATACTTATGCTAGGTGTTGGGGTTAAAAATTACACCTCGGTTGACCAAGTCAAAGTCAAAATCAACCCCAAACTAAGTGGGCCTAAGACCAGGTCAGGTGGGCCCAAGACTAGGTCAAGCCCGAACACGAAGCGACCGGCCTCCCCTATGCCAAGAAGAAAATTACGTAATAAATAAGTTTGATGTAATTTTCATGCATGAATGTAATATAAATGGGCAAAAAACCCAATTTTTGTAAAGCCCATGGCTCGTGAGTAAAAGAAATAAGCACATGAGGTATGAGATTGGAAAAATGCCATTTTGTAAAGCCAAAGAGGCTATGTGTAAATTTGTAAACCTATATAAGACAACATGATAATGAAATGAGAGACAATAATTGATTCCTCTAAAAAATTAGGGTTCCTTGCCTCCTTCTCTTTCCTCAAGGTTTTAAATCTTGTTTCTTTTTATTGAATTAAATCAAGAGTTTAACTCTTTTTTTCCAAAAAGAAACAGTTTTTCATTATAAAACCCTTGAAGGAGAGCTCGGATCTTCCATTAAATCCCCAAAATGGGAGATTTTTAAGTCTCACCCCCTTTTCTCCTAGATCCAGCCAAATGAGAGGAGGAAGAAGGAGATCCATCTCCAAAAACCCCACTTCGGGAAGATCAAGGCTCAAAAGAAGATCCAAGGCTAAAGGGGAAAAGGAAGGGGTCCTTTTTGATCATCTCCAAAAATTTCTGAGAGTTCAAATCAATTTGTCAAGATGTTTTGGAGTTTAAGTCCATAAATAAAACCCTTTTTAGGAGTATAACTCCATTCAACATCTTTTGGAGTTTTACTCCATAAAAAAAATCCTTTTTTAGAGTTAACTCCACTCAAAATCTTTTGGAGTTTAACTCCACTCAAAATCTTTTGGAGTTTAACTTCATATATGAAAATCCTTTTCGAGAGTTCAACTCCTCATTCCAGGGCTAAGCCCCTTCTTTCTGCAAGCGCCCAGCGCCCACATGCCGTGCGCGTGAGGCACTGGCGCCCAGCGCCTAGCACCCAGCGCCCACACGCTCTTAGGACGTTACTCACCGTTTTTTCTTTTCTTCTTTTTTATACACTCCACACTTAAAACTTGTCCCCCGCTAGAAAAAAATTTTAACGAGGCGCTGCCTCGCTAGGGGGCTGCTAGCCCCCTTGACCCCCAACCCGCTATCCGGGTAGCGGGACCCTCAAAAACTCTGCACGGCCCTCGATATACCCAAAACCCCTCAAGATACACATACACACACTGCACATTGAGTTCACATGACTAGTTGACCCGTCAATCGGAGGTTCTTTTGCTTCAAAGGTGAGGGATAATTAACGGCAGCTTAGTTCGCGGCTGCCGGAGATTCGAATCTCCACAATTAATAAACCCTGGCCTACCCTAGGCTGGGAGAATCTGTAATGCGCCTGAAAAGCAGCGCGTATTCCCCATCTCAATAGGGTGACGAAAAATACCCTACAGATTCTGGCACGCCCGGTGGGACCTATCTTTCTTCTTATATTTCGGGTTAAACGTTCATGCGAACTCAATCAACATATACATTGATTACCTATTCTGAAATTATACTTCTTTGTGCAGGTTAACAGTTTTCAATTGCAATTTTCGGACACAGCAAAAATGTTGAAGATGGACGCTAAGACAGTCCTCCCGGCCAGTCTCGGGCGACAGTGGGAGGAGCCGCTGCTACTATTTGGCTCTATTCTGTTCATGCCAGCTAACGCCATCCCAGCTCCTCAAGCTCCGGTAATAGACAAACCGGCCTCGAAAGGCAAGAGGCCAAATGTAGTGATCTCGAGGGCACCACTACCCAAACGCAAGTCCGTGTTTGAAATACTTTCCTTTTCTCCAGCTGGGGGGAAGGCCATCAACACCAATAAAGCAATAAAGCGTCTCGAGCAAGCTCCAGCAGTACCCCTGACAACTGCTCGATTGGGTATCTTTTCTAAGCTCCCCATCAATCGATTCACGATGGCTTCCTAGACGACGGATGCCCATCAAGCCCTCAAAATCGGGAAGCTAAGACAGAAATGGCTCGGATACAGAGCCAACAAAAGGGCTAGGGCTCCTGCTAGGCTGAACTTCGTGAGATTCCAAGAACAAGGTTATCTCGTAACAACAGCTGAATCGGCCGTGAAGCTCGCTGACTCTTTTGAACCGCTGAAATTGGTTCAAAAGAATGCCATGACCACAAGAGTCAAGAAAGCTGCGATCCAGACAGCACCGCCCAAGGACCCAGTCAGACCAACCGTCTTTAGTCGTCTGTCCTTTACAGAAAGGAAGGGCCACAGCGATGGTCCGAAAAATCAGCCGCCAAAGATAAAGAGATGGCTGGATATGTGGTCTACATTGTCTACATAGCGGGCACATGCAACAAGAGTAAGGATGGGGCCACCACGTCTCAAATCCAATCTGGTGTGAATGTGGCTGCCACTTTCCAAAACCAGTCTCCTCTGGAAGGTAATGAAGGCCCTTCCAGTGAGGCTGATAAGCAGAGAGATCTCTCAGTCCATGAGGAGTCGGGCTTGAAAAGCGAAAAGGAGCCAATCTTCCATCCCATGACCGTGGAGCATCAACTTCTCTAAGAGCTCCAAAAGCAGCTCAGAAACAAAGACAAGGAGATGGCCAAGATTTACTCCAAAATTGACGACTTGAAAAATGTCGTCTTACAGCTCATAGCCCAAGTTGCCTCTCGGCTGCCTAATCAAGCGCGGGGCTCTGCTCATGAACTGAGAAACGGTGTCCCGAGACAGCCGACGCCTATTCCCTCAAATCCAAAGGTGGGAAAGCCGCATGAAAGTCGGCCGCATCCTATCTCGGGAAATGTTTTGACTACCGATGACAACAAACTACTAACACAAAATCAAATCATGGATTTGGTCACCAACAATGTCAAAACATTGACCGAAGCCGAACCGCAAAAAGATATCAGCAGTAGTGGGAGACCATATCCTGCTTGGTATGATCTGGTAGAGTTTCCGGGTGGCTATGTCATCCCTAAATTCGGAAGATTTGATGGGACGGGAAATGCGAATCAGCACATCGCCCACTTTAAAACCTCATGCGTGAATACCGGGGGTAATGATGCACCTCTCCTCTGCCAGTTTCTTAATAGCCTGACTGATGTTGCTTTCGACTGGTATGCGAGCATACCGGATGGCTCCGTTACTACTTTCGTCCAAATGGAATCTCTGTTTCGGCAAAGGTTCATGAGTGTCAGCGATAAGATCACCGTTGCCGATCTCGTAAGGACCAAGCTAAAGAACAACGAAAGAAGCACAGATTTTATAACCCGATGGCGCAATCTCTCTGTCAAATGAGAGACATCATTGCAACAAGACCAATCCGTCAATCTCCTCATCGGAAATCTCAGTACCTGGATGAATCCTTTTCTATACACTGCAGGTCTCAAGACGTTCCAAGAGCTGACTAAGAAAGTTCAAATGTTGGAACGCTCAAAGCAGGATTCTTCCTCGGATTTCCAAAATAGCAATAAATTCTTGAGGAACCGAAAGGACGAAAATCGCAAAGGCAGAAATTTCGACGATGCTGAATCGTTTAACACTTCGGCTGACCGAAATAGGCATAGGACAACCAGGCCAAACGTCAACCAACCTTGAAAACCATTCTTGGGAGGGGGAGGAGAATTGCCTCTGAAAGAGAAGCTGGATAGGGTTTATTCCTTTAGAAAGGACAAAATTCGTAAAATATTCAAAAATGCCCTAAGAAACGGTCTACAATTGCCAGAATCAAAAAACCTCAAGAAGCGAATAGGATCAACGACCCCAAATATTGCCCCTATCACAGAGTGATAGGTCATGCTATTGAAGACTGCTTCGTCTTTAACGATTGGGTCGAAAAGCAATATAAGGCAGGAGAGATAGAATTGTCTAAAGACGTGTTAACAAACAGGCAAGCTGTGACCGTCAATTTCATACAAACGGAGACCGAAGCCCTTCGGGAACCTAATTATCTCAGACATCTGCTTTTCTCTGAAAAGAGCGGACCAATGCAACAAGCTAAGAGCCAAACGAGCAACATAGTCAATGAAGAAGCGATAGACGGGTACACAACCCATACGGCCTACATGATGGAACCCAGAGGAACAAGTCCTTCTACGCCTTATAGCCATGACGATGATGTGGTTGTTGCCATCCAACACCGGATCGGTCTAGATGACGAAGAGCCCGTTTATGCAATTAAGCCAAAGGAGCCCGTGGTTCCTGCAGAATCGAGCCCAGGCTCCAACATTTGACTACCACGTCGTTAAAATGGGGACAGTCGACTACCACGTCGTTAAACTGGGAACAGTCGACCACCACGTCGTTAAATTTGGAATAGTCGACCCCTAAGTCATTAAACTGGGAGTGTAAAAAAATTTGTAAATGAAAAAAAAATCCGAAATAATGGGGCAACTCGCAATAAAAATCAGCGAGTAAAATAAAGATGAAAATAAATCCAAAATGATGGGGCAACTGCGAATAAATAGCCAAAATGATTGGGCAATCGCGATATTCGTGATAAGAAAAGCTGAAATGATAGAGCAATCGCGGTAAAAAAAACTTCCAAACGGCGAATGATGAGTCTCTCCTGGTACCATATTCCAGTGCAGCGATGCAGACGCTAACCAAAATCCAAATCCCTAAATAGCGAATGATGAGTCGCTCCTGGTACCATATTCCAGTGCAGCGATGCAAACGCCAAGCAAAATCCAAATCCTCAAGTGGCGAATGATGAGTCACTCCTGATACCATATTCTAGTGCAGCGATGTAGACACCAAGAAAAATCCAAATCCCTAAGTGGCAAATGATGAGTCGCTCCTGGTACCATTTTCCAGTGCAGCGATGCAGATGCCAACCAAAATCCAAATCCCTAAATGGCGAATGATGAGTTGTTCTAGCACCATATTCCAGTGCAGCAATGCAGACGCCAACCAAAATCCAAATCCCCAAGAGGCGAATGGTGAGTTGCTCTTGGTACCATATTCCAGTGCAGCGATGCTGACGCCAACCAAAATCCAAATCTCCAAGTGGCGAATGATTAGTTGCTCCTGGTACCATATTCCAGTGCAGCGATGCAGACGCTAACCAAAATCCAAATCCCCAAATGGCGAATGATGAGTATCTCTTGGTACCATATTCCAGTGCAGCGATGCTGACGCCAACCAAAATCCAAATCCCCAAATGACGAATGATGAGTCACTCCTTGTACTATATTCCAGTGAAGTGATGCAGACACCAACCAAAATCCAAATCCCCAAGTGGCGGATGATGAGTCGCTCCTGGTACCATATTCCAGTGCGGCGATGCAGATGCCAATCAAAATCCAAATCCCCAAATAGCGAATGATGAGTCGCTTCTGGTACCATATTCCAGTGCAGCGATGCAGACGCTAACCAAAATTCTCCTAGCCCTACGGTCGGTCCCTAAATTGACTACCATATATAATCCACGGGCTTAAATAATTCTCATCATGTCCATGCCTCACCGCAATCACCAGTCCCGTGGCCGGTCTCCGCCCTTAGAATTATGCTTCATTTAGGAAGACCCACTAATGTGTCCTCATGATACATGAGGAGAACAAAACATACGAGATCCTCTCGACTCGTAAGAAAACACCTTTGTGGGATCCTTACTCATAAGGGAAAAACACACTCAGGGGTCCTCACGACTCCTAAGGAGAAAATACATTTACGAGATCCTTTCGACTCGCAGAGAGAAAATGCTTTTATATAACTCTTACAGCTCATAAAATTGAAAAGCCTTAGGAGATAAGGGCCTAAACTTGTCTCCTAAGCCATCGCTCTCCCAATAGGAAAAGGCAAATGATGAATTGCTCCTGTCATCTATGCTCCAGTTTTAGCAGAGCTGATGCTTACCCCAACCCCAAAATTTCAAACTTTCGATCCAATAGACCTCTAAGTCGTTAAACTAGGAACAGATGACCCCTAAGCCATTAAACTGGGAACAGATGACCCCTAAATTGTTAAACTGGGAGTAAATGACGCCTAAGTCGTTAAACTGGGAATGAGGGAAATCCCCTCATAGCAAATGATGATTCACTCCTGATACCATATTCCAGTGTAGCGATGCGGATGTCAACACAGATCCCATATTCAAATGATGATTCGCTCCCGGTACCATATTCCAGTGTAACGATGCAGATGCCGAACAAAAACCCAAATTCTAAGTTCCAGGCTCAAAAGCCCCGCTGGACGGATAAGAAACCCCCAAATCAAATCAAATCAACAACCTCTGCGTTGGAATCATGTTTCGTCTCGGAGTATCTACCTCCCTATCGGAATTATGCTCCGCCTCGGAATTAGGTCAACCAACGACCTTCCTGGCAGAATCAAGATCCACCTCGGTAACAAGTCGAATCCCGACACCGCAGAAAGCGGGGCAAGTCAAATCCAGCCTTGACACCGCAGAGAACGGAGCAAGTCAAATCCAATCTCTGACACCGTTAGAAGCGGAGCAAGTCAAATCGCCATCGACCGTCCAAGTCGCAAAAAGGGAAGCACCGACCGTCCAAGTCGCAAAAAGGGCAGTACAGACCGTCTAAGTCGTAAAAAGGTAGCATCGACCGTCCAAGTAGCAAAAATGGTAGCACCGACCATCCAAGTCGTAAAAATGGCAGCACCGACCGTCCAAGTCGCTAAAAGGGCAGCACTGACTGTCCAAGTCGCTAAAATGGCAGCATCGACAGTCCAAGTTTCTAAAAGGGCAGCATCGACCATCCACGTCACAAAAAGGGGAGTATCGACCTCCACGTTGTCAAAACGAGAACTAAATCAAGTGAACTAACAACCTCTGCACTGGAACTATGCATCATTCAGAATGTCTACCTCTGCGTCGGAATCATGCTTCATCTCAGAATACACCCCGTGTCGAAATCATGCTTCGCCTCGGCGTACTTGCCTTTCTGTCAAAATTATGTTTCGCCTTGGAAGCAAGCTCTATGTCAGAATCATGTTTCGTCTTAGAATATACCCCGTGTCGAAATCATACTTCACCTCAGAGTTTTTGGCTTCCCTGTCGGAATTATGCTTCGCCTGGGAATCATCCTCTGCATTGAAATTATGCTTCGGTCAGAATGTTTGCCCAGTGACGGAATTACGCTTCGTCTCAGGATACACCTGTCCCGTGTCGAAATTATGCTTCGTCCCGGAACCCCGCGTCGAAATTATGCTTCGCCCCGGAACGTTGCGTCGAAACTATGCTTCGTCTCCGAATATATCCTCCCTCTGGAATTATGCTCCGCTCCTCAGAATGATGCCCTGATCCTAGAATTATGCTCCACACCTCGGAATGATGCTCCGAATCCCTGGAATTATGCTCGCTCCTCGGAATGATGCTCCGATCCTGGAATTATGCTCTGTACCTCGGAATGATATTCCAACCCCCAGAATTATGCTTCGCTCTTTGGAATGATAATCCGACCCTGGAATTATGCTCCGAACATCGGAATGATGCTCTAACCCCTAGAATCATTCTCCCGGAAGGATACTCCGCCCCGAGGAACGATGCTCCACCTCAAAGTCAAATTCTACGTGAAAGAAAATCCATCAATTTCATGCACATAGCTCATACACGCGGTGTGCATTTATTGATGGGGGCACTTTGTTGGGGTCAAAAATTATACCCCGGTTGAACAAATCAAAGTCAAAGCCAACCCCAAACCAAGTGGGCCCAAGACCAGGTCAAGTGGGCCCATGTCTAAGTCAAGCCCGAACATGAAGCGACCGGTCTCCCCCATGCCAAGAAGACAATTACGTAATAAATATGTTTGATGTAATTTTCATGCAGGAATTTAAAATAAATGGGCAAAAAACCAAATTTTTGTAAAGCCCATGGCTCGTGTGCAAAAGAAATAAGTACATGAGGTATGGAATGGACAAAATGCCATTTTGTATAGCCTAAGGGGCTATGTGTAAATTTGTAAGCCTATATAAGGAAATATGATAATGAAATGAAGGATAATAATTAATTCTCCTCAAAAATTAGAATTCTGTGCCTCCTCCTTCCTCAAGGTTCTAAACCTTCTTCCTTTTTTTTGAATTGAATCAAGAGTTTAACTCTTCTTTTTCCAAAAAGAACAGTTTTTCACCATAAAACCCTTGAAGGGGAACTCAGATATTCTATTAAATCCCCAAAAGTGGAGATTTTTAAGTCTCACCCCCTTTTCTCCAAGATCCAGCCAACAGAAAGGAGGAAGAAGGAGACTCATCTCCAAAAACCCCACTTCGGGAAGATCCAAGGCTCAAAAGAAGATCCAAGGCTAAAGGGGAGAAGGAAGGGGTCCCCTTTGATCATCTCCAAAGATTTTTGGAAGTTCAATTCTATTTGTCAAGATCTTTTGGAGTTTAACTCCATAAATAAAACCCTTTTTAAGAGTTTAACTCCATTCAACATCTAAGTTTAACTCCATAAAAAAAAAATCTTTTTTTCGAGTTTAACTCCACTCAAAATCTTTTGGAGTTCAACTCCGTAGATAAAAATCCTTTTTAAGAGTTCAACTCCTCATTCCAAGGATAAACCCCTTCTTTCTGCAGGCGCCTAGCGTCCACATGCCGGGTGCGTGAAGTGCAAGCACTCAGCTCCCACACGTCTTTAGGACGCTACTCACCATTTTTCTTCTTTTCTTCTTTCTTATTTTCATACACTCTACACTCAAAACACGTCCCCCGCTAGAAAAAATTTTCTAACGAGGCGCTGCCCCGCATCCCGTAAGAGGACCGCTAGCCCCCTTAACCCCCAGCCCGCTATCCGGGTAGTGGAACCCCCATAAACTCTGCGAAGCCTCCGATATACCCAAAACCCCTCAAGACATACATACGCATACTGCACATTGAGTTTGCATGACTACTTGACCCGTCAATCGGAGGTTCCCTCGCTTCAAAGGCGAGGGGTAATTAATGGTAGCTTAGTTCGCGGCTGCCGGAGATTCGGATCCCCATAATCAATAAACTGTCGGCCTACCCTAGGCATGGGAAATTTGTAATGCACCTGAAAAGTGGCGCGTATTTTCCATTTCAATAGGGTGACGAAAACACCCTACACTAAGTTCTGTCGTAAGTAATATTTTTGACAACATGCTTCTCTCTTAGGTTACTCATCCGTGGGTGCGCTCTTTGATGAGTAATGATGCATGACCTTCTTCCATTTAGTCGATGTGCACCGGAAACAACTGCATATTTTTGAATCTGGTTCTAATTAAATTAGTGCATTTATTTCTATATTAGATATAGAATGGATTTATATCTTAATGATGTTAAGGTATATGGAGTTGTCCTGCTTATGCTTAAAACCAGAATCCGGATAAACTCAAGGCACATTTTCAGTAATGGCAGTTTGTGGGTTATCCCGGGTTTTGACAAAGGTTAACATTCTATTATTTGCAGGATCAATAATTATATTTCTCTTGACTCGCCACCTTTTAATAAAATGAATTCTTTTAAGAAAAAATTAGTAGGAGTATGGTAGAACTGGAAGTGATTCCAGAACCAAAAACAGTTGCTAAATATTTAATAGAACCTAAGGATTTAATTGGATTCAAAAATCCATTAGCCACTCTACAGATTTAGTAGGTAACCTCAGCAATCCCAAGAGGCACTTCAATCTTTTCAAAGACGGTGACAAGGAGGTTTTGATGACCCAAGTTTATCACTACTACTATCCTAAACTATGAGATCTGATAGGTGGATGACTATAACGTCATTCTTAATTGAATTTAGAAGTGCGCGTAGATATAACTCTGCCAAAGGGTTGTTGTAGTCAGTGGGAGCAGTGGAAGCATGGTGGGCAAGATACTTATGTTTATTTACATACTAAAGTAAGAAGAACAGAGATGGGTCATCTATTCTTGATGTGACAGTTATAGTGTTTAACTTCATCAAGAATGGCAGATAGACCTGGTAAGAAGGTTGAGTAAGGAGTACTGTTCTGGTTTTTTGATAATATACTCCTAATAGGAAGTGTTGTTCCTATACTAAAATCGGTTAAATTGTGGTTATCACTGATGTTTCTTCATAAAGAAACTGGATAAAATATCAGATGACTAGACCTATGGTTTTAGATCTAGATTTGGGAAGCGTCCCAATTCGGGTACTTAGACACTATTTTAAAGTGTTTTAGAATAGATGGCTCCTGGTGTGGTGGTATACCCACAGGTGATGGAATCATCCTCTCTGAAAAGATATCTTCTGGACTGATGATGAGAGGAATTTGCATGATTGACATATCTCTTACTTAGGCAATTAAGTCAATCATAAGATGTTAAGTACTACGCCAGATATTGCTTTTGCACCAACTGCAATAAGCAAATATTAATCTAGTCCTGGAGAAACATTGGGAATCAGTTATGAACATGATAGAATGTTCTTGGTATATGGTAACGGCAGCCTCCGTTAGAAGACGGTTATCATTTTAGGCTTCTAAGGTGACCTGGATGATAGAGTGGCTGTCAGAGTAAAAGTATACCCTCTTTCGAGGGGCAGTATGTTGGACAGTGATCTAAGCAGATACTGAGGTAAGCATGACCCAGAATACTGATTAAATTCAGTAGAAGATACAATCTAAGAAGTTTGTTGGATTTGGAGCTTATTTATGAACTTGGTCCCATCATATATCCAGAATAGTTCTAAGATATGTATCGCTCATTTCGGGAGATAGTCGTTCTCCGTGAAGTTAAGATATAGAGAGATAAAAATAGAAACATTCTAGCAGATCCACTCACTGAGACTATTTCTCGAACACGAATGTTTTTGCAAACATGATTTTCGAAACTGATTAGTAGAGAAGTTGGGAATTCGGTATCACACGGGCTGTGAGTATGCAACACCGGAATAATTAGCCTTAAGTGCAAGTGGGAGATTATTGGCTATAGTGCCCTCAAGACAATTATTATAATCGCAGGCAGGCGATTATGATGATTGAGGGAAGACTTATACGGGTATAACAGTCTTACTCGAGATGATAGTATGATATTTGGTTTATCTTTATCATGATGTACATGTATTATGTGGTATTACAGTTCACTATTACATGTTGATAGAGTCCATAGGATTCATGCTTGACTACTAGGGTTATTGTGGCGATCTCACTTGTAAGAACAGGATAGTCTATAAGCAAATCCTTAAATGTCCCTAGTCGTGGGAATATCAATTACTGGACATCAATATTCCAAAGTAGCTAGTGTATACGTTTTTTGACCCCGACGAGGGATGATGGCCTGTCTTACAACCATTGGTGTTAGTTAGTCACCAAAGATTGTATACAGGTGCTCGTCGGGTTATGAGTTACACTGGACGGACTCGCAGAGGACATGCGATGGTATTATACATATTATTAGATAGCAATTCTTTAGTGACATGAGTACAGCTCAGTCTGTTGACCTGAGATCGTCATTTGTCTCGTGTTGGTTCTCACTGTGCTTTGATTACTACCCTACCATAGTTGTACTGAGTCGTGCAAACAGATTTTAGTTGGGTACAGTCCCGAGCCACATAGAGGCAGTGAGCGGATCGTCAGGAATTTGTCTTTCCTGGTATTGGGGGTAGATGTCGCGCTGTGCACAGGTAGCCATCACCAGAAATTCTTGGCCAAAGTGGATGAGATTTAATTATTTGGATCACTAGTTTCTCAGTAGGTGATGGGATTCACACCGACATGACTTATCATATTATTAGGGGTCTGATTTTATCCACCCATAGACCCGATATGTGATACTCTTATATGAATAGACCAGACTGTATGAAGACTATCACTTTCAGGCTCAGTAGGGATACGAACGAGTTTGCTTGTCGACCTTCCTTTCATTCAATACCTGGGTAGTCGTTACGTACAGCTAGAGCCGTTGACGTGCTTATGGTTAAATCCACTGCTAGTGTATTTTCGAGTATTTAGAGTCTCACACAGATGGTTTCTCAGCTCAGGCAAAACGATATAATGTACGTATTTTGATACGTACTTAGGTTCGATTAAAACACATGTTTTTATACACGTACTTTTAATCGGACGTTTTTAATATTAACCGGTTTGAAAGATAGCCACATTATCATATTTAAATAAAATATGAGTTAGTATTATATATCACTTTTTGGTATATCTCTTTTCGGTATTCGTATATTGACAGAATACAGTATTTATATGAATACGGGAATACGGGTATTCGTATCAAATACGGGTATTCATATCTTGATACGAATACGGGGGTGTATATACTTATTGTATATACTTGTATTAGTGTATGTGTGTGTGTGTGTGTGTGTGTGTGTATTGTGTACATAAGACATGGCTTACTCTTTTCTTCTCATTCTTTCTTCCATCAAGTGGAAGCGTATGGGCTTGTGACTCGCACTAGCGAGTCACAATTCCACCCACTTCACACTTTAAAAGAAAGAAAGAAAATAGAAAAAGATGACGAGTTTTTATTAGCCATGCTTGCTTCATCTTCACCCATTGCTTCTTCTTCTTCTTCTCTTGAGTTTTTGTTTATTGAGAAAGGAAAAAGAAAAGAAAAGAACGCTTAGAGATTAGCCACTACTACATCTTAGTGATCGATTATCAGCAAGTTTTGATCACTAGTTGCTTCACTTTGCTATTTAGTGTGAAACTAAAGCCTAGGTTTGGGTTCCTTCAGGTAGATCATTTTCGACGAGTAAGACTGACTCCTAAAATCGTTCTCGATGATCTAAGAGCTAAAGAAGTAGTATAGAAGATGAAGGACACGACTACAAAGGTTGTAATCATTAACCAAGTTACTAAACTCCTTCTAGTATTGCTAGTTTAGTGTTTGGATTCTGTCATACCCCGCTTCCCAAAATACGGAATACGAGAGACGACTAGACCAGCCATGCTCCTACGGTCAGATAAACAATCTCGCCGTAGTCACACTTCGGGTTATAGTACTACATGGTAATCAGTAAACACGGCGTAGAAGTAAAGGAAACACATCACTAGTTTATTACATCAAATTTCATTGTTCATAGTTTACAATAGTTCGAAAGAAAAAGAAACTACAAACCAAGTGCGAATACAAGGTTGATTTATGGAAAGCGGTAAAAGTACTGATGGTACAACCGTTTAGAACTCTGCGAGATCGAATGGTAGGTCTGACTCCTGAACTGGGTCCTCTCCAAGCTCTAAGCATGCATACTCAAGTCGTCGTAATAGTAATATTATGATAACAATAATGAGACAAGAAATAATAGTAATAACGGTGAAGACAATAATTGCAGGAAATCGGAATGTCGATAATCAATGCAATGTATGATCTGTGTTCCTACCGGTCTCTAAGTAAATTTTGAAATCGAGTTTGCAGAAAGGAGTGATCATGTTTAACGAAGGTCACGTGTGTATCCGAGACTATGGCCCACTGTTGCCCGGGACATAACCCTGTCAGCCGGACCGCTAAGTCCAAACCTAATATATATAAGAGTCGCGGTTCGAATGATCATCCTCTAAATCGCTAACCTCGCTAAATACAAGTTCCTTTCTTCTTCGAATTCCCCCTTTTCCCCAGATTTCCCTATCTATAAGTATGGGGTAGTTGTGTACAAGTACGCACCAATAACACTGTTTTATTCACTATTCACTGAGCTGTTCACTATCATGAATCGTTCACTTTTTACAGGCGTACTCGACACGACTAAACCGATACCATTCACGTTCAACAATGCAATATACACTAAGAATTAATAAGGGCGCTCACTATCGCTAAAAGTATCACAGTCGGGTAAATATGTGGATTATGCCGCTAAGCAAGTCATATGCAATAAGTCATTACGCGTCTTAGGAACTTAGAAAAATCACATTAAATCATAATATCATAATTAAGCAAAATGATACGAAAGAGGTAGAATGTAAATTTCATTATCAATTCAACGAAATTGGTTTCAAGTCAATCGGGTTTGCAAATTACGGTCATTTCTTTTTAAGTGTCCTCTACTGGAAATTCAGTTCCTGAACTGAAAGTCTGTTTCGTAACACTGTTTTCGCCCTATTGGGATCATATTTAGGTGATACTACAGTTGGGTAATATTTAGGTATATTAATTAGGGTTCCAACGCACCGAACATATTGACAATATCCATTGTTTGCTAGAAGATATGCATTGTTTAAGATCAGGGTATACGTTCTGTCCCTGCTTGGGACTGCAGTACGTAACGACAATTTAAAATATAATTAAAATAGAAATCAATGGTAAAATCGAATGAAACCACCACCAATAGTTATATAACAGAATAATCTTTGCAACGGTATAGGGATCCGCATAATATCATTTTCACATAGAGTTGTAAAAAACTTTTTAATCCAGGTGTTGACAATCAGTGCTGTTCTGGACTGCAGTCCAGAGCCGCACTCCAAATAGTTTTCGTAGACGTTTTAAAATAGGAACGAAATATAAATTACAAAGGGTTCTAGTGTGTCAAGTTAGATTCAATACGAGCCTTCGAACACACCATTCCAGTATGTATCAAAATTACTATGATTTTTACAAGTTAGGTGTATGGAAAAATTTCAGATTTGGTGAAGTAAATTAGAGGTGACATTTCATGATATTAGGGTCCGTATTTTCATTTTAACTTTTTACATATCATCCATTATCACTAAAGAAATCTATTAGACCTATGTTTCGCCATATTCGATAGGGTTTTCGCATAAAATACGTATCGAACACCTAATATGGGCATTCGGTATCAACCAACCACATGTTTCCTTAGATTTCTTGAAACAGTTTGTTATCTCTATGATTTTTCACATGATAACGATCTATCATAAGTCATAATCTAGTTGTACAATGATTACCATGTCTCGAGATTCACTACACCACACCCAAGCATATAAACACATATATATAAAAACATATTGATATAGTTGCATTTTTTTTGTATATTTAGTTCTAATGTGATTTCCTACACGGTAGCATGAAAACAAGTGAAGATTTTCACTTGCCTTAAGACGAATCGATGAAGCGATACGGCGAACGTTGGCAACGACATGGCGCACACAAGGCAGCTAAGCAATAGCGAGGATGTTTGATGAAAAGTCGTGAGGTTCGGTTATGCAGGGTGCTCGGCTTGGAGGTGGTGGTTCAGGAGAGCTTGCCGGTGTCTCAACGACGACGGCAAGGTGGATGCAATGACTGGTATTGGCGGCATGAGATAGCGGCAGTGGGGAGCCACGTCTGGGCCGATGGGGGAGGAGCTGAGGCGGGAGGTTGTCACATGGGTGAAGGCTCGTGGTGGCGTTGGCGACGTCAACAGGAGGCCGACGGTGAGCTCAGGAAATCGGGTTGCGGTAGGTCGAGAGGGGAGATGGTGTCGATGTTGCTAGTGATGTGAGCAGAGGGCTAATGAGAAAGAAGAAGTTGGAGGTGGTTGTGCAATGGGCAAGGGCTCGGTTGACGGGGTGCTTGTCGTGGTCGGAGATGGAGGGTTGGCCGGGGCTCGTTGATGACGGAGTGGGTCACTGTGGGTTGGTGCTCGGGTTCATAGTGGTGGGAGTGTTGGTGTAGGTGGTGCCCCGGTGAGGCTCGTCAGTGAGAGAGGTCGACCGGTGATGAGGTAAAGTTGAGCGGTGGCCCGGTGGGGTGAGCTTGGGGTGGAGATGGGTTTTTTGGTAAGTGAGCGGGAGAGAGGAGGAGAGAGATCGAGAAAAGAGAGAGTTTGTGAGGGAGAGGGAGAAAGAGAGAGAGTGAGCTAGAGAGAGAGTGTGTGTGAGTTTAAGGAGTGAGAGAGGGGGAAGAGAGAGAGAGAGAATGTAGGATTTGAAAAGATTTTGAAATAATTAATTAATAGTTAATAGGATTTATTTACGAATTAAAGGGATTAAATGGGGCTGATTTGTGTGTTGAATGGAATTAATATGGGGATTAAATGAGGGGATTTCAAAAGAAATGTGGAAGTTGAGGGTAAAGAGTTGGGTTATTGTGTTTGGACTTTGAGCCATTGAAAAAGATAGGGAAAAAATGTTTGGTTAGGGATTAAAAATATTAGGGTATAGGAAAATAGTTAATAGGGAAAATAGGATATGAAAAATTAATAGAAATTGAATTAGGAAAAATATTATTAAAATACGGATAATATGTACACAGGGAAACCGGTTATTACAGATTCGATTCAAGGTCGTAGAGTTCATGCTCTTATTTAGAAAATTTTCGTTTTGTATTCTGCCTTGGCAGCAAGTTAGCAGCACATGCATGAGCATCTACCAACATATGGGATCTCCCGACAAGCTTACAGCTTTTGCGATGAGTCAGACCCCTAATCCGAATATATGTAAACCGGTAAAGTGGCCATGGGATAACCACTTTGGTCGCTCGGCCTATAACACATGGAAACCTCATCCTGACCCAGTCATGACGGCTCTTTTAAATGCTCCCACTGTCGCCATACCCAGCATACAATATCACAGTCACTGCTTCGGGCAGATGACGTCTAGCATTTAGTCTCACCTTAGCATAATAGGGATCTCTCGTGTGAGTGAGAGTTCCTATCTGCTAACGTATCCTTGTTAAATGTGTGTCATGCACACATCGGGTACCCCATACACTTCGTGTACCTTTTACACTTGTACTCCATGCCGAAAATAGTCAAACAAAATATAGAAATATCCAACCCAAATAATAAAGAAAGATAGCAATGCATAATCAATCTTAAAATATGTATATATAAAAATCTCCACCCATAAATGTATAATGTCAAACTTAGCATGTCACGCATCGCTTCCCAGAAGACGGTAACGGTATGTGATGAGACTCGCAACGTATTTACTATGAGAAGGTCATTTCTTTTAATAAATACGTTAAGCGTATATAAGCAATATAACAGTGTGCAATAATAAAAAGAATAATAAAAAAACAACAACTTAATTTACATTCAAATTCAAGTACAATTGTCTGAAATAAAAGACACAATGACTTAAATCTGCCTAAACAATGGCATAAAAAAGTAAGTGCAGAAAAGGGGAACTAGTAATCAGGGTAGGCTGTGAGCTAGTCCATGTCCTCCTGGAAAAGAAACAGAGAGTAATATAGTCAGCGAACTAATGCTCGGTACGTCCCCAAAAGAAGTAAATAAAGATGATTGAATGGTATGTAACATGAATAGAAACCAAGTAAATATGAACAGGTAAGATTGTATATGAAAATATCTAAGCATGTCACATATATGTATAAGATAGCTATTCTAATGTAGTTGTTTGTAGTATGATAAAGAAGATATTTGTGTTTACGAGAGGAGTCAAACTTATTCCACGGAGTAAGGTAACAGGAGGTATAAGGCTTCGTCAAAACACATGGGACAATGGCACATGAATTCAGATTAGGTGTCTTTTAAAGTGATCTCTCATGCTACGATATAAGTTTCGTACCAACCTACCCCTTATTCCCGCGTATTGTAGTGTATAGTTCAAGTTTACAGGTCTTGGCCGAATCCATGAATATAAAGAGTACAAGTTCAGTTTCAAGTGGTAATTAGGTATTCATGTCTAGTTCATGTCAAGTTATATTCATGGTTCAGTCAAGTCAAGTCAAGTGTTCAAGTTCAAGATCAAGTGCTCAAGTTTATGTTCGAGTTAGGATTCAAGTTCGAGTTTAAAACAATTTTGAGTTTGTATTCGGGTATATTCAAATTTTATTATTAGGTTTAATCTTTTGAATTTCTTAAGTTTGAAAAATATCGACAACCGCTATACATGGACAACAGGATTTGTGTCTTTTTCAAAGATGATTATCGTTTGATAATTTCCATCTTAAGATTATGATCCATATTTAGGGAGAGTCAAGTGGTGCATCATTTTCTCCTGTAACTCCAAGACAACTGATAAGAGAAGATGCCACTCAAACCAATCTGCAAGCTAAATATGCAAGCTAGACTAATATTTTGATTTCTAGGGTATTTTAGTAAAAATGTCATTTATTAATCCGTCCTAAAGCGTCGAACAAATTTTTAATAAGAAATCGTTGTTTAAAATTTGAGATTTTTGTATAAAAACGTATTTTATATTTTGTGGCATTTTAGTGTAAAAATCTAACTTTTAAAATTTATGGTATTTTAATGAAATACACCACTTTTGGAAACTTGATAGTATTTTTATTTAAAACTTTAATCTTTCATTTAAAAACTTAATTTTCACAAATTGTTTTCATTGAAAATATGGATTCATGCTTTATATAATTTTTCAACGATTTAGTTTGTTTTAAAAGTCGTATTCTTTCAAGATCGTATTTATTTTTATTACTTTCAAGACTGAATTCTCTGTGAGGAGTTATGCATCTCACTCTATTATCCTAAGGACGTGCGATAATCCACACCATTCATAAATGGGTCTTCTAACGAGAGTTGTAGAGGTGTAATTGTAAAGGTATTAAAAATAGCGATTAAAAAAGCGATGGTATTTTAATAAAAATTGTTTATTTTAGAATTAAACATGTGTCTAAAATATCATGCTATGAACTATAGTGTATGTGAGTTGAGTAGGTCATTACCCAGTGAATTTTCTATAGATATATTATCAAGATATTGATAAAAGATACTTTTAAGGTTCATGGTGTTTATTCGCTATTTGTAATCTACATATTGTTTAACATAACAAACATCATATAAAATTTTGTGAAACATGGATTGTAAGATCCTAGGGTTGTAAATTGATATCATGGTATGAAAATTTATGATACATGTGTCAAATTACAATGAATATATTTTTAAAATTAAACTTTGTTTTTAAAAAAAACGTATTTTATTTTGCGTTGATGTGAGAGGAAAAACAAAAAGAGAGAATTCGATGGAGGACTTACCTACAGGAATGAGAACGATTCGACGATATGGGAATGGAAGAGGTTCAAAAAGAGAAGAAGAATGGGAGGGAACTTACTCAAACCGCCGGTACTCGTACGAGCGAGGAATTGAAGAGAAGTGGCCTCGGTTTGAAGAACCGAGGCCGTGAATGTAACTAAGAATGTGAGCTTGATTTACCGACAACACTTGCGCGTGTTGTAGAGCAACAGAGAGGAGGAAATAGCTTAAGGGAACTTAACTTCCTTAGTCTAATTGCAAAGCTTCGACGTTCTAGAACTTAAGCAAGATCTTCAAGAATTTTGGGAGAAATTTTGTGAGGATTTTCATAATAGAATTGAGTTGGGACAACCATGAGTATTTATAGAAGAAATAGAATTAAGATAGTGTAAGGATTGTGTTAAATGGGGTATTGAAAATGAATTTTTAATGGAAAAATGGGTGGGGGCGGTTCTATAGATGAATGCAGGAGTTTTAGAGTATGGAAATGAAGAGGTAGGAGGCAAAAGGACGCACGGGCCTAAGAAGGACCCGACCGAGGTCACCAAGGCTACAGAACTTGGCCAAGTAGTGGCCTGGTTTTGGCTCGTTGGCTTGGGTCTCGTGCTACTCTCTCGGGTCAGGTTTTGGGTCCTATTTTAATACCTCTTTTCTGTTGCAACGTTTTGTAAACCCGTGTGCAGCTCGTGCAAACTTTTGGGCTTCCAAAACGTTAAAAGAAAAGTATTAAAAATAATTGGGGCTGATAGGATTCGAACACGCGGGCTAAACAACAGCAATGGAGAGTCTTAACCAGTAGGCTATAAGGAGTTTCTTGCTTTTATTGAACAAAATTAGCTTATAACTCCTAGTAAGGTGAAATACCCTTTCCATACATTAAAAAAGTTACATTTGTACAAGAATTTCAAGGTTGTTGTTCAGTCGAAAATATTGCACATTTGATATAACATTTTCCTTACTTTTGTTAAGTGCTAAAAGGTTTTATTGTAAATATAGAACATATGAGCATTTATCTGCAAAATATCTATTGTCATATGTTCTATATATTATAATTAATATTATGAAGGAAAATATATGCATACAATATTTTGATAATTAAAATATGCATATCATATGAAATATCCCTAATCAATATTCTTAAAATATAATATCATATAAAATGGTTAGGATAATATCTCAATAAAAACAAATATTACTAACATTATTCATTAAGATGTTGTGCAAGGTTTAGCTCGGGTCAGGAGATCGAGATATCGAGTGTTGGGAATCAAAAATCTGCCGATGAAGTTAAATAAATCGAAGAATCAATACTGGCAGAGACACAACAAGATATGAAGATTCCAGATATCAAATAAATCTACATGTGTCACTATGAAGCAGCCTAAGAATTTTGAAGCAATGATCACACCAAACGGCCGCGGTTCCACAGCCAAAACAAGCCATATGCGGCGGATACGCGGCTGCTATAGGGAATTAGGGTTCTGGATTTTTTGGGTAAGATCCTAAAGACAAGTCACCATATATGGAAAGTCACCATATTAGGAAATCACCATATATGGAAAATCACCATATTAGGAAGTTACCATATATGGTAACTAGGTTTTCTTCTTTGAGAGCTATATAAAGGACTGAGGGCTAAAGTTAGAATTCATCACCTTTTACACGAAGCAAATCACCGTCAAAGAACACGAGATCCACGACAGGTCCACGATTCGACGTGATAAAGCGACATGAGATTCGATGGAGTATCTACTTCCTATAAGGCAGAGATCGAGAGCAATTTCTTCTTCCTCTTATAATCTAAACTTGAAGGCTTTGTAATTGTGAAGTTGATTAATAAAAGTAGATCATTATTTAGCATTTATTTTCTACATTTACATTATGAATTCCTTCTCTATCCGTTCTTCTTCTATCTCCATCATGCACGAATAATTCTCCGCTTGATAGGGTTCGTAAGATTATGGTGGATCAATGGGTGAAAAAATGTTATAACTTCTTGTAAGCCTTATGAAGTTTATAAACTTTAGCAAAATAAATGTTAACATCCTTATCGGGCGTGCTACCAATTTATTGATAGTCTCGACCACGATTTGAGATCAGATTAACAATTGTTTTGTTAAGGGATAAATATGAATAGAGATCAATGAAAGAAAAAGGGTCAATAGTGGAGAAACCCTAGTTTCTTCTAAGAACCCTAATTCTCATTCATAACTATCTATCTAGTATTAAATTTATCAACATTTAAAAGGAGTAATTTTTATTAGTCATCCATGACTACTAAATCCGAACGAACCCTACAAGCATTCTTATTATAAAATCTATATCCGTATTCAAACTAGATCTGTATTCTACATCTGTATTTTGACGTAGATCTAGAAAATATTTCCAGTATTCTTTATTTCTCTATTCTTCCTCTTTTTCAACACGTCTAAAGTAAGATTGAAAGATTTCACATATCCCTAAGGATGACCCATACTCATCTCGATCTAGCTACACGCGACATCGTTATTGATTGCGGTTACACTACAAAACACATTATTTCAAAATCAATCAATCAAATGGCGCCGTTGCCGGGGATACGTGCGTAATTTTTTTATTTTTACTATTTGTGTTGAATTCTTATTTGATCTATATCATAAAAATAAAACAAAACCGCATCTTGCATATTTAACGATTAGTGTGCGATTTTTTTGCGAGGGAATCTGGAGTCATTTTAGCGAGGAGATAAAGATTCAGAGACATTCATCAAGACCAAGAGGAGCAAAGGAAGCCACAGTAAAATAAAAAATTAAACAAAGAACCCCCTAAAGCGCGGCGGAACCGCGACTATTGTGTGCAAACGGCGGCGGAACTGCGGCGGTCTTGGGGAGTAAGGCCCTCAAACTTTTTCGTTTTGGTAAAGGCTAGACATGAACGGAGATCCATGTCAAGATAGGGGTTAAGAGTGGGAACCCTATTCCCTCCAGAAACCATAATCTACATGCATCACTGTCGATCTAGTTTTAAATCTATTAAAGGATAAAAGGAGTAATCTTTAATTAATCATCCACGACTACTAAATCTTAACGAACCCTACAAGCCCCCTTCTAATATAAAACCTACATCCGTAGTTAATCTAGATCTATATCCTACATCCGTGATTGACGTAGATATAGAATTTATAACTATTCTTCACTATTCATTATTCTTCCTCCTTTTCTAATCAACACGCCTAAAGTAAGATTAAAAGATTCCACGTTTCCCTGAGGACGACCCGTACTCATCTCGGTCTAGCTATACGCGACACCGTTATTGATTGCGGTTACTACACAAACACAACTTCACAAAAATCAAATCAATCATTCGTTACATAGGAGAAAGTCACTACATGTCTAAATACATGTATGTCACTAAGGACGCAACCCTAAGGCTTTAGTATGTTGTTAAAGCGCTCCTTGGCTATTCCCTTTGTCAGTGGATCCTCGGCTATCTGATCTGTAGGGATGTATTGCAATTTGACTTCATTTTCCCCTTTCTTCCTAATAAAATGTTACTGAATCCGAATGTTCTTTGACTTTCCGTGGTACTCTGGATCCTTCAAGTATGCAATTGCCGACATGCTATCACAATTAAGGATCACCTTGTCCTTTGCATGTAGCACTATAGTCAGATTCTCCAAGAATCTCCATAACCAAACTGTCTCTTCTGACACTGCACTGGTCTCCACGTATTCCTCCTCCATGGTAGAAAGGGAAATGCAATCCTGCTTCTTACTACACCAAGAGATGTCCCCGCCATTGAGTAAGAAGGTATATCCCAACGTGGACGCTCGCTCATCAAGATCGTCGGCCCAATCGGCATCTGTATAGCCCCGCAAGCGAGTGTCTGATCCTCCATAGCACAAAGTATAGTGAGTTGTCCCACTTAGGTACCGCAAGATCCGCTTTACCCCTTTCCAAAGAGCAACACAGGGTTGAACGAATATCTGCTCATTAGTCCCACTGCATAAGATATATCGGATCCCGTACACACCATATCATACATGAGACTCCCGATAGCACTTCTATAAGGAACATTATGCATCTATATTTTCTCTGTTTCATTCTTGGGACACTGCTCTAGATTTAGCGCATGATTATTTGCAATTGGAGTTCCAGTGGGTTCGCATCTGTTCATGTCAAAGTATTCCAAGATTTTCTTAATGTAAGTCTCCTGAGACCTAGAGTCCTCTAGGAATATTCCTTCAGAATCCTAATCCCGAGCACGAACTGGGCATCGCCCTTGTCTTTCATCTCAAAGGTGGAGGATATCCAACTCCAAGTGCCATTTATGGTATCCATGCTGTTCCTTTCCAGCAAGATATCTTCGACATACAACGCTAAAATCTCGAAACTCTTACCAACTTGTCATAGGTAGACATAATTGTCCTTATCGATCATCTTAAAACCATAACCCAGCACGATTTTATGAAATCGAAAATAGGGGATTGTTTCAATCCATAGATAGACCTCCTCAATTTGCACACCTTGCGCTCGAGCCTTTGGCTATGAAACCAGTGGTCTCCTCTTCCAGTTCTCCATAGATAAAAGCTATCTTGACGTCCATTTGAACTAATTCAAGATCCATCTGCACTACCAAAGCCAGAACTAGGCGAATGGGGACAATTTTCACCACCAGAGAAATGTCTCATCATAGTCCACACCACTCCTCTGGGTGAACCCCTTTGCCACCAAGTGTGCCTTGAAATGCTCAATTGTCCCATCCTCTTTTCACTTAACCTTGAAAACCCACTTGTTCTCAATGGTATTGCGTCTGGCAGGAAGATCCATCAAGTTCCAGACTTGATTCTTCCACATGGACTCAAGCTTCTCTTCCATCGCGGCCATCCACTCTTCCGCTGCAGGTCCAGAAATAGCGTCATTGTAGGATTTGGGTTCCGAAACATCATGTAGTGCAACCATGAACGCTTCCCCCTCGATCTCAAAGCGTCGACGATGTACTTGTCCACGGGACAATCTACAAGGCTCTTGAGATTCCGCAAATGGCTCCAAGTCATATGCTGGTATCTCAGTCCTACTATCCTCAGGCGGTGGAGGAACTGATTCCTCTTCCAGTTCTGGATTATCAGTGGTCTCCTCGACTTCGTACAACCCCAAATCCCTGGCTACTTCACTTTTTCGTGGAAATTCCTTCTCAAGGAATTCGAAATCTCATGAATCAATCTCGGTTATAGTTCCATCCTCTTGCTCACTTAAAAACACATATCTTTTAGAGTGCTTAGAATAGCTTATAAATATACACTTCTTCCTCTAGAGCCTAACTTCCTATACCGATGTGAATTTTTGTGTACATAGGCAGCACACCCCATGGACGTAAGTGATCCAGCATTGTCTTATCGCCCTTCCATAACTTGTAGGGTGTGAACTGAACCGACTTAAAAGGTACTCGATTAAGAACTTAAGTTGCTTTCATCAATGTATCTCCCTAAATCGATATAGGAAGATTGGCTTGCGCCATCATGCACATAACCATGTCCAGCAATGTCCTATTTCGTCTCTCTGCAACACCATTTTGTTGCGGAGTGTAGGGCATCGTCAGCTGTCTGACGATCCCTTTCTCTTCACACAGTTCCCTTAACTGATCCGACAGATATTCTCTACCACGGTCTATGCGCAAAACCTTAATGCTTTTGCTTAATTAATTTTCCACCTCGCTGATATAGCGCTTGAAACAATCCAAGGATTCAGATTGAAGGGAAATTGATTAGTCAAAAATATTGCACATTTGTATAGACATTTTCCCTACTATTATTAACTAATAAAAGGTGTTAATTGTAAATAAAGAACATATATGGGTTTATTTGTAAAAATATTATTATCATATATTTCTTCATTTATAATTAATATAATTAGGGAAAATATATGCATATCATATTTAAATGAAATATCCATTATTAAATTATGCATATCATATCAAATATTCCTAATCAATATTCTTAAGATATCATATAAATGGTTGGAATAATATCTCAAAAATAAAAAATGCTACTAACAATTTGATTTAATATATTGTACAGGTATTATTTAAGATTACCTCAGGCCAGAAATCTAAGTAGGAGATCCACATCAAATCAAAATATCAAACCGAATCTGCCAAATCTTATGAGCAAATCGAAGAATCTAGCAACGGTAGAGACTAAGAGCAATATTTTCAGAATCTTTGTATCAAGAAGATCTCCAAATATCGAGAGAAGAAACCGCGAAAAAATTGGATGCACAAGCCTACCAAAAGGCGACGGATCCGCAGTCAAAGATGGGTAGGCGCGGCGGTTCCGCGGTCTGGTAGTGGCCATAGGATCTGGATTTTTAGGGGCATGATCGTAACTTCTCACTCTTCAATATGGCATCTAAGGTTTCTAATTTCAAAGACTATATAAAGGACCGAGAACTGTCTATCAAAAACCATTCACAATTCAATATTCCAAATTCAAAATTTCAATTCAAAAGAGAGATCTACGAGCAAAACTAGGGTACTTGCAATCTTCTTTTTTAAGAAGAAATTTTTTAATGCAATAATGGATCAATAAAGGTAGTTCTTTGTTTTAATTCTTTTCGCATTTACTTTCCTCATTACTTTTCTGCATTACTTTCCGCATTACTTTTCTGCATTACTTTCTGCACTTTTAAATTTTAATTATGTGGTCATTCATTCTCCACCTCTCTTTTAAATCACTAATAACCATATGCAAGTAATTTCTTACTTGCTAGGGTTTGTAGGATAGGGTAGAATAATGGATGAAAAATCGTTTAACTTCTTTTGATGTTTTAATTTTTATAAACTTTAGTAAAATAAATGTTAACCCTCTTATCGGGCGCGCTATCAATTAATGATAATCACGATCACGATTTGAGATTCGTTAATACTTGTTTTGTTAAGGGCTTGAAATAAATAGAAATCAATAGAAGGACAAGGGGCAGTAGAGGGAAACCCTAGTTCCCTCCAAGAACCCTAATCTACATTCATCGCTCTCTCTCTAGTATTAAACAATTAAAAGATAAAAAGAATTATATTTTTTACTTCATCCATTAACTACTAAGTCCAATAAACTCTACAAGTCTTTCCATTATAAACTTTTCTAACCTTCGTAGTTTAAAACGACAACAATCTCTCCTCATTTTTATCAACTCGTCTAAAACAAGAAAAGAAGTTCACCGTTTCTCTGTGGACGACCCGTACTCACTAGCGGTTAGCTATTGCGACACCGTTATTGATTGCGGTTATTTACAACATACATAGACACACCTTTTCATGACCAATCAAATAGCGTCGTTGCCGGGAAAACGATCGTAATTATTTTTTTGTTATTCGGGTTAATTTCTTATAAAAACCAGAAACATAAAAAAAGAACCAAAACCGCATTTTGTGTTTTTAACGATTATTGTGCGAGTTTTGCAAGGGAATCTGGAGTAATTGAAGCAAGCCAACAGCGATTCAGAAACTTTCAACTTGGACCAGAGGAGTAGTGTTGTGCCTTGAAGAAGTTTGAAGGGAAGAACACTTCAAACGGCGGTGGAACCGTGGCCCTTGGGTGCGTGTAGTGGCGAAAGCGTGGCCAACTTGGGGAATTGAGTCCCCAAACTTCTCTGGTATTCTCCTATCGTCTTTCTCTCTCCATTAAATCAGAAATTAAAGAGCAAAAAACCCAAACTCAGATTAGGTGGGGATTTCATCACCCTTCCTAAACCTCCAATAAACTGTTTTTACCTGCAGCATTCTTTGTAAACAGAGCCGCTAAATAAATCTTTTTGCATGTTTTGATTCCGGGTTGTTTTTCATACTTAAACCGGACATTAAGGAGCAACAAACCCAAACTCGGATTAGGTGGGGATTTCGTCACCCTTCCTAGGCCCCACAAATCATAAATGAGCATATTATCACTCGAAATTAATAAAAAATATCTAGACCAAACCTCTAAGTACATTCGCGCTCAATTAGGACAAAGGAGGGTCGTGGGTAATGTATTGCTTATCCGCATTTCGCTTGTGGTGTCTAGGCAAGTGTGATTAAGGAAAGTGGTTACTTAATTAGGCCCGCTATTTCGGTGATTCGTATAGCGGATACCTTCTACTTATCTGGCACTTACCTGGCCGCAAGATTGATAAGGAGGTGATAGAAAATTTATCCTACGTCTTATCCTTTGGAAGTCTAGGGGTGGTCTAGTGACTTGACATAGGTGACCCTAGCTCAAGGGATTGATTGTGTATTTTGTGATTGGTTAAGTCAAGCCTCATATCCGACATTTTTTTCAAAATAAGTCTTCTTAAAAATTGTTCTCACACGTATCACACGCTGCCACGTGCACTAAACTCGCTTAGTGCATAATCGGCTGGACACGGGATTCTAGTGCCCGCCTAGTCCGCGTTTTTGCTGTCGACTCCGAAGTCGATACTTCTTCATCTTCTATATCTCCTCCACCTACCACATATCCCGAGATGGACGGATCTTCACCAGATTTTAACAACACTATCTTGCCACCACCCGCAGGTGCGCAAATTCACAATCCACCACGTATCGCTCTTTAAGACCGATGCTACCCCGTACGCGGACCCTTTCCTACGTGTCTGTCTCTTCCACCAGGCAATAGAGATAATTTCAAAATTAAACCCTAATTCATCAACTTATTGCTCAAATTTCACGGGCTTGAATCTGAAGATGCATATGTTTTTATAACCAAATTCGAAAACGTATGTGCAATGATGAGCACCATCCAACTTTCAGGGGATGCTCAGCGATTATGTATTCTCCCATTTACCTTATGCGATCTCGCAGAGAAGTGGTTTTATAGCACCGCCTCACATTCTATCGCTAAATGAGATGAATTTGTTAAAGCATTCCTTAAGAAATTTTATCCTAATCACAAGACTGCCTATATTCGGAGCGAGATTAACCAATTTGCCCAACTTCCTAACGAACCCTTTTGGAAATACTTTGAACGGTTTAAAGATCTCCTTGTTCAATGCCCTCATCACGGAATCGACAGATGGCAACTTTGCCAAATTATGTATGAGGGTATCAATCCAGCTACAAAATAAATGCTAGAAAACATTTGTCAATGTTATTTCATGTCAAAAGTTGATGACGAAGCGTGGCAATTCTAGAAGATCTCATCGAAAAAACATTACAGTGGGAGAGCACAAGACCAAAAACATTGTCTTCATCTAAGGCAGGTATCCATCAGCTCGACGCTTCCATCGCAATGAAAGCCGAAATGGCTGCGATGCAAAAGAAACTCGAAGCTATGGAGTGCAGGTTCTCTTCAGCCTCCTTAAATCAAGTTGCTCTCTCTAAAACTGTGTGTGGTTGCAGTTTTGACTCATCACATTTAACAGAAGAATGCCCTTGGAATCCGCTGTCTCAAGGTCAAGAACAAACTAATGCTGTTTTTCAGTAACGACCTAGAAACGATCCTTTTTCATCCACATATAATCAGGGATGGAGGAATCATCTTAATTTTGCTTGGAACCAAAACTAAACACAAACTTAAAATCAGTTCCTAAGCCAAAATAACTATCAAAGGCTTTCTCCACAGCAAAAACAGCCACCACAACAAATTCAGCAGCCCTTTCAACCACAACCTTTCCAAAACCCGGCCAACAACTTTGTCCCTTATAATAATTCTTTCCAACCACAGACTAATATTCCAATGGCCGGTACCGATAAAATCTCTGCACTCGAAAGAAGCTTAAAAACGTTTCTTAAGCAATCCACACAAACATCGGCTAATTTTACGCCTTCTATCCAAATGCTAGTGCAACACACTGCTTCCCACGGTGAAAGTATAAAATCTATTGAAGTACAAATTGCACAGTTAAATGCCGTGATGAGTGACAGAGAGAAAGGGAAATTTCTATCTCAAGCTCTACCAAATCCCGACCACTCACAAAGCGCTAACATCGTCCTTAACTAACAAAATCATAAGGTAAGTGCCGTAACTACGTTGAGATCCGGAAGAGTGCTGAATAACCATGTTGGTGAACAAGTTAATGATGTTGATGATACCCCGGCTACTACTTCTACTCGTATTTCGTCTAATCCAATATCTTCTTCCAAGCCCATTCTCCGTTCTTCACTGGGCTCGAACCCTTAGTTCACATCCTTGAATTAACTACCATCTCAGACCACCCCAAATCCAATTTTGGGATCCATTCCATCCCCACAAACTTCTCCTCAAGTGTTGGACCCAACCATGTTAATAAAGCTCTTTTTCCAAACCAGTTGAGACCCAACAAACCAAGTCCATAAATGGAGAAAATTGTGGAAAAGTTTAAGCAAGTTAATGTTAATATTCCTCTCTTAGATGCTATCCAACAAGTTCCATCCTATGCGAAAATTTTTAAGGACTTGTGCACTAAGAAAAGGAAAACTCAAGTGTCTAAAAAGGTTTTCTTAGCATGCAATATGAGTGATGCTCTTACCCTACATTTGCCAAAGAAACATAAGGACCCCGGTTGTCCGAAAATTTCTATAACTATTGGGAGTAAAAACATCAATCGCGCTCTACTAGATCTAGGTGTTAGTGTTAATTTGCTCCGGTATTCTATTTATGAGCAATTAGACATAGGAGAGTTGAAATCTACACACTGCACTCTCCATATAGCTGATCGATCTATCATTGTCACGCCCCACTTCCCGGTATACGGCGAAGGGGACGCGACTGGTCCGCTACGTATTTACTCTAAAGTAAATACGCTAAGCGTATCTAAGCAATATAAAAATAAATGCACAAGAGACAAGTTATAACAAAACAGCAACTTTATTCATTAACATTCTTTTGTACAATGCATGGAAAAGTAAATACATGGAATAAAGCGATGCCTAAACAATGACATAACAGAAAAAGAAAAGTACTTAATGGAAAGTGTACAATGAACTAGAGCTCGGGGTCATCACTGAGTTAGTCTAAATCTTCAGCAGTGGGCTCGATCTCTGACGGGTCCAAAACACCTGACGACATTCAAAGAAGAAAGAAAGAGAATATCGTCAGTGAATAGGTCACTCAGTAAGTCCCAAAGATAATAGGAAAGTAGAATAGGCAGAGAATAAGAGAGAGAGAGCGTAGCTTTTACAGTTGTATTATATTGTTATATTGTTGTATTTAGTGTTAACGTTGTTGTTTGTAGCTTGGTACAGAAGAATGCCAGTGTATACGAGAGGAGTCTATATATGCCAGAGACTAGAGGCAAATGGAAGTACAAGGCTCCGTTAGAAGGCCCAGAACAACGGCAATTGGATTCATGTTATGTGTCTTAAATCTTGCAGTCTTGTGCCACTTTTAACACCTTCCGTACCAGTCTACCCTTTAAACCCCGTAGTGTTTTGATTGTATTGTATTGTAAACTGTAGAGATTGCATAATTGGATGACTGACCGAAACCATGATATCAGTAAACGGATGTAACCGTAGAATCATGTAAATGGATGTAATCTGGAGATCATGTAAATGGAATGTATATCCATGGTTCGGTTCAGTCAAGTTGTATAGATTGATAATTGGATTTATGGATTCATGTTGAATTGGAATATTGTAAATTGTAGATTGTAGATTGTAGATTGTAGTTTGCAGATTGTACTTGAATCATATTCAATTCAAATTATAGAGAGACTCAATCTGAGTCAGACAAAAAGTAAATTGAAGTCCTGATTGTTTTGATGTTATCGGTAACCGCTACACATGGACGGCAGGATTTGTGTCTTTTTCAAAGACGATTACCGTATTGATAACACCATTATTAAATTGTCTACCTTAAATAGGTAGGCACCCACTTCTCCGGCTCCCTAAGGCTTAAGAGATTGGTCCCGCTTAAACCTATGTGTACTAGGGTCCTTAGGGTAATTTATAGAACTTGAGGGGGTTTTATGTAAAAATACTTTTATATACATTTCAAAATACACCTCAAGTATTTATTATTCGTCTTTAGAGTTGTAATGAATGTAGATTTTATATTGTGATATTTCTAGTGAAAATATCCTAATTTCAGAAATAAAGGTATTTATTTGTAATATTGATTTTGCATGGAATTCATGGTATTTTAGTGTAAAATGATTCTTGTGACATTGTAGAAAAGGTGGAATATTTATAATACTTCAAAAATAGATATGTTTATGTTGCATATACATATATTTATATGAAAATAATTTTTAGTATATATCTATAATATTCTAGAAATCTCGTTTTCTTAAGACGTCGTATTTTAAATCTTTCGAGACCGAATGCTCCTTGCGGAGGTCTGCATCTCGCACTACTAAGCCTGAGGATATGTGAAAATCCGCACCATCCCGAACGGGTTCCCCAAATGGGTTGTAGCGGCGCTTTGCAAAGATTCGTATGAATACTAATCATTAAGGAAAAACGGTTTTATTAATTATGGTATTTATTTGCAAAGATGTCGATTTCCCGTATTTTATGTTCTAGAGTCTCCTAAGTCAACTAGACTGCTCCTAATTGGTCCAAAGCGACAAGTTGTGAGATACCTCAAATCGCCTCTTCACCGCCAATTGTGGCCAGCTAAGTACAAGTGAAGAAAGGAGAGATCCGCTCACGAATCACCGTGAGACGGGCCTTTTAAAGTTTCCTTTCTCACTTGTCTAGCCTAGACACCATAAAGTCAGGTTTAGATAAACGATTGAATGCCCACAACCTTATCCTATTTTCATAATAAGTGGTATTTATTTGTAAAGATGTATCAATACTAAATCTTTTAGAAATGGTTTTATTAAGTAAACGGTATTTAAATGAAAATGTTTGTTTTCCCGTATTCTAAGTTCTCGAGGGTATCGTGTTATGTTGCATATGAGTGTGTGAGGAGGTAGGTCGTTACCTCGTGATCTACTTAAAAGTATAGCAAGTTTAATGGAGTTAAATGTAGAATTGAACAATGTGGTATATAAGTGAAAAATACGATAAATTGAAATAGCCATCATTTTATGAATTGAAACTTGATCAATTTGGTTGATTAGTGTTTAATAGTCAACATGAGAGAGTTTAAGCATAATTGTATTAACGAGAAGTGAAGTTTTATAAGAAACCGAATCGGAAATCGGATTTATTCCGATTCCGTCTGGTTTTGTAAATCCATATTTTTAGAATGGAAAAGGAAGTTAGAAATGGGACTTACGGGTTTTGGACAACAAAGAGAGGGAGATGGATCGGAAGGAGCTGCCGGTGCGTCGTTTCGTCCCCGGGAGTTCCTAGAATGATCGTTGGAAGTTCGCCGGAAAATTCGTCGTAGCTTCACCTCGTGCTCACTTCGATTGCACACTAGGGTTCTAAGGATTTTTCGTGAGAGTTAGCTCAAAAATGTGAGTGAGAGGGGTGGTTTTTAGGGTAGTATTTATAGGGTTAGGCTAGGGTTAGGGTAGATGAAGGGTTTTAATTTAAAAAATATGTTAAAATGCATTAAAAATGGAATAAAAGGGACTTTATGGCTTCTATGGAACCAATCTAAATAAATAGAGTATACAGGGTGGTAGGGGAGGCCAAGAGCCCCAAGTTTTCGGTTGAGGACTCGGCCGTCCGGCCGAGTCCGGCCGGCGGCGCTGGCCCGAGTCGGTCGGTCCGCCGGCCGAGTCGGCCGAGTCGGGGGTCAAGAAGGTGGGGGGTCTCCTGGTGTACACACTGGTATATTTACTTTTTCATGTGTAGTGGAAAAGTTGGGAGTTATCACGTGTTGACTGTTGGACTTCTAAAAAATTTGAAACAAAGTAAATATTAAAAATAATGTAGGGCACGGGATTTGAACTCTGGTGGCTTGGTTCAGCAATGCTAGGTATTACCAATGAGCTACAAGCTCCTTCTTGTAATTAAATTGCTAATTAATTACTTAAGTCCTGTGCTCAGGCAATAAATACCCCTTTATGGATTTTTGAAATTTTTTTTTTAAAAACTTGTATAGGAAATTTAGGGTTGTTATATTCTACCCTCCTTAAAAAATTTCATCCTCGAAATTTGTAAAAGGAAAGTGTAACAAATTCAAGGAAAGTTTAGTGTCTGGAGTACTTGATAGTGTATAAAAAATAACAAAGTGATACAAGGGTGAAAAAGGTTTACCGGTGTTACCTTGATCTACAGTCTCGGCTTCTACGGCTTCTAATGTGAATGTATGTCGCCGTGGTACATTCCTTCTAACTGGAGGCACATTCTATCTTTAGGGCATGTTTCTCTGCCCTCTCGGCATGTCCCTCATTGCTTGTTAGAATTGGCGAGTAGGCTGTGCAGGTGGTGGAGCAGGTAGTGAAAAACGAGGTGCAGAAGCCTGGATAGTTGGCCGCTGTGGGTAATTGGTGGGTGTGTGAGCTGAGTTGCTATTATAAGGACAGTTCCCAATTTCGTGGTTGGATGCGCCACAAATTAGACACAGGTCTTTTGCGCGCCTACAGTCCTTCCACAAGTGTCCCTTTCTTCTGCAGTAGTAGCAGAAATCTGGACTCGACTGGTTATTGGTTTCTTCTGGTCTCCTGGGTTCAAACGATGGCCTGGAAGAGGATCCTCCTGCTATTTGAGTGGCAGGGCGTTTCAATCGGCAGATTGGGGTCTGCCCCTCGCCTTTATTACTGCCTCATAACTGCGGGCAGCTTCCAGAGCATCTTCATGAGTCAAAAATTTCCCTGTGGCTAGTGCAGCCTGGATTTTCGTGTCCAAACCTTCCTGAAATCGACGGGCTCTGATCTCATCCGTCGGTATTAGGTGTGCCGCAAATCTGTTACGGTCTTGTGTTAGCTGTGTAGTACGTGATATTAAAAATTTGAAATACCGTGACATATCTTACAGACTGAGCATAGTGAATTCAGTGTCATACTCATCTACTGACTTGTCCTGCATCGAACCTTGTTGTAGATGAATGAACTGCTGTTCCATGGCAAACCTGGCAGTTACAGGGAAGTACTTCGCGTCGAACTTATCGCGAAAAGTCTTCCATTCAATGGGCTGATCAAGACGGCTTTCTTCCGCCTTCCACCAGTTCCGTGCATTTTCCGTGAGTTGCAGTTTCGCCACACGGACCCAACCTATGTCCGGCACTTGTGCTGCCGCCAGATCATCCTCTATGCTTTGAGCCCATCCCTCAGCTTCCAGTGGGCTCCCCTTTCCTGAGAACTGTTTGGGTTGTAAAGCTCTGAATTGCTTTACCCCAGGTGCTTCAGCCTCGGGACGGTTCAAGAGTTACTACTGTCCCTCTAGAAGGCTGCGGATTGCCTCAAGCAGAACCGTTTGCTCGTTGAGTGGAGCAGGAACGGTAGGTGTGAGTGGTACTGGTGGAGATGTGTTGTTGACATTGGTGCTGGTGTTGTTTGGTGAATCCATAATCTTGAATGAAAAATTTAGGTTAAAACAGATTCAAAGTATATGATTCAAAGAATAAGAAATGATGGGATTCAAGGAATATGATTGTAAAGAATATTTTAGTTGATGGTTCTTGTGTTATATTGCTTAGATTGTTCACGCAGAACAGAATTGCATGGCGGTGTTCCATACAACTCTGACCTGCATGGGCCACCAACAAAACCTGTCACGCCCCGCTTCCCGGTATAGGCGAAAAGGACGCGACTGGTCCGCTATGTATTTACTCTGAAGTAAATACGTTAAGCGTATCTAAGCAATATAAAAGTAAATGCACAAGAGACAAGTTATAACAAAACAGCAACTTTATTCATTAACATTCTTTTGTACAATGCATGGAAAAGTAAATACATGGAATAAAGCGATACCTAAATAATGACATAACAGAAAAAGAAAAGTACTGAATGGAAAGTGTACAATGAACTAGAGCTCAGGGTTTTCACTGAGGTAGTCCAAGCCTTCAGCAGTGGGCTCGATCTCTGACGGGTCCAAAATATCTGACGACATTCAAAGAAGAAAGAAAGAGAATATCGTCAGCGAACATATCACTCAGTAAGTCCCAAAGATAAGAGGAAAGTAGAATAGGCAGAGATTAAGAGAGAGAGAGAGAGAGAATAGCTTTTACAGTTGTATTATATTGTTATATTGTTGTATTTAGTGTTAACGCTGTTGTTTGTATCTTGGTACAGAAGAATGCCAGTGTATACGAGAGGAGTCTCTATATGCCAGAGACTAGAGGCAAATGGAAGTACAAGGTTCCGTTAGAAGGCCCGGAACAACGGCAATTGGATTCATATTAGGTGTCTTAAATTTTGCAGTCTCGTGCCACTTTTAACACATTCCGTACCGGTCTACCCCTTAAACCCTGTAGTGTTTTGATTGTATTGTATTGTAAACTATAGAGATTGTATAATTGGATGACTGACCGAAACCATGATATCAGTAAACGGATGTAACCGTAGAATCATGTAAATGGATGTAATCTGGAGATCATGTAAATGGAATGTATATCCATGGTTCGGTTCAGTCAAGTTGTATAGATTGATAATTGGATTCATAGATTCATATTGAATTGGAATATTGTAAATTGTAGGTTGTAAATTGTAGATTGTAGATTGTAGTTTGCAGATTGTACTTGAATCATATTCAAGTCAGATTATAGAGAGACTCAATCTGAGTCATACAAAAAGTAAATTGAAGTCCTGATTGTTTTGATGATATCGGTAACCGCTGCACAGGGACGGCAGGATTTGTGTCTTTTTCAAAGACGATTACCGTATTGATAACATCATTATTAAGTTTTCTACCTTAAATAGGCAGGCACCCACTTCTCCGGCTCCCTGAGGCTCAAGAGATTGGTCCCGCTTAAACCTATGTTTACTAGGGTCGTTAGGGTAATTTATAGAACTTGAGGGGGTTTTATGTAAAAATACTTTTATATAATTTTCAAAATACACCTCAAGTATTTATTATTCGTCTTTAGAGTTATAATGAATGTAGATTTTATATTGTGATATTTCTAATGAAAATATCCTAATTTCAGAAATAAAGATATTTATTTGTAATATTGATTTTGCATGGAATTCATGGTATTTTAGTGTAAAATGATTCTTGTGACATTGTAGAAAAGGTGGAATATTTATAATACTTCAAAAATAGATATGTTTATGTTGTATATATATATATATTTATATGAAAATAATTTTTAGTATATATCTATAATATTCTAGAAATCTCGTTTTCTTAAGACGTCGTAGTTTAAATCTTTCGAGACCGAATGCTCCTTACGGAGGTCTGCATCTCGCATTACTAAGCCCGAGGATGTGCGATAATCCGCACCATCCCGAACGGGTTCCCCAAATGGGTTGTATCGGCGCTTTGTAAAGATTCGTATGAATACTAATCATTAAGGAAAAACGGTTTTATTAATTATAGTATTTATTTGCAAAGATGTCGATTTCCCGTATTTTATGATCTAGAGTCTCCTAAGTCAACTAGACTGCTCATAACTGGTCCGAAGCGACAAGTTGTGAGATACCTCAAATCCCCTCTTCACCGCCAATTGTGGCTAGATAAGTACAAGTGAAGAAAGGAGGGATCCGCTCACGAATCACCGTGAGACGAGCCTTTTAAAGTTACCTTTCTCACTTGTCTAGCCTAGACACCACAAAGTCAGGCTTAGATAAACGACTGAATGCCCACAACCTTACCCTATTTTCATAATAAGTGGTATTTATTTGTAAAGATGTATCAATACTAAATATTTTAGAAATGGTTTTATTAAGTAAATGGTATTTAAATGAAAATGTTTGTTTTCTCGTATTCTAAGTTCTCGAGGGTATCGTGTTATGTTGCATATGAGTGTGTGAGGAGGTAGGTCGTTACCTCGTGATCTACTTAAAGGTATAGCAAGTTTAATGGAGTTAAATATAGAATTGAAACAATATGGTATTTAAGTGAAAAATACGATAAATTGAAATAGCCATCATTTTATGAATTGAAACTTGATCAATTTGGTTGATTAGTGTTTAATAGTCAACATGAGAGAGTTTAAGCATAATTGTATTAACGAGAATGAAGTTTTATAAGAAACCGAATCGGAAATCGGATTTGTTCCGATTCCGTCGGGTTTTGTAAATCCGTATTTTTAGAATGGAAAAGGAAGTTAGAAATGTGACTTACGGGTTTTGGACAACAAATTAAGGGAGATGGATCGGAAGGAGTTGCCGGTGCGTCGTTTCGTCGCCGGGAGTTCCTAGAATGATCGTCGGAAGTTCGCCGGAAAATTCGCCGTAGCTTCGCCTCGTGCTCACTTCGATTGCACACTAGGGTTCTAAGGATTTTTCGTGAGAGTTGGATCAGAAATGTGAATGAGGGGTGGTGTTTAGGGTAGTATTTATAGGGTTAGGCTAGGGTTAGGATAGATGAAGGGTTTTAATTTAAAAAATGTAAAAATATGTTAAAATGCATTAAAAATGGAGTAAAAGGGACTTTATGGCTTCTTTGGAACCAATCTAAATAAATAGAGTATACAGGGGGTAGGGGAGTCCAAGAGCCACAACTTTTCAGTTGGGGACTCGGCTGTCCGGCCGAGTCCGGCCGGCGGCGCCGGCCGACTCGGCCGAGTCGGGGGTCAAGGAGGTGGGGGGTCTCCTGGTGTACACACTGGTATATTTAGTTTTACATATGTAGTGGAAAAGTTGGGAGTTATCACGTGTTGACTGTTGGACTTCTAAAAAATTTAAAACAAAATAAATATTAAAAATAATGTAGGGCATGGGATTTGAACTCTGGTGGCTTGGTTTAGCAATGCTAGGTATTACCAATGAGCTACAAGCTCCTTCTTGTAATTAAATTGCTAATTAATTACTTAAGTCTTGTGCTCAGGCAATAAATACCCCTTTATGGATTTTTGAATTTTTTTTTTGTAAAAACTTGTATAGGAAATTGCGGGTTGTTACAATCACCTACCCTAGGGGTGAGCTAGAAGACGTGTTCATTAAAGTCGAAGAATTTATATTCCCTTTGGAATTTATAATTTTAGATATACAGCCTGTGGCAAGCCCACGGAACCAAATCCCGGTGATTCTTGGTCGATCTTTCCTAGCAACTTCCAATGCGGTAATCAATTGTCGTAACGGTTCCATGAACCTATCCTTTGGGAAGATGACAATTGAACTTAACATTTTTAAGGTAGGAAGTCAACCATCCGAACCTTCTGCTCATATGATTGATATACGTTCCATCAACGAGACAGCTTCCGACAGTTACGAATTTGAGGAGCTTCACGATAATGATCTCGACGCCATCAGTGCGTTATTGTTTAATCCAGATATTTATTATACGAGTAGGGACCTTTCTGTCGACAAGTCTACCCCCGAGTCTGAATCCTTTGACTTGTTAAATGAGTTAGTCAATCTATCCGTGTTAATCTCTTTAGCTATGAACCTCTTATGGAGTCCGAGTATCATTCTGTTACCCTACCTCTATCGTCTCTCTGCCGACACTTGATCTCAAGCCGCTGCCATCTCATCTTAAATATGCATATTTAGGAGAGAATGAGTCTTTGCCCGTTATCATATCAGCTTCTCTAGGTTTAGAGCTAGAGAGAGCTCTTCTGTCTGTCTTGAGATTGAATTGGCAAGTTTTCGGTTAGACAATGGGGAACATCAAAGGGTTTGGTCCCTTGATTGTTGAATATCATATATATTTGATGGATGAAGCCAAACCATTCCGTGACCCACAAAGACGGTTGAATCTCGTCATGAAAGAGGCAGTGAAGAAAGAAATCGTCAAATGCTTAGATAATGGTATAATTTACCAAATATCTGATAGACAACGGGTAATTCCTATTCACGTAGTTCCTAACAAGTCTGGCATCACAGTCATAACTAATGAGGCTAATGATTTGATTCAAACACACACCCAAATTGGGTGGTGGGTATGTATTGATTTTAGAAAAACTCAATACCACGACGAGAAAAGATCACTTCTCTCTACCTTCCATTGACCAGGTGTTGGAACGTTTAGCCAGGCATTAGTACTACTGTTTCTTGGACGGATACTCCGGCTATAACCGGATTCCCATTGCCAAAAATGATCAAGATAAGACAACTTTTACTTTTCCTTTCAGTACTTTCGCTTATAGATGCATGCCCTTTGGGCTATGCAATGCCCCTGCTACATTGCAGCGATGTATAATGGGGATATTTTTGGACATGGTCGAGAATTTTCTAGAGATATTTATGAACGATTTCTTCATATTTGGGCACTCCTTTGAGGAATACTTACATCATCTTGACGCTGTTCTTACCCACTGTAAGGATAAGAATTTAACTTTGAATTGGGAAAAATGTCATTTCATGGTTCAAGAAGGTATTGTCTTAGGGCATATCATTTCATGAAAAGGCATCAAGGTAGAAAAAACTAAAATAGATATCATTTCCAACTTTTCTCCTCCCAAATGCATCAAAGATATGCGATTCTTTTTTGGTCATGCCGGATTTTATAGATGATTCATTAAGGATTTTAGTAAAATTGCTAGACCTTTAACTTTTCTCTTGGCCAAGGATATAACATTTCATTTCGAATCGGATTGCATGGCTGCTTTTGAATCGCTTAAACGTTCCCTTACAACAGCCCCCGTTCTATCATCTCCAGACTGGAATCACCTTTTGAGCTTATGTGTGATACATCCGATTTTGCTATTGGTGCATTCTTAGGACATCACATTGATAAGATTCCACATGTGATTTATTATGCGAGTAGGACCTTAAACGATACCCAAATGAATTATACAATCACCAAGAAAGAACTCTTGGCAATTGCATTTGCATTAGAAAAATATAGGCCCTACTTAATTGGATCTCCAGATGTAGTTTACACCGATCATTCCGCTCTAAGACATCTTTTATCGAAGAAGAATTCTAAATCTAGGCTAATACGTTGGATCCTTTTGTTACAAGAATTTGATCTTGTAATACGAGACAAAAGTGGATGTGAAAACGCCGTAGCCGACCATATTTCATGACTTTCTTCTTCACCAATATTGACCTTGCCAATAAACAATTATTTTCCGAACGAACAGCTCTTGATCATATCCTGCGAACCTTGGTTCGCAGGTATTGTGAATTATCTAGCAACGGGATTTATACCCAGCGAATGGTCAAATCAAGACAATCACAGATTTTTATCCCAGGTAAAACACTTTTATTGGGATGAACCTTACTTGTTTAAGTATTTTCCCGATCAGATCATTCACCGATGTATCCCTAATAATGAGTTTAAGAGTGTATTGTCCTTCTGCCATGACCAAGCATGTGGCAGTCACTTTGGTCCAAGAAAAACGGTGGAGAAAGTTTTGTAATGTGGCTTTTATTGGCCAACGTTATTTAAAGATATATATGATTATTGCAAAACTTGTTCACGGTGTCAACACATGGGTCGGATTTCACAGAGAAACAAGATACCTCTCCAACCAATCTTGGTTATTGAGATATTTGATATATGGGGAATTGATTTTATGGGCCCGTTTCCCAACTCATTTGAGAACTTATACATTTTATTAGCTCTTGATTATGTTTCTAAATGGATGGAAGCAATACCGTGCTGTACTAATCACAACAAATTTGTTGTTAAGTTTCTTAAAGAAAATATCTTTTCTCGGTTCGGGCACCCACGCGCTATCATTAGCGACAATGGGAGGCATTTCTGTAATCGGTCTTTCGAGACTTTGATGCGGAAATTTTCAATCAACCATAAGATTTCTACGCCCTATCATCCCCAAATGAGAAGGCAAATGGAGATCTCCAATAGACAGATTAAACAAATTTTAGCGAAAACGGTTTTTAAGAACTGTAAAGATTGGTTCACTAAATTGAGGGATTCTCTTTGGGCATTTCGTACCGCATATAAGACCGATCTTGGTATGTCTCCATACCAACTGGAGTTTGGGAAGGCTTGCCTCCTTCTTATTGAGATCGAATATAAAACAATGTGGGCTGTTAAAGAGCTTAATTTTGATTTTGATCAAGCCGGCAGCTATAGGAAGCTGCAATTAAATGAACTAAGCGAACTCCTTGATGAAGCCTATGATAATGCAGTAATAGTAAAGAATCGGACAAAGCTGTTCCACGACAAAAATCTTTTAAGAAAAACTTTCATACCGGGATAACAAGTCTTTCTTTACGATTCCTGTCTCTATCTTCATCCGGGTAAGCTAAAATTTCGTTGGAAAGAACCTTTTGTGGTGCGGTATGTGTATCCGCACAGTGAAGTGGATGTAGAAAATGTTTAAAATGGTTATATTTTTAAAGTAAATGGGTAAAAATTAAAACCGTACTTTTCCGCTGACCAATCGAAGGAGCTCCTGTTCTTACAGGAGCCACCTTATCACGATATTTTCCTCCGTCTTACCTTCATGTTTCGATAACACTGTTTCATTTAAGAATGGAGGTGTGTAAAAAAAATATAACTGAATATCTGTGTATGTCAAAGAACAAGTTTGGGGTGGTTTTTCATTTAAATCTCTTTCTACAGGTTTATGCGCACGAAGAACAATATCAGTGAGGACACTTTTGCAAACAGGTTTGGGGGGAGATTTGTATTTACTGACATATCATTTGGCACTAGGCACTATATATAGAATTTTTTTTTATAAAAGTTAGAAAGTGAAAAATACATATGAAAGAGAGAAAAATATTTAAGAAATGCAAGAAAATTAGATATTTTAAAACAAAGTTAGTAATACGTAGTCATGAGCTATTGTCCCAAGAGTTAGTAAGATGAAGAAATTACTAGTCTGAGAATAGAAATAAGTCTGAAAAAAATAATCCCTATTCTTCAGCTCAAATTTCTGAACATTGATACCCTACTATATGCACTTGCACACATATTGAAACTTAGGATAGTAGATAATATCTTGAAATACTCTTGTCTAGAAACCTTAGTATGAATGAAAAAATATAAATTAAAAAAATATAAATGACACATAAAATATAAACGGTGCAGAAAAATGAACACTGGTTTTGTAATTACTTAAGGCGGCATAAAAAAATATAGCGAGGGTGTCTTATCACCTAGTGCCTTAGACCAACCGGTTTGGGAGTCGCTGCTGAGCCTTAAGTGTTGAAAGACTAGAATATTGCTAATTACACCTTAATAAGTGAGCACATTTGGTAATCGATTGGTTAGTATCTCAAGATGTATTAACGGTCGCATCAAAAATGTATGAGCAGATCCATTTAAAATATCACCGACTAAAAAGTACTAAGGAATATGGATAAGGGCATGATAGCTTGAATTGAATTCTCTAAATGTAGGGGTGTCTTTTACACACATGTAGGGGTATATTGGTATTTGTATGTATGCCCTAGAGGCCATTGTTGTACATGATTGTATATTACAATGGATGCTTGGACATATATAGGAAGGACTTTCTTGCTCAACATGATAGTATGCTATCTGCTTACTCTTTATCTTAATACGTTGACTAGTATTGTGATACTGTCTTACTCTCACATGTTGGTAAAGCCTTTAGGATGTATAATTGACTACCAGGATTATGATGCGGATCATACTAGTGGGGTCAGGGTAGTCCATAAGTTCATCCTTTAATTGTTCCTAGTCGAGAGTGTATCGAGACAGGGCATCGATATTCCAGAGTAGACTAGCGTATACGCTTCTTGACCCATTTGATGGGCGATGGATGATCCCATATCTATTGGTGTTTGACATAAAAGATTGTATACGGGTGCTCAATGGAGACTGGGTATACTGAACATGACTCGCCGAGAACTCCTAGATGGTATTATACCTATCGTCAGATAGCAGTTCTCTGGTGACACCAGTACAGGTTAGTCTGTAGACCCGAGATCGTCATAGAGTCTTGTATGTATCCCACTATACTTTGATTTCCACCCTGTGCAAACAGGTGGTTTTAAGGTACAGTCTCGAGTCACATGGAGGCAATGAGCGATAGGAGGGGTTTCGTCTCACCCGGTATTGGGGGTTGATGTTGCGCTATGCTCGATTGACCATAACAGGAAATCCCTGGCCAGGGTTGCTGAGATTTACTGGTAATTGTTATTAGTGGTTTCTCGAACCGTTATGAGTCTCAAATCGGCATGACTTATCAAGTTATTGAGGTCTGACGTATACCACCCCCAGACTAGATATGCGACATATCAGACGAAGAGACCGGACTGTACGGTAGTGTTACTTATTGGATTCACAGGAGTATGAGCAGGCTTGTTTGCTGATCTTCTAATCGCTCAATTCCCGAGTAGTCGTTACGTGCAGCTAGTACCGCTGACGACTTGTGGGTAACTGATATGATCATTACCTACTGCTGGCGTATTGACGAGTCTTTAGAGTCCTACACAGAGGTTTCCTGGCTCAAGCAAAACGAATTAGAGCACATATGTGATATGTGCGGAACCGAGATTAATAAGTGTATGTGATACCGTATTCTAATCTCGCGATATGTGATATCGGTCGGTTATATGTGATATAGCCGGGTTATCGAATCAAGTGTTGATTCGATAAGTTGATATAAATGATATTAGTCGGTTATGCGTGGTATAGCCGAATTATTAAATCAATTGTTGATTTAATAATTTAATGAATAATTATATATATTTGATATATTAACATACATTAACTAATATTATCTCACTTAAGGATTTCTTTTTTCTCAATTATACTTTTAATTTATATGTGATATATATTATTGTGTTTATTCCTTTGTGTCATGCTTGATGATAAATTGTACATGGGTGTATGAGACTCATACCATGCCATTAGATAATTAGGGTAATTATTTATTTAAGCATAAACAAAATTAGGTGGAAAATTATCATGGTTAGTAGCTTATAGAAGCTTATAGAAATCTTGACCAAGTCCACTAATTTTGTTTTACCTTAAGATATTTATTAACCCAACCATTATCTTTAACCATGGTTAAGTCTCTATATGCATAATATATGATATTTTCTCACCCATGGTTGCAATTCACTCTCATTCCATTCACCACTTCATCATCTTCTTCATTTCAAGAGAGCTCTCTATGTTTTCTTGAGGTGAAGAAAAAGAGTGAGAAAAATTATTCTAAAGTGAGCAAAATTCCTACTTCATCAACCTACACTAGACTAGCCATTTAGTATATGTTGTTTGCTTCACTAATTATCAATTAGTGAAGAGGTAGCTTGAGTTAGAGTTTTCTCGAAGTAGATCATTTTCGGCCTCGAAGTTCTTCAAGCAAGCTTGTTCCTTTCGTCTTGTGGAGCTTAACGGGAGTCCGGAAGACCACTATTTGGAGCGAAGGGACTACTGCATGGAGCTTTTGAAGTGAAGGAGTGGTCTATAAAGGTTGTATTCTTTTTTCACTTAGAGTAATGTTTGATTACTTGCTTGGTTAAACCCTAATCCTCTAGTTAAATCCTAGGTTTGCGATTTCTTAGCACACTAAAATTTTAAAATTGCATGCTTGATGCCTCCTAAAACCTAGTAGTCGTATTAAGGAATCCTAACATGGTATCAGAGCCAAGCTAGAAAATTAGACGATGTTAGTAGAATTACGAAACCGAAACAACTCTGAAATCTTGAAACCAAAACCCTAGTTTCTGTCGTTTTTTAAACGTTCTCTGAATTTTTTTTAAACAAGTGCAGAATGTTACATGTGATGTAATATGAACACCAAAGAAAAATCATCCCATTCCACCGGATTTTGGGCGGCGAAAAGTAGAAAAAATCCGATATGGCCGGTTCTTTAATGGTGTTTGGAATTCATTTTTCTTTGGTGTTCCAGTCTCTGGGGTTTGGTGTTTCAGGTATTGTTTGATTTTGCCAAGATTGCATGTAATGCTATCTTTTCTGTAGTGGCAATTCAGAGTGTTTCGTATTCTTAATTTTAACATCGTTTCGGGTTTAATATTGATATGTGATACAATATTTGGAATCCGCATTAGTTTTGTGAAAACTAGTTTGAATTTTGTAAACCTAGCAATTTAGTCTCATTTGATCGGTTGCTACGGGGTTTTGATATGGATCTAAACTCTGTCGCAATCACGTAGTGTACACGGATACTCGCCAGATAACATTACTAGATAGCCACGCCCCATAGCCCCGACCAAGTGACTGTAGGAGAACCCCGTTGCCAAAAGCATCCCCCCGGGTGCTCGCGGCCGCGGTGTTCTTCCTAAGTGCACTTCGTCGACGGCATCGGGGCACGGCCATCTACTAATGTTTCCGACGAGTATTTGATCAAGTAGTCAGGAATCTTGTTGAATTACCCGACTGGTTATTGAAAAATGTTTTCAATATTAAGACTAAAATGCGGGGTTTACAAAGTTAGGCATGAAATTCGGAATATGAGATATTCCGGGTTTATGATGTCTAAGGAATTCATTTAGTTAGGCATGAAATCCGAAGTATGTGATAATTCGGGTTTATGATATCTTAGGTGGTTGCGGATTCCAATTGTTGTAGTTTTCACTTTCTTTTCTGCGACCGTAAGTGTAATATATGGTGTATCGCCGGTTTCATTGCTATACGTCAACGACAATTTGGATATGCATATTTACTTACGTTGATGACATGTGATGTTATATGTTGCCGTGATATGTTATATTGGATCGTCATGTTTGAATAGCCGGAGGTTTTATGTGAGATGAGATTTTTTTCATTTTCATTCAGGTAAAATTCATTGTATGTAATATTTTTTTATCAGGACACTTCCGGGTTGAGGATGATGTCACCATTGATATATATTATTTACTTTTCCGCATTAGGATAGACCTAAGGTGGGGAGCACAAGTAACCAGGTTCTAGGGTCCAGTGGGAGACCATCTCGATGAGTCGAGACCGGGTTTTCTAACTGTAGAATTGGGAGGGTTGCTTTCCTCTCTCGTAGGGATCTGGGGATGTAGGTTTGGCTATTCAGCACGACCGTGGAAACCGTGTTTTTTTTTACTGGCTTAATTTAAAACTCGGAAATCCTAGTATATCCAATATTTCATATGTTGACTTCTGCTGCAATGTTCTATGATGTGATCACTTTATATGATGAAATGAATGTTATTATTATATATATGATATATAATAAACGTTGCTTATGTTTTGCATCCATGCTAGTCCTGCCCCTGCTCTGCCGTTAGTTAACTAACCTAACGGTGCATGACGATACCCCGTGACGAATGCGGATGGCATAAGCGTACATTATATTTTCGTTTCTTTATTTTTGATGCCAAGGAAGCATAAATGATGTGACTTCATTAATGAGATTAATGAAAAGGAAAATAAACCTAAAGATTTTGTAGAATCGAATTTGAAACTCACTCGGCCCTTTTATGAAAAAGCAAGTTTCAAAATCATGGAGCTTAAGCCACTCCTTTTAAAACTGTTTGATTCTACAACGAGATCAAGTTCAAAGTGTTAAAGGTTTTCTTAAAAGCCATCCGAAACCCTCTGTCATTTTAGGAAGTAGAGTACTTAGTATTCATGCTGCGTATTTTAACCATAGTTAAGGCGTAGTGTACGGTAGCTAAGTGATGTCTTCATATACAGCATATGATGCGATTAGTTAGAACATTCATATGATTATGTTGACTATAGTTAAGGGTCATATGAGTGGGTCTAATTAATCATGAAATTATGGGTAGAACTTGACAAGTGCTTATGATATGTTGACCATAGTTAAGGTCATAAGTGCTAGGGGTAAAAACCATATCGGAAGTTTCAAGAGTTGAAATTTGCAATGAGATTGCATACCTTCTATGTGATAGTTGGATCCCAATACCCATTGCGAGTAAGAGTTATTCCTGGGAGAGTTTTGCACTTTACAATTAGCCGATCAAGTAGGTGACTAGAAAGGTATCAATAGGGTTATGCCTCTGGAAAAATGAGGTTTATTTTAATTAGGTTCGTGCGAAAGCACGGGGAACCTCCTTCAAAATACCGACACTGTCCTGGCAGAAAGATTGGAGAACTTGTACGGTGTAATTAATCCCGGCTATTCTTACCTTTTAGGGTTTGAAGAAAGATTTGATAAAAATAGTGGAAGCCATCCTGATTAGATAAAATAATAACCAATCTAATCTTGCAAGAGCGCACGCAGAGTGTTTTCTTCTCTCTCTCTCTCTCTCTCCTGGTAGCGACCATGACATGCCTTAATCAAGATAATAATATGAATGTATTGACCGAACCCGCTTTTTATACTGGGCTGTGGAACGTTGGGTCCGCTCTATATTATAATTGTTATAAATCCGAGCAAGAAATAGGGGAATATCCGGATTTTCATGCAACCCAAACAAAGAATGAGCATGTTGATGCATCTTCTTCGAGTGTATTTGTCACCAAGAACTGTTTCTCAGTATACTCTACGTCCTAGGTATTAGATACCGAATCAGGATCCCACATATGTAATATATTACATGGGCTAAAGAAAGGTAGAAAACTGAGAAAGGGTGATCATTCTCTAAGAATAGGGAATGGTGCAAATGTTGCAGCCAAAGTAGTTGGTGAATATCACCTTGTATTACCACATTGATTCTGAATGAATGTTATTGCATACCGAACCTAATATGCAATATTATATCGGTTTCTTTATTATGTAAAGAAGGATATAATCTTGTATTGCAGGATAATGTTATGAACATTTTCCTGAATCAAAAGTTTATTGGATCAGGCACGTTATATAATGGCATATACGTTCTAAATCAAACTATAGTTCTCAATGTACAGAACACACACAAGAAGAAAAGTTCAGAAATGAACGAATCCTTCTTGTGGCATTGTAGACTAGGTCATATCAATGCGACACGACTAGAAAAGTTACATAAGGATGGATATTTGAATCTATTCGAACTTACATCTTATGAAACTTTCCAGTCATGTCTCAAAGGTAAAATGACCAAAACTCCATTTACTGGACAAGGAGAAAGAGTTACTGAACTCTTGGGACAGATATATAGTATTGTATGCAGTCCTATGTCAACATATGCCAGGGTTGGTTCCTCGTACTTTATTATATTCACCGATGATCTCTCAATATTCGGACATGTGTTTCTGTTGAAACACAAGTATGAAGCTTTTGAGAAATTCAAGGAATATAAGTGCGAAGTAGAGAACCAAACGGTTATAAGTATTAAAGTCTTTTGATTTGATCGGGGAGGAGAATACTTGAGCACGGAGTTCCTGGATTATTTAAAAAAGAATGGTATTCTCTCTCAGCTTACTCCTCCATATACACCATAGCAAAACGATGTATCGGGGCGGAGAAACCGCACTCTATTAGATATGGTGCGCTCTATGATGAGTGACGCTAAGTTACCTATTTCCTTTTGGGGTTATGCGCTTGAGAAGCCGCATACCTATTGAACAGGGTTCCAACCAAATCAGTGCCTACCACTCCATATGAAATATGGAACGAGAAGAGACCATCTCTTAAACGAGTTAAGATATGGGGTTGTCCGGCCTATGTTGAAAAGCAAAATCCGGACAAGCTAGAGGCAAGGTCAGTATTGTATAAGTTTGTTGCATATCGCGAACATTCGCGAGGGAATATCTTCTACCATACTGAGGAGCAAAAGGTGTTTTGTTTCTCAGCATTCCATCTTTTTAGAAAAGGAATTTCTTATGGAAGAAATTAGTGGTCATGAGGTAGAACTGGAAGAAGTTCCAGGTAAAAAAACTAACAGCTGATGATTTGGTAGAACCGGAGGATTCAATAGATCCCAACAAACCTCGGCCTCTTCGCAGATCTAGTAGGGTTCCTCATCCGCCTGAGAGGTACCACGGTTTTCTCAATGACAGTGGGATTGAGGATGCATCATAGAAGATGATGACCCAACTAGTTTCGAACAGGCCATCACAAGTAGAAACTCTGTGAAATAGCTGGATGCTATGCGATCTGAGGTGGAATCCATATACACCAACAAAGTAGTGACATTGGTAGTTTCACCTGAAGGGGTAAAACCCATCGGGAGCAAGTGGGGGTGTAGATGGAAAAGTTGAGACTTTCAAAGCTAGACTTGTTGCAAAAGGTTTTCGTCAATGACCGGATATGGATTTTGATGAAACCTTTTCTCTAGTGGCTATGCTTATGTCCATTCGGATCCTACTTGCCATTGCTGCATACCATGACTACGAAATCTGGCAGATTGACGTCAAGATCGCTTTTCTAAATGGTGATTTAGAAGAGAGCGTGTGCATGACACTACCAGATGGCTTCGTAGACAGTGGTAGCAGCGGAAAGGTGTGCAAGTTGCTTAAATCAATATACAGATTAAAGCAGGTATCGCGGAGTTAGAACATCTGTTTTGATGTGGCAGTCAAAGAGTTTGACTTCATCAAAATGGTAGATGAATCTTGTATATACAAGAAAGTTGTAGAAAGTAAGTTTGTATTCCTCGTATCGTACGTAGATGACATACCCTTGATAGGAAATGGTGTTCCTATGCTACAATCGGTCAAGTTACTCTTATCACGAGATTTTCCATGAAGGATATGGGTGATGCCTCTTACATCCTGAGTATTAAGATCTATAGAGATAGATCTAAGCGGATGTTGGAATCGTCCCAATCCAGGTACATTGACACCATACTAAGGAGGTTTAGTATGAAAGATTCCAAGTGTATGAATTTACCCATGATCTCAGGAATCACTCTCTCCAAAGAGATGTTCCCTAAAGACTGATTTGGAAAGGGCTCGCATGCAAGTAATACTCTGTGCTTTGGCAGTCGGGTCTATCATGTATGCGATGTTATGTACACGACCGGATGTAGCGTACGCACTTAGTGTTGTAAGCAGGGTATCAATCGGATCCTGGGGAGAATCACTGGACGGCAGTGAAGAACATTCTTAAGTACTTGAGAAGGACTAAAGAAACATTCTTGGTGTATGGTAACGGTGAATTCCAAGTGGAGTCCTTTACCGATTAGAGCTTCTAGAGTGATAAGGTCGACTGTAAGACAGTCTCGGGTTTTGTCTTTACCCTCAGTGCATGGATGGTATATTGGAAGAGTTCCAAGCTAGATACCGTGGCAGACTCAACGATAAAGGGTGAATATATCGCTACCAACGATGCTACCAAAGAGGCTGTATGGGTATAGATGTTCATGAGATGAACTTGGTTCCTACCATTGTGGTGACAATGGAGCTGAGTCTTTGGACTAGGAACCCCGGTCCCATCAGTGATCTAGACATATTCTTAGGCAGTATCACCTGATCAGGAAGATGGTTGATCTCCGGGCGATCAAGGTCTGGAGAGTTGATAGGAAGAATGACACGGCTGTTCCACTCACCGAGGCCAACAACCCAGATACAGTTTGAGAGTTTTTAGGACATTGGGTATGAGATACAGCAAAGACTGGCCTTAGTGCAAATGGGAGATTTTTAGTTGTATGTATGCTCTAGAAGCCATTATTGTACATGATTGTATATTACAATGGATGCTTGGACATATATAGGGAGGACTTTCTTGCTCCACATGATAGTATGCTATCTGGTTACTCTTTATCTTAACACGTTGATTAGTATTGTGATACTGTCTTACTCTTACATGTTGGTAAAGTCCTTAGGATATATACTTGACTACCAGGATTATGATGCAGATCATACTAATAGGGCCAGGGTAGTCCATAAGTTCATCCTTTAATTGTTCCTAGTCGAGGGTGTATCGAGACAGGGCATCGATATTCCAGAGTAGACTAGCGTATACGCTTCTTGACCCATTTGATGGGCGATGGATGATCCCATATCCATTGGTGTTTGATATCAAAGATGGTACACGGGTGCTCAGTGGAGTCTGGGTACACTGAACAGGATTCGTCGAGAACTCCTAGATGGTATTATACTTATCGTCAGATAGTAGTTCTCTGGTGACACTGGTACATGTTAGTCTGTAGACCCGAGATCGTCATAGAGTCTTGTGTGTATCCCAATTTACTTTGATTTCCACCCCACCACGGCTCTACTGAGTCATGAAAACAGGTGGTTTTTGGGTACATTCCCGAGTCACATGGAGGCAATGAGCGATAGGAGGGGTTTCGTCTCTCCCGGTATTGGAGGTTGATGTTGCGCTATGCTCGATTGGCCATAAGAGGAAATCCCTAGCCAGGGTTGCTGAGATTTACTGGTAAGTGTTATCAATAGTTTCTCAAACCGTTATGAGCCTCAAATCGGCATGACTTATCAAGTTATTGGGGTCTGAAGTATACCACCCCCAGACTAGATATGCGACATATCATACGAAGAGACCGGACTGTACGGTAGTGTTATTTATTGGATTCATGGGAGTATGAGAAGGCTTGCTTGCTAATCTTCTAATCGCTCAATACCCGGATAGCCATTACGTGCATCTAGTACCACTGACGGCTTGTGGGTAACTGATATGATCATTACCTACTACTGCCATATTGACGAGTCTTTAGAGTCCTACATAAAGGTTTCCTGGCTCAAGCGAAACGAAGTAGGGCACATATGTGATATGTGCGGGACCGAGATTAATACGGGTATGTGATACCGTATTCTAATCTTGCGATATGTGATATCGGTCGGTTATATTTGATATATCCGGGTTATCGAATCAAGTGTTGATTCAATAAGTTGATATAAATGATATTAGTCGGTTATATGTAATATAGCCGAATTATTAAATCAAGTGTTGATTTAATAATTTAAAGCATAATTATATATATTTGATATATTAACATACATTAACTAATATTAGCTCGCTTAAGGATTTCTTTTTTCTCACTTATACTTTTAATATATATGTGATATATATTATTGTGTTTATTATTATGTTTATTCCTTTGTGTCATACTTGATGATACATTGTACATGAGTGTATGAGTCTCATGCAATGCCATTAGATAATTAGGGTAATTATTTATTTAAGGATAAACAAAATTAGGTGGAAATTAACATGGTTAGTAGCTTATAGAAGCTTATAGAAACCTTGACCAAGTCCACTAATTTTGTTTTATCTTAAGATATTTATTAACCCAACCATTATCTTTAGCCATGGTTAAGTCTCTACATGGATAATATATGATATTTTCTCACGCATGGTTGCAATTCACTCTCATTCCATTCACCACTTCATCATCTTCTTCATTTCAAGAGAGCTCTCTAGGTTTTCTAGAGGTGAAGAAAAAGAGTGAGAAAAATTATTCTAAAGTGAGCAAAATTCCTACTTCATCATTCTACACTAGACTAGCCATTTAGTATAGGTTGTTTGCTTCACTAATTATCAATTAGTGAAGAGGTAGCTTGAGTTAGAGTCTCCTCAACGTAGATCATCTTCGGGCTTGAAGTTTTTCAAGCAAGCTTGTTCCTTTCGCCTTATGAAGCCTAACGGGATCCGGGAGACTACTACTTGGAGCGAAGGGACTACTACACGGAGCTTTTGAAGTGAAGGACCGGTCTACAAAGGTTGTATTCTTTGTTCACTTAGAGTAATGTTTGATTACTTGCTCAGTTAAACCCTAATCCTCTGGTTAGATCCTAGGTTTGCGCTTTCTTAGCATACTAAAATTTTAAAATTGCATGCTTGATGCCTCCTAAAACCAAGTAGTCATGCTAAGGAATCCTAACATATATGATCGATGTTTGGAGGATAGGTAGGGAGGAAGACTAAAGACAATATTTTATTGAGAGATGTGATTTCTGATATCTTTTCAGGACCATTAAGATAAGGCTCATGACAACTTAAAAGCTAGTGTATTTTGAGACTCTTATTTTCAAGTTTTTCTTTTATATGTTCCTTATTCTTGCATGTAATTTTCATCTTCTTTCTTATTTTAGGATTTTGTGGGTATAATCCGCTGAAAACCCTCAGGAGACAACACTCCTCCTACTAGAGACACCTAAGGTTTAAAAGCTTGTTGCACGAACTAAGTGCAATCGTGTTGCCTACGAAATGTGTTAGGTTTTTCTTTTTCTTTTGATAATAAAATAGTTTGCTCGGGACGATCAAAGATAAGTTTGGGGGTATTTGATTAGTCAAAAATATTGCACATTTGTATGGATATTTTCCCTACTATTATTAACTAATAAAAGGTGTTAATTGTAAATAAAGAACATATGTGGGTTTATTTGTAAAAACATTATTATCATATGTTTCTTCATTTATAATTAATATAATTAGGAAAAATATATGCATATCATATTTAAATGAAATATCCATTATTAAATTATGCATATCATATCAAATATTCCTAATCAATATTTTTAAAATATCATATCATATAAATGGTTGAAATAATATTTCAAAAATAATAAATACTACTAACAATTTGATTTGAGATATTGTGCATGTATTATTTAAGATTGGTTCAGTCCGGAAATCTAAGTAAGATATCCACATCAAATCAAAGTATTAAACCGAATCTGCCAAATCTTAGGACCAAATCGAAGAATCTAGCAACAGAAGATATTAAGAGTAATATTTTTAGAATCTCTGTATCAAGAGGGTCTCCAAATATCGAGAGATGAAGCCACGAAAAAATTGGATGCACAAGCCTACCTGAAAGCAGTGGATCCGTGGTCAAACATGGGTAGGGCGACGGTTCCACGGTCTGGTAGTGGCTGTAGGATCTGGATTTTTAGGGGCATGATCATAACTTCACACTCTTCAATATAACATTTAGGGTTTCTAATTCCAGAGACTATATAAAGGACCGAGAGCTGTCTATCAAAAACCATTCACAATTCAATATTCCAAATTCAAAATTTCAATTCAACGGAGGGATCTACGAGAAAAACTAGGGTTCTTGTAATCTAATTTTTTTAAGGAGAAATTTTGTAATGAAATAGTGGATCAATAAAGGTAGTTCTTTATTTTAATTCTTTTCTCATTTACTTTCTGCATTACTTTTCTGCATTACTTTCTGCACTTTTAAATTTTAATTATGTGTTCATTCATCTTCTATCTCTCTTTTAAATCGCTAATAACCATGAATGAGTAAATTCTTGCTTGCTAGGGTTTGTAGGATAAGGTAGAATAATGGATGAAAAATCGTTTAACTTCTTTTGATATTTTAATTTTTATAAATTTTAGCAAAATAAATGTTAATCCTCTTATTGGATGCGCTATCAATTAATGATAGTCACGACCACGATTTAAGATTCGTTAATACTTGTTTTGTTAAGGGCTTGAAATAAATAGAGATCAATGAAAGGACAAGGGGCAGTAGAGGGAAACTCTAGTTCCCTCCAAAAACCCTAATCCACATTCATCGCTATCTCTCTAATATTAAACAATTAAAAGATAAAGGGAATTATATTTTTTACTTCATTCATTAACTACTATGTCCTATAAACCCTACAAGCCTTTCCATTATAAACTTTTCTAACCTTCGTAGTTTAAAACGACAACAATCCCTCCACTCTTTTATCAACTCTTTTAAAGCAAGAAAAGAAGTTCATTGTTTCTCTGTGGACGGCCCGTACTCACTAGCGGCTAGCAATTGCGACACCGTTATTGACTGCAGCTATTTATAACATACATAGACACACCTTTTCACGACCAATCAGAAATAAAAAACAAATGCCCCTAATGGGAGTAATCGTTTATGAAAGTAATGAAATAAGGAGCACCGCCTGATGCCTTCATATTGGTTGTGTTGAATATAGTGCTCTCAAGGAAATTATTATAATTTCAAGTAGGCGATTATGATAATTGAGGGAGGACCTATACAGGTATAACAGTCTTACTCGAGATGATAGTATACTTTCTGGTTTGTCTTCATCATTGATGAAGCCCGTAGGATTGTTGCTTAGCAACCAGTATTATGATGGCGATCATATATGTGAAGCTGGGTTGTCCATAAGCACATCCTTAAATGTCCTTAATCGTGAGAGTATCGAGACTGGGTATCGATATTCCAGAGTAGACTAGTGTATACGTTTTCAGACTCCGACGAGGGGCGGTGGCCGGTCTTACAAGCCATTGGTGTTGTGTCACCTAAAATAGTATATAGGTGCTCACTAGAGGTGCGTACACTGGATGGACTTGCCGAGAACTTCTAGATGGTATTATATCTATTGTCAGATTGATGTTCTCAGGTGGAATGAGTACAGATTAGTCCTTTGACCTGAAGTTGTCATTTGTCTCGTGTGAGTTCCTACGGTACTTTGATTACTATCCTACCACGGTTCAAAAGAGTCATGCAAACAGGTTTTAGTTGGGTACAGCCCCGAGCTACATGGAGGCAGTGGTCGACTGTCAGGAATTCGTCTCTCCGGTATTAAGAGTCGTTATCGCGTTGTACTCAGTTGGCTATCACCAGAAATTCATGGCCACGGTGGATGAGATTTACTGATAGTTGATCAGAAGTATCTCTGTTGGTGATGAGCTTGACTCGGACATGACTTATCGGATTACTAGGGGTCTGACGTTATCCACCCCTAGACCCAATATGTGATACTCTTTGATGAAGAGACAGGACCGTATGGAGATTGTCACATTCAGGCTCAGTATGGTAAGAACGCACTTAATTGTTGACCCCCCTTTCGACAAGTACCTGGGTAGCCGTTACGTACAGCTAGTGTCGTTGACGTGCTTGTGGTTAAACCCACTGCTAGCGTATTATCGATTCTTTAGTGTCCCACACAGGAGTTTTCCCAGTTCAGGAAATAGATGTAGGAGCCGTACGTTGGTACGTGCAGGGGTCCGATTAAATACGTGTACGGGATACACGGATTTTAATCGGCCGGTTGATAATACCAGCCGACTTAGGATTAAGCCGGATTATTAAATCATGTTTTGATTTAATAATTTATAAATGTATTTTGATACATATATTTTAATATTATTGTTCACTATTCATTTTCTCTCTTTGATGCTATCCGTATTTTTATACGGATACGCATATATGTAGCGATACATACACCAGGTGAAGTATTCCGTATTTATACGGGAATACTTCTAGAAGAAGGACACTTCATAATTGATTTTCCTTTCAGGAAACTAAATGGAAATGAAGTGTAAAGTGAGGAGTTATGAAGCATGGTTCTTTGCATGTAGAGAGGTATGGCTTGGGGATTTTTTATTGAAAAATTCATTTGTGTTCACTATTGAATCATGGTTGTAAAAAGGAAGCCATTCTCATTTCTACACTTGATGCTTCATTTTCTTATTGTTTCTTGACTTGAGCATGCTTCATGGTTGCAAGTATTAGCAACCATGTTCTCCTCTTCTCTTTTTTCTTCTTGCTCTCCCTTGAGCAAGGGTTTAGAGAGAAATTTTTAGTGAAATATTCCTACATCACCGACCATCCACACCTAGCAAGTTTGAATCATCGATTAGAGCCTCCTCCGGCTTCTCTCAAGTGGATCGTCTTCGGCGAGGGTGGTCGAATTTCAAGCGCGATCTCGACGGCTACGAGCTTAAAGAGGTCTTCCAAGGGTGGACACACGACAAAGGTTGTAGCTCTTCAATCCTTGCATTTCTAGTTAGCTAGTTTAGGTTTTTGGATTGTATCTTGGGTTTTACGGGTGTTCGGTGCTCGTGTAATTTTTTTCGCTTCCGTCTCGGTCGCGGCTTCCGTGGCGCGGGCACCGAAACTCAACATGGTATCAGAACCACTCCATAAACCTTAACTAGCTAGATTGCACTAGTTTAGAGTTTCGATCAGCGGAATTTTCTGATTCGCATTTCCATTTCATTGCCCGTTGTTCGAATTTTAAAGTTGTTCAAAAAATTGTTCAGATTGTCTTAAAATTATATGCAGGCAATACTAGAGAATACAAAGAAATTGGAGCACTTGAACCCAAAGTTTGGCAGCGAAACCGCCGCCTAACATGCATTTGGCCGCGGTTCTGCGGTCAACTTTGAGCCGTTTTGCACCAAATTTCTTCTAGTGCTCTAGGTTATGGAAATGTGATTTTTGGTATATTTGGTTTTGGCCCATATTTGTTTGAGTACTGGTTTGTACTTAGGGCCAATACGGAAAGTTTTTGATCGATCGAAATTTTGAATTTGTGTTTTTCAGTGCATTGTTAGTTTCTGTGACCGTGAATATCATAGCGCGGAATAATCCGAGTGGTTATTATATGTACAATCAGACAGATTTACGAACATGATATTTACATTGATGTTCTGTGTTTCACTGATATTATGGATGGATTGTCGTGATGGATAGCCTTGTATGCAATATTAGATGTATAGTTCAGATTTATTTATATACTCAATATTGCAGGTTGAGCGTCCGACATGTAGACCGATGTTTCTGTCAGTTTGTATATTCTTTTATTGGGGCACAACCGGGTTGAGGTCAATGTCACCGTTATTTATATATTTTCTTTTCTGTACTAGGATTACCCCACGGAGAAGTGCTCAAATAGCCGGGTTCTAAAGGGCAATGGGCCCGCATCTCATGGCATTGAGACTAGGGGGCCTTACTCTAGAATTGGCGGACTATTCGCCGCACTCGTAGGGTGTATAGGTTGACCCACGGAGGGGTGCTCAAGTTACCGGATTGAGTGAAGTGTTGGGTGGCCCATTCACTTTGTAGATTGGGATTACCTCACTTCGGGGATTGGCGGGTAACTTGCCGCACATGTAGGGGTCTAGGATCTTCATTGCACTGGCTATCCACGCCACCGGGGAATGTCGCGTCTCATTTATGGCTCAAATGAAACACGGGGCTCCTAGATTATCCGATTTTCCATATTGTTGTTCGCATACTTGTGATGATTTTTATCTGCTTGTGATGACTATTATCTGCCTACGATGTTGATATATATATATATATTTTATAAATTTAGTAGATATTTCTATATGTTTTGCATCCGCACCAGTCCTTCCCCCGCTTTGCCGTTAATTAAGTAACCTAACTGTGCATGACGGGGCCCGTGGCGAATGCGGATGGCATATAAAAAGCATGTTATTTTGGTTGTTTTTTTTGTGGCTTGGAAACTTAAAATGATGGGAACGCATTATCGATATAATGCAAGGAAAATAAACCTAAATGATGTTGTCGGAACCAATTTTAAAACTACTCGGTTTTCTTCAAAACTCATAGTCGTATTCTTTTGCTTTGCATAAAGGTATTCGGTTAGGAATATCCCGCACCTCATTCTATGAGGAAAGAGCCTTGATCCCTTCACTGGGAGTTCGCTCTTAAGCAAAAGTTTATATTAGTAATTTTAAAAAGCGGATTTTAAACCACTCCATTTCAAAGCCACTCGAGTTCCTTCAACGATATCAAGTTCATTACGTTAAAAATTTTTGGCCAAAAACTAGCCGTGGCCCTCCGTCATTTTAGATTAGTATTGCTTAGTATTCGTTCTACGTATTTCGATCATCATTCGAGACGTAGTGTTCGGTACCAATGTAATGTTTTTCTGTTGCATGGTAATGCGATTGGTTAGGACAGTCGTGCAATAGTTTTGATCTTTTGTCAGGTGTCGTGCATGTGGGTCTAATGCAATCAAGATAATGATGGGTAGAACATGACTAGGACCCTTTGGAATTTGATCTTTAGTCAAGGTCACTTGGGTCTTAAGGGCAAAAACCATATCAGGAGTTTCAAACATACGGGAAACTTTCCAGGCATGTGCATACCTTCTGGAGTGTGGTAACTTGAGTGGATTTCTTCAGGTTAACACATGATGATAGTTGGGTCCCGATTCCCACTGATGAGTATGTATTACTTCTCGAAAGATTTTTCACTTCACAATTAGCTAACCTATTAGGTGTCTAGAAAGTGTTAACGAGGTTATGCCTCTGCGGAAATAAGGTTATTAATTGGGTCTGTGCGAAAGCGCGCGGGATCTCTTTCGGAGTACCAACACTGGCATGGCTGAATGGTTAGCAAATTTGTAAAAGTGTAAATGATCCCGACTGGTTCTCCTTTTAGTGTTTGAAGGAGAATTCAAAACAGTAGGAGCCATCCTGATTAGATAAAGTGAAAACCAATCCAATCTTGATAGAGTGCACGTTGAGTTTTTCTTCTCTCTCTTTAGTACAGCGACCCATGATTTACCTTAAAAACTCATGAACCAAATTAACTGAACCTTCCTAAACCCTTTGGTTTGGGCTTGTCTTGATTCGAGACAAAGTCACATATATCCTTGCTACTCCTACTTTACCCTTTGCATTTCTTCAGAACACGTCGTATCACTACGATGATCCATATTGCTTGGAACGACCATCATAGTGTTGGGTTACCTACAACGGCAACAAGGTTTCAGGTGGCATCTCTCATGACAATTTCAAATTTTTCCATTATAGATAACCCTAAACCTAGATCATTAACTAGAGAATCAAACAAAACTAGCATGTTAACACTTTAACATCTAAGAGTTAGGGATTACAATCTTTGTAGTCCGTTTCTTCGCTTCATAAGCTCCGAGTTGAGGTCCCTTCGCTGCGATCATCAAGTACTCGGACTCTAGAGAAGTTCCATGAAGAGAATGATGCAACCTTGCTTCTAATCTTCAAAAACTAAGATGATCTACCTTGAAGAAACACTAACCCAAGCTCTTGCTTCACTAATCATGTATTAGTAAAGCAAACACCCTAATCTAAGTGGCTAGAATAGATGAGGATGATGAAGTAGGAATTTTGCTCTTTTTTGTTTTCAATTTCTCACTTAAAATCATCACAAACCCAAAAGCTAGTGAAGCATTTTCAAGAGAGGAAGAAGAAGAAGAAAGCTTTTGTGATGAATAATGAATTATTGTTGAGGTTAGAAATGCAACCTAGGCTTAAGCATGACATGCTTAACCCTTGTAGAGACTTTACCATGGGTTAAGCTTTGGGTTGGGATAACAAATATCTCTCCAAAATATCAAAGAAAATGGACAAAGTCAAACCTTCATGAAGCTTCTTCAAAGCTCATCCAAAACCTAATCCAAAAGTTTAACCTTAATCCAAACCCAAACATGATTAAATCTCAAAACCTTTGTTGCATTTTTAACCTTAACATGTTACAATATTATATATCACATATATAATATATAATGTAACAAAATAAAATAATACAATTAACATATATCGCATATACATCAATGTATTATTCAAGTGAGAAAAAGAATCTTTAAGTGAGCTTATATTAGTTAATGCAATGTAATATATCATATATATAATTATACATTAAATTATCGAATCAACACTTGATCCGATAATCTGGCTATTTCACAAATAACCGACTAATATAAAATGTATCAGTTCATCGAATCAACACTTGATCCGATGACCCGGCTATATCACATATACCCGGCCGATATCACATATCGCGAGAATCGAATACGGTATCACATACACGTATTATTCTCGGTCCCGCACATATCACATATATGCCCCTCCATTTTGCCTGAGCCAGGAAACCTCTGTGTAGGACTCTAAAGAATCGTCAATACGCCGGCAGTAGGTGGTGATCATATCAAACACCCACAAGCTGCAAGCGGTCAGCTAAACGTAACAGCCACCCAGGTATTGAGCAATCAGTTGATCAACAAACAAACCTGTACATTCTCCTGTGAATCCAACCAGTAACACTCCCGTACAGTTCGGTCTCTTCGTCTGATATGTCGCATATCTAGTCTAGGGGTGGTAAACGTCAGACCCCAGTAACCGATAAGTCATATTGATGTGAGGTCCATAACGGTTCGAGAAACTACTGATAACACTTACCAGTAAATCTCAGCAACCCTGGCCAGGGATTTCCAGTTATAGCCAATCGAACACAGCGCAATATCAACTCCCAATACAGGGAGAGACGAAACCCCTCCTAGCTCTCATTGCCTCCATATGATTCGGGACTGTACCCAAAAGCTACCGTTTTGCACGTTCTCTTGAACGTGATAAGGTGGAAATCAAAGCACAGTGGGAATCACACAAGACTCTATGACGATCTTGTAGGGTTACTAGGCACACTCAAGAGGTTCCACAAGGCATCAACCATGCCAAAATCAAATTTTTCAAGTGCCTAAGAATCCTATGCAAGATCGTTAACTAGAGATTAGGTGAAAAGCAAGCAAGTAAACAACTTTATTGCTAAGTGAAAGGGACTACAACCTTTGTAGATCCGCTCCACCATTTATTTAGCTCCGTGTTGATGTCCCTCCGCTGTGATCATCGGAATCCCGGACTCTAGCGATGGTTTCGTCGGAGAAATAATCGGGCCATGTCGTTGACTTCGATGCCGAAGATGATCTACGTCGAGGCGACTCAAACTCAAGCTCCATCTTCACTAGGTCAAGAAACTTGTGAAGAAAACACCCTCTACTACATGGCAAGTGATAGAGGATGAAGAAATAGGAAGTGGGTTAACTTTGGATTTTGATTTCTCACTTGGAATCATCACTTAGAATATTCTAGCAAGCTTTTTCTTTCTTCATGAAGAAGATGAAGAAGAAGGAAAAGAATTAATTTTTTTTTAATTAATTAGAAAATTCAAGTGATTCTTATCATATAGCAACCATGGGTTAGTTTAACTCATGTAGAGAATAAACTATGGTTTAGATAATGGTTAGGTTTGAGAATAAAAACAAAATGGTGAAGCTTCATGAAACTCCAAGAATAAAACAAAGAAAGCCACCATATTTGTTTTTGCCCAAAAAAATAAATGAATAAATAAATGAGTAAATCAAACCCTAACCATTAACCTAATCATAGTTTAAAGCATACACACACCCAAGTTTGCATGTATCATCAAACATGATACAAACAAGTGCACAAAAAATATATCATATATACAATGTGCACAATCTAGTGAGAAAATAATTTTAAGTGAACCAATACTAGTTAATGCAAAGTAATATATCAAATATATAATTATACATTAAATCAACACTTGATTTAATGATCCGGTCAAACTACATATAACCAACTAATATCAAGTGTATCAATGTATCGAATCAACACTTGATTCGGTAACCCGGCTATATCTCATATTACCGTCCAATGATACAAATCGCGAGAATAGAATACAGTATTACATACTGGTATCATTCTCGGTCCCGCACATATCTCATATGCGCTCCTATTTCATTTCGCTTGAGCCAGGAAACCTCTGTGTAGGACTCTAAAGACTCGTCAATACGCCGGCAGCAGGTGATGATCATATCAAACACCCACAAGCCGCAAGCGGTTTGCTAAACGTAAAGGCCACCCGAGTATTGAGCGATCAGAAGATCAACGAGCAAGCCCGCTCACACTCCTGTGAATCCAACCAGTAACACTTACCGTACAGTTCGGTCTGTTCGTCTGATATGTCGCATATCTTGTCTAGGGGTGGTAAACGTCAGACCCCAATAACTCGATAAGTCGTGTCGGTATGAGGCTCATAACGGGTCGAGAATTTACTGGTAACACTTACCAGTAAATCCCTAAAGCAGCCTTGGCCAAGGACTTCCTGTTATAGCCAATTGAGCACTGCGCAACATCAACTCCCTATACCGGGAGAGACGAAACCCCTCCTATCGCTCTTTGCCTCCATGTGATTCGGGACTGTACCCAAAAACCATCGTTTTGCACGCCCTCTTGGACGTGGTAAGGTGGAAATCAAAGTACAGTGGAAATCACACAAGACTCTATGACGATCTCGGGTATACAGACTAACCTGTACCAGTGTCACCAGAGAACTGCCATCTGACGTAAGGTATAATACCATCTGGGAGTTCTCGGCGAGTCCGTCCAGTGTACCCAGTCTCCACTGAGCACCCGTATATCATCTCTGATGTCAAACACCAATGGATATGAGATCATCCATCGCCCATCTGTATGGGTCGAGAAGGTATACGCTAGTCTACTCTGGTATATCGATGCCCTGTCTCGATACACCCATGACTAGGGATTTTGAAAGATGTACTTATGGACTACCATGTCCCCACTAGTATGATCCGCATCATAGTCCAGGTAGTCAAGTACACATCCTAAGGGCTTTACCAACATGTAACAGAGAGACAATCAGTGTACACGTTAAGGTAAAGAGTAACCAGATAGCATACTATCATATCGAGCAAGAAAGTCATCCCTATATATGTCCAAGCATCCACTACAATATACATCCTATGTACAGTAATGGCCTCTAGGGCATACATATAACTAGCAATCTCCCACTTTCACTAGGGCCATCTGACAGCAGTGGTTGTAGTATCTCATACTCAACCATCCCATAATAGTCTCTCTCTGGGAAAAGGCCTTTGTGAGTGGATCCGCCGTGTTGTCCTCTGAGTCTACTCTCCTAACCTCGATCCCCTGGAGAACAACCATCTCCACGATCAGGTGATACTGCTTAAGAATATGTCTGGATCACTGATGGGACGGGCGTTCCTAGGCATAAGCCACAACTCCATTGTCACACAATGGGAGGAACGAAGTTCATCTCATGAACTAATATACACCCAGACTATCTCTTTGGTAGAATCTTTGGTAGCGATGTATCCAGCCTTTATCGTCTAGTATGCCACGGTATCTAGCTTGGAACTCTTCCAATATACCGTCCCTTTACTGAGGGTAAAGACAATGCCTGCGACTGACAATCAGTCATCCTTATCACCCTGGAACCTTTCCAGTGATTCTCCCCAGGATTAATTGATACCATCTCACTACAACTAGTGAGTATCCTAACATCCAATTAGATCTATCTCATAGATCCAAAACCCAGGATTTAGTAGGTATCACTTTGATCCTATATGGATAATCCTTGTGATAAGCGGAGATTGACCGAGCGTAGCATAGGAAACTCCTTCCCTATCAAGAGTATGTTATCCACGTACTCTACGAGGATCACCACCATACTCCCTAAAACCTTTTTGTATGTACAAGGTTCATCTACCATTTTGATGATATCAAACTCTTTGACTAACTCATCAAAACAGATGTTCCAACTCCGCGATGTTTGCTTTATCACTTAAAACATCTTGCACACGTTTCCGCTGCTCCCACTGTCTACGAAGCCCTCTGACTGTGTACTTATAGACTCTGTCTTCTAAATCATTATTTAGAAAAGCAGTCATGACACCCAACCGCCAGATATCGTAGTCATGGTATGTAGCCGTGGTAAGTAGGATCTGGATGGACTTAAGCATAGTTACTTAGAAAAGGTTTCATTATAATCCATACCTGGTCAATGATGCAAACCTTTAACAAGTCTAGCTTTGAAAGTCTTAACTTTTCCATGTACACCAAGTAATCTTCTCAAGATATACTTGCTCCTGATGGGGATTTAACCCTTCATATAAAGCAACCAAAGTCCATACTTTGTTAGTGTATAAGGATTCCATCTCAGATCGATAAGCATCCAGCTATTCTTACAGAGTCCTACTCCTGATGGCCAGCCCGAAACTAGTTGGGTTATCATCTCATGATGCAATCCTTGCTCCCACTGTCATAGAGAAACCAAAGTATCTCTCAGGTGGGTGAGGAACCCTGATAGATCGGCGGAGAAGCTGAGGTTCGTTGGTGGCTATTGAATCCTTTGGTTCTACCAAATCATCAGCTGCAGTTTGTATAGCTGGAATTGTTTCCAGTTCTACCTCATGTCCACAAATTTCTTTATAAGAAATTGCCTTTCACAAAGGTGGCATGCTGAGTGACAAAACATCTTTTGTTCCTCGGTTAGGTAGAAGATATTCCCTTGCGTATGCTTGGGATATCCAACAAACTTCTACAGTACTGACTTTGCCTCGAGCTTGTCCAGATTTTGCCTTTAGACATAGGCCAGACAACCCCAAATCTTAACAAATTTAAGATATGGGCTCTTCCCTTTCCATATCTCATATGAAGTGGTAGGCAACTGATTTGATCGGAGCCCTATTCAATAGGTATGCAACTTCATAAGTGCATAACACCCAAAAGGAAATAGGAAACTCAATATACTCATCATAGAGAGCACCATATCATATAGGGTGTGATTGCTCCGCCCCGATACACCGAAGTGCTGTGGTGTAAGCGAAGGAATAATGCTGAGAGAGAATCTCATTCTTAGAATAGTCCAGGAATCCCGTGCTCAAGTATTCTCCTCCTTGATCACATCAAAGGACATAATACTTATACCCATTTTTGGTTTTCTACTTCTAAATTATATTCTATGAATATCTCAAAAGCTTCGGACTTGTGTTTCAACTGGAACATATGTCTGAATCTCGAGTGATTATCAGAGAATGTAATGAAGTACAAAGAACCGGTCTTGGCATGTGTAGACAGGGGACCCTCATACATCAATATGTATCATCCCAAGAGTTCACTAACTCTTTCTCTGTTTCCTATAAACAGAGCTATGGTCATCTTATCTTTGTGACATGACTGGCAAGTTTCACTAGATGTAAATTCAAACTAATTTAAATATGCATATTAATGTAACTTTAGCTAGTCAGGTCGCATTGATATGACCTAGTCTACAATTCCTCAAGAAGGATTTGTTCATTTCTGAACTCTTCCTCTTGTGTGTGTTCTGTATACTAGGAACTGTAGTTTGATTTAGAACGTCAATGCTTTTAGATAACGTGCCTGAACCGATCAACTATTGATATAGGAAATGTTCAAAATATTATCCAACAATACAAAATTGTATCCTTCTTTAATAAATAAAAAGATTGATATGATTTTTTATATCAGATTCGGTATCTAATAGCATTTGTTCAAAATCAATGTATTAGTAATACAGGGTGACAGTGACCAACAGACTTGGCTGCAACACTTGCACCGTTTTCTGCCTCATGAAACTTATCACCCGTTCTCAGTTCTCTATCTTTCTGTGGCCCTATGTAACAGATTACGTATCTGGGATCCTGATCCGGTATCAAATACCCAGGACGTAGAGGATACAGAGAAACAGTTCTTTGTAGTGAACACACCCGAAGATGATATATCAACATGCACTATCTTCGTTTGGGCGGCACGGGAATTCTGGTAATCCCCAATTTCATGCTCTGTCTTATAACAATTATAAGTTGGAGCGGGACCAACGTTCCCCAGCTCAGTATAACAAGCGGGTTCGATTAATATATCCGTTTTATTATCTTGATTAAGGTGTGACATGGTCGCTACCTGGAGAGAGAGAGAAGAAAACACTCTGCGTGCGCTCTTGCAAGATCAGATTGGTTATTATTTTATCTAATCAGGATGGCTCCCACTGTTTTTATCAAATCTTCCTTCAAACCTTAAAAGGAAAGATTAGCCGGGATTAATTACACGCTACAAGTTCGCCAATCTTTCAGCCAGGCCAGTGTCGGTACTTTGGGGGAGGTTCCCCGTGCTTTCGCATGGACCTAATTAAAGTAAATCTCGTTTTCCCAGAGGCGTAACCCCGTTAACACCTTTCTAGACACCTACTTGATCGGCTAATTGTAATGTGTAAAACTCTCCCAGGAGTAACAATTACTCGCAGTGGGTATCGGGATCCAACTATCTCATAGAAGGTATGCAATCTCATTGCAAATTTCAACACTTGAAATTCCCGATAATATTTTGCCCCTAGCGTGCTATGACCTTGACGCATGCCAAACAACCTATAGTCCGCTAGTTAAGTTCAACCCGTACATTTCTTGATTGAATTAAACCCACCCGCACGACCCTTGACGCATGCCAAACAACGCCGTACGAATACCCTAATCCAATCGCATCGTATGCTAGCAGATAAGCACTAGTTAGCTACCGTATACTACGCCTTGACGCATGCCAAACTACCGCAGCACGAATACTAATTAGTACTTATCTGAAATGACGGAGGGCTACGACAGGTTTTTCTGAAAACCTATTGCGTAATGAACTTGATATTGTTGTAGAATCAAATAATTTTAAAATGGAGTGTTTTTGAGGCTTTTCTAGTTTTGCTAAAGGGGTCACTCCCGGTGAAGGGATCGTGGGCCTTTCCTCATCGAATAAGGTGCAGGATATATCATATATACCGTTGTGCAAAGCAAGAACTATAGGAGCAATCAAAAGACAAACCGAGGGGTGTAGCATCTGCCGGTTATTGCTAAATGGGTCACTCCCGGTGAAGGGATTTCGGCCCTTTCCTTATCGAATAAGGTGCATGATGTTTTACAAGGAACACCGCGATGCAAAGCAAGAACTGTAGCTACCTGTTTTTTTTTGAAAATTCGATTCCACAACATCTTTTAGGTTTCTTTTCTTTCATTAATCATATTAATGAAGTCCCATCCTTTAAATCACCTAAACATCACAGATAAATACGATGTACACTTATGCCATCCGCATTCGCCTCGATGTCCCCTCGTGCACCGTTAGGTTAGGTAACTAACGACAGAACGGGACAAGGGCTAGCGCGAGTGCAAAACATAAGTAACGTCTATATAATATATCATATATATCATATACAGTATCTATCATCACATATCAAATGATCACATCACAGATATCGCAGCAGAAGAAACATATGAAACATTGGATATACTAGGACATCCGTGTTTTTAATACGAGCCTGTATAAAACACGGATTCCACGGTCGCGATGAATAGCCAAACCCACACCCCTAGACCCCTACGAGAGCGGCAAGCAACCCTACCAATTCTAGAGTTAGGAGACCCGGACTCGACTCCTCGAGTTGGTCTCCCACTGGACTCCAGAACCCGGTTACTTGTGCCCTCCTCCTTGGGTCTATCCTAGTGCGGAAAAGTAAATAATATACAAATGGTGACATCTTCCGCAACCTGGAAGTGCCCCAATAAAAGAATATTACATACAAGTTTTTACATCAATGAAAATAAAAACTCTCATCTCACATAAAACCCCCGGCTATTCAAAACGTGACGATCCAATATAACATATCCAGCAACACATAACATCATATGTCATCAACGTAAGTAAATGTGTGCATCCCAATTGTCATTGAAATATAGCAACGAAACCGGCGATATCACATATTACACTTACGGTCGCAGAAAAGAAAGTATAAAACTACAACAGTTGGAATCCGCAACCTCTTTAGACATCGCATGCCTAATCAAATGAATTTCTTAGACATCGCATGCCTAACAATTATAAACCCCGCATTTTAGTCTCTATATCGAAAACACTTTTCAATATCTAGTCGGGAAATTCAACAAGATTCCCGATATACTGATCGAATGCTCGTCGCAAACTTTAGTAGACGGCCGCACCCCCGGATGCCGTCGACGAAGTGCACTAAGGCGGAACTCCGCTGCCGCGAGCACCCAAACGGATGCTTTTGGCTACGGGGTTCTCCTACAGTCACTTGGTCGGGGCTACGGGGCATGGCTGTCTATTAAGTTTACCCGGCGAGTATCCGCGTACGCTACGTGATTGCGACGGATTTTTGATCACATCAAAATTCCGTGGCAACAAATCAAATGAGACTAAACTGCTATGTTTATAACATCCATATTAGTTATCTCATAACTACTTGTGAATTCCAAATATTGTATCACATTCCAGATAAACAGAAAATGTTAAACTTTCCGATCGAACAATCAAACACCCAAGTTTTCCCGAAACAGCTCAACTCTTGAAATAAGTTCAAAAACATCCATTTCATGCCACAGTACCAACGGTCCAGCCGTAGAAGGGTCTAGCCAACGCCTCACATGTGGCACGCCGTACTGCCCCAAACCCTAAGGTTCAAAGGGCAGTTCAAGACGGTCACATAATCGAGTTAAGGTTTGTTGTCTTCTAGAGGGTCCATCGCGTTACTTGCACTACTTAGAACGTTCTTAAACCACGGAAAAATCCAACACTTGGAATTTTTCCGGCAGAGGAAAAATTGGGTATTTATATCTGGTCGAACTTTTTAACATATTCAAAAAATATCCGGAAAAACACATAGACGAAGTTAAATAAACTGATCGAATCATCGAATCCTCAAAATAACCCAGAAAATTCAACTGTTGAATATAAGTTAAAATTACCCAGAAAACACAGGAATCAATATAGGACATTACTGTGCAAAGCACGTGCCAAGAATCACCTTTATGGCCGCGGAACCGCCGCACATGCTAGGGTGGGGCCATGGTTCCGCGTCGCTTTGGTTGACTTGGGCTCACATGCTTCACAGTAACTCTTATAATACCCTGCTGTATTTTTTGGATATTTTTAATTTGGACAAATCCACATTTTCAAAAAATGTACAGAGAAGGGTTTGAGTTAGGGTTTCGGGGTTCGATCGGATTTCTAACATCGTCTACACTTCGCCTAAAGCTTTAGCTAGGCTCTGATACCACTGTAGGGTTACTAGGCACACTCAAGAGGTTCCACAAGGTATCAACCATGCCAAAATCAAATTTTTCATGTGCCGAGAAACCCTAAAGTAGATCGTTAACTAGAGATTAGGCGAAAAGAAAAGCAAGCAAACTACTTTGCTAACAAGTGAATGGAAATACAACCTTTGTAGATCCACTCCACCATTTCTTTAGCTCCGTGTTGACGTCCCTCCGCTGTGATCATCGGAATCCCGGACTCTAGCGATGATTTCGTCGGAGAAATAATCGGTCTAGGTCGTTGACTTCGATGCCGAAGATGATCTACGTCGAGGCGACTCAAACTCAAGCTCCATCTTCACTAGGTCAAGAAACTTGTGAAGAAACACCCTCTACTATATGGCAAGTGATAGAGGATGAAGAAATAGGAAGTGGGTTCACTTTTGATTTGGATTTCTCACTTGGAATCATCACTTAGAATTTTCTAGCAAGCTTTTTCTTTCTTCATGAAGAAGATGAAGAAGAAGGAAAAGAATTAATTTTTTTTAAAAATTAATTAGAAAATTCAAGTGATTCTTATCATATAGCAACCATGGGTTAGTTTAACTCATGTAGAGAATAAACTAGGGTTTAGATAATAGTTAGGTTTGAGAATAAAAACAAAATGGTGAAGCTTCATGAAACTCCAAGAATAAAACAAAGAAAGCCACCATATTTGTTTTTGCCCAAAAAAATAAATGAATAAATAAATGAGTAAATCAAACCCTAACCATTAACCTAATCATAGTTTAAAGCATACACACACCCAAGTTTGCATGTATCATCAAACATGATACAAACAAGTGCACAAAAAATATATCATATATACAATGTGCACAATCTAGTGAGAAAATAATTTTAAATGAACCAATACTAGTTAATATAAAGTAATATATCAAATATATAATTATACATTAAATCACTAAATCAACACTTGATTTAATGATCCGGTCATACTACATATAACCGACTAATATCAAGTGTATCAATGTATCGAATCAACACTTGATTCGGTAACCCGGCTATATCTCATATAACCGTCCAATGATACAAATCGCGAGAATAGAATACAGTATCACATACTGGTATCATTCTCGGTCCCGCACATATCTCATATGTGCTCCTATTTCATTTCGCTTGAGCCAGGAAACCTCTGTGTAGGACTCTAAAGACTCGTCAATACGCCGGCAGCAGGTGATGATCATATCAAACACCCACAAGCCGTAAGCGGTCTGCTAAACGTAACGGCCACCCGGGTATTGAGCGATCAGAAGATCAACGAGCAAGCCCGCTCACACTCCTGTGAATCCAACCAGTAACACTTACCGTACAGTCCGGTCTGTTCGTCTGATATGTCGCATATCTTGTCTAGGGGTGGTAAACGTCAGACCCCAATAACTCGATAAGTCGTGTCGATATGAGACTCATAACGGGTTGAGAAACTACTGGTAACACTTACCAGTAAATCCCTAAAGCAGTCTTGGCCAAGGACTTGCTGTTATAGCCAATCGAGCACTGCGCAACATCAACTCCCTATACCGGGAGAGACGAAACCCCTCCTATCGCTCATTGCCTCCATGTGATTCGGGACTGTACCCAAAAACCACCGTTTTGCACGCCCTCTTGGACGTGGTAAGGTGGAAATAAAAGCACAGTGGGAATCACACAAGACTCTATGACGATCTCGGGTATACAGACTAACCTGTACCAGTGTCACCAGAGAACTGCCATCTGACGTAAGGTATAATACCATCTGGGAGTTCTCGGCGAGTCCGTCCAGTATACCCAGTCTCCACTGAGCACCCGTATATCATCTCTGATGTCAAACACCAATGGATATAGGATCATCCATCGCCCATCTGTATGGGTCGAGAAGGTATACGCTAGTCTACTCTGGTATATCGATGCCCTATCTCGATACACCCACGACTAGGGACTTTGAAGGATGTACTTATGGACTACCATGCCCCCATTAGTATGATCCGCATCATAGTTCAGGTAGTCAAGTACACATCCTAAGGGCTTTACCAACATGTAACAGAGAGACAATCAGTGTACACGTTAAGGTAAAGAGTAACCAGATAGCATACTATCATATCGAGCAAGAAAGTCATCCCTATATATGTCTAAGCATCCACTACAATATACATCCTATGTACAATAATGGCCTCTAGGGCATACATTTAACTAACAGATCTCTGTTCTACAGACTAACTTGTACCAGTGTCACCAGAGAACTGCCATCTGACGTGAGGTAGAATACCATCTGGGAGTTCTCGGCGAGTCCGTCCAGTGTACCCAGTCTCCACTGAGCACCCGTATACTATCTTTGATGTCAAACACCAATGGATATGGGATCATCCATCGCCCATCTGAATGGGTGGAGAAGATATACGCTAGTCTACTCTGGTATATCGATGCCCTGTCTCAATACACCTACGACTAGGAACATTTGAAGGATGTACTTAGCGATTACACTGTCCCCACTAGTATGATCTGCATCATAATCCTGGTAGTCAAGTACTCATCCTAAGGGCTTTATCAACATGTAACATAGAGACAATCAGAGTACATGTTAAGATAAAGAGCGACCAGATAGCATACTATCATGTCGAGCAAGAAAGTCCTCCATATATATGTCCAAGCATCCACTATAATATACATCGTATGTACAACAATGGCTTCTAGGGCATACATATCACTAACAATCTCCCCCTTGCACTAGGGCCATATGTTGTGGTATCTCATACCCAACAATCAGCTGTGGTTGAAGTATCTCATACTCAACCATCCCATAAAAGTCTCTACTGGGTTATAGGCCTTTATGAGTGGATCCGCGCTGTTGTCCTCTGTATCTTCTCTCCTATCCTCGATCTCCCTGGAGATCAACCATCTCCATGATCAGGTGATACTGCCTAAGAATATGTCTGGATTTCTAATGGGACGGGGGTTCCTAGGCATAAGCCACAACTCCATTGTCACACAATGGTAGGAACGAAGTTCATCTCATGAACTTATATATATCCAAACTGCCTCTTTGGTAGCATCCTTGGTAACAATGTATCTTACCTTTAATCGTCTAGTTTGTCATGGTATCTAGCTTGGAACTCTTCCAACATACCGTCCTTTCACTGAGGGTAAAGACAATGTCTGTGACTAACATTCAGTCGACCTTACCACCCTGGAAGCTATCCAGTGATTCTCCCTAGGATCGATTGATACCATCTCACTACACCTAGTGAGAATCCTAACATCCAATTAGATCTATCTCATAGATCCAAAACCCAGGATTTAAGAGGTATCACCTTGATCCTTTATAGAGAATCCTTGTGATAAGAGGAGATTGACCGAGTGTAGCATAGGAAACTCCTTCCCTATCAAGAGTATGTCATCCTTGTACTATACGAGGATCACCACCATACTCCCTACTACCTTTTTGTATATACTAGGTTCATCTACCATTTTGATGAAGTCAAACTCTTTGACTACCATATCAAAACAGACATTCTAACTCCGCGATGCCTGCTTTAACTCATAAAGCAACTTGCACAGGTTTCCACTGCTCCCACTGTCTACGAAGCCCTCTGGCTGTGTACTTATAGACGCTCTCTTCCAAATCACTATTTAGAAAAGCAGTCCTGACACAAAACCGCCAGATATCGTAGTCATGATATGTAGCAGTGGCAAGTAGGATCTGTATGGACTTAAGCATAGCTTTGAAAGTCTCAACTTTTCCATGTACACAAAGTAATATTCTCAAGATATACTTGCTCCTGATGGGGATTTAACCCTTCAGATAAAGCAACCAAAGTCCATACTTTGTTGGTGTATATGAATTCCATCTCAGATCGCTAAGCATCCATCCATTCTTATAGAGTCCCCACTCTTGATGGCCTGCTCGAAACTAGTTGGGTCATCATCTCATGATGCAATCCTCGCTCCTATTGTCATAGAGAAACCGAAGTATCTCTCAGGTGGATGAGGAACCCTACCAAATCGGCAGAGAGGCTGAGGTTCATCGGAAGCTATTGAATCCTCCGGTTCTACCAAATCATCAGCTGTAATTTGTATAGCTGGAACTCCTTCCAGTTCTACCTCATGACCACTAATTTCTTCATAAGAAATTCCCTTTCCAAAAGGTGGAATGCCGAGAAATAAAACACTTTTTGTTCCTCAGTTCGGTAGAAGATATTCCCTTGCGAATGCTTGGGATATCCAACAAACTTCCATAGACCTGACCTTACCTCAAGCTTGTCCAGATTTTGCTTTTAGACATAGGCCGGACAACCCCAAATCTTAACATCCTTAAGAAATGGGCTCTTCCCATTCCATATCACATATGGAGCGGTAGGCACCTGATTTGGTTGGAACCCTATTCAATAGGTATGCAGCTTCTCAAGTGCATGACCCCTAAAAGGAAATAGGCAACTCAGTAGTACTCATCATAGAGCACACCATATCACATAGGGTGCGCTTTCTCTGCCCCAATATACCGACGAGCTATGGTGTATACGGAGGAGTAATGCTGAGAGAGAATCTCATTCTCCTTTAGAATAGTCCAGGAATTCCGTGCTCAAGTATTCTCCTCCCTGATCTCATCAAAAGACAATACTTATACCCTTTCTGGTTCTCTATTTCTATCTTATATTCTTTGAATTTCTTAAAAGCTTCAGAGTTGTGTTTCAACAGGAACACATGTGCGAATCTTGAGAGATCATCAGTGAATGTAATGAAGTACAAAGAACCAGTCCTGGCATGTGTAGACAGGGGAATTACATACATCATCGTGTATCAATCCCAAGAGCTCACTAACTCTTTCTCTGTTTCCAATAAACGGAGCTATAGTCATCTTCTCTTTGTTACATGACTGGCAAGTTTCACAAGATGTAAATCCAAACTGATTTAAATATGCATCTTTATGTAACTTCAGCTAGTCGGGTCGCATTGATATGACCTAATCTACAATGCCTCAAGAAGGATTCGTTCTTTTCTGAACTCTTCCTCTTGTGTGTGTTCTGTACGTTAAAAATTGTGGTTTGATTTAGAACGTCTATGCTTTTAGATAACGTGCCTGAATCGATCAACTCTTGATATAGGAAATGTTCAAAATATTATCCAACAATAAAAAATTATATCCTTCTTTACCAATAAAGAGACTGATATGATATTGTATATCAGGTTCGGTATCTAATAACATTCGTTCATAATCAATGTATTTGGTAATACAGGGTGATAACGGCCAACAGACTTGGCTGTAACACTTGCACCATTTTTAACTCTTAAAACTTATCACCCTTTCTCAGTTCTCTACCTATCAGTAGCCCATGTAACAGATTCCATATGCAGGATCCTGATCCGGTATCTCATACCCAGGACGTAAAGGATACTGAGAAACAGTTCTCGATAATAAACACACCTGAAGATGATGCATCATCATGCACTTTCTTCATTTGGGCGGCACGGGAATCCTGGTAATCCCCTATTTCCTGCTCGGTCTTATAACAATTATAAGTTGGAGTGGGACCAACGTTCCCTAGCTCAGTATAACAAGCCGGTTTGGTCAATACATCTATATTTATTATCTTGATTAAGACGTGACATGGTCGCTACCTGGAGAGAGAGAGAAGAAAATACTCAGCGTATGCTCTTGCAAGATTAGATTGGTTATTAATATATCTAATCAGGATGGCTCCCACTGTTTTTAGTCAAATCTTCCTTCAAACCCTAAAAGGAAAGACTAGCCGGGATTAATTACACCCTACAAGTTCGCCAATCTTTCAGCCAGGCCAGTGCCGGTATTTTGAGGGAGGTTCCCCGTGCTTTCGCATGGACCTAATTAAAATATACCTCATTTTCCCAGGGCGTAACCCCGTTGACACCTTTCTAGACACCTACTTGATCGGCTAATTGTAATGTGTAAAACTCTCCCAGGAGTAACTCTTACTCGCAATGGGTATCGGGATCCAACTATCTCATAGAAGGTGTGCAATCTCATTGCAAATTTCAACACTTGAAATTCCCAATAATATTTTACCCCTAGCACCTATATGACCTTAACATAGTCAACAAATCATAAGTGCTAGTCAAGTTCAACCCGTCATTTCCTGATTGAATTAAACCCACCCGCACGACCCTTAACATGGTCAACAAAGTCTCACGACTACCCTAATCCAATCGCATCATATGCTTATGCAGATAAGCACTAATCAGCTACCGCACACTATGCCTTAACATGGTCAACAAACGTAGCACGGATACTAAGTAGTACTTATCTGAAAGGACGGAGGGCTACGACAGGTTTTTATGAAAACCATTTGCGTAATAAACTTGATATCGTTATAGAATCAAATGATTTAAATGGAGTGTTTTTGAGGTCTATACTAGTTTTGCTAAAGAGGCCACTCCCGGTGAAGGGATCTCGGCTCTTTTCTTATCGAATAAGGTGCAGGATATTTCACAAATACCACTATGCAAAGCAAAAACTATAGAACCAATCAAAAGACAAACCGAGGGTTGTAGCATTTGCCAGTTATTGCTAAAGAGGTCACTCCTGGTGAAAAGATCTCGGCTCTTTCCTTATCGAATAAGGTGCTGGATGTTCTACAAGGAACACCGCTATGCAAAGCAACAACTAGAGCTGCCTGTTTTTGAAAATTCGATTCCACAACATCTTTAGGTTTCTTTTATTTCATTAATCTCATTAATGAAGTCCCATCATTTTAAGTTACCTAAACATCACAGATAAATACAACGTACGCTTATGCCATCCGCATTTGCCTCGATATCCCCTCGTGCATCGTTAGGTTAGGTAACTAACGGCAGAGCGGGGCAGTGCCAGCGCGGGTGTAAAAAATAAGCAACGTCTATATAATATATCACATATACTGTATCCTGTATCTATCTCAACATATCAAATGATCATATCATAGATATCGCAGCAGAAAAAACATATGAAATATTGGATATACTAGGTTGTCCGTGTTTTATTTTGAGCCTGTATAAAACACGGATTCCACGGTCATGATGAATAGCCAATCCTACACCCCTAGACCCCTACGAAAGCGGCAAGCAACCCTACCAATTCTAGAGTTAGGACACCCGGTCTCGACTCCTCGAGATGGTCTCCCACTGGACCCTAGAACCCGGTTACTTGTGCTCCCCGCCTTGGGTCTATCCTAATGCGGAAAAGTAAATAATATACAATGGTGACATCATCCTCAACCCGGAAGTGCCCCAGTAAAAGAATATTACATACAATGAATTTTACATGAATGAAAATAAAAACTCTCATCTCACATAAAACCCCCGGCTATTCAAAATACGATGATCCAATATAACATATCACAGCAACACATAACATCACATGTCATCAACGTAAGTAAATATGCGTATCCCAATTGTCGCTGTAAGTCCGTGTTGCCCACCCCGGTGCTTACGGGGAGGCGGAAAACATAATAAAAATTTGATTTTTATCAACTATATGCAACATGGACTATGCTTTAAGGATCTTTGCTAAACATAAACTTGCTAACCCTAACTACAAAGTAGCTAAGTGATGGAAAGGTTATACCTTGAGCTCAAAGTCCTTCTCTCCTTGCTCCTTGGAATGGTTGAAAGAGTTCACCTTGCTTGTCTTCTCCCGTCAAAGAAGGATCCACTTGAAAGCCACCACCTTTAGCTTCAACTCCAAGCTAGGAGTAACTAGAGTGCAAGAAATGCTAAGACTTGAACCCTAGAAGAGAGTAGAGAAGATCAAGAGAGGGTTTTTCTCAAGCCTTTTTTGTTTCTCAACACATGAGAGGGAGAGAGCTTGAGGGAGAGGATGAACAAGAGAGAGAAAATAATATGAGAGAATGAATTATTAGTGAGCCATTCTCACTAATATGTGTGGATAATTTTAATTGGATAATTAGCTTGAAAATTGTCATGATAAATCATGACTTGGATTTTGAAAAAGTTTGGTTTTTGGGTTTTTAGGATATGTTATATGTGCCCAGATTTTCCAGAACTAAAATTTACTTTTGGGGGCCTATAAATCCGTATTTTTCGGAACTTCACTACACTTTAACTATATCGGTTATATCTGTGATGCTTGTATGTATTGAACGTCGGCTAATCGCTATAAGTCGATTAGTCGGGGTTATACATCTCTGTGATCTGTGATTGTTATTGGTTTGTGGATATGAATGGATTGGATTGTCGCGGGTGAATAGCCGGGTTGGATGTGAGATGAGCGTTATTTTTCTTTCATTCATTTGTAACATGTAAATTGATGTAATAATATTATTTGTATGGCCGCACAACCGGGTCGGGGTTGTAGCCGTCATTGTATAATTCTTTTTACTGTTTTTGCTCCTAGGATAGACCCATGGAGGGGGTGCACAAACTACCGGGTATCTCGAAGTGCCGAGTGGCCTACTCACGGTGGTGAGGGAGGTTGCTTCGCTTCGGGTGCTTGGCGGGTAGTTTGCCGCACCCGTAGGGGTCTTGGGTGGGGTATTGGCTATTCACCGCGACCGTGTAATCCGCTTTGCGTTGCAGGCTCGAACGCATTGCGGATTCCTAGTATATCCAATGTATTCATCTGTGATCTGTAATGTCTATCATTGCTATATATTTATATATAATAACTATTTAGGCGTTGCTTATGTTTTACAGCCGCGCTAGCCCAGCCCCCGCTCTGTCGTTAGTTAAGTAACCTAACGGGTGATGACGGGGCCCCGTGGCGAATGCGAATGGCATAAACGTACGTCATATTTTGGTTGTTTTCTGCAATGGTAGGATTAAATGATGGGACGCATTAAAAGAACTAATGCAAGAAATAAACCAAGTAAAAGTCGATTGGAACACTTTGAAAACCACTCGGTTCTTTTCAAAACTAAAACTTTTAAACGCGGAGCTTGAACCACTCCTTTTAAAAGCTATCTCATTCCATCGATTATATCAAGTTCACTACGTTCACGGTTTCGCCAAAACCATCCGTAGCCCTCCATCATTTCGGTTAAATATTCGGTAGTATTCAAGCTATGTATTTTGACCTCACGCCAAGGCATAGTGATTGGTAGCTACCGGATATTTATCCGTTGCATAGATAGAATGCGTTGATTTGAGACAGTCGTACTGCCGTTTTGGCCTACATCAAGGGTAGGTACGGGTGGGTTCAAATTAACCAGGATAATGATGGGAAGAACTTGACATGTGACTTATGACATTTTGACCTCACGCCAAGGTCATAAGAGCATGGGGCAAAAATCCACATCGGGAGTTTCATAAGTACTGAAACTTGCTAGCGTTGCATACCATTTGGAGTGTGATAATTCTGGTAGGATTCCTTCGGTTTTATCACGCGATGATATTTGGATCCCGATCCTACTGTGAGTATATGCTACTCCTCGGGAAAACTCTCACTTAACGATCAATGCTATAAACCTAGTAGGTGCCTAGAAAGGTGTTAGCGGGGCTACGCCCACAGGGAAAAGAGGTTACTTAATTAAGAAACTTCGCGAAAGCGTTGGAAAACCTCCCTCGAAGTACCGACACTGGCCTGGCTGAACGGTTAAGCAAGTATTGTACGGTGAGAATGATCCCGGCTAATCCTTTTCTTTACGGTTTGAGAAGGGATTCGAGAGACAGTGGGAGCCATCCAGTCTAGACAAACTAAAAACCACTCTAAACTTGCAAGAGCATCATGCTAAAGTGTTTCTTTTCTCTCTCCTAATTGCAGCGACCATTCAAGATGACCGGACTTAAGTTACTATTAGATAAAAACATATTGACAGGGCCAAACTACAAAGATTGGCTCAGGAATGTCAAGATGGCTATCACTTATGACAAGCTGGGGTATATACTTACCACCAAAGCTCCCCCCGTCCCAGGTCCCACCTCCAGCGTCGCGGATGTAGAAATCCGTAAGACATGGGAGATAGATTGCGCGAGGGCCAAATGCCTCGTACTAGCCTCGATGGACAACGACCATCAGAGGAGGCACGAGAATATGGACCTAGAGTCCATATTTCTCCATACAAAAGAACTGTATGGAGAGCAGTCTCGTATCGCAAGATACGAAGTGTCGAAGAAGCTCTTTTCGGCAAGGTTGGCCGTCGGATCATCGGTAGCGGACCACGTGCTTAAGATGATCGGCTACATAGAGGAGCTCGCGGACCTTGGGACCACGTTGGAGAATGAACTCTATACCGATTTGATTCTCCAGTCCCTTCCTTCCACTTACGCCCAGTTCATTCTTAACTTCAACATGCAAGGAAAGGAGGTTGAACTTGCCGAACTTCTGAACATGTTGAGGACTGCTGAGGGCACCCTACAGAAGGGTAGGGAGACATCCACTTTGTTTGTAGGAGGATCTTCCTCTTCTAGGTCCAGGGCGAAAGCCAAGGGCAAGAAGAAGAAAGCCCCCGCCAAACCAAGAGGCGGTGTCGGTAAAGTGGATACGAAGGGAAAGGGTAAAGCAACAAAGGTAGCGGGGAAGCTGGTGGGGAAGGAAGAATGCTTCTATTGTCACAAAAGTGGCCACTGGAAACAAGATTGCAAGGCTTGGAAAGCCAGAACACAGGATTTGAAGCGAGTTGCAGCTTCAGCTTCAGGTGTGTATGTTATTGAAAACTGTCTATCAATAAACTCTACATCCTGGGTATTGGATACCGGATCAGGATCTCATATCTGTAATTCTTTGCAGGCGTTGAGAAAGCGTAGAGTTTTGAAGGCAGGTGACATGACCCTCAGAGTTGCGAACGGTGCTAGCATAGATGCTGAGGCCGTGGGGGACTATCACCTGGGATTATCAGATGGACACTTTTTGGTTTTGCGTAGTTGTTATTATGTACCAAATGCAACCTGTAATATCATTTCTGTATCTTTATTATCTAAAGAAGGTTATGAATTTGCATTTGTAAGTAATGTAGTGAACATTCACCTTAATCAAGTGTTGATTGGGTCAGGTACATTGAACAACGGTATATACGTTTTAAACCAACCACAGGTTTTCAATATCCAGAATACACACAAAAGAAAGTCTCCAGAAATTAATAAAACTTTCTTATGGCATTGTAGACTGGGTCACATCAATGAGAGAAGATTGACTAAGTTACATACTGAAGGATATTTAGATCCGTTCGAATATCAATCGTATGCAACTTGTCAATCCTGTCTCAAAGGAAAGATGACAAAGGCTCCGTTTTCTGGACACGGAGAAAGAGCGAGCGAGCTCTTGGGACTCGTACACAGCGACGTGTGCGGTCCAATGTCTACACATGCGCGAAGCGGTTTTTCTTACTTCATAACTTTTACGGATGATTTCTCAAGATTCGGACATGTCTTCTTAATGAAGCATAAATCCGAAGCTTTTGATAAGTTCCAGGATTATAAGAATGAAGTAGAAAAACAAACAGGCAAAAGTATCAAGATCCTAAGATCGGATCGAGGAGGAGAATACTTAAGTGCCGAATTCCTGAATTACTTAAAAGAGAATGGAATTCTCTCTCAGCTTACTCCTCCATACACTCCGCAACATAACGGTGTATCGGAGAGACGGAACCGAACCCTATTGGATATGGTACGGTCCATGATGAGTAACGCTGAGTTACCGCGATCATTCTGGGGATATGCGCTAGAAACAGCTGCATATCTTTTGAACCGTGTTCCCACTAAGACTGTGCCTACCACACCATATGAGTTATGGAGTGGGAAGAAACCCTATCTTCAATACTTGAAGATTTGGGGATGTCCAGCTTATGTCAAAAAGCAGCATGTGGACAAGCTCGAGGCACGCTCAGTACTGTGCAAGTTTGTGGGATACCCAAAGAACTCCAGGGGGTATCTTTTCTATTACGCAGAGGAACAAAAAGTCCTTGTTTCTCGCAATGCCCACTTTCTGGAACATCAGTTTTTAGAAAAAGAAATAAGTGGGAGCGCAATAGAACTGGAAGAAATTCCAGAACCACAAACTATTACTGAAAGTTTAGTGGAACCAGAAGGTTCAAAAGAACAGGACATTCCTACGCCACTCCGCAGGAGTAGTAGGCAGTCTCATCCGCCCGAGAGGTACTACGGTTTTCTCATTGACGGGGATAGAGAGGACTGCATCATAGATTGTGATGAGCCTACTAGCTTCCAGCAAGCCATTCAGAGCGTCGACTCGGTAAAATGGCTGGATGCAATGCGGACCGAGATGGAGTCCATGTACACCAACAAAGTATGGACGTTGGACATTGCTCCAGACGGGGTAAAACCCGTAGGATGCAAGTGGATCTTCAAAAGGAAGATTGGTGTAGATGGACAGGTTGAGACCTATAAAGCTAGACTGGTAGCAAAAGGTTTTCGTCAGCGACCTGGTTTGGACTATGACGAAACCTTTTGTCCAGTAGCTATGCTGAAATCCATTCGGATCCTTCTTGCCATCGCTGCTTTCCACGATTATGAGATTTGGCAGATGGACGTAAAGACAGCTTTTCTAAATGGTCATTTAGAGGAGTGTGTCTATATGGACCAGCCAGAGGGTTTCATTCAGGGTGGGAGCAGCGGAAAGGTGTGCAAGTTGCTCAAGTCCATTTATGGACTCAAGCAGGCATCGCGGAGTTGGAACATCTGTTTTGATGAGACGGTCAAAGAATTTGGCTTTATCAAAAATCCAGATGAACCATGCATCTATTGTAGATTTGTAGCGAGAACTGTAGTATTCCTCATTTTATACGTGGATGACATTCTCTTAATAGGAAATGACATTCCTATGCTACAATCTGTCAAGGGGTTCTTGTCACACAGGTTCTCCATGAAAGACCTGGGTGATGCCTCATACATTCTGGGTATCCGGATCTACCGTGACAGATCCAAGAGGATATTAGGACTCTCGCAGTCCAGGTACATCAACACCATACTGAAGAGATTCAGTATGGAAGATTCCAAGCGCGGTAATCTACCGGCTTGTCACGGGATCACCCTCTCCAAAGAGATGTCTCCCAAGACTGATTTGGAGAGGGATCGCATGTCTATTATACCCTACGCTTCTGCGGTAGGCTCTATAATGTATGCGATGTTGTGTACCAGACCGGATGTGGCTTATGCACTGAGTGTGGTAAGCAGGTATCAGTCAAACCCTGGGGAGAAACATTGGATAGCAGTAAAGAACATTCTCAAGTACCTGAGAAGGACTAAGGAGATGTTCTTGGTGTATGGCGGAAAAGACCTGCAGATTGAGGCCTTTGCTGACTCCAGCTTCCAGAGTGACAAGGATGATTCCAAGTCCATGTCGGGTTTTGTCTTTACCCTCAATGGAGGGGCGGTGTGTTGGAAGAGCTCCAAACAGGAAACCGTTGCTGACTCGACTATGGAAGCGGAATACATCGCTGCATCTGATGCCGCAAAAGAAGCTGTCTGGATGAGGAAGTTCTTGAAAGAACTTCAGGTGGTTCCGTCCATTGTTGACTCAATACCTCTGTATTGCGACAACAACGGGGCTATAGCTTTAGCGAAGGAACCCAGGTCCCATCAGAAATCCAGACACATCTTAAGGCGGTATCACCTGATCAGGGAGATCGTGGATCGCCAGGAGATCGAGGTCCGGAGAGTTGCATCAGAGGATAACACAGCAGATCCATTCACCAAGGCCTTGCCCCAGACTCAGTTCGAGCGGCTGATCGAGATGATAGGTCTTCGATACGCCAGTACATGGCCTTAGTGCAAGTGGGAGATTGTTAGTGTATATGCCCTAGAGGCCATTACTGTATCATACTAGTTTGTATATTACTTAATGGAAGCTTGGGATATTCACAGTTGTATATACAATCTTGCTCGAAATGGTAGTATGCTACTTGGTTTGTCTCTGCTTTAATATGTGCATGTGTTTCTTTTAGCATATTGTTGGTATACATATTAGAAGAGCCCTTAGGATCTTTGCTTGATTACCAGCGTTGTGATGGCGCTCGCACTCGTGGGAGCTGGGTAATCTATAAGCACATCCTTATACAGGTCCCTGGTCGTTGGACTATCGAGACAGGGCATCGATACTCCGGAGTAGACTAGCGTATGCGCTTCTCATCCCAGTGTGGGAGGCGGTCTGTCCCACAGCCGTTAGTACGTCGTACTTGGGATAGTATGCGGGTGCTCGTTAGGTTACGAGTACACTGGACAGGACTCGTCGGGAACTGTTGGTTGGTAATATACCTATCGTCAGTTATCAATTCCCAGGTGACATGAGTACAGCTTAGTCCGCTGACTTGACACTGTCACTTCGCCTCGAGTGTGTTCCCACTGCACTTTGATTACTACCCTACCACGGCTCAAAGGAGCTGTGCAAACAGGTAGTTTTTGGGTGCAGTCCCGAAGCACTTGGAGGCAGTGACGGTTAGACAGGATTCGTCTCTCCCGGTATTGGGGGTTGACATCGCGCTGTGTCTAGGAAAGCCATTACACGAGTAGTCCCTGGCCAGGGCAAGCGAGATATACTGGTAGGTTTCCAGTGTTATCTCAGGGTGTTCTGGGCTACACTCCGACACAACTTGTACCGCTATTAGGGGACTGACGTTCACCGCCCCCTAGGCCCGCCATGCGATGTATCAGACGAACAGACCGGACTGTACGGAGACTGTCACATACAGGCTCAGTAGGAGTGCAGATGGGGTTCACCTCGTCAGTCTTCTTATCGACATCTATCTGGGACCGTTACGTACAGCTAGTGCCGCTTGCGGTCTGTGGTTAAACCTACTGCCAGCGTAGTGTCGAGTCTTTAGAGTCCCACACAGAGAGCTATTCGCCTTTAGGCAAAATGAGTAGAGGTCGCATGGTTTTGTGACAGGGTTCGTTCGCATCCGCGCACTTGTGCACGTTTGCTGTCCGGACAGTTTATACTAGCGGGCTTTGGTTTAAGCCGGATCCTAGTATATGATTTGAGATTGGTTTTTCTCAGAGTATTCGTGTTCCTCGGATCACGAATGCGGGTGCGTATGCACAGTTGCTTGAGATTGGGGGAGAGGACCTTGTTTAGGGTTAATGGCTTTTGTCATTTTATTAACCCTATTGATTTTGTGTGGATTATAGTTAATTGATAATTAGCTTAATTATTGTGCATGGTTGTTGTTGACAATTTGACTTCATTGACTTGTTGACCTTGTTGACAACTTGACCATAATCATTTCATTTGGAGATGCTCTTTGATCTTTGCAAAATTGAAATGATAATGGTCATGTCATGATTTATCAACAAGGTCAACAAGTCAATGAAGTCAAATTGTCAACAACAACCATGCACAATAATTAAGCTAATTATCAATTAACTATAATCCACACAAAATCAATAGGGTTAATAAAATGACAAAAGCCATTAACCCTAAACAAGGTCCTCTCCCCCAATCTCAAGCAACTGTGCATACGCACCCGCATTCGTGATCCGAGGAACACGAATACTCTGAGAAAAACCAATCTCAAATCATATACTAGGATCCGGCTTAAACCAAAGCCCGCTAGTATAAACTGTCCGGACAGCAAACGTGCACAAGTGCGCGGATGCGAACGAACCCTGTCGCAAAACCATGCGACCTCTACTCATTTTGCCTAAAGGCGAATAGCTCTCTGTGTGGGACTCTAAAGACTCGACACTACGCTGGCAGTGGGTTTAACCACAGACCGCAAGCGGCACTAGCTGTACGTAACGGTCCCCAGGTAGATGTCGATAAGAAGACTGACGAGGTGAACCCCATCTGCACTCCTACTGAGCCTGTATGTGACAGTCTCCGTACAGTCCGGTCTGTTCGTCTGATACATCGCATGGCGGGCCTAGGGGGGCGGTGAACGTCAGTCCCCTAATAGCGGTACAAGTCGTGTCGGAGTGTAGCCCAGAACACCCTGAGATAACACTGGAAACCTACCAGTATATCTCGCTTGCCCTGGCCAGGGACTACTCGTGTAATGGCTCTCCTAGACACAGCGCGATGTCAACCCCCAATACCGGGAGAGACGAATCCTGTCTAACCGTCACTGCCTTCAAGTGCTTCGGGACTGCACCCAAAAACTACCTGTTTGCACAGCTCCTTTGAGCCGTGGTAGGGTAGTAATCAAAGTGCAGTGGGAACACACTCGAGGCGAAGTGACAGTGTCAAGTCAGCGGACTAAGCTGTACTCATGTCACCTGGGAATTGATAACTGACGATAGGTATATTACCAACCAACAGTTCCCGACGAGTCCTGTCCAGTGTACTCGTAACCTAACGAGCACCCGCATACTATCCCAAGTACGACGTACTAACGGCTGTGGGACAGACCGTCTCCCACACTGGGATGAGAAGCGCATACGCTAGTCTACTCCGGAGTATCGATGCCCTGTCTCGATAGTCCAACGACCAGGGACCTGTATAAGGATGTGCTTATAGATTACCCAGCTCCCACGAGTGCGAGCGCCATCACAACGCTGGTAATCAAGCAAAGATCCTAAGGGCTCTACTAATATGTATACCAGCAATATGCTAAAAGAAACACATGCACATATTAAAGCAGAGACAAACCAAGTAGCATACTACCATTTCGAGCAAGATTGTATATACAACTGTGAATATCCCAAGCTTCCATTAAGTAATATACAAACTAGTATGATACAGTAATGGCCTCTAGGGCATATACACTAACAGTTGACGTATAGTAACAAAACCGGCGATACACCATATATTACACTTACGGTCGCAGAAAAGAAAGTGAAAAACTATAGCAGTTGGAATCCGCAACCACCTTAGACACCGCATGCATAACCAAATGAATTTCTTAGACATCGCATGCCTAACATTTATAAATCCCGCATTTTAGTCTCAATCTTGAAAACACTTTTCAATATCAAGTTGGGTAATTCAACAAGATTCCCGACATCCTGATCGAATACTCGTCGAAAACTTTAGTAGACAGCCGCACCCCCCGATGCCGTCGACGAAGTGTATTAAGGCGGAACACCGCTGCCACGAGCACCCGAACGGATGCTTTTGGCGATGGGGTTCTCCTACAGTCACTTGGTCGGGGCTATGGGGCATGGCTATCTATTAAGTTTACCCGACGAGTATCCGCGTACGCTACGTGATTGCGACAGACTTTTGATCGCATCAAAATCCCGTGGCAACCGATCAACTGAGACTAAAGTTCTAGATTTGTAACATTCAAATTAGTTATCTCATAACTACATATGGATTCCAAATATTGTATCACATTAAAGAAAAAGTTAGACGATGTTAAACATTCCGATTGAATCAACAAACACCCAAAATTTCCCTATTTGCTCAACACTTGAACTTAGTTTAAAAGCATCCATCACATGCCACAGTACCAATGGACCGGCCGTAAAAGGGTCAAACCAACGCCTCACATGTGGCAACGCCGAACTACCACAAACCCTAGGGTTTAGAGGTGGTTCTGACGGTCACATAATCGTGTTAAGGTTTTCGTTCTTCTAGAGCGTCCACCGCGTTACTTGCACGATATTTGAATGTTCTTTAACTAAGGAAAAATCCAACACTTGGAAATTTTCCGACAGGGGAAAAAGTGAGTTGTTGATATCCGTTCGAACTTTTTAACACTGTCTAAACAAACCGATACAGAAGCTAGAATTTCGAATATGAAACACTCCGAATTTTTAATGCAGTAAATTAACATCACATGTAATTTTAGCAAAAATAAACAACACCACAAGTACCAAACCCCAGAACCTGGAACACACCACAAAACCCAAACCCTAAGTCCCCAAAATAGCCGACATCACCGGAAAACCTAGCCTCGTCGCCGGCCTAGATCCGAGCAGGGTGGGTGGGTTTTATGCTATGTTCATATTGCATCACATACAACATTTTGCAACTGATAAAATAATTTTTTTGACACCAGAAATAATTCGACATAAACTTGGGTTTTGCATCGGGTGTTTCGGAGTTGTTTCGATTTCGTAATCCTACACTTATCCGTCTAATTCTCTAGTTAGGCTCTGATACCACTGTTGGGTTACCTACAACGGCAGCAAAGTTTCAGGTGGCATCTCTCATGCCAATTTCAAAATTTTCCATTATAGATAACCCTAAACCTAGATCATTAACTAGATAATCAAACAAAACTAGCATGTTAACACTTTAACATCTAAGAGTTAGAGATTATAACCTTTGTAGTCCGTTCCTTCGCTTCATAAGCTCCGAGTTGAGGTCTCTTCGCTACGATCATCAAGTACCCGGACTCTAGAGAGGCTCCATGAAGAGAATGATGCAACCTTGCTTCTAATCTTGAAAAACTAAAATGATCTACCTTGAAGAAACACTAACCCAAGCCCTTGCATCACTAATCATGTATTAGTAAAGCAAACACCCTAATTTAAATGGCTAGAATATATGAGGATGATGAAGTAGGAATTTTGCTCTCTTTTGTTTTCAATTTCTCACTTAAAATCATCACAAACCCAAAAGCTAGTGAAGCTTTTTCAAGAGAGGAAGAAGAAGAAGAAAACTTTTGTGATGAATAATGAATTATTGTTGAGCTTAGAAATGCAACCTAGGGTTAAGCATGACATGCTTAACCCTTGTAGAGACTTTACCGTGGGTTAAGGTTTGGGTTGGTTTAACAAATATCTCTCCAAAATATCAAAGAAAATGGACAAAGTCAAACCTTCATGAAGCTTCCTCAAAGCTCATCCAAAACCTAATCCAAAAGCTTAACCCTAATCCAAACCCTAACATGGTTAAATCTCAAAACCTTTGTTGCATTTGTAACCCTAACATGTTACAATATTATATATCACATATATAATATATAATGTAACAAAATAAAATAATACAATTAACATATATCGCATATACATCAATGTATTATCCAAGTGAGAAAAAGAATCTTTAAGTGAGCTTATATTAGTTAATGCAATGTAATATATCATATATATTATTATACATTAAATTATCGAATCAACGCTTGATCCGATAATCTAGCTATTTCACAAATAACCGACTAATATAAAATGTATTAGCTCATCGAATCAACACTTGATCCGATGACCCGGCTATATCACATATACCCGGCCGATATCACATATCGCGAGAATCGAATACGGTATCATATACACGTATTATTCTAGGTCCCGCACATATCACATATGTGCTCCTCCATTTTGCCTGAGCCAGGAAACCTCTGTGTAGGACTCTAAAGAATCGTCAATACGCCGGCAGTAGGTGATGATCATATCAAACACCCACAAGCTGCAAGCAGTCAGCTAAACGTAACAGCCACCCAGGTATTGAGCAATCAGAAGATCAACAAGCAAGCCTGTACATTCTCCTGTGAATCTAACTAGTAACACTCCCGTACAGTCCGGTCTCTTCGTCTGATATGTCGCATATCTAGTCTAAGGGTGGTAAACGTCAGACCCTAGTAACCGATAAGTCGTGTCGATGCGAGGTCCATAACGGTTCGAGAAACTACTGATAATACTTACCAGTAAATCTCAGCAACCCTGGACAGGGATTTCCAGTTATATCCAATCGAACACAGCACAACATCAACTCCCAATACCGGGAGAGATGAAAGCCCTCCTATCGCTCATTGCCTCTATATGATTCGGGACTGTACCCAAAAGCCACCGTTTTGCACGTTCTCTTGAACGTGGTAAGGTGGAAATCAAAGCACAGTGGGAATCACACAAGACTCTATGACGATCTCGGGTCTACAGACTAACCTGTACCAGTGTCACCAGAGAACTGCCATCTGACGTGAGGTATAATACCATCTGGGAGTTCTCGGCGAGTCCGTCCAGTGTACCCAATCTCCACTGGGCACCCGTATACTATCTCTGATGTCAAACACCAATGGATATGGGATCATTCATCGCCCATCTGTATGGGTCGAGAAGCTATACGCTAGTCTACTCTGGTATATCGATGCCCTGTCTCAATACTCCTACGACTAGGAACATTTGAAGGATGTACTTAGCGACTACACTGTCCCCACTAGTATGATCTGCATCATAATCCTGGTAGTCAACTACTCATCCTAAGGGCTTTATCAACATGTAACATAGAGACAATCAGAGTACATGTTAAGATAAAGAGCAACCAGATAGCATACTATCATGTCGAGCAAGAAAGTCCTCCATATATATGTCCAAGCATCCACTACAATATACATCGTATGTACAGCAATGGCCTCTAGGGCATACATATCACTAACACATAGAGTTACATATGAACTCGAAGAAGTTACTTCAGTCGAGAATGACCACAGGTTCTGAAGAAATTGAATAAAATTATTCGGTTGTTTCTTCCCTTTACCTTCTCTCAGCTTGAGAGAGCTCCTTGTATTATGAGAGTACACCTATTACGCTTATTGGATAGTCTTCTTCCAAAGCTTAGGCTGGTACCGAAAGGTAGAAAAGAAAGAAAATCAATTAGCCTGAGGACGGTGTGCAGAAGGTAAGATGTAGCAACATATAAAGAGATTGAAGTGAGACCAAAGGAAATTACGACTACTGTCATGAATCTGGATAATGGAAAAATTATCACTAGGAATACCTTATCACCCCCTATGAAACATTTTCATGTTTTAGTATTTCTGTGTATTTGTAAAAGAGAACTGTTTTCCCAATCAATTCTAAATCCAGGGTATGTATTTACCAGATTTGGATCTCACATTTGTACGGTATTGCAGATGATGAGTGGGAGTAGAATATTGAAAATGGGCGATCTGATTCTTAATATCAGAATTCGTTGCAATTGGTGATATTGTATTAAATCGTCTGGCTTTGCCTGACAGCAAAATTTTGGTCTCGAATAACCGTTGTTATGCACCAAATTTTAAAATGAAATATATGTACCTTTATTTTATAAAGTGAGATATACATTTTGAAAATTGTGTTGTAAACATTTACTTTTATCAGTTGAGGATAAGGTAAGGTGCATTGAATAACGGTGCAATATATTCTCGACCAAAATACAGTTTTCAATTTACAAAACACAGAATTTGAGTTAGTATACTCTTGGGACTTATACATGAAAATGTATGTTGTCCAGTGTCCTCCAGGATAATGGGTTAGTACTCTTATTTCATTCTGATTTACCTATAAGTTCTCTGGTCTTAGACACGCATTCATTGTAATGCAAAGTCTAAAGATTTTGAGAGGTTTACAGGTATAAGAATAAAGTAGAGAACCATACGTTGGAAGTATCAGGGTTCTTCGATATGATCGAAAATGTAGATACTTATGCTGGGTATTCCATCATAGTGTTGAGAACCTGATTCTGTCGCGGGTTGCTCATCCGTGGATGCGCTCCTTGATGAGTAATGTTCTATTGGCATTTTTCCATAAAGTGATATGCACTGGAAACAGCTGCATGACTTTTGAATCTGGTTCCATCTAAATTAGTGCCTTGATTCTATATGGACATAGAATGGTTACATATCTTGAGATTGTTAAGATATGGAGTTATCTGGTTTCTGTTTAAAAGCAGAATCCGTACAAACTGGAGGCACGATTCGGTAATGGCGGTCATAAGCATTAGCTAGGATTTTGTTTCTGCCATTTTCAAGATCAATAGTTACATTGTTCTTAACTCGCCACCTTTTTTATAAAAGGAATCTTTTTGCAAAAGAAACCAGTGGGAGTATGGTAGAATTGGAAGTGATTCCAGAACCACAGACGGTTACCGAAAATTTAGTAGAATCTAAGGATTCAATTGGACTTGACAAACCATTAGCCACTCCGCAGATTTTAGTAGGCGACCTCAGACACATGATAGATACTTCGGTTTTCTCATAGACGGTGATAGGGAGGTCAGCATCAGGTGATAATAGTCCTACCAGTTTTCAGCAGGTCATGGGAAGTGGTAACTTCCAGGTGAACAGATACTTCATATCCAAGATGGACTCCATGCACTTTAGCAAATTATGGATTTTGGACTTTGCTGGGTGCTCCTGAAAGGATAAAACCCGTTATGAGCAAGTAGATCTTTTGAGATCTGTGCAGGTGGAAAGGTACTAACCTAATAAGGCAAGACATGTTGTAAAGTGTTTTCATTAAATACCCGTTGTGGATTGTGATGAGGGTTTTACTTCAGTGCCTATGCTGAACCCCATACGGATATGACTTGGCACTGCTATTCCCCCTACTTGTTATCAAAACAGATCATAGGAAGTGGTAACTTCCAGGTGACCAGATATTTCATACCTAAGATGGACTCCACGCACATCAGCAAGTCATGGGTTTTGGAATTTGCTTAGTGCTCCTGAAGGGGTAAAACCCATTAGGAGCAACTAGATCTTTCGAGATCTGTGCAGGTGGAAAGGAACTAACCTAATAAGGCTAGACTTGTTCAAAAGAGTTTTCATCATATATCCGTTGTGGATTGTGATGTGACTTTTACTTCAGTGTCTACGCTGAAGTCCATATGAATATGATTTAGCGCTAATGCAGTTCATGGCTATGATATCCGGCAGGTGGGTGACTATAACGCCTTCTAAATGGGAATTTGGAAGTGCACGTGTATATGACTCTGCCAGAGGGTTATCGTAGTCAGTGTGAGCAGCGAAAGGTGTGCAAGTTGCTTATGTCTATTCCTAGACCGAAGCATGAATAGCGAAAACAGATCATCTATTTTGATGTGACAGTCAAGGTGATTGACTTCATCAAAACAATAGATGAATCTAGTAAGAAGGATGTAGGGAGTACTGTCCTGGGATTTGGATGATATACTCCAAATAGGAATTGATGTTCCTATACTATAATCGGTCAAACTTTGGTTGTCACATAGTGTTTTCTCCACGTTGAATATGGATAATATATTAGGAATTTTGGTGACTGGATCTAAATTTAGGAAGTTTCCAAAATCGGGTACCTAGACAACATTCTAAAAGTATTTTAGAATGGACGACTCCTGGCGTGGTAGTGTACCCACAGGTGATGGAGTCGCTCTCTCTAAAGAGATGTCTTCTAGACCGATGAAGAGAGGGACTAGCATAAATGACATATCATTTGCTTAGACAGTTGAGTCAATCATGCAATATTTTGTACAAAACCATATGGATAATGTATCAGGGATTCTGGTTTTAGATCTAGATTTAGGAAGTTTCCCAATTGGGTACATAGAAAGCATTCTAAAAGTATTAGAATGGACGACTCCTGGCGTAGTGGTGTACTCGTAGGTGATGGAGTCACCCTCTCTAAAAGGGATGTCTTCTAGACTGGTGAGGAGAGGGACTAGCATGAATGACATATCATTTGCTTAGGCAATTGAGTCAATCATGCAATATCTTATACAACACCAGATATTGTTTTCTTTGCACTATTTGCAATAAGCGAATATTAATCCAATCTTGGAGAAACATTGGGAAGCAGTAAAGAACATAAGTGGATGTTCATAGTATAAGATAACAGCAGCCTCTTTTGGGAGGCGGTTATCCGTTCAGGCTTCAAAGGTGACCTAGATGACAGAGATGTTGTCAGAGTTTTGAGTTTAACCTCTTTTGAGAATCAGTATATTGGATAGTGTTCCAATAAAGATACTGAGGTAATCATGGTGCAGGATGCTGCTTATAACTCAAAAGAGGATACATCCCAAGAAGTTTGTTGGATGGAGTTGTTCATTTATGAACTTAGTCTCATCAAGTATCCAAGCAAATTCTTGAGGCGGGGTATCGTTCAGTTTGAGAGATTGTTGATCTTCGCAAAGTTGAGATATAGAGAGATGAAGTTGGAACATTGTAGCGGATCCACTCACTGAGGCTATTCCTCGAGATGAAGTTGGAACATAGTTTGCGAAACTTATTAGTAAAGAAGTTGGGTATTCGGTAGCACACGAGCTGTGGGTATGCGAAACCGCAATAATTAGCCTTAAGTGCAAGTGGGAGATTGTTAGATATAGTGCCCTCAAGGCAATTATTGTAATTAAAAGTAGGCAATTATGATAATTGAGGGAGGACCTATACAGGTATAACAGTCTTACTCGAGATGATAGTATACTATCTGATTTATCTTCATCATTGATGAAGCCTGTAGGATTGTTGCTTAATAACCAGTATTATGATGGCGATCATATATATGAGAGCTGGGTTGTCCATAAGCACATCCATAAATGTCCCTAGTCGTGAGAGTATCGAGACTGGGCATCAATATTCCGAAGTAGACTAGTGTATACGTTTCTAGACTCCGACGAGGGATGGTGGACGGTCTCACAAGCCATTAGTGTTGTGTCACCTAAGATAGTATACAGGTGCTCACTGGAGGTGGGTACACTGGACGGACTCGCCAAGAACTTCTAGATGGTATTATATCTATCGTCAGATGGAAGTTCTTAGGTGGCATGAGTACAGGTTAGTCCTTTGACCTGAAGTCGTTATTTGTCTCGTGTGAGTTCCCACTGTACTTTGATTACTACTCTACCACGGCTCAAAGGAATCATGCAAACAGATTTTAGTTGGGTACACTCGCTAGCCACATGAAGGCAGTGGTCAACTGTCAAGGATTCGTCTCTCCTGGTAATAGGAGTCGATATCGCTCTTTGTTCAGTTGGCTATCACCATAAATCTGTGGCCATAGTGGATGAGATTTACTGATAGTTGATCAGTAGTATCTTTGTTGGTGATGAGCTTGACTCAGGCACGACTTATCGGGTTAGTAAGGGTCTGACGTTATCCACCCCTAGACTCGATATGCGATACTCTTTGATGAAAAGACCAGACTGTACGAAGATTGTCACATTCAGCCTCAGTAGGGTAAGGACGCACTTGATTGTCGATCCCCCTTTCGACAAGTACCTGGGTAGCCATTTCGTACAGCTAATGCCGCTGGCGTGCTTGTGATTAAACCCACTGCCAGTGTATTGTCGAGTCTTCCCATACAGAGGGTTTTCCCGGTTCAGGTGATAGATGTAGGAGTCTTACGTTGGTACGTGCAGGGGTTTGATTAAATACGTGTACGGGATACACGGATTTTAATCGGGTGGTTGATAATACTAGCCGACTTAGGATTAAGCCGGATTATTAAATCAGGTTCTGATTTAATAATTTATATATGTATTTTGATACATATATTTTAGTATTATTATTCACTATTCATTTTCTCTCTTTGGTGCTATCCGTATTTTTATACGGATACGCATATATGTAGCTATACATATACCAGGTGAAGTATTCTATATTTATACGGGAATATTTCTAGAAGAAGGACACCTCATACTTGATTTTCTTTTTACAAAATTAAATGGAAATGAGGTGTAAAGTGAGGAGTTATGAAGCATTGTTCTTTGCATGTAGAAAGGTATAGCTTGGGGATTTTATATTGATAAATTCATTTGTGTTCATTATTGAACCATGGTTGTAAAAAAGAAGCCATTCTCATTTTCTACACTTGATACTTCATTTTCTTTTTGCTTCTTGACTTGAGCATGCTTCATGGTTGCAAGTATTAGCAACCATGTTCTCCTATTCTCCTTCTTCTTCTTGCTCTCCCTTGAGCAAGGGTTTAGAGAGAAATTTTTAGTGAAATATTCCTACATCACCGACCATCTACACCTAACAAGTTTGGATCATCGGTTAGAGCCTCCTCCGGTTTACCTCAGGTGAATCGTCTTCGGCGAGGTTGGTCGAATTTCATGCGCGATCCCAACGGTTACGAGCTTGGAAGGGTCTTCCACAATTGGGTGGATACACGACAAATGTTATAATTCCTCAACCCTTGCATTTCTATTTAGCTAGTTTTGTTTTTTGGATCGTATCTTGGGTTTTACAGGTGTTTGTTGATCATGTAATTTTTGTTTTCGCTTCCGTCTCGGCCGCGGCTTCCGTAGCACGGCCACCGAAACCCAACAGGTTGGTCCATATATATCAGAGTAAGTAAATTTCAATGGAGCAGTCCCTCTCTTTGCCATTCCAAATGGCTTCCTTGTGGTCTTACCTGCAAGATAATACTCGCACGTGGACAGGTCGACCTTGGCAAGTCTGCTAAGTAGGCCGCTCCAGGCTAGCCTTGTCATCCTATCCTGTTCAATATGACCTAATCTGCTATGCCATAATTTAGATTCATCTGTAGAACTATTTACAGCAAATGAATAAGAAAATAAAACATCTTTATTTATAATAGAGTCACAATACAAAACAAATAAGGCCATTAATAAGGCATCCAACACAGAATAGAGAATTATTTAAAATAAGTTTAACAGAATTGTTCTCAAATAAAACTCTAAATCCTACGCTAACTAATCTAGCAACTAATAAAAATTTTTGCCACATCCTTGGAGTATATTAAACATCATGGAGAAGCCACCCGTTCCCTGAACTTGTAGTTAGTGTATATGTTCCAATGCCTCGTGCCTTGACATATGACTCGTTCCCCATGTAAATATTCTAGCTCTAGGCGAATACTCTGCTATACTTTACGAACCCTTCTCTGTCTCGAGAGATGTGGTCCATGGGTCCCGAATCTATAATCCACAAATTGTAGAGTTAGCCATCAACACTGTACTAACCACCAATGTTGTATAGTGATTGTTAGAGTATGTGCGTGTTCAAGTTCTAGTTTAAATACCGCAATCAAGACGGTTTCGCTTGTAGCTAGCCGGTTGAGTACGGGTCGTCCACAGGGAGATGGGAGTCTTTTTCAAAGTGTTTTAACGAGTTAAGTCCTGTTTTCAGATTTTGTTGTGGTTATCTAAGTGTAAGTTGATATTTAAAGAGAGCTTGTTAGGGTGAGGATTAGGTTAGTTTGAGTTAGGAGTCTCCACATCTTTCGTTGCCCCACTTAATATCGGTGTTACGGTAATCGGCAACAACGGGGATTAGCACGACTAGGAAGGAACTTGCGAGTATAAGCTAGGCTTTCCAACGCATAGTCCTTCCTTTTGGTGCTTGTCCGTCCGTTCTTGGCTCTTATCCATAACCTCCGGTTAATTCAACCACAACCGGTCTCACTACGGAATCACCGCTATCATGTAGGATAGGGTGCCGTAAGGAGCGGATTGTGGTTCAATTAACGGGAGTCGATTTAAGTTGTTGGGCAAGGAAAGAGTGAGAGAGATTTCCTTCTCTCAAACTTCCCTTATCCTACCCTAACAAGTATAAAACTACTCACACTTCATAATACAGAAAAATAAAACAAACAAAAGAGGAAGATAGAAAGAAGGAGGCTAGAAGAATACGACTAACTATTTGCGACCTCACCTTGGCGAGGATCAAGCGTAAGTATCATTGTCGTATGAATGATAAAGAAAAAGAGAGAAGAAAGAAACAATCAAGCAAATAACAACAACTACTTAACAATTAAAATTACAACAAATTACAACAAGTAAAGAAAGAGACAAGCATGATAATAAATGGTCTTCTTTATTCATCACTCTTCACTCAAAAGCTCACTACAAGTTTAATGGAGAAGAGGTGAGAAGAGGAAGAAGAACAACACTAAAACTAGGCAAAATGAGAATACAAAAATTCACCATTCCTTCACAAAATTCTGGGCTATTTATAGGCCAAGAAATGAAACCCTAGGGCAACCACCAGAACCCTGATGCAATGACCAAACTGCCCCTCAAAAGTCTCTGCCTGAACTGCCTGTACGGCCGCGGATCCGCCGCCTCTAGCCCCCTATGGCCGCGGATCCGCGCCCCTACTGTGGGTTTAGGGTGTGGGCTTCTGAGTGTTTTCCTGGTCTCCTGTCCCCTCTTGTCTGGTGTGTGTATTTTCTGATAATTCTTTCCCATTTCTTCCAGAATTTCTATTGAGCAAAGGAGGACTTTTTTGTGGATGATTGCCTCGAGCTCCGCGTAGATCTCTTGGATTTTGTGCTACTATTGAGCCTTGTGCATGAGAATGACGTTGATTTGACACTTTGTCTTCCTAAACTGGTAACTGGCAGCATACGGATGAAGAGCGGAGACCGTGTTTTTATCTGTGGTTGGCAGGAACCGGATTTTGTCGTGTTTTCCATGAATTTCTCCGTTTGAGAACCGGGAACCTGTATCCTGCAATTGACTAGCAAACACGGCTCAAGAGTATCTACCGATATGCAATGTGATAAAAATTGGGCGGTATGAAAATGCAAAAATCTGATATGAACAAATACCCCCAAACTTATCATTTGCTCGTCCCGAGCAAAGCCCATTTATTCACAAAAAATTCCCTAACCTCACTTTCGCAGGGAACGCGATTGCACTGAGCACGTGCAACAAGCCGTTAAACCTCTAGGTGTCCCTAGTAGGAGGAGTGTTGTCTCCTGAGGGTTTTCAGCGGATACTACCCACAAAATCCGGTCAAGTTGGTTTTGTAAAATAACTAAGCTTCAAACCCTAAAGTTTTGTTTTAGAAAATAACAATTCTATAATCCTAAGTCTAGACCATCGAACCTTTATTTTTCACACCTCGCTTCTTATTTAACTACAGATTTTATATGTCTTTACGTGCAGTGCAAATAGAGTCGTTAAGTTCCAGAAGGATCGATTAAAGTCATCATGTCGCACAATAAAGCCCAGATAACAATTTTAAAAGGATCACATAAGTTTTATAACGAGTTAAGCATTTTTCAAGTTTCGTTTTCCAGTAAGGTTTCAACTTCAGAATTTCTATCTTCCTTAACAGGAAACTAAGTCGTATTTTTCAGTCCACCTTTTTCTTGTTTTCATTTCATACACACCACTGTGAACGTGCAATAGTCTTTATCAAAGAGTAAAACCTTCATATCTCCGCTAAATTTATTTATAAAAGCCTGTCTTTTATCAAGATTATTCTCACACAAAGAACCGTTAGGAATTTTAACTCGGAGAGAACACTTGCTTGACTTTGTTTTAAAACTGGACTTTCTAGGCTTCTTAGCGAGCTTTGGGCCAATGCTCCCAAACCAGTTGGTTTTAGGGCATTAGGTGTAGAAACACCCCAGCGGACTTAATTACTCAAGTTACCTAGGTCCAAAAACAAAAGACAGTTTGTCGTGAAAATCAGATGATTTAATACGAACGGAGATATAACTGGCAGTTCAAATATTTTTTTGGATAAAGGACGTGTTTAGTGGGTTTGGTGTGTAATCATTCCAATCAAGTTTCTGATGGGTTATTTTTCAGACTTAGCTCCAATTACGGCATCAATAACATTCCTTCATATTCGCTTTACTTCATAAACTATTCTTGACATTACTTATTTCAGAACAAACCTATTTAATCCTCAGAAAATCATTTATCTGTTAAAAGTTTAAACATGAAAGACTTGTCATCTAATTCCCAAAATCTTACGACACGTGTAGTGTGATGTAAAGACGTATATCAGCTATAGTTAACTTCAAAGGAGAGTTATCTTTCAGGTTTTCAAAATCCAAATATAAGATCTAGTTATTCCTATTTTTTCAAACAAAAACCGTCGAATGTTGAATCTGAGTTCTTCCACAAGCTAACTTGACAAAAAAGTTTTTATATTTTTTAGAAAATTTTCAAATTTTTATGGATTTTATGGATTTAAATAAGCAGATGCAAAATATACATATGAATGCGAAGGTAAGAAATGCGTACCGAGCGTACCCCCAAACTTAAACTGGACAGTGACCTCACTGTCATTGCATGAAGAGAGCAGTTGGAAGGTTCAAAATTGTCGGTTAGTGATACACAAATTTTTATTTGGTTTTTTTTTTTTTTTTTTTTTTAAATGCGAAGTTTGGGGGTATTTGTTTGTTAGACCTCAACCGGTTTGGAAATGGAACATTTCGAAAATTGGTTGAGTCTAAAGCTGGAGGAGGAGATTGTGGAGTTGGAACGGATCCCAGAATAGGTGTCTTCGTGGAGTGCGAAGTGGGTCCGTTCAGAGAAGAAGAGGAAGGGGAGCCTTGTGAAGAACGGAGAATAGGCTCAGAAGACGAAGAAGAAGAAGGAGAAGAAGAAGAAGAAGAAGAAGAAGCGGCCGGGGTGTCATCGTTGATTCGCTTGCCAATGTTGTTTTGCAGCATCCTTCCCGATCTCAGTGTAGTCACGGCACTCACATTATGGTTTTGTTGTTCAAGAGCAACATGTGCATTATGTGGGTGACCGGGATTTGGAAGTGGCTGGGACGGGAGCTTCCCCTTCTCTCGCTCGCTCAAGGCCGCGTTCAGCTGTGCAATCTGGGCCTCGATGGTCTTGATGCTTTGCCCGTGTGCGGCAGTGTGTTGCACTAAGGATTGAATCGAAGACTGGATGTTGGCGGTGGATTGAGTCGATTGTTTAACAAACGCCTTCAGACTTCGCTCGAGCGAGGAAACCTTATCGTTGTTTGACGGAACAAAGTTGTTTGGTGGAAAAGAGTTGTTGGGTGCAAAGTTGTTCGTCTGGTTTTGGTAAGGTTGGGGTTGGAAGGGCTGCTGATATTGATGCTGAGTTTGTTGTGGCGCTTGTTGTTGCGGTGGAGGGGCCCTTTGGAAATTTTTGCCCTGGAATTGATTCTGATTCTGATTCCAGGCGAAATTGGGGTGGTTCCTCCAACCGGGATTGTAGGTGGAAGAGTATGGATCATTCCTCGGTCTTTGCTGGAAGGCAGCATTAACCTGATCATGTCCTTGCGAGGGAGGATTGTAAGGAAACTCTTCGGTCAAGTGGGAAGGATCGGAACAACAAGCGCAGATGGTACGAAGGGGGAGAACAGGTGTGGGGGCAGGAGCAGAAAATTTGCTCTCTATTGCTTCAAGCTTTCGTGTTATTGCAGCCATTTCAGCTTTCATTGCAATAGAGACATCGAGTTGGTGGATTCCTACCCTAGATTGACCGGTAGAAGTGGAGGTAGAAGAAGAAGAAGTCGGTCTGGTGCTCTCCCAATGTAGCGTTTGCTCCGCAAGATCGTCAAAGAACTGCCATGCTTCCTCGTCAGATTTCGATAGGAAGTGGCCCTGACAGATGGTTTCCAGCAACTGCTTCGTTGCTGAGTTCAGTCCCTCGTATAAGGTTTGGCAGAGCTGCCATTTCTCTATACCGTGGTGAGGACACTGAACAAGAAGGTCTTTGTATCGGTCAAAGCACTTCCAGAAGGGTTCAGAAGGAAGCCAGGAGAATTGGTTGATTTCATTTCGAATTCTTGCGGTCTTATGATTTGGATAGAATTTTTTCAGAAACGCTTTAACAAACTCGTCCCAGCTGGTGATTGAGTGGGAAGCGGTGCTATACAGCCATTTTTCAGCGAGATCGCATAAAGTGAACGGAATGACCCGTAGACGTATAGCATCGTCCGACAGCTGGGTTGTTTTCATCATGGCACAGACGTTTTGAAATTTATTGATGAAGATATAGGCATCTTCAGATTCAAGCCCATGAAAACGTGGAAGCATGTTGATGAAATGGGGCTTAATTTCAAAGTTGTCCCCATTGGCCGGAGGAAGAGAAAGGCAGGTGGGAAGTGCAGAACGGGTGGGGTAGAAACGATCCTGGAGCGCGATTCGCTGCGGCGCTACAACAGGCGGAGGTGGTGGGAGATTGGTCTCCGTAGGAGGTGGAGCCAATCCAGCGGTGGTCAAAGAGATGTTCGGATTAAATCCCGACATCGCGGAAGAAGAGGTTGGTGAAGGTGAAGGTGAAGGTGAAGATGTATGAACAGAATTCCGGTCAACGTCGGAGTTGGCCGGCAAAGGAAGGGGTGAAAGAGGAGTGGACGGAGTATCGACTTCGGAGTCGATCGCGTAGTCGGTCGCGACTAACGTAACACGGACTAGACGGGCGCTAGTGTCCCGAGTCCAAGCGGACATACACTAAACGAGTTTAGTATAGTCAAAGCGGAGAAGGTGAGGGTAAGAAGACGTCAATGGAGAAAGGCGATGGGTGGTGGGTGAAAATGGATTTGGCGATAAAAGGGCAAGTTTTTATAAAAGTTTTTGACTTTTTTTTTGTTTTTTTTTTGTTTTGGAAAGATTTTTACAGAAATATGTACGGAAATACGGCTTAAGCAATCACAAACAAGATATGCACAATCACACCTAGATCTAGGGTAACCTAGGTCTACTAGACCTGCTCCTGAACTTGATTGTCGAAGTTAAACAATGTCGAGAAACGGGCTTAAAAATACACTGATCACGAGGCCAGGTAAGTGCAGAGATAAGGGGAGGTTGTCCAACGCTTTCGCGAAGTTCCTTAATTAAATAACCCTTTCTCTTTCGGCGGTTGCGCCTTTAACACTTTCCTAGACACCCCGTAAACAATATACGGTTAAGCAAGCTTCTAAACAAGGTTTATCTTCTCTTAATGAGCGCGAAGTCCTTAGGGCTGAAGTCTAGTATTTTTTAATTTACAATGGACAATGCATATGCTTTAGTGATTTTTGGGGTCCTGGGAAGGGTGATGAAATCCCCACCCAATCTGAATTGGTTTCAAGCCCCTTAAGTCCGTATTAAAGAATGCAAAACAGTAACAAATCAACTGCAAACAATTTTTATTTTGCGGCGTAAAGAATCCTGCACAAGAACAGTTTATTGGAAGGGGGAGAAGAATTTGCGCAAAGAAAGCTGCAGAAAACACAGTTTATTGGAGTTCAGAGGAGAGGAGAGAGGCAGAGAGACTTACAGAGAAAAAATTGCACCCTGAAGGCACAACTTGGCCGCGTTTCCGCGGCCAAACACCTACTTTGGCCGCGGATCCGCGGCTAAGTTAAGGAATTGAGGCTCTGAAATTTTGGGGTGTTCTGGTATTGGTCTCCTCTGCTTGTCTGGATGTGTGGAATTCTGATGTACTCACTGTATCTACTCCAGATTTTGACAGTAGGCCGTATGCTTCGTTTTTTTGTCCGTCGCGGTGTAGCCGCGAAATGTGGGTCTATCTTCCCACGTCTTTGGCACTGTACTTGAACTCCGTATTTTCAACGTCTTTGGCGTCGATCTTGAACTTCGTATTTCCTGCACACTTGCACAAAAACTAATCAAGAATAACAAGATGGTTTCTTTTACAAAGTATATATTTTTTTTCGTTTTTTTTTTTTTTATACTTACAAATTAACCCGAAATTACACAAGGAAATAAACTACCGTCTCCCCGGCAACGGCGCCATTTGATTGTTAGAGTATGTGCGTGTTCAAGTTCTAGTTTAAATACCGCAATCAAGACGGTTTCGCTTGTAGCTAGCCGGTTGAGTACGGGTCGTCCGCAGGGAGATGGGAGTCTTTTTCAAAGTGTTTTAACGAGTTAAGTCCTGTTTTCAGATTTTGTTGTGGTTATCTAAGTGTAAGTTGATATTTAAAGAGAGCTTATTAGGGTGAGGATTAGGTTAGTTTGAGTTAGGAGTCTCCACATCTTTCGTTGCCCCACTTAATATCGGTGTTACGGTAATCGGCAACAACGGGGATTAGCACGACTAGGAAGGAACTTGCGAGTATAAGCTAGGCTTTCCAACGCATAGTCCTTCCTTTTGGTGCTTGTCCGTCCGTTCTTGGCTCTTATCCATAACCTCCGGTTAATTCAACCACAACCGGTCTCACTACGGAATCACCGCTATCATGTAGGATAGGATGCCGTAAGGAGCGGATTGTGGTTCAATTAACGGGAGTCGATTTAAGTTGTTGGGCAAGGAAAGAGTGAGAGAGATTTCCTTCTCTCAAACTTCCCTTATCCTACCCTAACAAGTATAAAACTACTCACACTTCATAATACAGAAAAATAAAACAAACAAAAGAGGAAGATAGAAAGAAGGAGGCTAGAAGAATACGACTAACTATTTGCGACCTCACCTTGGCGAGGATCAAGCGTAAGTATCATTGTCGTATGAATAATAAAGAAAAAGAGAGAAGAAAGAAACAATCAAGCAAATAACAACAACTACTTAACAATTAAAATTACAACAAATTACAACAAGTAAAGAAAGAGACAAGCATGATAATAAATGGTCTTCTTTATTCATCACTCTTCACTCAAAAGCTCACTACAAGTTTAATGGAGAAGAGGTGAGAAGAGGAAGAAGAACAACACTAAAACTAGGCAAAATGAGAATACAAAAATTCACCATTCCTTCACAAAATTCTGGGCTATTTATAGGCCAAGAAATGAAACCCTAGGGCAACCACCAGAACCCTGATGCAATGACCAAACTGCCCCTCAAAAGTCTCTGCCTGAACTGCCTGTACGGCCGCGGATCCGCCGCCTCTAGCCCCCTATGGCCGCGGATCCGCGCCCCTACCGTGGGTTTAGGGTGTGGGCTTCTGAGTGTTTTCCTGGTCTCCTGTCCCCTCTTGTCTGGTGTGTGTATTTTCTGATAATTCTTTCCCATTTCTTCCAGAATTTCTATTGAGCAAAGGAGGACTTTTTTGTGGATGATTGCCTCGAGCTCCGCGTAGATCTCTTGGATTTTGTGCTACCATTGAGCCTTGTGCATGAGAATGACGTTGATTTGACACTTTGTCTTCCTAAACTGGTAACTGGCAGCATACGGATGAAGAGCGGAGACCGTGTTTTTATCTGTGGTTGGCAGGAACCGGATTTTGTCGTGTTTTCCATGAATTTCTCCGTTTGAGAACCGGGAACCTGTATCCTGCAATTGACTAGCAAACACGGCTCAAGAGTATCTACCGATATGCAATGTGATAAAAATTGGGCGGTATGAAAATGCAAAAATCTGATATGAACATATAGTAGGAAGAGCGAGAGTTTACCTTTTTAGGCCCCTGGAAATCAAGAGCTGTAACATTTCAGAAAATATAAAATATTATTTTTGGAATTAATATTAAAATAATATATTTCCCGAAAACTGTCCGATTTGCGAAATTGGGGTTTTCGAAAAAGGGTTTAAATATATACTAATATTTGTGAAATAAATGGAAATTAAAATGATTTATTCAATTAATAATATATTTAAAAGATATGGCATTTTTAAAATTATTTATATGCAGTTTCGATAAAAACCCGATTAGTGCAATGCTAATCGCGATTAGGCCAAATCCGTATTTCTACAGTTTTCATGGTTAGTGCACCATGACATGTTGCATGTTATTTCATTTGTGTTGTTTTGTGTTATGGTTAGGCTTTTGGCTGAGAAAAGAAAAGAAAAGAAAAGAGAAAGGGTTAAAAAGGGAAATGATTGGAGAGAGTGTGAGATATGAGTGAGGGTGAGAATAAGAGAGGGAGAGGGAGAGGGAGGGGGAGGGGGGCAGCCATATCCTTAGTTCCCTCCCCCATTATTTTTTTTTCTTCATCTTCCCTAAACTTATCTCCCTCACTCTCAACCCTAGATCCATCTCAAAATACTCCTCAAAACTCTAAACCCTTTTTACAAAAATTGACCACCTCTTCATCCTCTACACAATGGACCTAGCAAAGTGGGATTTTGACAAACTTTGAGAAGCTAGGGTTTTCTTGAGTTGCCTAAAGGAGGAATAAATTCTTCCCGTTAGTTTAGTTTTAGTTTCCTTGCATTCTTGTGTAGTTTAGAGGTTGATTGTGTGTGGAATTGTGATCTTAGAAATCCCAAGAGAAGGGTTTGAGTGAAATTATGGATTGGTGATGATTAAGTGGCTGTTGAGTGGCCGTTTAAGACCTGGGTTTGAGTATAGAAATCAAAATACGGAGTTAGGAATTCAGTATGTCGGTTTTGTATTGAATTGTGAGGGTATATGGGAATCTGGAGTAACCCGGAAACACTAAAAAGTATTTAGCGAATACTGGGAGTCGTGCAGGCAACTTGGAGTGTACCCTGAAGACCTGAGCCCCAACCCTTATACTGTGGCCGCAAAAATAATCATTCTGGCCGCAAATTGCGGCCAGACTAGGAGGGATGGTTGTGGGGTTTTGTCGGGGGTTATCTGTTATATATTTAAGGCCCTATGTATATGCAAATTTTCTTAGTTTGACCTGAGTCAAAATCTGGGAGTACTTTGATGTGATTTTGGCTATGTTTTCCGTATTTTGAAATGTTTGGTTTTGCTATTTGGATTTGTATTTGTTTGTTGGATGTTTTTACATCAACAACAAGGGGTTGTTTGATTGTTTTGCACACGTAGGCCGTAGGTTCTAACCTATGAGCGCGCCGTGTGCCGTATTGGTTTTCCGGATTCGATTTTAATAACGATTTCAATTGTGTATTATTGTAGGTACCTTCACGTGGATTTCGAGGCGACGGAGCATGGCGTCGTCGATTTCGGCAAGCGAAGACCAAGATGAGTAGATCTATATCTACGGGGGAAGTCGGATGGATGGTGTATAGCACCCCCGCAAACTTTGATGGAAACCGATTTACTTATATGGATTATGATTAATGAAACCTTTAATAGGATACTATAGCTAGAGTTATAAGGTAGTTAGAGAACCATATTAGAAACTAAGAATAGTTAAAAGTGATATGATACGACTAGTATGTGATGACGGAACTTGAGGATGACATTCAATGATATTGCCGTTTAGGGTACTATAGGACTAGATAGTCGACGTAAATGTGTCGTCCGAACTATACCTATTTCCAAACTGAAGAATCATATGCATGTTTTAAACAGATATCTTGAGGGGCGTTACGGATTTTCATATGATATCTTTTCTTTAAAAACACCGTAGCCCCTACTTTCAAAACTACGATTTGCATCTTTCAAAAACTGTTTGTATGGTTCGGGTGTGTATGTTAGATTAGATACTTATGCTTATAGTAAAGGTAGAATGTATTTGTAAAATTGACTTGATGAGGGATATAAATGCGATGAAAAGGATATATGACGCGATATGATGATTTGGTGATATGTTGGTATACGGATGCGAGTCGATTGAGATGATTTATACCCTGCCGGTCCCCTGATATGAGATTATTGCGGATGTGACCTGTGACTTAGGTATATAGAGATATTTATATGTTGTGAATTGTGAATGATAGCCGTACGAGACGTTAGGTCCGTACTCTCCTCGTCTTATAGGATGATAGGATCCCTGATAGCTTAATGCCGCCGTACGATGATTTTCCGTGCGTGATGAGTTGACTTGAGGTTTGATCCATACTCTTGACTAGAGAATGCCGTACGATGGGTATACCGTACGGGATGTTGTGTGGCTAGATGCCGATTGATAGATTCACCGACTCGATCTTGTAGACACGTATACCTTATAGCATTGCATATGATTTACCTTATACTGCATTCATATTATTCTCATTGCATTGCTTATACCTGTGCTAGTACACCTGCACCATTATTGATGATGCGTATATTACACATACACAGATTTGCCGGCTCACACACTTCATCATCGATAATTGCCATGTCACTACACAGTAGGGTTGCTGCATCATGATATACATATTGTACACCATACTTGCGCACATACATATTGTACACCATACTTGCACACTTACATATTGTATACCATACTTGCGGACATACACATTTGTACGTCCATACTTGCATGATATACGGATATGCTTACATTTCTGTTATATATATCGCATACATCATGCTTTATGATTACACGCATTGAGATATGTTGTTTTCATGAGATTTCTGGATTTGAGAACCGTGGCTATTTCAAAAGAAAGCATGTACTATTTTAAAAACCCGGTTTCTCTTGATATGATATTTTAGTGCGTCCACCATACGTTTTCTCGGTTCTGAGATGTATGACAATGATACCCGGTCGAGGAGCTGGATGAGGCCGTTTGCGGGTATATGGTGGACCCGGTATGGCACCCCGGGGCAAGAAAGAGATGCTGTGCTGTAGACGGTGAGCCTGGCAGAGGGACTACTATCTACCGGTGATAGTATTTGGGCTCAGCGGATGTCCGGAGGATACTGACCGGAGTCGGGAGATGATATAGGCCGATCCGGACTGACGGAGCCCGTGGTCCGATCCGGACTGACGGAGCCCGATATATCATTACTATGTATTTATGGTTTTGGATCAAAAAATACAAAGGAGGTGCTGCCCAAATTTTTAAAAGACGAAAAATATTTTCAAACTAGCAAATTTCACTTGCATTTCATGTTCCTTTTCTATGCATTAAGAAAACTTGATTTCATAATACCTTTATTTCAAAACTTTACCTCCTTTATTTTCTCAAAAAGTTTTAGATTTCTGGGTTTCAGCTTACGTGAATTACGTTACTCCTTTAGACGTTGCGTGATTTAAGTGCTGGTCACGAGCTAATATTTTGGATCGTGACAAAGTTGGTATCAGATCGTTAAGTTTAACCTTTGTTCGAGTCTATATTTGACTATGCGGAGTCTAGGGCGGGTATGTATTTCGGAACCTACGCTTGACCTTACGGAACTTAGACTTGAACAGGGGGGGTATTAGACCCGAACTTTCGTTTCATAGGCTGACCCTGATTGATGGAGTGGGTAGCTTGAGTAAAGTGACGTACCGTACGTATGTTCTGCGGCATATTTACGATACGATACTCCACTTAAGAAACCTTAGGATGTACATATTTTGAGATCTGTGATTCTCCTTGTTCTCTTGATCATACATCCATTTGAGATCCTTGATTCTGTTCATTTCCATGATCATACTCTCATTGATGTTGTTCCTTCTTATGATCATGTATCCATTCTGGATCTGTCGTTTCCTTCCATGCCGTTGATCTGCTTTCTTTGATACTCGATTGAGGTTCCTGTCACCGTGGTTTGAGCGCAGTTTGAGCTGTTGCTAGTGTTGCGGTCAGGGCAAGCTCGTCTGGTATGAGGGCTGACCATTGTGTTTTCTGGTGACATAGGAACGTCTCGATATAGTGTTATGTTGTGACCACTTGTGGAGGCGAGTGCTTGGTTTTACACCGGATGATCGGGCCACTGTTAGAACTTCCAGTTGCGAGAGGACTGTTGATGTACAGCATACCTAAGAGATTTTGATGTTGCTTACCGTGCAAACAGATGACCTAGCTGTTGCTGAGATGATGGGATGTCGCTTCCAGGGCTTACGAGCTGAGACCGCTGGGGCTTCCAGGCAGAGATGCGACAGGTGATAGCTAGTCTACCCCGAGTTGAGAGACGAAGGTGATTCGTCAGGTTGATGCGCCGACGCAGGCCCAGTTGAGTTGAAGATTTCCAGTGTGGAGAGTCTTACTCAGATCTAGAGCAGACCGATCCAGAGATGACCATTGATGTATCGTCTTTCCTGGAGGATTGAGGCATTGTTTAGCATGCGGACGAAGAGTATTCACATGTTGTATAGACAAAGCAAAAAAGTTCGAACGAGTGTCAGAAACCCATTTTTCCCAAGTTTAAAGTGTTCGGAGGAACATGCAAGTGATTCTGTGGACCCTCTAGAAGAATGAAACCCTAACTCAACATGATGACCATGGAACCGCTTTTGAACCTTAGGATTTGCAGCAGTTTAGCGGTGCCATCAGTGAGGCTTGGGTTTGCCCTTCTACGGCTAGTCCAGAGGTACTGTGGTATGTACCAGATATTTTTAGACTGTGCTCAGGTGTTGAGCCTTCGGGAAATTTTAGGACCTCAATGACTCAATCGAAAAGTTTTACGTCGTCCAGATATCATGTGATAAGAGATCAGTAAGCTGTCCAGCTTTGGATAGAGGACCTCACCCAGGTGCGTTGTGAGTTGATCGAGAACGGACGTGTATTGAGTATTTCTCCGATGGTTGGGACGATTTTCCGAGGACGTGTTCGGCTAGAGATCTTCTACAGAGTGATGAAGATACCGAGTTCATGATTTCGAGTCCGTGTGAGAGACTTCGGATTGACTGTAGTCGAGAACATTTGCAGTACGCAGATAGTGACGTGACGTCGAAGTGGACGATGATACAGACAAGTGGGACCAGAGGTTCATGCGAGATGCTGACGAGCTGTTGTTACTTCCCGTCGAGATTAGAGACCTGATACGTGTACAGAGGTGTTGGGATGCGGCCAGTTCCTGAGGAAATGCTGTGCTGAGAGCGCAGATGTCCAGAAGGCGAGAAAATATTAAGTAAGAGTACCAGCCTCCGTACAGTTCGGCATAGGCAAGATCGGAAGAGACCTTGAGCAGGATTCCTTCCAGGACACTGCTGCAATGAAATTTGCATCCAGGATCAGTTGTGTCACGTGTATTCATAGGACCGACGCCAGTAACGTACTGCTTTACGAGTGGTCGTGATGATTGGCCGAGAGATGGCCAGAGAAGTACCAGAGCGGAATCATTTCCGTTAGCACACCCGACAGGGCCGATGAGCCGATAGATTGCGAGATTGGTGAATCTGCAGAGAAGATAAGAACCCAGAGACTGAGGACGCCAGACCGTGAGCAGGAGGCAAGCGGATATTCTTGTTCTGCCGGTTTTAGGCGCACCGATTTATTTTTCGACATTGTAGGAGGTGTACCTCAATGCCATGTGTTGTGATTTGTGTTGTGATCCGAGTATCACGCTTATATCGCTTGGATTTGAATTTTGATGATTGGGTTTCATGATATTGTTTTCGTGCACCATGGCTACACCTACAGGGTATTTACATTTTTTTGCGCATAGTGATCGCACTTGATATATATTTTATACACCGTTGTGTTGATTTGCGATTTGTGCATATCCATGGCATTTGATGTCGATTTTGTACCTTCGTAGCATGTGTTTATAATTTCATGGATTTCATACGGATGATGTGATTTTTACACTCGGTATAGCTCACATGTGCTTGTAGTACATTGATACGGATTTATGCTCATAGTTGCACACTTTTTAATTTATACACCTTGGTACACTCGGTGTCATTCTTTTACGCATTTGAGTTATTAATGTGATTTTCATGCATTGGTTGCACCGTATTTGTATTTCGCGCATTTGATGCACCAGATTTGAGATTTTCGTGCATAATAGATGCACCAGATATTGTTGTCGTGCACACCCGTTGCAATGGACAGATGCTTTTGTGCACACCCGTTGCACTTAGTTTTGCTTTGTGCGTATAGGGGCACCTGTGTTTGGATTTGATTTCCGTACGCACCAGACGCATGTGATTATTGGATACGCCTTTTGAGGCTGATTTTTCTTTTAAGCACTTTGTTTTCATGAGGTACTATATATTATATAGTAGCCGAACAGGACTGATCTGAGGACAGTACCTGAGTACTTTGCATGCATTAAAAAGTTATCAAGAGGTTTTCAAAAAGGAGCTATAAACTCGCTATTTCCTACGTGTCCGTGAGCGACGTGAACGTTTATAAAGGAAAACCTTTTGGGATATTTTTAAATGACGGAACGTATATTTAGCAAAACATATATGGACATATATTATTGTTCCCCTCCGAAAGGCGGCCGAGACGTTAGGACGTCTGGGCCTGAGATTCGGGGCAGATGCTATTTGGTTTTATCCGTCTACCTCTCCGAAGATGCCAAGTTGATTTATGGCACCGTGTATCGGAGGTTTAGACGGATGCGGCCGATGTAGCAGACTTTGTCAGATTCCCCCTCGCTTGAGGGGTTTTTGATTGTGGGGACGCTCTTCCCTGCAGGCGCAAGCCCCTGCAGTTAATTACGCTACCGCATCGCGGTAGCCACTTTCTCCTTCTCCAGAATTTCACTTCGTGTCGTGTGTGTTTGTTTTGTTTGTGGTTGTCCGTGGATTGTATACGGAGACTGAGTAATGCTGTCGCCCGTAGGACGTGGACTAGTCCAAATCCGTATTTAATTAGATTTGGGTTTGGTGTTTTTAGTTTAAGGATGCATTAGTCGCGTTGCGGCTAAGATCAACTTAAACGTTTGTCAAGGATACGTTAGTCCTGTTTGAGACTAAGATCAACTTGATGGGGTGATCCATTTAATATATGGCCGTCGGGACTCGTCGCCTCTCTAACGTCGTTGAAGGATTACAGCGACAGATGTCAGAGGAGTTCGGAGATGTACCCTTGAACCAAGGTCGATTTTGGAATTTTATCGTTCATTTGAGTGTTTAAGGATACGTTAGCCGTATTTGGGGCTAAGATCAACTTAAACGGGACCGTTTAGATCCGGCAAAAGAGCATTTGAAGGCTCTATTGCTCCAGTTTAAGGACGTGGTGGTCCATGTTCCAGTTTAGGGACGTGGTGGTCCATTATTAGTTTAAGGACGTTTCGGTCCATCGCCAGTTTAAGGACGTAGTGGTCCATCATTAGTTTAGGGACGTCTCGGTCCGATATTAGTTTAGGGACGTCTCGGTCCACGAGTTTAAGGACCCCGCAGTCCATATGGGTGTGTGGTCGTCGGGACCCGTCACCTCTTTGACGTCGTTGAGGAATTACAACGATGGATGTCAAAGGAGTTCGGAGATGTACCCTCGAACCGGATGTAGATTGATTTAGGAGAGCCAATTTGCTCAGTCAGTTTAATTTAAGGACTTATGGCCACTATTGGGCTAAGTCCAGTTGAAAATGTCCAACATTTATTTGCTTTTGCATTGCATTTCTCTTTATTTTTATTTGGGCAATTTGTTTTGGGCTCTGCCCTTTATAAATGATGCAAAGCATCAATTTCATTTGGGCTCTGCCCTTTTTATTGCTTTGCGACTTATTTTGGCCTGCTAGGTCTTTTTGATTTGGGCCTGGCCCTTCAAGTAATGCATTGCATTTGTGCAAAGCACCAAGAATCTTTTAGATTCAAAGCCCTTTTTATCCCTTGATCTAAATTTGGATCAAAGAAAAACAAGTTTTTCCTTATTTCAGAGAACCAAAGGTTCATAGCAAGTGCAAGGCACTATTTTTATTATTTTTATTTCTTTATTTATTTGTTGAAGATCACTGATCTTGTTCTTAGATCAATGATCTATTCCTAAGAGAATTTTATCTTGTTTTAAAGGTTTTTACCTTCTTTTTTGTGTTCTCAAGGAGTTCTCAAGAGTTCTCTTCTCTCTTCTTTTTTTTTTAAAACCAGATGTGTGTTTTTGAAATGAGGTTTGGGGTCCTTTTTATAGTGCTCAAAAATTAGTTAAATTTGTTGAAAAGATCTTTTTTTGAGTGATTTGGGGAATTTTCCCCACCGTTGGATCTTTGATCCAAAGACCCCTCTTTTACAGAAGAAATCTTCTTGTTTTTAAAAAATTTCCTTAAATCTTCATTCTGTTTTTTGCGCAACTCCCCAGCGCGTGACACGTGTCGCGCAGTGAAGCGCTTGCGCAACTGAGCTTGCGCAACTGCGCAGACACATGTCGAACAGTGAAGCGCTTGCGCAACTGCGCAGACACGTGTCACGCAGTGGTGCACTTGCGCAACTGAGCTTGCGCAACTGTCTCGCAGTGGTGCGCTTACGCAACAGTGTTCGCGCAACTGCGCCGACACGTGTCGCGCAGCCGTGCGCTTGCGCAGTTGTGCTTGCGCAACTGCGCAGACACGTGTCGCGCAGCGCAGCGCTTGCGCAACTGAGTGTTGCTTATGTTTTTTAAAGAGCCTTACTCTTGCTTTGATTGGACGCACTGCCTTGGGCGTTGTGCTGCCGTGTCAATTTCTGTCACGTGGCGCGTTGCGCGCAGCGCACGGGATCTGAAGCGTTGCTTCAAAAACTTGAATTTTTGAAATTCAAACAGAGCCTTGCTCTGATTGGGGAAACAAATGCCCCCCACCGTTGCGCTCACGTGGCGCGCACGTGAATGCAGCGGTGGCAAGATCCCGACCGTTGGATCAATTGACCAGTTGAAGGGGCGCAGGCGCCTATAAATAGGACCCTTGGTCCTTAGTAAATGTTTTACCATTTTCAAGAATCTTGAAATTTCAGAGCCTTGCTCTTGTTTAAGAATTTTAGAGCCTTGCTCTTGCTTTTTCACAAGAACTCCAGAGTTCAGAATTTGAAAACATCTTAGGTATTAATAATAATAAAATTAAATTAAATTAAAATTGATTAATAGAGCCTTACTCTCACAGATCTTTGATCTAAAACCCTTTTGGGGTTTCATCAGCAGAGCCTTGCTCTGGGTTCATAGATCTACAGAGATCTTGTTCATGGGTTTTAACTCATGAACAGAGCTTTGCTCACGGATCAAATGTAGATCTTTTTTTTTTGATCTGAAAATGGAGAACTCCTAAAAGTTTTCATTGATCTTTAAAATCTCAAATTTTAATCTTTTAAGGGTTGAAGTTTTCTTTTTGATGGATTTTCCATCATTAATATAGGGCTAGGCTCTCCTTAAAGAAATTTCATTCCCTTGAGACCAGAGTTTGACAAATGTCACTCTGTGACAGAGCTTTGCTCCAAAAGAGGAGATCTTCTCCTTGTCTCTAGGGATTTCCCACCAATGAGGATATTCTCTTGTGGATCTTTTCATGAATTGACAGTCTCATCTAATGATGGGATTGTCTTATTAAATGATGCACCGTCATCCAGATTTTGCGGGTCCCCCTTTGGTCCCCTATCCACTGCATTGCAGTGTGATGTAGGACTTTAAAATGTGAAGCATTGGAACACTAACGGTTATTATTTTCTTGCTTTTTCTACAGGAAACATGTCTGAAGATTTGTCTTTCCCTTTCGTTCGCTCAGAAGGAGGGTTCCCCCATTCTCCAGTAGACCGGGTGGCGTTCGCTCTCATTAAAGATCATGACCCTGAGTGCAAAAAGCTCCACCTGTGGGGAAGGTGGTACAGTCAGATCATCCAAGGCCGTCGCAGCTTCAGTTCTGCCTCGCCGTCTGAGCCTACAGTCACGATCCCCTACGCAGACGAACCCCCGGTGAAGTATGCCGTGGAGGTTAAAAACTGGAATTCTGATGACCTCCTCCAGCCTGCGATCGGTGCCATTCCCGTGCAGCCGCCGCCAGCAATAGACATTCTGGGGAGGCGAATCTGTCAGGGTGAAGCACGCCCTTGGGGACAGGCTTACAATATTGGACTGATCCCGCGACCCCCCGCCGGATATTTGCAGTGGGCCCGGTACATTTTATCGGCGAAAAGGACTCATCTAACGAGGATTGGTTTATATCCGGCCATCTATGTTTCGCTTTTCGAGTATCCCTCTCCTCCAACGTGGTGGGTTAAGGCCTTCATCGAACAATGGAATATCCCCACTCACACCTTCCTGATGACGGATAGGGAAGTCTCTATCTCCTTGGAGGAATTCGCTGAGATTTCGGGTTTACCAATGAGGGGAGAGCACTACGAGGAGCTGCTTCCTCCTGACGAGTACGTCTTTGCTACCAAGCAGCTGGTGTTTGACTTGACTCCGGAGAACGCCATTCAGCATCAGTATCCGGGCTTGGTGAAGGTATTGGAGATCTATGAGGAACTCCATCTAGAATCGGGCGACCGGGGCGTCAGTTTCGCAGATTTTATTGCTCGCTTCATTCGCCCAGAGTTCCTATCAGAGGAGGGTGAGAAGTTCGCTTAGCTTGGTGACCCTTTTGGTTTCGGCTTGGACCGCCGACCCGTATCGGAAAATGACCAGAAGGATTTCTATCTCCCCAACGCTGCCATTGCTGCTTTCTCGGAAATTGCCGTCCCAGGCATGGATGAGGAAACTTTTTTTATTGGATTCTTGGGCTTGTGGCTATGCAACTTTGCACTCCCCATGCACCCCCGCCTCATGCGGCCCTGTCTTTTACCCAGTGCATCGGATGGTGGCTGGTTTGCAGTTATCGGTAGGAATTGCTGGGTTGGCTTACCTTTATCATGGACTTAGCGTAGCGGCGGACGCCAGTGAGCCCGGGGTACAGCCTGCTAACTTTCCGATGCACTACTTCACTTCTTGGATGGAGATGCATGTGCGAGGGGTGTTTGGTGCCCACAAGACTCCTCCGTTCTTCGAGAAATACAGACTCCCGAGAGTCATGCGGTTGGTTGGGGCTTCAATTGTGGTTCCAGCCCCGTGGGAGTCTAGAGGGCTGCTCCTTCGTCCACACCTGGTCGGGGCGAAGGTTTCTTTTGTGGACAAGGTTATAACCATAGGCTCAGAGACCACCAAGTCAGTGGTGTCCCTGCGTGATAACTTCAAAGATGGGGCTTCTGTATTGAAAGCTCGGGAAATCCTCCATCTCTACTCCATCCGGCCGGGCTATCTAGTGTTCAGGCAGAATAAGATAGCCTTGTTTATGAGATATAACCCACATCGATTTGCCCGGCAGTCAAGCTACAACCAAGAGATCCCGCTGGAAGCTTTCTTGGAAACGCCCGTGGTCGGCCCAGAGGGGATAAAGAATGCGATGCATCATTTTACACGGCTTAACACAGGTTCCTATTTCTTCATTAGTGAACCCAGCTGTGCCCCTAAGATGCTTAATTTATATGTGGCCTGGTATGCGCATGCGATGGGCCCAATTATCTTAACGGAAAAGCGTATGCTGGTTGACCGTAGGGGTGCGCCTCCCGGCGGCGATCGCAAGGCCCCTTTGCAGCCAAGGCTCCCGGTCGTCCCTCCGCTAAAAGATACTGGAGTCGATCGACCATGCGTGTTGAGCCCCCCGCGGGGATTGCCGCTGCCCGCTACGGTGGATGCACCATCGGTGCCCCGTGCTCCCACGAAGGCTGATAATGTAGTATCGCCAGAGCCAGGCGTAGGAGCAGATATTAGGACCCGCCGCCCTAAAGTGACTGCCAAGCGCAAATCTACTCCGGATGGGTCTAAAGCTGGCGAACAGAAGAAGAAGAAGAAGAAGTCCACCCTTTCCCTCTATGCGATCCTCAGCTTAAAGCCTGCGGCTCCTCCCACCGAAGGCATATGTGAATATGGCAGTAATGAGGGCTTCTTGGTAGACCCTGCGGACACCAATTTGGCTGCCGCCATTGCAGCTTCTGAGCGATCGGCGAGGCTCGAAGCGATGCTAAGCAAACTCGCTGAGTCCGGTAATCATCAGCCGCTTTATTTGTCATTTTATTGCGTTTTTTATTATTATCTTTAACTAATATTTGCTCCATTTTCAACAGGTGTCTCTACTGAAGAGGCTATTGCTGCCTCCCTGAAAACCTTCCAGGAGGAGGAGGAGAAGCGTGCCCTAGCAGACGTCGGTATGTTTCACCCCTTTCTCTTTATAAGGAAAGTTTGTCGTCTTTTTCTGATGGTTGACCTTACCCTCTTTTGTTTCTTTGCAGGGGTTGTATCAATTGATGTGGGGATCCTTCCTGGGCCTGTTGCTGAAGTCCCGGCTTCGTCGAAATTGCGGCAAGAGCCTCGGCTTGACAAAACGACGAGGGACGCCCTGAAAGATCTGGAGGCATCCCTATTCACGGACGAAGAAGCCTCGCTCAAAGAAGCCCTAGTAGCATCCGCCTCAACGGCCCGGGAGGAGCGAAAGCGGTTAAGACGCGAAGCGGAGGCCCGCAGAGCTGCTTTGGCCACGGGAGCGGGCCCTAGCACTATTCCTCGTGCCGACACTCCTTCTGAAGAGGCCCCTGCCGCCCTGTCTACTGCTCATAGGTGAGTGGCGCGCGCAGCCCGGAGTGCAAACGATAAATCCTCTTCAGGTAACATTTCTTTCTGAACCTCGTTGTAAGAATTATAAAGCCATTGGCTCATATGCATTCCATCTTGCAGGGCCAAGTACGACTGAGGGGGAGGCGGAGACCGTCGAACCCCGGGGAGCGGAGGAAGCGGTACTTGCCGAGCCCGAGCCGACAGTGAGCAACGTCATCGGGGCCACGGGGCCTGAAACAGAGGTTGAGGGGTCCGCCGCCGAGAGGGTCATTGATGCCGCACCTGAAGTGGCGGCAGATGAGATGATTGTCTTAACCGAGCCGAAGGCAGTAGAGGGCGAGGCGCTTGAGGCTGGAGACGTCACGGTGCCGATGGATGAGACAACCGCGACCGCAGGACCCGAGGGAGTATCGGGTGAGGCGGCCACGATTCCTGAGGAGGAGCCGACCGCTCTTTCCCAGGAATCTGGTAATACTCCAATCATAGCCCTTCCCGCGTATGGTTCCTTGCCATCTCCAGGGCTCGCGAGCACAACAACGGTTCCTATCGAGTCGGGTGATGAGGCTACGGGCGGTGGTCTCATGTCAATGGAGGAGGGGATTGCTTCAGTTTCGGCTGGCAGCTCGTCGGGTAAATTTTGAGTCACCAGCGTTCCCCTCTTTTTTATATATCTTGCGATCTCTTCTAACAAGCTTGTCTTTGCAGGTGCGGCTAGTGCCGACGCTCCATTACTCGAGGGAGCACCGTCGACTACTGCTTTGGCGGTGGTCACCTCCCCGCCTTCCCTTGTACCATCACGGATGTTGGAAGGTATGGATTTACGACTCATGCCTTAATCTTTCAAAAATGTAGCTTTTGTACTAACGTTATACCATTGTGCCCTTGCAGGAGTGCTCTTTGATCATTTATATCAGGTGTTGCTCCCACACTTCTCTTTCCCATCCGAACTCGCTTCTCCCTCTAGTGGCGCCGGTGAGTATACCTTCACTATAATGTCTTTATTTGCCCCTTTTTTCTAGCAATGGGATAATTTCTGACTTTTCCTTTTCTTTATTGCAGTGCCACAAATCGAAGGAGGGGATGCAAGACCTGCCGCGCTACCGGCCCTTCCGGCTTTGCCGTCCGTCGCAGCTGGTATAGTAAATTTCCTTTTTGGTAACCCTTCAACATCTCTTGAACCATCGTTTGACCATGTTTTGTTTTGCAGCTATTGTTCCGGCTCCGGTCCCTTTTGAGTCTTGCGTCCTTTCACCGGCAGGCCCTTTCTTGAAACGTCCATCTTCAAAGGGTGCTGTGATGAGTTTGGGCATGCTGAGCGGGTACATCGAAGAGCTCAACATGGACGCTCTCCCTTCTGCCGTAGATTTCGCTGTGGAGGTTAACCCGATGTTGGCGGCGCTCGTAAATTTTCATAACGAAGGCGTCGTCGAATCTTGGGTTAGTCACTGCAGGGGGATTGAGGCATGTCTATATCGGCTGGAGTCGACACGCCCTTCTCCCGAAGTTTTAGCCCTGAGCACCCAACGAACAACTTGGCTCGAGCAAAGCACTTCTCACTTCCGCCATTTGGAGCAAGAAGCAGCTTTAAAGCTAAGGGAATGCCAAAAGACCTCGAACGAAACGGCCCAACTACGCGCTGAGGTTAAAGCAAATGCTGCCCAAGTGAAGACTATCTTTGAGGGTCTTTTGGAGCGCATCTCCCATGGGCTAAACTTGAAGCGGAAGCTCGACGTAGCTGAGCGCAACACCCCAGATCGGGAAGCTGCTTATCAGATCGTCAGGGAGCAGCTTGCGTCTGTCTTGCAGCAACGAGCCCAAGTGGAGGCAGAGCTGGCGGTGGTAGCCGATCAAGAGAGGGCGTGGAAGGAAGTATGTGAGCAATTGCTAAATCGATGCAAGACGCTTCCTTCCCAGTAATTCTCCTTGTATCATTTGTACTTGTAAAATATATGTATATTTTTTTTATTCTTTAGTACAATGTATCCTGTACCCGATTAATACTTATGAATAAAAGATACACATTTTATAATGTCCTGTGTCATTTCTTCGCCTTTTTCATTCTTTTCAGCATGATATCTTTAATGCACCTTATTGGCAGACAACTTTATTTTTCCCAGAGATAACGATGGCTTAGACTGCGGTTTTAGATCCGCTGCCTAAAACTTTTCAACTCTATGAGCCGTGAGGGTCTCATAGAGACTTTTCTCCCTGCGGATCGAAAGGATCTCGTAGGCGGATTTTCTCCTTAGGAATCGTGAGGATTCCTAAGTGTGGTTTTCTCTTACCAGTCGTAAGGATCCTGCAAGAGAATTTTTCCCTCTCACGAGTCGAGAGGATTCGTAAGCGGTTGTTTCCCTCCTCGTCGAAATTCGACTTCGGAGAGCGAGACCCGTGAATAATATGCAAGAGACCATTTTGGATTGACTTGCAGGGCCCCATTGCTCAAGAAACAAGTTTTTCAATCCTTACTGCCTGAGACCTCATCTTGCAAATTAAGAAGTAAGTTCAATTTGTTGAAGAAATCCCTTTTCTGAAAGATTTGGCGGGATTTCCCCCACCGTCGGATCTTTGATCCAAGGGCTTCTGTTTTACAGAAGATAATCTTCTTATTTTAACAATAACAGAAAAGATTTCTTCAGAACCTTAATTTTTGTTTAGCGCAAATGCTCCAGGGTATGACACGTGTCGCACAGCGCACAGTGCAGCGCAACTGCGCTAGCGCATCTGCGCCGACACGTGTCACGCAGCGCACGGCGCATACGCCGCTGAAGCGTTGCTTCCTTTAGTTTTGCTTGAAATAGAGCTTTGCTTTGATTGGGTGCGATGTTTTGGGCGTTGCGCTGATGCGTCTGCGTCAGACACGTGGCGTATTGCGCAGCGCAAATAATCTGGAGCGTCGCTTCATTAAATTAATTTTCAAGACAGAGCTTTGCTCTGATTGGGGGAAGACGAAGCGTTGCTTCATCTCCCGCCTCGGAATTTGAACAGAAGTTCGCTTCGATTAGGGTAAACTGCCGTGACAACTCTTGGAAGTCGAAGAGGCACTTGATGCCTATAAATAGGACCTTTGGTCCCTCCTAGATACTTATCATCTTTCCGATTTCTATTTTCGAAGACTTCAGAGCTTTGTTCTTGCCTTCAAGAACTCCGGTGCCTTGCTCCTCCCCTTTTTTTAAAAAAGTTTTTAGGAAAACTTTAGGTAAAATCGATTCTTAGATTAATCTTAACCAGCAGAGCTTTCATCCAGGGGAATTTATCCTTGAACATAGTTTCGCTCTCTAGGAATTTAGTCTTCTATGTGTATTATTGCTTTTCTATTGCTGATCTTCCTGTAATATTTCCTCCAGGCATAATGGCGGCGGTGCATCTATACAGCTTGCACGAGTTTATTACCTACGACGATATCCGCGCTCAGGGTCGTCAACAAAACCAAGAGTTTACAGACGCTGAATGTGCAGAAGTCATGGGTCGTCTGAACGCAAGAGGTGGTTGGCTGTTGCCTCGTCGTTCGGCCCTTTTGAAAGTCGTGTTGGGAGCCATATGGAGAGCACTTCCGGGTCTTCATGAGGCCTTACCACTCAACGCGCTGGATGATGCCGAAGACAAGGTGCATTCAGTGTACCTGACAGGGTTGATTTCAAAGAAACGACGGAACAACCTTATTGACATCCTACACCAAGTCTTCCAGCAGACGATGATAGTTGCTGCTTATCAAAGGCCAGGAGGGCTCGCCGATGATCTCGATACAGAGGAGCGAGAAAGACTGCGCATAAGAATAATTAGACAGGCCAGAAGAACTCTGGATGGCCTTACTTTTGATTTCCTCAATCCGTGCCCCGGATCTGAGGTTATACCGTTGTAATAATTTGAATAATGTTTCTTATGCTTGTAAAAGAAATTTTTTTTAGCAGTATGAATGGAAACCCTTCCCTTTTCTATTTCAGCTTGTCTTATTTCTCGTCCTGAGTCTTCTGCCCATGCATAAATGAATGCGTCACGCACGCCAGATCAAATGTAGACCGGATATTCTTTCTGTCATCTTTCTCTTTTTTTTTTATTGTCAGCAGGCTGTCTTAATAACCATGGTTGATGGATGTCCAAAACGAGTATTCCGACTTCCTTAGGAAATAGCGATGGCTTAGGCCGCAGGTTCTGGTCTGCTGCCTAAGATTTTTCAACTCTATGAGCCGCGAGGGTCTCATAGAGGCTTTTCTCCCTACGGATCGAGAGGATCTCATAGGCGGATTTTCTCCTTAGGAATCGTGAGGATTCCTAAGTGTGGTTTTCTCTTATAAGTCGTAAGGATCCTATAAAAGAATTTTCCCTCTTACGAGTCGAGAGGATTCGTAAGCGGTTGTTTCCCTCCTCGTGGAAATTCGACTTCGGAGAGTGAGACCCGTGAATAGTATGCAAGAGACCAGTTTGGATTTACTTGCAGGGCCCCATTGCTCAAAAAGCAAGCTTTTCAATCCTTGCTGTCTGAGACTTCTTCTTACAAATTGAGACGAATCGGGAATTTGCTCACGGAGAGGGTAATGGTTTTACGAGTTGACATGAGTCAAGAGGCTCTCGTCACGGAGTGTTTGTATCCGTGAGTCGAGGAGTTTGCTAGGGATTATTTGTTTCCCAAGCTCCAAGGATTATTTGTTTCCTTGGGGTTTGAAATGAGTCGAGAATTCCCACGGGGGCACTGGTGGCTCTGCGGGTCGACGCGGATCAGGAGGCTCTCGTCAAGGAGTGTTTGTATCCGTGAGTCGAGGAGTTTGCTAGGGATTATTTGTTTCCCAAGCGCCAAGGATTATTTGTTTCCTTGGGGTTTGAAACGAGTCGAGAATCCCCACGGGGGCACTGGTGGCTCTACGGGTCGACGCGGATCAGGAAGCTCTCGTCAAGGAGTGTTTGTATCCGTGAGTCGAGGAGTTTTTTCCCAAGCGCCAAGGATTATTTGTTTCCTTGGGGTTTGAAACGAGTCGAGGATTTCCCACGGAGGCACTGGTGGCTCTACGAGTCGACGCGGATCAGGAGGCTCTCGTCAAGGAGTGTTTGTATCCGTGAGTCGAGGAGTTTGCTAGAGATTATTTGTTTCCCAAGCGCCAAGGATTATTTGTTTCCTTGGGGTTTGAAACGAGTCGAGGATTTCCCACGGAGGCACTGGTGGCTCTGCGGGTCGACGCGGATCAGGAGGCTCTCGTCAAGGAGTGTTTGTATCCGTGAGTCGAGGAGTTTGCTAGGGATTATTTGTTTCCCAAGCGCCAAGGATTATTTGTTTCCTTGGGGTTTGAAACGAGTCGAGAGTTCCCACGGGGGCACTGGTGGCTCTGCGGGTCGACGCGGATCAGGAAGCTCTCGTCAAGGAGTGTTTGTATCCGTGAGTCGAGGAGTTTGCTAGGGATTATTTGTTTCCCAAGCGCCAAGGATTATTTGTTTCCTTGGGGTTTGAAACGAGTCGAGAATTCCCACGGGGGCACTGGTGGCTCTGCGGGTCGACGCGGATCAGGAGGCTCTCGTCAAGGAGTGTTTGTATCCGTGAGTCGAGGAATTTGTTGGGAGGGTATGGTTCCCTCTTTGTTTATGCCCTTGGATTGTATACAGGGATCAATGTGATCTTAACTGTAGGGCAAAAAGTTTCATTTTTTCATTTTTTTTATTCTTTCCGCGATGCTCTATCATTTCATCTTTTATATCGCGAAGGTCGCGATTGCCCAATCATTTCGGCTATTTTTTGATGTGCCCAATCATTTCGGCTATTTATTTTATCTTTACTCGCTGCTTTTTATTGCGAGTTGCCCCATCATTTCGGCTATTTCGCATGCATACATTTTACTTGCTGCTTTTTTTTATTGCAAGTTGCCCCATCATTTCGGCTATTTCGTATGCATGTGCGGCCTAACGGCTTTTTTCCGTAAACCTAAAATTGGACACCGATTTCGGCATCAGCACCGCTATAACTGGGATATCGCCAGGAGCGAATCATCATTTGCCTCTGTCATTGTCGAACAAAGGAGGCTTAGCGACCAGGGTTAGGGTCCTGTCGACTAAGGCTTTTGACTTTATGAGCCGTAAGGGTCTCACAAAGCTATTTCTCCCTACAAGTCGTGAGGATCTTATAGGTGTATTTTCTCCTTAGGAATCGTGAGGGTTCCTAAGTGTTTTGTTCCTCTGTAAGTCGTAAGGATCCTACAGGAGGGTTTTCTCTTTGTAAATCGAGAGGATTTACAAGGGTTATTCACCGTGTGGACATATCCCCAGTCACGGATGGGACTTGGTTAGGGAAATGTTTATTCGCGCCCGTGGATTGTATACAAGGGCCAATATAGGACCACTTGTAGGGCAATGTCGAAAGTTGTGGGGGTTTCTTAAGCACAGGTTTAGGTCTCTGTAACTTAAGACTTTCAAATCTTATGAGCCGTGGGGGTCCCATAAGAGAGTTCTCCTTACGAGTCGTAAGGATCTCGCGAGTGTATTTTCTCCTTAGGAATCGTGGGGATCCCTAAGCGTGTTGTTCCCTTGTGAGTCGTAAGGATCTCACGCCGGTGGTTTCTCCTTATAGGGTCGAGAGGCCCCTATAAGTGTTTCTTAACGAGGTTGCGCCCTTTCGGGTTTTCACAAACACTCGCCGGTAGTCCTGCTGTTTTTACTCACGGAGCCCTCTCAGGTTTTCATCCGTGCCCGTTTTGCTTATGGACATACCGTTTTTTTTATTCTTTTTATTTTCTTCTTCTTCTTTTTTTTACGAGGTCGCGCCCTTTCGGGTTTTCACGAACACTCGCCGGTAGTCCTGCTGTTTTTACTCACGGAGCCCTTTCGGGTTTTCATTCGTGCCCTTTTTGCTTATGGACATACCGTTTTTTTTTATTTTTTATTTTTTATTTTTTTACTTTTTTTTATCTCGTCAGCCTAAGGATGCTGCGGTATTAGTTTAAAGACATTTCGGTCTGCTATTAGTTTAAGGACATTTCGGTCCGCTATTAGTTTAAGGACATTTCGGTCCGACATTGAGAGATTGGCTACTGCTTATAAAACTTGAGCTTAGGAAGATAGCGAGCGGACATGGTCGTCGTCATCTATCATTGACCTAGGCTGTGGCTCATTAAGCGTAGTATTTCTTCAGGAAGCGACCGTTTATCGGCCTGAAAGGCCTTTCACCGTGCATGTCCATGAGTAGATAGGCCCCACCCTGGTAAACTTTATCTATGATGTACGGGCCTTCATAGTTTGGCTCGAATTTTCCCCGCTTGGCGCGATTGGGAATCATAGGCCTTTTGACCACTAGCACGAGTTCGCCTTGGTGGAATGTCCTCGGTCGGGTCAATCTTTCGTATAAGCGCGTCATCTTTGCTTTATAAGCTTCCAGATTTTGTTGCGCTATGAGCCTAGTTTCATCAAGGCGTCAAGCTCCTCAAGCCGAAGGTGAGCATTTTCTTCGTCCGTTAGCTCGTGGTGAACTACCACTCGTAGAGAGGGTAACTCTATCTCGAGAGGGAGTACTGCTTCCGTACCGAACACCAACGCGTACGGCGTTGTGTTCGTGGCCGTCTTGAATATAGTTCGATATGCCCAAAGAGCTTCTTGCAGTCTTTGGTGCCAATCTTTCTTATTACGGGACACCGTTTTCTTTATGATTTTTGTTAATGTCTTGTTGAAGGCTTCAGCTAGTCCATTGGCTCGCGGGTTATAAACCGAGGAATATCTCCAGTCTATATTATGCTGTTGCGCGAAGCGACTGATCTTGTGGCTTCTGTAAGCTGGCCCGTTATCGGAGATGATCCGTCTCGGAGTTCCAAACCGATATATGACATGCGTCTTGAAGAAGTGGAGGATATTTTCCGTCTTCACCTCTCTTAACGGTACTGCTTCTGCCCATTTAGAGAAGTAGTCAGTCGTCGCCAGGATGAAACGATGTCCCCTAGATGATGCTGGTTCGATAGGGCCAACTATGTCGGTCCCCCACATTTCGAATGGCCAGCTAGCCACCGTTGGATGCAACGGATTTGGGTGCTGGTGGATGAAGTCCCCATGAATCTGGCATGAGTGACATTGCTTCGTATATTCGATGCAGTCTTGAATCATCGTGGGCCAGTAATAGCCCATCCGTTTGATCTTTAACTTCATCTTTGGGCCTGCTTGGTGAGAACCGCAGATTCCGTCATGAACTTCTTGATCGACTCTTTCCGCTTCGTCCGGTCCTAAGCACCTCAGCCACAGAGAATCGAATGACCTCTTGTATAGAGTATCATTGACGAAGGCGAAAGACAGAGCTCGTTTCATGAGCTGGTGTCGTGCGGACGCATCTTCGGGCATTTGGTGGGATTTGAAGTAGTCTATAAAGACCTCCCTCCAATCCTCAACCTTCTCATGGTCTTTTATTTGTAAGGTCGCTTGTTCAGTCACTCTCTTTTCTTCGGGTGATCTCGGATGTATTTCTGCGGGGGCGAGCACCCGACGACTTTGTACCATGATTCTAACCTCATCGAGGTTCTCGTCAGCCAGTTCTTTAGCAAGCTTAGCTAACGCGTCCGCTTTGCTATTTTCTGCGCGTGGTATACTTTCCAAAGTATAGGAGGGAATTTGGGTCAGCAGTTGTTGCACCTTTTCCCCGTATTTTACCAATTCCGGTTTGCATGTTTGGTAATCGCCGTTCACTTGACTGACGACTAGCTGGGAGTCCCCATATATGAGGAGGCTTTCAATTCCCATGTCAATGGCGATCTCGAGACCTGCTATCAAAGCTTCATATTCAGCTTCATTATTCGTTCTCGGTTCTGTCAAGGAGAAAGCGAAGCGCATTATTCCTCTTTGTGGGGTCACGAAGATAAGGCCTACTCCCGATTTGATCATTGGCGTACTTTGTTTGTTCTTTTTCATGGAAGATGCTCCATCGAAATAAAGCTCCCAACGGGTATCACCACTGTCGACTGCGTCAAACGCATGTTTGTCTGGCAAATCGCACTTTAGGGGAGAATCGGCAGGTATCGGGTGCTCAGCAAGGAAGTCGGCGATGGCCTGGCCTTTCACTGCCTTGAGAGGTCGGTATGTTATCGAGAACTCCATTAAGAGCAGGGCCCATTTAGAGAGTCGTCCCGTCAATATGGCCTTTGACATTAGGTATTTAAGAGGGTCCACCTTCGAAATGAGGCGGACCTCATGCGCCAACGCATAGTGCCTGAGCTTCGTTATCGCGAAGATCAACGCTAAGCAATGTTTTTCAATGGGGGAGTAGTTGCTTTCTGCCCCCAGTAGGACTCGACTTAAGTAGTAGAGTGCTCTTTCTTTCCCTTGATCGTTCTCTTATGCCCATAATGCGCCTAAAGAACCTTCGAGGGCGGCTGTATAAAGAATGAGAGGCTTTCCCTTAACCGGAGCGGCCAACACTGGAGGGTTTTGCAGGTACTGTTTGATTTCGTCTAGTGCGCTTTGGCACTTTTGATCCCAGACGAACGGGGTTCCCTTCTTCATCAGGTGGCTGTAAGGACGGCACTTTCCTGAGAGGTTGGCTATAAATCGCCGTATGTAAGCGAGTTTCCCTTAGAGAGACCGCAGCTGTTTGAGAGTTCTCGGCGGAGGCATTTCCATGATTGCCTTGATCTTGGACGGATCTATTTCGATACCCCGGTGTCGAACAATGAATCCCAGGAATTTTCCTAAGGAAACTCCGAATGCACACTTGAGCGGATTCATCTTCAAGTTGTATTGCCGAAGACGTTGAAATATGGTCTTCAGATGCTCGAGATGTTCCTCATATGATTTGCTTTTAACAACGAGGTCGTCGATATAGCATTCAACGATTTCGTGTATAAGGTCATCGAAGATCTTCGTCATGGCCCTTTGGTAGGTGGCACCGGCGTTCTTTAAACCGAAGGGCATCACCTTGTAACAGAATATTCCCAAAGGAGTCCGGAAAGCCGTATGTTTCTGGTCTTCAGGATGCATTTTTATTTGATTATATCCTGATGAGCCGTCCATGAATGAGAAAATCTCATGCGTGGACGTATTGTCTATCATCAGTTCGGTGACTGGTACTGGGAAATCATCCTTTGGGCAGGCTTTGTTGTGATCCCGAAAGTCCACGCATATGCGCACTGTCCCATTTTTCTTCATCACTGGGACGATATTAGCAATCCATTCAGGGTATTGAACCTCCTGGATGAAGCCGGAGTCTATCAGCTTTTTGACTTCAGCGTTGATGCTCATCTCGAGCTCGAGCCGCATTCTTCTCGGCGCTTGTTTGACTGGCTTGACACCCGAGGATATCGCCAGTCTATGTACAGCAACTTCTGGATCTAGTCCCGGCATCTCGGAATAGTTCCATGCGAAGCAATCTTTATGCTGTACAAGGACGTCTTTTAACGCAGCCACCCTCTCTTCAGACAGCAGCTCGCTGACGAATGTCGGTCGCGGATTGTTTATCGTCCCCAACTCAATTTTCTTGAGGTTATCTGCAGTGGTATGTATTCCATCCTCCAGTTCTTTCAGAGCTTGGGGAAATTCTGAGATCACCTCATCATTACTGTTTTCGAGGCACCAGGGAAGGCTGTCCATGTTCTCGGATTCTTCTTGCAGTAGTGTTATCATGTGACAGGTACGAATTCGCTTCCAATCCCAATGTGGAACTGGTTTTTCTTTCGTGGCCTTAGGCTCGTGCTTTTGTCGTGGTGCTACCCTCCAATTGTTGGACAGAGCGAATTTACCAACCTGATATTGATTTTCGACCCAATTCTTGAAGGTGAAGCAATCTTCAAGAGGATAACCTACTACTCGATGGTAAGAGCAATAGTCCGGGTGTGAGGCTTCGCCTGCTTGTTCAGGGTGTTTAGACTCCGGCAATGTAAGCATTTGATGTTTCAGGGTGAGATCAAGTATTTTCTTCGTTTTGTCCCGAGGAAACGAGTATGCTCGCCCCATTTTCTTCATAAGGGATAGATCAATAACGCTCGACTCCCGTTTGCGTGGCTTCTTAGCCCTGCTTTGTTGTTGTTGAGTGCCTTTTTGTCCTTTCAACTTATTTCTGCTTTTGAGCTGAGCCTTCTTTATAACAGGTTGACAAGGAGCGGCATTTTCATCCTTTACGGCCTGTTGGAGAAGGCGTTGCGTCTTGGCTTTCTCGTAGATGGCCGTCTCACGGTTGTGATCATCTCGGACCTTTTGACCAGCTTTCTTTATAAGTCTGTCCATTTGTTCCTCGAACGACGGACTGGACTCTTTTGCATCTAGAACTTTCACTGGCTTAGGATTAGCGTCCTCCCATTGAGCATCCGCTTCTTCATCAAGGTCATATACGACGTAGCAGCCGGGTAGTAACTCTCGTTTCTTTGAACGGATATATCCAAGCCCTCTTGTTTCCATTCTCCCGTTAGGCAGTTTGCGTTGGATCCCGAGAATGTTCCAGACCCTGTCATAGAATTTGGCCTCTCTAACGGTCTGTTTGAAGGATATCCCCTGGCGTTTCAGCAGCTTCTTCAAACCTTCTGTATAATATCTGGGAAGACGGATAGGCTGAAGCCTGTCGAGCGTGGGATCCGCGCCATGCCAGACTTCTTTTTCCACCTTGTTTTCTTCAGAACGGTAGAATAGGATTGCCTTCTCGTTTTCTCGCCTGGGAGGGATATAGAATGTCCGCAGCTCTTCTACACTGTAGATATTAAGTGCGTCCAGTCCTTTATGATGTTTAGGCGGCACCATAGCGACTTGCAGACTTTGCTCTTCGTCAGCGGAAGCTTGTATTGAAGGTCGAGCAGAGAATACGACATGGACCTCATCCTCCGAGTCACTACCAAAGACCAATGTAGGAGTGGACGGTCCTGGCTTGTTATGTTGGGGCGGACCCGAATAAACGATCTCCTCTTCCTCCTCGGTATCACTGCCGAAGACAGGGATGGTGGCGTTAGTTTTATTCTCCGGCTTGTGACACTTCTCCGTGTCTTCGAAATCCGGCAAGAAGTATTTGGCATCTTCGTATTTGCGGATCTCGTTCACAGAGAACGGGTTCAGTTCTCCCGTCACGGTATACTCGAAACCATCCTTAAAATACTTCATACACTGATGTTGTGTAGAAGGGATGATGTTGTACTCGTGTAACCATGGTCAGCCGAGCAAAGCGTTGTAGCATGTCTTGGCGTCTATGACGTGGAACTTAATGTCCGTGACGAGTAGCCCGAAGCGTAGCGTCAGTATCACAGATCCAAGAGTCTTTGACGATTGGGAGTCGAACCCGGAGATGGTGATCTTGTCCCGAGCAAGGTGCTGAACGCTCATGCAGATTTCCTTCAACACCCGCACGTTGAGTAGGTTAACAGAAGACCCGTTATCGATCAGGATTTTGCCTATCCTTATATCATGGCAGTATCCCGAGACATAGAGAGGGCAATTGTGTTCGCACGTCCCAAGTAGAAGGTCTTCATCACCAAAAGTAACATCAGCCGAGTGCACTTCCTCTAATTCATCCTTCATCTTTTCCTCGGCCAGGCATGCTTGGAATTGTTCCGGGTCTTGGAGCGCCTTAATCAACGAATCTCTCGCCTCTTTTGATAGCAAAAGGGCGTCAAGAATGCTGAGCTGTGAGGGCAGCTTCCTCAGATGCGCCAAAACGTTGTAGTCTACCTTATTTCTCTTCGGCGGGTTCTTGGCGTTTAACTCTTCCGCCGCTTGGTCATCTAAGATGATATCTTCAGAGACCTTTTCTTTCCCTTTATCTTTTCTGTCCAAGGGTCCGAGGTTCTTTTCAGGCAGCGTCCGATTCCGCAGCCGGATATTTTCGCAGACCTTCGGTTCTTCTTCTTTTCCTGAAGCGGACTCTTTAAAGAGAGGGGCAAGTTCTAGCTCTTCATCAGAATCACTCCCGAATGTAGGCACTTGTGATCCACCGGTGTTAACCATGCGACAATCGCCAGCAGTTCTTTTAAGCCCTTCGGTCGTATTTCTCTGCTCCCGACAAGTTTTACGTTTTTCCCGCTTAAAGCGTTGTCGATGAGCAACGTATCCTTGCCACCATCTATCGAAAGCTTTGCACTCTTGAGTGGGGTGCGAAATCCTTTGATGATATAAGCAATACGAGGGGTGCGTTTCCACTTCACCGGCGATGTTTCCTTCAGAGGATGGTAGCTTCATGCCCATTGATATGGCTTTAGCGAACTTTTTCCTCATCCTGAGTTGGCTTTTGTCGGTAGCGGAGGCGTTTTGCTCCAGCGGGATTGTCTCAGCTCCTTCATCAAGTCGCTGGCGCTTGGCCCTTTCAAATATAGCCGCCTCATGCTCCCGATCAGCTTTACTTTTCAACCGAGCTTCATTAAGGAGTGCGTCAATTACTTCATCTGATGGCCCTAGAACTTTTGGTTCAGGATCTGCCCCCAGCTTTTCGGTGCAAGGAATCTCCTCATCATTCGTGATCGAATGGGAAATCATATGACAGCTCGCCACATATTCCTCGGATTCATCTGATGAACTTTCTCCCTCATCCTCTTCTTGAAAGACATGATTGAGGAACTCTTGGAATGTAATGGGGGTTCGTGCCCTCTGATTGTATTCCTCCAGCGGGTCAATTTGCTTCTGTAAGTCCGTGCGCTTGTCGCCAGGCTTCACGGGCTTCTTAGATTTCTTCTTCTTCTTTTTCGAAGATTTTGACGGCTAGTTATGAGTGTTTGGGCCACTTCCACCAATCTTTTGAATCGAACGAGGTTTTAGCATTCCCTCCATAATTTGCGGCTCCAATGGGTTCTTCCACTTGACTGCTGGACATGTCTAAAGATCGTTTAGCATCCTCTTTGTCTTGGCTGATAATACGACCTCCCAAGGAGCTTCTTCAATGACGGAGCATGTTGCCCCTGACATATTCGTCCCCTTAGAGGTGTGGGGCTGCGGGGGATTCACCTTCCATTTGTCAGATAACGCGAACTTGCCCTGTCGGTATTGGTTTTCAAGCCAATTCTTGAAAACGTAGCAATCTTCGATCGGGTGGCCTAGTACTCGATGATAAGGACAGTAGTTAGGCTCGTTGACGTCACTTGGTTGCAACGGACGTTTTGGATCCGGCAGATTTATGAGTCTGTTGCGCAACGCCAGCTCGAATAACCTCCTCGTTTTATCGCGGAGGAAGGAATAAGGACGTCCCATCCTATCCTCAAGGGGTACGTACGGGCGCGTATTGTTTGGACGAGCAACCGGCTTCGAGTCGTTCGGTTGTTGTTGAGCATTAGCGACAACGATCGATTTTCCCTTTCCTTTGTCATTTCGGGAGTCCGGCTTTGGGAGAGGGGGTTTATGGCCCATCTGGTCCATCTGCGCTAGTTTGTCAATCAAAGCCTGGAAGGTAGTCGGCTTGAAGAACATCATAAACTGTGAGATGGTTGCTTGTGGATCAAGGGTTCCAACAAACATTCCCACCGCAGGGGCTTCTTCTATGCGCTGCTCACACTTCGACCATAGATTACGCCACCGTATAGCGTACTGAACCCATGTCTCGCCAGGTTTTACCCTAGCGTTAATCAGTGCCGTCATCGGGGTACGTTCACTGGCACTTGCAAAGCGTTGGGTAAACAGCAGCTCCATTTCCGCGAAGGTTTTAATAGAATCATTAGGGAGTTCAGAGTACCACTCGAACTCCGTATCTGATAGACTTCCAACGAACTGGCGGAGCAAAAGCTTGTCATCGCCGCCGGTGTTACCGCAAAGCGCCCTGAACTAGGCAACATGCTGATGGGGATTGCCGGTCCCCTTGTAGACATGGAACTTGGGAATTGTGTAACCCGGCGGGTACTTGATTTGGTCATACCAGCCTGGATATGGCCGCCCCGTTTTTACGACGTGGCCGGCTGCTTCGGCCGCATGATGAACCCTTATTTGCTGGGCTATGTATTCGTCCAGATCAGTTTTAGAGATTGTATCCTCTTTAGCCGTTGATAGAATGGGCTGTGGATTCGATGTCTCTCCCCTATCGTCTCCAAGGACGATCGGAGGTTCTTCATTCGGGGGATCTTGTTGTATCATCATCCCTATCATGTCCTGGAAGAGGAGGCCCATACGCTGTATGTTGGCCGCTTGTTCAGCAGCCTCTTTGTCCTTCTTTTCCAATATTCGGCGAAGGAACTCGGCGTCGGTCTCTTCGTCTCGGCGCTCATCTAAGGACGCTTCAGGGTTTTCTTTTGGCTCTGTAAGCACGGCCATAGCATTCATCATCTCCTGGAGCTTTTGTTGCTGCTCCTGAGCCTTGGTCACTGATCGGGTGAGCGGTCGGTGACCCGTAGAAGTGCGGCTTTCCTCCTTTCCAGAAGCCATATAAACCGTATGAACCGTTATGCCCCCTGACTTGGGGCATTTAGGTTCACCGCTTTTAGACTTTGCCATTGTCACGGGAGCTTTCTCTGGCCTCCTTCTTTTGTGGACCGTTGAAGTGGGCATCTTAGCAATTGTTGCCCCCTGTTGTTTAATGGGGCGGTTTTTGTCTTTTTTCACCTTTGCCTTTTTCTGGTGATGAAAGTGGTCCAGGTCAATCACGGAGTCTTGAACTCTACGCCAAACCTTGTATATTTTTGACGACAGCCGTTGAGGGGGCTGTTCCTGCTTTGTCTCTGGAGCTTTGTCTATAGGCGGAGGATATCTTTTCAATGTAGCGATTGGAGAGTTCTTCCGTACCCTTCTCAGCAGCTCAGAGCTATTCCCAGTTGGAACAGCAGCGTTGACTTCCACCACTGGAGCCGGTGGAGTTAGCCCTGAGGGAGAGTTTCCCCCTGCCTTCCTCACTCGTTGCCAATAGCGACGTCGTGCACGACGAGCCATCGGGATTGGTTCGGAATTTGAGATAGTTTCTTTTTGCCCCCTGTTTGAATGTGGGGTGACTGCCAATGTCAGCCTATTGAAGACTGATGTCCTTTGACCAATAGGGGCAGGAGCGGGAATCGTCAATCTCGCAAAGACCGATTCTTTGATGGGAGAAACCGCTTTAACGTCTTCCGGGGCAGCGGCCGTTGCCCTCTTTGGGACGGCCACTCTATGTTTCTGATCTAGCCTGGCGAAAACGGAGGCTGTTAGTTTGGTAACGGGCGACCCGTTGACAGGGGCCGTCGTAGCAGTGAGCCGGTCGAAGACCGACTTTTTGCTTACTTCCGGTGCAGGTATTGGTGCAGAGAAGCTTGTAGGTGGGATCATGGTCCCGAAGAACAAGCCGGTGGTGGCTTGGGTCACCTGGTCTACCGGCAGAGCGAGGAAGGAAGCTGCTTGGGGTCCATATGCTACACCTCCTGGTGAGGTAGAGCGTCCGTTGCAGTGGCATTTCGAGCAGTTGGTGCAGTTAGAGGCCATTGAATCTTGAATTCTACACCAGGTAAAAGACCAAATCTTAGTAGCTTGAAATCCGAGGACAACCATTTAACAAACCGCGATTGGTTCGCGAAGACGGCACACGAAGTGTGGAGTGGAAAGAGGAAGAGGTCCCACCGGGCGTGCCAGAATCTGTTCCCCTTCGAAAGGCGGCCGAGACGTTAGGACGTCTGGGCCTGAGATTCGGGGCAGATGCTATTTGGTTTTATCCGTCTACCTCTCCGAAGATGCCAAGTTGATTTATGGCACCGTGTATCGGAGGTTTAGACGGATGCGGCCGATGTAGCAGACTTTGTCAGATTCCCCCTCGCTTGAGGGGTTTTTGATTGTGGGGACGCTCTTCCCTGCAGGCGCAAGCCCCTGCAGTTAATTACGCTACCGCATCGCGGTAGACACTTTCTCCTTCTCCAGAATTTCACTTCGTGTAGTGTGTGTTTGTTTTGTTTGTGGTTGTCCGTGGATTGTATACGGAGACTGAGTAATGCTGTCGCCCGTAGGACGTGGACTAGTCCAAATCCGTATTTAATTAGATTTGGGTTTGGTGTTTTTAGTTTAAGGATGCATTAGTCGCGTTGCGGCTAAGATCAACTTAAACGTTTGTCAAGGATACGTTAGTCCTGTTTGAGACTAAGATCAACTTGACGGGGTGATCCATTTAATATATGGCCGTCGGGACTCGTCGCCTCTCTGACGTCGTTGAAGGATTACAGCGACAGATGTCAGAGGAGTTCGGAGATGTACCCTTGAACCAAGGTCGATTTGGAATTTTATCGTTCATTTGAGTGTTTAAGGATACGTTAGCCGTATTTGGGGCTAAGATCAACTTAAACGGGACCGTTTAGATCCGGCAAAAGAGCATTTGAAGGCTCTATTGCTCCAGTTTAAGGACGTGGTGGTCCATGTTCCAGTTTAGGGACGTGGTGGTTCATTATTAGTTTAAGGACGTTTCGGTCCATCGCCAGTTTAAGGATGTAGTGGTCCATCATTAGTTTAGGGACGTCTCGGTCCGATATTAGTTTAGGGACGTCTCGGTCCACGAGTTTAAGGACCCCGCAGTCCATATGGGTGTGTGGTCGTCGGGACCTGTCACCTCTTTGACGTCGTTGAGGAATTACAACGATGGATGTCAAAGGAGTTCGGAGATGTACCCTCGAACCGGATGTAGATTGATTTAGGAGAGCCAATTTGCTCAGTCAGTTTAATTTAAGGACTTATGGCCACTATTGGGCTATGTCCAGTTGAAAATATCCAACATTTATTTGCTTTTGCATTGCATTTCTCTTTATTTTTATTTGGGCAATTTGTTTTGGGCTCTGCCCTTTATAAATGATGCAAAGCATCAATTTCATTTGGGCTCTGCCCTTTTTATTGCTTTGCGACTTATTTTGGCCTGCTAGGTCTTTTTGATTTGGGCCTGGCCCTTCAAGTAATGCATTGCATTTGTGCAAAGCACCAAGAATCTTTTAGATTCAAAGCCCTTTTTATCCCTTGATCTAAATTTGGATCAAAGAAAAACAAGTTTTTCCTTGTTTCAAAGAACTAAAGGTTCATAGCAAGTGCAAGACACTATTTTTATTATTTTTATTTCTTTATTTATTTGTTGAAGATCACTGATCTTATTCTTAGATCAATGATCTATTCCTAAGAGAATTTTCTCTTGTTTTAAAGGTTTTTACCTTCTTTTTTGTGTTCTCAAGGAGTTCTTAAGAGTTCTCTTCTCTCTTCTTTTTTTTTTTAAAACCAGATGTGTGTTTTTGAAATGAGGTTTGGGGTCCTTTTTATAGTGCGCAAAAATTAGTTAAATTTGTTGAAAAGATCTTTTTTTGAGTGATTTGGGGAATTTTCCCCACCGTTGGATCTTTGATCCAAAGGCCCCTCTTTTACAGAAGAAATATTCTTGTTTTTAAAAAATTTCCTTAAATCTTCATTCTGTTTTTTGCGCAACTCCCCAGCGCGTGACACGTGTCGCGCGTCGTGCAGTGCTGCGCTTGCGCAACTGCGCAGACACGTGTCGAGCAGTGGAGCGCTTGCGCAACTCCGCTTGCGCAACTGCGCAGACACGTGTCGCGCAACGGTGCACTTGCGCAACAGTGTCTGCGCAACTGCGCAGACACGTGTCTCGCAGCCGTGCGCTTGCGCAGTTGTGTTTGCGCAACTGCGCCGACACGTGTCGCGCAGCGGTGCGCTTGCGCAGTTGAGTGTTGCTTATGTTTTTTAAAGAGCCTTGCTCTTGCTTTGATTGGACGCACTGCCTTGGGCGTTGTGCTGCCGTGTCAATTTCTGACACGTGGCGCGTTGCGCGCAGCGCACGGGATCTGAAGCGTTGCTTCAAAAATTTGAATTTTTTAAATTCAAACAGAGCCTTGCTCTGATTGGGGAAACAATTATTATTTTACAAATGAGCGTCCGTCACTAGAGCCGTGAGTTACGCATCACACGGCGATTCAGAAAAAATTTTGCATGTACTTTATTTGGTTTTTGGAGATTTTTCAAGTATGCGTACTATATACATGTTATAGTATTTGACTAGTGTATATTAGATTACAGCATTGGATTTCGAGATCTGTATCTCCATTGTAACTCCGATGATATGCGTGCAAACCTGATGATTTGCGTGACGCATGAAGGAGTTCAATTTTTGAGTTTTTGTACTCGTGTTCATGCGCACTGACGCGCTGTGTTATTCTGTATCTTCCGTGATTTCAGAGCCCCGTTGATTTGAGTTGATTATTGAAATGTTTTAGTATTTGGGGGTTTAAATTTAAATTCGGGGACCGAATTTATTTAAAGGGGGAAGATTGTAACATTTCAGAAAATATAAAATATTATTTTTGGAATTTAATATTAAAATAATATATTTCCCGAAAACTGCCCGATTTGCGAAATTGGGGTTTTCAAAAAAGGGTATAAATATATACCAATATTTGTGAAATAAATGGAAATTAAAATGATTTATTCATTTAATAATATATATAAAGAATTTGGCATTTTAAAAATTATTTATATGCAGTTTTGATAAAAACCCGATTAGTGCACTGCTAATCGCGATTAGACCAAATCCGTGTTTCTACAGTTTTCATAGTTAGTGCACCATGACATGTTGCATGTTATTTCATTTGTATTGTTTTATATTATGGTTGGGCTTTTGGCTGAGAAAAGAAAAGAAAAGAGAAAGTGTTAAAAAGGAAAATGATTGGAGAGAGAGAGAGTGAGATATGAGTGAGGGTGAGAATAAAAGAGAGAGGGGGGGCAGCCATATCCTTAGTTCCCTCCCCCATTATTTTCTTTCTTCATCTTCCCTAAACTCATCTCCCTCCACCCTCAACCCTAGATCCATCTCAAAATACTCCTCAAAACCCTAAACCCCTTTTACAAAAATTGACCACCTCTTCATCCTCTACACAATGGACCTAGTAAAGTGGGATTTTGACAAACTTCGAGAAGTTAGGGTTTTCTTGAGTTGCCTAAAGGAGGTATAAATTCTTCCCTTTAGTTTAGTTTTAGTTTCCTTGCATTCTTGTGTAGTTTAGAGGTTGATTGTGTGTGGAATTGTGATCTTAGAAATCCCAAGAGAAGGGTTTGAGTGAAATTGTGGATTGGTGATGATTGAGTGGCTGTTGAGTGGCCGTTTAAGACCTGGGTTTGAGTACAGAAATCAAAATACGGAGCTAAGAATTCATTATGTCGGTTTTGTATTGAATTGTGAGGGTATATGGGAATCTGGAGTAACCCAGAGACACTAAAAATTATTTAGCGAATACTGGGAGTCGTGCAAGCAACCTGGAGTGTACCCTGAAGACCTGAGCCCCAACCCTTGTACTGTGGCCGCAAAAATAATCATTCTGGCCGCAAATTGCGGCCATACTAGGAGGGATGGTTGTGGGGTTTTGTCGGGGGTTATCTGTTATATATTTAATGCCCTTTGTATATGCAACTTTTCTTAGTTTAACCTGAGTCAAAATCTGGGAGTACTTTGATGTGATTTTGGCTATATTTTCCGTATTTTGAAATGTTTGGTTTTACTATTTGGATTTGTATTTGGTTGTTGGATGTTTTTACATCAACAACAAAGGGTTGTTTGATTGTTTTGCACGCGTAGGTCATAGTTTCTAACCTATGAGCGCGCCGTGTGCCATATCGGTTTTCCGGATTCGATTTTAATAGCGATTTCGATTGTGTATTATTGTAGGTACCTTCGCGTGGATTCTGAGGCGACAGAGCATGGCGTCATCGACTTCGGCAAGCGAAGACCAAGGTGAGTAGATCTATATCTACGGGGGAAGTCGGGTGGATGGCGTATAACACCCCCGCAAACTTTGATGGAAACCGATTTACTTATATGGATTATGATTAATGAAACCTTTAATAGGATACTATAGCTAGAGTTATAAGGTAGTTAGAGAACCATATTAGAAACTAAGGATAGTTAGAAGTGATATGATACGACTAGTATGTGATGACGAAACTTGAGGATGACATTCGATGATATTGCCGTTTAGGGTACTATAGGACTAGATAGTCGACGTAGATGTGTCGTCCGAACCATACCTATTTCCAAACTGAAGAATCATATGCATTTTTTAAACAGATACCTTGAGGGACGTTACGGATTTTCAAATGATATCTTTTCTTTAAAAACACCGTAGCCCATACTTTCAAAACTACGATTCGCATCTTTCAAAAACTGTTTGTATGGTTCGGGTGTGTATGTTAGATTAGATACTTATGCTTATAGTAAAGGTAGAATGTATTTATAAAATTGACTTGATGAGGGATATAAAAGCGATGAAAAAGATATATGACGCGATATGATGATTTGGTGATATGTTGGTATACGGATGCGAGTCGATTAAGATGATTTATACCCTGTCGGTCCCATGATATGAGATTATTGCGGATGTTACCTGGGACATGGGAATATAGAGTTATTTATATGTTGTGAATCGTGAATGATAGCCGTACGAGACGTTAGGTCCGTACCCTCCTCGTCTTATAGGATGATAGGATCCCTGATAGCTTAATGCCGCCGTACGATGATTTTCCGTGCGTGATGAATTGACTTGAGGTTTGATCCATACCCTTGACTAGAGGATGCCGTACGATGGGGTATACCGTACGGGATGTTGTGTGGCTAGATGCCGATTGATAGATTCACCGACTTGGTCTTGTAGACACGTATACCTTATAGCATTGCATATGATTTACCTTATGCTGCATTCATATTATTCTCATTGCATTTCTTATACATGTGCTAGTACACCTGCACCATTATCGATGATGCGTATGTTACATGTACACAGATTTGCCGGCTCACACACTTCATCATCGATAATTGCCATGTCACTACACAGTAGGGTTGCTGCATTATGATATACATATTGTACACCATATTTACGCACATACATATTGTACACCATACTTGCGCACTTACATATTGTACACCATACTTGCGGACATACACATTTGTACGTCCATACTTGCATGATATACAGATATGCTTAAATTTCTGTTATATATATCGCATACATCATGCTTTATGATTACATGCATTGAGATATGTTGTTTTCATGAGATTTCTGGATTTGAGAACCGTGGCTATTTCAAAAGAAAGCATGTACTATTTTAAAAACCCGGTTTCTCTTGATATGATATTTCAGTGCGTCCACCATGCGTTTTTTTCTCGGTTCTGAGACGTGTGACAGTGATACCCGGTCGAGGAGCTGGATGAGACCGATTGCGGGTACATGGTGGGCCCGGTATGGTACCCCGGGGTAAGAAAGGAATGCTGTGCAGTAGACGATGAGCCTGGCAGAGGGACTACTACCTACCGATGATAGTATTTGGGCTCGACGGATGTCCGGAGGATACCGACAGGAGTCGAGAGATGATATGGGCCGATCCGGACTGACGGAGCCCGATATATGAGGATTTACGTGTCGATGCTGGACACGGTTTTCATGATGTTTCGAGTGTTGATGCTGGACACTCAGGTTCCATGATTTTGATGTATCGCGAGGCCCGTTGATTTATATCCTCATACTTTCATGCATATTCTTTTATGATACTTACATACATTGATTATATGGTTGGATGAGATCCACATGCATACATACATTGATTACATGGTTGGATTATTTCCGCATACATATAGGTATTGTTATTAGTGTTGGCATATTTACAGACCTGGTCACCCTAGATATCATAGTATTACCTTTATGATATAGTTGACCTAGGAGTCGTTGTTTATTCGATTTCTACTTGTAGATGTTTTTCTACTCACGAGTTGGCAACTCACCCCCGTTGTGCCACAGTTCTTGCAGGTTGACCGCATGGATCAATAGCGGCATTGCTGGCACATGGCTTCATTTGGGTGTTTTGCATTGGTAGGTGGGGCATTTGTATCGTACCCACTCTTGTATTTATATTTCATATTGTATCTAGTCAACTCTATCAATCAAAATTAGTAAATTGTATAAGTAATGAGACTTAGTGAGTTTGTAGTTGCGAGGCTTAGAGCGAGGGGTTTTCCGCTACTTGTGGTTTTGATGTCTTGCTTATTTCTGTATCTTTTTCTGGTGAACTTCGCCGTTGGGCTTTGTATACTTATACTTATGCTTGCGTGGTTGTGATCCGCTGGTTGGCGAAGAGCTAGCTCCCGCTTGGAGATGCCATTATTCATTACTATGTATTTGTGGTTTTGGATCAAAAAATACAAAGGAGGTGCTGCCCAAATTTTTAAAAGACGAAAAACATTTTCAAACTAGCAAATTTCACTTGCATTTCATGTTCCTTTTCTATGCATTAAGAAAATTTGATTTTATTATACTTTTATTTCAAAACTTCACCTCCTTTATTTTCTTAAAAAGGTTTAGATTTCAGGGTTTCAGCTTACTTGAATTACGTTACGCCTTTAGACGTTGCGTGATTTAAGTGCTGGTCACGAGCTAATATTTTGGGTCGTGACAAGAGCAAAATGACATGGTTGCCCACAGTTAAAGCTACCATCTCTCTTGGCTGTTCTTTTCCCGCGTCGCTTCTTGGGCTTCGTCTGTTCATTCTTCGTCTCTTTGTCCGATCCCTTGTAGGACCCCTTGAAGTCTTCAGCTGCCATAGCTATAGATTATGGCCTCTTAGGTTTGAGAGTGTCCCTATACTCCGCTTCAAACTCAACTTTAGCTCTCACGTCCTCGAATGTTTTCACGTTCTCATAATGGGATTAAATTAGTTTAAGATCATCCCAGGAATTGGGCAGAGCTCGGATGGCGGCCTGAATCTGCTGCTCGTTACTAAGTTTCGAGCCAGCAATTCTGAGATCTCTGATCATCGATTCCATTTTACGAAGATGAAACATCGATTCCATTCTGAGATCTCTGATCAGCAATTCTGAGATCAGCAATTCTGAGATCTCTGATCTCTGAGATCTCTGCTGCATAATTTTATATCACATTTATCGTTTATATTTCATATTTTATGCTACTTTGGGTGTTCTTGTGAATAAATACAGATAACATGACTTAATTGCAAAAAGACGGAAAAGTGCGCTAAAGTAAAGATCACGTGCATGGAATGTACTTCATGGGGTTAATCAGAAATAATAGAAGATGCAACAAACTGCATACGTGCATGAGATGGAAATCAATTCGAAGCTGTAACATTTTGAAAATTTAGAAATAAATAAAATTAAATAATTAAATAATAAAAGATTAAATTAAAAAGTTATTAAAACCAAATAAGACAATTTCATAAGATATATGTAAAACAAATTAAATTAAAATTTTAGTATGCAACATAAATAAATTATAAGGGTTTTAGTGAGAATTTTAGCTTCATTTTAATAAATAGAGTGTTATATAATAACATAAGTTGTGAAGGGGTTTTTAGGTAAAGTTTAGGATTTTGTGCAAATGGGAATTTGTAATGGGTGTAAATGGAAAAAGGTTTAACCAAGATTTAGTTCAGAATAAAATCAAAGGATAATTCAAATTGGAAAAGAAATATCAATTCCACATCATTCTTGCATGCACACACCTTCACCCCACCTCCTCCTTTCATGAAACCCCCACATCTTGCTTGGTGACACCTCCTCCTTCACCTTATCCTTTCTTTTTATCATATATAACTCATATTCAGATCATTTAGCTAGTCTAAATTCTGAAATTTTAAAGAAAGAAAAACAAGAACAAATATAGAAGAACAAGAGAAAGGTGAAGAGCCAAGTCTAGGATTTCATCATCATCAAACTAGGACTAGGAGCTTGTGCACCTTGGTGGGTGTTCTTCCAGCAAACTACTTGAAGGTAAAATCCTTAATCACAGTAGGAATTTAGATTCTGTAACTAGTTTAATTTGAAATGAAAAATTTCTATAATATCGTTTTTTTATAATCAAAACTAGGCTATATTTGAATCTGCTGTAATTTAGAGAACAATTTACTTAACTAAACAGGGTCTTAATGTTGTATGTTGAACCTAGAGCAAACCATAAGAGCACGAACCAGAGGGATCAGTTTTGGGCCGGCGACCAATATAGAAATTCCGGCGTCGCCGGATTTGTAGGAAGCTAGGAAGTTTTGGCTTGTTGGGTAAGTTTCTGTATAGAATTTTGGTTAGTTTGGTATTATTTAAACAAGTTAGTTTAACTGTATATAAAATCTGAAAGCTAATATCGGAAAAAGTATCTAAAAGCCCAAAATACGACACGGTTAAAACGTATCGCGATCTGTTTTCTGTCGCGATGCAGAGTCGGGCTAAATTCCAGTAAGGTTAAGTGTTAAATAGCTTTATATAGTCGTATACAATATAACTAGTATGTAGGAACGTGAGTTTGCATATTCGCCGTGTCGGAATAACCGTTTCCTTGTACAAGTTAAATTTCGATGTTAGATTCAAATACGGGAACTTTGGAAGCCGCAAGGAAAGGAAAGGGATTATCGATTCCTGAGTAGATACGACGTTTTTCCGGTGAGTAGACTAAACATCTACCGGGGAATTTTGTAAAGATGGCGTGTTACGCCCGCAGTTTTGTTTAATTAAAAGTTTACTTTCTGTATGCTAAGTTAATAATACACATTCATATATATACCTATGCATCATTATGGTAATAGACGTAGAACACTGCACAATTATCGACGAGTTATGTCACACGAGCACATATTTACATGTTACACTATATCTCGTCGATATTAACATGTCACTTTTACACTAAATAATATCCTGTTAAATATGATTCCTATCATACCTCATTTATATAGAATAGTAGTAACTTGCATCAATGACATCAACTTGCATTAGTGACATCATATTTATCATCCGAGTATTCTAAGTTGATATAAGAAGTAATTGCATTATTGAGAATTTATGATTTGAATTTTCCTATACTATTGTACAAATTCAGTGATTTTCATGATTGATGTGACATGTCCACCATGAGATGTTTTATGATTTGGTTTTATTCCGGACCGAGTGAGGGAGATATACTGTCGCAGATTTTACGTTATCCATACTGAGTGGGGGAGATATACAGTTGGATACATGGTGGGCCCGGTCGAGACCGAGGGGCAGGATAGCCGCATTGAGGCAGGGGAGACTAGCGAGGTTACTCAATACCGGAGATAGTGGTGAAATACAGCGGATATCTAGAGGATACCGACCGATATTATTGATTACAGGATCGTTCGAGGAATGATGCCTAAGAGAAGGGGAAGTTTTGTGTCGATGATGGACACGGAAAGATGAAAATTTTTGAGAATAAATGATAAGATTTCAGTTTTGGTTATCTTATTTGTAGTACAGATTCATACTTTCCAGATACTATCATAAATCATACTTGCTCTCATTACAGTTAATGATCGTCATATTTACATTATTAACAGTTATATGTTAGTTATATTCATTGAGTTGTCAACTCACCCCGTTGTGCCACAGTTCCTTGCAGGGGTAGAGTGGACGGTTAGCAGCCGTGCAGATCCACTTTTGCAGCTTTTATCGCATCTTTTGATAGGTGGGCTACATATGTAGTAATCTTCTCTTTTGGTATTGTATTTTGTATCTAGAAAATCTCCATCAAACCTGTATTTGATTTAGAGTGAGAGACGGTTATATGTATATAAATTGACAGATGAGATGGTTTAGTTCTATAAATTGTTAATTCTTTCACTTATATTTGAAATTCTTATTGATGTCATATACACTTAGATATTTGTCTCAACTATTGATATTGTTGATCCCAACTAGGGATGCAACTAAAGTTAACACTTTATACTTGTCTTTATATCTTAATTTCATAACAACTGTGATTTTTACTTAAAAGCTAAATTTTTATATAAAGAATTCCGCGAAAAGGATTTTGATCTTGGTGTTCGGCTTACTTGGATTGTGTATATATCTTTAGATATTATACAATCTAAGTGCCGGTCACATCCAAACTTTGGGTTGTGACAAAGTTGGTATCAGAGCGTAGGATTAACCTTACGGAATCGAGTAGTGAATTAAGATAGGTTGACATGAGTCCATGATTTACGATGACCTTTGGTTTGATGGAGTGGGTGAATTAGGATGAGTGCAGTACTGTACGTATGTTCCGCGGCATGTTTACGTTACCATACTCAGCCTAATTAACGTTAGGACGTTGTCTTGATTTGTCCTTCCTTTGATTCTCCGTTATTGATTGTTCTTATTCATAAGCCTTATCAACTCACGTTTCTTATTCCAGTTGCTATGGCTATGCGAGCTAGGCGAGCTGCAGCCAGAGATGCATCTAGGGCGAGTCCGCCTGTGACGGCGACTGTTACACCGGACGTTCCGGCGGTGCACGAGCATGTTGATCCTCCTCCTCCAGATCGCATGACTAGGATAGAGGAGGGTGTAAGTCGATGTACTACACCCCAATACTTGTGGGGAGGCGGAATTTTCAAAAACGAACTTGTTTAGTGAACAAACATCGACTAACCGCTTGAATCGAAGCTAAACTATAAATAACCAAACACAAAGTGTTTCTAAACTACTGTGTTTAGGGATTATACCTAATGAACCAACTCCTTCGTCTTTACGATCTCATCGTCCTCCTCGGCCTTCTCTTTGTAGTAGATGATCCACCCGAGAGCAAAACTCCAAGCTTAGCCTCTAAACTTGAGGCAACTAACCTTCTTGGATTGCTAATCAAAGAAGATAGATGAGATAGAGTGAGGGTTATGGATTGTTTAGTCTAACTAATCCTTGTTCTCAACACATGAGGGGTGAGGATTAAGGTTTGAAGAGAGTGAGCTTGAGGAGAGAGAATGTGTATGATATTATGAGTGAGAATAGTAAGTTATCATAATATATATGAAGCATTATCTTTTAAAAGAGAAAAGAAAATAAGTGATGAATAATCATGCTTCATAAATATCAAGTGGTGATTCATTATCATGAGTCATTAAGCATTTATGATGCATTAATGACTATGATGAATCACTCTCATGACTCACTAATCTCATTCAATGCATATGACACCTAAACCTCCTTAGTCACTATCTTCTAGAAGCTTCTCGAGTAATTACGAGAACGCCCCTCCGATCCGTAAAAATACGGAAAAACTTTAGACTGTATAAATCCAATAACCGGATACCAGTAACTGGCTTAAACCAAAGCCGACTGGTAAAAACTGTCCAAACGACGTAAGTGTGTAAACACACATACGCGTCCGAACCCTTTGTCGTAAAACCATACGACCTCTATATCGTTTCGCCTGGAGTAGGAAACTCTCTGTGTGGGACTCTAGAGACTCGACTACTACGCTGGCAGTGGGTTTAACCACAGACCGCAAGCGGCACTAGCTGTACGTAACGGTCCCCAGGTAGTTGTCGATAAGAAGGCTGATGAGGAAACCCATCCGAACTCCTACTGAGCCTGCTGTGACAATCTCCATACAGTCCGGTCCGTTCGTCCAAGACTATCGCATATCGGGCCTAGGGGGACGGCAAGCGTCAGTCCCCTAATAGCGGTATAAGTCGTGTCGGAGCGAAGCCCATTACACCCTGAGAAACTACTGGAACCTACCAGCAAATCTCGCTTGCCCTGGCCAGGGACTTTGCGTAATGGCTCTCTGACACAGCGCGATATCTACTCCCAATACCGGGAGGGACGAATCCTGTCTAACCGCCACTGCCTCCAAGTGCTCGGGACTGCACCCAACTGCTACCTGTTTGCACGACTCCTTTGAGCCGTGGTAGGGTAGCAATCTAAGAACAGTGGGACACACTCGAGGCGAAGTAGCAGTGTCAAGTCTGCGGACTATGCTGTACTCATGTCACCTGGGAACTGTTCACTGACGACTGGTATAAAACCAACCAACAGTTCCCTGTGAGTCCTGTCCGGTGTACCCGTAACCTAACGAGCACCTGCATACTATCTCCAGTACGACGTAATGACGGCTGTGGGACAGACCATCTCCCCAACTGGGATGAGAAGCGTACACACTAGTCTACTCCGGAGTATCGATGCTCTGTCTCGATAATCCAACGACCAGGGACCTGAATAAGGATGTGCTTGTAGACTACCCAGCCCCCACTAGTGTGACTGCCATCACAACGCTGGTAGACAAGCAAGATCCTAAGAGCTCTATCAATACGTACACTCACATATTAAGATAGAAAAACCAAGTAGCATACTACCATGTTTAGCAAGACTGTTATATACATGTGAATATCCCAAGCTTCCATTAAGTAATATACAAACTAGTATGATACAGTAATGGCCTTCTAGGGCATAAACACTAACAATCTCCCACTTGCACTAGGGCCATGTACTGGCGTATCGTAAACCAATGATCTCGAGTAGCCTCTCGAACTGAATCTGGGGTAGGGCCTTCGTGAATGGATCAGCAATGTTCTCTTCAGAAGCAACTCTCCGAACCTCGATCTCCTGACGATCAATGATCTCCCTGATCAGGTGATACCGCCTTAAGATGTGTCTGGACTTCTGATGGGACCTTGGTTCCTTCGCTAAAGCTATAGCTCCGTTGTTGTCGCAATACAGAGGTATTGGATCAACTATGGTAGGAACCACCTGAAGTTCTGTTAGGAACTTCTTCATCCAGACTGCTTCTTTTGCGGCATCGCAAGCAGCTATATACTCCGCTTCCATCGTCGAGTCAGCAACGATGTCCTGCTTGGAGCTCTTCCAGCACACCGCCCCTCCATTGAGGGTAAAGACATATCCCGACATGGACTTGGAATCGTCCTTATCACTCTGGAAGCCGGAATCAGTAAAGGCCTCCAACCTGAGGTCTTTTCCGCCGTAAACCAAGAACATCTCCTTAGTCCTTCTCAGATACTTGAGAATGTTCTTTACTGCTATCCAGTGCTTCTCCCCTGGGTCTGACTGATACCGGCTTACCACGCTCAGTGCGTAAGCTACATCTGGTCTGGTGCACACATCGCATACATTATAGAGCCTACCGCAGAAGCGTAGGGTATAATAGACATGCGTTCCCTTTCCAAATCAGTCTTGGGAGACATCTCTTTGGAGAGGGTGATTCCGTGACAAGCCGGTAGATTACCGCGCTTAGAATCTTCCATACTGAATCTTTTCAGTACAGTGTCGATATACCTGGACTGCGAAAGTCCCAACATCCTCTTGGATCTATCACGATAGATCCGGATCCCCAGAATGTACGAGACATCACCCAGGTCTTTCATGGAGAACCTGTGTGACAAGAATCCTTTGACAGATTGTAGCATAGGAATGTCATTTCCTATCAATAGAATGTCATCCACGTACAAGACGAGGAATACGACACTTCTGGCTACAACTTTACTATATATGCACGGTTCATCTGGATTTTTGATAAAGTCATATTCTTTGACTGTCTCATCAAAACAGATGTTCCAACTCCGCGATGCCTGCTTTAGTCCATAAATGGACTTAAGCAGCTTGCATACTTTCCCGCTGCTCCCACTCTGATTGAAACCCTCTGGCTGATCCATATAGACGCTCTCTTCTAAATTTCCATTCAGAAAAGCCGTTTTTACGTCCATCTGCCAGATTTCATAATCATGGAAGGCAGCAATAGCAAGAAGGACCCGAATGGATTTGAGCATAGCCACTGGAGAAAAAGTTTCGTCATAGTCCAAACCAGGTCTTTGACGAAAACCCTTTGCAACAAGTCTAGCCTTATAGGTTTCCACCTGTCCATCTACACCAATCTTTTTCTTGAAGATCCATTTGCATCCTATGGGTTTTACCCCATCTGGAGCAAAGTCCAAAGTCCATACTTTGTTGGTGTACATGGACTCCATTTCGGTCCGCATTGCATCTAGCCATCGTACCGAGTCGCCGCTCTGGATGGCCTGCTGGAAGTCAGTAGGTTCATCATCATCTATGATGCAATCCTCTCTATCCCCATCTATGAGAAAACCGTAGTATCTCTCAGGCGGATGAGACGGCCTACTACTCCTGCGGAGGGGTGCGGGAATGTCCTGTTCTTCTTGAACTCCTGGTTCTACCAAACTTTCAGTAGCAGTTTGTGGTTCTAGAATTTCTTCCAGTTCTACTACGCTCCCACTCTTCTGATTTTCTAAAAATTCAGTTTCTAAGAAGCGGGCATGACGAGAAATAAAAACCTTTTGTTCCTCTGCGTAATAGAAATAATATCCCATAGAGTTCCTTGGATATCCCACAAACTTACACTCTACTGAGCGTGCCTCGAGCTTGTCCGAATGCTGCTTTTTTACAAAAGCTGGACATCCCCACGTCTTCAGGTACTGAAGACAGGGTTTCTTCCCACTCCATATCTGATATGGTGTGGTAGGCACAGTTTTGGTTGGAACTTTGTTCAAAATATATGCAGCTGTCTCTAGTGCATAACCCCAGAATGATCGCGGTAACTCAGCATTACTCATCATGGATCGTACCATATCTAATAGGGTTCGATTCCGTCTCTCCGATACACCGTTATGCTGTGGAGTGTATGGAGGAGTAAGCTGAGAGAGAATTCCTTTCTCTTTTAGATAACCTAGGAACTCGGCACTTAAGTATTCTCCACCTCGATCAGATCTCAGTGTCTTAATACTTTTGCCTGTTTGGTTTTCCACTTCACTTTTGTATTCCAGGAATTTCTCAAATGCCTCGGATTTATGCTTCATCAAGAAAACATGTCCATACCTAGAGAAATCATCTGTAAAAGTGATGAAGTAGGAATAACCACCTCTCGCATGTGTAGACATTGGACCACATACATCGCTGTGTATGAGTCCTAAAAGCTCGCTCGCTCTTACTCCTTGTCCAGTAAATGGAGTCTTTGTCATCTTTCCTTTGAGACAGGATTGACAAGTGTCATAAGTTTGATATTCGAACGAGTCCAAATATCCTTCTGTATGTAACTTAGTCAACCTTCTCTCATTGATGTGACCCAGTCTACAATGCTATAAGAAAGCTTTATTTAAATCTGGAGACTTTCTTTTTAGTGTGTTCTGGACATTGAAAATTTGGAGTTGGTTTAAAACATATATACCGTTATTTAGAGTACCGGACCCAATCAAACCATGATTAAGGTGGATGTTAACAACATCTCTTACAAACGTGAAATCATAACCTTTATTTGATAACAAGGAAACTGATATGATATTACACGTTAAGCTTGGTACAAAATAACAGTTATGTAAAACCAAAATGTGTCCACTCGTCAATCCTAGGTGATAATCCCCGACGGACGCAGCTCCCACGCTAGCTCCGTTAGCAACCTTTAGGGTCATATCACCTTCCTTCAGCACTCTACGGTTTCTCAGTGCCTGCAAAGAATTGCAAAATATGAGATCCTGATCCGGTATCCAATACCCAGGAAGTAGAGTTGATCGACAGACAAATCTCAATTACAAACACACCTGAAGTCGAAGCCACAGCTTGCTTCGGTTCCTGGTTCTTGGCGTTCCACGCCTTGCAATCCTTCTTCCAGTGCCCTTTCCTGTGACAATGGAAGCACTCATCCTGACCCACTACTGGTACCGCAAACTTTTTCTTTCCCATCTTTCCCATCTTACTAACACCTCCTCTAGGTTTGGGTGCGGCCTTCTTCTTCCTTCCTTTGGCCCTAGCCTTGGACCCGGAAGAAGATGCACCGCCAACAAACATAGCGGGTGTTTCCCTTGCCTTCTGCAAGGTGCCCTCTGCACTCCTTAACATGTTCAGGAGTTCCGCAAGTTCAACTTCTTTTCCTTGAAGGTTGAAGTTGAGGATAAACTGGGCGTAGGTGGGAGGAAGGGACTGAAGAATAAGGTCTGTATACAGCTCATTATCCAAAGTCGTCCCAAGGTCTGCGAGCTCTTCAATATAGCCGATCATCTTTAGGACATGTTCTCCTACCGATGACCCGACAGCCAACCTCGCTCGAAACCAGTTCTTAGAGGTCTCGTATCTTGCTATACGAGATTGCTCTCCATAAAGTTCCTTTGTATAGAGAAATATGCCATCTAGGGACATATCCTCGTGCCTCCTCTGATGTTTATTGTTCATTGAGGCAAGCACGATGCACTTGGCTCTCGCGCAATCTAAATCCCAGGTTTTGCGGATTTCCTTATCCGCATTGCTGGATTTGGGACCAAGGACAGCAGGTGCCGTAGCGGTGAGGATGTACCCCAATTTGTCATAGGTCAAAGCCATTTTGACATTCCGCAGCCAATCTTTATAGTTTGGCCCTGTCAGTATATTTTTCTCTAAAAGTAACTTAAGTCCAGTCATTTTCAGGGTCGCTGCAATTAGGAGAGAGAGAAGAAAACTCTTTAGCATGATGCTCTTGCAAGTTTAGAGTGGTTTTTAGTTTATCTAAACTGGATGGCTCCCACTGTTTCTCGAATCCTTCCTCAAACCATAAAAGAAGAATTAGCCAGGACTATTCTCACCGTACAATACTTGCTTAACCGTTCAGCCAGGCCAGTGTCGATACTTCGAGGGAGGTTTTCCAACGCTTTCGCGAAGTTCCTTAATTAAATAACCTCTTTTCTCTGGGGGCGTAACCCCGCTGACACCTTTCTGGACACCTACTTGGTTTATAGCATTGATCGTTAAGTGACGAATCTCCTGATAAGTAGCATATACTCACAGTAGGATCGGATCCAAATATCATCGTATGATAATGTTGAAGGAATCCTACCAACATTCATCAAACTCCAAATGGTATGCATCTCTTTGCAAATTTCAGTTTCTTTAGAAATTCCCGATATAAGTTTTTTGCCCTATGCTCTTATGACCTTGACGAAAGCCAATAAATCATAAGTCACATGTCAAGTTCTGCCCATCATTATCTTGTTAATTTGAACCCACCCGTATATACCCTTGACGAAAGCCAACAAGGTAATGCGACTGTCCCAAACCAACACATCTATCTATGTAACAAATGAATACCCAGCAGCTACCAAACACTATGTCTTGACGAAAGCCAACAAACACAGCTTGAATACTACTGACTATCCATAAGAAATGACAGAGGGCTACGACTGGTTTTGGCGAAACCGTGAACGTAGTGAACTTGATATAACCGAAGGAACCTGATAGCTTTTAAAAGGAGTGGTTAAAGCTCCGCATTTAAAAATATCTGTTTTTAAAATTAACCGAGTGGTTTCTTTTAAATTGTTCCAACGATTTAAACTTTGGTTTGTTTTTCTTTGCATTATAGATAATGCGTCCCATCATTAACCTATCATTGCAGAAAACAACGAAAATATGACGTCCTCTTATGCCATCTGCATTCGCCACTGAGTCCCGTCATCACCCGTTAGGTTACTTAACTAACGACAGAGCGGGGGCTGGGCTAGCGCGGGTGTAAAACATAAGTGACGTCTAAATAGCTATCATATATATAGATATTTTACATTCGTCTGACGCAATGATATACATTCCAGAACACAGATAAACAATATTGGATTTGCAAGCAATCTGTATTTCTTTTGAGCCTGCAAGAAAAGACAGATTACACAGTTGTGATGAATAGCCGATACCCCACCCAAGATCCCTACGGGTACGGCAAACTACCCGCCCGGCAGTTTGTGTACCCCACCTTGGATCTGTACTAGGAGCAAAAACAGTAAAAAGAAATAATACAACGGTGGCTACAACCGCAACCTGGATGTGCCCCGCAAAATAATATTACAACAAATTACATATACAGCAAATGAATTAAATAATAACCCATTTCAAAACCTCGGCTAAACACCACAACAGTCCAATACAGTTTATATGCACAAACAGATAAAACCATTACAGAAATGTGCAACCCCCTGCCAACCGACATACTAGCAGTTAGGGGAGGTTTATGAACACATTTATCAATCACAGATATAATCCAATATGCAAATACTGTACAATTTCGATCGATTAAACGGATTTAACATTGCACCAAAACTGCTCTGTAAACTTGAAACCTGAGCAAAATTAAAAATCACCAGAGAATCCCAAATATCACAGAGAACCACCACAAGAAAAATGGGTCCCTGAATCGTCAAAACGGCGGCGGATCCGCGGCGGCAACAGTGCTATGCGCCGCGGATCCGCGGCTCCGTAGAAGATTCAGGGCACCAAATTTTTTGTGTGTTCTACTACTATCATTTTAAGCTTTCTGAACATCCCTGAAAAAATTTTGGACTTCATTTATAAATCGACAGAAACATGATTTTTCGGGCTTTTCCGGTTTTGTTTTTTCCGTTCGAAATTCATACAAATTTGCAAAAAGGTTATTTATTGTTTAGCGAGGCTCTGATACCACTGTAAGTCGATGTACTACACCCCAATACTTGTGGGGAGGCGGAATTTTCAAAAACGAACTTGTTTAGTGAACAAACATCGACTAACCGCTTGAATCGAAGCTAAACTATAAATAACCAAACACAAAGTGTTTCTAAACTACTGTGTTTAGGGATTATATCTAATGAACCAACTCCTTCGTCTTTACGATCTCCTCGTCCTCCTCGGCCTTCTCTTTGTAGTAGATGATCCACCCGAGAGCAAAACTCCAAGCTTAGCCTCTAAACTTGAGGCACTAACCTTCTTGGATTGCTAATCAAAGAAGATAGATGAGATAGAGTGAGGGTTATGGATTGTTTAGTCTAACTAATCCTTGTTCTCAACACATGAGGGGTGAGGATTAGGGTTTGAAGAGAGTGAGCTTGAGGAGAGAGAATGTGTATGATATTATGAGTGAGAATAGTAAGTTATCATAATATATATGAAGCATTATCTTTTAAAAGAGAAAAGAAAATAAGTGATGAATAATCATGCTTCATAAATATCAAGTGGTGATTCATTATCATGAGTCATTAAGCATTTATGATGCATTAATGACTATGATGAATCACTCTCATGACTCACTAATCTCATTCAATGCATATGACACCTAAACCTTCTTAGTCACCATCTTCTAGAAGCTTCTCGAGTAATTACGAGAACGCCCCTCCGATCCGTAAAAATACGGAAAATCTTTAGACTGTATAAATCCAATAACCGGATACCAGTAACTGGCTTAAACCAAAGCCGACTGGTAAAAACTGTCCAAACGACGTAAGTGTGTAAACACACATACGCGTCCGAACCCTTTGTCGTAAAACCATACGACCTTTATATCGTTTCGCCTGGAGTAGGAAACTCTCTGTGTGGGACTCTAGAGACTCGACTACTACGCTGGCAGTGGGTTTAACCACAGACCGCAAGCGGCACTAGCTGTACGTAACGGTCCCCAGGTAGTTGTCGATAAGAAGGCCGATGAGGAAACCCATCCGAACTCCTACTGAGCCTGCTGTAACAATCTCCATACAGTCCGGTCCGTTCGTCCAAGACTATCGCATATCGGGCCTGTTGGGGTAAAAATTTACACCCCGGTTGACCAAGTCAAAATCAAAGTCAACCCCAAGCCAAGTGGGCCCAAGCCCAGATCCAGTAGGCCCATGCCCGGGTCGAGCCCGAACATGAAGCGGCCGGCCTCCCCCCATGCCAAGATAAAAATTTTGTAATAAATAATTTTGTTGTATTTCTTTTATTTTATTTTATGGATAAATGTAAGAAAAATAGGCATAAAGCCAAATTTTTGTAAAGCCCATGGCTTATGTGCAAAAAGAAATGGCACATGAGCCATGGGATAGGCAAAATGCCATTTTGTGAAGCCCAAGGGGCTATGTGTAAAGTGTATAGCCTATAAAGGCAAAGATAATGAAATATCTCAACAACTTTTTTTCTCTCTCCAGAAATATTCTAGAGCTGAGCTCTTTCTTCCATCTTCAAGGTTCCAAAACCTTCTTCTTTCTCTTGAATTAAATCAAGAGTTTTACTCTTCCTTTTTCAAAACAAATTAGTTTTTCACCACAAAACCCACAAAGGGGAACTTGGATCTATCATTAGATCTGAAAAAGAAGAGATTTTGAGATTTCACATCTCTTGATCTTCAAGATCCAGCAAGCAACAGGAGGAAGAAGAACATCGTTCACTAAACCCCCCCCCCCAAAAAAAAAGAGAGAAAACACACACTCAGGAGTTCAACTCCTCTCTGATTTCTCTTCTGAGAAATTTATTTTGGCAGCGCGCAGCGCAAGTGCGCAAAGCGCCCGCGTGCCGACACGTGGCGCGCGCGCTTGCGCACCAGCACGCTTGCGCAAGTGCGCAAAGCGCCCGCGTGCCGACACGTGGCAAGTGCGCAAAGCGCCCGCGTGCCGACACGTGGCGCGCGCTTGCGCACCTGCGCGCTTGCGCAAGTGCGCAAAGCGCCCGCGTGCCGACACGTGGCGCGCGCGCGCTTGCGCACCTGCGCGCTTGCGCAAGTGCGCAAAGCGCTCGCGTGCCGACACGTGGCGCGCGCGCTTGCGCAAGTGCGCAAAGCGCCCGCGTGCCTACACGTGGCGCGCTTGCGCACCTGCGCGCTTGCGCAAGGGCGTAAAGCGCCCGCGTGCCGACACGTGGCGCGCTTGCGCCTGAGCGCACAGCACCTAAGCGCACAGCGCCCAAGGTGCTGCCCCACGCATCCTTTGGATGCCCTTTTCCCCTTTATTTATATATACATATGTATACAAATGTACACATACACATACTCCGCCACTCTCCCCCTCAAAAAAATTTTCGGGCCGGGGCGCTGCCCCGAACCCCGCAAGGGGGCTGCTAGCCCCCTTGACCCCCAGCCCGCTATCCGGGTAGCGGGACCCCCGTAAAAACTCTGCGTGGCTCCCGATATATCCAAAACCCCCATTTCAAAACAGAACACACGCACACCGCACATTGGGTTCGCATGACCAGTTTAACTCGTTAATCGGAGGTTCCCTCGCCCCAAAGGCGAGGGGTAATTAACGGCAGTTTAGTCCGCGGCTGCCGGAGATTCGGATCCCCACAATCATTAAACCCCGGCCTACCCTAGGCAGGGGGAATCTGTAGTACGCCTGACAAGCGCGCGTGTATTCCCATCCCAATGGGGTGACGAAAAACACCCTACAGATTCTGGCACGCCCGGTGGGACCAATCTCTCATCCCATATTTCGGGTTAAATGTTCATACGAACTCAATCAATATACATATCGATTGCCTATACTGAAATGATGTTTTTTTTCCGTGCAGCAATCAACCTTCAACGACAATGTCTTCCCAGACGAATTCAACTTCCAAAGCGACCCCGATTCCATACGTGGTCAAGATCAACGCTCGTGTGGTTCTCCCTGCAAGCCTCAGTCGACAGTGGGAGGAACCGCCCCGCCAGTTTGGCTCCGTCATCATCTACCCTGCTGGAAGCGCTCATCTGGCGGAAATCCCGGCGGAACAGGTGGTCAAGCCGGTCCCAAGGGGCAAGAGGCCGAATGTTGTGATTGCTAAGGCACCACAACCGAAACTTAAGACGGTGTCTGAACGATTCTCTGGTGCTCCAGCGAACTTCGGTACAAAGGGCAACATCAAATGTTGCCGACGAGCTCAGGCGATGACTCCAACAAATGCACAATCGAGCGTATCTCCAAGACCCTCCATCGACCGGTATGCGGCGTCTTCCCAAAGAGCTGAAGTCTGCCAGGTGCTTAGAACAGAAAAGTTAAGGCAGAAGCGGCTCAGGTATCGAGCCAACAAAAGGGCCAAGGCTTCGGCCAAATGGAATCATGTGAAGTTCCAAGTGCAGGGTTTCCCCGCGACGACGGCTGAGTCAGACGTAAGAATCAGCAATTCCTTCGAGCCTCTGAAGTGGGTTCAGAAAAACGCCATGACCGCCAGAATCAAGAAGACAGCGGTCCGAACAGTGCCACAAAGAGACGTGTCCCCGCCCCAACAGAAAACGTACGACACTATCTCTTCAAGAGTCTATCAAGCGCTCTGTGCCGCACGAAAGCAGCGGGGCAAACCCAGAAAAGATGCGCCAGCACCATTTAAGAACCTGGTTAGGCCAGCCGCCTTCAATCGACTACCAGCTACCGAAACAAGGGGGTCAAGACAGCGATCCACGAAATCAACTGCCAATGATAGAAAGACGGCCGGATATATCATCCATACGGTCTATATGGCGGGCGGGCGCCCCAGCGACAACCTTCGCAGCAAAAGCAAGGACGGGGCCACCACATCCCAAGCCCAATCTAGCCTGAATGTGGTTGCCGCCGCCCAAGAACAGCCGCCCCTGCTGGATGAAGAAAACCCTCTCGATGAGGATGATAGGCAGAAAGACCCCTCGGTCCATGCAGAGTCAAGCTCGGACAGCGAGGAAGAGCCGACTTTCCGCCCCAGGACTGCGGAGCAAGAGCTGCTTCAAGAGCTTCGAAAACAGCTCAGGAGCAAAGATAAAGAGATGGCCAAGCTCTATTCGAAGATTGACGACTTAACGAATGTGGTGATGCAGCTTATGGCTCAAATTGCTCGAGCGCCTCCTAATCAAGCGCAAGCCGCTACTAATCAGCCGGGTGAGGACAATCCGAGGCAGCCAATGCCTGTTCCTTTGGGACCAAGACTGGTCGAGCCAAATGAAAGCCGGCTACATTCCGCTTCTGGGGACGCCTTGGCCCCAGATAGCACCATCCCGCTAACACAGGATCGGATAATGGATTTGGTCACCAGCAAGGTTAAAACATTGGTGGCCGAAGCTGAAGCTTAGAAAGAAATCGGCAGTAGTGGGCGGCCATATCCCGCGCAGTACGATCTGATTGAGTTCCCAAGCGGCTACGTCATTCCTAAGTTCGGAAGATTTGATGGAACGGGGAATGCAAACCAGCACGTCGCCCACTTCAAAGCATCGTGCGGAAATACAGGGGGCAATGACGCGCTCCTTCTTCGTCAGTTTGTCAACAGCCTGACCGGCGTCGCCTTCGACTGGTATGCGAGTATACCGGACGGGTCCGTCATTACCTTTGCCCAAATGGAGTCCCTGTTTCGGCAAAGGTTCATGAGTGTCAGTGATAAAATATCCATTTCCGACCTTGTGAGGACTAAGCCGGGGAAGAATGAAAGCAACACCGACTTTATCGCCCGATGGCGTAATCTCACAGTTAAATGCGAACCGCCGCTGGAGCAGGACCAGTCCGTCAGCCTTCTCATTGGGAACCTCAGCAATTGGATGGTCCCATTCTTGTGTACAGCGGGCCTCAAGACATTTCAGGAGCTAACCAAGAAAGTTCAAATGCTAGAACGCTCGAAGCAAGAGTCTCCGCCGGACTCTCAGAGAGACAAAACCTGGAAAAGCAAGCGGGACGACAACCGTAGAAGCGGGAGTTCCAGCAGTACCAATGTCTTCAATGCGTCCGACAATGAAGAAAAGCGAAGGGCGGGCGAATCCAAAACCAACCGGTAGCGAAAGCCATTGCTGGGAGGAGATGGGCCTTCCCTAGAGGAGAAAAAGAACAAGGTTTACTCTTTCAGGAGGGACAAAGTCCGCAAGATATTTAAAGATGCCTTGAACAACGGCCTCCAATTGCCGGAGTCGAAAAGACCCCTAGAAGCAAAAATGACCGACAATCCTCTGTATTGCCCGTACCACCGAGTAGTGAGCCATGCGATCGAGGATTGCTATATCTTCAAAGACTGGGTCGAGAAGCAGTACAAGGCTGGAGAGATCGAGCTGTCCAAAAGCGTGTTGGTGAACAATCAAGTTGCGACCGCCAACTTTATACAGACAGAAGTTGAAGCCTTCTGGGAGCAGACAGCTGAACCCGCTGCCCCGACAAACAAAACCGACTCATCGCAGCCTCCGTGGAGTACGCACATATCTAATAGGACGAAGAAGCTGCTAAAGCTACTTCAGAAAGAACCCAGGACGGAATGGGAAGGGCAAAAGAAGCCTACCAGTCCAGCTGCCAATGCAGCTCCATCAGGCTCAAAATCCAAGAAGCTCAAGAAGAAGAAAAGTGTAGCTCGGCGCGAAAAGGAGCCTGCAGGGAGATCGACCATTCAAAAATATATCGATTCCCTCGAAGAATATGAACAAAGGGAAAGAACATTGATTCAATTGAAGGAGTTCTTCCCTGTACAAGCGGCTGAAATTCTGGAGGAGTTAGAAGAAGACTCCAATGAAGAGATCCCAATAGTGACCTGCTATGCCATCCATCTTGGCAGCGACTCCGAGGATGATCTCTGTTTTCCCGAAGAGGACGAGGAGCTCACCACAAAGGCCAATCAAATCCAGCTCAGAAGCGGCAGAGCTCTACCGCAAAATCAGGGCAACCCCCCAAAAGGGAAGGAAAAACAAGTCGCTAATGAAGAAAATGGCAGAGAACCGGCCGACGAAAACATAAATCCTTCCTCAGTGGACTATAATGTCTTGGCACATCTCCGGAAGCTTCCATCTCTCCTGAGCATCTACGACGCCTTGGTCCTATCTAAGGAGCTTAGAGACGTTCTCATTCACGCTCTACAAAACCCCGAGCGGTATCAGGCTCACTTTGCGGAAATTAATATGAAAGAAGTCCAGCACGCTTTGCATGCCGCCGCAGTCACATTTAAGGATGAAGACTTGCTACTGGGAACGGCTGAGCATAATCGGCCGCTTTACGTGACCGGGTACAGCGACGGAGATCGAATTAATCGTATATTGATTGATCCGGGGTCCTCAGTGAACATCATGAACTTACGAACCCTGAAGAGTTTGTCAATGGACGTCCGACACCTGTCAAGGGAAAGGATTGTCATTCAAGGCTTCAACCAAAATTGCCAGCAAGTTCTGGGGTCTATAGCTTTGCCAATCAAATTCGGGGATCTGCAAACCGAAGCTAAGATATACGTGATTGACGCAGACACGTCTTATAAGATTCTCTTGGGGCGGCCGTGGCTCTACGATTACGGCATCATTCCATCAACTCTCCATCAATGCATGAAGTATACTAAAAATGGCGAAGAAAGACGCATTGACGGAGACATCCAGCCGTTCGGTGTGCATGAAGTCCGCTATGAAGATTCTCGGTACTTTATGAACCACCAAAATGCTAAACCACAACTGACTGAGGATAGACCGGCCCCAAGACTCAAAAGCAAATCCGCGCCGGCTGTCACTTTCAAGAGCAAAAACACCCAAGTGCGCCCGCATTTCGGTAGCGACACTGACGAGTCCGACGCTGGAAGCCCGTCCTCCCGTAAAACTCGACCTCGTTTCGGCAGCGATACAGACGAATCTGTTACTGAAGGCCCATCTAGCAGCAAAGTCCGCCCTCATCTTGGCAGCGACACTGAAGAGTCGGAGGAAGAGGACCTGCCGTGCAACAGCGATGCAGATTGGACCCCTATGCAACAAGAGAAACTACGAGAGACCTTCGAAGTTGCAGAAGGGTCCCTAGCCGTGACAAGGGTACCAGAGCAGATGTACAAAGAGCTCGATGCGTTATCAGTCTCCACCGTGGACCAGCTGAAGACTTTCTATGTTCCCGGGAGGAATAGTGGACAGAAGGGCATCCTGTTTTATGGGTCAAACCCCGTTGCGCACCCGGACGATTTGTCTGTTGCGTGCCTTCCATATGAGAGAGGCATAAGAGCCGTCCTCAATCCCAGATACTATGCGCCCGAGATGCAGGAATACTTTAAAAAGTGCGGATGCCGGTTATATCAAACGGAGTCCGAAACAAAGTTTTACGAAGGGCTATGGTATCCGCCCCAGGTCCGAGCACTCATCGATGGACGAATTCCAGATAGACGGGGCATAGGCTACATTCAACCTGATTCTAAAGCGTGCTACATGATCCATGTCGGTGAGGCCAGCGAAAGATCAAATGATGACGACGAAATAGCCGAGCCAGAAGAAGCTCCTCAAGAGCTCGAAGATGGCGGACAAGCAACCTTTGACGAGCTAACCGAGATTGACTTAGGAACGCCCGATAATCCAAGGCCGACCTACATCAGCTCGCTCTTGTCAGAGGAAATGAAAGCGCAGATAATTGCCTTGCTGCATGAGTTCGTCGACTGCTTCGCGTGGACATACAAAGAAATGCCTGGCCTTTCCCCTGAAGTGGCCGTACATAAGTTGGCTATATCTCCCGATGCTAAGCCAGTCAAACAAGCTCCTCGAAGAATGAGAAGGGAGTTGGAAGAAAAAGTCATCGAGGAAACCAAGAAACTCATCGATGCCGGCTTCATCAGGGAAGAGAAATATGCGGACTGGATCGCATGCATTGTCCCAGTGAAGAAGAAAAATGGGCAGATCCGAGTTTGTGTCGATTTCAGGGACCTCAACAAGGCATGTCCTAAAGATGACTTCCCGCTACCGGTCATGGAAATGATGGTCGATGACACCTCAAATTACGAGCTGTTCACCTTTATGGATGGCTCGTCTGGATACAATCAGATCAAGATGTCGCCTGAGGATGAGAAGCACACAGCATTTCGAACTCCGATCGGAATATATTGCTACAAGGTGATGCCGTTCGGATTGAAGAACGCAGGTGCTACATATCAAAGGGCAATGACCAATATCTTCGATGACCTAATTCATAAAGTCGTCGAATGTTATGTTGATGATCTGGTCGTTAAGACTAAAACCAAGGCCGATCATATCCAGGATCTTAGGACCGTTCTTAGCAGACTGAGGGAATTTGACCTGAAGATGAATCCTCTGAAATGCGCTTTTGGCGTGTCATCGGGAAAATTCCTGGGCTTCATAGTCCGACATCGAGGGATCGAAGTTGACCCATCAAAGATAAAGGCCATCATGGAGATGCCCCCTCCGAAGAGTCTGACGCAGCTAAGATCTTTTCAAGGCAAGCTTGCTTATATACGGAGGTTTATCTCAAATTTATCGGGGAAATGTAGGCCCTTCTCGAAGCTCATGAAGAAAGGAGCTCCTTTTATCTGGGATGCTGAATGTCAAGCAGCGTTCGAAAGCATCAAACGGTACTTGTTGCACCCTCCAGTGTTGGCCGCTCCCATTCTAAATAAACCGCTGATTCTCTACACTGCCGCGCTGTACGAGTCACTCGGTGCGCTCCTTGCCCAGAATAACGAGGATGGAAAAGAAAATGCCCTCTACTACCTCAGTCGAACTCTAGTCGGGGCGGAACACAACTATTCCCCAATCGAAAAGCAATGCCTGGCTCTAATATTTGCTGTGAAGAAGCTGAGGCACTATCTGCTGGCTCACCGGGTTATGCTAATCTCCAAGGTCGACCCGCTCAAGCACTTGATGACCAGAGCAAGCCTAGCCGGCAGAATGGCAAGATGGGCTGTCATGCTACTTGAGTTTGACATAGTTTATACTCCTCAGAAAGCAGTAAAAGGGCAAGCCCTTGCAGACTTTCTCGCTGCTCATCCCATACCAGAAGGGTCACCACTCAATTGCGAGTTACCCGACGAACAAGTGCTACACCTAGAGAATGACGAGCCATGTTGGGAGCTCTACTTCGATGGAGCCTCATCGATAAGGACCTCCAGTAAATCAAGTGTCCCGGAGATAAAAGCAGGGATAGGATTGGTATTCATCACACCATTAATGGGAACCCTACGGCGTTCTTTCGCTCTCACCGAGCCTCGGACAAACAATGAAGCTGAGTATGAAGCTCTGATAGCTGGTTTGGAGCTCGCCATAGAAATGGAAATCCGTCGGCTACGAGTTTATGGTGACTCCCAGCTCGTCGTCAACCAAGTAAGCGGTGATTATAAAATATACAAACCCGAGTTAGCTCGGTACAGAGGCCGAGTGGTGGAACTCATGAAACGGTTCACTCACATTGAACTAATGAGAGTCCCTAGAGCGTTGAATGGAAAGGCTGACGTACTCGCTCGCTTAGCCAAGGAGCTGGCTGATCCTGACATGGACGAAATTCTGATCACAGTCAGGAGCCGACAAATTCTACCCCCAGTCTCTCTACGAGAAGAGGAAAGCGCGGAACAGAAGAGCAGTCCTGCCGAAGAAGCTTCGATCATCCAAGACGAGCCCGATTGGAGAGAACCCTTCATAGAGTACCTCCGATACGACAGGCTGCCCGAAGAAAAATCTGCGAGGATTCAGCTGAAGAAGAGAGCTCTCCGATACGTGTTTGTAAATGACACGTTATACCGCAGGTCATATGACCAACTCTGGCTCAGGTGCCTGTCATCGGCCGAAGCCCAAAAAGTCATGAAAGAAGTTCACTCAGGCGTTTGCGGTGCTCACCAATCTGGCCCCAAGATGCGACTGCAAATTAAACGGCTTGGGTATTACTGGCCCACCATGATACGGGATTGCGGAGAGCATGCAAAGAAATGTTATATCTGCCAAATTCACGGTGATTTTATTCACAAGCATCCCAATCCATTGCATCCTACAGTGGCGTCGTGGCCCTTCGAAGTCTGGGGCACCGACATTGTTGGTCCAATTGATCCTCCGTCATCCAAAGGCCACCGGTTCATACTGGCTGCGACAGACTACTTCTCCAGATGGGCTGAAGCTGTCCCGCTAAAAGAAGTCAAGACAAAAGATATTCTGGCATTCTTCCAGCATAATATTCTATACCGCTTCGGTACACCAAGAAGAATCATTTCTGACAACGGGCCTTCTTTCAAGAGCTTCAATGTCTCAAAGTTCGCTACCCAGCATAAGATAGACTGGAGATATTCCTCCATCTATAATCCAAGGGCCAATGGGCTAGCCGAAGCCTTCAATAAGACTCTATGCAAGCTCCTCAGGAAAAATGCTTCAGCCAACAAGAGAGACTGGAATCTCAAGCTTCACGAGGCGTTGTGGGCATATCGTACCACGCACCGTACTCCAACTCAGTCCACTCCATACTCATTGCTCTTCGGAGTGGAGGCGGTCCTCCCCCTCGAAGTCGAAGTTCCAAGCTTAAGAATGGCCGTTCAGCATGAGTTGACAGAAGAGGAAAACGTGCTCCTTCGACTTGAAGAACTCGATGCCCTCGAAGAAAAGAGGCTCGCGGTGCAGCAAAATCTGGAGCTATACCGAGCCCAAATGTCACGGGCCTATGACAAGGTAACTCGTCTCCGCGCTTTCAAGAAAGGTGAATTGGTGTTGGTCCTTAAAAGACCGATCATCCTCAATCGACATGCCAAGGGAAAATTCGAGCCAAACTGGGAAGGACCATACGTCATTGAGAAAGTGTTCGACGGAGGATCCTACCAACTAATAAGTGCCGAGGGAGAAAGGCCTATGCCACCCATCAATGGCCGATATCTCAAGAAATACTACACGTGAATGCTCCAAGTCGCAGGCAAATTGAGCACATCAGCCCTACGGTCTGGATCAGACATCCTGCAAAACCGTATACAATCCACGGGCGTAAATGACCCCTATTTCTCCCAAATCCTGCCGGTAAGACTACTTTAAAAGTCCCACCAGCGGCAAAATTTTGTAAGAAAAAAAAAGAAAAAAAAAAGAGAAGAAGAAATAAACGGTATGTCCACAAGCAAAATGGGCACGGATGAAAACCCGAAAGGGCTCCGTGAGTAAAAACAGCAGGACTACCGGCGAGTCTGTGAAAACCCGAAAGGGGCGCAAACTCATGAAAAGAGATGAAATACACTCGCAAAGTCCTCTCGACCTTGTGAGGAGAAAACCCCTGCGTGAGATCCTTACGACTCACAAAGGAGCAACACACTTAGGAATCCTCACGATCCCTAAGGAGAAAATACACCTGCGGGATTCTTACGACTCGTAGGGAGAAAATGCTTTTATGGGACCCTCACGGCCCATAAAATTGAAAAGCCTTAGGTGATAGGGACCCAAACCTGTCTCCTTAGCCATCGTTCCCTAACGGGCAACGGCAAATGATGATTCGCTCCTGGCATTTCGCTTCAGTGTTAGCGGTGCTGATGCCGACCAAAAACCCAAATCCCAAGTCCTCCCGAGGCAAATGATGAGTTACTCCTGGCATTATTCCAGTGCAGCAATACTGATGCCAAACAAGATCCAAATTCCAAGTCCCCAAACGGCGAATGATGAGTCGCTCCTGGTACCATATTCCAGTGTAGCGATGCAGACGCCAACCAAAATCCGATTTCTCAAAATTCTCCGGCCCTACGGTGGGTCCCCAAATTGACCATCGTATACAATCCACGGGCTCAAATAATTCTCATCATACCCATGCCCCACCGTAATCACCAGTTACGCGGCCGGTCTCCGCTTTGGGAATGATGCTCCATTGATAAGACCCACTCATGTGTCCTCACGATATATGAGGAGAACAAACCTTTGTGAGATCCTTACGCCTCATAAAGGAAAAACACACTTAGGAGTCCTCACGACTCTTAAGGAGAAAATACACCTGCGGGATCCTTACGACTCGTAGGGAGGAAATGCTTTTATGGGACCCTCACGGCCCATAAAATTGAAAAGCCTTAGGCGATAGGGATCTAAACCTGTCTCCTAAGCCATCGCTCCCCAATCCCCAAATGGCGAATGATGAGTCGCTCCTGGTACCATATTCCAATGCAGCGATGCAGACGCCAACCAAATTCCAAATCCCATACCCCAACGGCGAATGATGAGTCGCTCCTGGTACCATATTCCAGTGCAGCGATGCAGACGCCGACAAAGTCCCAAAAATTTTTTCCGGCCCTACGGTCTGGATCATACATCCTGCAAAACCGTATACAATCTACGGGCGTAAAACAATCCCAATTTCTCCCAAATCCTCTCAGGGCAAATGATGAGTTGCTCCTGGCATTATTCCAGTGCAGCAATGCAGATGCCAAACAAAAACCAAAATCCCAAAATCCTCTCCATGACAGATGATGATTCGCTCCTGGTACCATATTCCAGTATAGCGATGCTGATGTCAACCCAAATCAAGATCAACAAGTCAACTTCCACTCCGACACCGCAAGAAATGGAGCAAGTCAAGTCTACCCCTGACATTGCAAGAAGCAGAGCAAGTCAAATCAAGCATCGACCGTCCACGTCGCTAAAAGGGCAGAACCGACCGTCCAAGTCGCTAAAAGGGCAGCACCGACCGTCCACGTCGCTAAAAGGGCAGCACGGACCGTCCAAGTCGCTAAAAGGGCAGCACCGACCGTCCAAGTCGCAAAATGGCAGCACCGACCGTCCAAGTCGCAAAAAGGGCAGAACCGACCGTCCACGTCGCTAAAAGGGAAGCATCGACCGTCCACGTCACTAAAAGGGCAGAACCGACCGTCCACGTCGCTAAAAGGGCAGCACCGACCATCCAAGTCGCAAAAAGGGCAGAACCGACCGTCCAAGTCGCTAAAAGGGCAGCACCGACCGTCCAAGTCGCAAAAAGGGCAGCACCGACCGTCCACGTCGCAAAAAGGGCATCACCGACCGTCCAAGTCGCTAAAAGGGCAGCATCGACCGTCCAAGTCGCAAAAAGGGCAGCATCGACCGTCCACGTCGCTAAAATGGCAGCACCGACCGTCCACGTCGCTAAAATGGCAGCACCGACCGTCCAAGTCGCTAAAAGGGCAGCATCGACCGTCCAAGTCGCAAAAGGGCAGCATCGACCGTCCAAGTCGCTAAAAGGGCATCATCGACCGTCCACGTCGCTAAAATGGCAGCACCGACTGTCCAAGTCGCAAAAAGGGCAGCATCGACCGTCCACGTCGCTAAAAGGGCAGTATCGACCGTCCAAGTCGCAAAAAAGGGCAGCACAGGATTCCTACAAAGCGGGAACCAGATCACTCCGGGCCAGGGAAACGTCTATCACGGACACTCCGTCTCAGAGACATGTCAAGCAACGACCGTCCATGTCGTAAAAAGGGCAGTGCCAGCTTCCCAAAAGGTGGGAACCAAATCAAGCCGCCTCCACGTGAAAGAAGATCCATCAATTTCATGCACACGACCTACAAATGTGGTGTGCATTTATCGATGGGGGGCAATTTGTTGGGGTAAAAATTTACACCCCGGTTGACCAAGTCAAAATCAAAGTCAACCCCAAGCCAAGTGGGCCCAAGCCCAGATCCAGTAGGCCCATGCCCGGGTCGAGCCCGAACATGAAGCGGCCGGCCTCCCCCCATGCCAGATAAAAATTTTGTAATAAATAATTTTGTTGTATTTCTTTTATTTTATTTTATGGATAAATGTAAGAAAAATAGGCATAAAGCCAAATTTTTGTAAAGCCCATGGCTTATGTGCAAAAAGAAATGGCACATGAGCCATGGGATAGGCAAAATGCCATTTTGTGAAGCCCAAGGGGCTATGTGTAAAGTGTATAGCCTATAAAGGCAAAAATAATGAAATATCTCAACAACTTTTTTTCTCTCTCCAGAAATATTCTAGAGCTGAGCTCTTTCTTCCATCTTCAAGGTTCCAAAACCTTCTTCTTTCTCTTGAATTAAATCAAGAGTTTTACTCTTTCTTTTTCAAAACAAATTAGTTTTTCACCACAAAACCCACAAAGGGGAACTTGGATCTATCATTAGATCTGAAAAAGAAGAGATTTTGAGATTTCACATCTATTGATCTTCAAGATCCAGCAAGCAACAGGAGGAAGAAGAACATCGTTCACTAAACCCCCCCCAAAAAAAAGAGAGAAAACACACACTCAGGAGTTCAACTCCTCTCTGATTTCTCTTCTGAGAAATTTATTTTGGCAGCGCGCAGCACACGTGGCGCGCGCGCGCTTGCGCACCTAAGCGCTTGCGCAAGTGCGCAAAGCGCCCGCGTGCCGACACGTGGCGCGCGCTTGCGCAAGTGCGCAAAGCGCCCGCGTGCCGACACGTGGCGCGCGCGCGCTTGCGCACCTGCGCGCTTGCGCACGTGCGCAAAGCGCCCGCGTGCCGACACGTGGCGCGCGCGCTTGCGCACCTGCGCGCTTGCGCAAGTGCGCAAAGCGCCCGCGTGCCTACACGTGGCGCGCTTGCGCACCTGCGCGCTTGCGCAAGTGCGCAAAGCGCCCGCGTGCCGACACGTGGCGCGCTTGCGCCTGAGCGCACAGCACCTAAGCGCACAGCGCCCAAGGTGCTGCCCCACGCATCCTTTGGATGCCCTTTTCCCCTTTATTTATATATACATATGTATACAAATGTACACATACACATACTCCGCCACACTCTCCCCCTCAAAAAAATTTTCGGGCCGGGGCGCTGCCCCGAACCCCGCAAGGGGGCTGCTAGCCCCCTTGACCCCCAGCCCGCTATCCGGGTAGCGGGAGCCCCGTAAAAACTCTGCGTGGCTCCCGATATATCCAAAACCCCCATTTCAAAACAGAACACACACACACCGCACATTGGGTTCGCATGACCAGTTTAACTCGTTAATCGGAGGTTCCCTCGCCCCAAAGGCGAGGGGTAATTAACGGCAGTTTAGTCCGCGGCTGCCGGAGATTCGGATCCCCACAATCATTAAACCCCGGCCTACCCTAGGCAGGGGGAATCTGTAGTACGCCTGACAAGCGCGCGCGTATTCCCATCTCAATGGGGTGACGAAAAACACCCTACAGGGCCTAGGGGGCGGCAAGCGTCAGTCCCCTAATAGCGGTATAAGTCGTGTCGGAGCGAAGCCCATTACACCCTGAGAAACTACTGGAACCTACCAGCAAATCTCGCTTTCCCTGGCCAGGGACTTTGCGTAATGGCTCTCTGACACAGCGCGATATCTACTCCCAATACCGGGAGGGACGAATCCTGTCTAACCGCCACTGCCTCCAAGTGCTCGGGACTGCACCCAACTGCTACCTGTTTGCACGACTCCTTTGAGCCGTGGTAGGGTAGCAATCTAAGAACAGTGGGACACACTCGAGGCGAAGTAGCAGTGTCAAGTCTGCGGACTATGCTGTACTCATGTCACCTGGGAACTGTTCACTGACGACTGGTATAAAACCAACCAACAGTTCCCTGTGAGTCCTGTCCGGTGTACCCGTAACCTAACGAGCACCTGCATACTATCTCCAGTACGACGTACTGACGGCTGTGGGACAGACCATCTCCCCAACTGGGATGAGAAGCGTACACACTAGTCTACTCCGGAGTATCGATGCTCTGTCTCGATAATCCAACGACCAGGGACCTGAATAAGGATGTGCTTGTAGACTACCCAGCCCCCACTAGTGTGACTGCCATCACAACGCTGGTAGACAAGCAAGATCCTAAGAGCTCTATCAATACGTACACTCACATATTAAGATAGAAAAACCAAGTAGCATACTACCATGTTTAGCAAGACTGTTATATACATGTGAATATCCCAAGCTTCCATTAAGTAATATACAAACTAGTATGATACAGTAATGGCCTTCTAGGGCATAAACACTAACAGAGGGCATGTTGGGATTGCAGCGAATGGTAGGACAGTTAGCTGAAGCCACTTTAGTACTGAGACAGGATGCGACACCGACCGTGGCAGAGTCCGAGGTACAGCCTACGAAGACGGTAGCACTTGTAGATACGAGAGTGATGGAGGTATCGCTTGCAGAGTTCATGAGATTGAGACCTCCGGTATTTACAGGGATCGATATAGCGGAGGATCCTCAGTCCTTTCTTGATAGGATGGCGAGGATTGGTAGATTATTGCGATGTTCTGATGCGAGGTCAGTTGAGCTGACTAGCTTTCGTTTAGAGGGACTTTCACAGGAGTGGTGTGAGTCGATAGAGAGAGGACGAGCTACGGGTCTTCCTCCGATGTCGTGGACCGAGTTTTCCGATGTCTTTCTTGACAGATTTCTTCTACAGAGTGTGAGAGACGCTAGAGCTAGCAGTTTTGAAGCGTTGCGAAAATCGACGAGTATGTTGGTGGCAGATTATGATTTACGATTCACTCAACTGTCACGCTATGCCCCATACCTCGTACCTACGGAGGAGCTTCGGGTGAAGAGGTTCATAAGGAGTCTGGACAGGCAGTTGTTTCTGGTTATAGGCTCCCAGTATTTTGATACGTATGCGCAGGCCATGGATGCAGCAATACGATTGGAGGAGCGTTTGAGCGAGGCAGTGGTTGCTTCGGAACCAAAGAGGAGTAGACCGTTTAGGCCGATGACTAGACAGTTTGGCAGAGGTAGAGGCAAGTACCCTCCAGGCCGAAGTTTCGAACGAGGTTGGACCCAGGGCCAGATGTTCAGTTCATATCCCGAGGATCAGAGGACCCCATCTACATGTTTTAGTTGCGGACTTCCAGGACATTTTGCGAGGGATTGTAAATCTCAGAGAGGGACCGTTGTTCCACAGGTTGCTTTACCCCCTCCACCCTCTACGCCGATGGCTCTACTTCCGCCCCCAGTTGGCACTACACGCCAGACAGTTGTACCACGAGGTCGAGGCTTTATAGGACGATCTCAGGGAGGTCGAGGAGATAGAGGTAGAGGACGACAAGATGCGGGCAGGGGCCAGGCACGAGTTTTTGTGCTAACTCCACAGGATGCCCAGGCATCAAATGCAGTTGTGATAGGTACTCTTGCGGTATGTTCGTTAGATGCACATATTTTATTTGATCCCGGTTCTACACATTCTTATGTATCTTCACACTTTGCACTTTCTTTGGGGAAAGAGTCGTCGTTGTTAGAGTTACCATTAGTGGTGATTACCCCGGTGGGAGATTCTTTTATAGCTCGGCACGTATTTAGGTCATGTTCTGTACGATTGGTGATAGAGATTCGCTGGTTGATATGATTCTCCTGGATATGTTAGATTTTGATATACTTCTTGGTATTGATTGGTTGGCCGCTTGTCATTCCTATGTAGATTGTCGGGGGAAAGCGGTTAAATTTTGTTTTCCGGGAGAACCGATATTTGTTGTGTAGGGAGACTGTAATATAACTCCTGCCAACATGATTTCTGCTCTTTGTGCGGGACGACTCTTGAAGAAGGGTTGTCATGGGTTCTTGGCTTTTGTTCAGGACTTGGGAATCGCTAAGATTCCATTGGACCGGGTTCCGATCGCACGAGAATTTCCGGATGTGTTTCCTACTGAGTTACCAGGATTACCGCCCGATCGCGATATTGAATTTTGCATCGACTTGATTCCAGGTGCGGGGCCTATTTCTATACTACCCTATCGGATGGCCTCGACGGAGTTGAAGAAACTCAAAAGCCAGTTGCAAGATTTGTTAGATAGAGGACTTGTTCGTCTCAGTGTATCACCGTGGGGAGCTCCTGTCTTATTCGTAAAGAAGAAGGATGGTAGTATGAGACTGTGCATCGACTACCGACAGCTGAATCGCGTCACTGTGCGAAATAGGTACCCATTACCTCGTATCGATGACTTGTTTGATCAGTTGTAGGGAGCTAGCTACTTCTCAAAGATTGATCTGCGATTAGGGTACCACCAGTTGAGAGTTCGGAAGGAGGACATTCTGAAGACTGCTTTTCGTACCCGATATAGGCACTATGAGTTTCTGGTGATGTCGTTCGGACTCACCAATGCCCCAGCAGTGTTTATGGATATGATGAACCGCATTTTCAGGCCTTTCCTTGATCAGTTTATCATTGTATTCATAGATGATATCCTTGTTTATTCCCGAAGTCGGGAGGAGCACGAACAGCATTTGCGTATTACGTTGCAGACCTTAAAGGAGCATCAGCTGTTTGCAAAGTTCTCCAAGTGTGCTTTCTGACTAGATAGTGTGGAATTCTTGGGTCACGTAGTTACAAAAGATGCGATATGTGTGGACCCGAAGAAGATTGAAGCAGCACTGGCCCAGACCTGTGTCAACTACAGAGGTTCGGAGTTTTTTAGGTCTGGAAGGTTATTACCGACGCTTTGTGCAGGATTTTTCTCGAATCGCTGCCCCGTTGACCGGATTGACTAGGAAGGAGGTTCCATTTCTGTGGACAGATGCATGCGAGCAGAGTTTCCAGCAGTTGAAGACTCGCTTGACGACTGCACCTGTATTAGTTTAGAGTCCCATGTAGAAGTTTCCTGGTTCAAGCGAAACGAAGTAGGGCACATATGTTGATATGTGTGAGAGCCTGATTAAATACGAGTATTTGATACCGTATTCTAATCTGGTGGTTATTTGTTATCAGTTAGGTATATGTGACATAACCGGATTATTGAATCAATTGTTGATTTGATAATGTGATATACAGATAAATGATATTAGTCGGTTACATGTGATATAACCGGATTATTAAATCAAGTGTTGATTTAATAATATAATATATATTTATATTTGATATAATTATATATTAACTAATATTATTAGCTCACTAATTATTCTTCATAATATATATATTGATATATATATATATGATATATATAAATATATGAGTTTAATGGAGGAAAGGTGTCATAGGAGAGAATTTTCTCCTATGGCGTCGGAAAAATCCACCCTCCATGATTTTTTTCGACGATCGGCATACATCACCTCCATCTTTATCATATAAGATGTGGATACACAAAATTTCATGTGATTATACCATTTTTTCACCGTTGATTTAGTTGGTGCAAAATTAATGGTTTACCGACAATAGAACATTTTACATTGCTAATTCAATGGTGAAAAAGTGGTGGAATCACATGAAATTTGGTGTATACACATCTTAGATGATAAAGATGATGATGATGGATGCCAATCGTCGGAAAAAATGGTGGAGGTTGTATTTTTTCGACACCATAGGAGGAAATCCCCTCCTATGGCCTCTTTCATCCATTATTCTCTCTCTCTCTCTCTCTCTCTCTATATATATATATATATATATATATATATATATATGAAGCATGGCATGAATTTTCTATTTTTATGAAAATAGAAATTAGGGTGGAAAAATGGGGATGCTTTTTGTGGTATGGAGCAAAGCATGGCTTATTCTTTTTTATATTCATTTGCTTGCACTATTGAAGCATGGCTACAATTTTTAATTTTTGAAAATTGTATGCTTCAATAATGGGTGAGCTAAAAAAGAGCCATACTAGACTCCATTCTTCACTTGAATTATTTTCCTCACTTGAGCTTCTTACTCTCTAGCTCTCTCAATTTTCTTCACCTCCTCCTCCAAGCTCAATCCCTCACATGAGTTGTAAAACCTTGAGCTTGTGAAAACCCTAGTGAGAAAAAAAAAACCCTATTTCACCATCCTACACTAGATTAGCACTTTGGTTTAGTGTGTTTACTTCACTAAAGAGTTTAGTGAAGAGGGAGCTTGGATTAGCGAACTTTAGGTGGATCATTTTCGGCACGAAGGTCATTGAAACAAGTTCATTCAACCTTCAAGTGGAGCATAGTGGAGTCATAGGGACTACAATCTGGAGCTTTAGAAGAGAAGGACACGGTCTACAAAGGTTGTAGCCATCTTTCTCTTATATTAGTTTTTGTTATATCATAGTTAAACCATAACCATCTAGTTTAAGATCTTGATTAGTGTTGATTAACATCCCGAAAATTTTTAACATGGCATGCTTGATGCTAGTAAAACCCAGTGGTGGTACTAAGAACACTTTCAGATAGCCCCCTAAATTCTTAGGGGTGGTAATTTCAAATCTCTAATCTCTAAAACTTTGTTTCAATTTCTGTTTCTAGATCTAAAAATGGCAATCCTTGAATTGATTATGGATAGGAATTTCTCTAGAATTTTTAGTCAATCCCCTTATAATGATTATTTTCATGATAGGATTATATCTAGAGGATAGGAATTTTTAATTTATGATCACGCATCCACCGCCATACCATCGCTCGTACAAGAATTTTATCAAAGTATTCTTAATTATAGCAGGAAGATGATTTCATTTACGTTGAGTGGCGTGGAGAGCAAAAGATTGTCGATGTGGGTATGATTAGAGATATCACCCATATTCAACCATCCGTGGGTAGGAATGATTTGTTAAGAGTCGAGAATTATATTCCATGGATGGGCGAACATTGTCAAAAGAGTTGTGAGGGTAGTATTGTTGCAACTTCGGTCTATAAAAATGTGTTTGCCGCTAGCAAATTTTTCACTTTCAATGTGCTAGGAAATACACAACATCAAAGCACACTTCCCCGCCCACTTTTGCATCTTAGTTACGTGCTTATGAGAAAAGACTATAATTTTTGCATTTGTCAACAACTTTTAAAATCAATTGCGAGTGTGGTTGCGCATGAAAGAAAAATTACCCACTTCCCGTTCTTATCACTCACATTTGTCGTATTTTGATGGGAGAGAATGATTTTATGGTTTATGCTAGCACAACAATCCAAATTCCTATAAAACATGAACGAGACACACAAGGGTATAAGAAGTGCGAGGGTGTATGGGTATTTAGAACTGAACACGAACAAGGGATTCACGTCGAGTCATCCACAGATGACGATGATGGCGGTGTGGGTACCTCTGCAGATATTCAACACAATCCTTTGTGGGATAGGCCTGCACCTAGATCACAACGATCCTTTTTTAAGAGGGTGTGGAAAGAACTTATGACGATAGGCTGTGTGCAAGAGCAACATGCCAAATGGTTAGCTAGCCTTGAGCGAAACCAAGAAGAATTACTTAAGCGAAGTCGTAGTCAGGGAAGGGGCCGCGGTAAACAGTAAGGGCACTGTCAAGTTTAAGTGTGGGGGTTGGTTTTGTACATAGTTTTTCATTTTCTTTGTAAGTTTTTTTATTAAAAAAAAAGAAAAAGAAAAAATATTAGAAAATTTTGAAAATAGAAATGAAAACGTGAAAAATGTATATAAAAGAGAGAGAGAGATTTTTAGAAAAATATGATAAAAGGATGTGTTGAATGGATCCAGTAATAAGTAGTCATGAACCTGTTCCAAAAAGTCGAGTGATATGAAGAAGTTACTGGGTTTGAGAAAAGAAATCAAAGCGGAGCCTTTTCTTGAGTCCAACTTAGTGAATATACACCCTACAAACTGCGCATACACATATCTTCAAGCTCGGGATCACAGGGATACCATGACATATCATTTTTTTGAAAGCCTCGATATGAAAGAAAAAACAGTATTTGAAGATAATCACGAAAAGAAAAAATATCGCTAAAAAAAGAAAAAAATTATATATAAGTTTGGATTGTAACTTTCTTAAGACTATGAAAAAATAGAAAAAATATACAATAAGGGTGCTTTATCACCCGGTGCCTTAGACTAACTGGTCTGGGAGTCACTGCTAAGCTCGAGTCGGTTACAAGACTAGGCTTATATGTATAAAGCTACTTACGCCTTAAAATTCATACATTCGGTAATCGTTTGATTAGTTCCTAAGCAAGTATTAGTGGTCGCATGAAAGGTGTGTGAGCAAATCCATCCATACTTAATAAACAAAAGTAGTATCGAAGTAATTAAGGCAATGGTATGATTGCTTGAACTCTTGGAGTGTAAAGATGACATTTTTACACACACTTAGAGGTATAAGATTGATGTGTGGAGGAGAGATGGGTAGAAAAGATTGGAATGATACGGAGGAAGTAACATTCGGATTTGATCAAGGCTATTAAGTTATGGTTCATGAACACTGAAAAACTAGTGAAGTTTAAAACTCTTCATTTTCATATTTTTCTTGATCCGTTACTATCTTTATATGTAGTTTTCACGCTTTTATTTTGTTTCCCTTATTTTATTTTCATTTTTGGGAGTTTGTGGGCAGTATCCACTGGAAACCCTCAGGAGACAACACTCCTCCTACTAGGGACACCTAGGAGTTGAAAGGCTTGTTGCATGCGCTCAATGCAATCGCATGCCTGCAAAAGGTGCATAGGAATAGGAGTAGGAATAGGATTTAGTTAGATTGTAGTTTAGTTTAGTTTAGAGTTTGAAACCCAAGATTTGCTCAAGAACTAACAAAAGATAAGTATGGGGGTATTTGATAAGTGCAATTTATTGCACAATTTTATATCACATTTATCGTTTATATTTCATATTTTATACTATTTTTGGTGTTCTTGTGAATAAATGCATATTACAGGACTTAATTGTAAAAGGAAGGAAAAGTGTGGTAAAGTGAAGATAACGTGCGTGAAATGTATTTCATAGGGACAATCAGAAATATCAGAAGACGCAACAAACTGCTTACGTGTGTGCGATGGAAATCAATTCGGAGCTAAATCAAAAACCAAGAATCAATTAGCAGTTTTGGAACAAACTCGGGAAATCTAGAGATTAAAAAAAATATTATGAAAGAAGCCAAAAACTGCCAAGCCCTAATTTTTCGGCTGAAATGACCCTAATAGAAGATTCGGCCGGTTTTCTGAAGCTTATGAAGTCCAGATTTTTAGCGACGATTCATATTTTTTAGTTATTCTGTAAAGTTTGTTCCAAGTTTCAGAAAAGACTTTATAAACTCTTGTATAGTCTAGATTTTAAATCATCTCTCATTTGGCAATAACTTATTTATATTTCTTAAAGAGATCAACTCTATTGTAAGTTATTTTACTATAAATAAATTTCTACTTTTTCCTAATATAATGCATAACTAATTTTCTTTTCTAGGGTTTTGTGTTTATTTACTCTGTTTGGTTGGATGCTCTTATTGCTTTCTTTTCTTGTGTATAATAGTTAATCTCTTGTAATTTAATTTCTTCTTATTTAAGTTTATCATCTAAAAAGCTAATCTTTTTAATGATAGTTGACATCTGTAAATAAGATTAGGAGAAAACAATAATACCAAGAAACTCATTAGGTTAAATTATAGGTTGACGCCCTAGAGATCTAATGAGGGAAGATAAGAGATGATTTTAATTAAAAGAAATTAAAACTAGGTAGTTAAGGGTGATCTAGGTTATTCGATAAGATGATAAAAGTAGATTGATCATCTACCGCTATTAATCGAGGATTAAACATAGATTATTTTTAATTAACTAGAAAAGGGTTCTAATATTTCTATCTAAATGATATTTTTATAATTGATAGGTTAACTTTAATAACATTAAATTAACTTATGCTTTTATAGGATTAATAAAAAACATATTAAATATAGATCTAGAAAAGAAGTATCATCTTTTAAACCAACCAATAGAGATAAATAAATACAAAACCCTAGATATTCCTTTTATAAGTAAAACGATCTTTTTAAATTTTCTTGCTTTTAAATTTCTGCGTTTTTAAATTATTGCAATTTTATTTTATTAAAAATCAAATCTTTTCTTTAACTTAGTTTAAAAGCAGTTAACACCCCTTTTCTTGGGAACGATACTCAAATACTATTAACTATATAATTGTATACTTGCGGTTTAATTTAGAGACTATAAAAATCTCTATCAGCAGACATCCTTTACGAATCCAGCTTAATAATCAACATCCGAATCCTCATTGGTGAAACATGTCCATAGCGTATCTCAAGAGCCTCCCAGAGTCTCTGCGCTATTGGATAGTTCTCAAACTCACCAATGAGATCGTTTCTCATCACGGCTAATATGATATACCGCGCCGAACGATTATTTTGGACACATTTCTTGTACTCCTCTGCAGCCTTTCTATTCTGCTGAGTGGAGTCCTGATCCGATTCAGGCGTTTCTGCCTCAGTACAATCTTGCAACTCTTGATCATTTAGTAAGAAGCGGATCTTTCGACGCCAGTCGAAGAAATTATCACTGTTCAACTTGTCACCCTTGGTGAGATCGGCGATAACAGATTTGAAAGTCATCTGATCAGAAAAATAAAAACATTTATAAGTGCATTAAAACTATAGGTAAATAATGGAGTACCGTTTTTTCCAAAAGAACGCTTCGTTTTCAACCCATCTTAACAAAAATAATAAATTTTACAATCCAAAAAAAGAGAAGAAAGCCAACGGCCCCAACCACATCCTTCAAAAATATAAAATTTAAAAATCTATTAAAATGATTGCATGACGGAATACAGATTTCGTAGAAACGGAATAGATTGGGTAGTTATATCCAGACTCTCTTCTCCTTTCGAAATCTCCTACTTAAAATTTATCAAATTAATGCAGCATGCGTCTTTTATATATGTAGTATGCTATTCACATCACAAATACATCAACCAATCTAATAAAATTTTACTTTTTATTAAAACTACCCTATTTAATTTTGTCCGTTTTATTAGGGTTTTCTTTTATTCGTGAAATCTGCACATACCCCAGACGCTCCCACTGGAAAAACTACTCATCAAATCTCCAAGATTTTATGTGAGAATTAAATTTTTGAAACATTTGGTGAGAAAAATAATTTTCAAAAAAAAATATAACTCTCAAAGTTAAATTAAAACTCTCAACTAACCCAAAACTTGAGTAGCAAATTCCTAAAATAAGAAAACTCAAAAAAATAATTTTCTAGAATTTTCTGGCATTTTTTTAAAAAATTTGAAAATTTTCGGAATAAAATCATATCATTTTTTATTTTGACTGTGCATGCCCGGCCAGAACCAGCAAGCTCGGCCTTCGTAGTTCAGATTTAAATCATAGTAGGGTCAGCCTAGCCATGGCTTGCACCCGCAGGCCTTGCCTATGGGTAGGCGCAGCGGGTGGGCTCAGGCCCAGGCATGTACCGTACCCGCAGGGTGGGTTCTAGCCCGGTTATTGCCTGCAAGCCTATCCTGCAGGTAGGTTCTAGCCCGGTTATTGCCCGCACCCGCAAGCCCAGCCTGCGGATGGGTTCGGGCCCGAGCGTTAGTCCCTTATCAAAATTCAAAAAATATTTGGTTCTCAACCAAAATCCAGAAAAAAAATATTTGGTCTCATACCAAAATCCAAAAAAAAAATGTTCTCAAGGTTAGGGTTTTAGAAAAAAAATTGTGACCTAGCCTCCATTAATGCTCATCAAATGAGAGAAATTAAAATTTTCTTTTCACACAAAAAATTCAATCTTTTCAAAATTTATCTCATTTTTGTTCCACGGATTATTCCACATCAACGGACAAAAAAAATTCTACATCAAAGCGTCATAAAAAATAAATCTAATCTATAGTGATGCAATGATGCAAAATAGATTGAATTTTAAAGATCCATCAAACGATAACCCTAAAAGTATAGATCTGTCATTAAAATAATTTTAAAAAATTTGATTTAGGTTTAGATTAAAATAAACGCAACTTTTGAATCGCAAATATTTTCAAAAAACATAGATCTATAAAATTACGAACGTGGACATGCATGGCTCTTATACCAATGTTCACTTTAGGTGTATAGATACAAAATATACAATCAAGCACCGCGGAAATACATTATATCTATCGTACAGGTTACCAATATACCTGATCTGATTTGTATGATCGTCCCCCTTACACGTCACGTTGTAGATGCAATCACTTTCGTCTCTACGTAACGACCGGAGAGAAACCACACTTGGAAGAAACGAGAATCCCCCAATTGATCATGCCGCAAGTCCGCCCTTAGTAGAAGAGGATGAAGAAGGAGACGACGGCTCTCTAGTTTCTCTCTCTTAAAATAACTCTCCATTTCTCTTAAGTCTCATGCATCATAATCCATCTTCTATGAAACCCTAACCTCCAATATATGAATATATAGGTCACCCACTCATATGGTCGGATATTGGGCTGGATCGGGCTCAATGGCTAACATTAAGACATGCATATCTTTTATATTATTTAGCATTTATCTTTTTGTATTGGAGTTTACATGTATTATACGTATATTACATATTTGGGTTTCATCTTGTGGACTATATATAGAGATATGTATTGTACATTGTATTTTTATCAATCAATAATATTATTTTCCTCTTTTTCCAAATCGACGATTTCTAACAGATGTCTGTGGGGTATCTTTCTACTAGTTGCACTAGCCAGATAGGCACATGCCCGATTAGCTACTCTTGAAGGAGAATTCGGCCAAAGAAGAAAAACAAACACTAGTAATTAAATGTTTTCGTGCTTTTTCCCCTTTCGGTTGTGACATGTTTTGAACTTATGGTTTCTCATGATCGCCTGACTTTTTGTGTGCACCCGGTGTACTTCTCTGTTCACGTTTTCAAATGAATAAAGTTGGAAGTTTGTGTCTTGTGTACTAAATGCTTCTGTGCTTCGTCATCTGCGGTGCGGGTACGTGATTAATATATGTTTCATACAATTAACGCATATTTATATTAATGCCTTTCTCGAATGGATCTCAAGACTAAAACTATGAAGTCCTTCAAAATTAAAGTTGTAAAATTACAATCCTAAGTTCTTACAGATTTTTTTATTAATTTATTAAGGGTAAATTTCACTAAAATACCATAACTTTCAAAGTTTTCCAGATATGTAAATACCATGAAATTAACACACGGTTTGCATGAAGATACCATGTGTCATATCACCAAGTTATGTTCTTTTTATCATTTTGAATTTACATAACATCTTGATTCCTAAACTACCCTCTAAGTAATTTATCTAAAAAAATGTTGAAAGCAGATGGTATTTAGTATAATTCACTTTGCTTGCATGCAGGTTCTTACAATTTCTAGTTCCATTATTGTAAGAATAAAGCTAGTGACCCTTAGATCAAATTAAAATAGAGAACGGACACAAATGAAGAGTTTGAATAAGAAAATTCTATGAAACATTATATGCATCTTAATAGCATTAATTAGTGTAGCGAAGAAGTCGGCAGATTTCATTCTACGGACATGGAGAAATAGGCGTCATAGTCCTGTATATCAAATTATGCAAACCTACCGCGAACTTGTCTTTTACTCGAAAATTCCCTAAGGGGGTGTTATATATTGAACTTGGATTCTAATGTACGAGTTGGACAATTAACATTGTCGGACACTTTTTTGTATTTGGATTTGGATTCGGACTTATGTTTGGATTTGGATTTGTACTCGGACTTACATCCTGAATTTGGATTTGGACTTGGGCTTACGTGCTGAATTTGGATTTGGACTCGGACTTTCGTGGTGAACTTGAATTTGGATTTAGACTTGGTATGAACTTATTTGATTTCTTGCATAATTTGTATTATGACTTTTACTTCTACGAGATTTTTTGTGAAATAAAAATTTTATTATTTAGTTTTATAAATGTGTAAAGTTTATCAAAATTAATTAATTATTATTTTTAATATTTAAAAAAATTTATTAATAACAAACAAGTCCATCATCATCAATAACTACATACTAACCCAATATTTTTAAATGTGAAAAGATAAAAATAATAAAGATTAATATAAAATATGGAATAACCTACTATAAAGTAATTTTTGTGAATAATTTAGTAAATAAGTTTTGTTAGGGATCGGTCGTAAAGTCGTGACATTCGCGGACCGCGGCGGAATAACAAAAACAAATTTTTAACTAACATTGTATCTTTCCATAGCCCAGAATCAACAAATACATTGCAATTGTGTAAACTAGAAAAACCTAGAGAGCAAGTCTAAAGGCTATAACCTTTGTAGCGTGTCGGATCTACATCGGAAGGTCAAAGCTTGACTTTGCGAGCTCCCGAAGAGTGTACAAGCCGACCGTCTCGCCGTAGATGATACACGGTGAAAGAAGACCGTCCGAAACTCCATCATCATCATCAAGTAAGGAAACCCCTTTAGCGACTTGCTATGTGTAGAGAGAGGTGGTGTGGTCAATGAGTACTTTCTCATTTTCCATTTCCCTCTCAATTGCAACATTTGCCATTGGAGAAGAGGGCAAGCTCAAGAGCTTGTAAGAAGAAGAAGGTGAATATTGATGGAAAGAAAAAGAATTACCCTTACTCTTTTCTAATCCCATTTTCTATTTTAATGAAACATGAGACATGTCTCATTCCCACTCTCTCTCCTCTTTGTTGTCACACAGAGAGAGAGGTGGGACCCACCCACTAATGGTTATATATATATATATATATATATATATATATATATAAAGAGAGAGAGAGAGGTGGGGGGGGATATATCATATATATTTGTCTAAAAGGAGAAGCAGTATATGTATCCTATACACACACACACATCATGTATCAAATACACGATAAGCCATCAATATCATTTCAGTATCATATACTGAAGAGAGTGGGTGTATCATATACACTATATTATAAAACCGCAACTCATATACAGTCATCAAGTCAACACTTGACTTAATATTCCGGTTTTTAAACTGGCAAGTATCATTCAGCATTCTATTAAATCATGTATTTAATCGGACTCCCGCACGCCACATCAACATTTTGCTCAGGCAGGCACTTTCGTTGCGAGACTCTAAAGACCTGTCAATACGCTGGCAGTAGGTTAAACAGGATCATATCCGAAACACTTTCAGATTCAATTCCCTCACGGATTAACCCACAAGCACGTCAGGGGTACTAGCTGCATGTAACGGCTACCCAGGTATAAGCAAGATAAAGGCAGGTCGACGAGCGAACTCATCCGGACCCTACAAAATTTATAAATGACGAATACCATATAGTCCGGTCTCTTCGTCATAGAGTATCATATATCGGGTCTGGGGTGGGAACCGTCAGACCCCCATTAACCTGATAAGTCATGCGACAAAGGACTCATAACCTACCAGAGATACAACCGATAACACTTATCAGTTTATCTCCACTAAGGTGGTCACCAAATTCTGGTTATAATCGAATTCTGCACAGCATGATATCAACTCCCTATACCGAGAGTGACGAATCCCTTCGATCGTCCACTGCCTCCATGTGCTTCGGAACTATACCCAATTAAAACCTGTTTGCACGACTCTTTTGAGCCGTGGTAGGGTAGTAATCAAAGTATAGTGGGAACACACACAAGACACCATGGAGATCTCAGGTCAAGGGACTACTCTATACTATCTTCACCATAGAACTGCTACCTAACATTATTATAATATCATCTAGGAGTTCTCGGTGAGTCCGTCCAGTGAAACTTATACTCATATGAGCACCTACATACAATCTCTGGTGTCAAACACTAATGGATATGGGATCAGCCATCGTCCCGTACAGTGTCTAGAAATGTATATACTAGTCTAAACTGGAATATCGATGCCCAATCTCGATACTCGTATGATTAGGGACATTTAAAGATGTGCTTATAGACTACTAGGCCCCACTAGTATGATCCCTATCATAGTCCTGGTGATCAAGCAAAATCCTAAAGACTTTATCTTATGTATTAGTGATACGTGATAACGAGCAAAACGTACACATGACAGATAAATACAAACCAGATAGCATACTATCATCTAAAGTAAGACTGTTCTCCGTATAGGTCCTTCTTCAATGCAATAATTGCCTTGAGAGAACCTATATCCAAAAATCTTCCACTAGCACTTAAGGCTAATTATTGCGGCATCGCATACTCAACTTCTCTATTAACAGTTTCGCAAACTGCGTTCGAGAATTAGCCTCATTAAGTGGATCTGCTACAATATTTCTAACTATATCTCTTTACATCTTAACTTCATGGAGATAAACTATCTCCCGAAATGAGCGATACCTACCATAGAAGTCTGTTTAGACAGCTAATGTGACCATGTTCATAAATGGACAAATTTATCCAAACAACTTCTTATAATGTATCCTCTGCTAAGTCATAATCAGCATACAGCGCCACGACTACCCCAGTATTCTCTTTGGAACTCTTTCCAATATACTGCTCCACAGATGAGGGTAAACTAATAACTCACGACAGATCATCTGTCATCCATATCACCTTGGAAGCTGGAATCGATAACTGCCTTCAGATGGAGACTGCCATTACCATACACGAAGAACGTCTCATATGTTCTTCATTGCTTCCCTTTGTTTCTCCAGTATTAGACTAATATCTACTTACTATATCAAGTGTAAAAGTATTATCTGGTTTGATACATGACATCGCTTGATTGACTCAATTGCCGAAGCAAGTAGAATGTCATTCATGCGAGTCTCTCTCCTCATCAGTTCAGAAGACATCTCTTTAGAGAGGGTGACTCCACCACATGCGGTTACACTACCGTGCTAGAAGTCATCCATTCTAAATCCCTTTAGAATAGTGTCTTAGTACCCAAATAGGGACACTCTCTATCCTACTAGATCTATCACCATAGACCCAGTCATCAAAATCTTAGAAATATTATCCAAATTCTGTATGGAGAAACGAACGCGACATCCAAAATTAAACTAAATTGTAGCATAGGAACATCACGTCTTATCAAGAGTTTGTCATCCACATCTTATATGATGAACTTGACAATACTCCTTACATCCTTGTTAAAAATTCTAAGTTTATCTATAATTTTGATAAAGTCAAACACTTTCACCGTAACATCAAAAACAGATGATCCATTTTCGCTATGCGTGCTATAGTCTAAAATTAGACTTAAGCAACTTGCACACTTACCGCTGCTCCTACTAACTACAAAAATTCTTGGTAAAGTCATATACACGTACACTTCTAAAACTTCATTTAGAAAGACATTATAATCATCCACTTGCCAGATATCATAGTTATGGAAAAACATCAGTGTCAAGTTATATCCGTATGGATTTCAGCACAGATACTGAACTAATAGTTTTATCACAATCCACACCAGGTATTTGATGAAAACTTTTTATTACAAGTCTAGCCTTATTAGGTTACTATCTTTCCATTTACACATATCTCGAAAAATCTATTTGCTCCTTATAGGATTTATCCATTCAGGAGCATCCAACAAAATCCATATTTTGTTGCAGTTCATGGAGTCCAACTTGGATAACTTGGCATCCAGCCATTATCCAGAAATCAACACTTCCTATAGCCTGTTGATAACTAGTAGGGTCATCATCACATGATGCAAAACTCCCTGTCACCGTCTACGAGAAAACCGAAGTATCTCTCGGGTAGCAGAAGTCACCTACTGAATCAGCGGAGTGGCTAAGGTTTGTCGGGGCAATTGAATCTTTAGGCTCTTCTAAATTTTCAGTAACTTTTTGTGGTTCTAGAATCACTTCCAGTTCTACCATACTCCCATTAATTCCTTTTGCAAGAAATTCTTTTTCTAAAAAGGTGGCATGTTGGGAAGAAAACAACTTTTGATCCCGAAAATGGTAGAAGTTAAACCTATGCGTAAGTTTGGGATAACCCAAAAACTTCAGATTACCGAAACCTGCCTCAAGTTTTTCTAAATTATGGTTTTAAGCACAAACCAGATAACTCTATAACATAACAAGCTTAAGATATGAACCCATTCAATATCACATATAGAATCAGAGGCACTAATTTAGATAGAACCATATTCAATCGGTATGAGGCTGTTTCCAGTGCATATCCCCTAATGGAAAAGGGCCATTCAACGTTACTCATCTGAGAGAGAATCATATTCTCAAAACAGAATACCGAGTGCCAACCCCATGTCCATATATACATCTGACATCATACATCAATATGTATAAGTCACTAGAATTCAATAACTCAAATTCTGTGTGTTGTAACTTGAATAACTGTATTTTGGATAGATAAAAAAACAAAAGATTGTCGTTACGCAAAACCAGGTGATTTTCCTCAATAGCAACAATTGCTCCAAAATCCGATATTGAGGATCAAATCACCCTTTCTCAATTCTCTATTCCTTCTCAGCATCTGCAACGCCCTACAGATGTGAGATTCTAATCCGGTATCTATATACCCAGAAGTCTAAAGTTTATTGAGAAACGGTTTTCCAAAACAAACACAAAGGAAAATTGAAACATTAAAATGTTTCAAAAGGTTGGCTGGGTATTCGTAGTAATGTCTCTTCCACTGCCCAGGCTCATGATAGTAGTTACAATTTTCTTTTCTTCACTTCCATCCTTTTTGATGTCTCTCGGTCTTACCTTCTGTATACCTAATTTATGCTAATCTCTTACCCTTCCTTTCAGCTCTAGCCTCGAAATTAGAAGAAGAGTGTCCAACAAGGGTAACTAGTATATTCTCCCTTTTTAAGGAGCTCTCGAAATTGAGCTAAGGTGGGTAAGAGAGACAAATTAACAATTCATCTGCTTCAAAACCTATGGCCATTCTCGGACTGAAACAATTTCTTCGAGTTCGTATCTAGCCATATGATGACCTTCCAAGCAATATGGATCTCTGTACCGGATACAGAGCGTTCTGGAGATAGAAAAGGGGGAAGTAGGATAGGCAAGGACATATGTGACTATGTCGTGGATTAGGGCAACATAACATTCCAAAGCCAAAATTTATAATAAGGTTCGGTTAACTTGGTTAACGAGTTTTAGTTTAAGGTAATTCTTAGGTCACCGCCAGAGAGAGAGAGAAACACTCAACGTGCACTTTATCAAGATTAAATTGGTTTATTAATTCATCTAATCAGAATGGCTCCCACTGTTTCATCGAATCCTTCTTCAAATCCTAAAAGGAGAATTAGCCGGGGTCATATAAACTCACAAGTTCGCTAATTTATTAGCTAATTGTGAAGTGAAAATCTCTCGAGAGTAACTCTTACTCATAGTGGAAATCGGGACCCAAACTATCATATAGAAGGTATGCAATCTCATTATAGGTTTCTGAAAGTGTACGCTAGCACCACCATGAGGTTCTAATGACATCAAGCATGCAAAATTCAAATTTTTATAGGTGCTAATTTACACTAAACAAGATCGTTAACTGGATGATTAGCGTTTTAGGTTTGATATGAACTAAACTATAAAGAAATGAAGATGGATATATCCTCTTAGATCGAGTCCTTCACTTCACATGCTCCGTGTACTAGTCCCGCGACTCTACTAGGCTCCACTTGAGGGTTTGGACGAGCTTCCTCCGATGACTTTCGTGCCGAAGATGATCCACGCGAAGTCCCTCCAACTCAAGCTACCTCTACACTAAACTCTTTTAGTGTAGAAAATACGCTATACTTGATCGCCAGTCAAGTGTAGGATGGTGAAGTAGGGGATTTGGTTTTCTCACTAGTTTGTTCAAAGTTTCATGGTTCACATCTCATGTGAGGGGTTGAAACTTTGATGCATGTAGAGGAGGAAGAAGAAGATGAAGAGGAGAGTGTGAGCTCAAGCCAAGAAAAAATGAGCAAAGACTTAGTAAAGAATGGCTTGACCCATTCACTTATTGAAGCATCCATTTGTTTCAAATAAACAAATGGAACCATGCTTCAATAGTGAAGTGAGACCAATATAAAATAATATCAAGCCATGCCTCACCCATGCTCTTCATTTTCCACCTCTTATTTTCATTTTTCACAAAAATAAAAATCATGCCATACTTCATAAAGTGCGTGTGTGTGTGTATCGCATATATATCAATATATATATGATGAAGAATAATTAGTGAGCTAATGATATTAGTTTTAAGATATAATTATATCAAATATAATATATATCACATTATTAAATCAACACTTGATTTAATAATCTGGTTATATCACATATGACCGGCTAATATCATTTATTTGTGTATCACATTATCAAATCAACACTTGATTCGATAATCTAGTTATATCACATATAACCTAACTTGATAACAGATAACTGTCAGATTACAATACGGTATCACGTACACGTATTTAATCAGGCCCACACATATCGCATATGTGTCCTACTTCGTTTCGCTTGAACCAGGGAACTTCTATGTGGGACTCTAAAGACTCGTCAATACGCCAGCAGTAGGTGATGATCACATCAGTCACCTACAAGCCATCAGCGGTAGTAGCTGGACGTAACGGTTATCCGGGTATTGAGCGATATGAAGATCAACAAGCAAGCTTGTCCATACTCTCTATGAAGCCTATCCGTAACACTACCGTACAGTCCGATCTTTTCATCTGATATGTCGCATATCATGTATAGGGGTGGTAAACACCAGACCCCAGTAACGTGATAAGTCATGCCGGTGTCTGGCCAATAACGGTTCGAGAAACTACTGATAACTCTTATCAGTAAATCTCAGCAGTAGCCCTGGCCAAGGACTTCCAGTTACAGCCAATCGAGCATAGCGCAATGATTGATTCTATTTTAGAGTGTGTGTAGTAACCGCAATCAATAACGGTGTCGCGTGTAGCTAGACCGGGATGAGTACGGGTTGTCCTCAGGGATATGTGGAATCTTTTAATATTTCTTTAGACGTGTTGATTAGGAAGAGGAAGAAGAATAGATAATAGTGAAAAATAGTTATAGAATCTAGATCTACGTTAAACACGGATGTAGAATATAAATCTAATTTAAAGACGGATGTAGATTTTATATCAGAAGAGGGCTTATAGGATTCGTTAGGATTTAGTAATCCTGGATGACTAATAAAGATAACTCCTTTTATCTTTTGATAGATTTAAAACTAGATTGATAGTGATGAATGAGGATTAGGGTTCTTGGAAGAAACTAGGGTTTCCACACTATTGACCCTTGTCCTTTCATTGATCTCTATTCATGTCTAGCCCTTAACAAAACAATTGTTAATGTGATTTCAAATCGCGGTCGAGACTGGCAATAAATTGGTAGCACGCGCGATAAGGATGTTAACGATTCTTTTGCTAAAGTTATAAACTTCATAAGACGTAAAAGAAGTTAAAATATTTTCTCATCCATTGATCTACCATAATCCTACGAACCCTATCAAGCGGAGAATTACTCACGCATGATGGAAATAGAAGAACGGATAAAGATGAAATTCAAAATGTAACTAAATAATTAAACTAATTAAACTAAAGATCTACCTTTATTAATCAACTTCAGAAGTACAAACTTCAAGTTTAGATTACAAGAGGAAGAAGAAGTTGCTCTCGATCTCTGCCTTGTCGGATGTAGATGTTCCGTCGAATCTCACGTCGCTTTATCAGGTCGAATCTTGGACCTGTTTTGGATCACTTATTCTTTGACGGTGATTAGCTTGTGTAAAAGATTGATGATTTCTAAGTTTAGCCCTTGGTCCTTTATAAAGCCCCAAAACCAGAAACCAAAGATCCCCAGAATTAGGGTTAGTTGTAGCAAATCCAACCTGAAAATCCTAACTCCTGATTCCGTGAATCGGCCGTGGATCCACCGCATATTGCATGGTTTGGCCGCAGATCCGTGATTTGTAGGTGAAATCTTCGGTGTAAATTTCTGGGGCTTTATTCTCGTGACACATGGAGATTTAGTTGATGTCTGTAACTTGAAAATATTTTCTGAGTCTCTGCAAATATTGATTCTTCGATTTTCTTTAATATTTCGGCAGATTTTTGATTTCCGACATCTCAATATTTCGATCTCCTGACCTGAGCCAAAGCTTGCACCATATCTCAAAAAATAATGTTAGTAATATTTGGTATTTTTGAGATATTATCCTAACCAATTTGATATGATATTATATTTTAAGAATATTGATTAAGGTTATTTAATATGATATGTATATTTAAATTATCAAAATATTATATAAATATTATATGCATATTTTCCTTCATAATGTTAATTATAATATATAAATATATGAAAATAGTACTTTTACAGATAAACCCTCATATGTGTTATATTTATAATAAACACCTTTAGATATTTAAGAAAAGTAAGGAAAATGTCATATCAAAAGTGCGATATTTTCGAATGAACACGCAACATCATCCCTCAATACCGGGAGAGACGAAACCCCTCCTATCGCTCATTGCCTCCATGTGACTCGGGACTGTACCCAAATCCGCCTGTTTGCATAACTCCTCTTGAGCGTGGTAGGGAGAAAATCAAAGTACAATGGGAGAAACACAAGACTCTATGACGATCTCGGATCTACAGACTAACATGTACCAGTTTCACCAGAGGACTGTTATCCGACGATAGGTATAATACCAATTAGGAGTCCTCGGCGAGTCCGTTCGGTGTAACCATTCTCCAATGAGCACCTGTGTACAATCTTTGATGTCACACACCAATAGTTGTGGGATCAACCATCGCCCTCTAAGGGACAAGAAACATACACACTATACCAAAAGTCTCTCGAATAGCATCTGGGGGAGGGCCTCGGTGAATGGATCCGCTGTGTTATCCTCTGTGTCAACTCTCCTGACCTCGATCTTCAGGAGATCAATCATCTCCCTGATCAGGTGACACTGTCTAAGAATATTTCTGGATCGCTGACGGGACCGGGATTCCTAGACGAAAGCCACAACTCCATTATCGTCATAATACACAGGTACAGGATGCCCAATGGTAGGAACCAAGTTCATCTTATGAACTTATTCATCCAGACAGCTTCTTTGGCAGCATCGTTGGTAGCGATATAATCAGCCACTATCAACGAGTCTGCTACGGTATATAGTTTGGAACCCTTCAAACATACCGTCCCTCCACTGAGGGTGAAGACTGTTTCCCCCCAATAAGAGAGCAAGGATCTGTTCAAAATTTGAACTGAGGCAGTGCCTCACGCGCAAACCACGAGAGCGCCAACACCAAGAGTTAAAAACTCTGAGGAGCGCCAGCGCGCCACGTGCAAAGCACGAGAGCGCCTGCGCCTCACGTGCAAAGCACGAGAGCGCCAGCGCGCCAGCACGACAACCAACAACTGTGGACCGCAACGACCTTAAACTAATAACGGACCGCAACGTCCTTAAACTACTGTGGACCGCAACGTCCTTAAACTAAACCATCACCTCAAAAATGGTGATCTGTGGACCGCAACGTCCTTAAACTAAAATAATAGAGCCCAAATGCTCTTTCGTCGTATCTAAATGATCCTAAAACCTCGTTAAGTAGATCTTAATCTAAAATTAGACTAACGTATCCTTAACAAACATTTAAGTTGATTTTAATCTCAAACGAGATTAACGATCCTTAAATCAAACCAAACCCAAATCTAAGAAAATACGGATTTGGACTAATCCACGCCCTACGGACGACAACATAAATTAGTCTCCGTATACAATCCACGGGCAACCAAAAATAAAATAAACACACACAACACGAACTGAACATTTAGAGCAGGAGAAAGTGGTTATCGCTACGCGGTAACGTAATTAACTGCAAGGGCTTGCGCCTGCAGGGAAGAGTGTCCCCACAATAAAAAAAACCCTCGTAAACGAGGGGGAATCTGACGATGTCTGCTACAACGGTCGCATCCGTCCAAACCTTCAATATACGGTGTCATAAATCAACTTGGCATCTTCGAAGAGGTGGACGGATAAAACCAAATAGCATCTGCCCCCAAATTCAGACAAGAGGGCACACGCGGTCCCGCCTCCCGTTTTCGGCGATAAACAGATTCTGGTGGAACCTTTTCCTCTTTCCACTCCACACTTCGTGTGTCGTGTTCGCGAACGAATCGCGGTTTAATATGGTTGCCCCTGGATTTGAACTACTAAGATTTGGTGTCTTGCTCCTATGCAGAAGAGAAGATGACATTGATGGCTTCCAACTGCACCAATTGCAACAGCAACTACCACTCCGTCCCGGCTGGAGGAGTGATTTATGGGCCCCAAGAGGCCTCTATCTTTGTGATGCCAGTGGAGCAAGTGACTAAGGACACCACTGGACTGTTCTTCGGGACTATGCTCCCTCCAATGAGCTTCAATGCTTCAATGCCATCACAGGAGGCTCCAAAGAAGTCGATCTTCGATCAGCTTGCTACTACCACGGCCCCACTCAACGGGTCGTCCAATTCCAATGCCTCAGTCTTTAACAGACTGGGCCAAGGCTCCAGTGGGCCCGTAAAGAAGCCTACGATACCTGAAAGAGTTATCTCGAAGCGGATAGCCATTCCAACTTCGGTAGATGAAGTCGTTAGAAGGGATTCTCCTGCTAAGGGATCGGTCTTCGCAAGACTGGCCATTCCAACTCCTGCTACGGGTGAGGTTGTTACAAGTGCTTTCCCTATTCGAAAGTCAGCCTTTGCAAGATTGACTATTCCCTCTCGGCGGACGTCTGTTTTCGACAGGCTGACGCCGACAACAGCCTCTCATCAAAGCAAGGGGCATGAAGAAGCCGCTCCAACAACAGAGATGGTCCCGGCTGCACGACATGCTCGACGTCACCTATATGGCTTCCGGAAAAGAGGAAAGCCGTGCTTCCGGGGGTTATCGACCACTTACCCGGTCAGTAACAAAGGCTCATGAGTAACAACAGAAACTCCAGGAGATGCTAACAAAGATGGCCACACTTACTGGGCAGAAGGAAAGCCCGGAAGCACCGTCGGATCAATGCCAGGAGCAGGAAACCGACGCCAGGTTCCTCCGAAGAATGCTCGAAAAGAAAGATAGAGAAGCCGCTAAACAAGCGGCTAACATAAAATAAATGTCACTCATATTCTAAGATATGATGGGGATGATGATCCAACCGGACCCTCCTGTTGAAGATCCCCCGATAATCATCGAAGACGACAGAGGGGAGACATCAAATCCTCTTCCGGCTTTATCAGCAGCCAGGGAGGAGACGATCTCGAAAGATGCGGTTGATGACTGCATAGCTCAACAAATACGAGCTCATCAGGCAAGCGAAATTGTTGGCCAAGTCGTTAGAACTGGGCGACCATATCCAGGCTGGTATGATCAAATTAAGTACTCGCCAAGATATATGATCCGTAAATTCCATGTGTATAAGGGGATAGGCAATCCCCATCAGCACGTCGCTCAGTTCAGGGCTCTATGCGGCAATACAGGAAGCGACGACAAATTTCTACTTCGCCAGTTCGTCGGCAGCTTAGCGGAGATAGCATTTGAATGGTACTCGGAGCTTCCGAATGACTCCATCAAAACATTCATAGAAATGGAGTTGCTATTCACCCAGCGTTTCGCAAGCGCCAGCGAACATACCCCGATCACGGCATTGATCAATGCTAGGGTGAAGCCAGGAGAGACTTGGGTTCAGTATGCAATTCGGTGGCAGAATTTATGGTCGAAATGCGAACAACGCATAGAAGAAGCTCCTGCAGTGGGCATGTTCGAAGAGACCCTCGATCCGTAGGAAACTATAGCCCAATTTATGATGTTCTTCAAGTCGAACACTTTCCAGGCCTTGATCGACAAGCTGGCCCAAATGGACCAGATGGGCCATAGACCGTCCTCCTCGAAAACGGAGCTTCAAAATGAAAAGGGAAAAGGGAAAACGACCTTCGTCGCCAACGCTCAGCAACAGCCGAGTGATCCGAAACTAGCTGCTCTCCAAAATGATAAACAGGGATCACTCGGAGAAAAGATGAGACGTCCTTACTCATTCTCTCGGGATAAAACGAGAAGACTGTTCAAACTGGTGGTGCACAACAAGCTTATCACTCTACCAGATCCGAGACGCCCACTGCAACTGTTCTCGCCAAAATTTTGGCTCACAACCTGCTCCCTTATAAAAAATAATAATAAAATAAAAAATGAAGGGAAAAAAAACTCCATATGCAAAGAATGTAACAAATGCCTCAAAACCAAAAGTTAAAACATTATGAAGCAGCGCTTCAGATCCAGCGCTAGGCGCGCTGCGTGCCACATGTCAAACACGGATGCGCTAGCGCCAAATGCGCTGCGCCCTAAACAGCGCGCCACGTGCAAAGCATGTGTGCGCTAGCACAGGCTGCGCTGCGCACTACGTGTCAAACGTAGGTGTGCTAGCGCAAAGTGCGCTGCGCTCTAAGCAGCGCACCACGTGCAAAGCACGGGTACGCCAGCGTTGGAATTAAAAATTCCCCACCGTTAGATCAAAAGATCTAATGATAATAAATCATTAATTACTCAGAATTAAAATTCTGTTATGGAAAGATCTTTCCAATCTTGTTAAAAACAAGAAGATTGCCTTCTGTAAAACAGAAGCCCTAGGATCAAAGATCCAACGGTGGGGAAACATCCCTAAATCAATCAGAGAAAGATCTCTTTAACTGATTTAATAAATCAATTTGCTCTATATAAAGGCCCTAAGACTTCAAGTCTGATATGGAGAAACCCCCCTACAAATTTTGAGAAAACTCAAAAGAAAGAGAGCAAGCTCTTGAAAGAAGATCATTCCTTCAAGCTAAAAAGAATGGTTCTTGAACAAAGAGATGAAATCATTTCATTAAAACAGAAGAATTATCTTCTTAAAAGATCATAGATCTATAAAGACCAAGGTATTTCATAAAAGATCAAAAGATCTAATCATAAAAACAAAAGAAGTATTTACTTCATTCACAGATCATTGATCTACAAAGGCAAAGCCCTTTCAAAAAATAAGAACTGTTGTTCTTGAATCTTGAGGCAAAGCCTATTTTAAAAAGAACATAAACTTGTTCTCTGATCATAAATTTGATCAAATGCGCGTTGCGCTATTAGAAAGTGCCTTACACTCATGAACTGCGCTTCTGCGCTCCTTGGACCGGCACTCAGCCCCAAAACGTGCCACGTGTCAACTACAGATACAACTTACGCTTTGCGCTTCTGAAACAGCACACTGCGCTCATGGGCTGACGCTCAACGCCAAGCGCGCCATGTGTCATTCACCGGTGCGCCACTAAACTAGCGCAACGCGCTCATAAATTGAAAGCGCAATGCGCTTATAAACTGACACATAGCGCAGAGCGCGACACGTATCCTTATCGTGCGCGCTACTTGGCAGAAGCGCAATGCGCTCTTTAAATTGGCCCAAAGCGCCTAGCGCGCCACGTGGCGCACTGTCAGAACACACATTGTTCTGATGAATGCTATGCATTCAATACAAGACAAAAAAATGTCAGGATCTAATGCTCGGCATTATTAAAAGGGCCAAGCCCAAATAAAGGCTCAATAGCCAGAACAATAAATGTTAAACATTTATTGGACTTAGCCCAAGTTTGGCCATAAGTCCTCAACTCATATCAATTGAGCCCATATGCTCATAAACCTTTTAACAGACTTTAGTCCCAAATTGGACTATAGATCTCCCAACCAAAATTGGTTCAAGGGTACATCTCTGAACTCCTCTGATATTTGTCGTTGTAATCCTTCAACGTCTTCAGAGAGGTGACGGATCCCGACAGCCATACATTCCACAGACTATGTTGTCTTTAAACTGGACTGTGGGGTCCTTAAGCCTATGGATTACGATGTCCTTAACCTGGACTGTGAGGTCCTTAAACCCATGGACTACGATGTCCTTAACCCGGACTGTGGGGTCCTTAAACCCATGGACTACGATGTCCTTAACCCGGACTGTGGGGTCCTTAAACCCATGGACTACGATGTCCTTAACCCGGACTGTGGGGTCCTTAAGCCCATGGACTACGATGTCCTTAACCCGGACTGTGGGGTCCTTAAGCCCATGGACTATGATGTCCTTAACCTTGGACCACTATGTTCTTAAACTGGTAATCGACTGCAATGTCCCTAAACTAAACAATAGAGCCCAAATGCTCTTTTGTTGGATCTAAACGATCCCGTTAAGTTGATCTCAGTTTAAAATTAGACTGACGTATCCTTAACAAGCGTTAAGTTGATCTTAGTTTAAAATTAGACTAACGTATCCTTAACTAACGTTTAAGTTGATCTTAGTTTCAAATGAGATTAACGTATCCTTAAACCCAAACCAAAACCCAAATCTAAGAAAATACGGATTTGGACTAATCCACACCCTACGGGCGACAGCATAAATTGGTCTCCGTATACAATCCACGGGCAACCACAAACAAAACAAACACCCGCGACACGAAGTGACCATCTGGAGAAGGAGAAAGTGATTACCGCGATGCGGTAGCGTAATTAACTGCAGGGGCTTGCGCCTGCAGGGAAGAGCGTCCCCACAATCAAAAACCCCTCAAACGAGGGGGAATCTGACGAAGTCTGCTACATCGGCTGCATCCGTTTAAACCTTCGATACATGGTGCCATAAATCAACTTGGTATCTTCGGAGAGGTGGACGGATAGCACCAATTAGCATCTGCCTCGAATTTCAGGCAAGACGGACCTACGCGGCCGCATCTCTGTTTCGGCGGGGAAAAGATTCTGGCACGCCTGGTGGGACCTTTTCCTCTTTCCATTCCACACTTCGTGTGTCGCGTTCGCGAACGAATCGCGGTTTGTTAATGGTTGCCCTTGGGTTCGAGGTACTAAGATTTGGTGTCTTGCTGGGTGCAGAAAACAATGGCGTCTACTTGCATGAAGTGTTCCAGCTGTAATTGCAACTCGCGTTCCGCCTCATCTGGAGGCATAGCTTACGGGCCTCAAGTGGCCTCCCTGTTTACAATGCCGGTGGAACAGGTCACTCAGGCCACCACTGGATTGTTTTTCGGGACCATGCTCCCGCCAACGAGCTTCAGCGCTCCTATACCAACACAAGAAACTCCTAAGAAGTCGGTCTTTGATCAGCTTACAGCTACTGCAGTCCCTCTCAACGGGTCGTCCAGCTCCAGCGTCTCGGTCTTCGCCAGATTGGGCCAAAGTTCATGTGGGCCCATGATGAAGCCTGCAATTCTAGAACAGGTTATTCCGAAGGGGATAGCCATCCCTACTCCCGAAGCCGTCAAGAAGGCTTCTCCTGCCAAAGGGTCGGTCTTCACAAGACTGACTGTTCCGGCTCCCACTCCGGCTCCCGTTCCTGCTCAAAAGTCTGTCTTTGACAGATTGGATACCGCTACTCAAGTGACGTCGGTCTTCAAGAGGCTGGTACTGGCAGCGTCTCACCTGAACATGGGGCAAGACGAAGTCACCCCTCAAGATGAAACCATCCCAACAGCTCGACGCGCTCGACGTCGCCACTGGCGCCGAGTAAGGAAGGCTGGGGGCAACTCCCCTTCTGGGTTACTCCACCAGCCCCAATGGTGGAAGTCAATGTTGCTGTTCCAACCGGGAACAGTTTTGAACTGCTGAACAAGGTGCGCAAGAATTCTCCTACCGCCGTACTGAAAAGATCTCCTCCACCGGTGGAGAATGTTACAGAAATAAAGCCGGATCAGCCCCCTCAACGGCTGTCCTCCAAAGTTTACAAAGTCTGGCGACGGGTCCAAGAGTCGATAATTGATCAAGACTATCCCCGTCAACAGAAGAAGCTGAAGGTTCAACAGGAAGAGAACCGTCCTGTCAAGCCGCAAAGGACGACAACTACCTGGGTGTCCGCTGCAACGGCCTCCTCAACGTCAACTGCTCAAAAGAGAAGGAGGCTAGAGAAAGCCCCTGTGACTACGGCAGATCGCAAAGATGCTGAGCCCAAAAGCCCCAAGTCTGGAGGCATAATGGTGCATACTGTTTACATGGCTTCCGGAAAAGAGAAAAGCCGCGCTTCGACGGGTCACCGACCGCTCACCCGATCCGTGACAAAAGCCCAGGAGCAACAAAAGAAGCTTCAGGAAATGCTGACGCAAATGGCCGTACTCACCGGGCTAAAAGAAAGCCCGGAGGCATCATCAGAGCAGCGTCACGAAACAGAAACCGATGCTGAGTTCCTACGCAGAGTCCTCAAAAAGAAGGATAGAGAAGCTGCAGAACAAGCTGCTAATATAAAACGAATGGCACTTCTCTTCCAAGATATGGTCGGGATGATGTTACTGCCGGAACCTCCAGCTGAAGACCCTTCGATCATTATTGAAGACGACAGAAGGGAGTCATCGAACCCTCCTCCGGCTCTATCAGCATCCAAAGAGGAAACCATTTCCAAGGCCGCTCTCGATGACTATATTGCTCAGCAAATACGAGCTCACCAGGAGAATGAAGCAGCTGGCCAAGTCGTCAAAACTGGGCGTCCATATCCAGGCTGGTATGACCAAATAAAGTATCCGCCGGGATACACGATCCCTAAATTTCATGTATACAAAGGGATGGGCAATCCCTACCAGTATGTCGCCCAGTTCATGGCTCTTTGCGGCAACACCGGGGGTGATGATAAACTTTTGCTCCGTCAGTTTGTTGGCAGCTTGTCAGAGACAGCGTTCAAATGGTATTCTGAACTTCCCAACAATTCCGTCAAAACTTTTGCAGAGATGGAGCTACTATTCACCCAGCGTTTCGCGAGTGCTAGTGAACGCACCCCAATAACGGCATTGATCAATGCCAGGGTGAAGCCTGGAGAAACATGGGTCCAATATGCAATACGATGGCGAAATTTGCGGTCGAAATGCGAGCAGCGCATCGAAGAAGCGCCGGCGGTGGGCATGTTCGTGGGCACTCTGGACCTCAGGCAATTATTTCCCAATTCATGATATTCTTCAAACCAACTACTTTCCAGGCCTTGATTGACAAACTGGCCCAAATGGACCAGATGGGTCATAGACCATCTCCTTCAAAGACGGATCCTCGGAATGAAAAAGGGAAATGAAAAGCAACTTTCGTCGCCAATACTCAACAACAGCCGAGCAACTTAAAGCCGGTTGTTCGCCAAAACAATATGCGTCCACGCCTATCCCTCGAGAAGAGGCTAGGACGTCCTTACTCGTTTCCCCAAGATAAAATGAGGAGACTGTTCGAGCTGGCAGTGCGCAATAGACTCATCAATCTGCCAGATCCAAAACGTCCATTGCAGCCCAACGACGTCAACGATCCCAATTACTGCCCCTACTACCGAGTATTGGGACATCCGATCGAAGACTGCTATGTCTTCAAAAACTGGATTGAGGACTAATACCAACAAGTCAAATTCGCATTATCGGAAAACTGGAAAGTGAACCCGCCGCAACCTCACGCCCCTAAAAAAGTGGACGTGCCGGGGGCATCGTGCTCATTCATAAGGGAAGCCCCATGAGGAGTTGTTCTTTCGGCAAAGACGAAAAGAATGCTGAAGGATCTCTAAACGTGCCCGGCAATCAGGTGGAAAAATCCACTGGAACCCGAGATCGTCGAGCGAATGCTGAAACCGCGCCCAACTACAAAAATTGGTGGTGATAGTCAAAGCGTTCGCACCCAGACGTCAAAGTCTTCGAAGAAAAAGAAGAAGACCCAAAAGCCCATAAAGCTTGATAACAAGCGCACAGACCTGCAAAACCAGATCGACGCTCTGGAAGAATATAACCAGAAGGCGCGGACCCCGGTCACACTCCAAGAATTTCTCAACAATATCCTTGAGAATGGAGATGACGAAAATAACGACAGGGATGACTCGTCAAAAGAATCTGAGGATTATATGGCAAGTTGCCACATGATCTCTCATTCGGCGTTAACTAATTAAGAAACGCACTCGGCGATAGAAGACAGCATAAAAAAGCTGGGGCAGGATCAAAGCCAAAACCCTTGGAACCGTCTGACGAGATGATCGACTTGGTACTGAACGAAGCCCGTCAGAAAAGCAAAGCCAATCGAGAGCGTGAACTGGCTATATTCAAAAAAGCCAAACACCGACGACTGGAGGAAAAGGTCGAGACACCCCAACTGGAGCAAAGCATCCCTACTGCCAGCAAAAGCAAGTTTAAAGTAAGGAAATGATTCGCTGGGGCCCTGGCAATAGGAATGAAGTTACCCTCTTTCAAAGGAAATTCCCCTGGCAATATATGTCTGGATGAAGCAGACATACATCCTAACTTCTGCCTATACCATCAGAGGATTGCACACCCTACCGAGGAGTGCATAGCCTTTAAAAACTGGTGGCAGGGATATGTTGCCCATCGACGACACATTCAACGAGTGAGGCGCAAGGCTCATTAGGAACAGAAAAGCACGACGGATGAGCACGAAAGAGCTGCTGGCAACTGTCACATAGCCGACACCAAAAGATCGCAAGTTGTCACCTTTGGAAGCGACTCTGACAAAGAAATCTCCCTCAGCCCTCTCTTCAAGGGGTCCACCTCCAACACAAAACATGCGGAGATTTGCGGCAAAATCTAGCTGCGTAATCGTACGATATGACCGAAATGTCGTTAAACTACTACCAATCCGCGGCATCCCCAGGCTGACGTGGTTATAAAAAAAACGGTATGTCCATAAGCGAAATGGGCACGGATGAAAACCCGAGAGGGCTCCCTAAGTAAAAACAGCATGGCTACCGGCGAGTTTTGTAAAAACCCGAAAGGGCGCAATCTCGCTAAAAGACACTTGCAATGTCCTCTCGACTTTGTAAGGAAAAATCACCTGCGTGAGATCCTTACGACTCACAAGGGAGCAACACACTTAGGGATCCCCACGATTCCTATCACACTTACGAGATCCTCACGACTCGTAAGGAGAACCCTCTTATGGGACCCTCACGGCTCATAAGATTCAAAAGCCTTAAGCTACAGGGATCTGAACCTGTTCTTAAGCAGCCACCACAACCTCCAATTCTGCCCTACAAGTGGCTCAATGTTGACCCTTGTATACAATCCAAGGGCACGAATAAACATTTCCCTAACAAAGTCCCATCCGTGACTAGGGATATGTTTGCACAGTGAACAGCCCTTATAAGTCCTCTCGGCTTATAAGGAGAAAACACTCTTGTAAGATCCTTACGACTTGTAAGAGAACACACACTTAGGAATCCTCACGATTCCTAAGGAAAAAACGCACCTACAAGATCCTCACGACTCGCAGGGAGAAAAACTTTTATGAGACCCTATGGCTCATGAAGTCAAAAGCCTTAGTCGACATGATTCTAACCCTGTTCGCTAAGCCACCTTTGTTCGACATCGACAGAGGAAAATGATGATTCGCTCCTGGCAATATTCCAGTTATAGCGGTGCTGATGCCAAAATCGGTGTCTAATTCCAAACTTGCGGCGAAAAGCTAGCGAGCCACACATGCATACAAAATAGCCGAAATGATGGGACAACTTGCAACAAAATCAGCAAGTAAAAATGTATGCGTGCAAAATAGCCGAAATGATTGGGCACCGCAAAAAATAGCCGAAATGATTGGGCAATCGCGATTTTCGCGATATAAAATGCTGAAATGATAGAGCATCGCGGAAAGTAATAAAAAAAATGAAAAAAGTGAAACTTTATGCCCTACAGGTGATATCACATCAATCCCTGTATGCAATCAAGGGGCGCAAACAAAGAAGGAATCACACCTTCCCTCCACAGGCTTTATCAGAAAACGAAGCCAAATCTCGACGGTGCAGGGATAGCCTAGAGATCATCAACAACGTTCCTCCCCGTTCCAGCAGGATTCAAACGCTGTAATCAACCCTGGAGCTACGGCAAGTCCCTACTCCAAATCTCGATGGTTCCCAGACAACCTAGAGACCACCTCGGCATTCGTCTCGTTACAGCAGACGCAACGTCAGCAAGGCGGAGTGATGGCAAAATCCCAATTCCACCTCAGCATTCGTTTCACTACACCAGACGCAATGTCAACAACGGCGTTCTTTCGCAGTCCAGCAGGATGCAGATGCAACGTCAATGAAAGACCTCACGGTCAAAACAACAGAGCCATGGCAAAGTACCTAGTTCCAGGTCTCGATGGCCACATCTACAGCCTGGAGACCCACAACAGCGTTCCTCCTTATTCCAGCAGGACTCGGACGCAACATCACCAAACGGAGCCACGGCTTAGTCCCTAGTTCCAAATCTCGATGGTTCACAGACAACCTAGAGATCACCTCGACATTCGTCTCGTTACATCAGACGCAACATCACCAAACGGAGCCACGGCAAAATCCCTAGTTCCAAGCCTCGACGGTTCACCAACAACCAAGAGACAACCGCGACATTCATCTCGATACAGCAGACGCAATGCCAGCAAACGAAGCGAAGGCCAAATTCCTAGGTTCAGGGTCTCGACGGTAACTCATATAAAACCTGAAAGACTATCGGAGATCATCCCACACCAGCGCGGGGTGGTCACCACCTCGACGTTCGTCTCGATACAGCAGACGGGATGTCACTACAGCATTCTTCCTCCAGCAGGATTCAGACGCGACAATCAAACAACGGAGCCACGGCAAAATCCCTAGTTCCAAGACTCGACGGTTCACCAACAACCTAGAGACAACTGCGACATTCGTCTCGATACAGCAGACGCAATGCCAGCAAACGAAGTGAAGGCCAAATTCCTAGCTTCAGGGTCTTGACGGCAACTCATATAAAACTTGAAAGACTATCGGAGATCATTCCACGCCAGCACGGAGCGGTCACCACTTCAACGTTCGTCTCGACACAGCAGATGAGATGTCACCACAGCGTTCTTCCTCCAGCAGGATTCAGATGCGACAATCAAACAAACGGAGCCACGGCAAAATCCCTAGTTCCAAACCTCGACGGTTCACCAGCAACCTAGAGACAACCATGACATTCGTCCCGATACAACAGACGCAATGCCAGCAAACGAAGCGAAGGCCAAATTCCTAGCTTCAGGGTCTTGACGGCAACTCATATAAAACCTGAAAGACTATCGGAGATTATCCCACACCAGCGCGGAGTGGTTATGACTCATCGGGGCTCTCCAAAATGAGCCTAACCTCAAGTAAAAAGCGGTATGGAAAAACTCCTAACGCTTGCTCTTCCGATGGTCAAACTTCCTAGAAGGATTGCTTGAAGACGTTTTGTCCAGCCCCCGAAGGGATCAGAGACACAACAGTCGCAAGGCTACTCGAACAGCAAGATTGACTATCGAGGAATACATCGGCCAACGCGACGGTATGACGGACAAAACCCTAGTACCACAGACCCTAACAGACCTCTGTCGTAAAGAGCAGAGGTTAACTGCGACGTTAGGACATTCTTGCGAGAACTGCTCGATTCGTCTCGACTCGTAAAGAAATTAGTGTCTTTGCGAAAACTTCTCGATTCGTCTCGAGTCATAGGGAAAAGCCTTAGGCAATGGGGATAAGAACCGGTTTCCTAAGCACTGGGGCCCTGCAAGTCGGTCCACAATGGACTCTTGCATACTATTCACGGGCCACACTCTCCAAAGTCGAATCTCGACAAGGAGGGAAACAACCGCTTACGGGTCCTCTCGACTTGTAAGAGGGAAAATTCTCTTGTGAGATCCTTACGACTCTCAAGTGAAAGTACACTTGGGAATCCTCACGATTCCTGAGGAGAAAATACACCTACGAGATCCTCTCGACTCATATGGAGAAAAGTCTTCATGAGACCCTCACGGCTCATGAAGTTGAAAAGTCTTAGGTAGCAGATCTGAACCTGCTACCTAAGCCATCGCTACCTTATAAAGAGTTCAGGATGAAATGTCATCTACCATCTATGGGCCACATTTGCCAAAGCCACATTCGCCGCTGAAGTGAAGAAGCTACTTACGGGTCCTCACGATTCGTAAGGAAAAATACCCGAGTGAGATCCTTATGACTCACGGAGGTAATGAACACTTAGAAATCCTCACGATTTCTAGGGAGAATTTGCACCTACGAGATCCTCTCGACTCGTAGGGAGAAAAACCTTCTTGAGACCCTTACGACTCATAAAGACAAAGAAAGTCTTAGGCTACAAGGACCCTAAACTTATCTCCTAAGTCCTCAATTCTGTGGCCATGCATAACTCTGCACTACTTCACCCACGTACGTAATTACATGGGCAAAGTAGTGGGGGGCATTTGTTCCCGCCAAAATTTTAGCTCACAACCTGCTCCCTTATAAAAAAATAATAATAAAATAAAAAATGAAGGGAAAAAACTCCACATGCAAAGAATGTAACAAATGCCTCAAAGCCAAAAGTTAAAACATTGTGAAGCAACGCTTCAGATCCAGCGCTAGGCGCGCTGCGCGCCACGTGTCAAATACGGATGCGCTAGCGCCAAGTGCGCTGCGCCCTAAACAGCGCGCCACGTGCAAAGCACGTGTGCGCTAGCGCAGGCTGCTCTGCGCTGCGCGCCACGTGTCAAACGTAGGTGCGCTAGCGCAAAGTGCGCTGCGCTCTGAGCAGCGCACCACGTGCAAAGCACGGGTGCGCCAGCGTTGGAATTAAAAATTCCCCACCATTAGATCAAAAGATCTAATAATAATAAATCATTAATTAATCAGAATTAAAATTCTGTTATGGAAAGATCTTTCCAATCTTGTTAAAAACAAGAAGATTGCCTTCTGTAAAACAGAAGCTCTAGGATCAAAGATCCAACGGTGGGGAAACATCCCCAAATCAATCAGAGAAAGATCTCTTTAACTGATTTAACAAATCAATTTGCCCTATAAAAAGGCCCCAAGACTTCAAGTATGATATGGAGCAACCCCTCTACAAATTTTGAGAAAACTCAAAAGAAAGAGAGCAAGCTCTTGAAAGAATATCATTCCTTCAAGCTAAAAAGAATGGTTCTTGAACAAAGAGATGAAATCATCTCATTAAAACAGAAGAATTATCTTCTTAAAAGATCATAGATCTATAAAGACCAAGGTCTTTCATAAAAGATCAAAAGATCTAATCATAAAAACAAAAGAAGTATTTGCTTCATTCACAGATCATTGATCTACAAACGCAAAGCCCTTTCAAAAAATAAGAACTGTTGTTCTTGAATCTTGAGGCAAAGCCTCCTTTAAAAAGAACATAAACTTGTTCTCTGATCATAAATTTGATCAAATGCGCGTTGCGCTATTGGAAAGTACTTTGCGCTCATGAACTGTGCTTCTGCGCTCCTTGGACCGGCGCTCAGCGCCAAAACGTGCCACGTGTCAACTACAGATACAACTTGCGCTTTGCGCTTCTGAAACAGCGCACTGCGCTCATGGGCTGGCGCTCAGCGCCAAGCGCGCCACGTGTCATTCACTGGTGCGCCACTAAACTAGCGCAACGCGCTCATAAATTGAAAGCGCAACGCACTCATAAATTGAAAGCGCAATGCGCTTATAAACTGACACATAGTGCAGAGCGCGACACGTGTCCTTATCATGCGCGCTACTTGGCAAAAGTGCAATGCGCTCTTTAAATTGGCGCAAAGCGCCTAGCGCGCCACGTGGCGCACTGTCAGAACACACATTGTTCTGATGAATGCTATGCATTCAATACAAGACAAAAAAAATGTCAGGATCTAATGCTCGGCATTATTAAAAGGGCCAAGCCCAAATAAAGGCTCAATAGCCAGAACAATAAATGTTAAACATTTATTGGACTTAGCCCAAGTTTGGCCATAAGTCCTCAACTCATATCAATTGAGCCCATATGCTCATAAACCTTTTAACAGACTTTAGTCCCAAATTGGACTATAGATCTCCCAACCAAAATTGGTTCAAGGGTACATCTCTGAACTCCTCTGATATTTGTCGTTGTAATCTTTCAACGTCTTCAGAGAGGTGACGGGTCCCGACAGCCATACATTCCACAGACTATGATGTCTTTAAACTGGACTGTGGGGTCCTTAAGCCCATGGACTACGATGTCCTTAACCTGGACTGTGGGGTCCTTAAACCCATGGACTACGATGTCCTTAACCCGGACTGTGGGGTCATTAAATCCATGGACTACGATGTCCTTAACCCGTTAAGTTGATCTCAGTCTAAAATTAGACTGGTGTATCCTTAACAAGCGTTAAGTTGATCTTAGTCTAAAATTAGACTAACGTATCCTTAACTAACATTTAAGTTGATCTTAGTCTCAAATGAGATTAACGTATCCTTAAATCAAAACCAAAACCCAAATCTAAGAAAATACAGATTTGGACTAATCCATGCCCTATGAGCGACAGCATAAATTAGTCTTCGTATACAATCCACGGGCAACCACAAACAAAACAAACACCCGCGACACGAAGTGACCATCTGGAGAAGGAGAAAATGGTTACCGCGATGCGGTAGCGTAATTAACTGCAGGGGCTTGCGCCTGCAGGGAAGAGTGTCCCCACAATCAAAACCCCCTCAAACGAGGGGGAATCTGACGAAGTCTGCTATATCGGCCGCATCCGTTTAAACTTTCGATACATGGTGCCATAAATCAACTTGGTATCTTCGGAGAGGTGGACGGATAGCACCAATTAGCATCTGCCCCGAATTTCAGGCAAGACGGACCTACGCGGTCATGTCTCTGTGTTCGGCAGGGAACAGCAACCAGGAGACGTCAACAATCCCGATTACTGCCCCTACCACCGAATAGTGGGCCACCCAATCAAAGAATCCTTCATCTTCAAAAACTGGATTGAGGACCAGTACCAACAAGGAAAATTCACGTTGTCTAAAAACTGGAGGGTAAACCCGCCACAACCGCACGCTCCTAAAAAGGTAGACATGCCGGGGGCATGATGCTCATTTATAGAGGAAGCTCCATGGGAAGTTGTTCTTTCGGAAAAGACTAAGAGAATGCTGAAGGATCATCAAGCATGTCAGGCAAGTAGATGGAAAAGCCCGCTGGAGCCAGAAATCATTGAGGGGATGCTGAAACCACGCCCAACACCGAGAGTTGGTAGCGATGGGCAAAATACCCAGGCCCAGCCGACAAAGTCTTCAAAGAAAAAGAAGAAGACCAAGAAGCCCGTACAGCCTGATGAGAAGCGCACGGACCTGCAAAGGCATATTGACGTACTGGAGGAATATAACCAGAAGGCGCGAACCCCGGTCACACTCCAAGAGTTTCTCAACCATATCCTTGAGGGCGGAGATAATGACAATGATGAGGAAGAAGACTCGTCAGAAGAACCCGAGGATTATGTGGAAAGTTGTCACATGATCTCTCATTCACCAATAAATGACGAAGAAGCTCACTCGGCATCAGAAGATAATATGGAGGAGCTGGGGGCAGGATCGGTGCCAAAATCCTTGGAACCGTCAGACGAGATGATTGACATGCTGTTGAACGAAGCCCGTCAGAAGAGCAAAGCTGATCAAGAGCGTGAAATGGCCATATTCGAAAGGGCCAGCGTTGGCATTAAGTTAAAAAAGTCATGGTAGGGATAAGTCACAAAGCACTCCAACCAGATCGAAGTACGCCCGTGACAAACAAAAGCAGGCTTAAGACAAGGAAACGGCTCGCTAAAGCCCTGTCAACAGGAATGAGGCTGCCATCTTTCAAAGGAAATACTCCTGGCGGTATACACCTTGATGAAGCGGATGGACATCCTAACTACTGCTTATACCATCGGAAGATTGCACATCCTACCGAAGAGTGCAATACCTTTAAGAAGTGGTGGCAAGAATACGTTGCTCACCGATAACATTTCAAGCGGATGAAACGCAAAACTCGTCGGGAGCAGAAAAACACGACAGATGAGCATAAAAGAACTGCCGGCAATTGTCACATGATTGATACCAAGAGATCTCAAGTTCTCACCTTCGGAAGCGATTCTGACGAAGAAAGAGCCCTCGGCCCTCTCTTCAAGAAATCCACCTCAGGAAAAGAGGAAGAGATGAAGAACTGTGAGAATATTCAGCTGCGCAACCGTACGTTGCCCGAAAAGAATCTCGGGCCTACAAACAAGGGATCGAACAAAAAAGATAAGGAGAAGAAAAAAGTCCCTTAGGATATCGCCCTCGATGATCAAGTCATCGAAGAGCTGGCAGCCAAGGACCCGGCCAAGAAAAACAAAGTGGATTACAATGTCCTCGCACACCTGAGGAAGATACCCTCACAGCTAAGCGTTTTGGATACCCTTCTGTTGTCTAAAGTGGCACGAGATTCTCTGATCAGGGCATTATAAGAGCCCGAGCAGTTTCAAGCTTTCCGTGCCAAAGAAAAGATGAAGGACGAGCTGGAAGAAGTGCATACAGCTGACATCACTTTCGGCGATGAAGATCTCATCCTCGGAACGTGTGAGCACAACTGTCCCCTGTATGTCACCGGGTACTTCCATGACATCAAGATAGGGAAGATCTTAGTTGACAACGGGTCCTCTGTCAACCTCCTAAATGTGAGGGTGCTAAAGGAAATATGCATGATCGTTCAGCACCTCGCTCGGGATAAAATCACCATCTCTGGGTTCGACTCCCAGTCATCACGGACGCTAGGGGTCTATAATACTGACGTTACGCTTTGGGCTGCTCGTCACTGACATCAAATTTCATGTCATTGACGCCAAGACCTGCTACAATGCTTTGCTCGGTAGTCCTTGATTACATGAGTACAACATCATCCTTTCTACACTACATCAGTGTATGAAGTATTTCAAAGATGGTCTCGAGTATACCGTGACGGGGAAACTAAACCCATTCTCCGTAAATGAAGTCCGGAAGTACGAATATGCAAAGTATTTCCTACCAGACTTTGAAGACACGGAAAGATGCCATAAACTGGAGAATAAGCAAAAAGCTATCACCACTATTTCGTTCTTCGGGAGAGATACCGAGGAGGAAGAAGACATGGTCTATTAGGGGCCGCCCCAATGTAACAGGCCGGGACCATCTACCCCTATTCTGGTCTTTGGCAGTGATTTTGAAGACGGAGTCAACGCAGTGTTCTCGGTCCGTCCATCAATGCAGGCCCTCACTGGAGATGATCAGAGTTTGCAAATCGCCATGGTTCCGCAGCAGCACTACAGAGAGCTTGATGCACTTGAGACATATAGTGTGCAAGAGCTGCAGACATTCTATGTGCCTCCCAAGCGAAGAGGTGAAAAGGCGATCCTATTCTATCGATCCACGGAGACTAAAGTCGAAAGAGAAGTCCGGTATGGTGCCGATTTTGCGCTCGACAGGCTCCAACCCATCCGTCTGCCCAGATACTACACGGAGGGATTGAGAAGGTTATTAAGATGCCAAGGCATACCTTTCAAACAAACTGCTCGACAAGCTCAGTTCTACAACAGGATTAGGAACGTCCCCGGAACTCGGCGAAAATTTCCCAACGGAAAAATGGAAACGATTGGGCTTGGATATGTCCAATCCATGAAACGGGAGCAATTCCATGGCTGCCATGTCATAAATGACCTCGATGAAGAAAGGGATGCTCTTTTAAAAGACGCTGACGTTGAGCCAGAACCAGGTCCTGCCATAAAAATGCTGTATCCGTCGTTTGAAGAACAGATGGACAAGCTAGTAAGGGAAGCGAGTCAAAAGGTTCGGAACGACCACAGCCGCAAAATGGCCATCTACGAGAAAGCCAAGTCGCAACGCCTCCTTCAGCAGGCTTCGGAGGATGACAATGCCTTTCACCGTCAGCCCGCCATGCATTCCCAAGACAAGAAAAAGGCCCGACGCAGAGGCAAAAACAAGTTAAAGAACGGAAAAAACGTTCGACGGTGGCAAAACGGATCCAAAAGGCCATACGATCGAGAAAAGGTCAGCCGGAATCCGTCTCTTATGAAAAAGATGGGTCGAGCATATTCTTTCCCTCGAAAGAAGACAAGGAGAATCTTTGACCTTATCATGAAACATAAATTAATGACACTCCCGGAGTCTCGGCACCCCGATCAAGCAAACGAGATTCATCATCCGGATTATTGCTCCTATCACCGAGCGATAGGACATCCTCTTGAAGACTGCTTCACCTTCAAAAACTGAGTCGAAGACCAATATCAGCAAGGCAGGTTTGCTCTATCCAACATTTGGAAGGTAGCCCCACCATAAAAGCATGTACCAAAAGCAACGTAAATAGCAAGAGTTGAACCCGATCAACATCGGTCTTAGAAACGATCTCGTACCTGTCAAGTGATAACGCCGTCAAAAGAAAGAGAGCGCGAGAATATGGATGGCCTCTCCTGATGCTTCGGAAATGAGGATGAAGATGAGGTAATCTCAGAATTTCCACCGGCGCCAAAAGAATTGGAAGATGGGATACACACCACGGCGGACAACCTGAAAAAATCGACTTGGGGACAGCAAACGACCCACGGCCAACGTTCTTCAGTGAGCTGCTGTCTAAAGAGCAGGTGGCTACGCTAAAAGATGTGCTCATGCAGTATAAAAACTGCTTCGCATGGAACTACTCCAAGATGCCGGGACTAGATCCAGAAATAGCTGTGCATAAATTGGCGATATCTCCGGACGTCAAGACAGTAAAACAAGCACCAAGAAGAATGCGGCTCGAACTTGAAATGAGTAATAACGCCAAAGTCAAGAATCTAATCGACTCAGGCTTCATCCAAGAAGTTTAATACCCCGACTGGATCGCCAACATTGTCCCAGTGATGAAGAAAAATAGGACGGTGCGCATCTGCGTGGATTTTCGAGACCTCAATAAAGCTTGCCCGAAGGATGACTTTCCCGTACCGGTTACCGAGTTGATGATAGATAATACGTCCACTCAAGAAATCTTCTCCTTCATGGATGGATCATCAGGGTACAATCAAATAAAGATGCATCCCGAAGACCAAAAGCATACCGCTTTCTGGGCTCCTATGGGCATATTCTGCTACAAAGTGATGCCTTTCGGTCTGAAGAACGCCGGCGCTACCTATCAGAGGGCCATGACAAAGATTTTTGATGACCCCATACATGAAATCGTCGAATGCTATATCGATGAACTCGTAGTGAAAAGCAAATTGTACGAGGAACACTGGGAGCATTTGAAAATAGTGTTCCAACGTCTTCGTAAATATAACCTGAAGATGAACCCTCTGAAATGTGCATTTGGAGTTTCCTTAGGCAAGTTCCTAGGGTTTGTCATACGACACAGAGGCATCGAAATAGACCCGTCAAATATCAAGGCGATTATGGAAATGCCCTCTCCAAGAACTCTGAAACAATTGCGGTCTCTACAAGGAAAGCTTGTGTATATCCGATGATTCATAGCCAACCTCTCCGGAAAATGCCGTCCTTACAGTCACCTGATGAAGAAGGGAACTCCGTTCGTTTGGGATCGTAAATGCCAGAGTGCACTGGACAAAATCAAGCAGTACCTACAGAATCCGCCGGTACTGACCACTCCGGTCAAGAGAAACCCCTCATTTTATACACAGCGGCCCTTGAAGGTTCCTTAGGCGCGCTATGGGCACAAGAGAACGACCAAGGGAAGGAGAGAGCCTTCTATTATTTGAGTCGAGTTCTACTGGGGGCAGAAAACAACTACTCCCTTATCGAAAAACACTGCTTGGTGTTAATCTTCGCGATAATGAAGCTTCGGCATTATGCTTTGGCGCATGAGGTCCATCTCATATCAAAAGTGGATCCTCTCAAATATTTGATGTCAAGATCCATACTAACGGGACGGGTCGCTAAATGGGCCCTACTCTTAATGGAATTCTCGATAACATACCGACCTCTCAAGGCAGTGAAAGGCCAGGCCATCGCCGACTTCCTCGCTGAGCATCCGATACCTGCCGATTCACCCATAAATTGCGAATTGCCAGAAGAGCATGCGTTTGACACGATCGAAGGGGAGAGAGGAGGGAGTGATACCCGATAGGAACTCTACTTCGATAGGACATCTTCCTTGAAGAAGCGAAAGAACAGCTCCCCCATAATCAAATCTGGGGTAGGCCTCATCTTCGTGACTCCACAAGGAGGGATAATGCGCTTTGCCGTTTCCTTAACGGAGCCAAGAACAAACAACATAGCAGAATATGAGGCTTTGATAGCAAGTCTTGAGATCACTATTGACATGGGGATCGAAAATCTCCTTATATACGGAGACGCCCAGCTGGTCATTAGTCATGTAAATGGCGACTATCAAACGTGCAAACCAGAGTTGGTAAAGTACGGCGAGAGAGTACAACAACTGCTGACTCAAATCCCTTCCTACGCCCCAGAAAGCATACCACATACAGAAAATAGCAAAGCAGATGCATTATCCATACTCGCTAAAGAACTGGCTGACGAAAACCTCGATGATGTAAGAATCATTGTGCAGAGCCATCGGGTTCTCGCACCAGCAGAAATATCTCCGGAGTCGTCTAAAGAAAAGAAAGAGACCAAGCAAACAACCCTGCAAATAGAGGACCAAGAAAAATCTAAGGATTGAAGAGAAGTCTTCATAGACTACTTCAATTCCCGTCGAACACCTGAAGATGCATCCTCAAGACATCAGCTCATGAAACGAGCTCTGCCTTTTGCCTTCGTCAATGATACTCTATATAAGAGATCGTTCGACTCTCTATGGTTGAGATGTCTGGGACCAGAAGAAGCAAGGAGAGTCGTCCAAGAAACTCATGACGGACTCTGCGGTTCTCATCAAGATGGGCCAAAGATGAAGCTAAAAATCAAAAGAATGGGCTACTATTGGCCCACGATGATTCAGGACTGTCTCGAATATGCGAAGCAGTACCACTCGTGCCAAATTCACAGGGACTTCATCCACCAGCATCCAAATCAGCTACATCCAACAGTGGCTAGTTGGCCGTTCAAAATGTGGGGAACCGACATAATTGGGCCCATCTGTCACGCCCCGCTTCCCAGAGTACGCTAAAATAGGCACGTGACATAGCCAACCATGCTACCTGTGGATAGGAAAAATCCTTCCACAGTCACATTACGGCTGTAGAGATATTAAGAACAGGAAAGTAAACTAAACTATCGAGTACATATCCATGAGCCAGAATAAATGAGTCAAGAAATGATAATATGCGGAAGCAAAAGATACAATAAATGAAACACCTGGAAGGTAAAACTGTATACCAATAGGATTTGCACCGCTCGGTCTAACAGCGGCAATACTCCTGATCAGTCTGCAACAAAGGTAGAGAATCTGGGCCATGCAATATTGTAATCTAACATGCAACCGGGTGTGTTTTCACAATTAACTCAAAATGATATAAACGGACATCGGATGGTAAAATGTGACATAGGGCACCAAATTCAAACTTCATGTTTAAAATATATATATGCAAATAAATATGGAATACTGTAAATAGCATGTAGCAAGTTTCACTTGCCTTGATCGGATCACGATATGGTAAACGGAACGTTACGCGTCGGCGGAAAATTCACGACGCGCGCACGGTACACGGAATGAGTCCAAACAACGCACGATGAAATCACACGGGACAGGTATCCTCGCTGGGTGGTCGGGATCGTCATCGGCACGTCGGATCCCGGCAAACGAGAAACAACAGTGAATACATCAAGAGGAAAGCACAAGGAATGTGAAGAAGAGAAGAAGAAGAAGGTCTCACTGTGGCTATGGGTTCTGGGACTTCAGGGGAGTCGGCAAAGGCGACGACGACGAGGGTTGCCAGCGTGAGGGTTTCCCGGCGAAGGGTAGCAGTGTGCAGGGGTTCTTGGCCGTCGGGGATCAAAGGTTGCAGGGAAATGCATTATGATCTGGAGTAGTAGAGGAGAGAAGGGAGATAGGGTAACAAGGGGTAGTGACGGCGAGGGACGATCGCCGGCGGTGAGGCAGAGACGAGGAAGGGCTCAAGCATGGGTAGGGTTTTCTGTGGGTTCTCGGGTGATGGGTTCGTCGAGGCTGCAAGTGTGGGTGATGGTGGTGTCGGGGTTGGAGAGAGGTGAGAAGAATGGTGATGGTGATGGCGAGGTGAAAGAGGTCATCGGCGACGAGGGTTTCTGGGGTTGGGTTTGCAGTAGTTGGGGTTGTGCAGGGTGTTGGTGGGGGCTCGGGAAGGAGGAAGAAGGAGAAGGAGATAAAGAGGAGGAGGAGAGAAAGTGACGAGGCTCGGTTGGGGTTGAGGAGGTGGTGAAGTTAGGGTTAGGGTTTGAGAGGGGCGATGAGGGTTGAGGGTTGAAGGAGGAGGCTCGGGATTTTAAAACAGAAGAAGGAGATAGAAGAAGGGAGGTGAGCGTAGCGGGGAGGCGGTGACGCGACTCAAGGAGCGCACAGTAATCGCGAGAAGAGAGAGAGGGCGCAAGAGGAGAGAGAAAGAAAAGAGAGAGAGAGAGAACGAGCTGCGCTCGGGGAGAGAGAAAGAGAAGGAGAAAGATTTTGGGGGGAGGGAGAGACGTAGGGCCCAGCGAATAGAAGAGGAAGATTCTGATTGGTGGAGGAAGAAAATAAAAGAGAGAGAGATAGGAGAGGAAGAGAGATAGAGAGAAAGAATGGTGGGGCCAGCGCAAATTTTAGAGAATTTGATTGGCTAGGAACGAAAGAGAGAAATTGGATTGTTGAGAAAGGATATTTAAAAAAAAATACATAAAATATTTTAGTGGTTAGAGTAAAATGATTTATGGAACTGTAAAGATTAATAAAAGTCTTAAAGGTAAAATAAAATTTGAATTTAGGCGGGACACAAAAGTATTTCAAAACGTACCCGGGACGGGTCCAAAAATTTAGATTTAAAATACGAAAATTAAATGCAACTTCCAAATTTCAAAATGAATACTCTGGTAACGAAAAGGCATACCCCCAAGAACGGATGCACGTATGTGCGTGTAGCCATCCAAACACGTCCGTTTCAATGAACGGGACGAGAACAAGATGCGCGGATGCTACCACGGGGTTAGGGGTATCATGCAGGTTATGAAATGCAATTTTAAATTATTTTCTGTGACCTAAAAAAAAGTTATATGTAAAAGTGCGATGCTAGATGAAATGCCAGTATGTATTAAACATGAGATGCACGTTTCCATGCAACAAGTCAAGGTAATCTATGAATAAGAATCAAACAAGTTCAAGCAAGCGGGTCGGGTCGAATGCAAAGTAATATGTAAAATACCATTCGCACCCAAACACGCTAAATCAAGAAAAGACCATGGATGGGTAAATACGGAAACTGGAATTGGTATAAATGAATTCGGGTGTTACATTATACCCAACTACAAAAGAATTTCGTCCTCGAAATTCCAAGAACAAGATAGGATAAACAAACAAGAAATTTCAAGAATAGATGTGGAAACTTCTACCGGATTTCATCTTCTCGTTCCCAAGTTGGTTCTCCATGCGAGCGATTACTCCAAGAAACAAGTACAAGAGGGATAACTTTGTTCTTAAGAACTTTTTCTCTTCGATCCATAATCGATATCGGTCGCTCCTCAAAAGTCAAATCTTCTCGTACAGTCAGTTTCGAATGATCCAACGCACGTGTTTCATCTCGAACATACCTACGGAGTTGAGGTACGTAACACACGTCATGAACATTCTTCAAAGATTGTAGTAATACCAAACGATATGCCACTTCTCCAACACGCTCAAAATCTCAAAAGGTCCAACGAATCGAGGACTAAGCTTTCCTCGACTTCCGAAACGAATCACCCATCTAGTCGGTGATACCTTCAAGAATACCAAATCACCAACGGCGAACTCTAGAGGTCTTCTCAACATATCTGCCTAACTCTTCTGTCGGTCTTGTGCTGCTTTCATATGATTCCGGATAGTATTAACCTTCTCAACTGTCTGTACAACCAAATCTGGTTCCTACGATCTTCGTTCACCGATATCGTCCCAACAAATAGGTGAACGACACTTGCGACCATACAAAGCTTCGAATGGAGCCATCTGAATAGTCGTCTGGAAACTGTTGTTGTACGAAAACTCCACCGAGTGCAGATGATCTTCCCATGAATCCTTGAAGTCTAACATGCAAGCTCTCAACATGTCTTCAAGAGTTTGGATCGTTCTCTCCGACTGGCCATTTGTCTGGGGATGATAAGCTGTGCTAAACTTCAATCACGTCCCCAAACTTTCCTTTAAACTCCTCCATAAGCGCGATAAGAATCGGGTACCACGATCGGAAACGATGCTCACAGGTACTCCATGCAATCTTACTATCTCCTGTATGCACCATTCTGCCAAAACTTCTGTTGATTGATCATCTCGAAAAGAGATGAAATGAGCTGCCTTGGTCAATCCGTCAACAATCACCCAAACTGCATTGTTGCCCTTGGACTCCGCGGTAAAGCCTTCACGAAATCCATGGTCATATGCTCCCACTTCCACTGAGGAATCGGGAATGGTTGCAAAAAAAAACAGTAACCCTTTGATGTTCAGCCTTAACTTGCTGACACACCAAGCACTTTGCCACAAAGCGGGCAATCTCCCGTTTCATGCCTTCCCACCAGAAATGCTGTCGTATATCTCAGTACATCTTCGTGCCTCCTGGATGTACGGAATACGCGGAACTGTGTGCCTCCTTCATAACTCCTTCACGGATATCTCCCTTTGGCACACACAAACGGCTACCATATCGCAACGAATCACCTTCATGAATCAATAAGTTCGTTCGAAGTTCAGCTTCAACCTGTTCTCGAAACTTCCGCAAATCTTGGGTCCTGCAATTGCACTGCTTTAATATCCTCGATCAAAGACGACTGTACTTGTAGCTGCATCAACTGTCCCGAATATTGCGGTAGCACAACTTCCAAATCGAATCTCCGAAAGTCTTCAATAAGTTTCCTCTGTGTAGTCAACATCTGAATTGCTGGCAACTGACTAAGCGCATCCGGTACAACATTAACTTTTCCCGGATGGTACTTAAGATCGAGATCGTAGTCAGCCATTAGCTCAAACCATCTACGCTGCCTCATACTAAGCTCCTTCTGTGTGAACACTTACTTTAGGCTTTTGTGATCGGTGAAAACCTCGGCCCTTTCGCCCAATAAGTAGTGTCTCCAAATCTTCAAAGCGAACATCACAGCTGCTAGCTCCAAGTCAGAAGTTGGGCAATACTTCTCATAGGTCTTCAACTGTCTCGATGCGTACGCTATAACCTTCCCATGCTGCATCAAAACACATCCCAATCCTTTCCCAGATGTGTCGCTGTGAATTACCAATCCTCCGGAACTGTCTGGCACGGCCAGAATAGGAGCGGTTATCAATCTCTGCTTCAACGCCTCAAAACATGACGCACACCTATCCGTCCACACAAATGGTACCTCCTTGTGCGTAAGCCTGGTCAAGGCTCAGCCAAACGAGAAAAATTCTCCACAAACCTTCTATAATACCCGGCCAGTCCAAGAAGCTTCTTATCTTCGTAACATTCTTCGGAATCGGCCAATCTCGAACTGCTGCAATCTTCTCGGGATCAACGGCGATTCCATCTCCAGCCACAACGTGCCCCAAAAATTTCACTTCTTCAAGCCAAAACTCGCACTTACTCATCTTTGCATACAATCTTTCTTGCCTCAATGTCTGCAGTGCGATCTTCAAGTATTCTGCATACTCTTCAATTCTCCTCGAGTAGACCAGAATATCGTCAATGAACACCACTATAAACTGGTCCAAGAATGGTGAAAAGATTCGGTTCATCAAGTCCATGAATATCGCCGGTGCATTCGTTACTCCGAAGGGCATCACTAAGTACTCATAATGTCCATACCGAGTTCGGAACGCCGTCTTACAAATATCTTCTGTTTTCACTCGGACCTGATGATATCCGGATCGCAAATCCAGCTTCGAGAATACCCTCGCGCCACTAAGCAGCTCGAACAATTTGCCAATGCGAGGGATCGGGTGCTTGTCCTTAATAGTCACCCGGTTTAATTCTCGACAATCGATGCACATCCTCCTTGTGACATCATCTTCTAACTAGAAGAACTGGAGCTCCCCAAGGCGAGTTATTGCTGCGAATCCAACCCTTCTCAAGTAATTCAGTAACTTGCTTCTTGATTTCTTCCAACTCCACTGGTGCCATTGGATAGCACGCCTTTGAAATTGGCGCTGCACCAGGAACAAGATCAATCGCGAACTCCACATCTCGTTTTGGCGATAAACCAGAGATGTTCTCGAACACATCCATGAACTCTCGAACTACAGCTGGCGCTTCCTCCTTATCAACTTCCATCGACGGAAGAACACTATTTGTCGGCCTAGCCCTAAACTCGACTGGCCCGACAGAACAGCTTCTTCCAGCAAAACAAACTCCGGATGTCCGAGAATCTAGAGAATCACATTCCTTTCCTTACAATCAATATGAGCGTGGAAAGTGCCGCGAAAATCCATTCCCAAGACAACAACAAACAAAGGGATGCACCAGAATTGAATAATCCTAATGCGGGGAAAAACAAGAACAAGTAAGATGCCGAGATGACTTCATCCGCAGTCAAGATACAGAAGAGGATTAAGCACGGTAAACATGATTCAAGCTGGCGATGAAACAATAACTGATAAGCAAGAGAAGCAAAACAATTTAACGACCAAGGGGCAAGGAAATGAATCAAGACCAGGACTCCAAGTTACTTAAATAGAGTACCGCATTGTAACCATGCTGCAGTTCAAGGGTACAATTACATAACTCCACTCAAGTCGCCCAAATCCTAGTATCAGAATCAAAGAACAGGGAGAAACAATAGAGAACCAAAAAGGTTTCAAGCCGAGATGCAAAGTTGTTTGCATATCGTCAAGACGAAGGATAAAAGAAAGATATGATTCAAGAATCACGATAACAAGGTGGCAGGACATGTTCCGAATCACAAGTATTCTGATTTGTGTATTGGGTCCAATACCCAACTACAAAAGAATCAAACTCGATTAACCTATATCCTATGGCTCTGATACCAAAAGAACCATGTCACGCCCCGCTTCCCAGAGTACGCTAAAATAGGCACGTGACATAGCCAACCATGCTACCCGTGGATAGGAAAAATCCTTCCACGGTCACATTACGGCTGTAGAGATATCAAGAACAGGAAAGAAAACTAAACTATCTAGTACATGTCCGTGAGCCAGAATAAATGAGTCAAGAAATGATAATATGCGGAAGCAAAAGATACAATAAATGAAACACCTGGAAAGTAAAACTGCATACCAATAGGATTTTCACCGCTCGGTCTAACAGCGGCAATACTCTTGATCAGTCTGCAACAAAGGTAGAGAATCTGGGCCATGCAATATTGTAATCTAACATGCAACCGGGTGTGTTTTCATAATTAACTCAAAATGATATAAATGGACATCGGATGGTAAAATGTGACATAGGGCACCAAATTCAAACTTCATGTTTAAAATATATATATGCAAATAAATATGGAATACTGTAAATAGCATGTAGCAAGTTTCACTTGCCTTGATTGGATCACGATACGGTAAACGGAAAGTTACGCGTCGGCGGAAAAGTCGCAACGCACGCACGGTACACGGAATGAGTCCAAACAACGCACGATGGAATCACACGGGTCAGGTATCCTTGCTGGGTCATCGGGATCGTCGTCGGCACGTCGGATCCTGGCAAACGAGAAACAACAGTGAATACATCAAGAGGAAAGCACAAGGAATGTGAAGAAGAGAAGAAGAAGAAGAAGGTCTCACTGTGGTTATGGGTTCTGGGACTTCAGAGGAGTCGGCAAAGGCGACGACGACGAGGGTTGCCGGCGTGAGGGTTTCCCGGCGAAGGGTAGCAGTGTGCAGGGGTTCTTGGCCGTCGGGGATCAAAGGTTGCAGGGGAATGCATTGTGATCTGGAGTAGTAGAGGAGAGAAGGGAGATAGGGTAACAAGGGGTAGTGACGGCAAGGGACGATCGCCGGCGGCGAGGCAGAGACGAGGAAAGGCTCAGGTGTGGGTAGGGTTTTCTGTGGGTTCTCAGGTGATGGGTTCGTCGGGGCTGCAAGTGTGGGTGATGGTGGTGTCGGGGTTGGAGAGAGGTGAGAAGAATGGTGGTGGTGATGGCGAGGTGAAATAGGTCGTCGGCGACGAGGGTTTCTGGGGTTGGGTTTGCAGTAGTTGGGGTTGTGCAGGGTGTTGGTGAGGGCTCGGGAAGGAGGAAGAAGGAGAAAGAGATGAAGAGGAGGAGGAGAGGAGGTGACGAGGTTCGATTGGGGTTGAGGAGGTGGTGGAGTTAGGGTTAGGGTTTAAGAGGGGCGATGAGGGTTGAGGGTTGAAGGAGGAGGCTCGGGATTTTAAAACAGAAGAAAGGAGGTGAGCGTAGCGGGGAGGCGGTGACGCGACTCGAGGAGCGCACAGTAATCGCGAGAAGAGAGAGAGAGAGGGCGCGAGAGGGGAGAGAGAGAGAGAGAGAGAGAGAGAGAGAGAATGAGCTGCGCTCGGGAAGAGAGTAAGAGAAGGAGAAAGATTTTGGAGGGAGAGAGAGACGTGGGGCCTAGCGAATAGAAGAGGAAGATTCTGATTGGTGGTGGAAGAAAATAAAAGAGAGAGAGATAGGAGAGGAAGAGAGATAGAGAGAAAGAATGGTGGGACCAGCGCAAATTTTAGAGAATTTGATTAGCTGGGAACGAGAGAGAGAAACTGGGTTGTTGAGAAAGGATATTTAAAAAAAAATACATAAAAGATTTTAGTGGTTAGACTAAAATGATTTATGGAACTGTAAAGATTAATAAAAGTTTTAAAGGTAAAATAAAATATTAATTAAATTTGAATTTAGGCGGGACACAAAAGTATTTCAAAACGTGCCCGGAACGGGTCCAAAAATTTAAATTTAAAATACGAAAATTAAATGCGACTTCCAAATTTCAAAATGAATACTCTGGTAACGAAAAGGCATACCCCTAAGAACGGATGCACGTACGTGCGTGTAGCCATCCAAACACGTCCGTTTCACTGAACGGGACGAGAACAAGATGCGCGGATGCTACCACGGGGTTAGGGGTATTATGCAGGTTATGAAATGCAATTTTAAATTATTTTTTGTGACCTAAAAAAAAGTTATATGTAAAAGTGCGATGCTAGATGAAATGCCAGTATGTATTAAATATGAAATGCACGTGTCCATGCAACAAGTCAAGGTAATCTATGAATAAGAATCAAACAAGTTCAAGCAAGCGGGTCGGGTCGAATGCAAAGTAATATGTAAAATACCATTCGCACCCAAACACGCTAAATCAAGAAAAGACCATGGATGGGTAAATACGGAAACTGGAATTGGTATAAATGAACTCGGGTGTTACACCATCAAACCAGCGTCGTCCAAAGGACATCGATTCATATTGGCGACAACCAATTACTTCTCTAAGTGGGCAGAAACCATACCGCTAGGAGAAGTGAAGACGGAGAACATCTTCCATTTCTTCAAGACACACGTCATCTATCTGTTCGGCACTCTACGACGGATTATCTCTGATAACGGGCCGGCTTACAGAAGTCACAAAATCAGCCGCTTCGCACATCAGCATAATATAAACTGGAGATACTCTTCGGTCAATAATCCCCGAGCTAACGGTCTAGCTGAGACTTTCAACAAAACCTTGACAAAGATTATAAAGAAGACGGTGTCCAAAAATAAAAAGGACTGGCACGAGAGACTGCATGAAGCTCTCTGGGCGTATCGAACTACGTTCAAAACGGCTACGAATACAACGCCGTATGCATTGGTATTCAGCACGGAAGCGGTACCCCCTTAGAAATAGAGCTACCCTCTCTACGAGGGGCGGTTCATTACGAACTAACAGATGAAGAGAATGCTCATCTTCGGCTTGAGGAGATCGACGCCCTCGATGAAACTCATCTCATGGCGCAGCAAAACTTGGAGGCTTACAAAGCAAAGATGACACGCTCATACGAAAAATTAACTAGGCCGAGAACATTCCACCAAGGCGAACTCGTGCTAGTTGTCAAAAGACTTATGATCCCTAATCATGACAAATGGGGAAAATTCGACCCAAACTATGAGGGCCCGTACATCGTAAACAAAGTCTACCAAGTTGGGGCTTACTTGCTCATGGATATGCATAGCGAAAGACCCTTCCGGCCAATAAACGGCCGATTCCTTAAAAAATACTACGCCTGACGAGTCACAGCCCAGGTTAATGATAGATGACGGCGCTTGTGTCCGCACGCTGTCTTCCTTAGTACCAAACTCTGTAAGTGCTATCTGGCAAATCTTCGCCACAGAAAACCAATTGTGGACTGCAACGTCCTTAAACAAATAACGGACCGCAACGTCCTTAAACTAAACCCTCACCTCAAAAATGGTGATCTGTGGACCGCAACGTCCCTAAACTAATAACGGACCGCAACGTCCTTAAACTAAAATAATAGAGCCCAAATGCTCTTTCGTCGGATCTAAATGATCCTAAAATCTTGTTAAGTAGATCTTAGTCTAAAATTAGACTAACGTATCTTTAACAAACATTTAAGTTGATCTTAATCTCAAACGAGATTAACGATCCTTAAATCAATCCAAACCCAAATCTAAGAAAATACGGATTTGGACTAATCCACGCCCTACGGGCAACAACATAAATTAGTCTCCGTATACAATCTACGGGCAACCAAAAATAAAATAAAGACACACAATACGAAGTGAACATCTAGAGCAGGAGAAAGTGGTTATCGCTACGCGGTAACGTAATTAACTGCAGGGGCTTGCGCATGCAGGGAAGAGCGTCCCCACAATCAAAAAACCCTCGTAAACGAGGGAAAATCTAACGAAGTCTGCTACAACGGTTGCATCCATCCAAACCTTCGATATACGGTGTTATAAATCAACTTGGCATCTTCGGAGAGGTGGACGGATAAAACCAAATAGCATCTGCCCCCAAATTCAGGCAAGACGGCCCATGCGGTCCCGTCTCCCATTTTTGGCGGTAAATAGATTCAGGAAAGACCCTTCCGGCCAATAAACGGCCGATTCCTTAAGAAATACTACACCTGACAAGTCACAGCCCAGGTTAATGATAAATGACGATGCTTGTGTCCGCTTGCTTTCTTCCTGAGTACAAAACTCTGTAAGTGCTATCCGGCAAAACTTCGCCGCAATAAACTAAGAGCGGACCGAAACGTCCCTAAACTAACAATGGACCGCAATGTCTTGAAACTAGCTACGGACCGTAACGTCCTTAAACTACTACGAACCGCAGCATCCTTAAGCTAACGCGGCAAAAAAAATGGTACGTCCATAAGTGAAATGGGCACGGATGAAAACCCGAAAAGGCTCCGTGAGTAAAAACAACAGGGCTACCGGCGAATTTGTGAAAAATTTCATGTGCACTTTCAGGGTCCTCTCGACCTTGTAAGGAGAAAATACCCGCGTGAGATCCTTACGACTCATAAGGGAGCAAAACACTTAGGAATTCTCACGATCCCTAAGGAGAAATTACACTTACGAGATCCTCACGACTTGTAAGGGGAATTTCCCCCCTATGAGACCCTCACGGCTCACAGGATTCAAAAGTCTTAAGATACAGGGGCCTGAACCTGTTCTTAAGCCATCATATCCCCCAAACTGTCCTACGGGCGGTCAATATTGACCTTTGTATACAATCCACGGACATAAATAAGCGTTCCCTCGCCCAGTTCCACCAATGGTGTGAAATTCCCCTATTTGATGAACAACACTTGTAGGTCCTCTTGACTTGCAAAGAGAAAATGCTCTTATGAGATCCTTACGACTCTCAAGAGAAAACGCACTTAGGAGTCCTCATGACCCCTAAGGAGAAATTACACCTACGAGATCCTCGCGACTCGTGGAGAGAAATACCTTTATGAGACCCTTACGGCTCACGAAGTCAAAAGCCTTAGTCGTCAGGTCCCTAACCCTGTCTACTAAGCCACCTTTGTTTGATAGCGGCGAAGGCAAATGATGATTTGCTCCTGGCATCGTTCCAGTAGTAGCGATACTAATGCCTAATTCGATAACAAATTCCAAGTCCTTTCACGGCAAGTGATGATTCGCTCCTAGCAATATTCCAGTCGCAACGATGCTGATGCTAAGATTGGTATCAGATCTCAAGTCCATACTCGCAACAAAATCAGCGAGCCAAAAATACATATAAAAATAGCCTAAATGATTGGGCAACTCGTAATAAAAAGCCGTGAGTAAAAAGAAAATTAGCCGAAATGATTGGGCACCACGAAAAATAGCCAAAGTGATTGGGCAATCGCGACTTTCGCGATATAAAAAGCTGAAATGATAGAGCATCGCGGAAAGAAATAAAAAGATGAAAGAATGAAACTTTTGCCCTACAGGCGAGTCCATACTGACCCCTGTATACAATCCATGGGCATAAACGAAAAGGGAACCATATTTCCCAACAGACTCTGTCAAAGGGAGAGTAAGATCTCGACGGCAACATCTGCGTCCCAGAAGATCAACACGGCGTTCCTTCTCTACACCACAGAAAGCGGAGCAAATCAACCCTGACACCGCAGAAAGCGTAGCAAGTCAACCCCGACACCGCAGAAAGCGGAGCAAGTCAACCAATGACCTCCCCGTCGGAACAATGCTTCGACCCTGAAATAAGTCAACCAATGACCTCCCCGCCGGAACAATACTCCGTTTCGGGAACAAGTCAACTAATAACCTCCCCGCCGGAACAATGCTCCGTCTCGGAAACAAGTCAACCAATGACCTCCCCACCGGAACCATGCTCCGTCTCGGAAAAAAGTCAACCAATGACCTCCCCGTCGGAACCATGCCCCATCTCGAAACAAGTCAACCAATGACCTCCCCGCCGGAACCATGCTCCGTCTCGGAAACAAGTCAACCAATGACCTCCCCGTCGGTATCATGCTCCATCTTGGAATCAAGTCAACCAATAATCTATCAATTCGTCTCGAACCCCAGGGAGATCAGTGTCCCTGCGCAAACCTTTCAACCCGTAAAAAGAAAACTCTCTTGTGAGATCCTTACAACTCTCAAGAGAAAACGCACTTAGGAGTCCTCACGACCCCTAAGGAGAAATTACACCTACGAGATCCTCTCGACTTGTGCGGAGAAACGTCTTTATGAGACCCTCACGGCTCATAAAGTTGAAAATTCTTAGACAGCAGACCTGAACCTGTTTCCTAAGCCATCGCTACCCTACAAGGAGTTCAAGATGAACCGTTATCTACCATCTACAGGCCACATTTGCTAAAGTAACATGCCAATGACACGACAAAGAAAAGAAAGTGATAGTATGAGATAAAATATGCCTTTTATTCAGGAATTCAAATGAATACAGGATACATCACATAAAAGAAAAAAATGAATGCATGTTATTCACCAATTACAAATTTTCAGTCAAAAAAATACAGAAACGGCTGCTAAGAAGGAGGCATCTTCAATAAGTCAGCAAGCCACTTGCGCACTCCTCTCAATCCCTTCTCATAGTCAGCCACCACGGCCAACTCTGCTTCAATTTGAGTTCGCTGCTGCGAACAGGATGAAAGATTTTCGTCAGTTTCTAGCATGGCAGCTTCGCAGTCTTATACAACCCGCTCGGTGAGGTCAAGCATCCGCCTTAGTGCCAACCCATACGAAATACATCTTTGAAGGTTGTCAAAGACGGCTTTTAGCTGTGCAGCATTCGCTTCAATCTGGGCGCGCAATCGGAGAGACTCGTTGGAAGCCACCTCATGTTTCTTTCGTCTCAGGGTCAACTCTTGTTCAAAATGACGGAGGAAAGGAACACTATGCTCAACCCATGCAGCTCGCTGGGAATTCAAAGCCAGAACCTCAGGAGCAAGACACTTGAGCTCAATCTCGTGCAGGCAAGCCTCGATCTTTCTGCAGTAACTAACCCAAGACTCGACGGCACCTTCATCATGGAAGTTCAATAGGCTTGGCCAGCATAGGATTAACCTCAGCTGCAAAATCTGCAGCGGATGTGAGGGCCTCGGCGTCAAGATCCTCGATGAATTTGCTCAACATGCATCGGCTGTTTGCAGCACCCCTGGAAGATGTGCGTTTAGCAAAGGGCACTGCTGGCATAGGAACGCGAGACTCAAAGGGAGATGGGGCTGGTGCAATTGCTGCAAAATCAATAACGGTCAAACATCGACTCAGGTGATAAAGAAAACACATAAGGGATAGAGTCTATTATACCGGCTGTAACAGGCGGCAGGACAGGGAGTGCAAGAGGATCGACTATTCTCTCGACCCGTAACACTATGATCAACATGAAGAAAACTTTAAAAAACAATAAGTTTACTCATAGAAAAAAAAGGAGAAGCGTTGGCTAAAGACTATACTAACCAACACCAGCAGGTAGGAGGATTTCCGACTGGAAGGAGAAATGCGGGTTCAGCACCTGATATAGATGGTCAAAAAGGCCTCCTGCAAGGTTGTGACAATACACTGTCAATATAAGGAGGATGGTACCCACATTGAAACCGATAAATCACAAACCTATACCTTCCAGCATTTCAGAGGACATAGGAGAAGGAGAGAGAACAACAGCCGTCATAGCGGTGACCAGAGGTGCTTCAGATGGCACAATCTCAGTGTTCACTGCACCTACACTCAAAACAAACAAAATATCGTCAGAGGGGGCTGAAAGGGATTGAGAAATAAAAAGAGAACAGTGACCCAAGACCTACCTGATGGGTCATTAACCAAAACCGCGACGGAAGCATCACCAGGCATAGCGGCTTCTTCGCTCTCCTTCGGAGGAGGAGTTTCTGCGCCCATAGCTTCATCCCCTGATTCGACGAGGGCTATCGTGATGCTTGCGATGCCCGCCGATACCATGGAGCCACAAGCGGAAAGAGCGGCGATTTGGGCAGTCCCAGCCTCCCGAGAGAGAGTGGCCACTTCGGGCTCTGTGACCGCCATCGTTTCGCCTGCCATCCCACCTTCAGGAATTGGCCCTGCTGGATATAGTATATAAGAATTTGCAGATCGAGTTTCAATAAAAAGACTGGGCATTACGTTACCTTGAGATAGATTCTCAGTTTCCTTCCGAGCCGTGCGCACAACCTGTCTATGGGCGGTAGATAGGGCAGCTGGAACATCCGCCAAAGGGATATCAGCAGATGGAATGTTACTTGAGCCTGCACCCATGTCAAAGGCGGAATCGCGTTCCTTCACTGCGCGCTTCCTGTGCTTCCTTTCGGTCTGTGCTGTGAGAACTGACCTCCTCAAGACTTCCGACAAGGGACGCCATCGTCTGAATCGAGCTCTGCCTCCGGCGCCGTTACGGCATCCATCATCGGCTGCTTTAGTGAAGCCTCCCGCGGTGGCTTGGGGATAGCCGTGGCCGTGGTAGCCGGCTCTAATAGTCCTACTGCGTCACCACTCGAGATCAGCGCTACACTTGGAAGAACTTGAGCTAAGGTAATCCCTGCAGTAAGGTAAAAGAAATCGTCAGAGCACTAATGGAAAGAATAAAAGCGTAATAAAATAAATTATACCAAGGCCCAAAGAAGCACGGAGCCTTTCTTCCTCCTCAAATGTCCAGAGAGAAGCCGCAAGAGCCTCTTCGGCAGAAATACCTGTCAAAGAAGGAAATATTAATAAAATCATAACAAAAGAGAAGGAATAAGCCCAAAACAATATATTTAAAGCATACCCGTCTCCGCGATCGATATCAGCTCCGCTTCTTCGCGAGCCAGTCGCTCGGAGGCCACAAGGGCAGCCTATAGATCGGTGTCGGTCACAGGCGTGTCGAACAAGCCATCGTTAGTGCCATACTTATCCAAGCCTTCGCTGTAGGGAGCATAGGGCTCCTGGCCGAATTCAAGGTCAGCAGAAAAGAGTGACTTCTTCTTTTTTTGCAAGCGAACGCCGGCGGCCGATGACACGAGCTTACGCTTTACGGGCATTTTTGGGCGACGAGTCCCGATTTCCGTACCCACTCTAGAGTCTGGAGACACCATAGCTACCGTAGTTTCGGGAACACTGGGCTGGGGCTTCATAGGAAAAGTGTGTGGGACCACAACCGTATCAACCTCTCTTAATAAAGGACGAACGACGATTTGTCACTTTAAGGAGACAGCTGGATTACCAGCAGGGACCGCACCCTTGCGATCGAGAAGTAGCCGCCTTTCTTCCCTAATAACAGCACCCGTCGCATGCTAGTACCACGCCATGTATGCATTCGAGGCTTTCGGAACGTAGCTCGGCTCACTGATGAGAAAGTTGGACCCGGTATTTAGCCGCATAAAGTGGTGCAACGCGTTGCGAATACCCTCTTCCGTGGCAACCGGTTCGGCCAGGAAGGCCTCGAAGGGAACACCCTGATTGTAACCCGACTGTTGGGCAAAACGGTGCGGGTTGTACCTCATGAACAACGCCGAGTCGTTCTGCCTGAACGCTAAAAAGCCCGGCCTGATTGAATACAAATGCAGAATCTCCCGAGCCTTCAATGTAGGAGCCCTGTATTTGAAGGTATCGCGCAGCGGCTGCACTATTTTAATAGATTCCTTGCCGATAGTTAAGACCCTATCGACGAAAGTCATGCTATCCCCGACCATATGCGGGCGAAGGACCAGACGCCGAGCCTCTCACTGTGACGGATCTAAAGGAGAAGCGTCAACTAGAAACATAACCCGGGGAAAATTATAACTGTCATAGAAACGGGGCCGTTTGTGGACTCCAAAAGCGCCAAGCACATGCAGCTCAATCCACAATGTGAAATAGTGCAGCGGGAGATGTACGGGCTGTACCCCCGGCTGAGTGGTGTCTGCCGCTAAGCTTAGGTCATGATACAGGTGAGCCAGCCTTGCAATCCCGACGGCCACTCGCGTCCAGGCAACCATTCAGTGAGCCGGATAGAAGACGGATGGCCTCATATAGCGAGGGTGAATTGGGAGCACAAACCAATTTAACCATAGGTTGAGGAATCCCAAAAAGAACGTCTCTTCATCGACGTCTGAAGATGCGAGCTCTGCAAAGGGGACGACCGGGGTGTCTAGGATGAAGAAATTCCTTTAATCCGCTTCCACTGTCGGCTAGTTGTCCAAGCCAAAACCAAAAAGATCGTCAAGCTTGGCGAATTTCACGGCTTGTTTTGACAAGACATCCGGGCGAAGAAAGCGGGCGATGAAATCCGTGAAGCTAACTCCGTGCCCTCCGGACTAGAGAAACAGACTCTCGTAAATGTTCAACAACTTGATTAGGCTCGGGAATCGATGTTGAATAGTATTCTCCGGAATGAGACCCATCACCACTGATTTGGTGGCGAAGATGTACTCGTCAGGGGGAAGTATTTCTTCGTAATGTTCCCCTCTGACGAGTAGGCCCGAAATTTCTGCAAATTCCTCCAAGGAAATCGAAACCTCCCGGTCCGAAAAAAGAAAGGTGTGAGTCGGGATATTCCACTGTTCCAAGAAAGCTTTGACCCACCATACGTGAGGCACGGGATACTAGAAAAGAGACCCGTAGATAGCGGGGTACAACCCGAGCTTCAGCAGCAGCGACTTTTTGGCCGACAAGATATATCGAGCCCACTACAAGTATCCGGCTGAATGGCGAGGAGTCAATCCTATCATGTATACCTGTCCCCAAAGGCGCGACTCGTCTTGACATATGCGCCGTCCCAGAATATCTAAAGCCATCGGCGGCTGTACAAGTATTGAGCCTATAGAAAGCTGGAGGCGACCTTCATAGTCCAGTTAATCTCCTCCACAGCGTAATTCATCTGGGGCGAGTTGGCATAATGAATGGTGGAAATTGACTCTGAAGGAGCCGCACAAGAGAAACTGCGCCGACCCTGAATAATTTGATTGTACCACAACCCCCATGAGTGAAGAGACTTCTGCTCCGGATCGTAATCTTTAATCACTGCAAAAACTTCCCGATCCACGGACACATCGGCGTATGCACTCTCTAGGCGAACAAAGGGGAAAGAAGAGTCAAAAGACATAGTACCTGCATGAAAAGAAACGAGAGTTAGATGTCAATACTACATTACAAATTCTGACAATTGGTACTTTAAATTTGTACCACACTGCAATGCAGGAAAAAGGGACCGAGGGGGACCCACAAAATCAAAGTGACGGCTCATAATTGAAGAGACAGTCAATCATTAAGGAGGAAATCCTAAAAAGATTCTCATTTAATGAGAAACTCATTGGACCAAGGAGTTAAACTCTCTCGAGAGCGGTGCTCTGCAAACAGAAATTACATCTGTCAACTTTAATTATGAGGGGAATAAAAATTCCCCAAAATTTCTAAGAGCCATGCTCTATGAAAACGATGGAGTAATCCATCAGAACCCTAAAAAGCAAAGCTTTTTGCAGAGTAAAAACTCCAAGATCTTTAAGATCTACAAAACGAACTCTAAGAGTTCTTCATAGAGATGAACAGTGTTCTAATTAATGGGTTAAGTAACCCTAAAAATCCATTTTAAGATCTACGATCTGAGAAGAGCAAAGCCCTGTTAATGGGTTCGATTCTTACCAAATTTGGGCAGAGTTCTAACTCTAAAAGGGGTTTCCTTGGGAAGAGATCTAAGCTCTGAAGGGAGAATTAAATTCTCAGAAACAAGAAAGGAAAAAAAATGAACAGAAGTCATCTCAAGGGCCAAAGGCCCTACTTATAGGTACTAGAAGACGATCCAACTTCCAAGATGATCCAACGGTGGAAAGGTTGCCACCCCTGCACTCATGTGTGAGCCACGTGAGCGCAACGGTGGGGGGCATTTGTTTCCCCCCAATAAGAGAGCAAGGTCTGTTCAAAATTTGAACTGAGGCAGCGCCTCACGTGCAAAGCACGAGAGCGCCAACGCCAAGAGTTAAAAACTATGAGGCAGCGCCTCACGTGCAAAGCACGAGAGCGCCAGCGCCCAGAGTTAAAAACTCTGAAGCAGCGCCAAGAGTTAAAAACTCTGAAGCAGTGCCTCACGTGCAAAGCACGAGAGCACCGACGCCAGAACTAAAAGTTCTCCACCCTTAGATCAAAAATCCAACGAAGATAATAAATCATCAAATTACAGAATTAAATTCCGTTGGGGAAATATTTCTCAAATCTTCCTAAACAAGAAAGGTTAATCTCTGTAAAACAGAGCACCGTTGGAATTAAAGATCCAATGGTGATTAAAAATCACCAAGATACAGAATAAGCTCTGTATGGGAAATTATTTTCCCAATCTTGTTGAGAACAAGAAAAATATCTTCTGTAAAACAGAAGGCCTAGGATCAAAGATCCAACGGTGGATAAAATCCCCAAATCAAATAGAGATCTCTCAATGAGAGATTTTCTTAACTAAATCAACAAATCGGCCTCCACTATATAAAGGACCCAAGACTTCATGTCATGTAGAGAAGAACCCCCCATAAACTTCAAACTTCAAGACGAGAACGATTTCTCCTCAAGGTAAATAAAAATAAGAGAGATCATAGCATCTCCTCCATATCTAAGAGTTTAACTCTCACATCAGAAGAACTTAGTTCTTTTTCCATATCTCAAATCTATAAGATAAAGTATTTCACAAGTGAGAATCTAATTCTCGGTGAATTGAATTGAGCAGAACAGAAAACTCAGTGCTTAGCACTCAAAGTCTGGCGTTCAGTGCCGAGCACTCCACGTGCTCCTCACGTGGGCGCTATTTAATAAGAAGCGCTTAGCACTCAAAGTCTGGCGCTCAGCACCGAGCGCTCCACGTGCTCCTCACGTGGACGCTATTTAATAAGAAGCGTTTAGCATTCAAAGTCTGGCGCTTGGCGTCGAGCGCTCCATGTGCCCCTCTTGTGGGCGCTATTTAATAAAAAGGTGCTTAGCACTCAGTGTTTGGCGCTCAGCGCCGAGCACCGAGCGCCTCACGTGCTCTGCACATGGGCGTCATAAATTGTTTAACACTCTATATAAATGAATATAAAAAAAACAAAAAGAAAAAGGGGTGTCAGAACCTAAATCAATGCTCAGCAGTGCTGATACAGAAAGGGGATCAATCCCAAATAAATAATCAAGTGGGCCGAGCCCAAGGATGGCCAAACCCCAAATTGACCGAGCCCATATGTATTCTTCTAAATTAGCCTTAGTCCCAAACAAGACTACCAAGTCCCTGATGAACATTCATTGGTTCAAGGGCACATCTCTTCACACCTCTAATACATGTCATTGTAATTCTTCAACTTCTTCAAAAAGGTGGCGGGTCCCGACAACCAACAACTGTGGACCGCAACGTCCTTAAACTAATAACGGACCGCAACGTTCTTAAACTAAACCTTCACCTCAAAAATGGTGACTGTGGACCGCAACGTCCCTAAACTAATAATGGACCACAACGTCTTTAAACTAAAATAATAGAACCCAAATGCTCTTTCGTCGGATCTAAATGATCCTAAAACCTTGCTAAGTAGATCTTGGTCTAAAATTAGACTAACGTATCCTTAACAAAAATTTAAGTTGATCTTAATCTCAAACGAGATTAACGATCCTTAAATCAAACCAAACCCAAATTTAAGAAAAAACGGATTTGGACTAATCCACGCCTTACGGGCGACAACATAAATTAGTCTCCATATATAATCCACGGGCAACCAAAAATAAAATAAAAGCACACGACACGAAGTGAACATCTGGAGCAAGAGAAAGTTGTTATCGCTACGCGGTAACGTAATTAACTGCAGGGGCTTGCGCCTGCAGGGAAGAGCGTCCCCACAATCAAAAATCCCTCGTAAATGAGGGGGAATCTGACGAAGACTGTTACAACGGTCGCATCCGTCCAAACCTTCGATATACGGTGTCATAAATAAACTTTGTATCTCCGGAGAGGTGGATGGATAAAACCAAATAGTATCTTCCCCCAAATTCAGGCAAGAGGACCCATGCGGTCCCCTCTCCCGTTTTCGGCGGTAAACAAAGACATAACCCGAGACTGACTTTCAGTCATCCTTATCACTCTGGAAGCTCGAATCGGTAAAGGACTCTATCTGGAGTTCACCGTTACCATACACCAAGAACATCTCTTTAGTTCATCTCAAGCACTTAAAAATGTTCTTCACAGCTGTCCAGTGGTTTTCCCCAAGATCTTTTCGATACTTACTCACTACACCTAGTGAATAAGCTACATCTGTTCTGGTACATAACATCGCATACATGATTGACCCGTCTGCCGAAGAATAGGGCATCCCTTGTAGGGTTGCTAGGAACATGCACAAGGTTCTACGAGGCATCAACCATACCCGATTTAAAAATTATAGCCGTGCCGAACAACCAGTAACAAGATCTTTATACTAGAGTTTAGGCGAAAACAAGCATGTTAAATATTTTAACACTAAGTGAGAGGGATTACAACCTTTGTAGATCCGGTCCTTCACTTCTTAAGCTCCGTGTTGAAGTCCCTTTGCTGCGATCATCGTATTCCAAACTCTCGAGAGGCTCCGCGAAGAGAAAGGTGCAAGCTTGCTTCCGATCTTCGATAACAAAGATGATCTACCTTTAAGTTTCGTTAACAAAAGCTCTCACTCTCTAAAAGAAGTGAACACCCTCATCTAAATGGTAAGGATAGATGAGGATGATGAAGTAGGATTTTTGCTCTCTTTTGTTTTCATATTCTCACATATAAACATCACTTATGAAAAAGCTAGTGAAGCTTTTCATCAAGGACGAAGAAGCAAGAAGAAGAGCTAAATCCTTTTGTGATGAATAATGAATTAATTGTAGTGGTTACAAATCTAACCAAGGGTTAAGCATGAAGGAGTTAACCCTTGTAGAGAATTAACTAGAGTTAATGGTTTAGATTGGGTTAACATAATCCGGCTATTTCATAAATAACCGACTAATACGATGACCCGGCTATATCACATATACCCGGCCGATATCTCATATCGCGAGAATCCAATACGGTATCACATACCGCATTATCCTCGGTCCCGCACATATCACATATATGCTCCTACTTCGTTTTGCCTGAGTCAAGAAAGCTCTGTGTAGGACTCTAAAGAATCGTCAATATGCCGGCAGTAGATGATGATCATATCAAACACCCATAAGCTGCAGGCGATCAGCTAAACGTAACAGCCACCCAGGTATTGAGTGCTTAGAAGATCAACAAGCGAGCCTGTACATTCTCCTATGAATCCAATCAGTAACACTCCCGTACAGTCCGGTCTCGTCGTCTGATATGTCGCATACCTCGCCTAGGGGTGGTAAACGTCAGACCCCAGTAGCTCGATAAGTCGTGTCGATATGAGGTCTATAACAGTTCGAGAAACTACTGATAACACTTACCAGTAAATCTCAGCAACCCTGGCTAGGGATTTCCAGTTATAGCCAATCGAACACAGCACAACATCAACTCCCTATACCGGGAGAGACGAATCCCCTCCTATCGTTCATTGCCTCCATGTGATTCGGGACTGTACCCAAAAGCCACCTTTTTGCACGCCCTCTTGGACGTGGTATGATGGAAATCAAAGAACAGTGGGAATCACACAAGACTCTAAGACGATCTCGGGTCAACAGACTACTCTGTACCAATGTCACCGGAGAACTGCCATCTGACGTGAGGTATAATACCATCTGAGAGTTCTCGGCGAGTCTGTCCAGTGTACCCAGTCTCTACTGAGCACCCGTAAACCATCCTTGATGTCAAACACCGATGGATATGGGATCATCCATCGCCCATCATATGGGTCAAGATGCGTATACGCTAGTCTACTCTGGTGCATCGATGCCCTGTCTCGATACACCCTCGACTAGGAACAGTTATAGGATGTACTCGTCGACTACCGTGGCCCCACTAGTATGATCTCATCATAGTCCCAGTAGTCGAGTACATAGCCTAAGGGCTTTATCAACATGTAACATAGAGACAATCAGAGTACATGTTAAGATAAAGTGCAACCAGATAGCATACTATCATGTCGAGCAAGAAAGTCCTCCCTATATATGTCCTAGCATCCACTACAATATACAGACGTTCCAACTCCGCGATGCCTGCTTCATCACATAAAACATCTTGCACACGTTTCCGCTGCTCCCACTGTCTACGAAGCCCACTGGCTGTGTACTTATAGACGCTATCTTCTAAAACATCATTTAGAAAAGCAGTCATGACACCCAACCACCAGATATCGTAGTCATAATATGTAGCCGTGGCAAGTAGGATCTGGATGGACTTAAGCATAGCTTTGAAACTCTCAACTTTTCTATGTATTCCAAGTAATCTTCTCAAGATATACTTGCTCCTGATGGGGATTTAACTCTTCAGATAAAGCAACCAAAGTCCATACTTTGTTGGTGTATAAGGATTCCATCTTAGATCGATAAGCATCCAGCCATTCTTACAGAGTCCCACTCCTGATGGCCAGCTCGAAATAAGTTGGGTCATCATCTCATGATGCAATACTCGCTCCCACTGTCATAGAGAAGCCGAAGTATCTCTCAGGTGGGTGAGGAACCCTACTAGATCGGCGGAGAGGCTGAGGTTCGTTGGAAACTATTGAATCCTTTGGTTCTACCAAATCATCAGCTGCAGTTTGTATAGCTGGAACTCCTTCCAGTTCTACATAACAGACCTTGCCTCGAGCTTGTTCGGATTTTGCTTTTAGACATAGTCCGGACAACCCCAAATCTTAACAAACTTAAGATATGGGCTCTTCCCTTTCCATATCACTTATGAAGTGGTAGGCAACTGATTTGATTTGAACCCTATTCAATAGTTATGCAGCTTCTCAAGCGCATAACACCCAAAAAGAAATAGGAAACTCAGTAGTACTCATCATAGAGCACACCATATCATATAGGGCGCAATTGCTCCGCCCCGATACACCGAGGTGCTGTGGTGTATTCGGAGGAGTAATGCTGAGAGAGAATCTCATTCTCTTTTAAAATAGTCCAGGAATTCCATGCTCAAGTATTCTCCTCCTTGATCTCATCAAAGGACATAATACTTATACCCCTTTTTGGTTCTCTACTTCTAACTTATATTCTGTGAATATCTCAAAAGCTTCGGACTTATGTTTCAACAGGAACATATGTCTGAATCTTGAGAGATCATCAGAGAATGTAATGAAGTACAAAGAACCGGTCCTGGCATATGTAGACAGGGGACTTTCATACATCAACATGTATCAATCCCAAGAGTTCACTAACTCTTTCTCTGTTTCCAATAAACAGAGCTATGGTCATCTTATCTTTGTGACATGACCGGCAAGTTTCACAAGATGTAAATTCAAACTAATTTAAATATGCATCTTTATGCAACTTCAGCTAGTCGGGTCGCATTGATATGACCTAGTCTACAATGCCTCAAGAAGGATTCGTTCATTTCTGAACTCTTCCTCTTGTGTGTGTTCTGTATACTAAGAACTGTGGTTTGATTTAGAACATCAATGCTTTTAGATAACGTGCCTGAACCGATCAACTCTTGATATAAAAAATGTTCAAAACATTATCCAACAATACAAAATTATATCCTTCTTTACTAATAAAGAGACTGATATGATGTTGTATATCAGGTTCGGTATCAAATAACATTCGTTCAGCATCATTGTATTCTGGTAATACAGGGTGATAGTGACCAACAGACTTGGCTGCAACACTTGCACCGTTTCTATCTCATGAAACTTATCACCCGTTCTCAGTTCTCTACCTATCTGTAGCCCATGTAACAGATTACATATGCGGGATCCTGATCCAGTATCACATACCCAGGACGTAAAGGATACTGAAAAACAGTTCTCTGTAATGAACACACCCGAAGATGATGCATCAGCATGCACTTTCTTCGTTTGGGCGGCACGGGAAATCTGGTATTCCTTAATTTCCTGCTCTGTCTTATAACAATTATAAGTTGGAGCAGGACCAACGTTCTCCAGCTCAGTATAACAAGCGGGTTCGGTCAATTCATCCGATTTATTATCTTGATTAAGGCGTGATATGGTCGCTACCTGGAGAGAGAGAGAAGAAAACACTCAGCGTATGCTCTTGCAAGATTAGATTGGTTATCTAATATATCTAATCAGGATGTCTCCCACTGTTTTAGTCAAATCTTCCTTCAAACCCTAAAAGGAAAGACTAGCCAGGATTAATTACACTCTACAAGTTCACCAATCTTTCAGCCAGGCCAGTGTCGGTACCTTGAGGGAGGTTCCCCGTGCTTTCGCACGGACCTAATTAAAGTAAACCTCGTTTTCCCAGGGGCATAACCCCGTTAACACCTTTCTAGACACCTACTTGATCGGCTAATTGTAATGTGTAAAACTCTCCCAGGAGTAACTCTTACTCGCAGTGGGTATCGGGATCCAACTATCTCATAGAAGGTATGCAATCTCATTGCAAATTTCAACACTTGAAATTCCCGATAATTCTTTTACCCCTAGCGTGTTATGACCTTGACGCATGCCAAACAACCCATAGTCCGCTAGTCAAGTTCAACCCGTGCATTTCCTGATTGAATTAAACCCACCCGCACGACCCTTGACGCATGCCAAATAACGCCATACGAATATCCTAATCCAATCGCATCGTATGCTAGCAGATAAGCACTAGTTAGCTACCGTACACTACGCCTTGACGCGTGCCAAACTACCGCAGCACGAATACTAAGTAGTACTTATCTGAAATGACGGAGGGCTACGCAGGTTTTTAAGAAAACCATGAGCGTAGTGAACTTGATATCGTTGTAGAATCGAGTGATTTTAAATGGAGTGTTTTTTAGGCTTTTCTAGTTTTGCTAAAGAGGTCACTCCCGGTGAAGGGATCGTCGGCTCTTTCCTCATCGAATAAGGTGCAGGATATTTCACAAATATCACTATGCAAAGCAAGAACTATAGAAGCAATCAAAAGACAAACCGAGTTTGTAGCATCTTCTAGTTTCACCAAAGAGGTCACTCCCGGTGAAAGGATCTCGGCTCTTTCCTTATCGAATAAGGTGCTGGATGTTCTACAAGGGACACCGCTATGCAAAGCAAGAACTAGAGCTACCAGTTTTTAAACAAGTTTCTACAATATCTTTAGGTTTCTTTTATTTTCATTAATCTCATTAATGAAGTCCCATTTTATTATGCTTCACAAGCATCACATTTGAAACGAAATCTGCAATATAACATATATCTCATATATATAATATAAACATTCGTCTCAGGAAGTAATATGATCTCATCACAGAACATTGCAGCAGAAGAACATATATGAAATATTGGATATACTAGCACGTCCATGTTTTAATACGAGCCTGTATAAAACACGGATTCCACAGTCGCGATGAATAGTCAAACCCACATCCCTAGACCCCTACGAGAGCGGCAAGCAACACTGCCAATTCTAGGGTAAGGAGACCCGGTCTCGACTACTCGAGATGGTCTCCTACTGGACCCTAGAACCTGGTTACTTGTGCTCCCCGTCTTGGGTCTACCTAATGTGGAAAAGTAAATAATATACAACGGTGACATCATCCTCAGCCCGGAAGTGCCCCAATAAAAGAATATTACATACAAATGAATTTTACATGAATGAAAAAGAAAAAACTCTCATCTCACATAAAACCCCCGGCTATTCAGAACACGACGATCCAATATAACATATCACAGCAACATATAATATCTCATATCATCAACGTAAGCAAGTATGCGTATCCCGATTGTCGTTGATGTATAGCAACGAAGCCGGCGATACACCACATACTACGCTTACGGTCACAGAAAATAAAGTGTAAAACTACAACAGTTGGAATCCGCAACCTCCTTAGACATCGCATGCCTAACCAAATGAATTCCTTAGACATCGCATGCCTAACAATTATAAACCCCGCATTTTAGTCTCATTATCGAAAACTCTTTTCAATATCAAGTCGGGCAATTCAATAAGATTCCCGACATCTTGATCGAATGCTCGTCGCAAACATTAGTAGTCGGCCGCACCCCCGGATGCCGTCGACGAAGTGCACTAAGACGGAACACCGCTGCCGCGAGCACCCACACGGATGCTTTTGGCGACGGGGTTCTCCTACAGTCACTTGGTCGAGGCTATGGGGCGTGGCTGTCTATTAAGTTTACCCGACGAGTATCCGTGTACGCTACGTTATTGCGACGAACTTTTGATCACATCAAAATTCCGTGGCAACCGATCATCTGAGACTGAAACGCTAGATTTATAACATTCAAATTAGTTATCTCATAACTACCTGTGGATTCCAAATATTGTATCACATTCCAGATAAATAGACAATGTTAAACATTCCGATCGAATAATCAAACACCCAAGTTTTCCCAAATAGTTCTCAACAATTAAAATTAGTTTAAAAACATCCATCACATGCCACAGTACCAATGGTCCAGCCGTAGAAGGGTCAAGCCAACGTCTCACATGTGGCACGCCGTACTGCCACAAACCTTAAGGTTCAGAGGCAGTTTAGGACGGTCACATAATCGAGTTAAGGTTTGTTGTCTTCTAGAGGGTCCATCGCGTTACTTGCACGACTTAGAACGTTCTTAAACTCGAGAAAAAATCCAACTTTTGAAAAAAATTCCGACAGGTGAAAAAGTGAGTTATTGATATCCGTTCGAACTTTTTAACAGTTTCTAAAATTATCCGGAAAAAACTTAAACGAAGTTTTATTATCCGATCGAATCAACGAGTCCCCAATACAACCCCAGAAAACTCAACACTTGAGTGGAATTAAAATATTACCAGAAACAAATGACAAGAAAGGACCTAAGAATAAATATATGAAGTTCCAGGGACTAATTCGAAATTTTGGCCGCGGAACCGCCACCAAACCCTTGGTTTGGCCGCGGTTCCGCAGTCAAATCAGCGATTTACAGGTCCGTACTTCACAGTAATTCTTAGTTTTTCCTGCTTAATTTTCTGAGCATTTTTAATTCATAAAAAATCACATTTTTGAAAAATATCCAGAGAGGGGTTCAAATTAGGGTTTCGGTGTTCGATCGGACTTTAAACTTCGCTAAAACTTCGCCTAAAGCTCTAGCTTGGCTCTGATACCACTGTAGGGTTGCTAGGCACATGCACAAGGTTCTACGAGGCATCAACCATGCCCGATTTAAAAATTATAGCCGTGCCGAACAACCCGTAACAAGATCTTTATACTAGAGTTTAGGCGAAAACAAGCATGTTAAACATTTTAACACTAAGTGAGAGGGATTACAACCTTTGTAGATCCGGTCCTTCACTTCTTAAGCTCCGTGTTGAAGTTTCTTCGCTGCGATCATCGTGTTCCGAACTCTCGAGAGGCTCCGCGAAGAGAAAGGTGCAAGCTTGCTTCCGATCTTCAATAATAAAGATGATCTACCTTGAAGTTTCGTTAACACAAGCTCTCACTCTCTAAAAGAAGTGAATACCCTCATCTAAATGGTAAGGATAGATAAGGATGATGAAGTAGGATTTTTGCTCTCTTTTGTTTTCATATTCTCACATATAAATATCACTTATGAAAAAGCTAGTGAAGCTTTTCATCAAGGAGGAAGAAGCAAGAAGAAGAGCTAAATCCTTTTGTGATGAATAATGAATTAATTGTAGTGGTTACAAATCTAACCAAGGGTTAAGCATGAAGGAGTTAACCCTTGTAGAGAATTAACTAGAGTTAATGGTTTAGATTGGGTTAACATAATATCTTCACAAAATATCAAGCAAAACACAAAGTCAAAGCTTCATGAAGCTTCATGGAAGCTTCATGCAAAAGCTAACCCTAATCCAAACCCTAACCAAGTTTAAACCCTAAACCATTGTTAAATTTGTAACCCTAACATGTTACAATATTATATATCACATATACAATATATTTTGTAACAATAGAAAATAATACAATTAACATATATCGCATATATATCAATGTATTATCCCGTGAGAAAATGAATCTTTTAGTGAGCTAATATTAGTTAATGTAATTTAATATATTATATATATTATTATACATTAAATTATCGAATCAACACTTGATCCGATAATCCGGCTATTTCACAAATAACCAACTAATACGATGACCCGGCTATATCACATATACCCGGCCGATATCTCATATCCCAAGAATCCAATACGGTATCACATACCGCATTATCCTCGGTCCCGCACATATCACATATGTGCTCATACTTCGTTTTGCCTGAGTCAAGAAACCTCTGTGTAGGACTCTAAAGAATCGTCAATACGCCGGCAGTAGGTGATGATCATATCAAACACCCACAAGCTGCAGGCGGTCAGCTAAACGTAACAGCCACCCAGGTATTAAGCGCTCAGAAGATCAACAAGCAAGCCTGTACATTCTCCTGTGAATCCAATCAATAACACTCCCGTACAGTCCGGTCTCGTCGTCTGATATGTCGCATATCTCGCCTAGGGGTGGTAAACGTCAGACCCCAGTAGCTCGATAAGTCGTGTCGATATGAGGTCTATAACAGTTCGAGAAACTACTGATAACACTTACCAGTAAATCTTAGAAACCCTGGCCAGGGATTTCTAGTTATAGCCAATCGAACACAGCACAACATCAACTCCCTATACCGGGAGAGACGAATCCCCTCCTATCGCTCATTGCCTCCATATGATTCGGGACTGTACCCAAAAGCCACCTTTTTACACGCCCTCTTGGACGTGGTATGATGGAAATCAAAGCACAGTGGGAATCACACAAGACTCTATGACAATCTCGGGTCAACAGACTACTCTGTACCAGTGTCACCGGAGAACTGCCATCTGACGTGAGGTATAATACCATCTGGGAGTTCTCGGCGAGTCCGTCCAGTGTACCCAGTCTCTACTGAGCACCCGTAAACCATCCTTGATGTTAAACACCGATGGATATGGGATCATCCATCGCCCATCATATGGGTCAAGATGTGTATACGCTAGTCTACTCTGGTGTATCGATGCCCTGTCTCGATACACCCTCGACTAGGAACAGTTATAGGATGTACTCGTCGACTACCGTGGCCCCACTAGTATGATCTCATCATAGTCCCAGTAGTCGAGTACATAGCCTAAGGGCTTTATCAACATATAACATAGAGACAATCAGAGTACATGTTAAGATAAAGTGCAACCAGATAGCATACTATCATGTCGAGCAAGAAAGTCCTCCCTATATATGTCCTAGCATCCACTACAATATACATCGTATGTACAGTAATGGCCTCTAGGGCATACATATAACTAACATCCCTTGCATGCGAGCCTTCTCCAAATCAGTCTCGAGAGACATCGCTTTGGAGAGAGTGATTCATGAACAAGTGGGTACATTACCACGCTTAGAATCATCCATACTAAACCCCATTAGCATGGTGTCTATGTACCCGGATTGGGATAATCCCAAATCCATTTAGATCTATATCCTCAGGATGTAGAAGGCATCAGTTAGATCTTTCATGGAGAACTTGTGTGATAATAGGAGCTTGACCGAGTGTAGCATTGGAACATCGTTTCCTATCAAGAGTATGTCATCCACGTACAATACGAGGAAGACAATCATACTCTCTACAACCTTCTTATTTATATATGGTTCATCTACCTTTTTGATGAAATTAAACTCTTTGATAGCTTCATCAAAACAGATGTTCCATCTCCAAGATACCTGCTTTAATCCATAGATGGATTTAAGCAGCTTGCACATGCTTCCGCTGCTCCCACTGTCTACGAAGCCCTCTGGCAGTGTCATATACACGCTCTCTTCTAAATCACTATTTAGAAAAGCGGTTTTGACGTGCATTCTGCCAGATTTCGTAGTCACAGTATGCAGCAATGGAAAGTAGGATCCTGATGGACTTAAGCTTAGCGACAGGAGAAAAGGTTTCATCATAGTCGACACCAGGTCGTTGACGAAAACCTTTCACTACAAGTCTAGCTTTGAAAGTCTCAACTTTTCCATCTATACCAAATTATCTTTCTCAAAGATTCTCTTGCTCCCGATGGGTTTTACCCCTTCAGGAGCAACATCCAAAGTCAATACTTTGTTGGTGTACATGGATTCCATCTCAGATCGCATAGCATCCAGCCATTTCATATAGTTTCCACTTTTGATGGCTTGCTCGAAACTAGTAGGGTCATCATCTTCCATGTGCAATCCTTACTCCTACCGTCTATGAGAAAACCGTGGTATCTCTCAGGTGGATGAGGATCCCTACTAGATCTGCGGAGTGACCGCGGTTCGTCAGGGACCATTGAATCCTCCGGTTCCATCAAATCGTCAGTTATAGTTCGCGTTGCTGGAACTTCTTCCAGTTCTACCTCATTACCACTAATTTCTTTCACAAGAAATTCCTTTTCTAAAAAGGTGGCATGTCGAGAAACAAAACACCTTTTGTTTCTCAGTATGGTAGAAAATATACCCTCGTGAATGTTTGGGATATCCTACAAACTTGCACAGAACTGACCTTGCCTCAAGCTTATCCGGATTATACTTTTCAACATAGGCCGGACAACCTATATCTTAAATCGTTTAAGAGATGGTCTCTTCCCATTATATATCTCATATGGTGTGGTAGGCAACAGATTTGGTTGGAACTCTATTCAATAGACATGCAGCTGTCTCAAGTGCATAAACCCAAAAGAAAATAGGTAACTCAGCACTACTCATCATAGAGCGCACCATATCTAATAGGGTGCGATTCCTCCATCCCGATATACCGTTGTGATGTGGCGTATACGGAGGAGTAAGCTGAGAGAGAATCTCATTCTCTTTTAAATAATTTCGGAATTCCGTTGCTCAAGTATTCTCCTCCCCGATCATATCGAAGTATTTGAATATCTTTACTCATCTGGTTCTCAACTTCGTACTTATATTCCTTGAAATTCTTAAAAGATTCAGTTTTGTGTTTCAACAAAAACACATGTCCGTATCTTGAGAGAATATCGGTGAATGTAATAAAGTATGCGGAACCATCCCTGGCATGTGTAGACATAGGATCGCATACATCACTATGTATCTATCCAAGAGTTCAGTAGCTCTTTCTCCGTTTCCAGTAAATGGAGATTTGGTCACCTAGCCTTTGAGACATTACTGGCAAGTTTCATATGATGTAAATTCGAACGGATTCAAATATGCATCCTTATAGAACTTTAGCTAGTCTTGCCTCATCGACATGACCTAGTCTACAATGCCTCAAGAAGATTTCGTTCATTTATGAAGTGTTCCTCTTGTGTGTGTTCTGTACGTTTAGAACTGTAGTTTGATTCAGAACGTGTACACTATTATACAACACACCTTACCCAATCAACACTTGATTTAGGAAAATATTCACAATATTATTGGTATGAAATAACAGTCGCTCAGAATCATTGTATTACCAGTTGGTAACACTAGGTGATATTTGCCAACTGCTTTGGCTGCAATAATTGCATCATCTCTACTACTAGAGACATATCACCCTTTCCCAATTCTCCACCTTTCTATAGCCCATGTAACAAATTAAAAGTGTGGGATCCTGATCCGATATCCAATACCCAGGACATAGAGGTAACTAAGAAACAGTTCTTGGTTACGAACACACCCGAAGACAATGCATCAACATGCTTATTTTTCGTTTGGGTGGCATGGGAATCCGGATATTCCCCTATTCCTTGCTCAAAATTATGACAATCATAAGGTAGAGAGGAACCTAGCCCGGTATAATAAGTAGGTTTGGTCAATACATCCATATTATTATCTTGATTAAGGCATGTCATTGGTCGCTGCCAGGAGAGAGAGAGAAGGAAAATCACTTTGCGTGCGCTTTTTGCAAGATTAGATTGGTTTTTATCTAATCAAGATGGCTCCCACTGTTTTTATCAAATCTTCCTTCAAACCCTAAAATGTAATATTAGACTGGATTAATTACACCCTACAGGTTCGCCAATCGTTCGGCCAGGCAGGTATCGGTACTCCGAGGGAGGTTCCCCATGCTTTCACACGGACCTAATTAAAATAAACCTCGTTTCCCTAGAGGCATAACCCCGTTGATATTTTTCTAGACACCTACTGGATTAGCTAATTGTAAAATGAAAAACTCTTCCAGGAGTAACTCTTACTCGTAGTGGGTATCGGGATCCAACTATCATATAGAAGGTATGCAATCTCATTGCAAATTTCAACACTTGAAATTCCTGATATCTTTTTTTAACCCTAGCAGCTTATGACCTTAACTATGGTCAACAAATCTTAAGTGCTGGTCAAGTTCTACCCGTTCATTTCTTGATTGAATTAAACTCACCCGTACGACCCTTAACTATGGTCAACAAAGCGTACGAATGTCCTAATCAATCACATCATATGCTTTATAGGAAGACATCACTTAGCTACCGTACACTACGCCTTAACTATGGTCAACAAACGTAGCACGGATACTAAGTACTCTACTTCCTAAAATGGCGGAGGGCTACGAATGGTTTTTAAGAAAACCTTTAACGTAATGAACTTGATATCATTGTAGAATCTAGTGATTTGAAAATGAGTGTTTTTTAGGTTTTTGCTAGTTTTTCTAAAGAAGTCACTCCCGATGAAGGGATCTCGGCTCTTTCCTCATCGAATGAGGTGCAGGATATTCAGGAATACCACTATGCAAAGCAAGAACTAGAGAAACTATCAAAAACAAAACCGAGTGAGTTGTAGCATTTGATAGTTTCGCTAAAGAGGTCACTCCCAGTGAAGGGATATCGGCTCTTTCCTCATTGAATGAGGTGCTGGATATTCATCAAGGAATACCACTATACAAAGCAAGAACTAAAGAAACCCTTTTTGAAAATTTGATTCTACAATATCTTTAGGTTTCTTTCTTTTCATTAATCTCATTAATGAATTCCCATCATTTAATGTTTTCTAAACATCATAAAAAAAGGAAAGGAAAATAGAACGTACGCTTATACCATCCGCATTCGCTACGGGGCCCCGTCATACACCGTTAGGTTACTTAACTACCGGCAAAGCGGGGGCTGGACTAGCGCGGGTGCAAAACATAAGCAACGTTTATTATATATCATATATATAATATAACATTCGTCTCATGTGGTTATATGATCACATCACGGAACCAAGCAGCAGAAGCAACATATGAAATATTGGATATACTAGGATGTCCGTGTTTTAAATTTAGCCAGTAATGTAAAATGCGGATTCTACGGTTGTGATGAATAGCCAAACCCACATATCTAGACCCCTACAAGAGCGGCAAGTAAGCCTACCAATTCTAGAGTTAGGAGATCCGGTCTCAACTCCTTGATATGGTCTCCTACTGGACTCTAGAACCCAGTTACTTGTGCTCCCTACCCTGGGTCTATCCTAATGCGGAAAGGTAAATAATATACATCAATGGTGATATCATCCTCAACCCAGAAGTGCCCCAATAAAAGAATATTACATACAAATTTTACATGAATGAAAATTGAAAAACTCTCATCTCACATAAAACCCCCGGGCTATTCAATCACGACGATCCAATAAAACATATCGGTGACACATAATATTACATATCATCAACGTAAGTAAATACGTGTATCCCAAATTCCGTTGACATATAGCAACGAGATTTGGGATACCCCATATATTACACATACGGTCGCAGAAAATAAATGTAAAACTGCAATAATTAGAATCTGCATATCCTTAGACATCATAAACCCGGAATATCTCATATTCCGAATTTCATGCCTAACTCTATGAACCCCGCATTTTAGTCTCATATCAAAAACACTTTTCAATAATTTAGTCGGGTAATTCAACAAGATTCCCGACTACCCGATCGAATACGTTTCGGAAATTACAGTAGATGGCCGCACCCCCGATGTCGTCGACCATGTGCACTTAGGCGGAACACCGTGGTCGCGAGCACCCGAGTGGGTGCTATTGGCAACGGGGTTCTCCTACAGTCACTTGGTTGGGGCAATGGGGAGAGGCTATCTAGTAAAGTTATTCAGCGAGTAATTGCGTACGATACGCGATTGCGGTGGAGTTTCGATCCAAATCGAAACTTCATAGAAATCGATCTACCGAGACTAAAATTCTAGATTTAAAAACACTAACTAGTTTTCACAAAACTAATTAAATGTGGATTCCAACTACTGTATCCATATCAAACTTAAACCCGAAATAATGTTAAATTACGAATACGAAACACTCTGTATTAGCCCCAATTGAACTGTTAACATCACATCCAAACTGGGCTAATCAAACAATACCTGAAACCTCAAAATCAAGCCAACAGAGCACAAAACAAATACGAGACCAAAACAAGACAGTACGGCCGGCGAGGCCGGTTAAAAGGATAATCTTGCCGGATTTTTAAAGGTGGATTGGTCTCGTTTTTGTTATGTGTTCTTGTTATATCATATATAACATTCTACAGTTGTTTAAATAATTTTCTGAGATCATTTTAAAATCGACAGAAAGTTGATTTTGGTTTCGGTGTTTCGGAGTTGTTTCGTTTTCGTTTTTCTATTAACATCGTCTAATCTTCTACCTTTGGCTCTGATACCATGAAAGTGTACGCTAGCACGACCATGAGATTTTAATGACATCAAGCATGCCAAATTCAAATTTTTATGGGTGCTTATCTACACTAAACAAGATCGTTAACTAGATGATTAGGGTTTTAGGTTTGATATGAACTAAACTATAAAGAAGTGAAGATGGCTATACCCTCGTAGATTGAGTCCTTCACTTCACATGCTCCGTATAGTAGTCCTGGGACTTCATTAAGCTCCACTTAAGGGTTTTGACGAGCTTCCTCCGATGACCTTCGTGTCGAAGATGATCCACGCGAAGTCCCTTCAACTCAAGCTACCTCTACACTAAACTCTTTTAGTGTAGGAAACATGCTACACTTGATCGCTAGTCAAGTGTAGGATGGTGAAGTAGGGAATTTGGTTCGCTCACTAGTTTGTTCAAAGTTCCATGGTTCACATCTCATGTGAGAGGTTGGAACTTTGATGCATGTAGAGGAGGAAGAAGAAGATGAAGAGGAGAGTGTAAGATCAAGCTAAGAAAAAATGAGCAAAGGCTTAGTGAAGAATGGCTTGACCCCTTCACTTATTGAAGCATCCATTTATTTCAAATAAACAAATGGAACCATACTTCAATAGTGAAGTGAGACCAATATAAAATAATATCAAGCCATGCCTCACCTATGCTCTCAATTTTCCACCTCTTATTTTCATTTTTCACAAAAATAAAATTCATGCCATGCTTCATAAAGTGTGTGTGTGTGTGTGTGTATATATGTATATTATGAAGAATAATTAGTGAGCTAATGATATTAGTTAAGATATAATTATATCAAATATAATATATATCACATTATTAAATCAACACTTGATTTAATAATCCGGTTATATCACATATGACCGACTAATATTATTCATCTGTGTATCACATTATCAAATCATCACTTAATTCGATATTCTGGTTATATCACATATAACCTAACTTGATAACAGATAACTACCAGATTACAATACGGTATCACATACATGTATTTAATCAGGCCCACACACATATCACATATGTGTCCTACTTCATTTTGCTTGAACCAGAAACTTCTGTGTGGGATTCTAAAGACTCGTCAATACGCCGCAGTAGGTGATGATCACATCAGTCACCTACAATCCGTCAGCGGTACTAGCTGGACCTAACGGCTATCCGGGTAATGAGCGATATGAAGATCAACAAGCAAGCTTGTTCATACTCTGTAGGGTTACTAGGCACTCTAATAAGGATCTACAAGGCATCAACCATGCCGGATTAAAATTTTAGCCGTGCCGAATAACTCTAAACAAGATCGTTAACTAGAGATTAGGGTTGCAAATAAAAGTTAAACTCATTAACTCTAAGTGAATACGAAATACAACCTTTGTAGATCGGTCCTTCACTTCTTAAGCTCCTTGTAGTAGTCCCTTCGCTGCGATGATCGAACTCCCGGACTCTCGGACGGCTCCATGAGAAAGTTGCAACGGGATTGCTTGAAATCTTCGAGGCCGAAGATGGTCTACGTTGAGGGAATACAGACACAAGCTTCTACTTCACTAACCAAAGAATTAGTGAGGCAAACACCCTAAACTAAAGTGCTAGTCTAGTAGAGGATGGTGAGATAGGAAATGGGTACACTTTAGATTTTTTTTTCTCACTTTGGTTCTCTCTCTTTTTCAAACCCTAGCATCAAGATGAAGGAGGAAGAAGATCAGCTCAAAAAATGAGAATGGATAATGATCAAGAGAGAGAATGAACTAACCATGGTGAGTGAGTATCATATACTTAACTCATGTAGAGACATTACCATAGGTAATCATAGTGGTTAGGTTAACTAATATGTTAAGTAAAACAAAACTAGTGGACTAAGTCAAATGCAAAGATAAGCTTCATGAAGCTTCATGCATGTGTGCTTTATCCACTAATTTTGTAATTACTTTTTATATTAAAAACCTAACAAATATAATTAGTATAGTATAAGTCTTCTACACCCATGTAATGTGTATCAACAACCATGATACAATTTGTAAACACAAATAAATATATATCACATATATATTTTAACTTGTGTACAAGTGAGAAAAATAAATGCTTAAGTGAACCAATATTAGTTAATGTAAATTAGTATATCACATATACAATTATACACTAAATTATTAAATCAACACTTGACTTAATAATCCGGTTATATCACATATAACCGACTAACATCCAATGTATCGATTTATCGAATCAACACTTGATTCGATAACTAGGTTATATCGCATACAACCGATCGATACAAACATCGCGAGAATAGAATACGGTATCACATAAACGCATTATTCTCGGTCCCGCACATATCACATATGCGCTCCTATCTCATTTTGCCTGAGCCAGTACAACCTCTATGTAGGACTCTAAAGACTCGTCAATACGCCGGCAGTAGGTGATGATCATATCAAGCACCCACAAGCCGTCAGCGGTACTAGCTGGACGTAACGGCTACCCGGGTATTGAGTGATCAGAAGATCAGCAAGCAAGCCCGCTCCAACTCCTGCAAAAGCCTGACAGTGACACTACCGTACAGTCCGGTCTCCTCGTCTGATATGTCGCATATCAAGTCTAGGGGTGGTAAACGTCAGACCTCAATAACCGATAAGTCATGCCGATATGAGGCTCATAACGGGTCGAGAAACTACTGGTAACACTTACCAGTAAATCTCTAAACCAGCCCTGGCCAGGGACTTCCCTGTTATGGCCAATCGAGCATAGCGCAACATCAACCCCCAATACCGGGAGAGACGAAACCCCTCTTATCGCTCATTGCCTCCATGTGATTCGGGACTGTACCCAAAAACCACCGTTTTGTACGCTCTCTTGGACGTGGTAAGGTGGAAATCAAAGCACAGTGGGAATCACACAAGACTCTATGACGATCTCGGGTCTACAGACTAACCTGTACCAGTGTCACCAGAGAACTGCCATCTGACGTAAGGTATAATACCATCTGGGAGTTCTCGGCGAGTCCGTCCAGTGTACCCAGTCTCCACTGAGCACCCGTATATCATCTCTGATGTCAAACACCAATGGATATGGGATCATCCATCGCCCATCTGTATGGGTCGAGAAGGTATACGCTAGTCTACTCCGGTATATCGATGCCCCGTCTCGATACACCCACGACTAGGGACCTTGAAGGATGTACTAATGGACTATCATGTCCCCACTAGTATGATCCGCATCATAGTCCAGGTAGTCAAGTACACATCCTAAGGGCTTTACCAACATGTAACAGAGAGACAATCAGTGTACACGTTAAGGTAAAGGGTAACCAGATAGCATACTATCATGTCGAGCAAGAAAGTCCTCCCTATATATGTCCAAGCATCCACTACAATATACATCACATGTATAGTAATTGCCTCTAGGGCATACATATAACTGACAATCTTCCACTTGCACTAGGGCCATCTAATAACAGTGATTGTAGTATCTCATACTCAACCATCCCATAATAGGCTCTCTCTGGGAAAAGGCCTTTGTGAGTGAATCCGCCGTGTTGTCCTCTGAGTCTACTCTCTTAACCTCGATCCCCTGGAGATCAACCATTTCCATGATCAGGTGACACTGCCTCGGAATATGTCTGGATCACTGATGGGACGGGCGTTCCTTGGCATAAGACACAACTCCATTGTCACATAATGGTAGGAACGAAGTTCATCTCATGAACTAATATACACCCAGACTTCCTCTTTGGTAGTATCTTTGGTAGCGATGTATCTAGCCTTTATCGTCTAGTATGCCACGGTATATAGCTTGGAACTCTTCCAACATACCGTCCCTTTACTGAGGGTAAAGACAATGCCTGTGACTGACTTTCAGTCGTCCTTATCACCCTGGAACCCTTCCAGTGATTCTCTCCAGGATCGATTGATACAATCTCACTACAACTAGTGAGAATCCTAACATCCATTTACATCTATCTCATAGATCAAAACTTAGGATTTAGGAGGTATCACCTTGATCCTATGTGGAGAATCATTGTGATAAGCGAAGATTGATCGAGCGTAGCATAGGAAACTCCTTCCCTATCAAGAGTATGTCATCCACGTACTCTACGAGGATCACCACCATACTCCCTACTACCTTTTCGTTTATACAAGGTTCATCTACCATTTTGATGATGTCAAACTCTTTGACTAATACATCAAAAACAGACGTTCCAACTCCGCGATGCCTGCTTTATCACATAAAACATCTTGCACACGTTTCCGCTGCTCCCACTGTCTACGAAGCCCTCTGACTGTGTACTTATAGACGCTCCCTTCCAAATCAACATTTAGAAAAGCAATCATGACACCCAACCGCCAGATATCGTAGTCATCGTATGTAGCCGTGGAAAGTAGGATCTAGATGGACTTAAGCATAGCTACTTAGAAAAGGTCTCATCATAATCCATACATGGTCAATGATGCAAACCTTTAACAAGTCTAGCTTTAAAAGTCTCAACTTTTCCATATACACCAAGTTATCTTCTCAAGATTTACTTGCTCCTGATGGGGATTTAACCCTTTAGATAAAGCAACCAAAGTCCATACTTTGTTGGTGTATAAGGATTCCATCTCAGATCGCTAAGCATCCAGCCATTCTTACAGAGTCTCACTCCTGATGGCCAGCTCGAAACTAGTTGGGTCATCATCTCATGATGCAATCCTCGCTCCCACTGTCATAGAGAAACCAAAGTATCTCTCAGGTGGGTGAGGAACCCTGTTAGATCGGCGGAGAGGCTGAGGTTCGTTGGTTACTATTGAATCCTTTGGTTCTACCAAATCATCAGCTGCAGTTTGTATAGCTGGAACTCCTTCCAGTTCTACCTCATGTCTACTAATTTCTTCATAAGAAATTCCCTTTCACAAAGGTGGCATGCTGAGAAACAAAACATCTTTTGTTCCTCGGTTTGGTAGAAGATATACCCTTGCGAATGCTTAGGATATCCAACAAACTTCTATAGATCTGACTTTGCCTCGAGTTTGTCCAGATTGTGCTTTTAGACATAGGCCGGACAACCCCAAATCTTAACTAACTTAAGAGATAGGCTCTTCCCTTACCATATCTCATATGGAGTGGTAGGCACCTGATTTGATTTGAACCCTATTCAATAGGTATGCAACTTCATAAGTGCATAACTCCTAAAAGGAAACAAGTAACTCAGTAGTACTCATTATAGAGCACACCTTGTCATATAGGGTGTGATTGCTCCGCCCCGATACACCGACGTGCTGTGGTGTATACGGAGGAGTAATGCTGAGAGAGAATCTCATTCTCCTTTAGAATAATCCAGGAATTTCGTGCTCAAGTATTCTCCTCCTTGATCACATCAAAGGACATAATACTTATACCCGTTTTGGTTCTCTACTTCTAACTTATATTCTGTGAATATCTCAAAAGGTTCGGACTTGTGTTTCAACAGGAACATATGTCTGAATCTTGAGAGATTATCAGAGAATGTAATGAAGTACAAAGGACCGGTCTTGGTATGTGTAGACAGGGGACCTTCATACATCAACATGTATTAATCCCAAGAGTTCACTAACTCTTTCTCTGTTTCTAATAAACAGAGCTGTGGTCATCTTTTCTCTGTGACATGACCGGCAAGTTTCACAAGATGTAAATTCAAACTAATTTAAATATGCATCTATATGTAACTTCAGCTAGTCGGGTCACATTGATATGACCTAATCTACAATACCTCAAGAAGGATTCGTTCATATCTGAACTCTTCCTCTTGTATGAGTTCTGTATACTAAGAACTGTAGTTTGATTTAGAACGTCAATGCTTTTAGATAACGTGCCTGAGCCGATCAACTCTTGATATAGGATATGTTTAAAACATTATCCAACAATACAAAATTATATCCTTTCTTTACTAATAAAGAAACTGATATGATGTTGTATATCAGGTTCGGTATCTAATAACATTCGTTCAGAATCAATGTATTCTGGTAATACAGGGTGATAGTGACCAACAGACTTGGCTGCAACACTTGCACCGTTTTCTATCTCATGAAACTTATCACCCGTTCTCAGTTCTCTACCTATCTGTAGCCCATGTAACAGATTACATATGCGGGATCCTGATCCGGTATCACATACCCAGGACGTAATGGATACTGAGAAACAGTTCTCTGTAATGAACACACCCGAAGATGATGCATCAGCATGCACTTTCTTCGTTTGGGCGGCACGGGAATTCTGGTAATCGCCAATTTCCTGCTCTGTCTTATAACAATTATAAGTTGGAGTGGGACCAATGTTCCCCAGCGCAGTATAACAAGCGGGTTCGGTCAATTCATTCGTATTATTATCTTGATTAAGGCGTGACATGGTCGCTACCTGGAGAGAGAGAGAAGAAAACACTCTGCGTGCGCTCTTGCAAGATCAGATTGGTTATTATTTTATCTAATCAGGATGGCTCCCACTGTTTTTATCAAATCTTCCTTCAAACCCTAAAAGGAAAGACTAGCCGGGATTAATTACACCCTACAACTTCGCCAATCTTTCAGCCAGGCCAGTGTCGGTACTTTGAGGGAGGTTCCCCGTGCTTTCGCACAGACCTAATTAAAGTAAACCTCGTTTTCCCAGAGGCGTAACCCCGTTGACACCTTTCTAGATACCTACTTGATCGGCTAATTGTAATGTGTAAAACTCTCCCAGGAGTAACAATTACTCGCAGTGGGTATCGGGATCCAACTATCTCATAGAAGGTATGCAATCTCATTGCAAATTTCAACACTTGAAATTCCCGATAATTTTGCCCCTAACCTCCTATGACCTTGACAAAGGCCAACAAACCATAGGATGCTAGTCAAGTTCAACCCGTCATTTCTTGATTGAAATAAACCCACCCGCACGGCCCTTGACAAAGGCCAACAAGGTCGCACGACTACCCTAATCCAATCTGCATCATATGTATAAGCAGATAAGTACTATTCAGCTACCGCACACTACGCCTTGACAAAGGCCAACAAACGCAGCACGAATACTAAACAGTACTTATCTGAAATGACGGAGGGCTACGACAGGTTTTTCTGAAAACCTATTGCGTAATGAACTTGATATCGTTGTAGAATCAAATGATTTTTTAAAATGGAGTGTTTTTGAGGCTTTTCTAGTTTTGCTAAAGGGGTCACTCCCGGTGAAGGGATCGTCGGCTCTTTCCTCATCGATTAAGGTGCAGGATATATCATATATACCGCTGTGCAAAGCAAGAACTATAGAAGTAATCAAAAGACAAACCGAGGGGTGTAGCATCTGCCAGTTATTGCTAAAGGGGTCACTCCCGGTGAAGGGATCTCGGCCCTTTCCTTATCGAATAAGGTGCAGGATGTTCTACAAGGAACACCGCGATGCAAAGCAAGAACCGTAGCTACCTGTTTTTGAAAATTCGATTCCACAACATCTTTTAGGTTTCTTTTCATTCATTAATCATATTAATGAGTCCCATCATTTAAGTTACCTAAACATCACAGATAAATACGACGTACACTTATGCCATCCGCATTCGCCTCGATGTCCCCTCGTGCACCGTTAGGTTAGGTAACTAACGGCAGAGCGGGGCAAGGCTAACGCGGGTGTAAAACATAAGTAACGTCTATATAATATATCATATATACTATATACAGTATTTATCACAGAACATCAAATGATCACATCACAGATATCGCAACAGAAGAAACATATGAAACATTGGATATACTAGGACGTCCGTGTTTTATTTTGAGCCACTATAAAACACGGATTCCACGGTCGCGATGAATAGCCAAACCCACACCCTTAGACCCCTACGAGAGCGGCAAGCAACCCAACCAATTCTAGAGTTAGGTGACCCGGACTCGACTCCTCGAGTTGGTCTCCCACTAGACTCTAGAACCCGGTTACTTGTGCTCTCCTCCTTGGGTCTATCCTAGTGCGGAAAAGTAAATAATATACAAATGGTGACATCAACCTCATCCCGGAAGTGCCCCAATAAAAGAATATTACAAACATTTAATTTTACATGAATGAAAATAAAAACTCTCATCTCACATAAAACCCCGGGCTATTCAAAACGCGACGATCCAATATAACATATCCAGTAACACATAACATCACATGTCATCAACATAAGTAAATATGCGCACCCCAATTGTCGTTGACATATAGCAACGAAACCGGCGATATCACATATTACACTTACGGTCGCAGAAAAGAAAGTGTAAAACTACAACAGTTGGAATCCGCAACCTCCTTAGACATCGCATGCCTAACTATTATAAACCCCGTATTTTAGTCTCCATATCGAAAACACTTTTCAATATCAAGTCGGGCAATTCAACAAGATTCCCGATATTCTGATCGAATACTCGTCGCAAACTTTAGTAGACGGCCACACCCCTGGATGCCGTCGACGAAGTGCACTAAGGCGGAACACCGCTGCCGCGAGCACCCGAACGGATGCTTTTGGCGACGGGATTCTCCTACAGTCACTTGGTTGGGGCTATGGGGCATGGCTGTCTATTAAGTTTACCGGGCAAGTATCCGCGTACGCTACGTGATTGCGACGGACTTTTGATCGCATCAAAATTCCGTGGCAACCGATCATTCGAGACTAAACTGCTATGTTTATAACATCCAAATCAATTATCTCATAACTGCTTATGGATTCCAAATATTGTATCACATTCCAGATAAATAGACAATGTTAAACTTTCCGATCGAATGATCAAACACCCAAGTTTTCCAAATAGTTCTCAACACTTGAGGGGAGTTTAAAAACATCCATCACATGCCACAGTACCAATGGTCCAGCCGTAGAAGGGTCAAGCCAACGCCTCACATGTGGCACGCCGTACTGTCCCAAACCCTAAAGTTCAAAAGGCAGTTCAAGACGGTCACATAATCGAGTTAAGATTTGTTGTCTTCTAGAGGGTCCATCGCATAACTTGCACGATCTAAACGTTCTTAAACAAACGGAAAAATCCAACACTTGGAAATTTTCCGGGTCGGGAAAAATTGAGTTATTGATATCCGTTCGAACATTTTAATACTTTCTAAATATCCGGAAAACATTACGAAATTAAATATTCCGATCGAATCAACGAATACAAATGAAACCCCAAAAATACTCAACACTTGAGTCAGATAAAAATACCCATAAAATATCAGTAAATTATATAGGAACATTACTGTGCAAAACGACAAGGGTGACATCACCTTATGGCCGCGGAATCGCCGCACGCGCCATGCTCATGCCGCGGGTCCGCGGCGCTTTGGGCGCCAAACTTTGTCGTTTTGCACTGTTTTCCTTATAATTGCCTGCTGAGTTTTTTAAGAATTTTTAATTCAAAAAAATCCCAGATTTTAAAAAATGTACAGAGAGGGTGTCTACTTCGTCATATCGGGGTTCGATCAGAGTTTTAATTTCGTTAACACATCGCCTAATACTCTAGCTTGGCTCTGATACCACTGTAGGGTTACTAGGCACTCTAATAAGGATCTACAAGGCATCAACCATGCCGGATTAAAATTTTAGCCGTGCCGAAAAACTCTAAACAAGATCGTTAACTAGAGATTAGGGTTGCAAATGAAAGTTAAACTCATTAACTCTAAGTGAATACGAAATACAACCTTTGTAGATCGGTCCTTCACTTCTTAAGCTCCTTGTAGTAGTCCGTTCGCTGCGATGATCGAACTCCCGGACTCTCGGACGGCTCCATGAGAAAGTTGCAACGGGATTGCTTGAAGTCTTCGAGGCCGAAGATGATCTACGTCGAGGGAATACGGACACAAGCTTCTACTTCACTAACCAAAGAATTAGTGAGGCAAACACCCTAAACTAAAGTGCTAGTCTAGTAGAGGATGGTGAGATAGGAAATGGGTACACTTTAGATTTTCTTTTCTCACTTTGGTTCTCTCTCTTTTTCAAACCCTAGCATCAAGATGAAGGAGGAAGAAGATCAGCTCAAAAAATGAGAATGGATAATGATCAAGAGAGAGAATGAACTAACCATGGTGAGTGAGTATCATATACTTAACTCATGTAGAGACATTACCATAGGTAATCATAGTGGTTAGGTTAACTAATATGTTAAGTAAAACAAAACTAGTGGACTAAGTCAAATGCAATGATAAGCTTCATGAAGCTTCATGCATGTGTGCTTTATCCACTAATTTTGTAATTACTTTATATATTAAAAACCTAACAAATATAATTAGTATGGTATAAGTCTTCTACACCCATGTAATGTGTATCAACAACCATGATACAATTTGTAAACACAAATAAATATATATCACATATATATTTTAACTTGTGTACAAGTGAGAAAAATAAATGCTTAAGTGAACCAATATTAGTTAATGTAAATTAGTATATCACATATACAATTATACACTAAATTATTAAATCAACACTTGACTTAATAATCCGGTTATATCACATATAACCGACTAACATCCAATGTATCGATTTATCGAATCAACACTTGATTCGATAACTAGGTTATATCGCATACAACCGATCGATACAAACATCGCGAGAATAGAATACGGTATCACATACACGCATTATTCTCGGTCCCGCACATATCACATATGCGCTCCTATCTCATTTTGCCTGAGCCAGTACAACCTCTATGTAGGACTCTAAAGACTCGTCAATACGCCGGCAGTAGGTGATGATCATATCAAGCACCCACAAGCCGTCAGCGGTACTAGCTGGACGTAACGGTTACCCGGGTATTGAGCGATCAGAAGATCAGCAAGCAAGCCCGCTCCAACTCCTGCAAAAGCCTGACAGTGACACTACTGTACAGTCCGGTCTCCTCGTCTGATATGTCGCATATCAAGTCTAGGGGTGGTAAACGTCAGACCCCAATAACCGATAAGTCATGCCGATATGAGGCTCATAACGGGTCGAGAAACTACTGGTAACACTTACCAGTAAATCTCTAAACCAGCCCTGGCCAGGGACTTCCCTGTTATGGCCAATCGAGCATAGCGCAACATCAACCCCCAATACCGGGAGAGACGAAACCCCTCTTATCGCTCATTGCCTCCATGTGACTCGGGACTGTACCCAAAAACCACCGTTTTGCACGCCCTCTTGGACGTGGTAAGGTGGAAATCAAAGCACAGTGAGAATCACACAAGACTCTATGACGATCTCGGGTCTACAGACTAACCTGTACCAGTGTCACCAGAGAACTGCTATCTGACGTAAGGTATAATACCATCTGGGAGTTCTCGGCGAGTCCGTCCAGTGTACCCAGTCTCCACTGAGCACCCGTATATCATCTCTGATGTCAAACACCAATGGATATGGGATCATCCATCGCCCATCTGTATGGGTCGAGAAGGTATACGCTAGTCTACTCTGGTATATCGATGCCCCGTCTCGATACACCCATGACTAGGGACCTTGAAGGATGTACTAATGGACTACCATGTCTTCACTAGTATGATCCGCATCATAGTCCAGATAGTCAAGTACACATCCTAAGGGCTTTACCAACATGTAACAGAGAGACAATCAGTGTACACGTTAAGGTAAAGGGTAACCAGATAGCATACTATCATGTCGAGCAAGAAATTCCTCCCTATATATGTCCAAGCATCCACTACAATATACATCATATGTATAGTAATGGCCTCTAGGGCATACATATAACTAACATACTCTCCATGAAGCCTATCGGTAACACTATCGTACAGTCCGGTCTCCTTGTCTGATATGTCGCATATCATGTCTAGGGGTGGTAAACGTCAGACCCCAGTAACGTGATAAGTCATGCGGATGTCTGGCCTATAACGGTTCGAGAAACTACTAATAACTCTTATCAGTAAATCTCAGCAGCAGCCCTAACCAGGGACTTCCAGTTATAGATAATCGAGCATAGCGCAACATCAACCCCCAATACCGGGAGTGACGAAACCCCTTTCTATCTCTCATTGCCTCCATGTGACTCGGGAATGTACCCAAAATCCACCTGTTTGAACAACTCCTCTTATGCATGGTAGGGAGGAAATAAAAGCAGAGTGGGAGCTACACAAGACTCTATGACGATCTCGGGTCTACAGACTAACCTGTACTAGTGTCACCAGAGAACTGCTATCTGACGATAGGTATAATACCAACTAGGAGTCCTCGGCGAGTCCGTTCGGTGTACTCATTCTCCAATGAGCACCTGTGTACAATCTTTGATGTCACACACCAATGGTTATGGGATCAACCATCGCCCTCTAAGGAACAAGAAACGTACACACTAGTCTACTCTGGAATATCGATACCCTAGTCTCGATATCCTCTCGATTAGGAACAGTTAAAGGATATACTTTTGGACTACCCTGTCCCCACTAGTATGATCTCATCATAATCCTGATAGTCAAGTACATATCCTAAAGGCTTTATGTCACACCCCGCTTCCCAGAGTACGCTAAGATGGGCACGTGACATAGCCAACCATGCTACCTGTGGATAGGAAATATCCTTCCACAGTCACATTACGGCTGTGGAGATATCAAGAACAAGAAAGTAAACTAAACTATCTAGTACATGTCAATGAGCCAGAATAAATGAGTCAAGAAATGATAATATGCAGAAGCAAAAGATCCAATAAATAAAACACCTGGAAAGTAAAACTGCATACCAACAGGATCCTCACCGCTCGGTCTAACAGTGGCAATACTCCTGATCAGTCTGCAACAAGGGTAGAGGATCTGGGCCATGCAAAACCCAGACGTCAGCGCGTCATAACATCAAGCAATAATATGTAAAAAGGGTAACAAGACATGCAAGTATGATCATAAATGGTAAAGCAGGTGTAACAGCAATATAAATCAGGGCAGTGAAAGGTAGTGTGCAGTGAGTAATCTTTGGGTTAACAACTCTCAAGTCTTTGAAATCAATTTGATGAATCATCGATGTAACTCAATAGTATCCCGTGCATGCCCGGGATCACGGTCTATGACTCTCGGGCTGAACCCGAGACATGCCGCAAGGCAGTAAAGGGTGGTAGGTAATGACGAGTGATGTCCGTAGCATCACTCCGGGGCTGGCCTAGCCCGTAAGACTGATCAGAAAAGGTATAGAACTGTCGAGTTACAAGTCAAGTTTCATCATTGATTTCCCCATACCCCCAAGTCATATGTGTTCAAGTCAGGTATTAAGTAATCTAGAGCTAATGCCAACACAGGATCAGGCAAGTACAGGTTTGTCTGGATAGACAACAGGAAACGTCCGTAAGGACAACATGTCAGGTTTGTTGGCATTAGTCACAAGATCAGATAACAGGTAAAGCCATGGTACATCAGGTCAAGTCAGGTAGTATATAGGTATCATGTCATGTCGAGAGGTGCACGGTACCATGTCATGTCAAGTAATAGGTGTAACAAGCCATGTCAGGATGCACAAGATGTCAAGTGGGTGCTCATAATCAAACTAGCATAAGCATGGGTATACAAAACCAGCATGGGTACTAATAGAATAATAAACTGGAACAGTGATAGTGTGAAATTCAATCAGGTACAGATTAAGGGATATAGATGCACGGTTATCAGTTTGGGTTGAAGGAATAGTTTCAACATTAAGTATCATACACTTAAATGAATATGGAATATTAAAATCACATTAACATGTATTAAATGACCTATTGATGCAATTATATATAAAAATAGGTTAGATGGATGCAAACGGGTGTCCGATAGGGCAGAAACTATTAAAAGGTACTGTGGGCTATGCAGATAATTATTATGTGATTTAAACACGGATGTGGGTACACGATATTGTACTGTAACATGCAACAAGGTATAATTCAAGATCCGAATCTAAAATGATATAACCGGACATCGAGATGCAAAATGGAAACTAATAGCCTTAGGTTTAGTTTACAGGTTTAATCATGAAATAAATATGTATAAAATAATATAATAGCATGTAGCAAATTTTACTTGCCTCGATGGATTACGCAACGGATACGCACGGTAACGCCCAATGTCGGTAAAAGTTACAATGCACACACGGCTCACACGGGAACAAACCAAGCAATGCAGGAACGGACCATGCTGGATAGGGATGTCCACCGGGTCGCCCGGATCAGTGGCGGCGAGCACGGCACCGGCGGTGATCGGAAACACGTGAATCCAAGAAATCAAGAAAAGAAGACGAAGGAGAAAAGAAGAAAAAGAAGAAGAAAGAGAAGAAGGTTGGGGTTCTCCGGGTTCTCTGGGACAGAGAAGAAGGCAAAGGGGTGTCGTCGACGATAAGACGTCGACGGCAAGGTGCAAACGGGGTTTTCCGGCGATGGTCGGAAAAACTAGAAAGAAAGAGAAGAAATAGAAGAAAAATGAAGCAGAAGACTGGGATTCTGGTGATCGTAGATAGATACTAGACGGGAGAGACGACGACGACGATGATGGGCCGTCGACGGCGAGATCCGCGGCGATGGCAGTAGCTACGGCAAGGCTTGGGTTAGGGTTCTAGGGTTTTCTACGGTCGGTTTGCAGTGGTGTCGGGGTGTGCAGGGGAAAAGAGAGGGGGAGAAGGAAATAGAGCAGAGAAAGAGAGGGGAAGGTGTCTGCGAGGATGAGAGATCGCCGACGGCGAGGTGCGGGCGAGGCGGAGGTTGCAGGCGAGGGAAGGGTGTCCGGGATCTTGGGTTGTTTGAGGGTTGGTCAGGAAAAGGAGAGGAGAAGGGAAAGAGAAAATGGAGGATGGTGTCGACGGGGCGAGCTCCGGTGACGAGGTGCAGGGTCGAGTTCCGTCGGGTCGTGGACGGAGACGTGCGGGGAGATGGGTTGAAGCGGGGAGATGAGTCGTGGGGATGTGAGGAGGTCGAGGAGGGGAAGTCGACGATGAGAGGAGGGAGGCGAGGCGAGGCGGTCGGGGTCGCAGGGAAGGGTTGCGCGCGGGGAAAAATGAAAAGGAGAGAAGAAGAAGATGATGGGGACGTGAGCAGTAAAAATATAGGGTTAAAGAAAAATTATACTTAGAGGAGAGAGAAAGAGAAAGAGTCCCGAGAGATAGAGAGAGAGTCAGGAGAGAGAGAGAGAGTCACGAGAGAGAGAGAGAGAAACAGTTAAGATTTACTTAATTTAAATAATATAATATATATATATATGAAACTAAACTGTTAGTATATGAATGATTTAGTAATATATATTAGTTAAAAGAATAATAATAGTTTATAAATATATAAAGAATATAATATAGTCCGTTTTGAGATTTTGGCAATTACAAACTTACTCCAAAACACGCCCGGGTCGGGTCTAAAAATCCAGATTTAAAATATGAAAAATATATGCGACTTACAAATTCCAAAATGAATGCTCAGTTAAAGAAAATGCATACCCCCAAGAACGGATGCACGTACGTGCGCATGGCCATCCAAACACGTCCGTTTCACTGAACGGGCCGAGAAAAAGATGCGCGGACGCTACCACGGGGTTAGGGGTATCATGCAGGTTATGAAATGCAATTTTAAATTATTTTACAAGACCTAAAATGTTATATGGTAAAATATGCAATACCAGGTAAAATGCCAGCATGTACTAATCATGAGACGCACGTGTCCATGCAACTAGTCAAGGTAATCTATAAATAAGAATCAAACAGGTTCAAGCAAGCGGGTCGGGTCGAATGCAATGTAAAGTGTAAAATACCATTTGCACCCAAACACGATAAATCAATAAAATACCACAGATAAATAAATACGGAAACAGAAATTGGTATAACTGAACTCGGTTGTTACATTATACCCAACTACAAAAGAATTTCGTCCTTAAAATTCCAGGAACACGAAAGGATAAACAATCAACACACTACAAGAATAGATGTGGAAACTTCTGCCGGATTTCATCTTCTCGTTCCCAAGTTGATTCTCTATGTGAGCGATTACCCCCAAGAAACAAGTACAAGAGGGATAACCTTGTTCATAAGAACCTTTTCTCTTCGATCCACAATTGACATCGGTCGCTCCTCAAAGGTTAAATCTTCTCGTATAGTCTGCTCCGAATGATCCTGCACGTGTGTGTTACCTCGAACCTGATTACGGAGTTGAGGTATGTGAAACACGTCATGAACATTCTCCAAAGATTGCGGTAACGCCAATCGATACATCACTTCTCCAACACGCTCCAAGATCTCAAAAGGTCCAACGAATCGAGGACTAGGCTTTCCTCGACTTCCGAAATGGATCACCCCTCTAGTCGGTGATATCTTCAAGAATACCAAATCACCAACCACGAACTCCAGAGGTCTTCTCGATGTATCTGTCCAACTCTTATTTCGGTCTTGTGCTGCTCTCACATGATTCCGGATAGTGTTAACCTTCTCAACTGTTTGTACGATCAAATCCAGTCCCAACAATCTTCGTTCTCCAACATCGTCCCAACAAACAGGTGAATGACATTTGCGACCATACAATGCTTCAAATGGAGCCATCTGAACAGTCTCCTGGAAACTGTTATCGTACGAAACTCCACCAGGTGTAGGTGATCCTCCCATGAACCCTTGAAGTCTAACATGCAAGCTCTTAACATGTCTTCAAGAGTTTGGATCGTTCCATCCGACTGGCCATCTGTCTGAGGATGATAAGCTGTGCTAAACTTCAATCGAGTCCCCAAACTTTTCTGTAAGCTCCTCCAGAATTGTGATAAGAAACGAGTATCACGGTCGGACACGATGCTCACCGGTACTTCATGCAATCTTACAATCTTCTGCATGTATCATTCTGCCAAACCTTCTGTTAATTGACCAACTCGAAATGGTATGAAATGAGCTGCCTTGGTCAATCGATCAACAATCACCCAACTGCATTGTTGTTTTTTGGACTCCGCGGTAAAGCCGTCACGAAATCCATGGTTATATGTTCCCACTTCCACTGAGGAATCGGAAGTGGTTGCAATAAACCAGTAACCCGTTAATGTTCAGCCTTAACTTGCTGACACACCAAGCACTTTGCTACAAAGCGGGCAGTCTCTCGTTTCATGCCTTCCCACCAGAAATGCTGTCGTAAATCTCGGTACATCTTTGTGCCGCCTGGATGTACGGAATACGCGGAACTGTGTGCCTCCTTCATAAGTTTTCGCGAATATCTCCCTTTGGCACACTCAAACGGCTACCATATCGCAACGAACCATCTTCATGGATCAGTAAGTCGATTCGAAGTCCAGCTTCAACCTGTTCTCGAAACCTTTGAAATCATGGGTCCTTCGATTATGCTGTTTTAATACTCTCGATCAATGACGACTATACTTGCAGCTGCATCAACTGTCCTGAAGAATGCGGTAGCACGGTCTCCAACTTGAATCTCCGAAAGTCTTCCATAAGCTCCTTCTGTGCAGTCAACATCTGAATTGCTGGCAACCGACTAAGCGCATCCGGCACAACCTTAACTTTCCCCGGATGGTACTTAAGATCAAGATCGTAGTCAGCCATCAGCTCCAACCATCTACGCTGCCTCATATTAAGATCCTTCTGTGTGAACACATACTTCAGGCTTTTGTGATCGGTGAATACTTCGCCCCTTTCGCCCAATAAGTAGTGTCTCCAAATTTTTAAAGCGAAAATCACAACTGCTAGCTCCAAGTCAATGAGTTGGGTAATTCTTCTCATGGGTCTTCAATTGTCTCGATGCGTCAGCTATAACCTTCCCATGCTGCATCAAAACACATCCCAAACCTTTCCCAGATGCGTCGCTGTGAATCACCAATACTCCAAAACTGTCTGGCACGGTCAAAATAGGAGCGGTTATCCACCTCTGTTTCAACACCTCAAAAGCTGACGCACACTTATCTGTCCACACAAATGGTACCAATTTGCGCGTAAGCTTGGTCAAAGGCTCTGCCAGACGAGCAAAGTTCTCCACGAACCTTCTGTAATACCAGGCAAGTCCAAGAAAACTTCTTATCTCCGCAACATTCTTCGGAATCGGCCAATCTCGAACAGCTGCAATCTTTTCGGGATCAACGGCCATTCCATCTCCAGACACGACATGCCCCAAAACTTCACTTCTTCCAGCCAAAACTCGCACTTGCTCATCTTCGTGTACAAATTTTCTTGCCTCAACGTCTGTAGTGCGATCTTCAAGTGTTCAGCATGCTCTTCAATACTCTTGGAGTAGACTAGAATATCATCAATGAATACCACTATAAACTGGTTCAAGAATGGTGAAAAGATCGGTTCATCAAGTCCAAAAATATCGCTGGTGCATTCGTGACTCCGAAAGGCATCACTAAATACTCGTAATGTCTATATCGAGTCCGGAACGCAGCCTTGCAAATATCTTCTGATTTAACTCGGACCTGATGATATCCGGATCGCAAATCCAGCTTCGAGAATACCCTCGCGCTACTAAGCTGCTCGAACAATTCTCCAATGCGAGTGATCGGGTCACCCGGTTTAATTCTCGATAATCGATGCACATCCTCCTTGTGACATCATCTTCTTTACTAGAAGAACTGGAGCTCCCCAAGGTGAGTTACTACTGCGAATCCAACCCTTCTCAAGTAATTCAGCAACCTACTTCTTGACTTCTTCCAACTCTACTGGTGTCATTGGATAATACGCTTTTGAGATTGGCGCTGCACCAAGAACAAGATTAATCGTAAACTCCACATCTCGTTTTGGCGATAAACCCGAGGTGTCTTCGAACACATCCAAGAATTCTCGAACTATAGCCGGCGCTTCTTTCTTATCAACTTCCATCGATGAAAGAACGTTGTTTGTCGGCCTAGCCCTAAACTCGACTGGCCCGACAGAACTCCTTCCTCCAGCAAAACAAACTCCGGATGTCCGGGAATCTGGAGAATCACTTTCCTTTCCTTACAATCAATATGAGCGTGGAAAGTGCCGCGAAAATCCATTCCCAAGACAACAACAAACAAAGGGATGCACCAGGATTGAATAATCCTAATGCGGGGAAAAATAAGAACAAGTAAGATACCGAGATGACTTCATCCGAAGTCAAGATACTGAAGAGGATTAAGCACGGTAAACATGATTCAAGCTGGAGATAAAACAATAACTGGTAAGCAATGAAACCGAGAGAAGCAAGGTAATATAATGATCATGAAACAAGGAAATGAATCAAACCTAGAATTCCAAGTTACTTAAATAGAGTACCGCATTATAACCATGCTGCAGTTCATGGGTACAATTACATAACTCCACTCAAGTCGTCCAAATCCTAGTATCAGAATCAAGGAACAGGGAGAAACAATGGGGAACCAAAAAGGTTTCAAGTCGAGATGCAAAGTGGTTTGCATATCGTCAAGGCAATGGATACGAGAAAGATATGATTCAAGAATCACGATAACAAGATGGCAGGACATGTTCCTAATCATGAGTATTCTGATTCGTGTATTGGGTCCAATACCCAACTACAAAAGAATCAAACTCGATTAACCTATATCCTATGGCTCTAATACCAAAAAAACCATGTCACGCCCCGCTTCCCAGAGTACGCTAAGATGGTAACGTGACATAGCCAACCATGCTACCTGTGGATAGGAAATATCCTTCCACAGTCACATTACGGCTGTAGAGATATCAAGAATAAGAAAGTAAACTAAACTATCTAGTACATGTCCATGAGACAGAATAAATGAGTCAAGAAATGATAATATGCGAAAGCAAAAGATCCAATAAATAAAACACCTGGAAAGTAAAACTGCATACCAACAGGATCCTCACCGCTCGGTCTAACAGCGGCAATACTCCTGATCAGTCTGCAACAAAGGTAGAGGATCTGGGCCATGCAAAACCCAGACGTCAGCGCATCATAACATCAAGCAATAATATGTAAACAGGGTAGCAAGACATGCAAGTATGATCATAAATGGTAAAGCAGGTGTAACAGCAATATAAATCAGGGCAGTGAAAGGTAGTGTGCAATGAGTAATCTAAACTGGTCTATTGGGTTAACAACTCTCAAGTCTTTGAAATCAATTTGATGAATCATCGATGTAACTCAATAGTATCCCATGCGTGCCCGGGATCACGGTCTATGACTCTCGGGCTGAACCCGAGACGTGCCGCAAGGCAGTAAAGGGTGGTAGGTAATGACGAGTGATGTCCGTAGCATCACTCCGGGGCTGGCCTAGCCCATAAGACTGATCAGAAAAGGTATAGAACTGTCGAGTTACAAGTCAGGTTTCATCATTGATTTCCCCATACCCCCAAGTCATATGTGTTCAAGTCAGGTATTAAGTAATCTAGAGCTAATGCCAACACAGGATCAGGCAGGTACAGGTTTGTCTGGATAGACAACAGGAAACGTCCGTAAGGACAACAGGTCAGGTTTGTTGGCATTAGTCACAAGATCAGGTAACAGGTAAAGCCATGGTACATCAGGTCAAGTCAGGTAGTATATAGGTATCATGTCATGTAGAGAGGTGTACGGTACCATGTCGTGTCAAGTAATAGGTGTAACAAGTCATTTCAGGGTGCACAAGATGTCAAGTGGGTGCTCATAATCAAACTAGCATAAGCATGATTATACAAAACCAGCATGGGTACTAATAGAACAATAAACTGGAACAGTGATAGTGTGAAATGCAATCAGGTACAGATTAAGGTATATAGATGCACGGTTATCAGTTTAGGTTTAAGGGATAGTTTCAACATTAAGTATCATACACTTAAATGAATATGGAATATTAAAATCACATTAACATGTATTAAATGACCTATTGATGCAATTATATATAAAAATAGGTTAGATGGATGCAAACGGGTGTCCGATAGGGTAGAAACTATTAAAAGGTACTGTGGGCTATGCAGATAATTATTATGTGATTTAAACACGGATGTGGGTACACGATATTATACTATAACATGCAACAAGGTATAATTCAAGATCCGAATCTAAAATGATATAACCGGACATCAAGATGCAAAATGGAAACTAATAGCCTTAGGTTTAGTTTACAGGTTTAATCATGAAATAAATATGTATAAAATAATATAATAGCATGTAGCAAGTTTTACTTGCCTCGATGGATTACGCGACGGATACGCACGGTAACGTCCAATGTCGGTAAAAGTTGCAATGCACACACGGCTCACACGGGACCAAACCAAGCAATGCAGGAACGGACCACGCTGGGTAGGGATGTCCACCGGGTCACCCGGATCAGTGGCGGCGAGCACGGCACCGGCGGTAATCGGAAACACGTGAATCCAAGAAATCAAGAAAAGAAGACGAAGGAGAAAAGAAGAAAAAGAAGAAGAAAGAGAAGAAGGTTGGGGTTCTCCGGGTTCTCTGGGACAGAGAAGAAGGCAAGGGGGTGTCGTTGACGATAAGCCGTCGACGGCAAGGTGCAGATGGGGTTTTCCGGCGATGGTCGGAAAAACAAGAAAGAAAGAGAAGAAATAGAAGAAGAAGAATGAAGCAGAAGACTGGGATTCTGGTGATCGTAGATAGATACTAGACGGGAGAGACGACGACGACGATGGGCCATCGACGGCGAGATCCGCGGCGATGGCGGTGGCTGCGGCAAGGCTTAGGTTAGGGTCTAGGGTTTTCTAGGGTCGGTTTGCAGTGGTGTCGCGGTGTGCAGGGGAAAAGAGAGGGGGAGAAGGAAATCGAGCAGAGAAAGAGCGGGGAAGGTGTCTGCGAGGATGAGAGATCGCCGGCGGCGAGGTGCGGGCGAGGTGGAGGTTGCAGGCGAGGGAAGGGTCTCGGGGATCTTGGGTTGTTCGAGGGTTGGTCGGGAAAAGGAGAGGAAAAGGAGAGGAGAAGGGAAAGAGAAAATGGAGGAAGGTGTCGACGGGGAGAGCTCCGGCGACGAGGTGCAGGGTCGAGTTTCGTCGGGTCGTAGACGGAGACGTGCGGGGAGATGGGTTGAAGCGGGGAGATGAGTCGTGGGGATGTGAGGAGGTCGAGGAGGGGAAGTCGACGATGAGAGGAGGGAGGCGAGGCGAGGTGGTCGGGGTCGCAGGGAAGGGTTGCGTGCGGGGAAAAATGAAAAGGAGAAAAAAAGAAGATGATGGGGACGTGAGCAGTAAAAATATAGGGTTAAAGAAAAATTATACTTAGAGGAGAGAGAAAGAGAGAGAAAGAGAGAGATAGAGAAAGAGTCAGGAGAGAGAGAGAGTCACGAGAGAGAGAGACAGTTAAGATTTGCTTAATTTAAAAAAAATATAATATAGATATATATGAAACTAAACTGTTAGTATAAGAATGATTTAGTAATAAATATTAGTTAAAAGAATAATAATAGTTTATAAATATATAAAGAATATAATATTAGTCCGTTTTGAGATTTTGGCAATTACAAACTTACTCCAAAACACGCCCGGGTCGGGTCTAAAAATCCAAATTTAAAATATGAAAAATATATGCGACTTCCAAATTCCAAAATGAATGCTCAGTTAAAGAAAATGCATACCCCCAAGAACAGATGCACGTACGTGCGCGTAGCCATCCAAACACGTCTGTTTCACTGAACGGGACGAGAACAAGATGCGCGGACACTACCACGGGGTTAGGGGTATCATGCAGGTTATGAAATGCAGTTTTAAATTATTTTACAAGACCTAAAATGTTATATGGTAAAAGATGCAATACCAGGTAAAATGCCAGCATGTACTAATCATGAGACGCACGTGTCCATGCATCAAGTCAAGGTAATCTATAAATAAGAATCAAACAGGTTCAAGCAAGCAGGTCGGGTCGAATGCAATGTAAAGTGTAAAATACCATTCGCACCCAAACACGATAAATCAATAAAATACCACAGATAAATAAATACGAAAACATAAATTGGTATAACTGAACTCGGTTGTTACACTTTATCAACATGTAAAAGACAGACAGTATAAAGATACCAGTCTACATGTTAAGATAAATGTAACCCGATAGCATACTATCATGTCAAGAAAGAAAGTCCTCTATATATATGTCCAAGCATCCACTATATCAACAATAATGGCCTCTAGGGCATACATATTCCTAACAGTTTCAACAATGAAACTCCCGATATCGATTTTTACCCCTAGCGGCTTATGACATTGACAGGGTCAACAAACCATAAGTCAATAGTCAAGTTCAACCCATCATTTCCTGATTAATTTAGGTCCACCCGAATGAGCCCTTGACAGGGTCAACAAGGATATGCGACTGTCCTACCTAATCGCATCATATGCAAGCAGGAAGCATCAGTTAGCTACTGTACACTACGCCTTGACATGATCAACAAACGTAACACGAATACTAACTACTCTACTTTCTGAAATGACAAAGGATTACGAATGGTTTTGAAGAAAACTTTTAGCATAATGAACATGATATCATTGAAGAAACCAAATGGTTTTGCAAATTTATACTTATATAGACTTTTGCTTAAGTGTGGATTCCCTATGAAGGGATTAGGGCTCTTACCTCATTGAATGAGGTTCAAAATATTCATAACTGAATAGCTCTTTGCAAAACAAAAGAATACGACTATAATTAATTTTGAAAAAATTAGTTCCAACAACGTATTTTAGGTTTGTTTTCTTCACATTAATCTGAATTAATGCAACCCATCATTTAGATAATCATATATTATCTAGCATATTCTCACATCATTACAGAAAATCATGATATGAAAAGAAAAATAGAATGCTATATATGCCATCCGCATTCGCCACGGGGCCTCGGGTCTTCACTGTAAGGTTACTTAACTTACGTCGGGGCGGAGGCAGGGCTAGTGCGGATGCTAAATATATATCAGCATTTTTTTATATATCATATATATCATCGCAAGCAGATAATCAGTATTACAGGCAAGCTATAAATATCATCATAAGCAAGTAATCACACTATAGGCATACGATGAACATCACAGAAATGGAATGGTTGGATTTACCAGGAATCCCGTGTTTCGTTCAAGCAACAAACGAAACACGGCATTCCCCGGTCGTGTGAATAGCCCATACATAGCCAACTGAAGACCTCTACGAGTGCAGAAAGTCATCCGCCAATCTAAAAAATGGGGCAACCCAGCACAATCACGATGAGCGGGCCACCCGTCATTTTCTAGAATCCAGTGACCTAAGCACTCCTCCGCGGGTCTATCCTAACCCCCTACAAGAGCGGCGAACCACCCTCTAATTCTAGAATGAGGCGACTCAGGTCTCAACTCCTTGAGATGGTCACCCGATGCATTCTAGAATCCAGCAGCTCGAGCGCTTCGTTGCGGGGTAATCCTAAAACCTGTATTATACAACGATAACAACGATCGCATCCTGATTGTGTCCTGACAAATAAATAATACAACCACGGTAACGACGACCAAAAGTCAGCCGATCATCTCGAATAATAGAATATACAATTAGCTATTACATGAATGAATTACATACAACAACTTTGTATTGCAAGAAAACACAAGTGGGGCTATTCGTTGCGACAATCCGAACCAAACTAGGTAAACCAACATCTCATACTCACATCATGCAATCCCGTCAAATTGATCACTTATCAATTCTTCGACGTTAAACACTGCATATCACATATTCCATCGAATTAAATTGATTAAACACTTTAATCACGTCAATCTGAAACTATGGCCAATAGATTCCAAAACCGGCGGAGCCGCAAACTTGAATTACCCAAAAACTGAAATTCAAGTTTACTCCGCCTTAAAAAAACCACCGCATATTGTCATGACCCAGAATTCGGCACGTGACCGGCACTTAGACTACGTAACATCTACAGGCGTAACACAATTTAAATAAGCCGAAAACCCAGAAATCTAAACCATAAAAATAGTAATTGATGAAAAAATTTGTTTAAAACATTTAGAAATTTCAAGTAAAATCTTTAAAGTATAAATTATTTTCTTAAAAATTTCGGCAGCACCTCCTTTATAAAAACTAGCCCCAAAACGGGTACATCATAAGATATAGGTAAAACAATATATGATATAAATAAAACATCCCTAAATGGGAGCAATCACGCTCACCGGTGGAAACAACCACCACAAGAGTAATATACGACGCTGTAGCGGAGAAATGAGCAATATAGGTGAAAAACACATACAAGATAAAACTGCATAAATAAAGTCGGCTCACATGAGCTCGACATCCAGAGTCACAAAATAATATACAACATCGTCCTCACAACTGGTCTTTAAGTCAATACACGAATGGTAGATGGAGAATACTAGATACAATAAGGTGTACAATGAAATGTAAACGGATAACCGCAAAACCCACCTATAAGCAAAACGACTCACACGCCAACTGTAGAGGTATCCGTAGCAAAAAGATACAATAATGTAGCCCTTCTGCAACTACTCTGAGGGTCAACCTGCAAAACACTGTGGCATAACGGGGGTGAGTTGCCAACTCGTGAATAGTAAATAACATATACAGGTAATCGCAGGTATGCACGTACTGCGATACTCAAACATGTGCAATCTGATAACATCAATATGGAAATCTGGGTATGCAATAATCATGCGAGGTACTCTATCAGGTACTAAAATACATGATGCAATGCCTATAAATGAGTGCTAAGCATGGGAAAACATATCATCAACACGAATCATCATCGTGGAAAAACCCGGTGTCCATCAAATACACTTCAAAATCCTAATGCCTCAGGCGCCGTCATACAAATCGGCCCTCATATCCTGTAGATCTCATAGAACCTGAGTGCCCAACATCGGCACTCGAAAACATCATGAAATACTCGTGTCCAGCATCGACACGCAAATCCACATATATCGGGCTCCGTCAGTCCAGATCGGCCCATGGGCTCCGTCTGCGGAATCGGCCCTCGGGCCCCGGCAGTACGGGTCGACCCATATCCATCTCTCGACTCTGGGCAGTATCCTCCGGATAACCGCCAGGTCCAGCCAATCACTGGTAGGTAGTAGTCCCTCTGCCAGGCTCATCATCTACTGCGTGACATCCCTTTCTTGCCCCGGGGTACCTTACCGGGTCCACCATGAACCCGCAAACGGATCATCCAACTCCTCGAATCGGGTTTCTAGCACACGTCTCAGAACCGAGAAAATGCATGGTGGACGCAGCAAAATATCATATCAAGAGAAACCGGGTTTTCAAAACAATGCATAATTTCTTGAAATAATACCACGATTCTCAAATCCAGAATCACATGAAATCCAAAACTCATTGCGTAAATCCATGCAATGTGACGTATGCATCATAAAATCGTACTATGAGAAATAGGGAAAACCGCTCTTTTAAATTAATCCAGTTTTAAATACATCACGCGGTTCCCAAATCACCAAAATCAAGCCAGCATCATCTATGTATGTGCAAGTATGTAGGTATGCAAGTATCCATGTACAATATGTATGTCATATGCACAATAGAACAATAATCCATGTGTCAATTCTAATAACAACTAAATACTGTATATGTGTGCAGGCGTATCATGGCAATTACCGACGGTGTGGGTGTAGCATACATTTTAGTGCTCGTGCAACATGAACCGTCAGTAATAGTGCAGTGTCCACTAGATACTAATTTAAGGCACAACAAGAAATGGTATGTATGATGCTCATGCACATTCAATGTATATGGATATAAACATGCGGCTACACTAGTATATCAAGCCCTGACGCATAACGCCATACAGGCGATTTCTCCGTAGATGTTAAATCTACTCACAGGTGATCTCGAGCTAAGTATATCCGACCACCTGCTTCTCCTTCTTCGCGGCGTCCGAAGTCCCTGCCTACGATCCTAGAATTTACACAAAGCACACATATAAGGCTAAAATCCTGCAAAAACGCTATAACAAGACCAAACGAGAAACTAGCGTCGCAAGCTAAACGCATGTGCACTCGAACACCAAAACGTGTGTGCTGAACCCAGTAACTACCCTGACACGCTGTGATACACAGCCAACACCAAACCCAAACCTATAACGTACGTATCGCGCAAGTTTAAAAGTATTGAAAACAAGGTAATTGGTTCCAGATTTTGATTAGAGTAGAAACAGGAAAAGTTGCATGTACCAAAGTCCCACTAAACACAACAGACACCTACAGAAGAAGACTCGACACCAAACTCCACCATCTGGCCACAATTTGCGGCCAGAATTCTTTTATTTGCGGCCTGGGAAGCGAAGTGGGGTCTTGTGCTTTGTGTGTGTGGTCCTAGCCCAGTAACTAAGTCCCGGTATTTGCAACTTTTGCCTGAAGCACTCGGTTTAAAAGCAGATCACAAAACTAGCATAATACTTAACTAAAACACTAAATAACACTAATTTGATACAATATGGTATTTTAGTGTAATCAGGTGCAAAGATTAGAATTAAACGACACTAACAACACTTAATTAAGCTAAATAAACCACAAGTTTAGCAAAGAGGTAATTAGGATAAGCTATATACCTCAAGTTGGTCCTCGGAGGGTTCAAACTTGCTGACCTTGGCTCAAGAACCAACAAGGAAGTGTTTTGGGGTGATTAGCAAGGGTTTTAGTGAAGAAAGATGGATTTTTGACATGGAGATGAGCTTGGATGCAAGAAGAAGAAGAAGAAGAAAGGGGAGGGCTGCTGGAAGTGCTGGGCTGCTGCTGCTGCTGGGAGTGAGGGGGAGAGAGAGAGAGAGTGTGCAAAAGTCAAGCTTCCCCATGCTTATTAAATACCCCCCATGCCTCTCTTTTCTTTTCTTTTCTATTTTCTATTTAAATTGTTTGGTTTATGAAAAAAAGAAAATGAGAACCAAGAAGGAAATTAAAAAAAGAAAACATGCCACATTATAACCTAAGGTAAAAATTGTGTGTGCATGCTAACTAAATTTTGCTTAGGAAAATATAGTTAAGAAAATTTGCTAATTAAGTGAACACTAAACTAATTAATAATTAATAAAACACTATTATATATATATAGTTACATATTTTCACAATTAAAAGTAGATTTATTCCAGTCCATGTGGAAATAGCTATTACGAAGTTTTTAAGAAAAACACACATTATCGCTAATTAACGTGAAAAATAACCTAAAAAAATTTCAAGGTGTTACACATATCTTTCTCAAAAAGAGTCGCGAACGAACCGAAAACTGCCTGAGACCTAAGAGGGCCTCTGACGTGACCCATGGGGCCCCGGGGGGCTTTAGGTGGGGCCAGCATCCCATGGCCATGATGTTATGGCCATGGGTTCGCTGCTGGAACAGCCAGCACGCAGCAGCGTGCTCGCTGTTCCAGCCCTATCCCCGAGGCCATCTTGTGATGGTCTCGGGTGTGGAGGCCCACCCAAGCCCCCAGGGACATCCCCGGGGTCTTCCCCGCGCCTCCATGAGGCTCTCGTTCCAAACCGTGAGCCTCGGCGCGCGAGTATTAGCAATATATTCGCTGGTTTTAGCAGGTTTTAAAAACAGTGAACAAAAGTTTTGCAAAATGGTTTTTTGAATCAATTGGCCACCAAAATCAATCACAAGTATTTGATTTAGCTCTGATACCATGTTAGGGATCGGTCCTAGGGTCGCGACATTCGTGGACCATGGTGGACTAGCAAAAACAAATTTTTAACTAACATAATGTTAGGTTCCTAGTACTCATGCCACAAGACTCGCAGCCAAGGCGGAAGCGAAAACAAAAACTTTTATGCAAGCACTAGCGACCAAAACCCTAGAATCAATTCCAAAAACTAAACTAGCAAGGCAAACATACAAGGTTAGGGGGCTAGCTATCTTTGTAGCGTGTCCGCCTAATCGCGGAAGACCCCTACACTCCTCCATGGACTCTAGCTAGGCTCTGAAGTCATCGGGAACGAGCTTGCAATCCGATCGACCTTGCCGAAAATGATCCATCCAAAGGAGTCCGAAATCAAGCTTTAGCTTCACATCAAGAGAACAAGTGAAGCAACTCACAAACTAAACTTGCTAGGATTGATTGTGAGAGTGATGTAGTGGTGGAAATCTCAAACTTTCTCTGTTTTTAATTTTCCTTTTCTATTTGGAAGCTCACTAAAGAGAAGAAGAAAAGGAAAGAGAGAAGAATGAATAAGTCTAAGCATTCTCACCTTATTCTCTTGTTTTTATCTCTTTTTTGGAAAGGGTGAGTGCATTTGTGAGTCGTCCCTATGACTCACAAGCCTACACCCTTCCAACACCTTCAAAAATAAAACCCTAGTATTTGTATAAATACACACACATATACATATATCCAAATATGTATCAAATACATATAACCGTATTCGTACAAATACCCATATTTTTATCAAAATACAAATACCATATTCATACAAATACCCATATTCGAATCAAGATACAAATACATGTATTCATACAAATACGGGTATTCGTATAAATACGCGTATTCATATCGAAATACAAATACTGTATTCGTATAAAAGTATGAATACTAAAAGAGAGAAAATGAGAGATATAATACTAGCTCACATATAGAATCCGGCTATCTTTCAAACCCACTGGTATTATCAAAATGTCTAATTAAAGTACGTGTATCAAATACACATATTTAATCGAACCCCCGTACGTGTCAAAATACGTACACTATATCGTTTCGCCTGAACCGAGAAACCCTCTGTGTGGGATTCTAAAGACTCGATAATACACTGGCAGTGGGTTTAACCACAAGTACGTCAGCGACACTAGCTGTACGTAATGGCTACCCAGGTATTGAATGAAATGAAGATTGACAAGCAAGCTCATCCGTACCCCTACTGAGCCTGTAAGTGACAATCTCCGTACAGTCCGATCTCTTTTTTTGAAAGTGTCGCATACCGGGTCTAGGGGTGAATTACATCAGACCCCTAATAACCTGATAAGTCGTGTCATTGTCAATCTCATCACCCACTGAGAAATTGTTGATCTCCCATCAGTAAATCCCATCCATCTTGGCCAAGGATTTATGGTGATAACCAAACGAACACAGCGCAACATCAAATCCCTATACCGGGAGAGACGAATCCCTGGTAACCGCTCACTGCTTCCATGTGGCTCAAGACTGTACCCAACTAAAACCTGTTTGCACGACTCCTTTAAGCCGTAGTAGGGTAGTAATCAAAGTACAGTGGGAACTCACACGAGACAAATGACGATATCAGGACAACAGACTACATGTACTCATATCACCAGAGAACTGCTATCTGACGATAAGTATAGTACCATCTAGAAGTTCTCTGCGAGTCCGTCCGCTGTACTCACCTCCAGTGAGCACATGTATACAATCTTAGGTGCAACATACCATTGGTTACGAGACCTGCCACCGCCCCACGTCGGAGTCTAGAAACGTATACACTAGTCTACTCTAGAATATCGATGCCCGGTCTTGAAACTTCCACGACTAAGGACATTTAAGGATGTGCTTATGAAATACCCAGCTCTCACAAGTATGATCGCCATCACAACTCTAGTAGTTAAGCAAAGATCCTACGGGCTTTATCATTACGTATTAGCGACACGTAATAACAAGTAAAACGTATACACATTAATGATAAAGACAAACTAGATAGCTGTTCATACCATAATTCTGCATTATTATATTCCCCGTTCTTATTCATTTTACAAACAAACAGGTGCTTTTGACCCATGTCTGCTACATAGTTGCAGGTTACAGGTTCTCGGAACAAAAACAGTGAAAAAGTTGAAAAGACGATACAAAAGTGAGACTACGACCAACAAATGGAAGAATCTTCATCAAGCCTACAGTTGGAGAATATACGAAGATCAAATGAACAAGTTCACAAGTACAAAGGCAGTGCAAGGTTCAAGACTTCAACACGAAGCAAGCGGTAAAGTCTACAAAATTATTCACTGTGGAAATCTGGAAGAAAACTAGAAGACGTTCTGAAAAACCAAGTGAAGAAAAGCCAAGAAAAATGCAACAGGAATCAGCCCAAAAGAACACAGCCCACAAGCCCTATTTTTTGGCCGCGGATCCGCGGCTGTATGAGACACATGTCGGTGTAAAATTCTGGAGGCGGCTGGCGGTGCATTGACTAGTTCTTTTCTTAGGGTAAAATTGTAAATGCAGACGTGAATCAATTGTAACCCTAGGGTTTCTATGATCTATAAATAGAAGCCCTAAACCTCTTTTTGAGGTATGCCTCTTCTTGTGCCTCATTTCATTTTATCAAAATTCAGATCTGTAAATTTCTGTAAAGAATGAAGAGTGCATCAAATTAGAGTAAGTTTTCTATTCTTGTCCTAGTTAATTTTATTATCTGCCCTAGTATAATTTTCTATTCTTACCCTAGTTTAGATTTAATTCTCTGCCCTAGTTAGATAGTTAGAAATTGTATTTCAATTCCCTAATGAGTGAGTAGTCTCCTCGCTTGTTAGGGTTAGATTTGGGGAAGGCTTGAGAGATGAAGATCTCTCACCCCTTTCTTGCCCATCATACGTTTTTATAGAACTCCATGCATACATGCACACACCGCTCCTTACAGCACCCTATCCCACGAGGTAGCGGTGATACCGTAGTATAAACGACCGGATGTGCGTGTTTTCCATGGAGGTTAGGGTAAGAATTAAGAAAGGAAGGACAAGAACCTAGAGGAAGAAACACCGTTTCTTCCCGATGGTACTAATCCATTTTATTAATTATTACCATAACACCTCATAGATCTTAAAAGGGCATAGAAAGCGGTGAGGAATATTGACTCTCCAAAATTAACCTAAACCTAACCCTAGCAAGATTTTAGTTTAGATCAAACTTAGATTTTAGATTTAATCAATCCGACAACAATCGGAATTAACTCGTTAGAACAATTAGAAAATACACAAAATCCCTGTGGACCGACCCGTACTCACAGACTAGCTACCAAGCGACGCCGTTCTTGATTGCGATTATAAATTATTCTTTGAACAAATCAAATGGCGCCGTTGCCGGGGATTTTTCGAGAATAAAAACTAGGTTTGCTCGAGGACGAGCAAAAGATAAGTTTGGAGGTATTTGTTCATACCATAATTCTACATTATTATATTCCCCATTCTTATTCATTTTATAAATAAACAGGTGCTTTCGACCCATGTCTGCTACATAGTTGCAGGTTACAGGTTCTCGGAACAAAAACAGTGAAAAATTTGAAAAGACGATACAAAAGTAAGAATACGACCAACAAATGGAAAAATCTTGATCAAGCCTACAGTTGGAGAATAAACGAAGATCAAATGAACAAGTTCACAAGTACAAAGGCAGTGCAAGGTTCAAGACTTCAACACGAAGCAAACTGTAAAGTCCACAAAATTATTCACTGTGGAAATCTGGAAGAAAACTAGAAGACGTTCTGAAGAACCAAGTGAAGAAAAGCCAAGAAAAATGCAACAGGAATCAGCCCAAAAGAACACAGCCCACAAGCCCTCTTTTAGGCCGCGGAACCGCGGCCAAACATGGGTATTGGCCATGGATCCGCGGCTGTATGAGACACGTGTCGGTGTAAAATTCTGGAGGCGGCTGGCGGTGCGTTGACTAGTTCCTTTTTTAGGGTAAAATTGTAAATGCAGACGTGAATCAATTGTAACCCTAGGGTTTCTATGATGTATAAATAGAAGCCCTAAACCTCTTTTTGAGGCATGCCTCTTCTTGTGCCTCATTTCATTTTATCAAAATTCAGATCTGTAAATTTCTGTTAAGAATGAAGAGTGCATCAAATTAGAGTAAGTTTTCTATTCTTGCCCTAGTTAATTTTATTATCTGCCCTAGTATAATTTTCTATTCTTGCCCTAGTTTAGATTTAATTCTCTACCCTAGTTAGATAGTTAGAAATTGTATTTCAATTCCCTAATGAGTGAGTAGTCTCCTCGCTTGTTAGGGTTAGATTTGGGGAAGGCTTGAGAGATGAAAATCTCTCACCCCTTTCTTGCCCATCATACGTTTTTATAGGACTCCATGCATACATGCATACACCGCTCCCTACGGCACCCTATCCCACGAGGTAGCGGTGATACCGTAGTATAAACGACCGGATGTGCGTGTTTTCCATGGAGGTTAAGGTAAGAATTAAGAAAGGAAGGACAAGAACCTAGAGGAAGAAATACCGTTTCTTCCTGATGGTACTAATCCACTTTATTAATTATTACCATAACACCTCATAGATCTTAAAAGGGCATACAAAGCGGTGAGGAATATTGACTCTCCAAACTTAACCTAAACCTAACCCTAGCAAGATTTTATTTTAGATCAAACTTAGTTTTTAGATTTAATCAATCCGACAACAATCGGAATTAACTCGTTAGAACAATTAGAAAATACACAAAATCCCTGTGGACCGACCCGTACTCACCGGCTAGCTACCAAGCGACGCCGTTCTTGATTGCGGTTATAAATTATTCTTTGAACAAATCAAATGGCGCCGTTGCCGGGGATGGCGTGTTATTTTCTTTTTGTAATTTCGGGTTAATATAAATCAAAAAAATCATAAAAACTGAAAAATTAAAAAAAATATATAAAAATTTATCATCTTGTTATTTTATGAAGGGTATTTTCGTGTGAATTTTGCAGTATCGACGAACAAGTTCGGATCTGGAAAAAATCCAGAGATCAAAACAGAAAACCCTAGATCTGAGCAACAGTGGAAAATCAAAACAGAGGAACAGAAAAAATCTCGAGAACCGAACCGTCGACACGACCGCGCTTCCGCCGCCGAAACCTACTCCTGACCGCGGAACCACCGCTTGGTGCTGACGTCAGCAGGAGGAAAAATCTCTGTAAGCTCCCTTTCTCCTTCTCTGAACCCCCTGATATCTCCTCTGTAAAATTTGCCTGCAGGATTCTTTGTGCCAAAAATTTCTCCCCATCTCAATAATTGATCTTGTGCAGGATTCTTTGCACCGCGCTAAAAAAATTGTTTGCAAGTGAATGTGTTTACTGCTTTGCATATTTAAATTGACTTTAAGGGGCTTGAACACCAATCCAGATTGGGTGGGGATTTCATTACCCTTCCCAGGACCCCAGAAATCACATAAGGCATATTGTATTGACCATCAATTAATTAAAAAAAGATTAGACTCGGCCCTAAGGACTTCGCGCTCAATAGGACAATGGAATAGTTGTAGGTATCGACCGTTGATCCTAACCTGACTTTGTGGTGTCTAGGAAAGTGTGTCTAAGGCAAGTGGTTACTTAATTAGACCCACTACTTACGTAGTGGAGAACCTCCCACTTACCTGGCCACAATTGACGGTGAAGAGGTGGTTTGAGGTCCTATTTCTTGCCCTTTGGAACAGTTAGGAGCTGACCTAGGTGACCCTAGATCTAGGCCTGATTGTGCATTTGTGGTTGAACGTGTGTCTAAGCCTTTTATTAAAAATCTTCTTGCAAAAAGCTCTATAAAAAAACACAAAAAGGAAAAAAAAATTTTACAAAAACTTGCAACTTGTTGCTAAGAAATCTGTGCACCCCACATTCTTTTTCTTCTCCTTCTTACATCATGGGTACCCCACCTCATAAAACTCTTGCCGAACTTTGGTACCCTCAACCAAACTTTGCTTCATACGCGAATTGTTTTGGTCGAATTTCGAACGACCCCTCCATACCCAAAATTTCTTTGAAAGATCGAATAGAAGCGTCTAGGAGAAACAGTTCGACTCCACAATCCACTTTTTATCAACCATTTCAACCTTCACCACCTTCTTATGTTGATACCCCTTTTTCGAGTCCTGTTGTAACTCTGAAATCTATGTCTATTGCTGATCATATTGAACAATCTCGTAACCGATCTTTCACTCCTTTCAACACTTCTGGTTGTTGGGATCAACAAGTCCATTCACCTTTTTATCCAAATGTTGATCATACTCCTGTCCAACCATTCAATTCCTATCAATCCTACCCGACTTTCACACCTTCCCTAGACATTGATTCTACACAACCATTTGGGAGTTTCACGTATCCAAACAACTTTGAATCTTTTACTGAAACCCCTTCACAACCTATGTCTAGTCTAGAACAGTCGTTGGAAGCATACATTGCAGCGACAAACCGACAGATGAGGAATTTGGATGCGTCCATTGCCGCCCTTATGCAACCTAGTGAACCGGTAGCTAGTTTCAAACTAGCTCCAAAAATTCCAATGTATGATGCGGCAGTTGGACAGATCGATAATTTAAGTGGAGAAAGTGAGCTATACACCCTTCCAAATCAAACCTACCCATCACCAATTGAATCCCACAACTCCGGTTTTCAAACAAGTGTCCCAAATGATTCACCAGTTAAAAATAAAACGTTTAATGAGTTGTGCGACTTTGTAGTGCTTGATTTTCCAGATTTTGAAGGGTCCCTTTCGAGTGAAACCATCACCAATCCTTTCGATCTCTACACCTCCAATCTAGAACCTGAATTGATAAATATCCATGCTTTTGATGAGGTGTCCAAAAAAATTGATTTTCACTTAATTGAGGATATTGACGCAGGGAATATTTTGGATGATGAACTCGTAGATTTGACTGAAATTTTATCTCCAATTCATCATCCCGGGTCATTAAATGTTTCTCCCGAACCTCATATGCGTCTTGATTTTGATGATAATTGCATGGATGAGATAACTTTTGAGGAGAATTATGAGGATAGTATTGAGGATAGTATTGCGGATAGTATTGAGGATGAACCAGTTTTGTTTAATGAGTCGGATTTTCCAATTCATCCTCCTGAACCTTTAACTGTTATACTTCCTAAATCAAACCCCCTCCTTTCCATCGTTCCGACCACACAAAAAATCACGCTTGAGGACTGTGAGCTTGAAAAATTTCTGTTTGATCACAACAGTTTTGACGCCACTAGTGCGTACCTCTTTGAATCTGACACAGTTCTCATAGCCGATAACGATTACGAGTGTTTCACTTTTTCAGAAGATTTTGAAGACTCACCGCCCGAGTTTGAGTCCTTTGAATTTTCAGATGAGTTAGTTGAACCATCAGACTCGGTTGCTTACAGACATTTCGAACCATTGATGGAATCCTTCAAGTTCGAGACAGATTACTTAGGTAAGAATAAGACTATCCCTAAATCACTCCCTTTCGTCCTTTCTATCGTTTCGACCGCGCAAGAATCCATCGCGTTTCCATTTTCAATGGATGGTTTACCAAGTTCAACGTACCCATGTTTTCTTGGGAATCTTAAGGGATTTGACCCCATTTCTCGACGGGTTGATAGATTAGCACAATCGCTTTTAACACATCGGTCATCACAAATTGCGCTAATTTATTCACTCGATTTACACCCTCAAATTCGTACTACACTTCTTTCTCTTTTCCGCCATTCTTCTCCTCCACCGAGACCATATTCCACCCTTCTTCCCATACGGTCTCGTGTGTTTCTCAACTCCTTTCTCTACACTCCATTCTTCCACCAACCCTACCATTATCACGATAGAATTTTTGAATGGTTGGTGCTAACCTTTGGCCTGTGTAAGGCCTTCTATAGTTTGATTTTCTCCTCCCTAACTCTGAACTTTAACGCTTAAAACAGTGGAAACACTGTCTCACTTAAGTTTGGGGGGGCTTTTTGTATATATATTTTAATTTTTTTTTGTTTTGTTTTTCTTTTAACAATAATAAAAATATTATAAATAAATAAACATGGGAGTGCCGACATTTTTAACTCTCTTGGTGTAGCCTGACAGTGAGGTCACTATCAAGTTTAAGTTTGGGGGTATGCTCGGTAAGCCTTCTTCCTTCGCATTCATGTATATATTTTTGCATTTGCATACTTATTTTAAAACCCATAAAAACTAAAAAAATTTAAAAATTATAAAAAATTTAAACCTTCAATTTTGGCCATAATTGACTTGAATTTGACAAAAAGGTTAACTAGCTAGGAACAACTAGATCCTAGACTTAGTAAATTAAAAACCCTAAAAATAACCTTTCTTAAAATTTAACGGTAGAAAGTATATGTTTTTGTAGTTTATTAGAAATAGGCAAATTTCGAGTTGACTTCTTGGGCTAAGTTAAAACGAGGGAAAAGTATTAATATTTTTATTAAAGTATAAGTTTGAAAAATAATTCCTAAGCTTAAGTCTAGATTCTGAAAATATATACCCTACAAATTGCACAAACACGAACCTTGAAACTTGGAATAGTAGAAGAGACCTTGAAATGCTCTTGTCTAAAATCCTTAGTATGAAGAAAAATAAAATAAAAATACAAGTGTGAATAAAGAGATAATAAAAAAAATGAACACTGGTTTTTGTAATTACTTGAGGCTGCATTAATAGAAAAAAAAATTAGCGAGGATGCTTTATCACCTACTGGTTTGGCTGCTAAAAGCCTTAGGGATTACAAGATTAGGAATTACGCTTTAATGTGTAAACACATTTTGTAATCGGTCGTTGGTATCTCAAGAAGTATTAACGGTCGCATGAAGAACGTGTGAGCAATTTCATCTAAAAATTCACCAATTGAAAAGTACTTTGGACGATGGACAAGAGTATAATAGCTTGATTTGAATTTCCAAGTGTAGGGGTGATATATACACACACGTAGGAGTATGTGATTGGGGTTTAGATAAGAGATAGGAATGAAGAATAAGACTTATATTTTTAATAAAGATGATAAAAATTCCCAAGTTGAGATAGAACCCTAGAAGAAAAACTTAAAAGATGCTAAAAGCTAAGTAAATCTACAGAACATATATAATCTTAAGTTAAATGATAAGGAGGCGTGAAAAATACGGGTTGTTGATTTCTAAGTCAAAGATAATAGAGTTTCTTGTTAGAAAACCTAATTGGAGAATAAGAGTCAATGGGCCGAATTGATAGGATTTTGTGGGTAGTATCCGCTGAAAACCCTCAGGAGACAACACTCTTCCTACTAGGGACACCTAGAGGTTTAACGGCTTATTGCACGAGCTCAATGCAATCGCGTTTCCCTGCGAAAGTGAGGCTAGGTCTTTTTCGAGAATAAAAACTAGGTTTGCTCGAGGACGAGCAAAAGATAAGTTTGGGGGTATTTGTTCATACCATAATTCTGCATTATTATATTCCCCATTCTTATTCATTTTACAAATAAACTGGTGCTTTTAACCCATGTATGCTACATAGTTGCAGGTTACAGGTTCTCGGAACAAAAACAGTGAAAAAGTTGAAAAGACGATACAAAAGTGAGACTACGACCAACAAATAGAAGAATCTTGATCAAGCCTACAGTTGGAGAATAAACGAAGATCAAATGAACATGTTCACAAGTACAAAGGCAGTGCAAGGTTCAAGACTTCAACACGAAGCAAACGGTAAAGTCCACAAAATTATTCACTGTGGAAATCTGGAAGAAAACTAGAAGACGTTCTGAAGAACCAAGTGAAGAAAAGCTAAGAAAAATGCAACAGGAATCAGCCCAAAAGAATACAGCCCACAAGCCCTCTTTTTGGCCGCAGAACCGCAGCCAAACATGGGTATTGGCCGCGGATCCGCGGCTGTATGAGACACGTGTCGGTGTAAAATTCTAGAGGCGGCTGGCGGTGCGTTGACTAGTTCTTTTCTTAGGGTAAAATTGTAAATACAGACGTGAATCAATTGTAACCCTAGGGTTTCTATGATCTATAAATAGAAGCCCTAAACCTCTTTTTGAGGTATGCCTCTTCTTGTGCCTCATTTCATTTTATCAAAATTCAGATCTGTAAATTTCTGTTAAGAATGAAGAGTGCATCAAATTAGAGTAAGTTTTCTATTCTTGCCCTAGTTAATTTTATTATCTGCCCTGGTATAATTTTCTATTCTTGCCCTAGTATAGATTTAATTCTCTTCCCTAGTTAGATAGTTAGAAATTGTATTTCAATTCCCTAATGAGTGAGTAGTCTCCTCGCTTGTTAGGGTTAGATTTGGGGAAGGCTTGAGAGATGAAGATCTCTCACCCCTTTCTTGCCCATCATACGTTTTTATAGGACTCCATGCATACATGCACACACCGCTCCCTACGGCATCCTATCCCACGAGGTAGCGGTGATATCGTAGTATAAACGACCAGATGTACGTGTTTTCCATGGAGGTTAGGGTAAGAATTAAGAAAGGAAGGACAAGAACCTAGAGGAAGAAACACTGTTTCTTCTCGATGGTACTAATCCACTTTATTAATTATTACCATAACACCTCATAGATCTTAAAAGGGCATAAAAAGCGGTGAGGAATATTAACTCTCCAAACTTAACCTAAACCTAACCCTAGCAAGATTTTAGTTTAGATCAAACTTAGTTTTTAGATTTAATCCATCCGACAACAATCGAAATTAACTCGTTAGAACAATTAGAAAATACACAAAATCCCTGTGGACCGACCCGTACTCACCGGCTAGCTACCAAGCGACGCCGTTCTCGATTGCAGTTATAAATTATTCTTTGAACAAATCAATAGCATATTATCATCTCGAGCAAGATTTTTTTAACCGTATAGGTTCTTCTTCAATTATCATAATTGCCTACCTGCAATTATAATAATTACCTTGAGAGCACTATATCCAACACATAGAATCATTCCATAGCCTAAAATCATCAAGTGCATTGCAATTTTATAAACTAGAAAAACCTAGAGAGCAGGTCTAGAGGCTACAACCTTTATAGCGTATCCGATCTCCATTGGAAAACTCAAACTAGACTTTGTGAGCTCCCAAAGAGTGTAGAAGCCTACCGCCTCACCATAGATGATCCGCGGTGAAAGAAGACCACCCGAAGCTCCATCCTCATCATCAAATGAGGAAAATTCCTTTAGAAACTTGCTAGGTATAGAGGGAAGTATTGTAGTAAATGGGTACTTTCTCATTTTTCATTTCCACCTCAATTGCAACATTTGACTTTAGAGAAGAGAGCAAGCTCAAGAGCTTGTAGAAAGAAGAAGGTGAATATTGATGGAAAGAAAAAGAATTAACCTTACTCTTTTCTAATCTCATTTTCTATTTTAATGAAACATGATACATGTCTCATTCCCACTCTCTCCTCTTTTTTGTCACACAAAGAGAGAGAGAGGGTGGGACCCACCCACTAATGGTTACATAATATATAAGTATATATATAAATATATATTTATATATGTATAAAACAATATAGAGAGTGGGAAAAATATCATATATATTTGTCTAAAATGAGAAGCAGTATATGTATCCTATACATATACACATCATGTATCAAATACACGATAAGCCATCAATATCATTTCAGTATCATATAAAGAAGAGAGTGGGTGTATCATATACACTATACTAGAAAACACAACTCATATATGGTCATTAAGTCAACACTTGACTTAATATTCCGGTTTTTAAATCGGCTAGTATCATTCAGACGTTCGATTAAATCACATATTTAATCTAACTTGCGCACATATCCAATACGCACGCCACATCAATATTTTGCCCAGGCTGGCACTTTCGTTGCGGAGGTCTAAAGACCTGTCAATACGCTAGCCGTAAGCAAAACAGGATCATGTCCGATTGAATCTGAAACATTTTTAGATTCAATCCTCTCATGGGTTAACCCATAAGCACGTCAGCGGTACTAGCTATACATAATGGCTACCCAAGTATGAACAAGATAAAGGCAGGTTGACCAGCAAACTCATCCGGACCCGACAAAGTCTATAAGCGATGAATACCATATAGTCATGTCTCTTCGTCAAAGAGTATCGCATACCGAGCTAGGGGATGGGAACTGTCAGACCCCCATTAACCAGACAATTCGTGCGACAGATGACTCATAATCTACTAGAGATACAACCGATAACACTTATCATTTTATCTCCACTAAGTTGGCCACCGAATTTTGGTTATAGCCGTGTCCTGCGCAGCACGATATCAACTCCCTATACCGGGAGTGACGAATCCCTTCGACTGCTCACTGCCTCCATATGCTTCGGGACTATATCCAACTAAAACCTTTTTGCACGACTCCTTTGAGTCGTGATAGGATAGTAATCAAAGTATAGTGGGAATACACACAAGACACTGTGGCAATCTCAGGTTGAGCGACTACCCTGTACTATCGTCACCAGAGAACCGCTACCTGATATTGGTATAATACCGTCTAGGAGTTCTCGGTGAGTCCGTCCGGTGAAACTTATACTCTTATGAACACCTGTATACAATCTCTGGTGTTAAAAACCAATGGCTGTGGGATCAATCATCGCCCCGTACAGGGTCAAGAAACGTATACACCAGTCTAAACTGGAATACCGATGCACAATCTCGATACTCTTACGACTAGAGACATTTAAGGATGTGCTTATGGACTACTAGACCCCACTAGTATGATCTGTATCATAGTCCTGGTAGTCAAGCAAAATCCTAAGGGTTTTATCTCATGTATTAGCGATACATTATAACGAGCAAAACGTTTACACATGATAGATAAAAACAAACCATATAGCATACTATTATCTCGAGTAAGATTATGCTCCGTATAGGTACTCCTTCAATTACAATAATTGCCTTGAGGGCACCTATATCCAACAAGTTTGACGTCAAAATACTATTTTAGAGTTTTATGAAGAAGTTATGAAATATAATCTAATTAATTAAAATATAAATAAAAATAAGATGACATCTAGAAAAAAAACTATTATATGTTTTTATGAAAATAATTGCAATATATACTTTAATCAATCAAAACATAGATTAAAAAGAGATGAGATCACGGGCGAACAAAACACCTTTTTAAGTATCTGATAAACATAGATAAATAAAACATAAAACCATATATAAGAATCAACACAGCAAAAGACAGATTTTTATGTGCAAAACCCAATCGGGAAAAAACACAGGCACAGCAGAGATTGTTTTTATTAATCCAGATGAGAGAGTTTACATAGAGAATACATAATATACTCTCGCCCTCACAGATCTCTCCCCAAAGGGAGAGAGAAAACCCTTACAAATATTAAGGCTACATTCTAGCAGCTCTCTCTTGCTCGTACAATCCAAGCCCTAACCTATTACTTTATATTTATAGCATATACAATGATGCTCAAAGATAACATTGATTTAATTATGATTTATCTCTAAATAACTAATTAAATCTTATCTCTAAACAAACAAACAAAATATATTTAAATATAAATATAACATATTAGTTCGGATTCAGGACATCCCAACAAATTTGCACCTTGGACTGAATCCAATCAGATATAAACAGTCCTGCCGAAAATCTGGCGCCGTAGATCGCCCCTTAGGAATTTCTCTATCTATCAACGCTAGCACGTCTTCAAACAGAATAATTGTTTATCACGGAATCCACCACCAAACTGTTTTTAAAAAATGCATGACACATTTCGATCAGATCTTCATCATGGCTTATCTCCAAGCCAAAAACCGAGATGAAGATATTGTGTCAATATAACTTCGAAGACGAACATGTCACACCATGATGTGACAAATCAGATCGCAACGGATACGACGACACATGCAGCACGCATGGCAACAGAGCCTCGAAGCAAATAATCAGAACTTCGACGATGAAGATCACAATTCAATGTGATAAACAAAATCGTACCGAACACGATAAGGCATGCACTCTGCACGCCAACAATCTAGAAGTAAGTAAACATAAGCATCTTGAAATATGCATGTTCAAATAATCAGAAAGTCCTGAATGGAATTCTCTCCAGCTGATTTTACTCAAGCTACTAAGTCCATGATTAACAGAAGGATAAGAGACACGAACGAAAAATCTCTACCTCAATTCGCATTCGATGAAGGAGATTATACCTCGAGACAAAACATGTCACATGATTAATGTGACAATTCAGAATCTCACCCAACACGATAAAAAATGCAGCATTGAAAGAGTAAGGTACTCCACATTCAACCCAAATCCACATGGTACAACGTCTCGAAGTAATAACATGCATCCATAACTTTAACAGAATCCGATTCGAACTATAGTTACTAAAGTGAGGATATCTGCAACAGAAAATGGAGTTTTTTGGATTTGACTTCATCAATGTGTCTGAAACGCCGCATGAATGACCGGCGCTGTCATAACCATCCTTAAACATTAGCCATCTCGCAGACCATCACCAACGCCGCCATATTGCCGATACCATGACGCCCGCCCGCATGTACTTGCAGCTGCGTCCATGCGCTTCGTCATGCTAACGACTCCGATCTATGATGAATCTCAAACATGGTACCATCGATCTCATATGCCACCTAAGTCTCTTGTTTTTGCATGCGTACATGCCGTGAATGTATGTACTCGATCAATAGAATCAACCTTAGTTTTGATACCAGTTTACTACGGATGATCGAGATAAATATAGATAAATAAAACATAAAACCAGATATAAGAATCAACACGGCGAACCATAAAGATTTTTACGTGAAAAACCCAAACGGGAAGAACTACAGACACAGCGGAGGTCGTTTTCATTAATTCAAATGAGAGAGTTTACATGGAGAATACAGAACATACTCTCGCCCTCATAAGATCTCTCCCCAAAGAGGAAAGAAGACTCTCATAAATATTAGGGCTATATTGTGGCGGCTCTCTCTTGCTCGTACAATCCAAGCCCTAACCTATTGCTCTATATTTATTGCTTATACAATGATGCTCAGAAATAACATTGATTTAATTAGGATTTATCTCTAAATAACTAACTAAATCTTATCTCTAAATAAATAAACAAAATATATTTAAATATAAATATAACAGATTAGTTAGGATTTAGAACATCCCAATAGTATCCATGAAGAAGTTAAAAAAAATTAATATAATCAATCAAAATATAAATAAAAATGAGATGAGATCAAGAATAAAAAGAAAATTAAGTTTTCTAGAATTTGAATGAGTTCATGAATATGGAGATGTCTCAAAAAGTCCAAACAAAAAAAAAAGTCTCCTCATTTTTTTCTTAGACTTTTTTTGCAGTTTTCATAACTTTGCTTTATATAGTTGGACTTGAAATTTGGACTTTTAGAATCCAATCCAAATCCGAGTCCAATAAACAAATAACAAAAAAAAAATTTGAAATCCAAATCTGAGTCCAAAACCAATAACGGTAGACTTTAAAATCCAAATCCAAGTTCAAAACTACTAACGCTAGATTTTAAAATCCGAATCCGAATCCAAAAGCAATAACACCATAAAATACAATCCAAATGAAAATACAAATCCAATCAAAGAATTCAAAACCAATACCCCCCTAACGGAGTTAACATCTAATTAACCCAAAAAAGAAAATGACTGAATTAATACCCAACAGATATTAATTCTTAGAGAAAATAATTTGTTTTTTAAATTGATGTATGTTGGATATTATTGGCATTTGTTTAATTTGTTAGGGAATTTTCTGGCATAAAGAAAAGCTTATGGTAATTTTGCATCATTTTAGAAGTTCGTGGTAGTTTTAATTGAAAGTGACCAAAGTTTCAGGGTATCAAGTTGAAATTTAGCCTATCAAATACAAACTAGTAACTATTTACTTTATTTTATATATTTGATAAAATTTTAGTTTAAATGATTCTAGTATATAGTTTAAAAATATTTTATTTGTGTAAGCACGTGTACCTCTATTGCCCATGAAATGTTGTTTGCACCTAAATTCGGCCGCAAAAATTAGCCGTTAAGGTCCTCAATACTTCAGCTAGACATAAGACCGAAAAGTAAGATATTGAAAGCTAAAGATGTACCTCGGCTGAGATCAACGAATCCTAGCCGAGTATTATCGGCTCTAGTAATCAGGACGTGATCAAGAACGTGGATTTGAACATGCAGGTTTGAAGTATTCAAGCTCCTGAGCTATGTTTGATGTCAAGCTATATTTAAGGACTTTATAAATCATTGTAGTTTAAGGTTTTGGTGTGCAATTTCTAATATATTTCTCCGAAGAGAATAAGGCTGCCGCTTTTTGTGTGAGATTTGGGGTGTATTTGGGAGTAGGGTTTGAAAGTTCTTCCGTCATCATTGTATCCTCACAAGTTTTCTTAGATTAGTATATTGTTTCTCGTTCATCCAAGGACATAGGTCAAATTGGCTAAACCTCGTTAAATCTTCGCGTGCTGTTCGTTCTGATTTTGTTCCTTCTCTTTATCGATTTCATATTACTTTGTGGTTTGTGGCAACAAAACCGATCAGGATCCTAATCGTTAATCATAACATTCGGAGATGGTGTTTTGACTATTAAATCATTTGCGGGAGTATATATAAGTGCAATACATATTAACAACAAAAGTCTTTTGGGCAATTGATCTAAAACCGATCTGGAATCAATTATTTAATTCTTTGATATAGATACTTGTGTCTGTATCCAACCTGTCCATGAGTGGATATTCTGAAAGCTACATATACAAAGTAAACCAAAACGAGTCTTCAATTGGCTGAGCTTAGAAATTCTATGTATCGACTGCCGACGGAATCTTAGTACAGCAACATTCTTGTCTAAGCAGCCAGTAATACGCATCCAATGCCGAAAAAGGCGGCATCTTTTGTTTCTCACAGAAACCAAGAGTTTTTTGACTCTCCTTGTAACAAACCACAGCCGGTATAGCTATCATGAATAGCTGTATTATAAATTCAACACATAACCACGTTACTCTTCACCAAGCAAATTAACAACAAAATTAAGCAAGTAGAACAATGAAGTGCTTTCTAATCGCCTCACTGCTTGTGTTGAGCATGTTTGCAACGAAATCAACTGCTGATGAGTGCAACTGCAACGGCGACAGGTACGACCCAGGCAGCGACTACGAATCCAACGTGTACAGCGTGCTCACGATCCTGCAAGCAGTCACCCCGACCACTGCGCATCGGACCTATAGAACGTCGTTATCGTCGCCTGATGTGTATGGAGCCGCGGCTTGCTTGATGGGTATGCCGGAAAGCTACTGCGCGTCCTGTCTCGATGCTACGGTGAACGATCTTAAGGTTGTCTGCGGGGGATATCTTTCTGCTGGCTGCACTGGCCTGGACGGCTTATGCCAGGTTAGCTACAATTGAAGGAAACTTGGGGGGAAAGAACAAAAAGAACTCTCTTTTTTTCCGTTTTGGTTGTGACATGTTCTGAACTTGATGGTTTCTCGTGATCACATGACTCTGTACCGGGTGTCCTTCTCTGTTCACATTTTCGAATGAATAAAATCGTCTATTTGCGTCTTGTGTAATTAATGCTTCTGTGCTTCGTCTTTTACCATGCTTATATATATATATATATATATATATATATATATATATATATATATATCATACAAGCAAAATAAGAATAAGTTGATTAGCACTCGAAGAATAAGTTAATTAAAACATCTAACATAGGTTTGATTAGCGCTCGAAGAATAAGGAATCAAACTATTATATTTATGAAAGAATTAATATTCGTCTCCTACTTCATGTATCAAACCAATAGCTTTTGTGATTTGTTCTGTCCTAGAACTCACTGCCCTGATCCACAATATAAGCGCATAAGATTTGCAGCTTTGTAGTAAAAATAAAAGTAACGTATAACAGAGATATTGTACCTAGCTTCGTTCAGACAGGTGAACTACTGAGTGACCTCGATCCTGCTCAGGGGATGATCAATGAAATGTACAGCTGTGGTTCTAATAAGAGATAGGCCTGGTTGAGATTTAAGGATCATAGACTAATTATAATTTTTCTTATTGATTAATCTTCTAACTTCTAATTAGCTTACCTTTTGATTATATATAGAATTAAGAAAAATCTAGGATGCTTTAAATTGTTTATATTAATGTCTATCTCGATTCTCGATCGCTACACTAGAACTCTCCATAACATGTGCTATATAGAGTTCTGTCCTCTTCATGCAAGTCTTTCGAAATTAAATTTGTAAAATCACATTCCTAGGTTCTGTTAGATGTTTTAATTAATTTATTAAGGGTAAATTTCACAAAAATGTCATAACTTTCAGATTTTCCAGATATATAAGTGGTCTTTGTTTATTAAATATTCATGAACTTAACAGTTAACACACGGTTTGCATGAAAATACCATTCATTAAATCTCTATCAAGTATCAACTACTGTTGCTTTTTTTTTAATCATTTGAACTTTACATACAGTCTTCATTCCTAAAGTACCCTTTAAGGATATATATTCATTCCTAAAGTACCCTTTAAGGATATATAGAGAGAGAGAGAATAATGGAGGAAAGTGCCCTAGGAGGGAATTTCCTACTATGGCGTCGAAAAAATACAACCTCCATCGTGTTTTCCGACGATCGGCATCCATCATCTTCATCGTTATCATCTAAGATGTGGGTACATCAAATTTCATTTGATTCTACAACTTTTTCACCGTTGAATTAGTGGGTTCAAAATTAACGGTTTACAGACAATAGAACTTTTTACATTGCTAAATCAACGGTGAAAAAGTTGTAGAATCATATGAAATTTGGTGTACCCACATCTTAGATGATAACGATGAAGATGATGGAGTCCGATCGTCGGAAAACACGATGGATGGTGTGTGTTTTCGACGCCATAGGAGGAAATTCCCTCCTATGGTCTCTTTTCTCCATTATTCTCATATATATATATATATATATATATATATATATATATATATATATATATATATATATATATATATATAAAATCAAGCTCTTTTTTGTCTATGTTAAACTTGCTTTATCCCTTATTTTTCCTCTGAATTTCCATTTAGACCCTTAGTTTATATATTTGAGCTCAATTTTAATTATCTTTTTCTATAGAAAATTAGCTATAGCCCTAGTTTTTCTTGGGTAATTCCATTTACACCTTTGGTTAAGGTATTTGAGCTAAATTTTAGCCTTGGAAAACTAAATTTAGCCCCTGTTTATTTTTAAGATTTCCATCTGGATTCTTGGCTCAAATATTACCAATTGGTTATGAAATTGTCAAACCTTCCAATCATCCCTTCTTATTCTTACATGGTTCCAACTAATCGCGTGAGTGAATCATGAGCTTGGAAAATTACATGTAGCTCCCAGTCGTAATGATAGCATTTGACTCTATATCCAGGCTTTCAATTAAAAATTTTGATTGCTACCTGTATCTTTATGCATTTAAGATTGTCGATAACTAAATATAACTTAATGCTTACTAATTATTATGAATAAAAATAATTCCTCTTCTCATTTCGGGCAATTTTTTTCGAGAATAAGAAGTGAAAAACCAAGATCTCTTCCTTATAAAACTTTCATTCAAACAGATCAAGCTCATTTTTGTCTGTATGCGGAAAATTTAGTTTAGCCCCTATTTTACTTGAAATTTTCATTTAAACCATGGCTTAAGTGTTTGGAATTGGATGTGATTTAAGCATATTTGGTGTACTCTCGCTTGACAATTTTAAATATTAATATGCAACGATCTCTTACGGATTAAACTCTTATCAAGTACAATTATCATTACATGATATAACATTTAACTTGAGATAATCTATGGTTGAACTTCCATCTGCACAGTATGCACGGATCTCTTGCAAGAACTATATTATCGGTAACTTTATTGATATACCTTATTTAAATTATAAACATTTTAAAATTGCGCCTGCTGAATCGACTGTCCTTCCTAAATTTCCAAAACTTGAATATAAAATTATCCTTTTTTCTATATGAAAGATCATTTGTCTATAGAAAGTTTTGTGTTGTTTGTTATGAAATTCAAATTTTTATTCAATTTCCTTGAAGAAGTTCTTATTCATTAGAAAAAAACTAGGCTAAATTGCACATAAATACCCAAGTTTTCACCAGTTTTACAGATAAATACCTAAGTTTCTGTAAGTAGCAGATAAATACCTAGTTTTTTACTCTGTTTACACTTAATTACCTATGTGTGATATATGAAGATGGTATAACAGTTATTTTGCAATTGTTGTTACTTTGTTTTTTTTAAATTCTTGAGTCAAAAATAGGTATTTATGTGCAACACATGGAAACTTAAGTATTTATTTGTAAAATCGGTAAAACCTTGGATATTTACGTGCAATTTACCCAAAAAATTGTAACATTTTAATACATTGGACTTTCTTTATTACAAATAAATACATCAATTTTTGATAATATTATAAACTGGACTTTGTTTGTTACAAATAAATACAAAAATTTCAATATTTTTCAGATAAATACTATGGATTTTGTTTATTGGAAATAAATACCATGATCTCTTACTAATTTTCAAAAAGATAAATATAATTGAATTATAAATAATAACTTGATCTTCCACTTTTTTTAGATAATTACCGCGGACTTTGTTTATTACAAATAAATAGTAAGAAATTTCAGCGTTTTTCATATGAATATTATGGCCTTTCTTTATTACATTTATCCCATCGATTCAAAATTTCTTTAAGTTTTTCCTTAAATACCAAGAGCTTTCAATGTTTTACAAATATATATTGCTAGATTTTCATTAACATGCGATAGACGTTCACCATTTTTCAGATAAATGCCACGGAATTTATCCGTTATAGATAAATATCAAAAGCTTTCGACGTTTTTCAGATAAATACCATGGGCTTTATACACTACAAATAAATACCAAAAGCTTTAGACGTTTTCAGATAAATACAATAGACTTTGTACGCTACAAATAAATACCAAAAGCTTTAGACTTTTTCAGATAAACACCATGAACTTTGTACGCTACAAATAAATCCCACAGACTTTCGACTTTTTCAGATAAATACCATAGACTTTGTTCGTTGCAAATAAATACCGCAGACTTTCAACTATTTTCAAATAAACATCATGAACTTTATCCGTTAAAAATGCTTTCAACTTTTTTCAAATAAATACCATGGACATTGTCCGTTACAAATAAATACTGTGGACTTTTGACTTCTTTCAGATAAATACCATGGAATTTTTGTCCGCTACAAATAAATACTAAGATCTTTCGACTTTTTTCACATAAATACCATGGACTTCGTCCGTTACATTAAATACCATGAACTTTTGACTTTTTGCAGATAAACACCATGCAATTTTTCAACTAAAAATAAATATCATGACTTTCGAAGTTATCACATAAATACCATGGACTTTGTTATTACAAATAAATAAAATTTCAACATTTTTTAGATTATCATAGACTTTGTTTTATTACAGCTAAATTCCACCTGACCTTATGAATGATCCGCAAATCCCACGAATCGCGTGGGGTTTTACCTTAGTTTATCTAAAAACCTGTTCGAAAGTTATTTTACTGAAATTTACCCATTTATTAATTTGCTCGCATTGAGATTCTAAATATTTCTAACCATTCTTGCCACTACTATAAATGTGGGTTTCCCCTACAGATGTAATATTATGTGGGGACAATTTTTGTTTGCCATTACGGATATATATATAGGGATAAACTATGGAACTTCGTACGAACATCTATAAACTAAATTTATCAAAATTTAATATTTGGTGTTGCCCCTATGAAGCAGCAAGACTAACCCTTGTGGATAAACCTGTAGGGGAAATATTTGGGTATCTAAAAAAAGGTAGATAAATCTCTAAATAATTTTTCCACATCGTCACTGTACCTTAATCATTCCCGTCCTCTAAAAAAAATTCGCTCTTGGGACTTCCTTCACCGTCGTAGGACTTCCATCGCAGCCGTAAGCCAGCGTCGATATCCATCCCCGCCGTCTAGCTTCCATCGCCGGCGAGCTCTAACTCCTTCCATCTTCTCGAGCTCTATCGCCCCTTTCATCTCTATCACCCCTTTCATCTCCTCGAGCTCTATCGCCCCTTTCATCTCCTCGAGCTCCATCGCCTCTTCGCTATCTAGCTTCCATCGCCGACGAGCAATCATTTTCGCCGTCTCCGACCAGTACCCTAATTCATCTTCTGGTACGTAAAAAAAAATTATTCCATTTTTAAAAATCGATTTTTAAAAGTAGCAGAAAAAGTATATGATGTTGTTAATGATGATGATGATGATGATGATGGTTGTTAGTGGTGGTGGTTGTTTGGTGATGTTGATGATTATGGAGTTTATGGTGGTTGTTAGGGTGATGACTAGGGTAAATTTGAATTAATTAGGTTAATTTGTATTAATTATGGTTAGATTTTAGGTGATGATTATGGTTAGGGTTAGAATTACTTTGGGCTAATTAAGTTAAATATGATTAATTTGGGTTAGGGTGATGATTGGGGTTAATTTGGGTTAATTACGGTTAGTGTTTGGTGATGATTATGGTTAATTTAGGTTAATTTATTTTAGGGTGATGATTAGGCTTAATTAGGTCAATTTTGGTTAATTAAGGTTAGGATTAGGTGGATGATGATTAAGGTTATGGTTAATTAGGTTAATTTTGGTTAGGGTGATGAATAAGGTATATGGTTGCCCTAAACTTAAAGTTAGGGTTGGGGAGGGTTAGGGTTAGGGTTAATAGTTAATTCAGGTTAGTTAGGGTTAAGCTTATTTTTAGGTTTAAGTATTAGGATTCGGGTAATGTAGTGAATTCTTGTAGGATACTTGATTATAACATAAACGTAAAAAAACTTTACCGTAAACTAAACACTTCAAACCCTAGAAATTGAAACGTAAACGTAAAACCAATTCAATTTAAATATTCAAGTTAAAACCTATTTATGATACTCGATGATAATATAAAATTTTCATATTCTCATCGATAGTCATATGTGAAAATCAAAGCGCGCCTTAGTCTCCGTTTATCGGTTAACATACGTTCGATATTCGTCGTGACATAAAACCACACAAAGGTTGTTAAATATCGGACGGTGTCGTTCGGTGCTAACAACCATCATGTAGTTTATGTGACGAAAAGATTCAATCGTGTGATAACCGATGGATTTGTCCAGTTTGGACAAGTTAGGAATGTATAAAGCAAATACCTGCATTCATTTGTGTTTTCATTCATTTCGAGTTATTTCGTCGATATTTTTCCGCTGGTTCTCCATATACAAAGATAGATTAGATGTTCATTTCAATATTGTTTCACGGTATTGAAATAATTATTTATTCTATTACAGTGCACTCAGAGAACAGCGAGGAAGTGCTGCCGAATTTTTCTCAAAACGGATGAAAACACAAGCGAATAAGTGTTTGCTCTATACATTCTTAATGAGATAGAAGGCTTACCCTCGACAGCCGAAACATACACATACAACACAAATATACAACTCACACATACACAAAACACATACACACAAACAACCCGACACCTAAGCAAAATCATAAATTAAACACACATACACAGAATACAACTCATATTTGTGTATCTTCAAACATAACTTTGTTAATCGATAATTTATCTTCTTCAACGACAAACTTGCCATTCTCATTATCTTCTGTGTCAATAACCATCTCGTTATTAGATTTCTCAATGTAGTTACCATAAAAAACCAACTTCCATAACTTACAATTTATATGTTATACGGTCTAAAATGACCCATGAGTACATCAGAGTTAAGGACTGGATGTACGTGGATTGGCAACAACGCATGCAATCTAAATTTGTCGCAAGAGTTGCTGCTTTCATTGAATTTGCATACGCACATAATAAGATCGTGTTAGAAAAGATCCTCTGTCCGTGCGATAGATGTGGGAATAAGTTCTGGCAGAAGGTAGAAATCGTAGAGCTTCATATCGTTAAATATGGTTTTATTAGACTTTATACAACTTGGATATATCACGGGAAAGGAAAAGAAGAAGACAGTAATGCAACGGAAGAAGAAGAAGAAGAAGATGGTAACTTCTTTCCTAGAGAATAAATGGAGGATATGGTAGAGCTTACCCTCGGTGATAGTAATCCTATCAAAGAAGACATTCCTTCCGGTCAAGGACCGCTGGCGGATAAGTATGAAAATTTCATGAATGATTCTAAAAGACCAATTTATAAGAATGCAAAGTATTCCACCCTATCATGGCTCGTTCATCTTTTCCCGATTAAGTGCCTAAATGGATGGAGCAACAAGTCATTCACGATACTTCTGAAGTTCATGAAAGATTCTATGCCCCCGAGAAATAACTTGCCCGAGAGCTGGTACGAAACCCGAAGATGATGTCTAATTTGGGTCTGAACTGTGAGAAAATTTATGCATGTCCCAAAAATTGCGTGTTATACCGGAAAGATAATTCAGATTTAAAAGAGTGTCCCACCTGTAGAAAGGCCAGGTATAAACCGAAAGTATCTGATAAGAAGCTAGATATAACTGTCAAGATAGCACGATACTTTCCAATACCACAGAGGCTGCAAAGGCTATTCAAGTGCAAAAAGACAGCCGAGGCAATGATTTGGCAACACCGTGCTGCTCCAAGCGAAGATGGAAAAATGATTCATCCAAGAGATTCACCGGTATGGAAGGATTTCGATAGAAGGCACTAAAGATTCAGTAGTGATTCTCGTAATGTCAGGCTCGAACTGGCTAGTGATGATTTTTGCCCATTCAACTATATAACTGGAAGCCACACCACATGGCCCGTTGTAATCTGTCGCCGTGGTTGGTAATGGATCAATCATACTTTATGATATCTCTTCTTATTGACGGACCAAACACACCCGAAAACAATATCGACGTCTATCTCCGACCTCTGATCGATAAGTTAAAATCTTTATTCATTGATGGTGTAGAGATTTACGATGCAAACACAGAAACAACATTCAGGATTCGTGCGGTTTAATATGGACAATTAATGACTTTCCTGCGTATGAAATGCTATCAGGTTAGTCCGTACATGATCACAAAGCACGCCGTTACTGTCACCAAGATCCAACATCGAAATGGTTGAAATTTAACAGGAAGATTTGTTATTGTGGTCATCGGCGTTTCCTGCCACTAGGCCATCCCTACAGGTTAGACGATGCTCGCTTTAATGGTCATCAAGAGTTTCTTGGGCCTCCATCCTTATTGTCCGAAGAGGACGTGATTTCTCAGTGGCATGGTTACAATAACGTGACTTTCGGAATAGATCCGGCAAAATAAGACAAGCCACTCTACTGGAACAAGTTTATTCTTTTAGATTCCGTACTCGTTAACAAATTTAGCCTTCTAGACTTCCCTTCCCGAATCAGTTGGTCTAGTAATCAATGACCTTTGTTGTTTTTTTTAGGAAATTGTACGCTAAAACCTTGGATATTGTGACGCTGGAGAATCTTGAAAATTCGATTTCCTTGATAATGTGCGAGCTTGAGCATATTTTCCTGTCATCGTTCTTCGAAATCATAATACATCTGACGGTTCATCTTACAACCGAGCCTAAGTTTGCCGGACGGTACAATATCGATGGATGTATCCCGTCGAAAGGTACGTTGAATTTTTCATTTCACGCATTTTGTAAAATTATTGATGTCTTATATGCCCGTATTTATTTATTTAACATATTTTTCTTTAGATACCTCTACACTCTAAAAAAGTATATACGCAATAGAAATCGACCAGAGGTTTCTATCATGCAAGATTATCTTCTAAATGAAGTAACTACATTTTTTTCCCGCTATCTCGTTAAGAACATTGAGACAAACCTTAATCGGCCTCAAAGAATTCAGGACGAACCATATGATAAAACTGATTATAAGATAGTAGACCCCATGTTTATCAATAAATTATATCGTTTTATCCTCCTCAATAGCGTATATCCTGAAGAAATTAGAGAGTAAGTTTTTTTGGATTAATCGTTATATATATATATATATGAAATGATATAATTTCCATATCATAATTTATTGTTGAGAACATAATTCATATTGATAAAGTACGTGAGGGGCATCCTGATTGGAATGATGAACGATTGGAAAAGTATTATCAGGATAATTTTTGCGATTGGGTTGAAGATCATGTAAATTGTTCGAATAACATGTTATTGCGACCAGTCTTAATCTAAACTTATATCGTTATGTATTTGCCACAAAATTTGTTTTGTCAGATCCACGATCCGAACTTGTTTGCATCATTAGAGAAAGACTCAAGATGTTTAATTCAGTTTCCTAGCATGGAGGTTGCATACTATAAAGGATTCGGTGTCTTTGGATACAAATTTGAAGTTAAGAACATAGAAACATCTCGAACCATTTAGAATAGTGGGATTGCGACCATAGGATCGGATGGTGTGATTTATTATGGGTACTTAAATTGCATACTTGGTATCCAATATCCCGGACTATCAGAACCGTTTTATATATTTCAATGTATTTGGTACAATACACGAACTAATACGGATAAGTGAAGAAACAATCTCGGGACTTGGAAAGATGAATATGGATTGACTAGTGTAAACACGTTTCGATTTTATGGTCAGGACGATCCATTTATCTTTTCGCAACAAGCGTTTTAAGTATACTACCCACAGTGCTTGAAGCATCCGGGATGGAGTGTCATATGTCGTTGGAAACACATGGGTGTTTACGATGTCATAAAATTCGAGGATCGTATGGAGAACAACGACGAGGATGAAGAAGAGAGAATACTTAGAGTGCTCTGACCGTCTGTCTTCAAAGACGGATTGTCTTCGACTGAGCGTGAAGTTGCGTGTGATAGAAATGATATTGATAATGAAATCCAAGTAGATATTCCCAAGGTGTCTAATACGTCTACGAAACGAAAAAGGTTATTAGTAATTTTATATTATTACTTAACATTTTCTACAATCTATACATATATTGCATGCATATGTAATGATTGTACTTTTATTTAGGTCTGATGAAGACGCCAAGAGCAGCGAGGGGCGGTAGAAGCACCGATCGGGTCAGGGGCAGCTGCAGAGGCACAGGCAGAGCAATTCTGCCGCCTAGGGAACTGCGTAGGGAGCTCCACAGGACTGGTCTTGAACCCCGATCCGTATCCCCTTCGGATGACTCCTTCCATGTGGACTTTGCCACACCTCCAGGTATATTGCACGCATATTCATTTCGAATGTAATATTATAATATACACATATATTCATTTTAAAGTTATTTATATGATCAATTTTTAATTGTCTAGTTGTATATGGTGCCTCCACATCCGAAGCAGAGGCCACTCCCGCACCTGCAAGTATGTTTATATATCCTGTATTGCATGCATATTGATTTAGAATGTTATATTATAGATATACACATATTCTTTTTGCAATTACTTATATAATCAAATTTTAATTGTATAATTGTAGTTGGTGCCTCCACATCCGGGGCAGAGGCCACTCCCGCATCTATAAGTGTGTTTATATATTCTATATTGCATACATATTGATTTAGAATGTTATATTATAGATATACACACATTCTTTTTGGAATTACTTATATAATCAAATTTTGATTGTCTAATTATAGGTGGTGCCTCCACATCCGGGGCAGAGACCACTACCACGACTTCCATACCCTTCGTGCAGTCTGCAGGTTAGTATTCTTAACTATAAGATCTTTTTCACAAAATAGACGATGACTTGGACACGTTATCCTATCTAAAGGGCCTAAATTTGACTAACAACTACCACTTTGAATTTATGGTTTGCATATATCTCTATTTTCATAATGCAAACGATTTAAGTTCTTAATTAGTTTTACCTTTTTGGTGGATGTAGTCGGCCTTTATTTTTATTAAAATCGGATTTATCATTTTACATGTCCTTTAAGAATAACCATAAACTTCATGTAATTTTATCGTCAAAATTTATTTTCTGGTTGGAAGGGATGCATCCACGTCTAGGTCGCCGGCTGTTCTTCACCGGAGAAACTATCGTCTCGCCTATGCTGCTACCCGGGCTCAGGCTCGTGCTGCTGTCGCCGGAAGTATATATCGTACTTCAATTTTTGTTAATTCTTGAATTTTAAATACCGTTTTGTCTTGATATTACTTGTATATCTATTTATTTTGTTTATGCAGGGCAGCCACAACCCGAGAGAGGGACTTGAGGGCCAAATCAATCTCACAGGCTGAGACCCGATAGAGCTAGAGGGAGGCATCATTCCCACTCTTCTTTACCCCTGATTATCGCTACATCAACGATAATGCCGAGAAATCCGGCCGGTATATGAGAGATGAGAGCCGCATCCAAAAGAATTATCATCTTCATGTTGAGTGGGACGATCAGCACCGGCGCTCCTTTGCCCTCTTCTGAGATCAGGCTCGGGTATTAATATATATTTTCATTTGACTTATCAAATAAATTTACTATTATTTAACACCAATAATTTAAAGACATTATTTTCTTATATTTGCAGTTGGATTGCGACTCTCAACCTGACCTGACCCTGATCACCTTGACGGAGTGCTCGATCTTCACGATCTTATCCTCGGCTTCATGAAGAACATACAAGATAAGGTCCGATATAATAAGAACAAACCGAAGGTCGATTGCTACAGGCTATTGCTGGCGACCCTCGAGGCGGAGAGAGCGACTCTCCTACAGTCTCCGGCCTTTATCAGAGTCGAAATTGATACATGGCCTCGCTTGTGGCAGTATTATGAGTCTGAGCGCAAGAAGGTTGTAATTTAAATGCAATTCATTATTTAGTATATAATTTATTTATTTATTTTTTTGGTTAATTAGAAAACTAAATCTGATTGTATTGTGCAGACACAGGCCGATCAAAACAATGAGAATCGGAAGTCTGCGAAGAAGGGTCGTCCTACCTACACAGGTGGCTCAAGGAACATTACTCGTGCTTTGGAGGTATCGGTAAATTACAATATATCTATTTTAATATAATGCAATATTAAAAGTTATTTTATAATATATATGAATTTTTGGTGAATTGCAGAGAGTTCAAACCCTGGCGCAGGGTGGTACACCGAGCATGTTGATTGAGTATCTGGCCGTCCATGGCATCTCGATAGATCCCGCCATGGACGAGCTTCGATTCCCCAACACTGCTACCCAGGAGTATTGCGTAAGTGTTAATATTTATTCTAATTCGAATGAAATTTTTGTTTTGATAAGTTCAAATTTAAATGATATACGTATATTTTAATGCTTTACGTGTGTGTAAGAGCAGGTGGTGAAGCAGGCAGAGGCATCAAGGATTGATTTCAGTGGACAGACTGATCCGATCATACTGACCCTAGTCCTAGACGCCGCATATGGAGGGCACCACGGTGGTTGGGAGAGAGGCCGGAGACTTGGTCCTAGCAGGGTCCATATGAAGTTGGTCTCCACTCCGGCGGTTACTTCCCCTATCCCCGTGAGCGATGTCTGGAGCATGATGTTGCCACATTGAAGACCACCGTCAAGAAGTTAAAGGAGATATTGGTACGTATATTACTTATTAGAAAAATATTATATCACATTATAGATAGTAGTATATGCAATATTAGTAGCTTGAGCTTATTTGGTTTTAAACTTAAGTTTGATTAATCAAACTTACATAAAACTAACTAAACTGAACTCTATAATCCTAACCAAGCCACATCTTTCTTTATTTTAGAGTTTAAAAAGTTATGACTATCCAAACTCAAAACTTGAGAAGAAAACATTGTTTTGGAAATTAGATAACTCCAAAACCAAGTATCCCATTAAAGCTAAACAATTAAAGAGAGATACGGACTTACAAGTTTGAGTAAGCATCATTTCTATCTCCACTTAAAATAAATTATGGTTTTTCAAACTAAATACCCAAACTAGGCCTAAGGCCCTAAGTATTCCTTGATTGGGGGGAAAAAGCGAAGCCCTGAATGTCTGGAATTTCAACATATACAAATTCTCATACATAACATGAATTTCAACAAAACGTGTGGAATCTCAACAAAGCATATATAAATCCACGATTCGCAATAATCCGATATTGATACGAATTCGACTAAATCTAGTATACCGTTTTTACTCGTTTATTACAAAAATACAAAATTTTACAGATTCGGCAGGCTATTTCGGCTGTGGCTCCACATACCACTCTTTCGGCTGCGGATCCGCAAGCCACTATCTCGGATGCGGCTGCGCAGGCCACTCTTATGGCTCTACAGCCCACTCAAATTCCTGTACAGACTTCTGCACTGACCACTCCTTCATAAGTCGTGATTTTGTCGACCTAGGGCTGCACCGAGGAGTAGATGCATCAGATTTCAGCGTTTATTAAAGGTGGAGGAGCTGGACCGAGCTAAGACAGGTTTATTTATATTTTTTTTAGGTTGGATGTACTTATTTGATACATATTGTATGTTTTGGATGATAACGGTGGTTGTTTGGATGTTTACGATGATTTTAGATTGATTTCGCAATCTGTTTGTTATTTCTTTATATATTATGCGTGCGATGTTGTTTATGAATATTTCTGTATTTGGCTATATATTATGCGTGCGATGTTGCTATATATTATTCGTGCAATATTGTTTATGAATGTTTTTATATTTGGTTATATGATATATATATTATTGTGCACGGTGCGGGATAAAACAGGAAGCTCTTTTTTTTTTTAAAACCCTGATATTTTGTACATACGGATTAATCCGTATGTGCAACAATTGCCCCTACGGATAAATCCGTAGGGACATGTATTACCGCTACGAATTAATCCATAGGGACAAAATATGAGAATATTTGATATTCGGTCCTTATGATGGGAGCAAAACTTACACTTACGGATTTATACAGGTGCATTAATAATCCCCTACGTATAACTCTGTAGGTACAATTTTTTAATTTTTTTAACAGAAAAATTAAAAAAGAGATTTTGTCCCTGCGGATTACCCCGCAGGGATAAATGCCTCTACCCTTTAAGCCGTAGGGGCAAAGTTTACTCCGTAGGGGCATGTTCAGGGCAAAGACTTGCCCCTATGGCCTTTGGACCTACGGAAGTATTTCTCGTCCCTGTGGATCAATCCGTAGGGACTACTGGTTGCCCCTATGGATAAATCCGTATGGGCATGTGGATACTGTAGTAGTGTGCTCTTGCAAGAATAAAGCTAGAAAGCTAGTGACCCTCAGTTCAAATTAAAAGAGAGAACGACCAATGGAGGGTCAGGTAGAGAAAAGTATATGACACATAATACATATATTTGCATTAGTGTAGCTAAGGCGCAGGTAGATATCAATCACGGACAGGGAGAAATAGGTGTTCTTGTCCTATGTATATCACATATATGCTAGTTAGCATTTACTTCATTTTAATATAACCCATAAAATTTTAGTTTCAACAGTTAGCATATATAATCAGAAAATGTTATAAACATTTTATTGCATATCGATGCCGCCCCTAAGTTGGTGACTTGAAACATCTTTTGGCTATGAAATAGCTAACCATTTAGTGGTTATTGGAAATGACTACTGCCAACGTATTTGTTTTGCTAAATACTTTATGCATTATCTAGCAATCCATGTGTAAGGGTCAAAGCGTTTATTGCTCGTTGAAAGAGGATTTGTTTTTATCTGCACAAGTTTGACAAAGAATACATGAGATTTTGTCTAATCTCGTGAATTTCAAGTCAAGTCGGAGATTTGTTAAATTTGACTTGAAACTATTTTCCTTACTAACTCGTTTGTCCTTGTGCTTCTTGGAGGCAACAAACATTTTTGTCGTGAGGACATTTTATAAAGCCTAAGGCTATACACTGCATCAGCCCACCTATGACTAAAGTCTTGCATGCATTTAATTTAATGCATACCGGCAAAAAGTCCTAAAGCCTATTTGCAACGCAAAGGAAAAATCTTTGGCTACTAATTTCCTTTGTCTACATATAGAATGGGCAGTCCTTCGTTCGCTGAGAAGAAAAAGTATTGTGAGAAAATAATATTGTTGTCCAGAGTGCAAATTGAGAGAACTTTGTGTTTGAGAAAGTTTGTAAGAGAGTGCTTTAGCGCTCTTTTTATTTTCTCTTTGTTTTGAGTGTTTTCTTGTAGTGAGGTTGGGTGAGATCAAGAGTATTGTAACTCTTTTGTGTTCTTCTCTTCGATATAATGAAATCTTGTTGTTTTCGTTGTCTTTGCCTGTGGACATGGCCGAACCACGTTAAATCGTGTGTGCTGTCAATTTCGTCTGCTAGCTATTTTCTGTTGTTTGTTTCGCGTGCTCTATTTTGTATGACGTCACCCGTTCGTCGAGGAGATTTCGTGGGTTTCAAGTCAAGATGGAAATTTCTTGATTTATTCATCTAATATGAATTATAAATACATACCTTGATATGAATATCTGTTGTCAAAAGATCTTTTTCTTGTAGCTACCACAATCGCAGAAGTATTCAATCAAGTCCACCTCCTTACATAGGAGGCAAATAAAAACCAGACTGATCGGAACCCTTGTTTTTGAGGAGAATATTTAAATAATTCCCAGTTATTTTTTTCTTATAGAAATATCTTGATTTATGGTCTACCATAGTCATCATTTTATAAGGTTGTGGTATAATACATTTTTCCTATTTTACTGTTGTGGAACTAAATTCTTGACAGCACAAAATATTGTGTTATATCAGTTCTTCTCTTATTTTTTTTATTTGCTCTTCTCCCTTAAGGCTTTGTGGTGGGACCAGTTGGGTCTCACATCGAGAACCAATTGTCAATCTCAATTAATTCATAATTAATTAATTGACAAATTTAATTTAACAATCAAACTCCTATCAAGCCAATTGTTCATAAAAGTTATTCCTAATGCGACAGAATAATCAATATTAATTTACATGCAGCCCCTTCCAACATCAAGTTACTTTTATTTAGGTCTTTTAACTGAGCAGGATAAAATCACTTAATCGCTCAAAACCCAAATTTTCAATTACCCATGGATATAATAAATTCATTTCGAAAATAAATATAATAATATAATTTTGAAAAATAACAATTTCCAAAATACCTGCAAGATTTGACGTTTTCATGGGATTGAACAGTAAACTTATTCTCATCGATATGTTAATGTTGGATTCTATTTAGACATCCATAGTTTTTCTAAATGCATTCAAGCATCCCAATATTCCAGGTTTCTTGTTCCTGTCTAAATGACAAGATTTAGCATCATATTAAAACTTACTTGTCAACAAATCGAAAACTACAATATCATCAACTCAAAGAGATTATATAACAGTTTAAATTCTCCATCTATATAGGTTGCATATCCTAAAGAATTCAAATAAGGACTTGTACTACTTATATCATTATATACGCTCATGACATACACATGGAGAATCTCCATTCTCGATTGAGACACACCACCATATCTCGCATGTCAGTGACATGCATGATAACCTGTCACAACTCTAGCTATCCTATGCTAGTTGTAGGTTAAGTACTCAATTTAATAAATTACTAAATTAGATCATATTTCCATGCAAGTGACACATCACAGTGTATGATCTAATAATATAACTTCTAAGGATATTATAACAATTATAGATAAATAAGAATACCCACATTATAATTCATAAAACTTTATCAATATTCACTAATATTACATGGATTCTAATAGATGTTCAAGGACACCTAACTACTCTGGATTCTTGTAGTGAGATTAGGTGAGGTTAAGAGTATTATAACTCTTGTGTTCTCCTCTTCGATATAATGGAATCTTTCTACTGTTGTGGTCTTTGCCCGTGGACGTGGCCGAATCACGTTGAATCGTGTGTGCTGTCCATTTCGTCTGCTAGCTATTTCTGTTGTTTGTTCCACGTGCTCTATTTTGTGTGACGTCTGTTTGTGTTAGGACCCGTTCGTCGAAAAGATTTCGTGGGTTTCAAGTCAAGATGGAAATTTGTTAAATTTGACTTCAAACTATTTTCCTTACCAACACTTTTGTCCATGTCCTTGGATGCAACGAACAATTTTGTTGTGAGGACTTTTTTTATAAAGTCTAAGGCTATACATTGCACCAGATCACCTATGACTAAAGTCTTGCATGCATTTAATGCACATGGGGAGAAACTCCTAAAGCCTGCTTGATAGACAAAGAATGGGCAGAACTTCAATCGGCGAAAGGAAAAAGTATTGTGACAAAACAATGTTGTTGTCCAGAGAGGAAATTTAGAGGACTTTGTGTTTTAGGGAGTTAGTAAGAGAGGACTTTAGCTCTCTTTTGTTTTCTCTTTGTCTGGAGTATTCTCTTCCTAATGAGGTTGGGTGATATTGAGAGTATTGTTACTCTTTTGTGTTCTCCTATAAATGGAATTATGTAGCCGTTGTCTTCGCTAGGTCAAGTTGGCTGAACCATATTAAATCGTATATGCTTTTCATTTCGTATGCTAGTGATGCAGCTCTAGTATACATGGAACGGCTCAACCGTTCTAAAACATATCGCGCTAGTTCAATCCGAGAACCCGAATAACCAAATCTTATCTGATTCACATGTTCTACCAGCCAAATTGAAGATCTTACAAAACTGTCCGGGTCAATGGATTTTTTGAAAGCAACCATTGACGTCTCTCGGAATCGCGAAAATCCAAGGTTTAGGGCCCCGAAATCACGTTCAAAGATTTGCTTTGAACTTTGACTTTTGAATTAGGGATGAAATCAGCATCCGGATCAGCTAATATTTGACAGGCACCAACGAGAATCAATTTAGGACGCAATCAAATAATTAGTTTCTTATTTTAATGAACTTCTATTTTTAACAGTTTTCTAATTTTAGCAGTTTTTATTTTATTAGTAAATTAGTTGGGATTTTGATTATGGGTCTATAAAAAGACTCGTTTGCAATTGTAAGAGGCGGTTTTTGATAAAATAAAATCCTAGTTTGGCGAAAAACCATTGTTATCTTTCTATGCCTTCAATTTCCTCTCAAATCACTCTAAAAGTGCAGCATCCCAAATCAGAGCTGCACTAGCCGGCTATTTATGTTGTTTGTTCCGCAAGTTCTATTTTGTGTGCCATCTATTTGTGTTGGAACACATTCCTCGTAACATATAAGATTTTGGTTGCACCTAAATTCGGCCGTGAAAAATGGCTGCTAAGGTTGTCGATTGATACTTCGATTAGAAATAAGATTAAAAGTTGAGATTGAAAGCCGAAGTTATACCTCGGTTGAGACCAAAGAATCCTGGACGAGTATTCTCGGCTCTAGTAAGATCAAGAACATGTAAGCAGGCTTTGTACTCTCTACTTCGAATTTAGCACAAACAAAAATAGGGTTTTAAAATATCAAGAGAGCTCAATTCTACAAATATAGGATCTAGGCTAAAGATTTAAACTTGAAACAATATTGAGCACAAACATACAAGGATTTAGATGATACAATCTTTGTAATATCTACAAATGCTCAATTTGGATTGGACTCCTTGTAGTACTCTTTGTAGGTTGTAGAAATAAACTTGGTTGATGATCTCCTTGATAAAAAATGATCCACCTTGAGTGCTCCAACTTTGACTTCAATTTCTCAACTTGAAATAACTTAGATCTTGCAGGTACTAAACTAAAGAACTAAGAGATGTAGTCATGTATTTCACTAATTCTTTTATCTCACTTTTATTTTTCGTTCCTTTTTCTCTTTGGATTTAGGAGAAGGAAGAAGTAGAGAGCTCTCGAATGAGAGTGAGAAATGAAAAATTGCTTAAAGAAAAACATGAGATTTTCATCTCATACACACTCTCCTCTCTCTCCTTCCCGTCCAAGTGTCCATCCATTTCTCTCCCCTCTACATGTCAACCCAAACCCAAACTAAGGTAGATATGTACTAGCACCCATGTGTTCTTCACATGCATAAAAGAGAATATAAAAGGAAAAAAAGGAAAATGATAATGATAATATATATGTGTGTGTAACTATATATATATATATATATATATATCAATGAGACATAAATAAATAGTGACAAAATACTAGTGTGTGTGTGTCCAATACATGTATTAATATATTAATTCAACACGTGATTTAATATTTGTCTTTCCTAAAGACCGGTTAGTATTTCCAAACGTCTGATTACCGTCAGTATATCCAATACACTTGTTTTAATCGAACTCTTGCACGTACCCAGTACGGCCAAAGCCGGGAAACCCTCGGTGTAGGATAATAAAGACTCGACAATACGCTAGTAGTGAGTTACTGGATAACATCCAAAACTCACAAGCACATCAGTGGCACTAGCTGTACGTAATGGCTACCTAGGTATCTGTCGAAAAGAAGATCGACAAGAAAACTCGTCCGAACCCCAATTAGGCCTATAAGTGACAGTCACCATACAGTTCGGTCTATTCATTTGAAAGTATGGCATACTGGGTATATGGGTTAGACGACGTCATACCCCTAATAACCCGATAAGTCGTGCCAATATTAAGCTCAATACAAATCGAGAAACTACTGATCATCATATCAGTAAATCTCATCTGCCATGGCCAGGGACTTATGGTATTAACCAACCGCACACAGCGCGACATCGACTCCTTATACCGGAAGAAACGAATCCGTTCTATCACTCACTGCCTTCAAATACTTCGGGACTGCAACCAACTACTATCTATTTGCACGACTCTTTAAAGCCGTGGTAAGATAGTAATCTAAGTATAGTGTGAACACACTTGAGATAAATGATGATATCGGGTCAACAGACTACCCTGTACTCATGTCATCAAAGAACATCTATCTGACGTTAGGTATAGTACCAACTAGTTGTTCTCAGTGAGTCTGTCCAGTATAACTCATAACCCAATGAGCACATGTATACAATCTTTGGTGTCAAACACCAATAGCTGTGTGACTGGTCATCACCCCTCGTCGGGGTCAAGAAACGTATACACTAATCTACTCTGAAATATCGATGTCTAGTCTCTAAACTCCCACGACTAGGGTCATTTAAGGATATGCTTATGGACTACCCAACGAGTATGATCGCTATCAAAATACTGATTGTCAAGCAAAAATCCTACGGATTTTATCATTATGTATTAGCGACACGTAATAATAAGTAAGACGTATACACATGAATGATTAAAACAAACAAGATAGCAAACCATCATCTTGAACAAGATTGTTCTACCTGTATAGGTCCCCCCTCAATTATCATAATCTCCTGCTTGCAATTAAAATAATTGCCTTGAGGGAACTATATCCAACAATCTCCCACCTACACTTAAGGCCAATTATTGCGGTATCGCATGCCCACACGTCTCGTGTGCTATCGAGCACTCAACTTTTCTGCTAATCAGTCTCGCAAACCGTGTTCGAGAAATAGCCTCAGTGAGTGGGTCTGCTATAATATTTCTATCTTTATCTTTTTATTCTCAATTTCGCGGAGATCAATTATCTCCCGAACTGAGCGATACCTGCCTTAGAACTTGTCTGGATAGGTGATGGACCATGATCATAAATGAACATCTATATCTAACAAATTTCTTAGGTGGTATCATTTGCTGATCATAATCAGCACCCAGCGCCATGTCCACCTCAGTATCCGCTTGGAACCTTTTCCAACATATTGCACCTTAGAAGGCGGTAAACTTATAACTCTGATAGCTACTCTGTCATCCAGGACATCTTGGAAGCAAGAACCGGTAACCGCCCCCTGTAGGAGGTTTCCATTACTACATATCAAGAACATCCATATATGTTATTCATTGTTTCCCCTTGTTTCTACAAAATTAGATTAATATCTGCTTACTACACCCTGTGTAAAAACAATAATTATTCAGATTCTGTGTGGAGAAACGTCTGTGACAATCATAGTTTGACCGATTGTATTATAGGAACATTACTTCCGATTTGGAGTATGTCATCCAAATACCATGACAGTACTCCCTACATCCTTTTTACCAGATTTATCTGTTGTTTTGATGAAGTCAAACACTATGACTATCACATCAAAACAGATGATCCATCTCCGCAATGCCTGCTTTAGTCCAAAAATAAACATAAGCTAATTGCACAACTTCCGCTGCTCCCACTTGCAGGGTGTTTTTCGTCACCCCATTGAGATGTGCATGCGTGCGTGTCAGGCGTATACAGATTCCCCCTGCCTAAGGTAGGCCGGGTTTTATTGATTGTGGGGATCCGAATCTCCAGCAGCCGCGGTCTAAACTGCCGTTAATTACCCCTCGCTTTTAGAGCGAGGGAACCTCCGATTGACGGGTGAAACTGGTCATGCGAACTCAATGTGCCGTATGCGTGTGTTGTGTTTTAAAGGATTTTTGATATGTCAGGGGCCTCGCAGAGTTTACGGGGGTCCCGCTACCCGGATAGCGGGCTGGGGGTCAAAAGGGCTAGCACCATTATAATTTTTTTTAACGGGGGACATGTTTTGAGTGTGGAGTACGTATAAAAAATAATTAAAAAAAAGGATGAGTGGTGTCCTAAGGACGCATGGGCGCTGGGCGCCGGCGCTTTACGTGCTTGGCATGCGGGCGCCAGCGCCTCACGTGCTTGGCGCGTGGGCGCAGGGCGTCAGAGTCTCACGTGCCCAGCATGTGGGCACTGGGCACCAGCGCCTCACGTGCTTGGCGCGTGGGCGTTGGGCGTCCACAGAAAAAGGGGTTTAGCCCCTGTATTGAGAGTTGTACTCCCAATTGACTTTTTGAATTAAACTCCTAAAAAAAGAGAAGAGGGGCTCAGCCCCTGCACCGGGAGTTGTACTTTCCGGTTGACTTTTAGAGTTAAACTCCTAAAAAAGGGATTTATTATTATTATTATTATTATTATTATTATTATTATTATATATATATATATATTTGTGGAGTTAAACTCCTAAGAGATTTTCGGAGATGATGAAAGGGGACCCCTTTCTTCTCCCTTAAGCCCTGGGTTTTCTCTTGAGCCTTGAATCTTCCTAAAGTGAGATTTTTGGAGATGGGTCTTCTTCTTCCTCCTCTCTGTTGGCTGGATCTTGGAGAAAAAGAGAGAGGTGAGATTTAAAAATATCCCCTTTTAAAGATCTGATGGGAGATCTGAGCTCCCTTTTGTAGGTTTTATGGTAAAAAACTATTCCTTTTTTGGGAAAAGAAGAGTGAAACTTTGATTTAATTCATGAAAAAAGAAGAAGGTTTAGAACGAAGAAGAAGGAGGCACAGAACCCTAAACTTTTTTTGAGAGAATGAAAAGGTTGTTGATTTTTTCATCATTTTTGCCTTTATAGGCTACACACCTTACATATAGCCCCTTAGGCTTTGCCAAATGGTACTTGTGCCACCCCATACCTTATGTGCTTATTTCTTTTTGCACATAAGACACGGGGTTTTCAAAATTTTAGCTTTTTGCCCATTTTACATACATTTATTCCTAAAAAAGAATTACATTAAATTAATTTATGGCTTCATTATTTTTGTCATGGGGCCGGTCCCTTCCATGCTCGGTCTTGACCTGGGCTTAGGCCCACTTAGCTTGGGGTTGAATTTAATTTTGACTTGGTCAACCGGGGTGTAATTTTTGACCTCCAACACTACTGATTATGATAAACCTCTGACAAAGTCATATACACGTGCACTTCTAAATTTCCATTTAGAAAGACGTTATAGTCATCCACCTGCCAGATATCATAGTTATGAACATCAGCAATGGAAAGTCATATCCGTATGAGCTTCAACGTAAAAAGTCCCATCACAATCCACACCGGGTCTAGCCTTATTAGGTTAATACCTTTTCACCTGCACAGATATCGAAAGATATACTTACTCCTAATGAGTTTTACCCCTTCAGGAGCGCCTAGCAAATTACATAATTTGATGAAGTGAGTGGATCCTAACTTTGATATAATACATATGGTTACCTGGAAGTTAGTACTTACCATGACTTGCTGATAACTAGTATGGCCATCATTACCATGATGCTAACGTCCCTGTCACCGTCTATGAGGAAACCTAAGTATCTCTCAGGTAGCTGAGGTCGCCTACTAAAATCTGCGGAGTGGTTAAAGTATATCGAGTCCAATTGAATTCTTAGGTTCTACTAAATTTTCAGTAAGTGTTTGTGGTTCTGAAATCACTTCCAGTTCTACCATCTCCTACTAATTTCTTTTGAAAAAGTTCTTTTGTAAAAAGATGGCGAGTCAAGAACAAAATAACTATTGATCTTACAAATGGTAGAAGTTAAACCGTTGCTTAAAGCTTGGAATAATCCACAAACTTCCGTTACTGAAACGTGCCTTGAGTACATCCGGATTCTGCCATCAACATGAATTGGATTACTCCATATACCTTAATAATATTAAAATATGATACAATTCTATATCCAATATAGAAAGAAAGGTACTAGTTTAAATGAAACCATATTCAATTGGCATGCAGCTGTTTCCAGTGCATATCGCCAAAATGGAAGAAAAAAACCAATACAGTATTACTCATCAAGGAGCGCACCAGCGGATGGGTAATTTGAAAGAGAATCTAATTCTTAAATGTACTATTACGGAATACCTGGCATGAGCATCCACATTTTCGACCATCTTGAAGAATCCTTATATTTCCAACGTATGGCTCTCTAATTTATTCTTATACCTATAAACTTCTCAAAATTTTGGGCTTCGCGTTTCAACAAAAATGCGTGTCTAGAACAAGAGAAGTTATAAGTAAAAGGAATATAGTACGAGTACCGGCCCCTTGTCCAAAAGGACATCAGACAATCATACATGAATATGTACGATTCCCCTGAGTTAACTAACTCAAACTCCGTGTGTCGTAAGTTGAAAACTGTATTTTGGTTAAGGAGAATTACACCGTTATTCAATGCACCTTACCTAATTATCAATTGATAAAGGTAAATGTTCTAAATATAATTTCAAAAATCATATCTCACTTTATGAAATAAAGATACAAATATTTTAATTTAAAATTGATGCATAACAACGTATATTCAAAACCAGACATATGTCGATAGGCAAAACCAAGTGATTTCCCTAGCATCACTAATTACTATGAATTTCGACATTAATTGAGGATTAAATCACCTAGTTATCAATACTTTACTCCTTCTCAACATCTATAATTCCATACAGATATGAGATCCTAATCCGGTATATACATACCCTGGAGTCAGAATAAATTGAGAAACAGTTTTCAATTATAACAGCACTGGAAAACAGAAACATGAAAAATGTTTCGAGGGGATGGCTGGGTATTCTTAGTACTGTCGCTTCCAATACCAGACTCATGACAGTGGTTGTAATTTCCTTTGCTCTCACTTCAATCTCTTTATATGTCTCCATAACTTACCTTCTGTACACCATACTTAGGCTACTTGGTTTTCTTCTTTTCTACCTTTCAGCACCTGCCTAAGTTTTGAAAGAAAATTATCCAATAAGTGTAACTGGTGTACTTCTTAATAAAAGGAGCGGTCACAACATGGGAGAAAATGAAGGAAGGGAGACATAAGAATTATAATACTCAATTTCTTCAGAATCAGTGGCCATTCTCGAACTGAATTAACTTTCTTCAGGTTCGTATGTAACTATACGAGATGGTCTATCCAGATAAAATGGATTTTCATAGTAATATGGTATGTTCTGAAGAAATGCAAAAGAAAAGTAGGAGTGGCAGAGATATATGCGATTTTGTCGTGAATTTTCGATCGTTAAAGTTTATTTGAAACAAGCTCTCACAACCACAGATATACAGAACACAAAACTAGCACGATGTTAAATTTTCGATCATTAAAGTTTCCGTAAACTTGAAACAAGATCTGGTAACACATCCAAAGACCTAGGCCAAAAAAAATACCCCCAAAATTCCATTTTCCTTGTGATTAAGCCCCTGTCGGAGCCAGAGGGCAAGATGTTGCACCCTGGCCGCCAGAAGTGACCTAACGGTCATTTCTGGCGGACAAGTTACAACATCAAGCGCCTGGGCTTCTACCTTGCGATTTTCAAGTAAGACAATTTCAAAAATATTATTTTAAAAATTTTCAGGTCGTTTTTTAAAGTTAGGACAAAGGTTTGACCATTTGGACTTGGAAATGGGAAAAATTTCATGATTCGAAACATAAACATCGTCTAGACCAAGTTAAAATCTTTAGTTAAGCTCTGATATCATGTAAGTAGGCCTTGCTCTCTCTACTTTGAATTTAGCACAAGCAAAAATAGGGTTTTAAAATATCAAGAGAGCTCAAGTCAACAAATATAGGATCTAGGCTAAAAATTTAAACTTGAAACAACATTGAGCACAAACATGCAAGGATTTAGATGATATAACCTTTGTAGCATCTTTAAGTGCTCCAATATGGGTTGGACTCCTTGTGGTTCTCCTTGTAGTTTGTAGGAACAAGCTTAGTTGATGATCTCCTTGATCAAAGATGATCGTATAAAATATGTGGTCCCTAATAAACGGTCGCCAATGCTTTGGCGACCGTGAATTAAGTATTAGTGACCGTATAAAACGGTCGCTAATACCCCCTCAATATTTCAGCTGCAAAAGCTCTTTCTCTTCCCCTTATTTCCAATTTTCACCCGCGCGGGTTCCCATTCCCCCCCTTTCTCCCCCAATTCTCCCAAATTCCTCCTAAAAATTTCCCAATCCTTCACCAATTTTTCCCCTAAGCAATTGCTGCTGTTGGAGCTCGAAATAACCATCCTCATTCCTAAATCCGGTCCAAGGTTAGGGTTTCCCCCTTCCGCTTATTGCTTTTTTGAATTAAATCAAGTAATTGTGAAGTTTGGTTATGAAAATCTTTGATAGGATGTTGGGTTTTAGGATAGAGTGTTGGGTTTTAGGATATATGAGGAATTAAAAATAAGAAATTAAAGAATGTGTTTGGTGTTGGTTTTTAGGATGGGGTATTGAAGAATGTGTTTGGTGTTGGGTTCTAGGATTTAAAATAGAGAAAATGGAGAATTTAAAGAGTGGTTGATGGGTTTTAGGATTATGGATGTGAAACTTGAGAATTTGATATAAAAATTTGAAGAGTGTTTGTGTGCAAGTATGCGAGTGTGTGTGCACGCACACACGTATGTGCGCTCACGCATGTGGGTATTTGTGTGTATGTGTGAGTGTGTACGCGCGCATACGTATGTGAGCGAGTGTATGTGTGAGTGTGCGAGCGAGTGCATGTGTGAGTGTGTGAGCATGCGTGCGTGTATGTGTGAGTATGTGAGTGTGTATATATGTGTGTGTATGCGGCCACGTATGAAATATTTTATAAATTCATCCTAACTTTTAATTTGTATTTTTAATGATTCAAAATCTTGTTATCGTATATGATTTATTGTTGGTGGATTTATATTGTTCTCTGATCTTTTAGCCCGCGAGATGACTTTCTCTCTTCCATTCTTCCCCAAAATTTTCACAGCCCGTGAATTTGACCCCAAGAGGTGATTTCCTTCTTCATTTTTCTTCAATTCTTCCAAAAAAATTCCCTTTTCTTATCTAAATTTTTTTAGGTATTGCTGCTATTGTTGCTGCTGCTGGTGTTCAAAATCCGATCGAAGGTTAGGGTTTTTCTTCTCTAATTATTATTTTTAAAATTAAATATGGATGTTAGGTTATGAATTGTAAGTTTAGTTTATAAATTGTGATGTAATTTTGAAGTTAGATTGTGAAATTGTGATGAGGATGTTAGGTTATGAATTTTTGAAATTAAATGTAGACGTTAGGATTTTTCAATTATATGTGCATGTTAGATTGTGAAATTTGTGATGATGGTTTGTACAAATTGAAGAATCTATAAACCCTAAAGAAACCCTAATAACAACTTATAAATCTTAATAACAAATTATAAACCCTAATTACAAATTATACCTCACCACTTGGTATTTATGGCATTTGTGACGATTGTTAGATTAATTCAAGATAAGATGGATTATAAGAAATTATTAGATGAATTTAGGGTAAGATGAATTTTAGGTGATTGAGGGAATGCGTGAGCGAGTGCGCGCGCGCATGTGTGTTTGTGCGTATGTGTGAGTATGTGCGTGCACGTACGTATGTGAATGTGTGAGTGTATGAGCGAGTGTATGTGTGAGTGTGTGAGTGTGTGAATGTGCGCGCGTGTATGTGTGAGTGTGTATATGCGTGTGTGTGTCCGCATATAAAATATTTTACAAATATATTCATCCTAATTTCTAGCTTGTATTTTGTAAATTTAATAATTCAGATACTTGTTGTCTATGATTTACCGTTTAGATTTTTAAATTGTAGCTTCATCTATAAACCAAATCAAAATTTATATCAAATCCTTTAATATTGTTGCCTTGAGAGCCCTACTGGTCTATAATGAAATTTGATCTGTCAGGAAAATTGAGCGAACGAATTTTTATATTCTAATATGTCTTGGGAGTTGAGAGTCTTTTGGGCTGTAACTTGCACTACTAGAAACTGTGCACATTAGGGACGGTACATTAGGGAACGCAATAATCTAAACGGTCGTGTGAAACATCCGTGCTGCACATTTGGTACGTATGTTACTTCTATTCGTGTATACGTATATTCTTGTGTGTGTCAGTATAATTTTTAAGGTAGTTTAGTGTAAAAATTCATTAAATATCTATGGGTTTGTATAAATTGCAGTTATCCGCTCGATGTACTCGCTTTGTCTCTATTGGTATCTTTAGGTCTAACTTATAAGATGGTTTACATCAAACAAATATTACCCTTCAAATACAAGTTTCTTTTTTTCTTGTAATTTCAGTATCCTTCCCTCAATTGTGCCCTCAATCATAAATCTCACGATTCTAGTAAACATGGATAGAGAATGAGACACAAGGCACAACACCCGTCGACGCTCGATGACCTACCTTCACCTTAATTCCAATTTGAGAATTGCTTGCCGATGTAACGCTGGCCAATAACGAGACAAGAACTATCGCGACTGGGAGCGAAGGGTTATCGTCTCGAATGGGAGTGAAGTCACACTTCACTCCCAGTCGTTTGCAATTCGTGTCTCGTTACCGGCCAGCGCAATATCGGCATGCAATTCCAAAATTGGAATTGAGGTGAAAGTATTTCATCGAGCGTCGACGGGTCTTGTGTCTTGTGTCTCACTCTCTATCCATATTTACTAGAAATGTGAGATTTGTGATTGAGGGCACAATTGAGGGAGAATACTGAAATTATAAGAGAAAAAGGAACTTGTGTTTGAAGGGTAATATTTACTTGATGTAAGCCATATTATAAGTTAGAATCATTGATATCTATGTTTTACTCGAGCTTTTGTCGGCTCAGGGTTGCAGCGAGGAGCAGATATGCCAGATTTCCCAGATACTTGGAGGTGGAGCACTTATCCACTGTCCTAGATGCCATAAGCAAAACCGAAAAATACGTTTATGTAAGCACTCTTACAATTATAGTATTAGTTAATAATTTTCAATTTATATTTTAAAAATGTGCATGTAAGCAAAATCGAAAAATATCTAAAATAGTATGTGGTAGGAGAAAATGGATCACACTCTATTCTTTGAAACTAAGTTTGATCCTAAGCCTATGAGCTTTCATAAGCATATTGTTGACGTGTGAATGAGTGTGCACGTGCATGTGATTGATATTTATAGGTTACAATCAAACGTATAAGCTTGATATCTAATTAGTGAGGAAGACTTTCGGGATACCGCTCGATACTATTTAAGGAGAAGCTTCTGATGGCGATGACGGTGGCGGGAGTTAGTGAGGTACTTATGTATATGTGTTAGTGTAGCTAGCGTCGGTTCGAAAATTATGATTTGAGTTCATTTATTTACTTATTTTTTATATTTGCAGAGTTCACAGGGTTGAGTGAGCTGGGAATGCGCGCGATTTGGAGAGTTTTTTGTATTGTTGGACAACGCTGATCGATACTTTTCAAGGCGAGGTTCTAACGGCGATGACAGCGGTGGAAGTTAGTGTGGTACGCATTTAAATATGTTAATTAATGTAGCCAGTGCGTTGTTTAATTTCAAAAATTATGATTTGAGTTCATGTATTTATTAAACTTGTTTTGGATTTGCAGGGTTCGTAAGGTTGAGTGTTGCATGTGCTAATTAATGTAGCAAGCGTGTTGTTTAATTTCGAAAATTATGATTTGAGTTCATGTATTTATTAAACTTGTTTTGGATTTTCAAGGTTCATAGGGTTGAGTGAGCCAGGATTGCGTGTGCGATTTAGAGAGTTTTTCATATTGTTGGACATTTAGTAAGTAATGTATTATTTATAGTCAAAACAATATTGTCTGTGTTGATTTGGAGAGAATTTCGTATTTTTTTTATTGTTTGAGTTGTTGAAATTGTTGGATATATAATGGTTTATGATGGAAATGCTATTAGTTTGTGATATATCGTGTTTATATATTTGTTTATGATAGAAACGCTATATTTACGTATTATATTATGATTAAATGAATTGTTGTAGGGGAAGGCATTTTCTGTAAAAAAAAATCAAAAATATATGGGTATTAGCGACCGTTCAAGCGGCAAAAACGGGCTTTAAAACCCATATTAGCGACTGTTCACTGATACAGAAAACAGTTTAGAGTCGTTGGTTAGTCCACGCGGTATGGCATTAGCGACTGTGAAGAACGGTCGCTAATAAGTCATTAGCGACCGTTCGTAGACGGTCGCTAATACACGTGTCAGCAACCACACTTTTTGCGACCGTGAATTAGCGACCGTTTAAAATACGAACGGTCCCTAATACTCTTTAGAGACCGTACATGTAGCATTAGAGATCGTTTAAGATGGTCTCTAATATATATAGTATCCAGCATGAATACTATGTGCTACTTATTTGAAATGACGGAGGGCTACAGATGGTTTGTGAGAAAAGTTTTAACGTAATGAACTTGATATCGTTGAAGGAACCGAATAGCTTTGAAAAAGAGTAGTTTAGGCTCTGGTTTTAAAACAAGTGGTTTTGAAATAAACCGAGTAGTTTATAGTCACATAACCATTTTCTTAAGAGCGAATTCCCCGTGAAACGAACAAGGCTCTTCCCTCATTGAATGAGGTGCTGGATATTCATAACCGAATACTTCTATACAAAGCAAACAAATACTCCTATAGTTCCTTTCGAAATTAGAACCCGCAATATCATTTTAGGTTTGTTTTCTTTGCATTAATTCAACTAACGTAGTCCCATCATATATACCTTATCACACCAGAAGAAACGAAAATAAAACGCACATATATATCATTCGCATTCGCCATAGGGTCTCGGGTCTTCACCGTAAGGTTACTTAACTTACGGCAGGACGAGAACAGGGCTAACGTGGATGCAAAACATATATAGCATTTATACACACACACAAACACACACATTCGTCTTATGCATGATAAAAACACATCACAGCAACAGAAGCAAAAACAAATATGAAATAGAGGATATACTAGGAATTCCGTGTTTCGATTTAGTCAAGAACGAAATACGGATTCCATAGTCGTGTGAATAGCCAAAACCCTACACTCCTATGAGTGCGGCAAGTAACCCTACCAATTCTAGAATAAGTTGACCGGTCTCGACTCCTTGAGATGTCACCCGTTGGATTCTAGAACCCGGCACATGAGCACTCCTCCTGGGTCTATCCTAGGTACATGAAATGAGAAATAATATACATGAAAAGGCGACATCATCCTCATCCTGGAGTCCCCAATAAAAGAATATTACAACAAAATATTACATGAATATAAAGAATAAAACTCATCTCAAAAAAACCCTGGCTATTCATCATGACGATCACACTATTTCATTCCAAACTACAACAACAACAACAACAATGCGAGTATCAAATCCGTAACCCCTTCTAATTGTCCATATAGCAATTAAATGATGTTTTTCCACGCAATGATACTCACAACCACAGATATACAGAATACAGAATTAGCACGATGTTAAATTTTTGATCATTAAAGTTTCTGTAAACTTGAAACAAGATCTGGTAACACATCCAAAGACCTGGGCCAAAAAAATACCCCCAAAATTCCATTTTCCCTGTGATTAAGCCCCTGTAGGAGCCAGGGGGCAAGATGTTGCACTGTGGCCACCAGAAGCGAGCTAAAGGTCATTTCTGGTGGCCAAGTTACAACATCAAGCGCCCGGGCTTCTACTTTGCTGATTGATCATGAAAAGTGTTTCTGTGTTTGTTCTAAATACCGCAATCAATAACGATGTCACAATAGCTAGCCGCTAGTGAGTATGGGTCGTTCACAAGGAAATAGTGAACTTCTTTTCTTATTTTAGACGAGTTAATAGAAGAAACATGGAATTGTTATCGTTTATTACTAAAAAGGTTTAAAAAGTTTATAATAGAAGGGCTTGTAAAATTTATAAGATTTAGTAGTTAATGGATGGAGTTTTAAAAATAATTATTTTTATCATTTAATTACTTATTACTAGAGAAATAGCGATGAATGTGGATTCGGCTTCTTGGAGGGAATTAGAATTTCCCACTACTGTCTCTTGTCCTTCCATTGATCCTTATTTGTCTCAAGCGCTTAACAAAACGATTATTAATGAATCTCAAATCATGGTCGTGACTATCATGAATTGATAGCAGGCCCGATAAGAGGGTTAATATTCATTCTGCTAAAATTTATAAAAATTTAAACTTTTAAAAAAATTTAAGTGATATTTTCATCTATTATTCTACCCTATCCTACAAACCCTTACTTGCTCATGGAGATTAACGAAGTAAAAGAAAGGTGGAAGAAAACGGAACCCATAGGTTAAACAAAAATTAAAATTGCGGAAAGTAAATGCAGAATGTAATTGCGGAAAGTAAATGCGACAAAATTAAAAGAAAGAACTACTTTTTATTGAATAAACTATTGCATTACAGAAGTTGCTTGATGAAAAAGTAAATTATAACCCTAATTTTCTCTAGATTGCTCGATAGATCTAAATCGATTGATGGATAGATGGATCCGTCCATGATTGATAGCTCTTAGTCCTTTTATAGGCTCTGGAACTTGAAACCCTAAACGTCATATTGAAGTATGTGAAATTACGATCAAGCCCCTGATTTTTCACATCCTACGGCCACCATACGACCGCACAGCCGCCACCCCAAGCCCTTATTGGCTGCGGATCTGCCGCCCCTCGGTAGATTTGAGTCTTCAGATTTCTCATGCCTTCCTCTCTCGATATTTGGAAATCTTTCTGATAAAAATATTTTGAAAATATATCTCTTAATCTCTGCCGTTGCTAAATTCTTTAATTTGTTCCTAATATTTGGTAGATTTGGTTTGGTGATTCGATTTGAAGTGGATCTCCTACTCACAGTTCAAACCTGAGCTGATCTATTATAATACCTGCACAATACCTCAAATCAAATTATTACTAGCATTTGTTTTATTTGAGATATTATTCCAACTAATTAAATGATATTATATTTTAAGAATATTGGTTAAGATTATTTGATATGATATGCATATTTTAATAATAAATAATCTCATGAATATTTTATTGATATGCATATATTTTCCATAATTATATTAATTATAAATTAAGAAATATATGACAATAATCTTTTACAAATAAACCCACATATGTTCTTAAATTACAATTAACACCTTTTAGTAATTAATAATAATAGGGAAAATAACCATACAAATGTGCAATAAATTTGACCGATCACTTGCGATTTTCAAGTAAGACCCATTTCAAAAATATTATTTTAAAAAATTTCAGGTCGTTTTTTAAAGTTTGGACAGAGGCTTGATGATTTGGACTTGGAAATCGGAAAAATTTCATGATTCGAAACATAAACATCGTCTAGACCAAGTTAAAATCTTTAGTTAGGCTCTGATATCATGTAAGTAGGCCTTTCTCTCTCTACTTTGAAATTAGCACAAAGCAAAATAGGGTTTTAAAATATCTAGAGGGCTCAAGTCAACAAATATAGGATCTAGGCTAAAGATTTAAACTTGAAACAACATTGAGTACAAACATGCAAGGATTTAGATGATATTACCTTTGTGGTATCTTCAAGTGCTCCAATATGGGTTGGACTCCTTGTAGTGCTCTTTATAGGTGTTTACCGCCGAAAACGGAGATGAAACCGGGTGTTTACCGCCGAAAACGGGAGACGGAACCGCGTAGGTCGTCTTGCCTGAATTTGGGGGCAGATGCTATTTGGATTTATCCGTCCATCTCTCCGAAGATGCCAGGTTGATTTATGGCACCGTGTATCGGAGGTTTGGACGGATGCGGCCGTTGTAGCAGATTTCGTCAGATTCCCCCTTATTTCTGAGAGGTTTTTTTTATTGTGGAGACGCTCTTCCCTGCAAGCGCAAGCCCCTGCAGTTAATTACGTTACCGCGTAGCGATAACCACTTTCTTCGGCTCCAGAAGGTCACTTCGTATCGTGTGTGTTTGTTTTATTTTTAGTTGTCCGTGGATTGTATATGGAGACTGATTTATGTTGTCGCCTGTAGGGCGTGGATTAGTCCAAATCCGTATATTCTTAGATTTGGGTTTGGGTTGGTTTAAGGATCGTTAATCTCGTTTGAGATTAAGATCAACTTAAATGTTTGTTGAGGATACGTTAGTCTAATTTTAGACTAAGATCTACTCAACAAGATTTTGGGATCATTCAGACCCAACAAAAGAGCATTTGGGCTCTATTGTTTTAGTTTAAGGACATTACGGTCCATCGTTAGTTTAAGGACATTTTGGTCCATAGCTAGTTTAAGGACGTTGCGGTCCATTGTAGTTTAAGGACGTCGCGATCCGTTGGGATGTGCTCATCGGTTTGGGGGTGCACTAAGAGTTGTTGGTTTTCGGGACCCTCCACCTCTCTGAAGACGTTGAAGAATTACAACGACATATATCAGAGGTGTGGAGAGATGTACCCTTGAACCAAATTCCAAATTGAGGGGAGAGATCATGGTGGACCATCTGAGAATCATTAGTCATTTTCAGGAGACTAGGATTAACTTAGGAGATGTGTGATGGATATCGTTCTGGTCAATTAGTTTGGGAAGTCATAGGCATAGAGACTCTATCTATTTGGAGATCCAAAATATTTTAATCCCAGGAAGACTCAGCCAATTTGGGGCTGAAGTTGGCTTTTTATAGTGTTAAACACTAATATATGCTCGGTGCTCACGTGCTCTCACGTGAATCTCTACAGCAGTGTTAAATACTGAAATTTGGGACGCTCATGTGTAGCACGCGAGGCACCTAAAAGCTGGTGCTGTACCTTTAGGTTCAATCCCCGTCTATATATGCAAGTGTTAAACACTTAAGTTTTATGGCCATCACGTGTGAACACGTGAGGCGTCCCAAAGTTGGGCACTGTTTCTTTGGGTTTATTCCCTCTTCTTTTTATAAGTGCTAAGCACTTAGCTCATATTGTGCTCACGTGAGGTGCTCAAAATGTGAGTGCTGTCTTTGGATTTTTTCCCCTTTTCCATTTAAGCAACTATTTGGGGGGTCACATGAGAACACGTGAATCGATCTCAGTCATTCCTTTTTGTTCATCAGAGGTGCTTGTTCATACCATAATTTTGCATTATTTTATTCCCCATTCTTATTCAGTTTACAAATAAACAGGTGCTTTTGACCCATGTCTGCTACATAGTTGCAGGTTACAGGTTCTCGGAACAAAACAGTGAAAATGATGAAAAAGACGATGCAAAAGTGAGACTATGACCGATAAATGGTGGAATCTTGATCGTGCCTACATCTTGAGAAACATTGAAGATCAATTAACAAAGTTCACAAAGAACAAAGGCAGTGGAAGGTTCAAGACCTCGTCACGAAGCAACGGTAAAAGTCCACTACAATTATTCACTGTGGAGATCTGGAAGAAATCTAGAAGCCAATCTGAGAAAACAACTGAAGAAAATAGAAGTAAAAATGCAACAGAAAAACCCCAGAGAAATTGAGCCCACAAGCCCCATATACGGCCGCGGAACCGCGGCCACGTGTCGCAAGTGCCGGTGGAAAATTCTTGAGGCGGCTGGCGAGCGTTGACTAGTTCTTTTTCTTAGGGGGTAAAATTGTAATAGCAGACGTGACTCGACTGTAACCCTAGGGTTTCTATGAATCTATAAATAGAAACCCTAAAATCTTTTTTAGGTTATGCCTCTTCCTGTGCCTCATTTCATTTCATCAAAATTCAGATCTGTAAATTTCTGCAATGTATGAAGAGTGCATCAAATAAAAATTAGAGTAAGTTTTCTTTATCTTGCCCTAGTTAAATTTATTTTCCTGTCCTAGTATAGATTTATTTTCCTGCCCTAGTATAGATTTTATTTATCTGCCCTAGTTATAACTTTTAATTATTTGCCCTAGTTTAGGTAATTAGGTTTTTAGTGATAATCGATTCGACAACAATCGGAATTAACTCGTTAGAACAATTAGAGAATACACAAAATCCCTGTGGACCGACCCGTACTCACCGGCTAGCTACCAAGCGACGTCGTTCTTGATTGCGGTTAAATAATTCTTTGATCTAAAAAACAACATTCAATCAAATGGCGCCGTTGCCGGGGATGGCGTTGTTATTCTCTTTTTGTAATTTCGGGTTAATATAAATTGAAAAATCATAAAAAACTGAAAAATAAAAACTATACAAATTTTTTTATCATCTTGTTATTTTGTGAAGAGTATTTTCGTTTGAATTTTGCAGGATCGAAGAACAAACTCAGATCTGGAAAAATCCAGAGAGCAAAACAGAAAACGGTAGATCTGAATGACAGAGGAAAATCATAACAGAGGAGCAGAAGAAATCTCGGGAATCGAACCGCCTCCGCCACCGCGTTTCCGCCGCAAAAAGCCGTTCTTGCCGCGCTTCCGCCGCAGGGAGGTGACGTCATCACCTTAAAAAAAAAAAACCTCCACGACCGCGTTTCCGCCGCAAAACTGTGCTTCCCGCCGCGGTTCCGCGGTGCTCTCGGCGGTTCTTCACAAAAAAACTCACTGTAAGTTTTCTCTCTCCTTCTCTGAACCCCTGATATCTCCTCTGTAAAATTTGCTTGCAGGATTCTTTGCGCTAAAAAATCTCTCCCCCTTCCAATAATTGATCTTGTGCAGAATTCTTTGCGCCGCGTTTAAAAAAAAATTGTTTGCAAGTGATTGTGTTTACTGCTTTGCATATTTTAATTGACTTTAAGGGGCTTGAACACCAATCCAGATTGGGTGGGGATTTCATCACCCTTCCCAGGACCCCAGAAATCACATAAGGCATATTGCATTGATCATCATTTAATTAAAAAAGATTAGACTCAGCCCTAAGGACTTCGCGCTCAATAGGACAGAGGAATAGTCGTAGGCATCGACCGTTGATCCTAACCTGACTTTGTGGTGTCTAGGCAAGTGTGTCTAAGGCGAATGGTTACTTAATTAGGGCCACTACTTTCGTAGTGGAGAGCCTCCTACTCACCTGGCACTTACCTGGCCACAATTGGCGATGAAGAGGCGGTTTGAGGTCCTACTTCTTGCCCTTTGGAACAGTTAGGAGCTGTCTAGCTGACCTAGGTGACCCTAGATCTAGGCTTGATTGTGTATTTGTGATTGGTTGAACGTGTGTCTAAGCCTTTTATTGAAAATCTTTTTGCAAAAAAAAAAGCTCCTCATATAAAAAAAAACACAAAAAGGAAAAAAATTTTACAAAAACTTGCAACTTGTCGCTAAGAAATCCGTGCACCCCACATTCTTTTTCTTCTCCTTTTTACATCATGGGTACCCCACCTCCCAAAACTCTTGCCGAATTTTGGTACCCTCAACCAAACATTGCATCTTACGTGAATTGTTTTGATCGAATTACAGACCATCCCTCCATGCCCAAAATATCTTTGAAAGATCGAATAGAAGCGTCTAGGAGAAACAGTTCGACTTCGCAATCCACTTTATATCAACCATTTCAACCTTCACCACCTTCTTACGTTGATACCCCTTTTGAGAGTCCTGTTGTAACTCCGAAACCCATGTCTATTGCTGAACACATTGAACAATCTCGTAACCGATCTTTCACTCCTTTCAACACTTCGAGTTCTTTGGATCAACCAGTCCATTCATATTTTTATCCAAATGTTGATCCTACTCCTTTCCAACTATTCAATTCCTACCAGTCCTACCCAACTTTCGCACCTTCCCTAGACATTGTTTCTACACAGCCATTTGGGAGTTTCCAAAACTTTGAATCTTTTACTGAAACCCCTTCACAACCCATGTCTAGTTTGGAACAGTCGTTAGAAGCCTATATGGTAGCGACAAATCAAATGATGAGGAATGTGGATACGTCCGTGGCCGCCCTTATGCAACCTAGTGACCCAGTAGCTAGTTTCCAACTAGCTCCAAAAATTCCAATGTATGATGTGGCGGTTGGACAGAGTGAGAATTTGAGTGGTGAAAGTGAGCTATACACCCTTCCAAATAAAACCTACCCATCACCAATTGAATCCTACAACTCCGGTTTTGAATATCTATCAAGTGTACCAAATGATTCACCAGTTGAAGATAAAACGTCTAATGAGTTGTGCAACTTTGTAGTGTTTGATTTACCTGATTATGAAGGGTCCCTTTCGAGTGAAACCATCACCAATACTTTTGACCCCTACACCTTCAATCTAGAACCTAAATTGATTAATGTCCATGCTTTTGATGAGGTGTTCGAAAAAATTGATTTTCACTTGATTGAGGATATTGACGCCGGGAATATTTTGGATGATGAACCCGTAGATTTGACTAAAATTTTATCTCCAATTCATCATCCCGAGTCATTAAATATTTCTCCCGAACTTCATATGCGTCTTGATTTTGATGATAATTGCATGGATGGGATAACTTTTGAGGAGAATTATAAGGATAGTATTGAGGAGAGTATTGAGGATAGTATTGAGGATGAACCATTTTTGTTTGATGAGCCGGATTTTCCAGTTCATCCTCCTGAACCTTTAACTGTTATACTTCCTAAATCACCCCCCTCCTTACCACACAAAAGTTCACGCAAGAGGACTGTGAGCTTGAAAGATTTCTCTTCGATCACAGCAGTTTAGACGCCACTAGTGCGTGCCTTTTTGAATCTGACACAGTTCTCACAGCCGATAACGATTACGAGTGTTTCACTTTTTCGGACGATTTTGAAGACTCACCACCCGAGTTTGAGTCCTTTGAATTTTCAGATGAGTTAGTTGAACCATCAGACTCGGTTGCTTACAGTCATTTCGAACCATTGATGGAATCCTTCGAGTTCGAGACAGTTTGCTTAGGTGAGAATAAGACTATCCCTAAATCACTTTCTTTCGTCCTTTCTATCGTTTCGACCGTGCAAGAATCCATCACGCTTCCACTTTCAATGGATGTTTTACCAATTCAACGTACCCATGTTTTCTTGCGGATCTTGAGGGATTTGACCCCATTTCTCGACGGGTTGATAGATTAGCACAATTTCTTTTAACACATCGGTCATCACAAATTGTGCTAATTTATTCACTCAATTTACACCCTCAAGTTCGTACTGCACTTCTTTCTCTTTTCCGCCATTCTTCTCCTCCACCGAGACCATATTCCACCCTTCTTCCCATACGGTCTCGTGTGCTTCTCATTTCCTTTCTCTACACTCCATTCTTCCACCAACCCTACCATTATCACGATAGAATTTTTGAATGGTTGGTGCTGACCTTTGGTCTGTATAAGGCCTTGTATAGTTTGATTTTTCTCCTCCCTAACTCTGAACTTTAACGCTTAAAACAGTGGAAACACTGTCTCACTTAAGTTTGGGAGGGACCTTTTTGTATATATATTTTTTGTTTTTCTTTTAAAAAAAATTATAAATAAATAAACAGGGGAGTGCCTACATTTTGATCCTCTTGGTATAGCATGACAGTGAGGACACTGTCAAGTTTAAGTTTGGGGGTGTGCTCGGTAAGCCTTCTTCCTTCGCATTCATGTGTATATTTTTGCATTTGCATACTTATTTTAAAACCCATAAAAATTGAAAAATTCAAAAATTATAAAAATTAAAACATTCAATTTTGGCCTTAATTGACTTGAGTTTGACAAATAGGTTAACTAGCTAGGAACAACTAGATCTTAGACTTAGGAAATTAAAAACCCTAAAAATAACCTTTCTTAAAATTTAACGGTAGAAAGTATATGTCTTTGTAGTTTATTTAGAAATAGGCAAATTTTGAGTTCACTTCTTGGGTTAAGTTAAAACAAGAGAAAAGTATTGATATCTTTATTAGAGTATAAGTTTGAAAAATAATTCCTAAGTTTAAGTCTAAATTCTGAAAATATATACCCTACAAAATTGCACAAAAACGAACCTTGAAACTTGGAATAGTAGGAGAGACCTTGAAATGCTCTTGTCTAAAGTCCTTAGTACGAAGAAAAATAAAATAAAATACAAGTGTGAATATAGAAAAAAAATGAACACTGGCTTTTGTAATTACTTAAGGCTGCAAAAATAGAAAAAATATTTAGCGAGGGTGCTTCATCACCTAGTGCCTTAGACCAACTGGTTTGGGAGTTACTGCTAAAAGCCTTAGGTGTTACAAGACTAGGAAGTACGCTTTAATGTGCAAACACATTTTGTAATCGGTTGTTGGTACCTCAAGAAGTATTAACAATCGCATGAAGGATGTGTGAGCGAAATTCATCTAAAAATTCACCAATTAAGAAGTGCTTTGGACGACGGATAAGAGTATGGTAGCTTGATTTGAATTTCCAAGTGTAGGGGTGATATATACACACACGTAGGGGTATGTGATTAGGGTTTAGATAAGAGATAGGAATGAAGAATAAGACTTATATCTTTAATAGAGATGATAAAAATTCCTAAGTTGAGATGGAACCCCAGAAGGAAAACTTAAGAGATGCCAAAAGCTAAGTAAATTCACAAGAATATATATAATCTTAAGTTAAATGATAAGGAAGTGTGAGGAATATGGGTGGATAATTTACGAGTCGAAGATAATAGAATTCCTTGTTAGAAAACCTAATTGGAGAATAAAAGTCAATAAGACAAATTGATAGGATTTTGTGGGTAGTATCCACTGAAAACCCTCAGGAGACAACACTCCTCCTATTAGGGACACCTAGAGGTTTAACGGCTTGTTGCATGAGCTCAGTGCAATCGCGTTTCCCTGCGAAAGTGAGGTTAGGATTTTGTTGAGAATAAAACTAGGTTTGCTCGAGGACGAGCAAAAGATAAGTTTGGGGGTATTTGTTCATACCATAATTTTGCATTATTTTATTCCCCATTCTTATTCAGTTTACAAATAAACAGGTGATTTTGATCCATGTCTGCTACATAGTTGCAGGTTACAGGTTCTCGGAACAAAACAGTGAAAATGATGAAAAAGACGATGCAAAAGTGAGACTATGACCGATAAATGGTGGAATCTTGATCGTGCCTACATCTTGAGAAACATTGAAGATCAATTAAAAAAGTTCACAAAGAACAAAGACAGTGCACGGTTCAAGACTTCGTCATGAAGCAACGATAAAAGTCCACTACAATTATTCACTGTGGAGATCTGGAAGAAATCTAGAAGCCAATCTGAGAAAACAACTGAAGAAAATAGAAGTAAAAATGCAACAGAAGAACCCCAGAGAAATTGAGCCCACAAGCCCCATATACGGCCGCGGAACCGCGGCCGAACGTGGGCTTTGGCCGCGGATCCGCGGCCACATGTCGCAAGTGTCGGTGGAAAATTCTTGAGGCGGCTGGCGAGCGTTGACTAGTTCTTTTTCTTAGGGGGTAAAATTGTAATAGCAGACGTGACTCGACTGTAACCCTAGGGTTTCTATGAATCTATAAATAGAAGCCCTAAAACCTTTTTTAGGTTATGCCTCTTCTTGTGCCTCATTTCATTTTATCAAAATTCAGATCTGTAAATTTCTGCAATGTATGAAGAGTGCATCAAATAAAAATTAGAGTAAGTTTTCTTTATCTTGCCCTAGTTAAATTTATTTTCCTGCCCTAGTATAGATTTATTTTCCTGCCATAGTATAGATTTTATTTATCTGCCCTACTTATAACTTTTAATTATTTGCCCTATTTTAGGTAATTAGGTTTTTAGTGATAATCGATTCGACAACAATCGGAATTAACTCGTTAGAACAATTAGAGAATACACAAAATCCCTGTGAACCGACCCGTACTCACCGGCTAGCTACCAAGCGACGCCGTTCTTGATTGCGGTTAAATAATTCTTTGATCTAAAAATCTCTTTCAATCAGTGCTCATGTGGGAACACGTGACCAGTCTTTTCTTTTATATTCATAGAGATTTTGATCTGAGTTTTAAGAATTTTTGATCCCTTTTCTTTATAAGAATTAAATTCTTTTGTACGGTTACACCCTAGTTTTATCAGAGGAATTAAATTTCTGTATACTTTAGGAAGAACTAAATTCTTTGAATTTAGTTCTTTCCCCTAAGTTTTGAATCTGCATAACAGAATCTCCCCGATGAGAATTAAATTCTCAACTTGTGGGGAGATCTGCTTCTGCAGACCTCGACCAGAGGAAGAACTAAGTTCTTTTTTGAAGGATTAAACCCTTGGAAAGAAAATAATATCTGTACTTTCTTCTTACCTAGGATTTTTGTTTAAGAAGGGGATTTTCTTTCTCTAGAGAATTGAATTCTCTTTTTCTCTTTTTCCTTTGTTTCTCAAAGCTTTTGGGGGTCTCTTCTGTAAGACTTGAAGTTTTGGGTCCTTTATATAGTAGAAGCAAGTTTGTTGATTTAGTTAAAGAAATCTTTCATTGAGAGATCTTAATTGATTTGGGGATTTTATCCACCGTTGGATCTTTGATCCAAGGACTTCTGTTTTACAGAAGATATTTTTATTGTTTTTCATAAGATTAGGGAAATATTTTCCCATACAGAATCTTTCTGTATATAGGTGATTTTTAATCACCATTGGATTTTTTAATCAAACGGTACTCTGTTTTACAGAGATTAATCTTTCTTGTTTAGAAAGATTTAAGGAAATATTTTCCAAATACGGTTTTGATCCCCTTTATTTAGAATTTAATTCTATCAGCTTGGAAGATGTTTAGGACCACTCATGTGTAGCATGTGACCCCCACTAAGTTAAACTTGTTTGCTTATACGCAACAGCCTAATAGGGCATCACGTGCTAACACGTGATCTTCTCTGGTCTGCTATTTGTTTTAATATGGCACCTATATATTTTGTATATATATGCTCACGTGGTTGCACGTGAGGCTCAATTTCCGCCTGTCAATTGTTAAGTGCAATACCTATAATCTTTGTATCTAGGCGCTTACGTGTGAGCACGTGATGCTCTACTGGTGGGAAATTTTCCTATTGCTTTTTCTCTCTTTCTTTTTTTCTCTCTCTCTCTTTTTATAAGGGAACAAATACCCCCATAGAGTTATTCTCACGTGGCTTGCACGTGAGTGCAACGCTGTCACCTTTACAGCCGTTGGATTGCCTAGGGGAATGGGAAGATGAACCGCTTCCCATCACGTCTTATAAATGCAGGAGTCTTTTCTTTAGGAAGCCACTGTTCTTTCATCTTCTTCTTTCCTTGTCTTCTTTGAGAATGTAATTCTCTTCCTCAGAGTTTAGTTCTCTGCCTACTTAAATTTCAGAGTTAAACTCTGTCAGAAAGAACTTTTTTAGGTAAAGATCTTGAACGACAAAAAAACCCTTTTCTTTAATTCTTTTTTCCCTGGATTTTAAATCCACTATAAGGGCTTTGCTTTCTTCTGAAACCCATCTCTTAGAGATTCAAAAGACATAATCTTTGAGTAGTAAACCCCAATGTTTTCGAAGATTGGGCATTTCTTCTCTGATCTTTGAGGATTCATGGCATTTTAATTCTATTTTTTTGTTTCCACATCATGGGGGTTTCTGGAATTTAATTCCACCACTTAAAAGGAATTTAATTCCTCACCAAAAAGCATAGCTCTGAAGATCATAAGGGCCCTACTGGAATTTCATTCCCTGGTGTTCTTGAGAATATTTTCATAGGGTTTTGCCTTTATTTGCACAAATTTGAATTTGTTGGGTATTTTAATCAGAATATGTTTTTCTATGAGAATGTCAAGAGTTGTTTAAACTCCAGTGTTTGATTAATGAGATTCTTTTTTTGACTCTCATAATGATTATCCTGTTCTCATCATTAGTGGGCCGCCATATTGATTTTGTGGGGTCCATTAGTTTTGCAATCAGTGGTCCCATGGAACAAATTTCGTGTCGTTTCCTTCTGTTGTTATATATATGTGTGTGTGTGTTTCATTAATGGTTTTTCTTTCCCTTATTTCAGGAACAATGGCTTCTCTTCCCTGCTTTCCCTTTACTCGCTCAGACGCTGCTTTTCCGCAATCGCCGTCAGATGAGGAAGCTATGGCGATGATCAAGGCCTATGACAGGGACTGTACTAGTTTGCTCTTATGGGGAGTTTGGTATGGTCACATCATCCGGGGCCCCCACAGCTTTACTTGTGAGGTGTCACAGAGCCCCTCCGTCCAATATCGCTGATGAAGCGCCCGCAGACCGCTTATGCGGTGGAGGCGGCTAATTAGACTCCTACAGGACGGCTTGAGCCGTCAACAACCGGGATACCCAACCAGCCCTTGCCGGCTATAGATATCTTGGGGCGCCGCATCTATCTGGGTAAAGCCCAACCCTGGGGACAAGTTTATAAGGTAGGGCTTACCCTTCGCCACCCAACATGCAATCTTCCCTGGGCTCGATATGTTCTTTCTGCCCACCGTGCACGGTTACAAAAGGTTGGGCTATATCAAGCGGTATACGCGTCTCTTTTTCATTACCATGCCCCTCACGTCTGGTGGGTTAAAGCTTTTTTGAACCAATGGAATCTTCCCACCGATACCTTCTTACTAGGGGATCGCGAGGTCTCTATTTCACTGGAAGAGTTTCGCGAGATATCTGGACTGCCAATCAGGAGAGAGAATTATGAAGAGCTACTGCCTACCGATGAGTACATGTTCGCGACCATGCCGGCTATATGATTGATTTCTGTTTTTAAGAAGTGTGTAGTAGTTAACTGCAATCAATAACGGTGTCGCGTGTTGCTAGACCGAGATGAGTACAGGTCGTCCTCAGGGAAACGTTGAATCTTTTAATCTTACTTTAGGTGTGTTGATTAGGAAAGGAGGAAGAATAATGAATAGTGAAGAATGATTGTAGATTCTAAATCTACGTCAAACACGGATGTATGATATAGATCTAGATTAAGTACGGATGTAGGTTTTATATTAGAAGGGGGCTTGTATCGTTAAGATTTAGTAGTCATGGATGATTAATTAAAGATTACTCCTTTTATCTTTTAATAAATTTAAAACTAGATCGACAGTGATGCGTAAAGATTAGGGTTTCTGGAGGGAATAGGGTTCCCACTCTTAACCCTTATCTTGACATGGATCTCCGTTCATGTCTAGCCTTTACAAAAACAATTGTTAATCTAATCTCTAATCGTGGTCGTGAATATCAATGAATTGATAGCGCGTCCGATTAGGATGTTAAATATTCTTTTGGTAAAATTTATAAACTTTATAGGACGTAAAGGAGTTAAAGGATTTTAATCATCTATTGATCTACCCTAATCCTACAAACCCTATCAAGCGGAGAATTACTCACTCATGATGGAGATAAAAGAACGGATAGAGATCATGATGTAAATAAAGAAAATAAAATGCAATAAGAATAAAACAACTACCTTTATTAATCAACTTGATCAATTACACTTTGTTCCATTAGAAAGTGATTACAAAATCCAAGTTTGCTTCTCGATCTCTTCTTAAGGAGGTAGATGAACAACTGATGATCAACCTGGATTCTTGAGCCGTCTTGGACTTCGTGATCTCGTCGGTTTGATGATTTTTCCAAGAGGGGCTCTCGGTCCTTTAAATAGTCTCAAACCCAGAATCCCTAGTTTCCTAATAGGGTAACTAGTTGTTAGGATCGTACCCACCAAATCTCAAATCTTAACTCCCCATAGAGACCACGGATCCGCCGCAATAATTGGTATTTGGCTGCGGATGGGCGGCATCTTGGTGTGATCATTGGATCAAAATTCTGGATCTTCATCTATTTGACATATGGTGATCTTTTGAATATCTGGAGTTTGGAAATCTTCTCTAAGTCACTGCCAGAATTGATTTCTTCGATTCACTTGAATATTTCGGTAGATTTGATCTAGCCAAGTCGGATTTCCTTAATTTTAGTCCTGATATAATTTCTGCACAATACCTCAATAAATAATGTTAGTAGAATTTGTTTTTATTGAGATATTATCCTAACCATTTGATATGATATTATAGTTTAAGAAAATTGGTTAAGGATATTTGATAAGGTAAGCATATTTAAATGGACTAAATATTATATAGATATTATATACTTACATTTTCCTTCATAATGTTAATTATAATATATAAACATATGAAAATAGTATTTTTACAGATAAACCCTCATATGTGTCATATTTATAATAAACACCTTTTATTATATAAAAATAGTAAGGAAAATGTCATATCAAATGCACAATATTTTCGACTGAACAAATACCCCAAACTTAACTTTGATCGTCCCGAGCAAACTAGTTATTCATGAGAAGGAGAAAAAGAAAAACCTAAGTAGCACACTTTCGTAGGCAACACGATTGCACGAGCACGTGCAACAAGCCGTTAAACCTATAGGTGTCCCTACTAGGAGGAGTGTTGTCTCCTGAGGGTCTTCAGCGGATTACTGCAGGGTTACTAGGCACTGTCACAAGGGTCTACAAGGCATCAACCATGCCCGATTTAAAATTTAGACGTACCGAACAACCCCAACCAAGATCTTAGACTAGAGATTAGGCGAAACATATAGCAAGTAAACAACTTTACTTCTAAGAGTTAGGGATTACAACCTTTGTAGTCCGTTCCTTCACTTCTAAAGCTCCGTGTTGAGGTCCCTTCGCCGTGATCATTGAGTATCCGGACTCTAGAGAGGCTCCACGAAGAGAAAGATGCAAGCTTGCTTCTGATCTTCGATAACAAAGATGATTTACCTTGAAGTTTCTTTAACACAAGCTCTCACTTACTAATGAAGTGAACACCCTAATCTAATTGGCAAGAATAGATTAGGATGATGAATTAGGAATTTAGCTCTCATTTGTTTTCTTAATCTCACTCATTTTCATCACTTCATAAAAAGCTAGAAAGCTTTTCATGCAAAGAAGAAGAAGGAAGAAGATGATCTATTTCTTTTGTGATGAATAATGAAAGTATGTTCTAATTACAAATGCAACCATGGTTAAAGATGAAGAGGCTAACCATTGTAGAGAGTTAACTAGGGTTAAAGGGTGTGGGTTGGGTTAGGAAATATCTTGCAAAATATCTAAACAAAATATCTTTGCAAGAAACAAAATAAAAGCTTCTAGAAGTTTCTAGAAAAGATTAACCCAAATCAAACCCTAACCATGTTTAATCTCCACTAATCATGTTGCATTAGTAATCATAACTTGTTACAATATTATATATCACATATAAAATATTTATTGTAACAAAATAAAATAATACAATTAACATATATCGCATATATATCAATGTATTACCTGAGTTAGAAAAAGAATCTTTTAGTGAGCTTATATTAGTTAATGTAATTTAATATATCAAATATATAATTATACATTAAATTATCGAATCAACACTTGATCCGATAATCCGGCTATTTCATAAATAACCGACTAATATAATCTGTATCAGTTCATCGAATCAACACTTGATCTGATGACCTGGCTATATCACATATACCCGGTCGATATCTCATATCACGAGAATCTAATACGGTATCACATACACGTATTGTTCTTGGTCCCGCACATATCATATATGTGCTCCTACTCCGTTTTGCCTGAGCCAGGAAACCTCTGTGTAGGACTTTAAAGAATCGTCAATACGCCGGCAGTAGGTGATGATCATATCAAACACCCACAAGCTGCAAGCGGTCAGCTAAACGTAACAGCCACCCAGGTATTGAGCAATCAGAAGATCAACAAGCAAGCCTGTACATTCTCCCGTGAATCCAACCAGTAACACTCCCGTACAGTCCGGTCTCTTCGTCTGATATGTCGCATATCTCGCCTAGGGGTGGTAAACGTCAGACCCCAATAGCTTGATAAGTCGTGTCGATATGAGGTCTATAACAGTTCGAGAAACTACTGATAACACTTACCAGTAAATCTCAGCAACCCTGGCCAGGGATTTCTAGTTATAGCCAATCGAACACAGTACAACATCAACTCCCTATACCGGGAGAGACGAATCCCCTCCTATCGCTCATTGCCTCCATGTGATTCGGGACTATACCCAAAAGCCACCTTTTTGCACGCCCTCTTGGACGTGGTATGATGGAAATCAAAGCACAGTGGGAATCATACAAGACTCTATGGCGATCTCGGGTCTACAGACTACTCTGTACCAGTGTCACCAGAGAACCGCCATCTGACGTGAGGTATAATACCATCTGGGAGTTCTCGGCGAGTCCGTCCAGTGTACCCAGTCTCCACTGAGCACCCGCATACCTTCTCTGATGTCAAACACCAATGGATATGGGATCATCCATCGCCCATCATATGGGTCAAGAAGCGCATACGCCAGTCTACTCTGGAGTATCGATGCCCTGTCTCGGTACTCCTACGACTAGGAACATTTGAAGGATGTACTTGGCGACTACACTGTCCCCACTAGTATGATCCACATTATAGTCCTGGTAGTCAAGTACTCATCCGAAGAGCTTTATCAACATGTAATATAGAGACAATCAGAGTACATATTAAGATAAAGAGTAACCGGATAGCATACTATCATGTCGAGCAAGAAAGTCCTCCCTATATATGTTCAAGCATCCACTACAATATACAACGCATGTACAGTAATGGCCTCTAGGGCATACATATAACTAACAATTGCACCTACAAAATCCTTATAATAAAAGAAAGATGGTGAAAGTTACATATAAAGATAAGAACTATAAAAGAAAAAACTTGAAAATAAGAGTTTCCAACTACACCAGTTTTTCGGTTGTCATGAGCCCTATCTTAATGGTCATGAAAAAATGTTAGAAATCACATCATCCCTCAATAAAACATTGCCTTTATTCTTCATCCCTATCTTTCTTCCAAACATTGATCATATACCCCTACGTGTGTGTAAAATACATCCCTACACTTAGAGAATTCAATTCAAGCAATCATACTCTTGTCCATCTTCCAAAATACTTCATAGTTGGTGAATATTTTCGATAAAATTGCTCACACATTTTTCATGCGACCGTTAATACTTCTTGAGGTACTAACCGACCGATTACAAAATGTGCTTGTGCATTTAGGCGTAATTTCTCGTTTCGCAACACTTAAGACTTAGCAGTGGCTCCCAAACCAGTTGGTCTAAGGCACTAGGAGATAAAGCACCCTCGCTATATTTTTTTATGCTGCCTTAAGCAATTAAAAAACCAGTGTTCATTTTTTTCACTTATATATATATATATATATATATATTTCATACTAAGTCTTTTAGACAAGAGCATTTCAAGGTATCCTCTACTATCCCAAGTTTCAAGATGTGTGTAAGTGCGTATAGTAGGGTATCAACGTTCAAATGTTTGGCCTCAAGAATAGAGACTATTTTTAAGACTTATTTTTATCCTCAGATTAGTAATTTCCTTTATCTCACTAACCCTTGGGACAACGGCTCATAATTACTTATTACTAGTTTTGTTTAAGAAAACATCTAACTTTCATGCTTTTCTCAAAATTTTCCTATCTTTCAAATGTAATTTTTTTTTTGATTTTCAAACTTTCATTATCAAATTTTTTTTGTGCTTATATATAGTATAATACAAAGTAATGCGTGAATAAGCCCAAACCTGTTTACAGCAGTGTCCTCACTGATGTTATCTGTTAAGCTAAAAAAAACTGCAGACTTGGGAGGAAAAGTTAGTAACGGGGATAAGAAATAATGAAAGTGAAATCTCCCCCAAACTTATTTATGGCTCACAATTTTGTAAAAAATTTCTTTCAAGAGCCAAAATATATCCCTCTTGAGTAAAATCGTATTAACCATTTAAAATTATGAGGGGGGTTAAAATTATTGGTCTATGCAAAGCTTTACAAAGACCAAAAGTCAACACCAACCATTCAAATATTTTATCGATGTAACGCACCAGTAGGTATAAGAACATGTCACCTATCGACGTGAAGAAATGGGGAGGGGATAAGGGGTAGAATAGAACGTGTTTACGTATCGGTTTATAGAGACAAAACAGTGATGGGTGATTACTCCCATTCTGGTTATTGATAATAAGAAGGGGTGGTGGTTTAACTTCTTTGTGTTGAGGTCGATTCATCACAACACCCATGTTTTCTAAGAATGCGAGTTCTTCAGCGAAAATTTCTTCAAAACTTTCATCGATATCCCGAATAATAATCTCATCGGAAAGAACGGGGTGATACTCGGACTCCATAAAAGGTTCATATTCAGCGTTAGATGTTGAACCGGACAGCTCGATAGAAGTGTCCGTATGTGTATAATAAATAGCAGGGTCAAACAACAACGTACTGGCTGAATCATGATAAAAATCATGAAGCTGTTCAAATTCACTGCTGTCGAAATTCATTGCTTCGACAGATAATACTTGAGCATAGGGTTCGAAGGGTTCACTTCCTAACTTATAAATGTTCAGCTCAATTGACATCTTCTCGAAGGATAGGGTCATAGAGCCATTTCGACAATTGATTATTGCGTTGGAAGTCGCAAGAAAAGGTCGACCTAAAATCACCGGAATTTGATTTCGTGGGTTCGCTACAGGCTGTGTATCTATAACGATAAAGTTCACAGGGAATATAAATTTCCCGACTTTGATTAACACATCCTCTAGCTCACCCCTAGGTTGGGTGATAGATCGATTGGTCATCTAAAGAGTGCAGTGCGCCGGTTTTAACTCTCCGATCCCTAATTGCTCATACACAGAATACGGAAGCAAGTTAACACTAGCACCTAAATCGAGTAGAGCACGATTGATATTTTTACCCCCAATAGAAATAGAAATTGTAGGACTTCCGGGGTCCTTTCGTTTCTTGGGTAGTTGTTGTGTAAAAGCAGTGCTCATATTACTCGCAAGAAAAACTTTTTTAGGTACTTGAATTTTTTTCTTCCTAGTGCACAAGTCCTTTAGAATTTTTTCATAAGACGGAACTTGTTGAATAGCATCTAGGAAAGGAATGTATATGTTAACTTGCTTAAAAATTTCTACAATCTTCTCCATTTTTGGACTTGGTCTGTTGCCCTTAACCTGTTTGGATAAGGTGCTTTATCGATAAGGGTTAGGTCCAACATTGGAGATGATTGTGGGGATGGAATGGATCCCAGAATTGGAGTTGGGATTGTTTTAGGTTAACTCGAGGAAGTGGGATGAGTGTTCGAGCCTTAAGGAAAACGGAGAATAGGCTCGAAAGAAGGTGGTGGACTAGACGAAATAGGAGAAGAAGTAGAAGCCGGAGTATCATTAATATCATCAACGTCATCAACGTGTTCACCCACTTGGTTATCCAGCACTCTTCCTGATCTCAACGTGGTAACATCACTCACATTCTAACTTTATGAGTGGCCAGGATTAGGTATAGGTTGAGATGGAAGTTTCCCTTTTTCTCTCACACTCATCGGAGCATTTATTTATGCAAGTTGTGCCTCTATCGATTTTATACTTTCACCGTGGGAGTTGGTGGTCTGTGTTAACGTTCGGATAGAAGACTTGATTTCATCTGTCGACTGCATGGAATGTTTAATGAACATATCCACACTTCGTTCAAGCGCAGATGAGTTTTCGGTACCGGCCGTTTGGAAAGAATTATTGGTCGGATTCTGGAAAATGTTATAATTGAAAGGGGTGCTGGTTCTGTGGTGGTTGTTGTTGTTGCTGTGGAGGAGGTCTTTGATAATTGCTTTGGAGCTGATTTTGATTTTGAGTTTGGTTTTGGCTCCAAGAAAAATTAGGATGATTCGTCCATGCTTGATTGTATGAGGAAGAATAAGGATCGTTTCTAGGCCATTGCTGAAAAGTAGCATTAGTGTGTTCTTGACTTTGAAACGGTGCATTCATAGGACATGCTTCCGTCAAATGTGATGGATTGGAACAGCAACCACACACGGTCTTAGGCAGCGTTACCTGGTTTAGGGAGACTGGTGAGAATTTGTTCTCTATAGCGTCGAGTTTCTTTTGCATCGTTGCCGTTTCGGTTTTTACTGCGATGGAAACATCGAGCTGATGGATGCCTCCTCTAGATGAAGGTGGTCTAACGCTTTTCCACTGCAAAGTGTTTTCGGCGAGATATTCCAGATACTTTCAGGCTTCACCATCGTCTTTGGACATGAAATTGCATTGACATATGGTTTCAAGCATCTGCTTTGTCGTTGGATTAATGCCTTCATATATAAATCGGCACAGATCCCATCTATTTATTCTGTGATGAGGACATTGGACAAGCAGATTCTTGAACCGTTCAAAGTATTTCCAAAATGGTTCATTGGGAAACTGGGTAAACTGGTTGATTTCGCTCCGAACACGGGCGGTCTTATGATTGGGGTAAAATTTCTTAAGGAATGCTATCACGAATTCATCCCAATTGGTAATGGAGTGTGCGGCTGTGTTATAAAGCCATTTTTCGGCTATATCGCACAAAGTGAAAGGGAGAAGACATAAGCGCATAGCATCCACAGACAGTTGTAACGTACCTATCATTGCGCATACGTTTTCGAATTTAGTGATAAAAACATATGCGTCTTCAGACTCAAGCCCGTGAAATTTGGGTAACAGGTTGATAACGTGGGGTTTAATTTCAAAATTATCCCCATTGGCTGGTGGAATAGATAAACAGGTAAGAAGGGGACCGCGTATAGGATAGCATCTCTCTTGAAAAGAAATGCACGGTGGATTCTGCGCACCGACGGGTGGTGGCAGGGTGGTGTTATAATCTGATGGAGAACCGTCCATCTCGGTCGATGTGCTGGGTGGAGGGGAAAAAGAAAATGAAGAAGTACCGACTTCGTAGTCGATAGGAGGAACGCGGACAAGACGGGCACTGGAATCCCGTGTCCAGCCGAGCATGCACTAAGCGGGTTTAGCGCAAGTGGCAGCATGTGTGTGATTTAAAATTTGTTTGTTTTAAAATGTGTCGGACGTGAGACAAATCACACAAAAATGCACAATCAACCCTAGAACTAAGGTTACCTAGGTCAAGTCTCTAGACTGCTCATAGACTTCCAAAGGACAAGCCGCGGGATTAATCCTCTACCACCTCTTTATCGCTCTTGTGGCCAGGTAAGTGCCAGGTAAGTGGGAGGTATCCGCTATAAGAATCACCGAAAATAGCGGGCCTAATAAGTAACCACTTACTTAGACACACTTGCCTAGGCACCACAAAAGAAATCCGGATAAGCGATAGATTACCCACGACCTTCCTCTGTCCTTATTGAGCGTGAAAGTCCTTAGAGTCTTGGTCTAGATATTTTTTTAATTAATGTAGGGCTATGCGGATACTCGTTTTGTGATTTGTGGGGCTTAGGAAGGGTGATGAAACCCCCACCTAATCTGAATTTGGTCTTTGCCCCTTAATGTCCGTATTAAAATATGCACAAACAAACCAATTACAAAACTTACAAAAAGATTTTTGAGCGGCGATATTTTGCAAAGAATCCTGCAGAAAAAATATTTTATTGGATTTCAGAGAAGAGAGAAGGAGTTGAGAAAGATACCAGAGAATTTGGAAACCCTAATTCCCTAATTGAGCGGCAGTTCCGCCGCCAATTGCCCCTTATTGCCGCGGTTTCGCCGCCGACTAGGGAGATGTGGTGGAGATTTTTGCTACGTGGCCCCCTTTGCTCCTCTGGATCTTTATTAATGTCTCTGAATCTCTGTTTTCTCAAATCTGGGACTCCAGACCCCCTTGCAAAATTCACACAATAATCGTTAAATATACAATTTGCAGTTTTGTTTATTTTTATGATGTGGATCGAATAAGAATTCAACACGAATAGTAAGAAAAATAAATTACGCACGTATCCCCGGCAATGACGCCATTTGATTGATTTCTGTTTTTAAGAAGTGTGTAGTAGTTAACCGCAATCAATAACGGTGTCGCGTGTAGCTAGACCGAGATGAGTACGGGTCGTCCTCAGGCAAACGTTGAATCTTTTAATCTTAGTTTAGGCGTGTTGATTAGGAAAAGAGGAAGAATAATGAATAGTGAAGAATGGTTGTAGATTCTAGATCTACGTCAAACACGGATGTAGGATATAGATCTAGATTAACTACGGATTTAGGTTTTATATTAGAAAGGGGCTTGTAGGGTTCGTTAAGATTTAGTAGTCATGGATGATTAATTAAAGATTACTCCTTTTATCCTTTAATAAATTTAAAACTAGATCGACAGTGATGCATGTAGATTAGGGTTTCTGGAGAGAATAGGGTTCCCACTCTTAACCCCTATCTTGACATGGATCTCCGTTCATGTCTAGCCTTTACCAAAACAATTGTTAATCTAATATCTAATCGTGGTCGTGAATATCAATGAATTGATAGCGCGCCCCATTACGATGTTAACTATTTTTTTGGTAAAGTTTATAAACTTTATAGGACGTAAAAGGAGTTAAAGGATTTTAATCATCCATTGATCTACCCTAATCTTACGAACCCTATAAAGCAGAGAATTACCCGCGCATAATGGAGATAAAAGAACGGATAGAGATCATGATGTAAATAAAGAAAATAAAATGCAATAAGAATAAAACAACTACCTTTATTAATCAACTTGATCAATTATACTTTGTTCCTTTAGAAAGTGATTACAAATTCCTAGTTTGCTTCTCGATCTCTTCTTAAGGAGGTAGATGAACAACTGATAATCAACCTAGATTCTTGAGCCATCTTGGACTTCATGATCTCGTGGTTTGATGATTTTTCCAAGAGGGGCTTTCGGTCTTTTAAATAGCCTCAATCCCAGAATCCCTAGCTTTCTAATAGGGTAACTAGTTATTAGGATCGTACCCACCAAATCTCAACTCCCCATAGAGACCGCAGATCTGCCGCAATAATGGGCATTTGGCCGCGGTTGGGTGGCATCTTGGTGTAATCTTTGGATCAAAATTCTGGATCTTCATTTATTTGACATGTGGTGATCTTTTGAATATCTGGAGTTTGGAAATCTTCTCTAAGTCACTGCCAGAATTGATTTCTTCGATTCACTTGAATATTTCGGCAGATTTGATCTCGCCAACTCGGATTTCCTTGATTTTAGTATTGATATAATTTCTGCACAATACCTCAATAAATAATGTTAGTAGAATTTGTTTTTATTGAGATATTATCCTAACCATTTGATATGATATTATAGTTTAAGAAAATTGGTTAAGGATATTTGATAAGTAAGCATATTTAAATAGACTAAATATTATATAGATATTATATGCTTGCATTTTCCTTCATAATGTTAATTATAATATATAAACTTATGAAAATAGTATTTTTATAGATAAACCCTCATATGTGTCATATTTATAATAAACACCTTTTATTATATAAAAATAGTAAAGAAAATATCATATCAAATGGACAATATTTTCGACTGAACACTATGCTTGACGGCTTGACGACTGAAAACACCGTCCGCCATAAGTACCCCAGTCTAATCAAGTCTCTAGGTATTTTTAAGAAACTGTTCGCGATGTTAGAGGCAGGGCGTCACCTTTGAGAGATTCATCGCCTGCTTTATCAATGAAGACGCTCTATCCAAAAGGCTCCAAAGTTTGCGAACATTGACGACCCTTTTGGGTTTGGGCTGAATAAACTGCCGGCCAAAGAGGAAGACTTGCGGCATTTTTATATTCCGATCTCATCGGCCGTGTCCTTCGATGCGATTGCAGCCCCTGGCATGGACGAAGAGACCTTCTTCATCGGCTTTATCAGCCTTTGGCTCAGTTAGTTCGCTATTACGATGCATCGACACTTTATGAGAGCTTCCGTCTTCTACCCCGCTCATCGCGTAGCTGAAGGGGCACGATTGGCCGTTAGTATTGCGGGACTGTCGCACCTATATCATGGATTAAGCGTTGCGGCCAATACTTCGACCCCAGGTGAGGATGTTGTGAATTTCTCCCTCTACTACTTCACGTCGTGGATCGAGATGCATGTACTGCGAGCATTTGCAGCACATCGGCGGCCAGATTTCTATGACTCATATACCTTCCAACGAGTTATGAGGTTGGTGTATGCTTCTGCTCCTAATCCGACTCAGCTAGGGGCCATCCGCGTGTTGCTCAACCCATATTCAAACGAGGGCGGGATGGTGTTTAGTGACCGGGTCCTCTCTGCTCATGCGGGGCCCGTTCAACAGCTTTTTGATCTATCAAAAGGGGGGCGCCATCTTTCAAGCCTAAAGAGGTTATGCACCAGTACTCGATTAAGCCGGGCTACTTGGTATTCCGTCAGAATAACACGGCTCTTTTTATGCGGTATAATCCGCACCGCTTTGCCCAGCAATTGGGTTATAACCAGGTTGTCCTTTTCGAGGCGTTCTTAGTTGAGCCCACTCTGTCTCTGGAAGTCACTCGTGATGTCATCCATCATTTTATACGGCTGAACAACGGCTCCCGTTTCATGATCCCTGAGTCCGACTACCTTCCAAGGTGTGTGGGGTCTTTTACGGGTTGGTATCGTCATCGAGTCGGTCCTGTCATTGCCGAAGAGAAGCGGGTACTCTTTGAATGTAGAGCTTCAGCTCCGATCCAAGCCACCGGCATTCCGTTGCGGCCGCGGACAGTGGTCTACCCTCCATTGAGGGATAGCGGTGTGTTTCTTATCCCCAAGGCCGCAGAAACAGAATCGAGTCCTCGTACTGCTGGTATGCCAGTGCGCTCTAGAGCCCAAGCAAAAGCCTCCAATGAAGCGCCAGCAGTAGTGTCATCAGTGGCGGCGTCATCAATGGCGGTTTCATCAGCAGTGGTATCGCCAAGGGGGAATACCGGAAGCGAGGTTGGTCAATATCGCGCCAAAGCGCCGAGGGGAAGGAAGCGTTCTTCGGTTAGTTTTAGCACAAGTTCTAAGAGGAGGAAGAGATCGGTAGCCGGCTTACTTAACACCTTGCTTGAGTCCGAGCCGTTCATTCAGGATGAACCGATAGCTATGGAGGAATCAGGCGCCGGTTTTATTTATCCTGGCTCATCCGCCCAGGAACCTGCGCAATTGGCTGAGGCTTTAAGACGCTCACAGGATGAGACCGAGAACGTGCGCATCCCGAAAAAGCCCTACCCTCCGGTTATCTTTTATGATGTTGATCCATCATTACGGCGGGTATATATGGGTCCTTTGCTAATGGAAGAAGAACGGGCCCTCAAACAGCCCATAACGATCGCATCCGAAGACGAGCTTGCATTAAAGACAGGCAGTCATTCATCTGCACTTGAACCCCGACGAGCGCACTTAGCCAAAAAGGAAAAACGTCTCGAGACAGCCATACTTCAAGCTCCTTGGCGCATTGGTATGCGTCTTTCTCATGTCCTTCTTTTAGCGAATAGTCTATATTATTTTTATGTTTTCTCATTTTTGTGAAAAATTTGTAGGGACTTCGGCAGCGAAAGAGGCTTTGAGTCCAGATTGACCCATAACTGTGGACTCTACAAATGTCTCTCGTGACGCACCGGCAGGTGTAGAAGAGATCATTACAACCGCTATTCCTGCTGTGGAGCTTCCGGTGGTAGCTTCTGTTCCTTCGGTATCTATTCCTCCAGCAAAGGTGACCCCACTGATTACGAACCCTATGGACATCTCTAATGACGCACCAAAGGGTGTAGAAGAGTTTGTCGAAGCCGTTAGTCCTATCTTGGAGATCCCGGTGGTGACTTCCGTCACTTTAGCATCTGTACTTTCCGCAGAGGTAACCTTACCAGCCGTAGATCCGGTGGATCTCTCTGGTGGCATCCTGGAGATTGTAAAAAGGATCGCTGAGACCGTTGTTGCCTCCTCAGAGCCTGAAGTGACGGCTGTTATTTTTGAATTGGAAGCCGCCATGCCGGCAAATATCTCTAGTGTTGTACCTAATGGTGTGGAGGAGGTTGCCGAAGCTGCTATCCCCCCGGTTCAAGGCGGGCGGAGCATCGAAGATAATCTTCTACATTTCGTTTTAATGATCTCTCCGTTATCTTTTTTTTTCTTCAGAATTACGGGAACTGGTGGCCTCTATCGTAGATCTATCTCCCAGGAAGACCTTCCAGCGTCTACTTGATATGGCTGCCCCACAGGCGATACCCCCGCAAAGCATAGTCTTTTCTTCTGGGCAAGGTCGGTGTCCTCCGACCTCTTTTTTTTATTATCATCTTTTTTATGCTAACATGCTCTCCACAGTTCTGAAAGCTGATGACGAAGTTGAGATCCTTGATGGGCCTGAGGATCTTTCAAACCCCCCTTGCATTACTGTGGGTAAGTGAGGTTTTAGCTTTGGCATTGCTTGTCTATTCCATGTTTATGAATCTCACCGACTGTTCACAAATCTTGACAGCTCTTCCAACCCTAACTCTGCTGGAATCTCGGATCTTCATGCCACCGGGTCCTTATGCCTGGTGTGCGTCTGAAAGGACGGCGAGACAAAGCATCTACTCCCTGACGGCTCTCATCGATGACCTTCGCGCTGTTACTTCTGTCACGGACGAAGAATTTGTTGTCGAGGCCAATGCTTCCTTGTCCATTCTCGCTACCTATCATGATGAAGTATTGGTACGCGTCTGGGTTGAGTATTGTCGCCGAGTTGAAGTCTGCCTACACGTGCTTGAATGCATCCGCCTTCCCTCTGACATCTTAACCGTGAAATCGAGTCTGCGGGGATGGATCGAACGGTGCGCAGCCAATCTGCAGTTATGCGAGAAAAGGCTCAACCGGAAGTTTTTGGAGAGGGGGTTAGCTTCGAATGCTTTGGGGGAACTTTAGGGTCATCTTACTGCTAAGACTACCCGTGCGTACGAAATTTGGCGGGTGCTTCAAGAAGCTATCACGGAGGTGGTGTCTCTTGATAAAGCCGTTATCTTTACTCACAAGATGGTTGAAGCCCATAAAGTTGCCGAAAGGGAGCTTGAGAGTCGGTTTGCTTCATATCGGACTCAGCAGACTCAGGCGGGGGCCCTTCTTACCGCACTTACGGAGCTTGAAGCCGAAGTCCAGCGGAAGCGAGACGAACTTACTGGCTTATTGCACCGTCCGCCGGCATAAAGATTTTTTTTTGTATATTCTCTTCTCTTTTTTGTATTCACTCCTGAATGAGAGTATCTTATATTCATTTTGATTCCTAAATAAAAGGCAGATTTTTCTTCATACTAGCGCTTTTCTTTCTTTTTTTTGTATTCATTCATGAATAAGAGCATCTTGTATTCATTTTGATTCATGAATAAAAGACATATTTTTCTTCATTTCAGTGACATGAAAATTTGGCAACTGTGGTCCGTAGATAGTCCATCTTGACCTCCTTGTAGAACAGTGATGGCTTAGGAAACAGGTTCAGGTCTGCCGCCTAAGACTTTTCAACTTTATGAGCCGTGAGAGTCTCATAAAGGGTTTTCTCCCTACAAGTTGAGAGGATCCCGCAGGTGTATTTTCTCCTTAGAAGTTGTGAGGATCTCCTAAGTGCGTTTTCTCTTGAGAATCGTAAGGATCTCACAAGAGAATTTTCCCCTTTACAAGTCGAGAGAACTCATAAGTGGTTTTTTCCCTCCTTATCGATATTCGACTTAGGAGAGTGTGGCACGTGGATAGTATACAATAGTCTATCTTGGACCTACTTGTAGGGCCTCAGTGCTTAAGAAACAGGTTGATATCCCCGTTGCCTAAGGCTCTTTTCCTACGAGTCGAGACGAGTCGAGAAGTTCTCGCAGGAACATTGTTTTCCCTATGAGTCGAGACGAATCGAGAATTTCTCGCAAGAATGTCCTAACGTCGCAGTTAACCTCTACTGAAAGAAGTCCGTTAGGGTCTGTGGTACTAAGGTTTTTGTCCGTCATACCGCCACGTTGGCCGATGTATTCCCCGATATGCAATCTTGCTATTCGAGTAGCCCCGCGACTGTCATGTCTCTGATCCCTTCGGGGGATGGACAAGACGTCTTCAAGTAATCTCCCAGCTCATATTACCATCGGATGAGCAAGAGTTAGGGATTTTCCATGCCGCTTTTTACTTGAGGTTAGGCTCAATTTGGGAGCCCCGATGAGTCATGACAACTCCGCGCTGGTGTGGGATGATTTCCGATAGTCTTTCAGGTTTTATTTGAGTTACCGTCAAGACCATGAAGCTAAGGATCTTCTTTTGCTTCATTTGTTGACATTGTGTCTGCAATATTACGATGATTGTCGAGGTTGTCTCTAGGTTGTCTGTGAACCATCGAGTCTTGGAACTAGGGACTTTGCAATGGATTTATTGTTTTAACCCTGGGGTCGGTTGTTGACGTTGCGTATGCATCCTGCTGGTGTGAGAAGGAACGCCGTGGTGATCTCTAGGCTATAGATGTCGCCGTCGAGACCCTGAAGCTAGGGATCTTCCTTCACTTCATTTGTTGATATTGTGTCTGCTATATTGCGACGAATGTCGAGGTTGTCTCTAGGTTGTCTGTGAACCATCGAGTCTTGAAACTAGGGACTTTGCCATGGCTCCATTGTTTTGACCCTGGGTCGGTTGTTGACGTTGAGTCTGCATCCTGCTGAAGTGAGAAGGAACGCCGTGGTGATCTCTAGGCTGTAGATGTTGCCGTCAAGACCTGGCTCTCTTTTTGATGGAGCCTGGTGGGAAAATGTGGTTCCCTATTTGTTTGTGCCCATGGATTGTATACAGGGATCGATGTGGACTCACCTACAGGGCATAAGTTTCATCATTTTTTTTATTTCATTCCGCGATGCTCCATCATTTCAGCTTTTTATATCGAGAAAGTCGCGATTGCCCAATCATTTCGGCTATTTTATCGCGGCGCCCAATTATTTCGGCTATTTTTTCTCTTTACTCGCTGCTTTTTATTGCGAGTTGCCCAAACATTTCGGCTGCTTTATATGCATATATTTTGCGCGCTGATTTTTATTGCAAGTTGCCCCATCATTTTGGTTATTTCATATGCATTTCTTGCTCGCTGATTTTTATTGTGAGTATGGAACTCGAGATCTGATACCAATCTTAGCATCAGCATTGCTACGACTGGAATATTGCCATGAGAGAATCATCATTTGCCGTGAAAGGACTTGGAATTTGATACCGATTTAGGCATCAACATCGCTGCAACTGGGATATTTCCAGGAGCGAATCATCATTTGCCGTGAAAGGACTTGGAATTTGATACCGATTTAGGCATCAACATCTCTACAACTGGGATATTGCCAGGAGCGAATCATCATTTGCCGTGAAAGGGCTTAGAATTTGATACCGATTTAGGCATCAGCATCGCTACAACTGGGATATTGCCAGGAGCGAATCATCATTTGTCTTTATTAATTTGAACAAAAGGTGGCCTAGCAAAGTTAGGATCCTGTTGACTAATGCTTTTTGACTTTATGAGCCGTAAGGGTCTTATAAAGGTATTTCTCCCTACGAGTCGTGAGGATCTCGTAGGTGTATTTTCTTCTTAGGAATCGTGGGGATCCCCAAGTGTGTGTTCACTTATAAGTCGTAAAGATCCCATAAGAGTATTTTCTCCTTACAAGTCGAGAGGACTTATAAGTGTCGTTCACCACATGAGGACATTCCTCGTCATTGGTGGGATTTGGTGAGGGAACGTTTATTTGTGCCCGTTGATTGTATCCAAGGGTCAATATTGGACCGCTTGTAGGGTAACTTGGGGAGTGTGATGGATTAAGAACAGGTTCAGGCCCCTGTATCTTAAGGCTTTTGAATCCTATGAGCCGTGAGGGTTTCATAGGGGACATTTTCCTTACGAGTTGTGAGGATCTCGTAAGTGTAATTTCTCCTTAGGAATCGTGGGGATCCCTAAGTGTGTTGCTCCCTTGTGAGTCATAAGGATCTCAAGCGGGTATTTTCTTTACAAGGTCGAGAGGACCTTGCAGGTGTTTCTATTTTAACGAGATTGCGCCCTTTCGGGTTTTCACAAACTCGCCAGTAGCCCTGCTGTTTTTACTTACGGAGCCCTTTCGGGTTTTCATCCGTGCCCATTTCACTAGTGGACGTACCATTTTTTGTACCCCTCTATTTGCCAACGGAACTTATAAGAGACTTCGCCACCGGGGCAGCTGTGCAGCCAGTGAGACTTGAGTTGCAATCCTCGCCGCTTGGACTTGTGGACTTGAATTCCACTGTCGCCGTGTTTGAAGCGAAGTATTTAGTTTAAGGACATCTCGGTCCATTGTTAGTTTAGGGACATCTCGTTCCATTGATAGATTAGGGACATCTCGGTCCATTGTCAGCTTAAGGACATCTTGGTCCAGTGTCAGCTTCGAGGCGAAGCTTTTCCGGATACTACTTATAGAGTCTTGACTCAGGAAGACAGCGAGCGGGCACGAGCGTCGTCATCTATCATTAACCTGAGTTGTGACTTGTTAAACATAGTATTTCTTAAGGAACCGGCCGTTTATTGGCCGAAAGGGTCTTTTGCCATGCATATCCATGAGCAAGTAGGCCCCACCTTGGTAAACCTTGTCTATGATGTATGGACCCTTATAGTTCGGCTCAAATTTCCCCCGCTTTGCACGGTTAGGGATCATAAGTCTTTTTACGACTAGCACGAGTTCGCCTTGGCGGAATGTTCTTGGCCTAGTCAGTCTTTCGTATGAGCGCGTCATCCTTGCTTTGTAAGCTTCCAGGTTTTGCTGCGCCATGAGACGAGTTTCATCGAGGGCATCGATCTCCTCAAGCCGAAGATGGGCATTTTCTTCATCCTTCAGCTCGTATCGAACTGCTACTCGTAAAGAGGGTAGCTCTATCTCCAAGGGAAGTACTGCTTCCGTGCCGAATACCAACGCGAATGGCGTTGTATTCGTGGCCGTTTTGAATGTGGTTCGATATGCCCAGAGAGCTTCATGCAGTCTCTCGTGCCAGTTCTTTTTATTTCTGAACACCGTTTTCTTTATGATTTTCGTCAAGGTCTTGTTGAAAGCCTCAGCTAGACCATTAGCCGGGGATTATACACCGAAGAGTATCGCCAATCTATATTATGTTGCTGTGTGAAGCGGCTGATCTTATGGCTTCTGTAGGTCGGCCCATTATCCGAGATGATTTGTCGCGGAGTGCCTAACCGGTAGATGACGTGTGTCCTGAAGAAATGGAGGATGTTCTCCGTCTTCACTTCTCTTAGCGGTACTGCTTCTGCCCACTTAGAGAAGTAATTGGTCATCGCTAATATAAACCGATGTCTCTTGGACGATGCTGGTTCAATGGGTCCGATTATATCGATTCCCCACATTTCAAACGGCCAGCTAGCCAACATCGGGTGTAGCGGATTTAGATGCTGGTGGATGAAGTCCCCGTGAATTTGGCACGAGTGACACCGCTTCGCATATTCGAGGCAGTCTTAAATCATCATGGGCCAGTAGTAGACCATTCTCTTGATCATCAGCTTCATCTTTGGCCCGGCCTAATGGGAACCGCAGAGCCCGTCGTAAGTTTCGTGGATGACCCTTCTTGCTTCTTCTGGTCCCAAGCACCTTAGCCACAAACTGTCGAACGATCTCTTATATAGAGTATCACCGACGAAGGCAAAAGACAGAGCTCGTTTCAAGAGCTGATGTCTTGAAGATGCGTCTTCGGGTGTTCGATGGAATTTGAAATAGTCTATGAAGACATCTCTCCAATCTTTACTCTTTTCTTCATCTTCTATTTGGCAGGCTGCTTGTTTGGTCGCTTCCTCTTCTTTAGACGTCTCCGGAGATATCTCTGCCGGCGCGAGAATCCGACGGCTTTGCACAATGATCCTTACGTCATCGAGGTTTTCGTCGGCCAGTTCTTTAACGAGGTTGGATAACGCATCTGCCTTGCTATTTTCCGCATGCGGTATGCTTTCCAGGATGTAGGAGGGGATTTTTGTCAGCAATTGCTGCACTCTTTCGTCATATTTTACCAACTCTGGCTTGCACGTCTGATAGTCGCCATTTACTTGGCTAACGACCAGCTGGGAGTCTCCATATATGAGGATGTTTTCGATTCCCATGTCAATAGCGATCTCAAGACCCACTATCAAAACTTCATATTCCGCTTCGTTGTTTGTTCTCGGCTCTGTTAAGAAAAGGGCGTAACGCATTATCCCTCCTTGCGGAGTCACAAAGATAAGGCCCACCCCATCTTTAATCATGGGGGTGTTTTGCTTTCGCTTCTTCAAGGAGGACGCTCCGTCGAAGTAGAGTTCCCATTGGACATTATTTTCCTCCGTCTTCCTTCCGATTGTGTCGAACGCGTGTCCGTCTGGTAATTCGCAATTTAAGGGAGAATCAGCTGGTATTAGATGTTCAGCGAGGAGGGCCCATTTGGCAAGCCTTCCCGTTAGTATGGCACTTGACATCAAATATTTTAGAGGATCCACTTTTGATATGAGATGGACCTCATGTGCCAAGGCATAGTTCCTGAGCTTCGTTATCGCGAAGATCAGTGTCAGGCAATGCTTTTCAATGGGGGAGTAGTTTTTTCTGCCCCTAGAAGGACTCGACTCAAATAATAGAGAGCTCTATCCTTCCCCTGGTCATTCTCCTGTACCCATAGCGCGTCTAGAGAACCTTCAAGGGTTGTTGTATACAGGATGAGGGGCTTTCCCTTGACCGGAGCGGCTAATACCGGTGGGTTCTGTAAATATTGCTTGATTTCATCCAATGCACTCTGGCATTTACGATCCCAAATGAACGGGGTCCCTTTCATTATTAGATGGCTGCAGGGGCGGCATTTGCCGGAGAGGTTAGCTATGAACCGTCGGATATACGCAAGCTTCCCTTAGAGAGACCGCAGTTGCTTGAGATTTCTTGGCGAGGGCATTTCTATAATCGCCTTGATCTTTGATGGATCTATTTCGATGCCTCGGTGTCGTACGATGAATCCTAGGAATTTTCTTAAGGAGACTCCAAACGCGCATTTCAGAGGGTTCATTTTCAGATTAAATTTCCGAAGACGCTGGAACACTATTTTCAAATGCTCCCAGTGCTCCTCGTACGATTTGCTTTTCACCATGAGGTTTTCGATATAACATTCAACAATCTCATGTATGAGGTCATCGAAGATCTTCGTCATGGCCCTCTGGTAGGTAGCGCTAACGTTCTTCAGATCGAAGGGCATTACTTTATAGCAGAATATGCCCAGCGGAGTTTGGAAGGAAGTATGCTTTCGGTCTTCGGGATGCCTCTTTATTTGATTATAGCCTGAAGATCCGTCCATGAAGGAGAAGACCTCATGGGTAGATGTGTTATCGATTATCAGCTCGGTAACAGGTACAGGAAAGTCATCCTTCGGGCAAGCTTTATTGAGGTCTCGAAAGTCCACGCAGACGCGCACCGTCCCATTTTTCTTCATCACTGGGACAATATTGGCATTCTAGTTGCGGTATTGACTTCTTGGATGAAGCCGAAGTCAATTAGATTCTTGACTTCGGCATTGATACTCATCTCAAGTTCGAGCCGCATTCTTCTTGGCACATGTTTGACTGGCTTGACGTCCGGTGATATCGTCAATTTATGCACAGCTATCTCCAGATCTAATCCCGGCATTTTGGAATAGTTCCATACGAAGAAATCTTTATACTGCATAAGCACGTCTTTTAGTGTAGCCACCTGCTCTTCAGACAGCAGCTCATTGACGAACGTTGGCCTCGGATCGTTTTTCGTCCCCAAGTCGATTTTCCTCAGATTGTCCGCTGTGGTATGTATCCCATCCTCCAGCCCTTTTGGCACCGGTGGAAATTCTGAGATCACTTCGTCATCATCTTCATTTATGAAGCACTGGGAGAGGTCATCCACATTTTCATGCTCTCTCTCCTTTGAGAATGTTATCATGTGGCAGGTACGAGCTCGTTTCTAAGCTCGTTGTTGATCCGGACTTACCCTCATATTGTAGGTTGCTTTTGGCTCATGCTTTTGTGGTGGGGCCACCTTCCAACTGTCAAATAGAGCAAACCTGTCTGCTGATACTGGTCTTCGACCCAATCTTTGAAGGTGAAGCAATCTTCAAGAGGATGTATTATTGCTAGATGGTAGGAGCAATAATCCGGATGGTGGATCTCGTTTATTTTCTCAGGATGCCGAGACTCCGGGAGCGTCCTCATTTGATGCTTCATGACAAGGTTGAATATTTTCCTTATCTTTTCTTGAGGGAAAGAGTATTTCCGACCCATCTTCTTCATAAAAGACGGGTTCCAGCTGAATTTTTCTCGATCGTGTAGCTCCTTGGATTCGCTTCGCTATTTTTGAACGTCATTCCCATTCTTGACCCTGTTGTTGCCTCTGCGTCGGACTTTTTCCTTGCCACGAGAGTGCACAGTAGGCTGAAGGGGAAGGGCATCGTAGTCTTCCCTTCCCATGGACCGCTGAATGAGACGTTGCGTCCTAACTTTCTCATAAATGGACATTTCACGGCTGTGGTCATTTCGAACCTTTTGACCCGCTTACCTTATTATCTTGTCAATCTGTTCTTCGAATAACGGACTTGGTATTCGTACGGAGGGATTTCACTCTGTTTCGATATCAGTGCTATCTGTAAATGCATTCGCTTTCCACCGGAGTTATTTATGACATGGCAACCATGGAATCGCTCCCGTTCCTTAGACCGAACGTATCCAAGCCCAGTCGTCTCTATCCTGCCGTTAGGCATCTTTCGCTGAGTCCCGGGAACGTCCCAAATCTTGTTGTAGAACTGGGCTTGACGAGCGGTTTGTTTGAAGGGTACACCTTGGAATTTTAGTAGCCTATTTAATCCCTCTGCGTAATATCTGGGCAGACGGATTAGTTGAAGCCTGTCGATGCCAAGTTTGGCACCATGCCTGACTTCATTCTCCACTTTAGTCTCTACAGATCAATAGAAGAGGATCGCCTTTTCATCTTTTCGCTTAGGAGGGACGTAGAAAGTCTGCAACTCGTGTATGCTGTATGTATCAAGCGCATCGAGTTCTTTATAATGCCACTGCGAAACCATGGTAATTTGTAAACTCTGATTAGCTTCAACGAAGGTCTGCATTGACGGGCGGACGGAGAACACTACATTGGTATCGTCCTCAAAGTCACTGCCAAAGACTAAAATAAGAGTAGATATTCCTGGCCTGCTGACTTGGGGTTGCCCTGAGAAGACTATCTCTTCATCCTCCTCGGTATCGCTCCTAAAGATCGGGATAGTGGCAACGGCTTTTTGTTTATTCTCCGGTTTGTGACATCTTTCCATGTCTTCGAAGTCTGGTAAGAAGTACTTAGCGTTTTCATATTTGCGGACTTCATTTACGGAGAATGGGTTTAGCTCCCCTGTAACTGTGTACTCGAGGCTGTCTTTAAAGTACTTCATACACTGATGTTGTGTAGAAGGGATGATGTTGTACTCGTGTAACCAAGGCCGGCCGAGCAGAGCGTTATAACAAGTCTTTGCATCAATGACATGAAATTTGATTTCAGTGATGAGCATCCCAAAGCGTAATGTCAATATCACGGACCCAAGCGTCTGTGATGACTGCAAGTCGAACTCGGAGATGGTAATTTTGTCCCGAGCCAGGTGCTAAACATTCATGCAGATCTCCTTCAACACCTTCACATTGAGAAGGTTGACAGAGGACCCGTTGTCGACCAGGATCTTCCCTATCTTAATATCGTGGCAGTACCCAGTGACATATAGTGGACGGTTGTGCTCGCACGTTCCGAGGAGGAGATCTTCATCACCGAATGTGATGTCAGCTGTATAAATCTCTGCCAGCTCGTCCTTCATCTTTCTTCCGTAAAGAAAGCTTGGAAATGATCAGGCTCTTGCAGTGCCTTAATTAGAAAATCTCGTGCCTCTTTGAACAGGATGAGAGCATCCAGTATGCTCAGTTGCGAGGGTATCTTCCTCAGATGTGCCAGGACATTATAATCCACCTTGTTTTTCTTAGACGGATCCTTGGCCGCGAGCTCTTTGACGACTCTATCATTGAGGGCAATTTCCTAAGGGACTTTTTCCCTCCCCTTGTCTCTTTTGTTCGAACCTTTGTTTGTAGGCCCATGGTTCTTTTCAGGCAACGTACGGTTACGCAGCTGAATGTTTTCGCAGTTCATCGCCTCTTCTTCTTTTCCAGAGGTGGATTCTTTGAAGAGAGGGCCGGGGGTTATTTCTTCCTCAGAATCGCTCCCGAATGTGAGAACTTGAATTTTCCCTTTTGTCGCACCGGTATCAACCATATAACAGTTGCCAGTCATTTTTTCGTGCTCATCTATCGCACTTTTTCGCTGTCGACGAGCTTCACGCTTCATCCTCTTGAATTGTTGTCGGTGGGCAACATATCCCTACCACCATTTCTTGAAGGCACTACACTCTTCGATGGGGTGTATAAACCTCCGATGGTATAAGCAGTAGCTCGGATGTATATCCGCTTCATCGAGGCACGTACTCCCGGGAGTATTTCTTTTGAAAGGAGGTAGCTTCATTCCCGTTGACAGGGCTTTGGCGAACCGTTTTCCCATCTTAAACCTGCTTTTATCTGCTGCGGGTATGCATTGATCTGGTTGGAGTACTTTGTGACTCTTCCTCGCCACAGCTTCTCCATCCTGACACCGACGCTTGGCCTTTTCGTATATGGCCGTTTCACGCTCTCGGTTAGCTTTGCTCTTTTGAAGGGTTTCGTTCAGCAGCCCGTCAATCAGGTCGTCTGACGGTTCCAGGGATCTTGGCACCGATCTTGCCCCTAATTTCTTCGCGTTGCCCTCCGACGCCGAGGGAGTTTCTTCGTCTTTTAACAATGAGTGAGAAACCATGTAGCAACTCACTACATAATCCTCAGATTCTTCCGACGAGTTGTTCCCCTCATCATTGTCGCTGTCTCCGTTCTCAAAGATATGGTTGAGAAACTCTTCAAGAGTAACAGGGGTCTGCACCTTCTGGTTGTACTCTTTTAGCACGTCAATGTACTTTTGCAGGTCCGTACGCTCGTTATCAGACTGTATGGGCTTCTTGGTCTTCTTCTTTTTCTTCGAAGACTTTGAAGGCTTGACCTGGGTGTTTTGCCCATTGTTACCAGCTTTCGGTGTTGAGCACGGTTTAAGCATCCCCTCAATGATCTCGGGCTCTAGCGGGCTTTTCCACCTGATTGCTGGGCATGCTTGAAGATCTTTCAGCATTCTTTTAGTTTTAGCCGAAAGGACAACTTCCCACGGAGCTTCCTCTACAAGTGAGCACGATGCCCCCGGCGTATCCACCTTTTTAGGAGCGTGCTGCTGTGGCAGGTTTACCTTCCAGTTTTCGGATTGCGTGAACTTGCCTTTTTGGTACTGGTCCTCAACCCAGTTTTTGAAGACGTAGAAATATTCGATTGGGTGGCCCATTAATCTGTGCTAGGGGCAGTAGTTGGGACTGTTGACGTCACCAGGCTGCAGAGGGTGTCTCGGATCCGGCAGAGTGATGAGCCTGTTGCGCACCGCCAGTTAGAACAGTCTCCTCATTTTATCCCGGGAAAATGAGTAAGGATGTCTCAACTTCTCTTCGAGAGATCGGCTTGTGTTGCTTTAGTGAGCAACCGGTTTCGAATCACTTGGTTGTTGTTGAGCGTTGACAACGAAGGTCACTTTCCCTTTGCCCTTTTCATTCCAGAGATCCGTTTTTGAAGAGGACGGCCTATGGCCTAGGTCCATTTGGGCCAGCTTGTCAATCAAGGCCTGGAAGGTGGTTGGCTTAAAGAACATCATAAATTGGGATATAGTTTCCTGAGGATCAAGGGTCCCCACGAACATGTCCACGGCAGGAGCTTCTTCTATGCGCTGTTCGCATTTTGACCATAGGTTCCGCCATCGAATTGCATATTGAACTAAAGTCTCTCCTGGCTTCACCCTGGCATTGATTAATGCCGCGATTGGGGTGCGTTCGCTTGCGCTTGCGAAATGCGGCGTGAATAGTAGCTCCATTTCTGTAAATGTCTTGATGGAGTCATTTGGAAGCTCCGAGTACCATTCAAATGCTGTCTCCGCCAAGCTGCCGAAGAACTGGTGAAGCAGCAGTTTGTCGTCGCTTCCAGTATTGCCGCATAGAGCTCTAAACTGAGCGACATACTGATGGGGATTGCCTGTCCCCTTATACACATGGAATTTAGGGATCGTATATCCCGGCTGGTACTTGATTTTATCGTACCAGCCTCGATAAGGTCGACCAGTTCTGACGACTTGGCAAGCCGCTTCGCTTGCCTGATGAGCTCGTATTTGTTGAGCTTTGTAGTCGTTAAGGGCAGCCTTGGAGATCGTTTCTTCCTTGGCTGCTGAGAAAGCCGGTGGAGGATTTGACGTTTCCCCTCTGTCGTCTTCGATAATTATCGGAGGGTCTTCGGCTGGAGGTTCCGGCTAGATCATTATCCCAACCATGTCTTGGAACAGAAGCGCCATCTGCTTTATATTAGCAGCATATTCCACGGCCTCTTTATCCTCTCTTTCTAGCACCCTCCGCAGGAACTCGGTGTCGGTTTCCTGTTCCCGGCGCTATTCAGACGATGCTTCCGGACTTTCTTTTTGCCCAGTGAGTGTTGACATCTTCATTAGCATCTCTTGGAGCTTTTGCTGCTGCTCTTGAGCTTTTGTCACAGACCGTGTGAGTGGTCGATGACCCATAGAAATACGGCTTTTCTCTTTTCCGGAAACCATGTACACCGTGTGTACTACCATGCCACCAGACTTAGGGTGTTTGGGTCCACTGCTTTTGAAATTTACTGCATGCATAGGGATCTTCTCCGGCCATCTCTTCTTATGGGAGGTCTAAGTTGAGGGGGCCGTTGCAGAAGGCCCCTATGTGGACGAGGCCTTCCATTGTATGGCGGAGGGGTGGTCATCCTCCTGCCGAGCCTTCTTTTTCTCTAGTCGACGAGAGTAATTTTTGTCAATTACAGAGTCTTGGAATTTCTGCCAGACCCTGTGGATTTTGGAGGACATCCACTGAGGAGGCTGCTCCGGTTTTGCTTGTGTTGTGTTTTCAACAGGCAGAGGAGACTTTTTTAGTACAGCGGTTGAAGAGTTCTTGCGCACCCTCCTGAGCAGCTCGAAGCTGTTCCTAGTTAGAACAAAAGCGTTAATTTTCACTATTGGAGCTGGTGGGGTAAGTCCAGATTGGGAAATGCCCCAGCTTTCCTCACTCGGCACCAGTGGCGATATCGAGCACGTCTTGCATACGGGTGTAACGACCCCAATATTACTATACCATCGTGTTTTCTTTCTTTAGTAAAATATTGTATTTATTTATTCATAGTATTTTCCGTATATTTTGTTTTCTATTATATATATATATATATTATTTTATTATTCCATCTATTTTTTTCCCAAACATAATTCTTTAAATTAAATCTTAACCTATTTCAAATTAAACGCAAGACCTGACCCAGCCCATAACCCAAATCCAATTTCAATTTCATTTTCTTTTATAAAACTATGAGCCCAAAATCCCACTTTCTTTCCAAGCAACAACATATATTTAATTCTAATTAAATATGTACATGAACAACCTTGTAGCTCATTGGTTAAGTTTTTGCATTATTATTCCATAGATCACATGTTCAAATCCCCATTCTTGCAATTATTTTTTTTATCAATTTTTTTATTCTTCTCATAACTTACAAATGAGACCTTTCATTTCCAAAATGAATGGTGACATTTCATTTCTCTTTTAATTCCCATGTTGAATGCATATATTATTATAGATAATTCACCATTACACCATCTTTATTTTTCCTCCTCTTTCTTTTTCTTCCTCACATTTTTGTATCTCTCTCTTCTCCCTCTTCACCTAGAGTTCTAGAAGAAGAACACAAAGAAGTTTTCAAGAAGGTCTCGCTAGTAACGCGAGGCTATCGGCGGATAGACAAGTCCGGTGACAATACCTGCTTGTGTATGTAAGTCTCTTCTCTCTCCCTCGCTCCATCTCTTTATTCTCCTCTTGTCATACCTCGTGAACCCCCTATTCTTTTCATACCTTAATCCGTAAGAGAAGATAAATATAAACATATACATATATATATATAAGTCTATATATATATGGTTCTATATGTTTAATAATACCTTATTGCCTCTTGTCCAAATCAAAATGTTTTCAATTCTTTGTTCATGATTATGAATGTTTATTACGAGTTGTGAGAACATAAATTTCATACCACAATATATCTATAATGTCTCATGAAATCGGTTTGCTTATTAAAAGAAAAGGAGAAGCTTGCATAAAAAAATACTAGTTAATCTTTTTGCCGATTTTAGCATACATATCAATACATTTACCTTTAAAATAAATTTTAGAAATTAATTTTTACTTATGGAAATTTCAGGTAATTTACATATGATAAAATATATTTTTCTGTACACGTTGTAAAAATTTTAGATTGAATCGCTTAACGGTTTAGAAATTATATCGTTTTTATTCATTGTTCGTAAAACAGAAAACTACAGTTATCGGTCAACTTCTAGGACACATAACTTAGTATATCGGTATCCAAATTGAGCAAATTCAGGTGTTTTTGATATCTACATCGAAAGATATAGATTTTCTTAGTTTTAATTTTTTACTGAAAACTAACGTAAGATAAATAAAACTGCATTACAATATTAAGCAACGGATCTGGACAGAATATGTCCTGATTCGCACACTATTTTTAAATTAGACATAACTCAAACTCCCGATGTCCGTTCATGATAAAATTTAGATTTGTAGATGCAAAATTGATAGAACTATAATTTTATGTATACTATATTACTTAGAAATGCATGAAACAACCCAATATAGGCTTTGCAATATAACATATAGTTGCTGTCCAGAAATCTGAATTTCGGTTTTAAACGCTGATATTAAAATGATCATAACTAGAGCTTCAGAAATCCAAATCGCGCAAATTGTGGTGTTTTGGATAAGTACATAGAAATAACTACAATTTTTGAATATATTTCTTAACCTGAAACCTAATGGAAATTGACCGAAACTATGTTTTAAAAATATGTGACGGTGCCGAATAGATTCTGATCCGTTTTGCGCGACGATATGAAAACATATATATCTCCCAAACCGATAGTCGTATTTAGGTAAAACTAAAACTCACGCATGAAAAACACTTAGAGCAATATTATTGTTTATATTTCCGCATTCGTTCGACTTGATTAATTGGTCGTACATAATAATTCTTTACAGCATTGTTTATGGTAGTTACTTGAATAATATACTTGACTCATTTCATACTATTCGAACATGTATACATATTTATCTTGATCATTAAATTGTTGTATGTACATAAAGACGATAATTAAATATTTGAATTGTATTTTGAAAACTATACAAAATTATTTTTACATCCCCACAAGTTTTATAAATTACAATAAGAACCCTAGTAAATATAGGTTTAAGCGGACCAGTCTCTTGAGCCTCAGAGAGACGGAGATATCGGCGCTTGCCTATTTAAGGTAGACAACTTAACAAACAGTGTTATCAACACGGTAATCATTTTTGAAAAAGACACAAATCCTGCCGCCCATGTGCAGCGGTTACCGATAACATCAAAACCTAATTCAGAACTTCAATTTCTTTTCTAATTGTTCTGACTCAGACTGAGTCTCATTATAATAATCTGACTTGAATATGATTCAAGTACAATCTACAATATTACAATTCAATATGAATCCATGAATCCATATAATCAATCGGATCAAACTATTCAATCTATATTGACCGAACCGAACCATGGATATACTTCCATTTACATGATCCTCAGTTACATCCATGATTCTCCAGTTACATCCATTTACTGATATCATGGTTTCGGCAAGTCATCCAATTATACAATCTATATTACAAGACAATACAAGTTGCAATACAATATAAACAATACAATCAAGTCATCGCGGGGTTTAAGGGGTAGATTGGTATGGAAGGTGTTAAAAGTGGCACGAGACTGCAAGATTTAAGACACCTAGTCTGAATACAATCGTCGTTGTTCCGGGCATTCTAACGGAGCCTTGTACTTCCAGTTGCCTTTAGTCTCTGGCATATAGAGACTCCTCTCGTATACATTGGCATCCTTCTGTACTAAGCTATAAACAACAACGTTAATACTAAATACAATATTATAACAATATAATACAACTTTAAAAGTTACACACTCTCTCTCTGTCTATTCTACTTCTCCCTTATCTTTGGGACTTACCGAGCGATTGTTCGTTGACGACATTCCTTTTATTTCTTCTTTGGAATGTTACCAGGTGATCTGAACACTCAGGAGATCGAGCCCACCAGCGAGGACTTGGATCAGCTAGCCTACGACCCAGAGCTTTAGATTCATTGTACACATTTCATTTCAGTACTTTTCATTTCTGTTATGCCACTGTTTAGGCATTGCTTTCATTCAGATGTATTTACTTTTCCATTCATTGTACAAAAGAATGTTAATAAATAAAGTTGCTATTTCATTACAATTGTCTCTTGTGTACATTTTCTTTTATATTTCCTAGTTATGCTTAGCGTATTTATTTCAGAGTAAATACGTAGCGGCCAGTCGCGCTCTCTGCCTAGACACCGGGAAGCGGGGCGTGACAACGGGATTGCCTCAGTTGTGGGAGTGGCTTCCTCATGCCCCCTGCTTTGGTGAAGGGCTACAGCTGGTGTCATCCTGTCGAAGACTGTGACATTTCAGAAATATAAAATATTATTTTTGGAAATTTAATAATAAATAATATATTTCGCGAAAACTATTCGATTTGCAAATAGGAGTTTTTCGTAAAATGGTATAAATATATACAAATATTTGGAAGTTTATCGGAGATTAAAATAATTTATTTATTATAATGATATTTATCAGATTTTGGTCAAATCCGTGTTTTTACTTTTTTTCATGACTAGTGCACCATGTCATGTGCATATTGTTATTCTGTTTGTGACTTGTAAGATAAAGAAATAAAGATAAAGGAAAAGGAAATGAAAAGGGAAAGGAAAAGAAAGGAAAAGAAAAGAAAAACAAAGAGTTTGTGTGTGAAAGGAGTTAAGAATGAAAAACAAAAGAGAAAGAAAGAGATATTTGTCAGACAGTGAGTGTAGGGGGGATATTTGTGAGTGAGAGAGTGAGTATAAGAGAGAGAGGGAGAGACTTGGCTGCCCTATTCTCCATTGTTTCTTCATTTCCTCTCATCTCCTTCAACCCTCTCAACCTCCATGCATCACCTCCAATCCCTTCTCAAAACCTCATGCCACCTTCATTAAAAACATGCACAAACATATTCTAAACCCTTAGAACCGATCAAGTTTGGATTTTGAAGACTTTGGGCAACTCAAAAATTTTCCTAAGTTGCCAAATGAGGTAATCTCTTCACTTTAGATTAGTATTCGTGTTATATATCCTAGTTTAGTTAGAATTTGATTTAATTAGGTTATATGATCTTAGAAAATTACAAGAAGTTGTTAAGAGGTTGATTGAGGTGTAATGAGTGTTTATAAGATCTTAGAGAATGATTCCCTGACCTGGAAATGAGTTTAGAACCCGATACACGAACTTAGAAATTGTTCCGTATCAGTTTTGTGGAGGTTGTTAGCCTACAGGATATCTGGAGCAACTTGGGTTATTTCTAAGAAAATTAAACAAGTCTATTGACCTAGATAGACCACTAGAAGACCACCACCAAAACACGAACCCGTTTCACCCTACTTCGACCTGCGAGGCCGGATTTTATGATGTTCTCGCTGGACCCTCCATTGGCTTTGGTGATGTGGTTTTGCCTGTAGCTCACTTACCCTACAACCTATCCCCTGTACTTACTTGTTTAGTTCCCATTTATCTGAGCTAAAATCTGGGAGTTGTTTGCGAGTGCTTAGGCTAATGTTTTCTGATATGTGAATTCTTGGTTTTATATTTGAGATTTGAATTGGTCGTTGGATATTTGTACGTCAACGACGATGGTTGTTTGGTTGTTTTTGCATGCGTAAGCTAGTTCTGAGGAAGAGAAGAAAGATGAATAAGATGCGATTTGCCACTAAAAAGAAACGAAAGGCGTTTTCTGGTCCCCCCTTCGCCGGGGATATAGGTTCTAATCTATAAGCAATCCGTATGCCGTATCGGTTTTCGGATATTGGTTTTAATAGAATTGCGATTGTGTATTGATTGTAGGTACCTTCGCGTGGACTTCCGAGACGACGAAGCACATTGACTTCGGCTAAGCGAGGAGTTTAGCAGGTGAGTAGATTTATATCTACGGGGGAAGTTGGGTGGATGGCGTCTAGCACCCCTGCAACCATTGATATGGAAGATTGTGATATAAATTATAATCAAATAAAAGATATGCTATAACCTTATTATAGGATTTAGTAAGATTTAGTAAGATATGATATGATAAAAGTTGACACTAATGAATATGATATATGTATATAAGATAACATGATGTGGAATATTGAGATGATAGATATAGATGACTCGGATTGATATATGAGAATATGAAATGAGAAGTGAATCATGATAAGTATGAATTAAAAGATAACAAGTATGGGTTGATAATGATAGGATATGAGATCGGGATCGATAAACACAACACGAGATTGAGATTGAGGTATTGTGAAATTTATAAGATATAACGTTTATACAAATGTGATTTGAGGTATATGTGTGTGTGTGTGTGTGTGTGTGTATGAGTATAATGAGTAATATGCCGTACGAGACTTCAGATCCGTACCCTCATTATTGTATAGGTCGATAGATTCCCTATTCTGTTTGATAACCCCGTACGATGGATTACCGTACGCGATGAGATGTACCGGATGATTGATCCGCGCTAGTGATTTGAGAATGATGATCGATGATTATTGTCATATCGGATGTTATGAGGCGGGATCGCCGATATAAAGATTGCCACCTGAACCATACTTATTTTCAAAATGACGATGTGTATCGTTTAAGAAGTGATCGTATGATTCTTGTGTAGGTAGATATATCTATTTATTGTTCATGTTGTGTATGATATTATCTCTCGTGATGTACATACTACGTACCGGTATTTAATGCTATATGATATCAATTGTTAGTACACCTGCACAATTAACGTTGATATGCATGTTACACATACACAGATTTGCCGGCTCACACACATTCTTCATTGGTAATTGCCATGTCACTTATACAGTAGAATTGTCGTGCCATTTACACAGGAGAACGGCTCTATCATGATATTAATCTTAAATGTAAAAGTACATTCATTGTTCAGTACTATCACTTGACATGCTTACATGATATACCCGATATGCTCATATTACTACTGTATGTTGCATACATCGTACCTTATGGTTATATGCTTGCATGATATACCCGATATGCTCATATTACTACTGTATGTTGCATACATTGTACTTTTTGGTTATATGCATTGAGATACTGTTTTTATGAGATCTCTAGATTTGAGAACCTCGGTTTAATTTCAAAGGAAAATGTGTATTGTTTTAAAAACGCGGTTTCTCTTGATATGATATTTAGAGGTGTCCACCATGAGTTTTCTCGGTTCTGAGCAATGAGTATACCCGATTCGAGGAGCGGTAGGCACCGTCTGTGGGTACATGGTGGACCCAGTGAGATATCCCGGGGCAAGAAGACTCGTATTGTTAGGCGGTGAGCCTGGCAGGGGAGCACTACATACCGGTGATTGTATAGAACTCGGCGGATATCCGAAGGATACCGTTTTGGAGTTATGATATGAGATGGATATGAAGACCGATCTGAGGATGCGACGCCTGAGATGAGATAGATATGAGGGCCAATATGAGTATGCGGCGCCTGAGATATGAGGATTTACGTGTCGATACTGGACACGAGTTTTTATGATGTTTCGAGTGTCGGTGTTGGACACTCAGGTTCCATGATTTTGATGTGTCGTTGATGGACACACGTGGTTGATATCCTCATATATTTATATACATACATGTTTTCATGATATTCGAGTGTCAGTGTGGGACACTCAGGTTCCATGATATTGTTTTGTGTCGTTGATGGACACGTAGATGATATCCATATGCATAATGGCATATGATGTCGGATGTATATTTATATATGACATTGCATTGACTCGATTGTTGACATATATGCATTTGTGGTCACCCTAGATATCATAGTATTACTTTCAGAATATAGTGACCTAGGAAATCGTTGTTTTATTCGATTTCTACTTGCTGATGTTTTCTACTCACGAGTTGGCAACTCACCCCCATTGTGCCACAGTTCTTGCAGGTTTGACCGCTTGGGATCAGTTGCGGTATTGCTGGCACACAGCTTCATCCAGGGTGTTTGCTTTGGTAGGTGGGACACATGTTGGATCGTGCCCACTCTCGTACTGTTATATTCCATTGTATCTAGATAAACTCCATCAGATCAATCAAATCAGGGACTAGAAATTGTATATTAGTAGACCTAGTTATACTTGGGTTTTGTGGGAGACTTATAGCGATGGGGTTATGATCGCTTTCTTGAGTTTTGATGTCTTGCCTCTTTATTTGTTCTTTCTGGGTTGTTTCTTCACTGTTGGGCGTCGTATATATGTTATTGCGTGGTTGTGATTCCGCCAGTTGGTGAAGAGATAGCTCCTACTTGGGGATGCCTATATATTATTGTATATATATGTTTGGATCAAAATATACGAAGGAGGTGCTGCCCAAATTTTTAAAGACGAAACATGTTTTCAACTCTAGTATAATCCACTTGCATTATCATGTTTCATTAGCTATGCATTTTAAGAAAAACATAATTTATTATACCTTTATTTCAAAACGGCACCCCCACTATTTTCCGCAAAAAGGTTTAGATTTTCTGGGCTTCGGCTTACTTGATTTACGTCACGCCTTTAGACGTTGCGTAATTTAAATGCCGGTCACGTACTAAATTACGGATCGTGATAAAGACTGACGTCCGTTGGGAGGGGACGGTCAATCTTTCGAAGGCCGGCTTTTTGGTAGGGGAAGCATTTTTGACGACTTCACCCGTAGCAGGAGTTGGAACGGCCAGTCTTGCGAAAACCGATCTTTTAGCAGGAGAAGCATCTTTGACGACTTCATCTGCCGGAACCGGAATGGCTATCTGCTTCGGGATAACCGCTTCAGGTATTACGAGCCTCTTTGCAGGCCCACTGGAGCTTTATCTCAGTCTGTTAAAGACTGAGGTAGGAGACTTGGACGACCCGTTGAGAGGGGCCGCGGTGGTTGCAAGCCGATTGAAGACTGACTTCTTCGGAGCTTCCTGTGATGGCACCGGAGCGCTGAAGCTTGCTGGTGGGATCATTATCCTAAAGAACAATCCAGCGGTGGCCTGAGTCACCTGCTCCACTAGCATTGCAAAGATGGAGGCCGCCTGGGGCCCATAAGTCGCTCCTCCGGCGGGGATGGAATGGGAGTTGCTGTTGCAGTTGGTGCAGCTGGAAGCCATCGATGTTATCTTCTACATAGGAGCAAGACGCCAAATCTTAGTACCTTGAATCTAAGGGCAACCATATTAAACCATTATTTTTTTGTGAACACGACATACGAAGTGTGGAGTGGAAAGCGGAAAAGGTCCCACCGGGCGTGCCAGAATCTGTTTTCCGCAGAAAACAGAGACGAAACCGGATGTTTACCGCCAAAAACGGGAGACGGAACCGCGTAGGTCATCTTGCCTGAATTTAGGGACAGATGCTATTTGGATTTATCTGTCCATCTCTCCGAAGATACCAGGTTGATTTATGGCACCCTATATCGGAGGTTTGGACGGATGCGGCCGTTGTAGCAGATTTCGTCAGATTCCCCCTAATTTCTTACGGGATTTTGATTGTGGAGACGCTCTTCCCTGAAGGCGCAAGCCCCTGCAATTAATTATGTTACCGTATAGCGATAACCATTTTCTCCAGCTCCAGAAGGTCACTTCGTTTCGTGTGTGTTTGTTTTATTTTTGGTTGCCCATGGATTGTATACGGAGACTAATTTATTTGTCGCCCGTAGGGCATGGATTAGTCCAAATCCATATATTCTTAGATTTGGGTTTGGGTTGGTTTAAGGATCGTTAATCTCGTTTGAGATTAAGATTTTAGACTAAGATCCAACAAAAGAACATTTGGACTCTATTGCTTTAGTTTAAGGAAGTTACGGTCCATCGTTAGTTTAAGGACGTTTCGGTCCATAGCTAGTTTAAGGACGTTGCGGTCCGTTGTAGTTTAAGGACGTTACGGTCCGTTGTAATTTAAGAATGTTGTGGTCCGTTAGGATGTGCTCATCGATTTGGGGGTGCACCAAGAGTTGTTGGTTGTCGGGACCCTCTACCTCTCTGAAGACGTTTAAGAATTACAACGACATATATCAGAGGTGTAGAGAGATATACCATTGAACCAAATTCCAAATTGAGGGGAGAGATCATGGTGGACCATCTAAGAATCATTAGTCATTTTCGGGAGACTAGGATTAACTTAGGAGATGTGTGATGGACATCGTTCTGATCAATTAGTTTGGGAAGTCATAGGCATAGAGACTCTGTTTATTTGGAGATCCAAAATATTTTAATCCCAGGAAGACTTAGCCAAATTGGGGCTGAAGTTGGCTTTTTATAGTTTTAAACACCAATATATGCTCGGTGCTTACGCGCTCTCACGTGATTCTCTACAGCAGTGTTAAACACCGAAATTTATGGCGCTCACATGTGGCACGCGAGGCACCTAAAAGTTGGTGCTGTACCTTTAGGTTCAATCCCCGTCTATATATGCAAGTGTTAAACACTTAAGTCTTATGGCCATCACGTGTGGACATGTGAGGCGCCCCAGAGTTGGGCACTGCTTCTTTGGGTTTATTGCATCTTCTTTTATTAAGTGCTAAGCACTTAGCTCATATGGTGCTCACGTGCGAACACGTGAGGTGCTCAAAATGTGAGCGCTGTCTTTAGATTTTTCCCCTTTTCAATTTAAGCAACTGTTTGGGGGTCACGTGAGAACACATGAATCGATCTCAGTCATTCCTTTTTGTTCATCATAGGTGCTCACGTGGGAACACGTGACCAGTCTTTTTTTTATATGCATAGAAATTTTGATCTGAGTTTTAAGAATTTCTGGTCCCTTTTCTTTATAAGAATTAAATTCTTTTGCAGGGTTAAACCCTAGTTTTATCAGAGGAATTAAATTCCTGTATACTTTTGGAAGAATTAAATTCTTTGAATTTAGTTCTTTCCCCTACGTTTTGAATCTGCATAACAAAATCTCCCCGATGAGAATTAAATTCTCAACTTGTGGGGAGATCTGCTTCTGCAGACCTCGACCAGAGGAAGAACTAAGTTCTATTTTGAAAGGTTAAACCCTTGGAGAGAAAATAATCTCTGTACTTTCTTCTTAGTTAGGATTTTTGTTTAAAAAGGGGATTTTCTTCCTCTAGAGAATTCAATTCTCTTTTTCTCTTTTTCTTTTGTTTCTCAAAACTTATGGGAGGGTCTCCTCTGTAAGACTTGAAGTCTTGGGTCCTTTATATAGTAAAAGCAAGTTTGTTGATTTAGTTAAAGAAATCTCACATTGAGAGATCTTAATTGATTTGGGGATTTTATTCACCGTTGGATTTTTGATCAAAAGACTTCTGTTTTATAGAAGATATTTTTCTTGTTTTTAACAAGATTAGGGAAATATTTTCCCATACAGAATCTTTCTGTATATAGGTGATTTTTAATCACCATTGGATTTTTTAATCCAACGGTACTCTTTTTTACAGAGAGTAATCTTTCTTATTTAGAAAGATTTATGGAAATATTTTCCAAATAGGGTTTTGATCCTCTTTATTTAGAATTTAATTCTATCAGCTTGGAAGGTATTTAAGACCACTCACGTGTAGCACGTGACCCCCACTAAATTAAACTTGTTTGCTTATACGCAACAGCCTAATAGGGCATCACGTGCTAACACGTGATCTTCTCTGGTCTGCTATTTGTTTTAATATGGCGCATATATACTTTGTATATAGATACTCATGTGATTTCACGTGAGGCTCAATTTCAGCCTGTCAATTGTTAAGCGCGGCACCTATAATCTTTGTATCTAGACGCTCACGTGTGAGCACGTGATGCTCTACTAATGGGAAATTTTCCCATTACTTTTTCTCTCTTTCTTTTCTTTTCTTTCTCTTTTTTTATAAGGGAACAATAGGTTGTAGGAACAAGCTTGGTTCATGATCTCCTTGATAAAAAATGATCCACCTTGAGTCCTCCAACTTTGGCTTCAATTTCTCAACTTGAAATAACTTAGATCTTGTAAGTGCTAAACTTAAGAATTAAGAGATATAGTCATTTCTTTTACTAATTCTTTTATCTTACTTTTATTTTTCTTTTCTTTTTCTCTTTATTTTTAGGAGGTGAAGAAGAAGCAGTGAGCTCTTGAAAGAGAGAGAAAATGAGAGCGAGAAATGAAAAATTGCTTAAAGAAAAATATTAGATTATCATCTCATATACACTCTCCTCCCTCTCTCATCCAAGTGTCCATCCCTTTCTCTCCCCTCCACATGTCAAACCAAACTAGCGTGGGTGTGTACTTAGACTCATGTGTTCTTCACATTCATAAAGAGAACATAAATGGAAAAAGGATAATGATAATGATAATATATGTGTGTGTAACATTACATGTGTGTGTGTGTGAGAGAGAGAGAGAGAAAATACATAAATTAGACATAAATAAATAGTCACAAAATACTAGTAAATATGTATATCCAATACACGTATTAATATATTAAATCAATACGTGATTTAATATCCGTCTTTCCAAAAGACCGGCTAGTATTTCCAAAGGTCTGATTACCGTCAGTGTATCCAATACATTTGTTTTAATCGAACTCCTACGCGTACCCAGTACGGCAAAAGACGGGAAACCCTCGGTGTAGGATTCTAAAGACTCGACAATACGCCAGCAGTGAGTTACTATATGACATCTAAAACTCACAAGCACGTCAGTGGCATTAGCTGTACGTAATGGCTACGCATGTATCTGTCGAAAAGAATATCGATCAGAAAACTCGTTCGAACCCCTACTGAGTTTATAAGTAACAATCACCATATAGTCCGGTCTGTTCGTCTTAAAGTATCGCATACCGGGTCTAGGGGTTGGACGACGTCAAACCCCTAATAACCCGATAAGTCGTGTCGATATCAAGCAAAATACCATTCGAGAAACTACCGATCATCATATCAGTAAATCTCATCTTTCCTGACCAGGGACTCATGGTATTAACTAACTGTATATAGAGCGACATCGACTCTCTATACCGGGAGAGACGAATCCCTTCTATCACTCAATGCCTCTAAGTGCTTCGGGACTGCACCCAACTACTACCTGTTTGTAAGACTCTTTAAAGCCGTGGTAGGGTAGTAATCTAAGTACAGTGGGAACACACTTGAGACGAATGATGATATCAGGTCGACAGACTACCCTATACTCATGTCAGTAAAGAACAGCTACCTGACGTTAAGTATAGTACCAACTAGCTGTTCCTGGCGATTCCGTCCCGTGTAACTCATAACCCAATGAGCACTTATATACAATCTTTCGTGTCAGACACCAATGGTTGTGAGACCGACCATCGCTCCTCATCGGGATTAAGAAACGTATGTACTAGTCTACTCTGGAATATCGATGTCCAGTCTCGATACTCTCACGATTATGGACATTTAACGATGTGCTTATGGACTAGACGGTTCCCATAAGTATGATCGTCATCATAATACTAGTGGTCAAGCAAAGATCCTATGAGTTTTATAATTATGTATTAGCAACATGTAATAACAAGTAATACGTATACACATGAATGATAAAGACAAACCAGATAGCATACTATCATCTCGAGCAAGACTGTTCTAGCTGTATAGGTCCTCTCTCAATTATCATAATCGCCTGCCTGCAATTACAATAATTGCCTTGAGGGCACTATATCCAACAGAACGTACATAGATTTGAATGTGCAGGTGATTGAGAAGCTGCATGGCCATGTTTGAAGAATGTGGAATTTATTACACTTTTTAAGGGCAGAACGCCTAATCCTCAAGGACTATATATAACTATAAAATAGATCGAAGAATAGTCCATCTCTCCGGTATTATAAAACTTGTATCACATTTATGTTTTAATCTATAGAATAACATGAATATATATATATATATATATATATATATATATATATATATATATGTCCTCTCGGAGTAGATTGTAAATCCTTCGGTGCAAGATAACTCTTTTCGTTTCGAGGGCGTGGGGTATAGGTAGAGTCTTCACCAGAGTAGAGTATGAATCCCTTGCCGGTGGGGCTTTGTTGACGTCGATCGACATTAGCATCCTGATTCTGCTCTGGGTATACAACACTATGAATCTTTACATTCAAGGTTCAGCTAAGGTGAGAAGAGGATGCTACAGCTTGAGAGTTCATGCATGGCTTGCACGATACGAATCCCTGCAAGCCGAGCCCCCTACAATGCAAATCTCTGAAGGACTTTACAAATATCAACCGACACCTTGTCATATTGTAGTTTTGCACATGCACCAGTGGCGTGACTCTTCGTAGGGAGCCTAGATGTCTAATTCGGCCTTTAGGCCTGTGTCTTTATATAACTTGTGCTTGAATGTAAAAAACAGCATTCGGACCAACATATGTACATTGAAATATATATGTCCTGCAAACGCGTCCTATATATAGATGTAGAAGACAAATGTTAAAAAGCCAATGTACATATGGATGACGTCCATGATTTGAATGTAAGATGTGGGTTCCCTATCCAATTACAACCAAAAAAAAAAACGACGGCTTTCTTCTTGCATCATCTTTTAATTATTTATGTTTACAAGATTAATTAATATTTATTTCAACTGTTGTTTTAAACATGAAAGCTTCTAGTCCACTGGTAATTAAGGAAAGAGGCCATAGAAAGGAATTTCTTTCTATGGTATCGAAAAAATACATTCTTCCTTATTTTTTCTAACGGCGGCATCCATTATCTTCATCGTTATCATCTAAGAAGTGGGTACACCAAATTTCATGTGATTTACAACTTTTTCACCGTTGATTTAGTGGGTTCAAAATTAACGGTTTACCGACGGTAGAACTTTTTACATTGCTAGATCAACGGTGAAATAGTTGTAGAATCACATGAAATTTGGTGTACCAACATCTTAGATGATAACGATGAAGATGGTGGGTACCGATCGACAGAAAAAATGAGGGAGAGTGTATTTTTTCGACGCCATAAGAAGAAATTCCCGCCAATGGCATCTTTCCTCCATTATTCTCATATATATATATAGAGAGAGGGGGGGTTAATGGATGAAAGAGGCCATAGAAGGGAATTTCCTCCTATGGCGTCGAAAAAATACACCCTCCCTCATTTTTTCCAATGATCGGCATCCATCATCTTCATCGTTATCATCTAAGACGTGGGTACACCAAATTTCATGTGATTCTACAACCTTTTCACCGTTGATTTAGTGGGTTCAAAATTAACGGTTTACTGACAATAGAAATTTTTACATTGCTAAATCAACGGTGAAAAGCTTGTAGAATCACATGAAATTTGGTGTACCCACATCTTAGATGATAACGATGAAGATGGTGGGTGCCGATCGGCAGAAAAAATGAGAGAGGGTGTATTTTTCCGACGCCATAGGAGGAAATTCCCTCCCATGGCATCTTTCCTCCATTATTCTCTTATACACACACACATACATACTCAACACAAACTACACTGTTCCTTCACCAATCAAAGAAAACTAGTACAGAACAAAGAAGAACTTGCTCATTGCCTCAATGCTTCTGGTCTTGAGCATATTTGCATCTTAATCGAGTGCCGACGGGTGCCACTGTGACAATGGGAAGTACGGCCAAGGCAACCGGCCCTTATGGGGACAACATGCTCGAGGTGCTCGAGACCCTGCGCACGAACACAGTGAATGCACTAGATCAAACCTACAGCACGCAGTTAACATCGCCTGATGTGTACGGAGACTCGTGTTCGCTTGATGTGCATTAAACACAGAGACTGCACATCTTGTCTCGGTTCTACGGTGAAAAATCTACAGATTGTTTGCAGTGTCGGTTTTTGCTAGCTGCACTGGTGAGTACGGCCACTGCTAGGTTCACTGTTATTGACGGGACACTATGGGACACGGAGTCCCTGCTATTTTGAAGAAAATAACACCTGACGCGGGGCGGATCCGCGCGTCAAGATGTTACCTTCCGTTGGTCTGCTGATGGCGGCGATAGACGGCTGAGATTTGATCTGGAAGCTGGCTACTGAAGCGTGTGGATCTCAGTGGGTTTGAGGTTGTTTGCACTGAGCTACCTGCAAGGAAGTCCCGGGGTGGTTGTACCACCGAGGACCCTTCGACGGTCAAGTTAGAGAGAAAATCCGAGCAGAGTAATGGCTTAGTGGAGTAAAAATGGCTTACCTGGACTATCTGAAGAAAGGGTTTATATAGCGGTGGCAGCAGGCAGAGCAGGTGCGAGAATCATGCCGGCCGTACACTCCAGACGTCACGCCCGCGTGATGAGCGGGATCTCGCATTAATGGCGGGACAGGCTCGTTAATGGGGGATCGTGATGGCGTGGAACGTGGGATGTGGCCGGCGCAAATCTCGCGCATGGCGAAATTCGCGGGATGGCGGTTGCGCCTGTGAGCGGTGCCGTTGGTCGGTCGATGAGACCGAAGAAGATGACCTCGGCGGGAGAGCTCGCGGACGAGCGGGAGAGCCGAGGTATCTTGGTTCTGCTCGAGCCCGGAGGCGAGCTAAGAGGGCCGAGGAGGCTCGGGCCTGTGATAGCTCGGAGACGAGCTGTGAGACTGAGGAGGTCAATTGTGCTGGGGGCTCGGAGGTGAGCCATCGTTTGTTCGTGGGATGGGCACAGGAGTGGCCTAGTCGGCCACTGTTGGTCCTTTCTTTTGAGCTTTGAGACACGCCATCTGCCACATGTCATGATCTGGGAGATCTCCGATATCGAGCATCATCATTAGCCCCCCACTCTCGTCCCGACCAGCTGACGAGTCGGGTCGAGAGTGGTCAGCCGGGTCACCCGAGGTGAGCTCCTTTCGAAGATATCATCGGGGCGTGTTCCCGGGCAATCTGTTGTATTTTCTGGATGACGCCAGTGGATTAGGGGAGAGATCTCTGCATTAAAAAGGGTGCGCCGGATCATGTGTACGTTTACTGAAGCGACAGTCCACGTGTCGGGCGCTGGTTGGCTGACGCGACAAGCCGCAGACCTCTGGCGTCTGGAGGGTATGCCAATGTGCATGCGACAGGTGGAGCGATCATGGCCGTCAAGTGTACTGAACCACTTCGGCGGGAGATGACTGTCGCCGTTGGATGAGAACGCTGGTGGCAATAAGTAGAGGTAGGGTCCACGTGAGGGCCCATTCCTCTTCATAATCTCTTCGTATTTGGTCTTGTTAGCACAGCGCTCTCCTTTTTAGGTCGGATCTCCGCGTTCTCGAGGACTTCTCTTTATCAGGTTAGATGTCTTCTTTTTCGTTCTTCTGCTTCTTGTCCTTCTGAGTCGAGTCTACCTCTCTTTGGCAGGGCAAATGGATTGATCTAGGACTCTTGGTGCTCTCGGCGTTCAGTCCTGGATGAGGGCCAGCGGCGCGGCCGTGCCTCCGGCTGACCCGAGCCCAGCACCAAATGTGCCGCCGATGGCTGGGCCACCTGCCTCGTCATGAGCTCCCGATGATTGTCCCGGCAGTGGCCAAAGGCGTCCACGGGTTCCCAAGCCCCAGACGAGGGATGCAGTAGAGGGCGAAAACGGGGTTCCTCTTAAGAGGAAGAGGACGGTCTCTCGTGCGCCACCGTCGGAGAATCCTGGGGGGATTCCTGTGCAGGAAGGGGACGTCCATTTCGTTGCCATGTCTAGGCTTTCCGTTGCTGCCGGCCTGCTTGCTGGTATGGAAGAGTCGGTCGGGTGCAAGATTCCGCGGGGGACCCTGAGGGCCCAAATGGCGGCTATAGCTCAGGAGGAGGTGCAGGTACGTACTCCCCCATGTGTCGTTTTGAGCACCCTTTCTTTAGTCCGAGTGTCTCTAAGTCTCTCTGTTGTTTTCTCGTCAGGTCCTTCAACACTGCGCCCTTGTCACTCACATGGAGGCCGAGGGGGCTATCCAAGCTACGAGGCCGGCGGGAGAGTCTTCTTCAGAGGCCGAGGACCTGCGACTTGAGCTGCATCTGGAGAGGGAGAGGATGGTTGTCTTGGAAGCCCGATCGGCCGCCGCGGAACTCGCCGTCTCAAGGTGCCGGGAGTCCTATCACCGCCTAAGTGAGTCCCACCGATTCTTCAAGGCAAAGTTGATGGAACTGGCCGATCTCTTTGCAGCCAAGAAGTGGGAGAGGGATGCTAGCAGGCGGGATGCCGAGGCGGCGCTTCAGGCAGCGGAGGTTGCCAAGATTCGGGCTAGGAAGGCGGTGACCGATTACAAGGGGTCAGACCAGTTTTACGTCGACCTCGGCGAGGCCTCCGCCATTGCATGGAACAAAGCTCTTGATGCCATCAAGGAGCAGTTTCCAGAGTTTGCCGATGGTGAGCTCCGTGCTCGAGTCCCACTTTCGGTGGTCATGCCTCTGGCCAACAGTGATGAAGGAGGCGAGGTCTAGGCATGGCTTGCAACTCAAACTTTTTGTCTTTTCTTCCTCTCTCTTTTGTAAGCCTCCGGGTAACTTGATAAGGCCGGGGAGCCCACAATACCCTTGTAAAGACTTTTGGCTTCGTGAATAAAAACTTTTTGCAGTAGTATTTGCGCGTTTATTTTCCTTTGTCGGTAAACACTTGTAGTTGCATAGTACTGCCTTTATGTTATGTCGGTTCTTCGTTTAGCGATTACACGTCGAGTTGAATTTGTTCATTTGCCCGGTATGCAAAGACGGTATCTCCGAGGCCTTGAAGTCAAGGTGGAGATCGCTCAGACGTAGACAGACCGGATGCCTCATGGTGAGGTCATGTTCCTTAGCGTGGGAGGCTCGGAGAGGCATGCTAAGGACGGGGCCGAGCAGGGTAGATGTTCGGTGCCTCTTGGTGAGGGATTTGATCCTTAGCGCGGGAGAGGCCATAAGTGGCCTACCAAGGAAGGGCCGAGTAGGGTAGCTGCCCGGTGCCTCATGGCGAGGGCTTTGATCCTTGGTGTGTTGGGGTAGGAAGCTACCAGCCAGGGATAACCGAGCAAGGGCATGCCCGGTTGCCTCTTTCGAGTGCTTTGGATCCTTAGCATGGGAAGGGCTGTAAGTGGCATACTAAGGATGGGCCGAGCAGGGTCGCTGCCCGGTGCCTCATGGTGAGGGCTTTGATCCCTGGTGTGTTAGGGTAGGGAGATACCAGCCAGGGATAACTGTGCAAAGGCGGGCCCGGTTGCCTCTTTCGAGGGCTTTGGATCTTTAGCGCGGGAGGGGCCATAAGTGGCCTACTAAGGATGGGCCGCGCAGAGTTACTGCCCGGTGCCTCTTGGCGAGGGCTTTGATCCTTAAGGAAGGGTCGGGCAGGGTTGCTGCCCGGTGCCTCTTGGCAAGGGCTTTGATCCCTGGTTTGTTAGTGTAGGGAGCTACCAGCCAGGGATAACCGAGCAAAGGTGGGCCTGGTTGCCTCTTGCGAGGGCTTTTTATCCCTAGCATGGGAGGGGCCGTAAGAGGCCTACTAAGGATGGCCGAGCAGGGTTGCTGCCCGGTGCCTCTTGGCCAGGGCTTTGATCCTTGAAGATGGCCGAGCAGGGTTGTTGCCCGGTGCCTCTTGGCGAGGGCTTTGATCCTTAGAATTATGGGGTAGGGGGCTACCAGCCAGGGATAGCCGAGCTGAGTAGCCGCTCGGCTGCCTCTTAGTGAAGGCTTCGATCCCTGGCGTTGTGGGGTAGGGGAGCTACCAGTCAGGGATAGCCGAGCAGGGTAGCCGCTCGGCTGCCTCTTGGTGAGGGCTTTGATCCCTAACGTTGTGGGGTAGGGGAGCTACCAGCCAGGGATAGCCGAGCGGGGTAGCCGCTCAGCTGCTTCTTATTGAGGACTTTGATCCTTAGCGCTGGAAGGGCCGTGGGAGGCCTGCTAAGGATGGACCGAGTAGTGAAGCTGCTCAGTTGCCTCTTGGCGAGGGCTTTGATCCCTGGCGTTGTGGGGTAGGGAGCTACCAGCCAGGGATAGCCGAGCAAGGTAGCCGCTCGGCTGCCTCTTCGTGAGGGCTTAGATCCCTGGCGTTGTAGGGTAGGGGTGCTACCATCCAGGGATAGCCGAGTAGGGTAGCCGCTCGGCTGCCTCTTAGTGAGGGCTTTGATCCCTGGCGTTGTGGAGTAGGGAGCTACCATCCAGGGATAGCCGAGCATGGTAGCCGCTCGGTTGTCTCTTTGTGAGGGCTTAGATCCTTAGCGCTGGAGGGGCCGTGGGAGGCCTGCTAAGGATGGACCGAGTAGTGAAGCAGCTCGGCTGCCTCTTGGCGAGGGCTTTGATCCCTGAGGAAGGGCCGAGCAGGGTAGCCGCTCGACTGCCTCTTGGTGAGGGCTTTGATCCCTGGCGTTGTGGGGTAGGGAGCTACCAGCCAGGGATAGCCGAGCAGGGTAGCCGCTAGGCTACCTCTTCATGAGGGCTTAGATCTTTAGCGCTGGAGGGGCTGTGGGAGGCCTGCTAAGGATGGACCGAGTAGTGAAGCTGCTTGGCTGCCTTTTGGCGAGGGCTTTGATCCCTGGCGTTGTGGGGTAGGGAGCTACCAGCCAGGAATAGCCGAGCAGGGTAGCTACTCGGCTGCCTCTCCGTGAGGGCTTAGATTCTTAGCGCTAGAGGGGCCATGGGAGGCCTGCTAAGGATTGACCGAGCAGTGAAGCTGCTCCGTTGCCTCTTGGCGAAGGCTTTGATCCCTGGCGTTGTAGGGTAGGGAGCTACCAGCCAGGGATAGCCGAGCAGGGTAGCCGCTCGGCTGCTCTTGGTGAGGGCTGCGATCATAAGCGCTGGTGGGGCCATGGGAGGCCTTCTAAGGATTGACCGAGCAGTGAAGCTGCTCAGTTACCTCTTGGCGAGGGCTTTGATCACAAAGACATAACTCCTCTTTTTGCAATGTTCTAACGTTCCCTTCTTGTTATTTGAATGGAAATGACTTTTTAGAAAAATTTACATTACCTTTGTGAAAGGAGAGGTGCACACTCGTAGGTATTGATTTCACTGGTACAGCTTGAGCTTCTCGGCGTTGTAAGGCCGCAGAAACTTGCACCCGTCCGCGTCCTGTAAGCGGTAGGCTCTGCCTAGAAGTACCTCGGAGACGAGGAAAGGACCATCCCATCTTGGGGAGAACTTGTGCAGCCTTCTTTGATCGACGGACTCATTTCGCCGCAGAACTAGATCTCCGGTCCTGAAGGAGCGATGCTTGATCCCGCGTTGTAGTTTCGGGCAGTTTGCTGCTGATAGGCGGCAGCCCTGATCTGAGCCCGGTCTCGTTTCTCCAACAAGATATCCAGGTTGGTCCGTAGTGCCGTGGTGTTTGCTTCGTCGTCGAAGTGTTCGACCCGATGACTGGGTAGCCCGATCTCCGCTGGAACCATTGCCTCGGTCCCGTAGCAGAGGCTGAAAGTGGTTTCCCTGGTGGGGGTCTTCTTTGACATGCGCAGGGCCCATAAGACCCTGGGAAATTTGTCACGCCCCACCCCCAGAAAGGACCATCCCATCCTTAGGAGAACTTGTGTAGCCTGCTTTGATCGACGAACTCATTTCGCCGTAGGACTAGATCTCCGGTCCTGAAGGAGCGATGCTTGACCCGCGCGTTGTAGTATCGGGCAGTTTGCTGCTGATAGGCAGCAGCCCTGATCTGAGCCCGGTCTCGTTTCTCCAACAAGATGTCCAGGTTGGTCAGTAGTACCGCGGTGTTTGCTTTGTCTTCGAAGTGTTCGACCCGATGACTGGGTAGCCCGATCTCCGCTGGGACCATTGCCTCGGTCCCATAGCAGAGGCTGAAAGTGGTTTCGCTGGTGGGGGTCTTCTTTGACGTGCGCAGGGCCCATAAGACCCGGGGCAATTTGTCACGCCCCACCCCCAATACAGAGAGTATTGTCCACTCTGGCCGAAGTCGCATGGTTTTGTCCTTCGGGGCGAACTAGACCCGACCAGGGGCCACTTCCCAGGAGGTCACCTATCCCAGGACTTCTCTAGCCCGAGCACGCTTAACTACGGAGTTCTCAAACTCTTGGAGTGCCAGTTCACTTAAAAGGCGCCTCTGTATTGAAGAGCGGTATCATTCCATTTATAGTACAGATCTGTCCTCTTTCGGAATGTATTTTGAAGATTCCCCATTGTTTTACAGTGGGTCCCCATGCTTATCTTGTATATATGGGTATACCGGATAATACCTGGGGTATTACATTCTCCCCCACTTAGAACAATGGTTCGTCCTCGAACCACAAACCTACTATTTGAGGAACCTGGTTCTGATACCATTCTGTCACGCCCTACCCCCAATACAGAGGTATTGTCCGCTCTGGCCAAAGCCACACGGTTTTTTCCTTCGGGGCGAACTGGACCCGACCAGGGGCCACTTCCTAGGAGGTCACCCAACCCAGGAATTCCCTAGCCCGAGCACGCTTAACTACGGAGTTCTCAAATTCTTGTAGTGTCAGTTCACTTAAAAGGCGCCTCTGTATTGAAGAGCGGTATCATTCCATTTATAGTACAGATCTGTCGTTTTTCGGAATGTATTTCAAAAATTCCCCATTGTTTTACAGTGGGTCCCCTTACTTATCTGTTATATATGGGTATACCAGATAATACCTAGGGTATTACACAATTCCTCGACCCAACTGCCTTGGTGTCCTTCTAGACGGGTTCGGAAGCCTCGGAGGACGTCCCGGTTGGCGACTTCGGCCTGCCCGTTGCATTGAGGATGTGCGACCGCGGCGAACTTCATGAGGATATGGTGCTCATTGCATAACTCCTTCACTTTCTCATTTTCGAAGTTCGTCCCGTGGTCAGTGATGATACACCTCGGGATGCCGAACCGGAGTATTAGGTTGTTCTGCAGGAACTTGATGGTCATAGCGGCGTCTGGTTTCCTGATGGGGACGTCCTCGATCCACTTCGTAAAGTAATCTACTGCGACGAGGACATATTTATGCCCGCCCGCACCGGTAGGGAACTGGCCTATCATATCCAATCCCCACTGGGCGAACAGCCACGGGGAGGTTAGGGCGGTCAGCTCGGTAGCCAGAAGGCGAGGTATGCTTCCGTAGAGTTGGCAGCTTTTGCATCTGCTGACGATCTTCTGGGCATCTTGGTGGATAGTTGGCTAGTAGTACCCCTGGAACAAAGCCTTCTTGATCAAGGTGCGGGCCCCTTGGTGTGAGCCGCCGACCCCTTCATGGATTTCACGGAGGACGAAGTTGGCTTCGTGGGGGTCTACGCACCGTAGCAGGGGCTGAGTGAAGGACTTCTTGTAAAGGTTTCCATTGCTCCAGACGAAGTGACAAGCTTTGGCTCGGAGACGACGGGCTGCTCCCTGATCTTCTGGGAGTATACCATCTCTTAGGAATTCCACTAGGAGCTTCCTCCAGTCTGGGTCACCTTCCTGCGTCGTATATACATAAAGTATTGTCGCCCCGTCTTCCATGCTGGGCTGCGGCAAGGTCTCGAAGAGGATATATCGCTTGTTGTTGGCCGAGTAGGATGAAGCCAGCTTGCCTAGGGCGTCGGCTTGGGTGTTGAGCTGCCTGGGTATCTACTCTACCTAGACTTCATCGAAGTTCTTCCGAAGTTTTCTTACCTCGGCTAGATACTTTACCATTAGAGGTTCCCGAGCCTCAAAGTGGCCGGTCACTTAGCCAATGACTAGGGCCGAGTCACTGCGGATTCGAATTGTTTTCAGCCCCAACCCGGAGGCCATGTGCAGTCCAGCCAGCAGGGCCTCATACTCTACCGCATTGTTTGAAGCCTTGAATCCGAAATTTAGAGAATACTCCATTTCTTCCTCGTTCGGGTCCCGAATGATGAGGCCGGCGCCACAGCCTTCCTCGGTTGAGGACCCGTCGACATAGATGACCTACTCAGGGACCGAGTCGGGTCTCCCCACGATCGGGTGTTGGTCCGCGAGGGTTGGCATGGGCTCCGGTTCTTTGCTGGGAAAAGTGCACTCGACGATAAAATCGACCAGGGCTTGTGCTTTGATGGCCTGCCTCGGGCGGTACTTTATGTCAAACTGGGATAGCTCCCACCTCCACTTCTCTAAGCGACCCGAGGACTCGGGCGAGGCGAGGATAGCCCCCAGGGGGCGTTCGGTGAGAATGAGGATAGTGTGCGCTTGGAAGTAGTGCCGTAGCTTCTTTGAGGCTACAATGAGTGCTAAGACAATCTTCTTTATGGATGGGTACCTCTTTTCTGCGTCTTTGAAGACGTGGCTCACGTAGTACACCGGCTTTTGCGCTCCATCGACCTCTCAAACGAGTACCGAGCCTGCTGCTTGGTCGGATACCGCCAGATACAGTGATAGCTCGTCTCCTTCAACTGGTCGGGTGAGCAGTGGTGGCGTCGCAAGGTGCCTTTTTAATTGGTTAAAGGCGGTCTGGCACTCTTCTGACCACTTGAATCTCGGGATTTTCCTTAGAGCATTGAAGAAGGGGAGTTACCTTTCTCCAGACCTCGATATGAAACGGCTCAGAGCGGCTACCCGCCCTGTCAGTCGCATGATCTCGACGTTGGTCTTGGACGTGGTCATGTTGAGAATAGCATCGATTTTTTCTGGGTTAGCCTCGATCCCATGGTGAGTGACCATGAAACCGAGGAACTTTCCCCCGGTGACCCCGAATGCGCACTTGGCGGGGTTCAACTTCATCTTGAACTTGCGGAGTATCTCGAAGGCCTCGCCCAGGTCCTTGGCGTGGTCAACCAACGAGACTGATTTGTCGAGCATATCGTCGACGTAAACTTCCATGTTCCTGCCGATCTGTGGCTTGAACATGCGGTTGACCAACCGTTGGTACGTAGCCCCGGCGTTCTTGAGGCCGAAGGGAATCACCTTATTGCAGTATACCCTCCGGTCTGTTGTGAATGCGGTAAGGTCTTCGTCTTCCAGATTCATACGGATCTGATTGTATCCGGAGAAGGCATCCATGAAGCTCAATAGCTCATGGCCTGCCGAGCTGTCGACGAGACGATCTATCCAAGGTAGGGGATATTTCTCTTTGGGGCAGGCCTTGTTGAGGTCGGTGAAGTCGACGCACATGCGCCACTTCCCGCTTGACTTCTTGACCAGGACTACGTTTGCTAGCCACTCCGAATAGGGCACATTCTGAATGAAGTTGGCGGGGAGGAGCCAATCTACCTCGTCCTCAATAGCCCTCTGTTTGACCGGGGTGAATCTTCGCTTTTTCTGTTTGACGGGTCGGGCCGTAGGATCTACGCCGAGCTTGTGAGATATAACTTTGGGGTCGATCCTAGGCATGTCAGCAGGTACCCAGGCAAACACGTCGGAGTTGTTTCTGAGGAAATGAACCAGGTCATCTCGTTGAGTTCCTGTCATAAGCGACCCGATCAGAACGAGTTTTGCGTCGTCCCTTTCTACGAGGGGGACCTCTGTTAGAGGCTCCAACGGGGTCTCTCGGACCTCTTTTTGCTCGTCTCGAGTGTCAAGAGAGCCTTTGATGTCACCCTCACCTTCAACGTTGTCGACCGGCCTTTCCGATGAAGATGTTGCGTGCTCCCACAAAAAAATTTCTGAGCAAAAGAGTCCAAGGTATCAAATGGCAGCGATACACTTAAGAAAATGTGAACCAGTATTTTTCGGGCTGTATTTTGATAAACTCCCGAATAAGAAACAACTAAATTCTGATGGTATAGAAAGCGCCTCGAAAAAGCCTTCGATTTGATATATTATGGGCGTCATAATTCATCCGGGATCAAAATTTATGAGCAAATGTGCTATGCATGTGTAATTTAAAGAAGAAAATGCGAACCAGTATTTTCCGGGCTGTATTTTGACAAACTCCTGAATGAGAAATAGCTAAATTATGATGGTATCGAAAGTGTCTCGAAAAATCCTTCGATTTGATATATTATGAGCCTCATAATTCATCTGGGATCAAAAGTTATGAGCAAATGTGCTACACACGTGTAATCTAAAGTAATGCTCTACTACATGGGGGATGCATTTTTAGTCCCACATCAGAAAAAAGAGAGATCTCTTCTCTACTACTCCCATATAAATAAGAGGGTATACCTCTTAGAAAAGGATGAGTATTCCATAATACTCAAAGGAGATTATTTCTCCATAGGAGCTTGCTCCTCCCTATAATACGCATATGCGCAAGCGCCATGTGCGCCACGTGCAATGCACGTGCGCCGGCCACATGCGCGCCATGTGCAATGAACGTGCGCCGGCCACATGCGCGCCACGTGCAACGCACATGAGCCAAACACGTGCAACGCATGTGGGAGTATTCCATAATACTCAAAAGAGCTTAGTTCTCCATAGGAGCTTACTCCCCCCATAATGCGTATATGCGCAAGCCCCATGTGCGTTACGTGCAAACATGTGCGCCCAACACGTGCGACGCACATCCTCCCAACACGTGCGACGCACGTGCACGAACGCAAAAAAGCCTTTTTCAGCAGCGAGAAACTTAAGCTCCAGCCTGTTCTTTTCCCCTAATGAGTGGGACATGGTTCAAAGGGTACATCCCTCCACACCTTCGATATATGGCGTTGTAATCTCTCAGTGTCGTCGGAGAGGTGGTGGGTCCCAACGACCAATGATTCTTCTTTTCAAAAAAAAAGGAAAAGAAACAAAAATGTGGAAGAAGAGAGAAAAACATAGAGAGGAACCCCCCACAAACTTAGAGAAATCTCAGAAAGAAAGGCCAAGCTCTCGGTAGAAGAAGAAGATTTTCTTCAAGGTAAAAATAAACAGAGAGATGAAATCATCTCATATTAAAAAGAAGAATTCACTTCTTTCTTTAAGATCATAGATCTACAAGACCAAGGTCTTTCATAAAGAGATCAAAGGATCTCATCATAAAATAAGAAGAAGAACATAATTCTTTTCACAGATCATAAATCTATAAGACTAATGTCTTTTACAAAAGGAGATCATGAACGTCTCATTATAAAAAGGGGGAGAATAATTTAATTCTGTTAGGATCACAGATCCATAAAGGCAAAACCTTTTATCAAAATAAGAGATTGAAACATCTTCTATAAAATAAGAACTTTGTTCTTAGAACCATGAGACAAAGTCTCTTATAAAAATAGAATTTAATTCTCAGGGCGCAAACTGATCTAAGTTGCATAAAAGAAGAGACTTAGCGCTCCTAATTTAAAAGAGCTTCAGTACTCTACATCTAGCGCAAAGCGCTGCAGCGCCTCAGTGCTCTAAATATAGCGCACTGCGCTCATTGACTGGCGCTCAGCGCCAAGCGTGCCACGTGCTCCTCACGTGTGCGCTACTTAACAGAAGCGCCTCAGCGCTCCACATCTAGCGCAAAGCGCTGCAGCGCCTCGGCGCTCCAAATATAGCGCACTGCGCTCATTGACTGGCGCTAGCGCCAAGCGCGCCATGTGTTTCTCACGCGTGCGCTGATAGAACATAAACTGCTCATTAAAATAAAGCCCTAGAGCTATGATGAATGTTCAACATTCAATAAAAAACAAAAATATTGTCAGAATTCAAATCAATGCTCAACATTATCAAATGTTTACAATTTTAACTAAGTGGGCCGAGCCCAAATTGGCTATAAACCCCTCATTCAGATTAAATGAGCCCATACGCTCATAAATCTCAGATCTTAGTCCCAATTGGACTACAGATCTCCCAACCAAAATTGGTTCAAGGGTACATCTCTTCACTCCTCTGATATTTGTCATTGTAATCCTTCAACGTCTTCAGAGAGGTGACGGGTCCCGACAATCAGTCATTCCATGAACTGTGGGATCTTTAAACTCATGGAATATGATGTCCTTAACCTTGGACTGTGAGGTCCTTAAACTCACGGACTATAATATCCTTAACCTTGGACTGTGGGGTCCTTAAGCCCATGGACTATGATGTCCTTAACCACTATGGACTGTAAGGTCCTTAAACTCACGGACTATGATGTCCTTAACCTTGGAATGTGGGGTCCTTAAACTCACGGACTATGATGTCCTTAATCTTGGACTGTGGGGTCCTTAAGCCCATGGACTATGATGTCCTTAACCTTGGACCGTAATGTCCTTAAACTAACAATGGAATAGAACCTAAATACTCTTTTGTTGGATTTAAACGATCCCGTTAAGTTGATCTTAGTCTAAAATTAGACTAACGTATCCTTAACAAATGTTAAGTTGATCTTAGTCTAAAATTAGACTAACGTATCCTTAACAAACGTTTAAGTTAATCTTAGTCCCAAATGAGACTAACGTATCCTTAAACCCAACCCCAAACCCAAATCTAAGAAGCTACGGATTTGGACTAATCCACGCCCTACGAGCGACAACATAAATTACTCTCCGTATACAATCCACGGGCAACCAAAAACAAACAAACACACACGACACGAAGTGACCATCTGGAGAAGGAGAAATTGGTTACCGCGATGCGGTAGCCTAATTAACTGCAGGGGGTTGCTCCTGCAGGGAAAAGCGTCCCCACAATCAAAAACCCCTCAACGAGGGGGAATCTGACGAAGTCTGCTATATCGGCCGTATCCGTTTAGACCTTCGATACATGGTGTCATAAATCAACTTGGCATCTTCGGAGAGGTGGACGGATAGCACCAATTAGCATCTGCCCCCGAAATTCAGGCCGGACGTCCCAACGTCCCGTCCCCGTGTTCAGCGGAGAACAGATTCTGGCACGCCCGGTGGGACATTTTCCTCTTTCCACTTCACAGTTTGTGTGTCGTGTTTTTCCGCGATCAAATAATCGCGGTATATATGTTTGTGGTGCCCTTAGGGGAGGGGATACTGAAGCCGGCGTTTCGTCTCTATGGAGAATGGCGTTTGTTCCCACCTTAGCAACTCAGACTCTGTCATATTTGGTGGAGTCAAATACGGGCTACTTGCAGGCTCAAATCTCTGCAATCCGGCTCTTCAAGAAATCAACGGGCTTCTCTTTGGGTCGATGCTCCCACCTCCCACCCTCGGTGCCTCAACGCCGATGGAGAAAGCCCAGAGAAAGTCTGTCTTCCACAAGCAGGCTCCCCGAGCAGCAGTTTTGCTGACAGAATCAGTCCTCCAACAACTGGCACCTGTCAAGGACCAAGGCCGACGCAAGGGGCAGAATATTTAGGCTCTCAAAGGAACAGGAGTCAGGCTCGGCAAAATCCTGGAGCTAATCAAATCCCGGCCGTAAGAAACGGTCAACGTCGATATCGGCATCATACAAAATGAGATGGGGGCAGTTCTCCGCATGGTCCAGTTTCAACCCCAGTGGTGAATGTTGTTGTTCCAACTGGAAACAGCTTCAAACTGTTGCGAAGGGTCAGACAAAATTCTCCTACCGAAATATTGAAGAAGTCTCCGCAGCCCATGGAGATCCCACGAGAGCAGAAACAAGTTCGCTCCCTGAGACAACTTTCATCATCTATATATAAGGTGTGGAAGCAGGTGAAGGGGACTCACCCCAAGACGGATCCTGATACAGCGGCTCCTCCCAAAACCAAAGCGGCTTTTCACAAAAAAGGAGACCCAATAAAGCTTAAGTGCCCGAAGCAAACTCCAAAGGCCAAAAACTCCAAACACCCCAAGCCAGGGGGCATGGTAGTTCACATAGTCTATGTGGTGAATTCCAAAGACAAAGTTCGAGCTTCTACTAGTCACCGACCTCAAACTCGGTCCTTAACAAAAGTTCAACTGCAACGTGAAAAGGTGCAGGAGATGCTTGCTCAGGTGGCACCACTCGCTAATCCATCGTCTAAGGCAAATCTCGAAGACGCACCTGGAGAAAGAATAGAGAAGGAGTCGGATATTGATTTTCTAAAGCGCGCTCTGAAAAAGGGAGATGCAGAAGTGGCAGAAATGTCCACTAAAATGAACCAGATGGCCCTTCTGATTCAGAATATGGCTGGAATGATGGTTCAATCGGAACCACTGGCAGATGAACTGCCGGTAGTCGGTCTTAAAGATAATGATGACATTTCAAATCCTCTATAAAGCTCATCAATGGCTGAGGAGGAAATGATTCCTAAAAGCAAAGCTGAACCAATATATCGCTCAGCAAATCGATACTCACTACGCCAGTGAAGCCGCAAATAGATCAATCAAGATTGGTCGACCGTATCCGACATGGCACAATAAAATACAGTACCCGCCAGAGTACACACTTCTAACGTGCCACATGTACAAAGGAACTGAGAATTCTCGCCGGCACATTGCGCGATTTGAACCCATGTGCGGTAATACTTATATACTTCTCCTCTGACAGTTTATCGGCTGTCTGGCGGGCATTGCCTTCGAATGGTATGCGGAACTCCCGAATGACTCCATGAATACCTTTGACGAAATGGAGATGCCCTCCTGTCATATATTCGCTAGTGTGAATAAACGCACTACCGTGACAACACTGGTCAACGAAAGGTTTGGACCGAATGAGACTTGGGTTCAATGTGTTACCCGATGGCAAAATCTCTGGTCAAATACAAGCAACGCATCGATGAAGTTGCAACCATGGGAATGTTCATAGCAACCCTTGACCCAAATTCAAAGGTGTCCTCGTATATGGCCCTCTTCAAGCCGACAGCCTTCCAAGAGCTCATAGATAAAATGACTCGATTAGATCAGCTAAGTCAAGACCCTTCATCATCTGATGAAGATGAATGAAAAGCGGAGGTAAGGTGGTATTTGTCGCCGACGCTCAACAAAAAAAAATGAGCGAATTTGAAACAACATGTCACCAAAATAACGACGGCGTGGATACTCGTTCTCCCCGAGGTATACACAGGGGGCATATTTCTCACTGGAGGAAAAATCTCTAGGTAAGGTGGTCCTTTCTTCTCAAAAGAATAGAAAGGATATCAAGGGGCTTACAAACAAGTCCTACAGTCAAGTGGAATATTCCACTTGAACCCAAAAAAAGAAAAAAAAACGGTATGTCCACAAGCAAAATGGCCACGGATGAAAACCCGAAAGGGCGCCGTGAGTAAAAACAGTAGGATTACCAGTGATGTTTGTGAAAACCCGAAAGGGAGCAGACTCGTAAAAAAAACGGTATGTCCACAAGTGATTGAAATGATTTTTTTTAGCTTGTGCACTTTTAAAAGATGAATCAAAAATATTTAGCAACCGCAATCAAGAACGGCGTCGCTTGGTAGCTAGCCGGTGAGTACGGGTCGGTCCACAGGGATGTTGTGAATTTTCTAATTATTCTTACGAGTTAATTCCGAACGGAGTGAACGGATTGATTAAATCTAAAAACTAAATTAATCTAGATCTAAATCTTGCTAGGGTTAGGTTTAGGGTAGGTTTGGAAATGTAAATAAATCTCACCGCTTTCTATATCCAAATTAAGATCTATGAGGTGTTATGGTAATTATTAATAAAGGGGATTAGAACCATTCGGGAAGATGTTTCTTCCTCTAGGTTCTTGTCCTTCCTTTATCAATGCTTACCCTAACCTCCATGGAAAACACGCTCAACCGGGCCTTTATACTACGGTATCACCGCTACCTCGAGGGATAGGGTGCCGTAGGGAGCGGTGTGTGCATGTATGCATGGAGTCCTATTAAAAAAGTATGATGGGCAAGAAAGGGATGAGAAATCTCATGTCTCAAAAGCCTTCCCTAAAGCTAACCCTAACAAGCAAGGAGACTACTCGCTCATTAGGGAATTGAAAAACATTTATCTAGGGCAGAGAATAAAAGATCTAACTATCTAACTAGGGCAAGGAATTAAATCTAACTAGGGCAGATAATAAATTTAACCTGGGGCAGAAAAATAAATTAAGAACTTACAAATTGATACTCTCCAAAAAAGAATTCTGAATTTTATTAATGAAAGGAGGCATACCTCAAAAGAGGTATTAGGGCTTCTATTTATAGATTCATAGAAACCCTAGGTTACAATTGACTCGCATATCTGCTTTTACAAAAATACCCCCTAAGAAAAAGACCTAGTCAACGCTCCACGCACCGCCAGAGCACTGACTTTTTCTGCACCGACACGGGCCCCAGGCGACCGCGGTTCCGCGGCCAAACCTCCTGTTTGGCCACGGTTCCGCAGCCAAATTAGGGTCTTGTTGGTTGCAATCTCTTGGGGTGCTGTCTGTTGCTAATGTCTTCTGTTTTCTTCATTTTGTTCTTCAGAATGTCTTCTGGTATTCTTCCAGATTTCCACAGTGAATATAGTTGTGGACTTTAACCGTTGCTTCGTGTTGAAGTCTTGAACCTTGCGATGCCTTGTATTTTGTGAACTGATCTTCGTGTAGGCTTGATCAAGATCCTTCTATTTGTTGGTCGCAGTCTCACTTTTGCATCATCTTTTCATCATTTCACTGTTTTATTCCGAAAACCTGTAACCTGCAACTACGTAGCAGACATGGGTCAAAAGCACCTGTTTATTTGTAAAATGACTAGGAGTGGGGAATATAATAATGCAATATTATGATATGAACAACAAGCAAAATGGGCACGGATGAAAACCCGAAAGGGCTCCGTGAGTAAAAACAGCAGGGCTACCGGCGAGCTTGTGAAAACCCGAAAGGGCGCAATCTCGTTAAAAGACACTTGCAAGATCCTCTCGACCCTGTAAGAAGAAAATACCTGCGTGAGATCCTTACGACTCACAAGGGAGCAACATACTTATGGATCCCCACGATTCCTAAGGAGAAATTACACTTACGAGATCCTCACGACTCATAAGGAGAACCCTCTTATCAGACCCTCACGGCTCATAAGATTCAAAAGCCTTAAGCTACATAGATCTGAACCTGTTCTTAAGCCACCACAATCCCCAGATTTCCCTACAAGCGGTTCAATATTGACCCTTGTATACAATCCACGGGCATAAATAAACGTTTCCCCAACAGAGTCCCACCACTAACGAGGGATATCTTCATATGGCGAACGACACTTGTAAGTCCTCTCGACTTATAAGGAGAAAGCACTCTTGTAAGATCCTTATGACTTATAAGAGAACACACACTTAGGAATCCTCACGATTCCTAAGGAGAAAATGCACTTACGAGATCCTCACGACTCGTAAGGAGAAATATCTTTATGAGACCCTTACCGCTCATAAAGTCAAAAAGTCTTAGTCAACAGGATCCTAACCCTGTTTGCTAAGCCACCTTTGTTCAACATCGACAGAGGCAAATGATGATTCGCTCCTGGCAACGTCCCAGTGGTAGCGATGCTGATGCCTGAATCGGTATCAAATCCCAAGTCCTTTTACGACAAATGATGATTCGCTCCTGGCAGTATTCCAGTCGCAGTAATACTGATGCTAAGATTGGCACCGGATTCCAAGTTCCATACTCACGATAAAAATCAGCGAGCCAAAAATGCATATGAAATAGCCGAAATGATGGGGCAACTTGCAACAAAATCAGCAAGTAAAAATATATATGCATACAAAAATAGCCGAAATGATTCGGCACCACGAAAAATAGCCGAAATGATTGGGCAATCACGACTTTCGCGATACAAAAAGCTGAAATGATAGAGCATCGCAGAAAGAAATAAAATAAAATTAAAAAATGGAAGAATGAAACCGTTACCCCTGTATACAATCCATGGGCATAAACAAAAAGGGGACCACATTTCCCCACTAGACCTTGTCAAAGGGAGAGTCAGATCTTGACGGCAACATAGGCATCCCGGAAGAACGACACCAACAACAGAGCCATGGCGTTCCTCCTCATTCCAGGTCCCGAGGGTTCACCAACAACTTAGAGACCACTTCGACGTTCATCTCGATACAGCAGACGCGATGCCACCCTAGCGTTCTTCCCCCAGCAGGATACAGACGTGACACGAAACAACGGTGCCATGGCAAAGTCCCTAGTTCCAGGTCCCGACGGTTCACCAACAACCTAGAGACCATCTCGACGTTCGTCTCGATACAGCAGACGCGATATCACCCCAGCGTTCTTCCCCCAGCAGGATGCAGACGCGACATGAAACAACGGAGCCATGGCAAAGTCCCTAGTTCCAGGTCCCGACGGTTCACCAACAACCTAGAGACCACCTCGACGTTCGTCTCGATACAGCAGACGCGATGTCACCCCAGTGTTCTTCCTCCAACAGGATTCAGACGCGACGTTAACAAGGCAGAGCCACGGCAAAATCCTAGTTCCAAGACTCTACGGTCCACAGACAACCTAGAGTCAACCAATGACCTCCCTGCCGGATCAACGCTCCGTCTCAGAAACAAGTCAACCAACCCCCAGGGAAAACAGTGTCCTTGGAAAAAACCTCGATTCAGGGAAATCAGCATCCTTGACAAGAGCATTTCGATTCACGTCGACCCGTAAGGAAATCAGTGTCTTTGCTGGAATCTCTCGATTCGTCTCAACCCCCAGGGAAATCAGCGTCCTTAGCAAAAACCTCGATTCAGGGAAATCAGCGTCCTTGATGAGAGCATCTCGATTCGCGTCGAGCCGCAGAGAAATCAGTGTCTTTGCAAGAATCTCTCGATTCGTCTCAACCCCCAGGAAAATCAGCGTCCTTGGCAAAAACCTCGATTTAGGGAAATCAGCGTCCTTGACGAGAGCATCTCGATTCGCGTCGACCCGCAAAGAAATCAGTGTCTTTACAGGAATACCTCGATTCGTCTCAACTCCGAGGAAATCAGCGTCCTTGGCAAAAACCTCGATTCAGGGAAATCAGCGTCCTTGACGAGAGCATCTCGATTCGCGTCGACCCGTAAGGAAATCAGTGTCTTTGCAAGAATCTCTCGATTCGTCTCAACCCCCAGGGAAATCAGCGTCCTTGGCAAAAACCTCGATTCAGGGAAATCAGCGTCCTTGACGAGAGCATCTCGATTCGCGTCGACCCACAGAGAAATCAGTGTCTTTGCAGGAATACCTCGATTCGTCTCAACTCCGAGGAAATCAGCGTCCTTGGCAAAAACCTCGATTCAGGGAAATTAACATCCTTGACGAGAGCATCTCGATTCACGTCGACCCGCAAGGAAATCAGTGTCTTTGCAGGAATCCTCGATTCGTCTCAACTCCGAGGAAATCAGCGTCCTTGGCAAAAACCTCAATTCAGGGAAATCAGCGTCCTTGACGAGAGCATCTCGATTCACGTCGACCCGCAGAGAAATCAGGGTCTTTGCAGGAATACCTCGATTCGTCTCAACTCCGAGGAAATCAGCGTCCTTGGCAAAAACCTCGATTCCGGTAAATCAGCGTCCTTGACGAGAGCATCTCAATTCGTGTCAACCCGCAGAGAAATCAGTGTCTCTGCAGTAATATACGACGTCAACAAACGGAGCCATGACAAAGTCCCTAGTTCCAACTCTCGACGATTCACAGACAACCTAGAGACCACCTCGACATCCGTCTCGTTACAGCAGATGCAACGTCAGCAAAGCGGAGCCACGGCAAAGTCCCTAGTTCCAAATCTCGACAGTTCACAGACAACCTAGAGACCACCTCGACATTCGTCTCGTTATAGCAGACGCAACGTCAGCAAAGCGGAGCCACGGCAAAGTCCCTAGTACCAAATCTCGACGGTTCACAGACAACCTAGAGACCACCTCGACATTCTTCTCGTTACAACAGACGCAACGTCAATAAAGCGAAGCCAAGGCAAAGTCTCTAGTTCCAAATCTCGATGGTTCACAGACAACCTAGAGACCACCTCGGCATTCGTCTCGTTACAGCAGACGCAACGTCAGCAAAGCGGAGCCACAACAAAGTCCCTAGTTCCAAATCTTGACGGTTCACAGACAACCTAGAGACCACCTTGACATTCGTCTCGTTACAGCAGACACAACGTCAGCAAAGAGAAGCCACGGCAAAGTCCCTAGTTCCAAATCTCGACGGTTCACAAACAACCTAGATACCACCTCGACATTCGTCTCGTTACAGCAGACGCAGTATCAACAACGACGTTTCTTCTCAACTCCAGCAGGATGCAGATATAACGTCAACAACTGACCCCAGGGCCAAAACAATGGAGCCACGGCAAAATCCCTAGTTCCAAGCCTCGACGGTTCACAGGAAACCTAGAGACAACTGCGACATTCGCCTCGATACAGTAGACGCAGTACCAGCAAACGAAGCAAAGGCCAAATTCCTAGCTTCAGGGTCTTGACGGCAACTCAAATAAAACCTGAAAGACTATCGGAGATCATCCCACACCAGCGCGGAGTGGTTATGACTCATCGGGGCTCCCCAAACTGAGCCTAACCTCAAGTAAAAAGCGGCATGGCAAAATTCCTAACGCTTGCTCTTCCGACGGTCAAACTGCCTAGGAAGATTGCTTGAAGACGTCTTGTCCAGCCTCCGAAGGGATCAGAGACACGATAGTTGCAAGGCTACTCGAACAGCAAGATTGCCTATCGAGGAATACATCAGCCAACGCGACGGTACGACGGACAAAACCCTATTACCACAGACCCTAAAGGACCTCTGTCGTAAAGAGCAGAGGTTAACTGTGACGTTATGACATTCTTGCGAGAACTTCTCGATTCGTCTCGACTCGTAGGGAAAAACCTTAGGCAATGGGGAGAAGGACATGATTCCTAAGCATTGGGGTCCTGCAAGTCGGTCCAAGATGGACTCTTGCATACTATTCACGGACCACACTCTCCAAAGTCAAATCTCGACAAGGAGGGAAACAACCACTTACGAGTCCTCTCGACTGGTAAGCAGGAAAATTCTCTTGTGATATTCTTACAACTCTCAAGCGAAAACGCACTTAGGAATCCTCACGATTCCTAGGGAGAAAATACACCTACGGGATCCTCTCGACTCGTAGGGAAAAAAGTCTTTATGAGACCCTCATGGCTTATAAAGTTAAAAAGTCTTAGGCGGCAAATCTGAACCTGTTTCCTAAGCTATCGCTGCCCTGCAAATAGTTTAAGGTGAACTATTATCTACCATCTATGGGCCACACTTGCCAAAACTACATGCCACTGAAATGGAGAAGTTACTCATGAGCATATAAACTACTTCACGTCAGAGTAAAACATAAAGAAATAGAAGAGTGAGGCACATGGAGCTGAGGGTTTGGAACTATATCCATTAATAGTCGAGATTTGAGTCAATGATAAATGACAACGCTTGTGTCCGCTCGTTATCTTCTCAGATCAAGATTCTGAAAGTTATATACCAACCCGAAATTGGTCATACGCTATGAATTACTCTGCACTACTTCATCCATGTATATACTTACGTGGGCAAAATAGTGGGGGGCATTTGTTCCTGCAAAAAAATTTCTGCGCAAAAGAGCCCAAGGTATCAAATGGCAGCGATACACTTAAGAAAACGTGAACCCATATTTTCCGGGCTGTATTTTGATAAATCCTGAATGTTAAATAGCTAAATTCTGATGGTGTCGAAAGCTTCTTGAAATATCCTTCGATTTGATATATTATGGGCGTTATAATTCATCCGGGATCAAAAGTTATGAGCAAATGTGCTATGCACGCATAATCTAAAGAAGAAAATGCGCACCAGTATTTTCCGGGCTATATTTTAATAAACTCCTGAATGAGAAACAACTAAATTATGATGGTATCGAAAGAGTCTTGAAAAATCCTTCGATTTGATATACTATGAGCTCATAATTCATCCGGAATCAAAACTTATGAGCAAATGTGCTACGCACGTGTAATCTAAATTAATGCTCTACTATATGGGAATGCATTTTTAGTCTCACATCGGGAAAAATAGAGATCCCTTCTCTACCACTCCCATATAAATAAGAGGGTATATCTTTTAGAAAAGGATGGGTATTCCATAATACTCAAAGGAGATTATTTCTCCATAGGAGCTTGCTCCCCCCATAATGCGCATATGCGCAAGCGCCACGTGCAATGCACGTGCGCCGGCCACATGCGCGCCACATGCAACGCAAGTAAGCCAAACACGTGCAACGCACGTGGGAGTATTCTATAATACTCAAAGGAGCTTAGTTCTCCATAGGAGCTTGCTCCCCCCATAATGCGCATATGCGCAAGCTCTATGTGCGCTACGTGCAAACATGTGCGCCCAACACGTGCGACACACGTGCGCGAACGCAAAGAAGCCTTCTTCAGCAGCGAGAAGCTTAAGCTCCAACCTGTTCTTTCCCCCTAATGAGTGGGACATGGTTCAAAGGGTACATCCCTCCACACCTTCAATATATGGCGTTGTAATCTCTCAGTGTCGTCGGAGAGGTGATGAGTCCCAACGACCAATGATCCTTCTTTTCAAAAAAAAAAGTAAAAGAAACAAAAAAGAGGAAGAAGAGAGAAAAACATAAAGAGGAACCCCCCCCCCACAAACTTGGAGAAATCTCAGAAAGAAGAGCAAAGCTCTCAGTAGAAAAAGATTTTTTTCAAGGTAAAAATAAACAGAGAGATGAAATCATCTCATATTAAAAAGAAGAATTCACTTCTTTCTTTAAGATCATAGATCTACAAGACCAAGGTCTTTCACAAAGAGATCAAGGGATCTCATCATAAAATAAGAAGAAAAACATTAATCTTCTCACAGATCATAGATCTATAAGACTAAGGTCTTTTACAAAAAGAGATCATAAACGTCTCATTATAAAAATAGGGGAGAATAATTTAATTCTCTTAGGATCACAGATCCATAAAGGCAAAGCCTTTTATCAAAATAAGAGATTGAAACATCTCTTATAAAATAAGAACTTTGTTCTTAGAACCTTGAGACAAAGTCTCCTATAAAAATAGAATTTAATTCTCAAGGTGCAAACTGATCTAAGTTGCATAAAAGAAGAGCCTTAGCACTCCTAATTTAAAAGAGTTTCAATGCTCTACATCTAGCGCAAAGCGCCTCAGCGTTCCAAATATAGCGCACTGCGCTCATTGACTGGCGCTCAACGCCAAGCGCGCCACGTGCTCCTCACTTGTGCGCTACTTAACAGAAGGCCTCAGTGCTCCGCATCTAGCGCAAATAGCTCCAAATATAGCGCACTGCGCTCATTGACCGGCGCTAGCTGATCAGTCGAAAATACTGCATTTTTAACACGGCAATTTCCCTATCATTTGCACTCATCTAGAAGTGTTCGGTATTCATATTGCACATATTACCAAATCATCTCTGAAATACCAGATTGCATGTGTTAGACTTTTTAACCGGCACTTTAAGGGAAATTGACTGTGTTTCATGGTATCACATCATCCTTGTATTGCGCAACTCTTGTCTTGGGGTTTAATGTAGGAAATTCCAGAAGCAAAGACCAAAATTGGGAAAAGAGCTGATAAAAGACACGCCAACTCCAAGATGCAAGATCTGGTAGTAATACAGAAGGCCAAAGAGAATTTAAAATATCAGAAAAAGGCCCATAAGGAAGCCCAAGAATTACTATAGAAAAATAAAGCACCAAGGCTCTTAAAGGACCGCGGATCCGTGGCCCAAACCCCCTTGGCGCCGCGGATCCGCGGCTTTATGAGGTGATCAATGCTCCAGATTTTTCCACGTGCTCTCCTATAACGGCCAAAGCTTCCAGAAGACCCCAGAAGCTCCACGTGGTGCATCTAGAAGGCTCGGCTTAACAAACTATTTCTAAAAGGCTCCCTTTAACAAACTTTTGGAGGGAAATTCAAATCTCTCTAACAAACTTGTGGAGGGAAAATTCAAATTTGAAATCCTAGATCTAGGGTTTGGAGTTCTATAAAAAGGAGCCTAGATCTAGGGTTGAGGTTGTTCATCATCTCTCCCTCTTCCTCCTACAAGTTGAGTGACACATCTTGTAGCCCTAATTCCAAAATCCAACACCAAATTCAAGATCCCGAGTACCAAATCAAGCAAGAAGCCTTCAACCTTTTAGGAGCGGAGCCGATCTTCAATCGAGCAAGTGATCCAAGCCGATCCGCGACTCAAGGAGACGAGCGAAGCCAAATCGACGATTGAGTTCTTCCTCTTGTAGTTCTTGAGTGATTGTAACGGAATTGTTGATACAAATAAAAGGTGAAATTCTTTAATCTTGCTTTCTTTAAATTCTTGCATCATGATTCGATCTCAATTTGTGATTGTGGTTCTTGTTGTGATGTTTGAGTAAAACTCCGCTCGTAAAGGAGTCGAGATGATCAATAGAATGATGATGTAACAAATCTTAAAATGATTCTTAAGTCCTATGAGTTTTGTAAACCCTAGCAAATTGAAGAATCGACAACCTAGTTTCGTTGCGATACTTTCTTGATTGTGATCGCTCGAAATTAGGGATCCACGATCGATTCTTGAATTTACTAGAGGCTAGAATGTGAATGATATCGACGAAGGAACAAGGGATAGAAGATGAAACCCTAGTTTCACGAGAAATCCCTAATTCTCGTCGATCATCATCGATCTAGTATCAATTCATCGATGGTTAAGAATACGCAATCGCTAGATTTCATCACATCTATAGATCCGATCGATTCCTATGAGCCTCACTTCGATTCTTGATATTTGGATTGGAAATCATCACAAATTCTCAATTCTTGATTTTATCGTTTCTTGATTTAGACTAGATTTTTCTAATTCTTGAACTTCAATTTACAAATCATGAATTGTTTATTTTCTTTTCTTTAAAGTTTCAACTCATTTAATTCGAAACACGAACGATTACACTTTCCCTGTGGACGATCCGCACTTACTAACGCGCTACAATCGACACCGTTATTGATTGCGGTCAAAATATTTTTGGTTGTGATTTCTACATAATTTTCATACTCACACAATCGGAAAATATCAACAATCAAATGGCGCCGTTGCCGGGGATCATTTGATTTACTTACACAATCGGAAAATATCAACAATCAAATGCGCCGTTGCCGGGGATAGTGTGCTAATTGTTCGTATTTTGAAATTTGAGTTGAAACATTTATTCCATTACAATTTTTAGATCAAAATTCACGCAAACACTAATACGTGTTGTTGTGATTTGATTGCGAGGAAATCTGGAATTATTGGAGCTGGAGAAAAAATTTTCTCAATATTCCAGAGAGCTAAGGGGAGCAAAAGAAGCAGTCTCCTAAAATTTTGTGCAGGGATCCTCTCATTAGACCGCGTTTCCGCGGCATTAGCGTGCATTTGTCCCGGATCCGCGGTGGGCGTGCTTCCTCTCTGTGCAAAAATTCTCAGGTAATCTCAATCTTTCTTATCTCCTTCCTAAATCTGCTCCAATTAACAATTTTCTGCAGGTTTCTTTGCAAATAAATCGCAGCGCCGCAAAAGCAAAATTTGTGCATGTTTTGATTTTTGGTTGTTTGCATATTAATACGGAGATTAAGGGGCACAGCCAAATCCAGATTAGGTGGGGAGTTCATTACCCTTCCTAAGCCCCAAAAATCACAAACTTGCATCCGCATTTACCCTCATTAACTAAAAAAGATCTAGAGATGACTCTAAGGACCGTCGCGCTCACCTAGGACAAGAGAAGGCTGTGGGTAATTCATTGCTTATCCGCGTTTCTTTATGGTGTCTAAGGCAAGTGTGTCTAAGACTAGTGGTTATTAATTAGGCCCACTACTTACGTAGTGGAGTATCTTCCCACTTACCTGGCACTTACCTGGCCACAGGGGGACAAAGAGGCAATGGAGGATTTTATCCTGCGACTTGTCTTTTGGCAGTTAGGAGCGGTCTAGAGGTTTGACCTAGGTGACCAATAGAATTAGGGTTTTGCTTGTTGCATTTGTTGTGATCGCATCATATTTTCAAAATAATCCGTATCATTTTTCAAAACAAACACCAACACTTCATTCCCCTAATTATAAGTCACGCTGCCACTTGTACTAACCCTTTTTAGTGCAAGATAGGCTGGACACGGGATTCCAGTGCCCGTTTAGTCCGCGTCGCCCCGATCGACTCCGAAGTCGGTATTTCTACATTTACCTTTTCTTTACCCACCACCACACCCACATCGATGGATCCATCTCCATCGAACTTCTTTACCACTACTCTGCCGTCGTCCGTTGGTGCGCAGAATCCACCTCGCATCTCTCTCCAAGAAAGGTGCTATCCAACACGAGGTCCCCTTTCCACCTGTCTTTCCATTCCACCAGCCAACGGGGAAAATTTTCAAATAAAACCCCAATACATCAACCTTCTACCAAAATTTCACGGTCTCGAGTCTGAAGACGCATATGTGTTTATCACCAAATTTGAAAATGTATGCGCAATGATGGGTACCTCACAGCTTTCTGTGGATGCTATGCGTCTTCGTCTTCTCCCATTTACCTTGTGCGATATAGCCGAGAAGTGGCTGTATAACACTACCGCACATTCCATTTCAAATTGGGAAGAATTCGTCAAAGCATTCCTTAAGAAATTCTACCCACACCAAAAGACAGCTCGAGTCCGTAGCGAAATCAATCAATTCACCCAGCTTCCAAATGAAACATTTTCACAATGTCTTGAACGCTTTAAGGATCTGTTAGTCCAATGTCCACATCACGGAGTCCCTAGATGGGAACTGTGCCGAATCATTTATGAGGGCATTAATCCTAACACAAGACAGACCCTTGAATCCATGTGTCAAGGCAACTTCATGACCAAAGATGATGGGGAAGCTTGGAAATTCCTAGAAGATTTCGCTGAAAAATCGTTACAGTGGGAGGGTGTGAGTCAATTGTCTAGGGATGGCAATGATATTTCCATAGGAGTTAGAGCTGAAATTTCAGTTATCAATAAGAAACTCGAGAATATGGAAAACAAATTTTTAGCCGCCGCCCTAAATCAAATGTCACTCTCCAAAACTGTATGTGGATGCTGTTCTGATCCTTCTCATTAGACGGAAGAATGTCCACGAAATTCTCCGTTTCAAGATCACGAGCATACCAATGCCTTATTTCAAAGACCTAGAAACGATCCATTTTCTTCCACATATAATCAGGGTTGGAGGAATCACCCTAACTTTGCTTGGAACCAATCACAATCTCAAAACACGGTTCCAACCCAAAACAATTTCCAAAGGGTCCCTCCACCACAACAGCAACCACCACTTCCATTGAGTCAGCACCCCTTCCAAACACAAAACTTTCAAAATCCGGTCAACACACCCGCACCGTCTAGTCCTTTACAGTTGACCGGGACCGATGAATCCTCTTCATTCATAAACTTGCTTCTAACAAATCTCATGCAAGTATCGGCTGAAATAAAGACTTCTGTCGATGATATAAAGAAAAACTCAGCGTCCCAAGCTGAGAGTATTAAATCGATGGAAGCAGAAATTTCACGATTAAAAGCCGAAATGAGTGCAAGAGAGAAAGGGAAACTTCCAGCTCAACCTCTACTCAATCCTGGCAATTCACATCATGTGAATGCAATCACGTTGAGATCTGAAGAGTGCTTGACAATCACGTTGGGGAAGAGATTGATGACACTGAAAAATCTATCGATGATACCCCGGCTGAGACCTTTCCTTCCACTTCTACTTCTAATTCTGACCCCAGTTCTTCTACCCCACCACCTTCTTGCGAGCATATTCTTCGTTTCCCATAAGGCTCGCCACCTCAGGCCATCTCTTCTAGTTCACAGACGTTCCCTACTTCTATTCTGGGATCGGGTCCACACACACTTCCTTCTCCTATGATGGACCCAGCGCTTATTGCTAAAGCACCTTATCCTAATCGGTTAAGGGCTAACAAATCGAATCCACATATGGAGAAGATTATGGACATGTTTAAGCAAGTAAACATAAACATCCCTCTCCTAGATGCCATCCAACAAGTTCCGTCCTATGCGAAAACTCTTAAGAACTTGGGCACTAGGAAAATGAAGACTCAAGTGCCCAACAAGATATTCATGGCAAAGACTGTAGACACGGCTTTCCCCCAGCAATTACCAAGGAAACGTAAGGACCCTGGCTGTCCTACTATTTCTATTTCTATTGGGGAAAAACACATCAACCGTGCTCTACTAGACCTTGGCGCTAGTGTTAACTTGCTTCCATACTCGGTTTACGAGCAACTAGGTATCGGAGTGTTAAAGCCCTCGAGCATAACTCTCCAGATGGCTGACCGATCAATCACCAAACCTAGGGGTGAACTGGAGGATGTGTTAATAAAAATCGGGGAATTTGTATTCCCTGTGGACTTTATTGTAATTGATACACAGCCTGTAGCGAACCCACGGAATCAAATTCCGGTGATTTTAGGTCGCCCCTTTTTGGCCACTTCCAACGCTATCATCAACTGTCGTAATGGTTCTATGACCCTATCCTTCGGGAATAGGTCAATAGAACTGAACATTTACAAGTTGGGAAGTGTACCCTCCGAACCTACTGCTCAGGTCTATTCTGTCGACTTAATGGATGTCGACAGCAGCGAATTTGATGATCCTCATGATACCGATCTTGACTCTTTTCATATGTTATTGTTTGACCCAACTATGTATCATACACATACGGACTCTTCCACCGAGATGTCCGGGTCAACAACTAACATTGATTATGAAATGCTTTTAGAGTCTGAAGATCACCCCGTACTTTGTGACGACATTATTCATCGGGGTATTGATGGAACTTTTGAGGAAATCTTCGCTGATGAACTCGCATTTTTGAATGACACGGGTGTTGAGATGAATCATCTCCTAAACGATGAAATTGAACCTCCACCCCTTCTTCTGACTTGTAAAGAGAATGCGAGTAATCCATCACATACACTGCATCGTCTCTCTAAAATGAGACGCACCATCATTCTATTCCACCACTTACCATTTCCCCACTTCTTCTTCCACCAACCAGAGCACTGCATTGATAAAATTTTTGAATGGTTGGTGTTGACGTTCGGTCTTTGCAAAGCTTGGCATCGACCAATGATTTTTGACCCCTTCATGTGATTTTCAAAAGATTAACATTGCATAACTCAAGTTTGGGGGGGCATTTTTTTTTCTGGCGCTTGAAAAGAAAAGTTTTACAAAATTTTGAGCCAAGAATAAGTTTGGGGGAGGATCTTCACTTAAATATTTTGCCCCCACTAATAAATTCCTCCCAAGCTTACAGGTTTTTCGAGATTTAGCAGAAGGCAACAGTGAGGACACTGTTGAAAACAAGTTTGGGGGAGGTTTGCGCTTATTTGCGCATCATTTGCATCATACTTTGCATAAGCACAAAACATTTTTGAAAACCTATAAAAATTTAAAAAATTTCAAAAAAAAATATAAAAATATTTTTGTACATAAATAAGATAATAAAAGATTAGATAGTGAAAAATTACATCCATGAGATTGGAAAAAATTAAGAAAACCAAGAAAATTAGAAGTTTTCTTATACGAACTAGTAATAAGTAGTTATGAGCCGTTGTCCCAAGGGTTAGTAAGATGAAAGAAGTCACTAATCTGAGGATAAAAATAAGTCTGAAAAATAGTTTCTATTCTGGAAGCCAAACATTTTGAACGTTGATACCCTGCTATTCGCACTTACACACGTCTTGAAACCTGGGATAGTAGAGGATACCTTGAAATGCTCTTGTCTAAAAGCCAAAGTATGAAGGAAATAAAAAATGAATAAAATATAAAATGGTGAGAAAAATGGACACTGGTTTTGTTATCGCCAAGGCAGCAATAAAAAAATATAGCGAGGGTGCCTCTTCACTTAGTGCCCTAAGGCCAACTGGTCTGGGAGTCACTGCTAAGCCTTAGGTGGTGCAAGACGAGGAAAAACACTAAATAAGCAAGCACATGAGCAATCGATCGGTTAGTACCTCAAGAAGTATTAACGGTCGCATGAAAGTGTGTGAGAAAAATTCATCTAAATATTCATTAATTAAAAAGTACTGAGGCTGATGGGCAAGAGTATGATAGCTTGAATTGAATTCTCCGGGTGTAGGGATGTCCTTTACACACACGCAGGGTTATATGATCGATATTTGGAAGAAAGATAGGAATGAAAAATAAGATGATGTTTTATTAAGGAAGGACGTGATTTCTGACATCTTTTCATGACCATTAAGATAGGGCTCATGACAACTGAAAAGCTAGCTTAATTGGAAACCCTAATTTTCAAAGTCTTTCTTTTACAATTCTTATCTTTAAATGTAAATTTCATGATCTTCCTTTTATTATTGGATTTTGTGGGTGCAATCCGCTGAAAACCCTCAGGAGACAACACTCCTCCTACTAGGGACACCTAGAGGTTTAAAGGCTTGTTGCACGTGCTCAGTGCAATCGTGTTGCCTACGAAAGTGTGCTAGTTAGTTTTTCTCTTTCTTTATTTTCTCCTTCTCTTTTTAATAAAACAGTTCGATCGAGACGATCGAAAATAATTTTGGGGGAATTTGATCAGTCGAAAATACTGTATTTTTAACACGGCAATTTCCCTATCATTTGCACTCATCTAGAAGTGTTCGGTATTCATATTGCACATATTACCAAATCATCTCTGAAATACCAGATTGCATGTGTTAGAATTTTTAACCGGCACTTTAAGGGAAATTGACTGTGTTTCATGGCATCGCATCATCCTTGTATTGCGCAACTCTTGTCTTGGGGTTTAATGCAGGAAATTCCAGAAGCAAAGCCCAAAATTGGGAAAAAAGCTGATAAAAGATACGCCAACTCCAAGATGCAAGATCTGGTAGTAATACAGAAGGCCAAAGAGAATTTAAAATATCAGAAAAAGGCCCATAAGGAAGCCCAAGAATTACTATAGAAAAATAAAGCACCAAGGCTCTAAAAGGACCGCGGATCCGCGGCCCAAACCCCCTTGCCGCCGCGGATCCGCGACTTTATGAGGTGATCAATGTTCCAGATTTTGCCACGTGCTCTCCTATAACGGCCAAAGCTTCCAGAAGACCCCAGAAGCTCCACGTGGTGCATCTAGAAGGCTCGGCTTAACAAACTATTTCTAGAAGGCTCTCTTTAACAAACTTTTGGAGGGAAATTCAAATCTCTCTAACAAACTTGTGGAGGGAAAATTCAAATTTAAAATCCTAGATCTAGGGTTTGGAGTTCTATAAAAAGGAGCCTAGATCTAGGGTTGAGGTTGTTCATCATCTCTCCCTCTTCCACCTACAAGTTGAGTGACACATCTTGTAGCCCTAATTCCAAAATCCAACACCAAATTCAAGATCCCGAGTACCAAATCAAGCAAGAAGCCTTCAACCTTTTAGAAGCGGAGCCGATCTTCAATCGAGCAAGTGATCCAAGCCGATCCGCGACTCAAGGAGATGAGCGAAGCCAAATCGACGATTGAGTTCTTCCTCTTGTAGTTCTTGAGTGATTGTAACGGAATTGTTGATATAAATAAAAGGTGAAATTCTTTAATCTTGCTTTCTTTAAATTCTTGCATCATGATTCAATCTCAATTTGTGATTGTGGTTCTTGTTGTGATGTTTGAGTAAAACTCCGCTCGTAAAGGAGTCGAGGCGATCAATAGAATGATGATGTAACAAATCTTAAAACGATTCTTAAGTCCTACGAGTTTTGTAAACCCTAGCAAATTGAAGAATCGACGACCTAGTTTCGTTGCGATGCTTTCTTGATTGTGATCGCTCGAAATTAGGGATTCACGATCGATTCTTGAATTTACTAGAGGCTAGAATGTGAATGATATCGACGAAAGAACAAGGGATAGAAGATGAAACCCTAGTTTCACAAGAAATCCCTAATTCTCGTCGATCATCATCGATCTAGTATCAATTCATCGATGGTTAAGAATACGTAATCGCTAGATTTCATCACATCAATAGATCCGATCGATTCCTATGAGCCTCACTTCGATTCTTGATATTTGGATTGGAAATCATCACAAATTCTCAATTCTTGATTTTATCGTTTTTTGATTTAGACTAGATTTTTCTAATTCTTGAACTTCAATTTACAAATCATGAATTGTTTGTTTTCTTTTCTTTAAAGTTTCAACTCATCTAATTCGAAACACGAACGATTACACTTTCCCTGTGGACTATCCGCACTTACTAACGCGCTACAATCGACACCGTTATTGATTGCGGTCAAAATATTTTTGGTTGTGATTTCTACATAATTTTCTAAAAACATACACATCCGAAATCAATTCCAATCACTAGCGCCAAGTGCGCCACGTGTTTCTCACGCGTGCGCTGATAGAACATAAACTGTTCTTTAAAATAAAGCCCTAGAGTTATGATGAATGCTCGGCATTCAATAAAAGACAAAAATATTGTCAGAATTCAAATCAATGCTCAGCATTGTCAAATGTTTAACATTTTAACTGAGTGGGCCGAGCCCAAATTGGCTATAAACCCCTCATTCAGATTAAATGAGCCCATACGCTCATAAATCTCAGATCTTAGTCCCAATTGAACTACAGATCTCCCAACCAAAATTGGTTCAAGGGTACATCTCTTCACTCCTCTGATATTTTTCGTTGTAATCCTTCAATGTCTTCAGAGAGGTGACGGGTCCCGACAACCAGACATTCCATGGACTGTGGGGTCTTTAAACTCATGGACTATGATGTCCTTAACCTTAGACTGTGAGGTCCTTAAACTCACGGACTATGATGTCCTTAACCTTGGACTGTAGGGTCTTTAAGCTTATGGACTATGATGTCCTTAACCTCTATGGACTGTGAGGTCCTTAAACTCATGGACTATGATGTCCTTAACCTTGGACTGTGGGGTCCTTAAGCCCATAGACTATGATGTCTAAAACCTTGGACTGTAATGTCTTTAAACTAACAATGGACCGCAATGTCCCTAAACTAAACAATAGATCCCAAATCCTCTTTTGTTGGATCTAAACGATCCCGTTAAGTGATCTTAGTCTAAAATTAGACTAACGTATCATTAACAAACGTTAAGTTGATCTTAGTCTAAAATTAGACTAACGTATCCTTAACAAACGATTAAGTTGATCTTAGTCTCAAATGAGACTAACGTATCCTTAAACCCAACCCCAAATCCAAATCTAAGAAGATACGGATTTGGACTAATCCACGCCCTACGGGCGACAACATAAATTAGTCTCCGTATATAATCCACGGGCAACCAAAAACAAAACAAACACACACGACACGAAGTGACCATCTGGAGAAGGAGAAAGTGATTACCGCGATGTGGTGGCATAATTAACTGCAGGGGCTTGTGCCTGCAGGGAAGAGCGTCCCCACAATCAAAAACCCCTCAATGAGGGGGAATCTGACGAAGTCTGCTCCATCGGCCGCATCCGTTTAGACTTTCGATACATGGTGTTATAAATCAACTTGGCATCTTCGGAGAGATGGACGGATAGCACCAATTAGCATCTGCCCCCGAAATTCAGGCCGGACGTCCCAACGTCCCGTCCCCGTGTTCGGCGGAGAACATTGCGGTGAAGCAAACCTTTGCAATTCGCTGGTCTCCGTAGACCCGACCTATCCCACCCTGGTCGAGAGGGAACCTCATCGCCAGGTGGTAGGTCGATATCTGGGCCCGGAGGGAGTTCAGCGTGTGGCAGACGAGGAGGATGTTGTAGGCCGACAGAATTTTCACTACGATGAATTCCACCGGCACTGTCCGCGTACGGCCTGCCTCCCCGACGTTGAACTGCAGGGTGATCACCCCTTCCGCCGGGATGGAGTGTTTAGTGAATCCTGAAAGGACGTGGGACGTCGGCCTCAGATCTGCCGCGGTGAGCCCCATGCGCAGAAAGCAGTCGTGGAAAAGAATGTCTGCCGAGCTTCCCGAGTCGACCAGGATCCTTTGCACCTCGTATTGATGGACCCGGGCCGTAATCACCAGGGGTCATTGTGGGGCAGGGATATGCCGTGAAAGTCCCCATCGTCAAAAGTGATCGCTCAGTCTCCCTGGCCTTCTTCCTAGGACGGCTATCGGCCTCCGGGGCTGGCGTGGGGTGCTGAGTCTCGTAGGTACTTGACGTACCCCCCGAAGCCATGACCATGGTTTTTGACGAGCCTCAGTTTTTTTGGTGAGTTTCCTCATGCCCCCCGGTAGGGTTGTTTTTTAGCTGCCGGGGAGAGTCTCGCGTGCGCGACCCCGTCTAGGGAGGGGGTGCAGGTCATGCCTGCGAACAGGCGAGCTGACAGCCACCGCCTCGGGAGGGACAGGGGTGCGACGAGACTCGGGGCGAAACTCTCGCGTAAGACCTCGGGGCAAAACGAAGCGGTGACCACCGAGTTATTGAACACGTTGGCCCGGAGGGGCTGCGGCTGTTGGAAACGGTGAGGCGACGATCGGCCGTGCCTACACGAGCGGAGCCTTCTCTCCCTCGGTAGGGGTCCTGGTCCCGAAATAAGGGACCTGCGACCTGGGGATCTTTCCTTGCCGTCTGGACGCGGATGAGCACCTCCAGGACAGACGCGAATCGGTCTATCCGGCCGGCAAGGGCGTTGATGGCATTCGGCGGAGGAGGTTCTTCAGCGCCTCTGTTAAGGGGGAGGCGGCGGCTGGTGCTGGGGTCGTCGTGATGATCGCTCGCCATTAGATTAAGATTGGAAGATGAACTTTTGTTTTTGTGGAATAAAGTTTCTCAAAGGCGGCGCCAGCTGACGTGGGGTGGATCCGCGCGTCAAGATGTTACCTTCCGTTGGTCTGCTGATGGCGGTGATGGATGGCTGAGATTTGATCTAAAGGCTGGCTCCTGAAGCGTGTGGATCTCAGTGGGTTTGAGGTTGTTTACGCCGAGCTACCTGCAAGGAAGTCCCGGGGTGGTTGTACCACCGAGGACCCTCCGACGGTCAAGTTAGAGAGGAAATTCTAGCAGAGTAACGGCTTAGTGGAGTAAAAATGGCTTACCTGGACCGTCTGAAGAAGGGGTTTATATAGCGGTGGCAGCAGGCAGGGCAGGCACGAGAATCACGCCGGCCGTTACGCTCCTAACGTCACGCCCGCGTGATGAGCGGGATCTCCCATTAATGGCGAGACAGGCTCGTTAATGGGGGATCATGATGGCGTGGAACGTGGGATGTGGCCGGCGCAAATCTCACGCATGGCGAGATTCACGGGATGACGGTTGCGCCTGCGAGTGGTGCCGTTGGTCGGTCGATGAGACCGAGGAAGATGACCTCGGCGGGAGAGCTCACGGACGAGCGGGAGAGCCGAGGTTTCTTGGTTCTGCTCGAGCTCGGAGGCGAGCTGAAAGAGCCGAGGAGGCTCGGGCCTGTGATAACTCGGAGACGAGCTGTAAGGCCGAGGAGGCCAATTGTGCTGGGGGCTTGGAGGTGAGCCAGCGTTTGTTCGTGGGACGGGCACATAAGTGGCCTGGTCGGCCGCTGTAGGTCCTTTCTTGTGAGCTTTGGGACACGCCATCTGCCACGTGTCATGATCTGGGAGATCACCGATATCGAGCATCATCAACACCCATGCTATTAAATCCAACGGTCCAGAGATTCATCCAAAAATCAAATCAACGGTCGAGATTTATGTAAAACAGGAAGGAATTTGGTGTTGGTGTATTTCATGTGATTTACACGTGTGATGTGTGGCCAAGATTGGATAATAGCATAGATGCTATTATTTTGCATAGCAGGGACTCCAAATCTAACACTATGGTTCCCTTTTTATGTTCTTTTTTTTCTTTTTTGTTATGGCTTGTTTAGAACTTATGATTTTTCTCTTGCAAGTGACCGCATGGCTTGCTTTCCTGGGATGATTTGTGAGTGGTAGTTTGGTGTACTTCTATGTTCACTGTTTGGATTGGATGGGTAAAATCATATGTATTGCTTTATTAATTTTATTATTTTGTCTAATGCATGTTAAGAATTTAAAAATATATATCTTGATCTTCATAGAAACTTTAAAATTTTGATTATTCATTGACGTTGTAGAGACTTACGATGCAAACACATATACAACATTCACGTTGCGTGCGGCTTTAATGTGGACGATTAATGACTTTCCTGCATATGGAAGGCTATCAGGTTGGTCTGTATATGGTCACAAAGTATGCCCTTATTGCCATCAATATACAATATCGAAATTCTTGAATTTTAGCAGGAAGGTTTGTTATTGCGGTCATCGGCGTTTCCTGCCACTAGACCATCTCTACAGGTTAGATACTGCTCACTTTGATGGTCATCAGGAGCTTCTTGGGTCTCCAGCCTCATTGTCCGGAGAGAACGTGACTGCTCAGTAGGAAGATTACAATAATGTGATCTTCGGAATAGATCCGGCAAAACAGGTCAAACCACCCTACTGTAACAAGTCAAGCATTTTCTACGAGCTTCCGTACAGGTCAACAAATTTAGTGCGTCATTGTCTGGACGTCATGCATATAGAGAAGGGAGTATCCGAGCACGTACTCAACTTGCTTCTTTGTAAATACAGAAAATCGAAAGACAACCTCCGTGTTCGGATGGATTTTCAGGACTGGGAAATTAGAAGTGAATTGCATTCTAAACTGATAGCGGGTAAACAAGACAAGTTTGTACTTCCCAATGCCGCGTATCATATGTCACAACCGGAGAAGAAAACGTTCCTGCAGGTGTTACATGATTTGAAAGTTCCCACAGATTTCTCAAGATCATTTAGTAAGAAAATAAAAATTATGAAAGGCAAGATCGATAGGCTGAAAAGTCATGATCACTATGTTATTATGGAGCACCTTCTCCCATTAACCCTCAAAACTTTCCTTCCCGAATCGGTTGGTCTAGTAATCAAATTCCTTTGTTGCTTTTTTAGAGAATTGTGCGCTAAAACCCTGGATGTTGTGACGCTGGAGAATCTATAAAATTTTATTTCATTGATACTTTGCAAGCTTGAGCGTATTTTCCTACCGTCATTCTTCGATATCATAATACACCTGACGGTTCATCCTGCAACCGAGGCTAAATTAGCCGGACCGGTATAATATCAATAGATGTATCCCGTCGAAAGGTATGCGAAATTTTTCGTTTCATATAATTTGTAAAATTATTGTTTTCCTATATGCCCGTATTTATTTATTTAACATATTTTTCTTTAAGTACCTCTACACTTTAAAAAATTATATACGCAATAGAAATCGACCAGAGAGTTCTATCATGCAAGGTTATTTTCTAGATGAAATAACCACATTTTGTTCCCGCTATCTGGAAGAGAACATTGAAACAAAGATTAACCGGCCTCAGAGAATTCAGGATGGGCCATATGGTAAAGTATCCTATAAGAGAGTAGACACTATATTTATCAACAGGATATATCGGTTTATTCTCCTCAATAGCGTATGTCTTGAAGAAATTAGAGAGAAGGTTTTTTGGATTAATTGTTATATTTTTGTTTGTGTGTGTATGAAATGATATAATATTAATGTCATAATTTATTGTTAAGAACAGAATTCATATTAATGAGGTATTTGAAGGGCATCCTGACTGGAATGATGAACGATTGGAAAAATATTATCAGGATAATTTTTGCGATTGGGTTACAGATCATGTAAGTTGTTCGAATAACATATTATTGCTACCAGTCTTAATCTAAACTTATATCGTTATGTACTTATCGTAAAATTTGTTTTGTTAGATCCACGATCCGAACTTGTTTACATAATTAGAGAGATTCAAGATATTTAGCTCAGTTTTCTAGTATGGAGATTGCATATTATAAAGGATTCGGTATCCTTGGATACAAATTTGAAGTTAAGGACATAAAAACATCTCGAACCACTCAGAATAGTGGGATTGCGACGGTAGGATCGGATGGTGTGATTTATTATGGATACTTAAATTGCATACTTAGTATTCAATATCCCGGACGATCAAAACCGCTTTATATATTTCAGTGTACTTAGTACGATACACGAACCGATACAGATAAGTAGAGAAACAATCTCGGAACTTGGAAAGATGAATATGGATTGACTAGTGTGAACACACTTCGATTTTACGGTCAGGATGATCCATTTATCTTTTAGAACCAAGCGTTCCAAGTATACTACTCACAGTGCTTGAAGCATCCGGGATAGAGTGTCGTATGCTGTTAGAAACTCAGGGATGTTTATGATGTCCCAGAATTCAAGGATCGTATGGAGGACAGTGATGAGGATGAAGAGGAGAGAAAATTAGAGTGCACCGACCGTCTGTTTCAAATGAAGGGTTGTTTTCGGCTGATCGTGAAGTTACGTGGGTTAGAAATGATATCGATGATGAAATCCAAATAGATATGTCTAATGCGTCCACGAAAAAAAAGGTTATCAGTAATATTATATTATTACTTCACATTTCTACGATCTATACATATATTGCATGCATATGTAATGATTGTACTCGTATCTAGGTTTGATGACGTCGACCGGAGCAGCGAGGGGCGGAAGGAGCACCAGCCGCGACAGCGGCAGAGGCAGAGGCAGAGGCAGAGTGGTTCTGCCACCCGGAGAGCTGCATAGGAGCTTCATAGGGCCGATCTTGCACCCCGATCGGTATCCCCTTCGGATGACTCCTTCCGTGTGGACTTTGCCACACCTCCTGGTATATTGCATGCATATTAATTTGAATGTAATATTATAGATATACACGCATATTTATTTCAAAATTACTTATATAGTCAATGTTTAATTATCTAACTGTTGGTGGTGCGTCCACATCAGAGGCAAAGGCCACCACCGCATCTGTAGGTATGTTTATATATCCTATAATACATAGATATTGATTTAGAATGTTATATCATAAATATACACACATTCTTTTTGCTCTTACTTAGATAATCATTTTTTGATTGTCTAGCTGTAAGTGGTGCCTCCACATCTCGGACAGAGGCCACCACCGCACCTGCGGGTGTGTTTATATATCCTATATTGCATGCATATTGATTTAGAATGTTATATTATTGATATACACATTCTTTTTGCAATTACTTATATAATCTATTTTTAATTGTCTAATTATAAGTGGTGCATCTACATCTGGCGCAGAGGCCACTCCCGTCACTTCCGTACCCTCCGCTCAATCTGCAGATTAGTATGAATAAGTATAAAATATTTATTCATTTTAAATATCCTCTAAGAATAAACATGAACTCCATATAATTTTATCGTCAATATTTATTTTCCAGTTGGAGGGGACGCTTCCATGTCCGGATCACCGGTTGTTCCTCACCGGAGGAACTATCGTCCCGCTCGTGCTGCTGCCCGAGACCAAGCTCGTGCTGCTGTCGCCGAAGGTATATATCGCACTTCAATTTTTGTTAATCCTTGATTTCTTAATACCACTTTGTCTTAATATTACTTGTCTTGATATTTCTTATAGATACAGGACAGCCCCATCCCGAGAGGGGGACTCGAGGGCCGAATCAGTCCCACAGGCTGAGGCCTGATAGAGCTAGGGTGGAAGCATCATTCCCTCTCTTCTTTACCTCCTATTATCGCTATACCGGCGATTATGCCGAGAGGTTCGGCCGGTATATGGGGGATGAGAGCCGCATCCTAAAGAAGTATCCACTTCACGTTGAGTGGGGTGATCAACACCGACGCTCATTTTCCCTCTTCTGGGATCAAGCTCGGGTACTAATATATATTTTCATTTGACTTATCCAATATATTTATTATTATTTAACACTTGCAATTTAAATACATTATTTTTTTGTATTTGCAGTTGGATTACGACTTTTAGCCTATACCCAACCCTGATCACCCTAAGAGAGTGCTCGATCTTCACACTCTGTACGGCCTGATGAAGAATATGCAATCAAAGGTCCGATACAATAGGAACAAACTGAAGATCGGCTGCTATTCTCTGTGTATGGTGACCCCCAAGGCAGAGAGAGCGGCTCTCCTACATACTCTGGCTTTTGCGACAGTCAACGTAGATACATAGCCTCTCTTGTGCCAATATTTTGACTCTCGGCGCAAACAGGTTTGTAATTTAAATTTAATTCATTATTTAGTATATAATTTATTTTTTTGTGTTGCTTAATTAGAAAACTAAATCTGAATGTGTTGTGCAGAAACAGGCCGACCAAAATAAGAAGAATAGAAAGCCGGCGAAGAGGGGCCGCCCCACTAATACAGGAGGCTCAAGGAACATTACTTGTGCCATGGAGGCATCGTTAAATTACAATAGATCTATTTTGATATAATGTAATATTCAGAGTTATTTTATAATATATGTAAATTTTTGGTGAATTGCAGAGAGCTCAGACTCTGGCGCAGTATGGTACACCGAGCGTGCCGACCGCATATTTTGCCGTCCACGACACCTCGACAGATCCCGCCACGGGCGAGCTTCGATTCCCAGACACCTTTACCCAGGAGTATTGCGTAAGTTTTAATATTTATTCTAACAGGTTTGAAATTTTTGTTTTGAAAAGTTCAAATTTAAATGATATACTTATATTTTAAAGGTTAATGTGGATGTAGGAGTGGGTGATGGAGCAAGCGGAGGCATCGGGGATCGATTTTACCGGACAGACCAATCCGATGCTCTTGACCCCTGTCCTAAACGCCGCATACGGAAGGCACTACGAAGGTTGGGAGTGAGGCCGGGGACTGGGTCCTAGCAGGGCCCATATGAAGTTGGACTCCACTCCGGCGGTTACTTTCCCTACCCCCCATGAGCGACATCTAGAGTATGATGTTGCCGTCTTGAAGACCATCGTCGAGGAGTTGAAGGAGATGTTGGTACGTATACTACTTAATAGTAAAATATCATATCACATTATAAATAGTAACATATACAATATTAGTAGCCTGAGCTGATTTGGTTGTAGACTTAGTTTTGATTAATCATACTTACATAAAACTATCTAATTAAAATAAACTACAGTTTTCCAAATTAGATACCCAAACGAGGCCTAATTCCCTAAGTATTCTTAGATTGGGGTTTCGCAATAACCTGATAATGATACGAGTTCGACTAAAATCTAATACACCGTTCTTACTCGTTTATTACACACAAAATTTAACAAAAGCGAAAGGCTATTTCGGCTACGGCTCCACATGCATCTCATTCAGCTGCGGCTCCGAAAGCCACTACCTCGGCTGCGGTTGCGCAGACCACTCCTGCAGCTCCACAGCCCGCTCAGACTCCCGCACAGTCCGCTCCTTCATTGGTCGAGTTTTTGACGACTCAAGGCTGCACCGAGGAGCAGATGCGCCAGATTGCGGCGTTTATCAGAGGTGGAGGAGCTGGACCGAGCTAGGGTAGCATTTTTTTTATATATTTTAAGGATGTATGTACTTATATGATACATATTGTATATATTTTGGACGATATTGGTGTTGTTTGCTTGTTCATGATGATTTAGATTGATAAAATATTCTGTTTGTTTATTTCTTTTATATATTATGCGTGAGATGTTGATTATGAATATTTCTGTATTTGATTATATGATGTATATATTATTATGAACAGGGCGGAGAAAAAATAGGAAGCCCATTTTTAAAAAAAAACCCTGATGTTTTGTCCCTACGGATTAATCCACATGGCCATCTATTGCACCTACGGATTAATCCGTAGGTGCAAGGTTTGCCCCTACACAGTTAGCGGTAGGGACAAAATATCAGGTATGGACTCAGTAATAGGGGTTAAACTTTCCCCTACGAATTTATCCGTAGGGACATTTATCTGGACCTACGGATAAATCCGTAGGGGTAAGTATCAGGCCCTACGGATAAATCCATAGGGGCAAGTATTTTATTTTATAAACCAATAAATTAAATAAATATTTTGTCCCTGCAGATTAATCCGCAGGGATATATGTCCCTACGGAGTACGGCATAGGGGCAATTATTACTCCGTAGGGGCATGTTCAGGGCGAAAATTTTCACCTGCGGCATTTGCACCTACGGGGTAATTTTGTGTCCCTACGGATTAATCCGTAGGGACAGTGGTTTGTCCCTACTGCTAAATACTTTGACCTGAGATTTTCATTTAGCTCGTGAGAGTTCCCACTGTACTTAAATTACTACTCTATCATAGCTCAAAAGAGTCATGCAAACAGGTTTTAGTTGGGTAGAGTCCCGATCCACATGAAGGCAGTGAACAATCGTTAGGGATTCATCTCTCCCGGTATTGAGAGTTGATATCGCGCTATGCTGGGTCAGTCATCACCAGAAAACCATGGCCAAGGTGGATAAGATTTACTGATATGATATCAGTAGTTTCTCAGTGGGTGATGAGTTTCAGACCGGCATGACTTATCGGTTTTGAAGGGTCTGACATTATCTACCCCTAGACCCGGTATACGATTATCTTAGATGAAGAGACTTATAATAACCGGTTTCCCTGTGTATATATGTTATCCGTATTTTAATAATATTTTTCCCTAATTCAACTTCTTTTATTTTTCATATCCTATTTTTCCCTATATCTTTCTATTTAATTTGCTCCATATATATTCCTTCTAATCATTTTATTTTTCCTAATTTAAATCTCAATTATTTTTCGAAACTCTAACCTAATTGTTAATACCCTATTATTTATTTCTTTTTCCTATTTCTTTTTCCAAGGCCCAAACCCTTCTCTTCCTTTTCCCCCAACAGTATCATTCTCTTTCCCTTCAAATTCAAAAAAAAATTATTCTCTTTTAAATTCCCCATAAATCCTTATCAATACCCAAATCCATTATATTATTTATTATTTAATATTATTAATTCTCTCTCTCCAGCTCACTCTCCCCCCCCCATCTCGATCTCTCTCATCCTATCTCCCGCTCACTCACTGACGAACCCACTTTAACCCCCACCACCACCGCGACCCACCTCGTCGCCATGAACACCGGAGCCACCGCCATCACCTCTGGCTCCCCTCCATCTCCTCCGACGACCCTCCCCAAGTGCTTCTCTTGTTACCTCCACCGACCACATCCCTTGACCTCCATCGACACCCCTACCGAGCACCCATCACAGGTTGCCACCACCGACCCCTCCTCATCGACTACACCACCCACAGCACCTACTCCCCCCCGGCAACCCCTTCCATTGCGAGCGCCTCTTAGTGGCTCCAGCCGACCCATACAGCCATCTCCAACGTCGCCTCTCGCCGCCATCGTCTCGTCACATCCCCTGCAACCCCAACCACAGTCCTACCTCAACCCTAACACCATCAAAGCACCCATCACCGCCCTCCTCCTCCCACACCTCTGAACCCATCCTCCTCGAAAAGCTTCTCGTCGCTCGAGCTTCCCACCACGTCGGAGTCGCCCTGCCGCGCCGCCACCTCCGACTACAGCCAACCGTCGCAGCACCATCATCTCCTCAGTCTCACAATCTATAGATGTTACCTAGCCAGAGCCGCGTAGCTGAGCCCAAGATTGTGGCCATTGTGCCCATGCGATCCATCGCCGCGATCATCACGGTCGTTTCATCAAATGGCAAGTGAAAATCATCACTTATTTTCATTCTATGGTATAGGAAATCACATTAGAGCTAAATATACAAACAAAATGCTACTATATCGATACGTTTATATATATATATATATATGTGTGTGTGTGTGTGTGTTTATATGCTTGGGTATGGTATAGTGAATCTCGAGACGTGGTAATCTGAGTAGAGCCAGATTAGGACTTATGACGGGTCGTTATCACGTGAAAAAATATAGAGATAACAAACCGTTTCGAGAAATCTAAGGAAACGTGTGGTTGGTTGATACCGAATGCCCATATTAGGTGTTAGATACGTATTTTATATGAAACCCCTATCGAATATGGCTGAACATAGGTCTACTAGATTTCTTTAGTGATAATGGATGATATATAAAAAGTTAGAATAAAAATACAGACCCTAATGCCATGAAACGTCACCCCTAATTAGCTTCACCAAATCTGAAATTTTTCCGTACACCTAACTTGTAAAAATCATAGTAATTTGGATACATACTGGAACGGTGTGTTCGAAGGTTTGTATCGAAGATGACTCTACACCCTAGAACCCTCTATAATTTATATTTCGTTTATGTTTTAAAATGATGACAAAAACTATTTGGGAACTATTTGGGAGTGCGGCTCTGGACTGCAGTCCAGAGCAGCACTGATTGTCGACACCTGGATTAAAAGGTTTTTTACAACTCTGTGTGAAAATGATATTATGCAGAAACCTATACCATTAAGAATATTATTCTGTTGGCTAACTATTGGTGGTAGTTTCATTCGTTTTTACCATCGTTTTCTATTTTAATTATATTTTAAATCGTCGTTACATACTGCAGTCCCAAGAAGGGACAAAACGTATACCCTGATCTTAAACAATGTATATCTTCCAGAACACAGCAGATATTGTCAATCCGTCTAGTGCATTGGAAATATAATTAATAGACCTAAATATTACCCAACTGTAGCGTCGCCTAAATATGATCTCAACAGAGTGAAAACAGTGTTACGAAACGGACTTTCAGTTCAGGAACTAAATTTCCAGCAGCGAACACTTAAAAAGAAATGACCGTGATTTGCAAACCCAAAATCTGATTGACTTGAAACCAATTTCTTTGAATTTCTAATTAAGTTTACTTTTTACCCCTTTTGTATCGTTTTTCTTAATTCGGATCGTACGATTTAACGTGATTTTTATAAGTTCCTAAGACGCGTAATAACTTATTTTGATACGATTTGTTTAGCGGCATAATTTACATATTTACCCGACCGCGATACCTTTAGCGATAGTGAGCATCCTTATTGATTCTCAGTGTATAATGTATTGTCTAACGTGAATGGTATCGGTTTATTTATGTCGAGTACACCAATAAAAAGTGAATGATTCGTGATAGTGAACAGCTCAGTGAATAGTGAATAAAGCATTATTATTGGTGCGTACTTGTACACAACTGGTCCATACTTATAGATAGTGAAATCTAGGGGGAAAGGGAAATCGAATTAGAAAGGAACTTTTATTTAGCGAGGTTAGCGATTTAGAGGATGATCAATCGAACAACGACTCTTATATATATTAGGTTTGGACTTAGCGGTCCGGCTGATAGGGTTATGTCCCGGGCAATAGTAGGTCGTAGTCTCGGGTACGCACGAGACCCTCGTTAAACATGATCACTCATTTCTGCAAAATCGATTTTAAAATTGACTTAGAGACCAATAGGAACACAGGTCATACATCGCATTGATTATTGACATATCGATTAGCTGCATTTATTGTCTCCACTGTTATTACTTTTATTTCTTGCCCCATTATTGTTATCATAATATTGCTATTATGTCGCCCTGACGACCTGAGTATGAATTCTCAGAGCTTGGAGATGATCCAATTCAGGAGTCAGATCTACCATTCGAGCTCGCAGAGATCTAGACGGTTGTACTTTCAGTACTTTTACCGCTTTCCATAAATCTACCTTGTATTCACACTTGGTTAGTAATTTCCTTTTCTTTCGAACTATTGTAAACTGTGAACAGTGAAAATTGATGTAATAAACTAGTGATGTATTTCCTTTACTTCTGTAGTTAGTAATCTACCATGTAATGTTAGAAGCCGAAGTGTGACTACGGCGAGATTATTCCCTGACTGTAGGAGCATGGCTGGCCTAGTCGCTTCCCGTATCCCGTATTTTGGGAAACGGGACGTGACAAGGCTAGACTGTACGGAGATTGTCACAGACAGGCTCAGTCAGGGTACGAATAAGTTTTTCCATCGGCCTTCCTTTCGCTCAATATATATGTAGCCGTTACGTACGGCTAATGCTGTTGACGTGCTTGTAGTTAAACCCACTGCCAGCGTATTGAAGAGCCTTTAGAGTCCCACACAGAGCGTTTTCCCGGTTCAGGCAAAATGAAGTAGTGGCCGTATATTGATACGTGCAGGGTTCCGATTAGGTATGTGTGCTAGCCACACGGAGTTTAATCGAGCAGATAATAATACTAGCCGGCTTAGAATTAAACCGGATTATTAAATCAAGTTTTGATTTAATAATTTACATATATATATTTCGATATGTATATATACTGGTATTATGTTCATTGTATTTTTCTATCTCTTGGGTATTCGTATTTTGATACGAATACAGGTATATATTTGCGGGGACGTATTCTCGTATTCATACAAGAATACACCTAGAAGAAGTACACCTCATTTCTAAGATTTCTTTTTTAAAAAATTGTGAAATGAGGTGGAGGAGAGAAATGGTGGAGCGTATGGGCAAATGAATTGTTAATTCATTTGCTCATACTACTCAAGTATAGTTGCATTTTAAATTGTAAAATGGTTTTAACAAAAGAAATGAGAGCATGCTTGATTTGTGAGAGTTATTCATTCTACCATTTTGTTTCTCTTTCCTCTAATACCTCATCCTTCGTCTTCTTCCTTTTACCCTCTCATGAGATGAGAAATAAAAAAGAAAAGAGAAGGAAAAATACTAGAACACTCAAACTACATCTTAAGCTTCACTTCTTAGCATATTGTGAACCTTAGTTGGTTCACTAGGTTATTTTGTACGAAGCTAAAACTTAGACTATGTTCTCTCGGGTGGATCATCTTCGGCGAAAGAAGACCGAGTTGCAAGAGCGATCCGGAGCTCTTAAGTGCTTGCTCGAGTCCAACCACATTAGAGCTCTTGAAAATAGCTTGAGAATGTGAGTGTTGCTAACATAGTAGATTAGCATAACTCGCCAGATTTTTATTTACAAGTTCAAGTTCTTTAGTCCGATTCATGGTTTTGGAACTTTAGCAAACTGAAAAAAAATTGAAATCCATGTTGCCATCTTCTAACATTAGCTTGCTAGTGTGCCTAAGTTCCCAACGGTAGAATCATATGAAATTTGGTGTGCCCACATCTTAGATGATAATGATGAAGATGATGTGTGCCAATCGTCGAAAAAAATAAGGGAGGGAATATTTTTTCGATGCCATAAAAGGAAATTCCCTCATATGGCATCTTTCCTCCGTTATATATATGAAAGTAACGAAGGAAATAGGTCCTGGGAGGCTTTTTCCATTAGGTGGCGTCAAAATCTACATCCTCCGCCATTTTATTCGACAATCGGCATTATCCATCTTGATCTTCATCGTCTAATATGTCGATACACCAAATTTTATGTGATTTTAACACTTTTTCACCTTTGATTTTGTGGGTACAAAATTAACGGTTTACCGACAATAAAACTCTTTACATTGCTAAATCAACAGTGAAAAAATGTTAAAACCATATGAAATTTGGTGTTTCGACATATTAGAGGATAAAAATCAAGATGGATGGTGTCGGTTGTCGAATAAAACGACGAAGGATGTAGATTTCGATACTGCCTAACGAAAAAAAACCCTAAGGCCTCTTTCCTTCATTATTCTCTCTCTATAATAATAATAATAATAATAATAATAATTTATTTTATATATAAAAAGCCAAGCGAAAGTGGGATTCAAGTTTTTTTTTTGTCCTTTTAAGTGGAAAATTAGCCTCCCCTCTCTAGGTTTTTGGGAATGTATATCTTTTTCCATTTCCCTGGAAAATTAGTCTCCATTCTCTAGATTTCAGGGAATTTGCATTTAGCCCCTTATTTTAAATGAATGGTAATAGGTTATGGAAACTTTCAGACCCTGTCCTTTATATTTTAAGAAAATTTGCATCCGGCCCCTTCTATTTTTATCTATGTAGAGTTAAAAGATTGAAAAAGTAGATCTTGGCCGTTCTTTTAATTGAAATTTTCATTCGAATCATTTACACTGTATATTTTGGCCTTTTTGAATTTTTGCTAATGGACTAAAAATTTCATTCTTTCTTTCTGCTTGAAATTGATTAAGCTAACAAGTATAATTTATTCTGTATTAATTATTATTTTAGATACATTTTCATGTTAATCATTTTTATTCAAGCACGGTTAATGATGCTCGATATCGGTGATCTCCCAGATCATGACACGTGGCTGATGACGTGTCCCAAAGCTTATAAGAGAAGACCTACGGTTGCCGACAAGGCCACTCCTGTGCCCGTCCCACAAACAAATGCTGGCTCACCGCCGAGCCCCCGGCACAATTGGCCTCCTCGGCCTCTCAGCTCGTCTCCGGGCTACCGCAGAACCAAGATACCTCGGCTCTCTTGCTCGTCCGTGAGCTCTCCCGCCGAGGTCACTGATCAGTCGAAAATATTGTATATTTTAGCCGGCAATTTCCTTAACATTTGCATACATTTAGAAGTGTTCGGCATTCATATTCTACATATTAGCAAATCTGTCACAAAATATAAGATTGCATGTGTTAGACTTTTAAACCGACACTTTAAAGGAAATTAACTGCATTTCATGGCATCGCATCATTTCTGTATTTGCGCAACACTTGTCTTGAGTATGTGCAGGAAATACGGAAGAAAAAGCAAAAGAGCTGATCAAAAATACGCCAACTAAATCATTTCAGATCTGGTAGCAGTGCAGAAGGAATTAGATAATTCTATATATCAAAAGAAGGCCCATACAAAAGTACAAGCCCACAACAGAAGAATGAAACCCCAAAGCTCCAACTTGGCCGCGCATCCGCGGCAATAGCCTCCTTATGCCGCGGAAGCGCGGCTCAGTAGTGACGTCATCTCCTCATTTTCAGTGCAAAGTTCTTCCAGCGGGACCCACACCTCATTGTGATACTTCAAATCCCATAATTCTCTCGAACCTACTGCCAGATCAGCAAAGAAGATTAAGAAGGCTAATCCTAAATTAAGCTCCTAATTAATCCTCTTCTAGAAGCTCCCTCCTAACTAATCACATCTAGAAGTTTCTCCCCTAACTAACTTTTGGAGGGAAATTTGAATTTCTTCAACAAACTTTTGGAGGGAAACTTGGAATTTGAAATCCTAGATCTAGGGTTAGTTATCTATAAATAGGAACCTAGACCTAGGGTTAAAGGCTAATCAATAACCATTGGTTCATTCTACATCATCTTCTTCCACAAGTCTAGTGACAAGGCTTGTGCGAAACCCTAACCCTAATTCCACTCCAAATCCAAGATCTTGAGTACCAAATCAAGCGAGAAGCCTTCAACCTTTTAGGAGCCGAGCCGATCTTCAATCGGGCAAGTGATCCAAGCCGATCCGCGTTCCACGGAGACGAGCGAAGCCAAGTCGATGATCGAATTCTTCCTCTTGTAGTTCTTGAGCGAATGTAATGAAATTGTTGATATAAATAAAAGGTGAAATTCTTTAATCTTGCTTTCTTTTAATTCTTGCATCATGATTAGATCTCAATTTGTAATTGTTGTGCTTGTTGTGATGTTTGAGTAAAACTCCGCTCGTAAAGGAGTCGAGACGATTGTAGAATGATGATGTAACAAATCTTAATACGATTTTAAGTCCTACGAGTTTTGTAAACCCTAGCAAGTTCAAGAATAGATGACCTAGTTTCGTAGCGATGCTTTCTTGATTGTGATCGCTCGAAATTAGGGATCTACGATCGTTTCTTGAATTTACTAGAGGCTAGAATATGAATGATATCAATGAAAGAACAAGAGATAAGATGAAACCCTAGTTTCATAAGAAGTCTCTAATTCTTATCGATCATCATCGATCTAGTATCAATTCATCGAAGGATAAGAATACGTAATTCTAAGATTACATCACATCTATAGATCCGATCGATTCCTACGAGCCTCATTTCAATTCTTGATATTTGGTTTGGAAAAATCATCAAACGATCAATTCTTGATTCTATCTTTTAATGCTTCCTTAGATCTAGATATTTTCTTTTTCTTGAAATACAAAATTTAAATCATGAATTGTTTTGTTTCTTTTCTTTAAAGTTTCAATTCATCTAATTCAAAAGACGAACGATTACACTTTCACTGTGGACGATCCGCACTCACTAACAATCTACATCCGACACCGTAGTTGATTGCGGTCAAATAATTTTTGGTTGTGATTTCTTTACTATTTCATAATACACATCAAGAATTCTTTTCAATCAAATGGCGCCGTTGCCGGGGATAGTGCGCTAGTTGTTCGTATTTTGAAATTTGAGTTGAACAATTTATTCCATCATATTTTTTTTTAGATCTAAATTCGTGCAAACACTAATACGTGTGTTGTGATTTGATTGCGAGGAAATCTGGAATCATTGGAGCTGTGGAAAAAATTTTCTGAAACATCCATAGAGCTGTGTAGGTGAACAGGAGCTTGTACACAAATTTCTGTGCACTGATCCCAACATACCACCGCCCATCCGCGGCAATACACCCTTATATGCGGCGGATCCGCGCTTGTGGTGACTGTTCACTGGACCAATTTTTCTCTGTAAGTCTCTATCTTTCTTATCTCCTCCTCTGTCTGCTCCAATTGACAATTTGCTGCAGGTTTCTTTGCAAATAAATCGCAGCGCCGCAAAAGCAAAATAAAATTTGTGCGTGTTTTTGATTTTTGGTTGTTTGCATTCTAATACGGAAATTTAAGGGGCACGGCCAAATCCAAATTAGGTGGGGATTTCATTACCCTTCCTAGGCCTCGAAAATCGCAAAACTTGCATCCGCATTACCCCCATTAACTAAAAGAAATCTAGAGAAGACTCTAAGGACTGTCGCGCTCAATAGGACAAGAGAAGGTCGTGGGTAATTCATTGCTTATCCGCGTTTTCTTGTGGTGTCTAAGGCGAGTGTGTCTACGGCTAGTGGTTATTAATTAGGCCCACTGTAGTGGTGGTTCCTTTCCACTTACCTGGCACTTATCCGGCCACAGGGGGACAAAGAGGCAGTGGAGGATTTATCCTGCGACTTGTCTTTTGGCAGTTAGGAGCGGTCTAGAGCCAGACCTAGGTGACCCCTAGATTTTAGGGTTTTGTGTGTTGCATTTGTTTTGTTGCATCATATTTTCAAAAATCCGTATCTTTTTAAAGCAAACACCGCATTCATCATTTCCCCTAATTATAAATTCACGCTGCCACTTGTACTAACCCTTTTTAGTGCAAGATAGGCTGGACACGGGTTTCTAGTGCCTGTTAAGTCCGCGTTTCCTTTGATCGACCCAAAAGTCGGTATTTCTATATTTACCCTTTCTTTTACCCACCACCACACCCACATCGATGGATCCACCTCCATCGAACTTCTTTTCCACTACCCTGCCGCCGTCCGTTGGTGCGCAGATTCCACCTTGCGTCTCTCTTCAAGAGAGATGCTATCCAACACGAGGCCCACTTTCCACCTGTCTTTCCATTCCACCAGCCAACGGGGAAAATTTTCAAATAAAACCCCAATACATCAACCTTCTACCAAAATTTCACGGTCTCGAGTCTGAAGACGCATACGTGTTTATCACGAAATTTGAAAATGTATGCGCAATGATGGGTACTTCACAGTTGTCTGTCGATGCTTTCCGTCTACGTCTTCTCCCATTCACTTTGTGCGATTTAGCCGAGAAGTGGCTATATAATACTACCGCGCATTCCATTTCAAATTGGGACGAATTCGTCAAAGCATTCCTTAAGAAATTCTACCCACATCAAAAGACAGCTCGAGTCCGTAGCGAAATCTATTAATTCACCCAGCTTCCAAATGAAACATTTTCAAAATGTCTTGACCGCTTCAAGGATCTGTTAATCCAATGTCCACATCACGGCATCCCGAGATGGGATCTTTGCCGAATCATTTATGAGGGCATTACTCCTTACACAAGACAGACCCTTGAATCAATGTGTCAAGGCAACTTCATGACTAAAGATGATGGGGAAGCCTGGGAATTCTTAGAAAATTTCGCTGAAAAATCTTTACAGTGGGAGGGTGTGAATCAATCATCTAGGGATGGCAATGATATTTCCATAGGAGTTAGAGCTGACATTGCAGCTATCAATAAGAAACTCGAGAATATGGAAAACAAATTTTTAGCTGCCACCCTAAATCAAATGTCACTCTCCAAAACTGTATGTGGATGCTGTTCTGATCCGTCTCACTTGACGGAAGAATGTCCATTTCAAGGTCCTGAGCATACAAATGTCGCATTTCAAAGACCTAGAAACGATCCATCTTCCTCCACATATGATCAGGGTTGGAGGAATCACCCTAACTTTGATTGGAACCAATCCCAATTTCAAAACACAGTTCCAAACCAAAACAATTTCCAAGGGGCCCCTCCACCACAACAGCAGCCACAACTTCAATTGAGTCAGCAACCCTTTCAAGCACAAAATTTCCAAAATCCGGCCAACACTTTTGCACCACATGAAAATTTTTTGCAATTGACCGGTACAGATAATACCTCTGCACTAGCACAAACTTTGGATACTTTCATGAAACAATCCATCCAAGGGACGGCAAGTTTGCAATCTTCCGTCGAGAATGTAATGAAGATCATTATTTCTCAAAATGAGAACATCAAATCGATGGAAGAACAAATTGCACAACTAAAAGCCGAAATGAGTGCAAGAGAGAAAGGGAAACTTCCAGCTCAACCTTTACCTAATCCTAGCTATTCACATCATGTGGATGAGATCACGTTGAGATCTGGAAGAGTGCTTGACCATCACCTTGGGGAAGAGTTTGATGATATTAATAAATCAATCAATAGAACCCCGGCTGAGACCTTTCCTCACACACACACTTCTGACCCCAGTTCTTTTACCCCACCATCTTCTTCCGAGCTTATTCTTCATTTCCCAAAAGGCTCGCCATTACAGCCCACCTCTTTTTTTCCTCCACGGACGATCCCCACTTCTATTCTGGGATCGGTTCCACAAACACTTCCTTCTCCTATGATGGACCCAGCGCTTATTGCCAAAGCACCTTATCCTAATCGGTTAAGGGCTAACACACCGAGTCCACATATGGAGAAGATTATGAACATTTTTAAGCAAGTAAACACCAACATCCCTCTCCTAGATGCCATCCAACAAGTTTCGTCTTATGCGAAAACTCTTAAGAACTTGTGCACTAGGAAGAGGAAGAATCCAGTGCCCAAGAAGATTTTTATGGAAAAAACAATAGACACGGCTTTCCCCCAACAATTACCGAGGAAACGTAAGGATCCAGGATATCCTACTATTTCCATTTCTATTGGGGAAAAACACATCAACCGTGCTCTACTAGACCTTGGCGCCAGTGTTAACTTGCTTCCATATTCAGTCTATGAGCAACTAGGGATCGGAGAGTTGAAGCCAACCAATTGCACTCTCCAGATGGCTGACCGATCAATCACCAAACCTAGGGGTGAACTGGAGGATGTGTTAATAAAAATCAGAGAATTCATATTCCCGGTAGATTTTATTATAATTGATACACAGCCTGTAGCGAACCCACGGAATCAAATTCCGGTGATTTTAGGTCGCCCCTTTTTGGCCACTTCCACTGCAATAATCAACTGTCGTAATGGTTCTATGACCCTATCTTTCGGGAATAGGTCAATAGAGCTGAACATTTACAAGTTGGGAAGTGTACCCTCCGAACCTATTGCTCAGGTATGTTCTGTCGACTTAATGGATGTCGACAGCAGCGAATTTGATGATCCTCCTTGTAGGGTGTTTTTCGTCACCCCATTGAGATGGGAATACGCGCGCGCTTTTCAGGCGCATTACAGATTCCCCCTGCCTAGGGTAGGCCGGGGTTTATTGATTGTGGGGATCCGAATCTCCGGCAGCCGCGGACTAAGCTGCCGTTAATTACCCCTCGCCTTTGGAGCGAGGGAACCTCCGATTGACGGGTTAAACTGGTCATGCGAACTCAATGTGCAGTGTACGTGTGTTGTGTTTTGAAATGGGGGTTTGGATATGTCGGGAGCCACGCAGAGTTTTTACGGGGGTCCCGCTACCCGGATAGCGGGCTGGGGGTCAAGGGGGCTAGCAGCCCCCTTGCGGGGTGCGGGGCAGCGCCCCGTTAGAAATTTTTCCTAACGGGGGAGACATATTTAGTATGGAGTGCATAAAAAAAGGGGGGGAAAGCATCTTAAAGACGCGTGCATGGCATATGGGGCATGGTGCCCGGGGTCACGTGCACGCGCATGGGCGCTTTAGTGCCCGGGGTCACGTGCGCGCACGTGACCATTGGGCGCCCCAGCGCCCGGGGTCACGTGGCACACACATGACCATTGGGCGCCTCAGCGCCCGGGGTCACGTGGGCACACGTGACCGAAGGGCGCCTTGGCGCCCCGGGGTCACGTGGGCACACGTGACCCAAGGGCGCCTTGGCGCCCCGGGGTCACGTGGGCACATGTGACCATTGGGCGCCTCAGCGCCCGGGGTCACGTGGGCACACGTGACCATTGGGCGCCTTGGCGCCCGGGGGTCACGTGGGCACACGTGACCTATGGGCGCCTTGGCGCCCCGGGGTCACGTGGCACCCACGTGACCACGGGAAGGGGGCTTAGCCCCTGGGTTGGGGAGTTAAACTCCCAAAGGGGATTTTTGGAGTTAAACTCCTAGCAGAAATTTGATTTATGGAGTTAAACTCCAGCAGATCTAGAAAGGAGTTAAACTCCTGGGGACTTATTGCTCTTCTTTTGAGCCTTGGGTCTGTCCAAAGTTAGATTTTTGGAGATGGGTCTCCTTCTTCTTCTTGTCTTTTGGCCGGATCTTGAAGATCAAGAGATGTGAGATTTAAAAATCTCTTCTTTTCGAGATCTGGTGGGAGATCTGAGTTCCCTTTTGTGGGTTTTGTGGTGGAAAACTATTTATTTTGGGGAAAGGAAGAGTTAAACTCTTGATTTAATCCAAAAGAAAGGAGAAGGTTTTTGGAACCTTGGAGAAGGAGCAGGAGGCACAAAGAACCCTAGTTTTTGAGGGAATAAAAAAGTGTCTTTTTTATTATTCATCATCATGTTGCCTTTTATAGGCTTACACATTTACATATAGCCCCTTGGGCTTTGCAAAATGGCATTTTAGCCATCCCATGGCTCATGTGCCATTTCATTTTTGCACATAAGCCATGGGCTTACAAATTATTGGCTTTATGCCCATTTTGTTTACATTCATGCATAAAAAATTACATAAAAATTATTTATGACATGATTTCGTTGTTTGCATGGGAAGGCTGGCCGCGGGCTTGACTTAGGCATGGGCCCGCTTGACCTGGGCTTGGGCCCACCTGGCTTGGGGTTGACCTTGACTTTGACTCGGTCAACGGGGGTGTAAATTTTTACCCCAACAAAGTGCCCCCCATCAATAAATGCACACAGCATATATGGGTCGTGTGCATGAAATTGATGGATCTTCTTTCACGTGGAGGCGGCTTGCTTTGGTTCCCACTTTTTGGGACGCACTGCCCTTTTTACGACATGGACGGTCGACGCTTAACGCGTCTCCGAGACGGAGTGCCCGTGGTAGACGTTTCCCTGGCCCGGAGCGATCTGGTTCCTGCTTTGTAGGAAGCCTGCACTGCCCTTTTTGCGACATGGACGGTCGACGCTCTGATCCGGAGCGATTTGGGTTCCCAATTTGTGGGGAGCCTGCACTGCCCGTTTTACAACATGGACGGTCGACGCTTAACGCGTCTCCGAGACGGAGTGTCCGTGGTAGACGTTTCCCTGGCCCAGAGCGATCTGTCTCCTGCTTTGTAGGAAGCCTGCACTGCCCTTTTTGCGACATAGACGGTCGACGCTCTGTTACGAAGCGATTTGGGTTCCCAATTTGCGGGAGCCTGCACTGCCCTTTTTGCGACATAGACGGTCGACGCTCTGATCCAGAGCGATTTGGGTTCCCAATTTGCGGGAGCCTGCACTGCCCTTTTTGCGACATAGACGGTCGACGCTCTGTTACGAAGCGATTTGGGTTCCCAGTTTGCGGGAGCCTGCACTGCCCTTTTTGCGACATAGACGGTCGACGCTCTGTTACGAAGCGATTTGGGTTCCCAATTTGCGGGAGCCTGCACTGCCCTTTTTGCGACATAGACGGTCGACGCTCTGTTACGAAGCGATTTGGGTTCCCAATTTGCGGGAGCCTGCACTGCCCTTTTTGCGACATAGACGGTCGACGCTCTGTTACGGAGCGATTTGGGTTCCCAGTTTGCGGGAGCCTGCACTGCCCTTTTTGCGACATAGACGGTCGACGCTCTGTTCCGGAGCGATTTGGGTTCCCAGTTTGCGGGAGCCTGCACTGCCCTTTTTGCGACATAGACGGTCGACGCTCTGATCCGGAGCGATTTGGGTTCCCAATTTGCGGGAGCCTGCACTGCCCGTTTTACGACATGGACGGTCGACGCTTAACGCGTCTCCGAGACGGAGTGTCCGTGGTAGACGTTTCCCTGGCCCGGAGCGATCTGATTCCTGCTTTGTAGGAAGCCTGCACTGCCCTTTTTGCGACATGGACGGTCGACGCTCTGATCCGGAGCGATTTGGGTTCCCAGTTTGCGGGAGCCTGCACTGCCCTTTTTGCGACATAGACGGTCGACGCTCTGTTACGGAGCGATTTGGGTTCCCAATTTGCGGGAGCCTGCACTGCCCTTTTTGCGACATAGACGGTCGACGCTCTGATCCGAAGCGATTTGGGTTCCCAGTTTGCGGGAGCCTGCACTGCCCTTTTTGCGACATAGACGGTCGACGCTCTGTTACGGAGCGATTTGGGTTCCCAGTTTGCGGGAGCCTGCACTGCCCTTTTTGCGACATAGACGGTCGACGCTCTAATCCGAAGCGATTTGGGTTCCCAATTTGCGGGAGCCTGCACTGCCCTTTTTGCGACATAGACGGTCGACGCTCTGTTACGAAGCGATTTGGGTTCCCAATTTGCGGGAGCTTGCACTGCCCTTTTTGCGACATAGACGGTCGACGCTCTGTTACGAAGCGATTTGGGTTCCCAATTTGCGGGAGCCTGCACTGCCCTTTTTGCGACATAGACGGTCGACGCTCTGTTACGAAGCGATTTGGGTTCCCAATTTGCGGGAGCCTGCACTGCCCTTTTTGCGACATAGACGGTCGACGCTCTGTTACGAAGCGATTTGGTAGACGTGCCCCCGGTACGGAGTGTCGCTGTTTGACACAAAGGTCGATGTTGGAATGGGATGGTTTGATTTGTTTGACTTGAGTTGACATCAGCATCGCTATACTGGAATATGGTACCAGAAGCGAATCATCATTTGTCATGAGAGAATTTTGGGATTGGTATTTTTGTTGGCATCTGCATTGCTGCACTGGAATAATGCCAGGAGCAACTCATCATTTGCCCCGGAAGGATTTGGATTTGGTTTGTTTGGCATCTGCATTGCTGCACTGGAATAATTCCAGGAGCAACTCATCATGTGCCCCGAGAGGATTTGGGAATTGGTGGCTTAGGAGACAGGTTTAGATCCCTGTCACCTAAGGCTTTTCCATTTTGTGAGCCGTGAGGGTCTCACAAAGCATTTTCTCCCTACGGGTCGTAAGGATCCCGTAGGTGTATTTTCTCCTTAGGAGTCGTGGGGACTCCTAAGTGTATTGCTCCATTGTGAGTCGTAAAGATCTCACGCGGGAATTTTCTCCTCACAAAGTCGAGAGGACTTTGCGAGTGCATTTCATTTCTTCTTTTTTTTTACGAGTTTCCGCCCTTTCGGGTTTTCACAAACTCGCCGGCAGTCCTGCTGTTTTTACTCACGGAGCCCTTTCGGGTTTTCATTCGTGCCCATTTTGCTTGTGGACATACCGTTCTTTTTTTTTGTTTTCCTTTTTTTTCTCTTTTTTTTCATTATTTTTTTTCCTCTTTTTTTTTTGGAATCTTCCCTGCCGGTGGGACTTTGAATGTGGTCTCGCCGGTAGGACTTGGGAGAGATTGGGATCGTTTTACGCCCGTGGATTGTATACGGTTTTGCAGGATGTATGATCCAGACCGTAGGGCCAAAAATATTTCGGGCCTTTGTTGGCGTCTGCATCGCTGCACTGGAATATGGTACCAGGTTCGACTCATCATTCGCCGTTGGGGTATGGGAGTTGGAATTTGGTTGGCGTCTGCATCGCTGCACTGGAATATGGTACCAGGAGCGACTCATCATTCGCCATTAGGGTATGGGATTTGGACTTTGGTTAGCGTCTGCATCGCTGCACTGGAATATGGTACCAGGAGCGACTCATCATTCGCCGTTGGGGATTGGGGAGCGATGGCTTAGGAGACAGGTTTGGATCCCTATCACCTAAGGCTTTTCAATTTTATGGGCCGTGAGGGTCCCATAAAAGCATTTTCTCCCTGCGAGTCGTTAGGATCCCGCAGGTGTATTTTCTCCTTAGGAGTCGTGAGGACTCCTAAGTGTGTTTTTCCTTTATGAGTCGTAAGGATCCCACAAAGGTTTGTTCTCCTCATGTATCGTGAGGACACATGAGTGGGTCTTCTCAATGGAGCATAATTCCAAAGGCGGAGACCAGCCGCGTAACTGGTGGTTGCGATGGGGCATGGGTATGCTGAGAATTATTTGAGCCCGTGGATTGTATACGGTAGTCAATTTGGGGACTAACCGTAGGGCTGGGAGAATTTTGGAAATTTGAATTTTTGTTGGCGTCTGCATCGCTGCACTGGAATATGGCACCAGGAGCGACTCATCATTCGCCGTTGTTTTTTGTTTTTGTTGTTTTTTTTTTGTTTTTTTTTGTTTTTTTTTTGTTTTTACCGCGATTGCTCTATCATTTCAGCTTTTCTTATCGCGAAGGTCGCGATTGCCCTATCATTTCGGCTATTTATTCGCGGTTGCCCCATCATTTCGGCTTTATTTCATCTTTATTTTACTCGCTGATTTTTATTGCGAGTTGCCCCATCATTTCGGCTTTTCTCTTCTTTTTTTTATTTACACACATTTTTTTTTATTACACATTTTTTTTTACATTCCCAGTTTAACGACTTAGAGGTCGACTGTTTCCAGTTTAACGACGTGGTGGTCCTCTTTGCTTATCCCAGCTCCTTGAACATTGATCTTGGCGGAGCTGTGTTGATGACCTAGCTCTGTGGCTTGCCGATACATCCGAGGATTGAGAGGTTTTTCCAAGCTTATATTGGTCCTCTGCCCAATCTTTGAAAACACAGCAGTCTTCAATGGTATGACTCAGCACTCTATGGTATGGGCAGTATATGGGATTGCCAGTCATATTCATTTCATGTGGCCTCTTTGGAATAGGCAGTTGCAGGCCATTGTTCAGGGCTTCCTCGAATATATCGCGGACCTCATCCCTCCTAAAGGAGTACACCTTCTTCCTTCTCTCCATTAGAGTAGGTGCCCTCACTGACGCCGGTCCCTGAGGCCGATCAATCTTTGGTTCGCCCTGGACATGTCTGGGAGGGTTAGGTTCCCGAAAGGTTTCGGTCTCCATTTGCATGAAATCGGCGGTCGTAGCTTGACTGTTTGCTAACACGCCTTTAGACAGTTCTATCTCTCCCGTCTTGTATTGCCTTTCGACCCAATCTTTGAAGACGAAGCAGTCCTCAATGGAATGACCTATCACCCTGTGATAGGGGCAATATTTTGGGTCGTCGGTCATATTCTCTTCTTGCGGTCTCTTTGATTCTGGCAGTTGTAGACCGTTTCTTAGGGCGTCCCTGAATATCTTGTGGACATTTTCTCTCTTGAAGGAATAGACCTTTTCCAGCTTCTCTTTCAGAGGCGATTCCCCCCCCGGCGTGTGTATCGAAGGGACTGGAGGCTGATTGCGGCCGTTTTTCGCGAAGGCGCTCCGCTTTTAGGTTTAAAGGGATATCAGTTGGCTGCCCCCGGGTATCAATCCCTGACTCATGAGCCAAAATTTGATTATGCTGTAATTGCAATCGGGCGACTTGGGTCGCGAGATCTGCCACGACGTTTGCCAGCTCGTCGACTTTGGAATAGACCTCGGCCATCTTCTCATCCCTGTCCTGAAATTGCTTTTGAAGCCATTGGAATAATGCTTGTTCTGTAGTTCCGGCTATGACAACCGGGTAATCTTTATTGCCTGAGCTCCATTCCGTAGGAACCACGGGCTCCTCTGGCTTATCGGCCTGAGCGGGCTCTTCATCATTTAGATCGAGCCGATGTTGGGTAGCGTCAACCATATCATCACCATGGCTGTGAAGAAGAGGAGGATTCGTTTCTTCATGTCCGGCCATGTAGACAGTGTGGATAACACATTCAGCCATTCTTTCATCACCGGCAGCTGGTTTCGCGGGGCGGTCCGGGCTTTGGAAATTCATAAATTTTAACATGGCTAGAGCCCTAGCCCTTTTGTTGGCTCTATTTCTGAGCCGTTTCTGCCTCAGCTTCTCTGCCTTAAGCGCTTGGCAGGCTTCTGCTCTTCGGGGAGCCGCCATAGGCTGAGTGATGGGAAGGCTTGAGAAGACACCCAATCGAGCAGCTGTCGGAAGCGCCGCTGGAGATTGCTCAAGACGCGTTGTAGCTTTGTTGGTGTTGATGGCCTTGTCCCCAGTTGGGGTCAAGGAAAGTCGTTCAGACACTGACTTGCGTTTGGGTTGAGGTGCCCTTGCGACCACTACATTTGGTCTCCTGCCTTTCGAGACCGGTTTGTCTGCCACCGGGGCCTGAGAAGCTGGGATTGCGCCAACTGGCATGAACATAATAGAGCCGAATGGTAGCAGCGGCTCCTCCCATTGTCGCCCGAGACTGGCCGGAAGGACCGTCCTGAAGTCTATCTTCATCGTGTAGGAGACAGGAGCTGAGTTCATCATCGAAGACATCGTCGGAAGGTGATTGCTTGAAAATCTGCATGAAAGAGCATTATTTTAGTATAAATACAGGTATGTATATTGATTGAGTTCGCATGAACGCTTAACCCGAAATATGGGAGGAGAGATTGGTCCCACCGGGCGTACCAGAATCTGTAGGGTGTTTTTCGTCACCCCATTGAGATGGGAATACGCGCGCGCTTTTCAGGCGCATTACAGATTCCCCCTGCTTAGGGCAGGCCGGGGTTTATTGATTGTGGGGATCCGAATCTCCGGCAGCCGCGGACTAAGCTGCCGTTAATTACCCCTCGCCTTTGGAGCGAGGGAACCTCCGATTGACGGGTTAAACTGGTCATGCGAACTCAATGTGCAGTGTACGTGTGTTGTGTTTTGAAATGGGGGTTTGGATATGTCGGGAGCCACGCAGAGTTTTTACGGGGGTCCCGCTACCCGGATAGCGGGCTGGGGGTCAAGGGGGCTAGCAGCCCCCTTGCGGGGTGCGGGGCAGCGCCCCGTTAGAAATTTTTCCTAACGGGGGAGACATATTTAGTATGGAGTGCATAAAAAAAGGGGGGGAAAGCATCTTAAAGACGCGTGCATGGCATATGGGGCATGGTGCCCGGGGTCACGTGCACGCGCATGGGCGCTTTAGTGCCCGGGGTCACGTGCGCGCACGTGACCATTGGGCGCCCCAGCGCCCGGGGTCACGTGGCACACACGTGACCATTGGGCGCCTCAGCGCCCGGGGTCACGTGGGCACACGTGACCGAAGGGCGCCTTGGCGCCCCGGGGTCACGTGGGCACACGTGACCATTGGGCGCCTCAGCGCCCGGGGTCACGTGGGCACACGTGACCGAAGGGCGCCTCGGCGCCCCGGGGTCACGTGGGCACACGTGACCCAAGGGCGCCTCGGCGCCCCGGGGTCACGTGGGCACACGTGACCGAAGGGCGCCTCGGCGCTCGGGGTCACGTGGCGCACATGTGACCATTGGGCGCCTCAGCGCCCGGGGTCACGTGGGCACACGTGACCATTGGGCGCCTTGGCGCCCGGGGGTCACGTGGGCACACGTGACCTATGGGCGCCTTGGCGCCCCGGGGTCACGTGGCACCCACGTGACCACGGGAAGGGGGCTTAGCCCCTGGGTTGGGGAGTTAAACTCCCAAAGGGGATTTTTGGAGTTAAACTCCTAGCAGAAATTTGATTTATGGAGTTAAACTCCAGCAGATCTAGAAAGGAGTTAAACTCCTGGGGACTTATTGCTCTTCTTTTGAGCCTTGGGTCTGTCCAAAGTTAGATTTTTGGAGATGGGTCTCCTTCTTCTTCTTGTCTTTTGGCCGGATCTTGAAGATCAAGAGATGTGAGATTTAAAAATCTCTTCTTTTCGAGATCTGGTGGGAGATCTGAGTTCCCCTTTGTGGGTTTTGTGGTGGAAAACTATTTATTTTGGGGAAAGGAAGAGTTAAACTCTTGATTTAATCCAAAAGAAAGGAGAAGGTTTTTGGAACCTTGGAGAAGGAGCAGGAGGCACAAAGAACCCTAGTTTTTGAGGGAATAAAAAAGTGTCTTTTTTATTATTCATCATCATGTTGCCTTTTATAGGCTTACACATTTACATATAGCCCCTTGGGCTTTGCAAAATGGCATTTTAGCCATCCCATGGCTCATGTGCCATTTCATTTTTGCACATAAGCCATGGGCTTACAAAATATTGGCTTTATGCCCATTTTGTTTACATTCATGCATAAAAAATTACATAAAAATTATTTATGACATGATTTCGTTGTTTGCATGGGAAGGCTGGCCGCGGGCTTGACTTGGGCATGGGCCCGCTTGACCTGGGCTTGGGCCCACCTGGCTTGGGGTTGACCTTGACTTTGACTCGGTCAACGGGGGTGTAAATTTTTACCCCAACACTCCTGATACCGATCTTGACTCTTTTCATATGTTATTGTTTGACCCAACTATGTATCATACACATACGGACTCTTCCACCGAGTTGTCCGGGTCAACAATTAACACCGATTATGAACTGTTCTTAGAGTCTGAAGATCACCCCGCACTTTGTGATGACATTATTCACCGGGGTATTGATGGAACTTTTGAGGAGATCTTCGCTGATGAACTCGCATTTTTGAATGACACGGGTGTTGAGATGAATCATCTCCCAATCATTGAAATTGAACCTCCACCCCTTCTTTTGAACTGTAAAAAGAATGCGAGTAATCCATCATATTCACTGCATCGTCTCTCCAATATGAGACGCACGTACACTCTCTTCCACCACTTAACCTTTCCCCACTTCTTCTTCCACCAACCAGAGCACTGCATTGATAAAATTTTTGAATGGTTGGTGTTGACATTCGGTCTTTGCAAAGCTTGGCATCGACCACTGATTTTTGGCCCCCACTTGTGATTTTAAAAGATTAACATTGCATAACTCAAGTTTGGGGGGATATTTTTTCTGGCTCTTGAAAAGAAAAGTTTTACAAAATTTTGAGCCAAAAATAAGTTTCGGGGAGGTTCTTCACTTAAATATTTTGCCCCCACTAATAAATTCCTCCCAAGCTTACAGGTTTTTCGAGATTTAGCAGATGGCAACAGTGAGGACACTGTTGAAAACAAGTTTGGGGGAGGTTTGTGCTTATGTTCGCATCATTTTCATATCATTTGCATAAGCACAAAACAGTTTTTCGAAAACCCATAAAAATCTAAAAATTTTCAAAAAGATAAAAATATTTTTGTATATAAATAAGATAATGAAAGTTTAGATAGCGAAAAATTACATCTATGAGATTAGAAAAATTTAAGAAAACTAAGAAAATTAGAAGTTTTCTTATACGAACTAGTAATAAGTAGTTATGAGCCGTTGTCCCAAGGGTTAGTAAGATGAAAGACGTCACTAATCTGAGGATAAAAATAAGTCTGAAAAATAGTTTTTATTCTGGAAGCCAAACATTTTGAACGTTGCTACCCTGCTATTCGCACTTACACACGTCTTAAAGCCTGGGATAGTAGAGGATACCTTGAAATGCTCTTGTCTTAAAGCCAAAAGTATGAAGAAAAAAAAAATGGTGAGAAAAATGGACACTGGTTTTGTTATCACCAAGGGAAATAAAAAAATATATAGCAAGGGTGCCTTTTCATCTAGTGCCCTAAGGCCAACTGGTCTGAGAGTCACTGCTATACCTAAGGTGGTGCAAGACAAGGAAAATACACCAAATAAGCAATCACATGAGTAATCGGTCGGTTAGTACCTCAAGAAGTATTAACGGTCGCATGAAAGTGTGTGAGCTCATCGAGAAAAAAATATATACTAAGGCTGATGGGCAAGAGTATGATAGCTTGAATTGAATTCTCCGGGTGTAGGGATGTCTTTACACACACGCAGGGTTATATGATCGATGTTTGGAAGAAAGATAGGAATGAAGAATAAGACGATGTTTTATTGAGGGAGGACGTGATTTCTGACATCTTTTCATGACCATTAAGATAGGGCTCATGACAACCGAAAAGCTAGCTTAGTTGGAAACCCTAATTTTCAAGGCTTTTCTTTTACAATTCTTTTCTTTAAATGTAATATTCATGATCTTCCTTTTATTATTGGATTTTGTGGGTGCAATCCGCTGAAAACCCTCAGGAGACAACACTCCTCCTACTAGGGACACCTAGAGGTTTAAAGGCTTGTTGCACGTGCTCAGTGCAATCGTGTTGCCTACGAAAGTGTGCTAGTTAGTTTTTCTCTTTCTTTATTTTCTCCTTCTCTTTTAAATAAAACATTCGCTCGAGACGATCAAAATTAAGTTTGGGGGTATTTGATCAGTCGAAAATATTGTATATTTTAGCCGGCAATTTCCTTAACATTTGCATACATTTAGAAGTGTTCGGCATTCATATTCTACATATTAGCAAATCTGTCACAAAATATAAGATTGCATGTGTTAGACTTTTAAACCGACACTTTAAAGGAAATTAACCGCATTTCATGGCATCGCATCATTTCTGTATTTGCGCAACACTTGTCTTGAGTATGTGCAGGAAATACGGAAGAAAAAGCAAAAGAGCTGATCAAAAATACGCCAACTAAATCATTTCAGATCTGGTAGCAGTGCAGAAGGAATTAGATAATTCTATATATCAAAAGAAGGCCCATTAAAAAGTACAAGCCCACAACAGAAGAATGAAAGCCCAAAGCTCCAACTTGGCCGCGCATCCGCGGCAATAGCCTCCTTATGCCGCGGAAGCGCGGCTCAGCGGTGACGTCATCTCCTCATTTTCAGTGCAAAGTTCTTCCAGCGGGACCCACACCTCATTGTGATACTTCAAATCCCATAATTCTCTCGAACCTACTGCCAGATCAGCAAAGAAGATTAAGAAGGCTAATCCTAAATTAAGCTCCTAATTAATCCTCTTCTAGAAGCTCCCTCCTAACTAATCACATCTAGAAGTTTCTCCCCTAACTAACTTTTGGAGGGAAATTTGAATTTCTTCAACAAACTTTTGGAGGGAAACTTGGAATTTGAAATCCTAGATCTAGGGTTAGTTATCTATAAATAGGAACCTAGACCTAGGGTTAAAGGCTAATCAATAACCATTGGTTCATTCTACATCATCTTCTTCCACAAGTCTAGTGACAAGGCTTGTGCGAAACCCTAACCCTAATAACACTCCAAATCCAAGATCTTGAGTACCAAATCAAGCGAGAAGCCTTCAACCTTTTAGGAGCCGAGCCGATCTTCAATCGGGCAAGTGATCCAAGCCGATCCGCGTTCCACGGAGACGAGCGAAGCCAAGTCGATGATCGAATTCTTCCTCTTGTAGTTCTTGAGCGAATGTAATGAAATTGTTGATATAAATAAAAGGTGAAATTCTTTAATCTTGCTTTCTTTTAATTCTTGCATCATGATTAGATCTCAATTTGTAATTGTTGTGCTTGTTGTGATGTTTGAGTAAAACTCCGCTCGTAAAGGAGTCGAGACGATTGTAGAATGATGATGTAACAAATCTTAATACGATTTTAAGTCCTGCGAGTTTTGTAAACCCTAGCAAGTTCAAGAATAGATGACCTAGTTTCGTAGCGATGCTTTCTTGATTGTGATCGCTCGAAATTAGGGATCTACGATCGTTTCTTGAATTTACTAGAGGCTAGAATATGAATGATATCAATGAAAGAACAAGAGATAAGATGAAACCCTAGTTTCACAAGAAGTCTCTAATTCTCATCGATCATCATCGATCTAGTATCAATTCATCGAAGGATAAGAATACGTAATTCTAAGATTACATCACATCTATAGATCCGATCGATTCCTACGAGCCTCATTTCAATTCTTGATATTTGGTTTGGAAAAATTATCAAACGATCAATTCTTGATTCTATCTTTTAATGCTTCCTTAGATCTAGATATTTTATTTTTCTTGAAATACAAAATTTAAATCATGAATTGTTTTGTTTTCTTTCTTTAAAGTTTCAATTCATCTAATTCAAAAGACGAACGATTACACTTTCCCTGTGGACGATCCGCACTCACTAACAATCTACATCCGACACCGTAGTTGATTGCGGTCAAATAATTTTTGGTTGTGATTTCTTTACTATTTCATAATACACATCAAGAATTCTTTTCAATCAGTCACCTTCCTCGGCCTCATCGACCGACCAACAGCACCTCTCACAGGCGTAACCGCCATCCCGCGAATCTCGCCATGCGTGAGATATCCGCCGGCCACATCCCACGTTCCACGCTATCACGATCCCCCATTAACGAGCCTGTTTCGCCATTAATGCGGGATCCCTCTCATCACGCGGGCGTGATGTCGGGAGCGTAACGACCGGCGTGATTCTCGCGCCTGCCTTCCTGCTGCCACCGCTATATAAACCCCTCCTTCAGACAGTTCAAGTAAGCCATTTTGACTCCACTAAGCCGTTGCTCTGCTCAGATTTCCTCTCTAACTTGATCGTTGGAGGGTCCTCGGTAGTACAACCACCCCGGGACTTCCTTACAGGTAGCTCGGCCCAAACAACCTCAAACCCATTGAGATCCACACACTTCAGGAGCCAGCCTCCAGATCCAATCTCGGCCGTCTATCGCCGCCATCAGCAGATCAACGGAAGGTAACATCTTGACGTGATCCGACCCACGTCAGGTGGTGCCGTCTGCGGGAAAATCTTGATTCCGCTAAAATAAAAGTTCATCTTCCGATCTCAACCCAATAGTGAGCGGTCATCACGACTATCCAAGCACCAGCCGCCGCCTTCCCCTCAACGGAGGCGCGGATGAATCTCCTCCTCCGAACACTATCATCGCCCTCGCCGCTCGAATAGATCGACTCACGTCAGTCATAGAGGCGCTCATGCGCGTCCAAATGGCAGGGTGCCCAGACCGCCGGTCCCCCTCCACGGGACCGGTATCCCTACAGAGGGAGAGAAGGCTCCGCACATGCAGGCACGGCTGATCGTCGCCTCACTGTTTCCAACAGCCACAGGTCCCCTGGGCCGACATATTCAATAACCCAATAGGCACCGCTTCATTTGGCTCCGAGGTCTTATGCCAGAGAGCTTCGCCCCAAGTCTCGTCGTACCCATGTCCCTCCCGAGGCGGTGGCGGTCAGCTCGCCTGTTCGCAGGCATGACCGGCACCCCCTCCCTCGACGGGGTCGCGCACGCGAGACTCGCCACGGCAGCTCAAAAACAACCTCACCGGGAGGCATAAGGAACCTCACCGAAAGGAACCGAGGCTCATCAAAAATCATGGTCATGACGGCGGGGGGTACGTTGAGTACCTGCGAGACTCAGCACCCCACGCCAGCCGCGGAGGCCGACAGCCGTCCGAGGAAGAGGTCAAGGGAAACCGAGCCGATTATTTTTTACGACGGGGACTTTCACGGCATATCCCTGCCCCACAACGACCCCCTGGTGATTATGGATCGGGTCCATCAATACGAGGTGCACCGGATCCTGGTCGAATCGGGAAGCTTGGCAGACATTCTCTTCTACGACCGCTTTCTGAGCATGGGGCTCACCACGGCAGACCTGAGGCTGACCTCCCACGTCCTTTCAGGATTCACTAACCACTCCATCCCGGCAGAAAGGGTAATCACTCTGCAGTTCAACGTCAGGGAGGCCGGCCGTACGCGGACAGTACCTGTGGAATTCATCGTAGCGAGAATTCCATCGGCCTACAACATCCTCCTCGGCCGCCCAACGCTGAACTCCCTCCGGTCCCAGATATCGACCTACCACCTGGCGATTAAGTTCCCTCTCGACCAGGGCGGGATAGGTCGGGTCTATGGAGACCAACGAATTGCAAAGGTTTGCTTCACCTCAACATCTTCATTGGAGAGGCCGGTCGACGATGTCGAAGGTGAAGGTGACATCAGGGGTTCTCTGGACACTCAAGACGAGCAAAAAGAGGTCCGAGGGACCCTGGTGGAAACTCTGACAGAGGTCCCCCTCATAGAAAGGGACGACGAAAAACTCATTCAGATCAGGTCGCTTCTGACAGGAACTCAGCGAGATGACCTGGTCATTTCCTCATAAACAACTCCGACGTGTTTGCCTGTGCGCCTGCTGACATGCCTGGGATCGATCCCAAAGTTATATTTCACAAGCTCGGGGTAGATCCTATGGCCCGACCCGTCAGACAGAAAAAGCGGAGCTTCACCCCGGTCAAACAGAAGGCTATCGAGGACGAGGTAGATCAGCTCCTCGCCGCCAACATCATTCGGAATGTGCCCTATTCGGAGTGGCTAGCGAACGTAGTCCTGGTCAAGAAGTTAAGCGGGAAGTAGGGCATGTGTGTCGACTTCACCGACCTCAACAAGGCCTGCCCCAAGGACAACTATCCCCTACCTCAGATAGATCAGCTCGTCGACAGCTCGGCAGGCCATGAGCTATTGAGCTTCATGGATGCCTTCTCCGGTTACAATCAGATCTGTATGAATCCAGCAGACGAAGATCTTACCACATTCACAACGGACCGGGGGTATACTGCTACAAGGTGATGCCCTTCGGCTTCAAGAACGCCGGGGCACGTACCAACAGTTGGTCAACCGCATGTTCAAACCACATATCGGCAGGAACATGGAAGTTTACATCAACGATATGCTCAAGTCATTCTCGTCGACCGACCACGCCAAAAACCTGGGCGAGGCCTTCGAGGTACTCCGCAAGTTCAAGATGAAACTGAACCACGCCAAGTGCGCATTCGGGGTCACCGGGGGAAAGTTCCTCGGTTTCATGGTCACCCACCGTGGGATCGAGGCTAACCCAGAAAAAATCGACGCTATCCTAAACATGACCGCGTCCAAGACCAACGTCGAGATTATGCGACTGACAGAGCAGGTAGCCGCTCTGAGCCATTTCATGTCGAGGTTTGGGGAAAAGTGCCTCCCATTCTTCAAAGCTCTAAGGAAAATCCTGAGGTTCGAGTGGTCAGAAGAGTGCCAGACCGCCTTTGACCAATTAAAGAGGCACCTTGCGACGCCACCGCTGCTCACCCGACCATTGAAGGAGACGAGCTATCACTGTATCTGGTGGTATCCGACCAAACAGCAGGCTTAGTGCTCGTTCGAGAGGTCGACGGAGCACAGAAGCCGGTGTACTACGTGAGCCACATCTTCAAAGACGCAGAAACGAGATACCCAGCCATAGAGAAGATCGTCTTGGCACTCATTGTGGCCTCAAGGAAGCTACGACACTACTTCCAGGTGCACACTATCCTCGTTCTCACCGAGCGCCCGCTGGGGGATATCCTCGCCTCACCCAAATCCTCGGGCCGCTTAGAGAAGTGGAGGTGGGAGCTGTCCCAGTTTGACATAAAATACCATCTGAGGCAGGCCATCAAAGCACAAGCCCTGGTCGATTTTATCGTCGAGTGCACCATCCCCGGTAAGGAACCGGAGTCTACGCCGACCCTCGCGGCTCAACGCCCGATCATGGGGAGACTCGACACAGTCCCTGAGTGAGTCATTTACGTCGACGGGTCCTTAACCGAGGAAGGTTGTGGCGCCGGGCTCATCATTCAGGGCCTGAACGAGGCAGAAATGGAGTATTCTCTAAATCTCGGATTCAAGGCCTCAAACAACGCGGCAGAGTATGAGGCTCTACTGGCTGGACTGAGCATGGCCTCCGGGCTGGGGCTGAAAACAATTCGAATCCGCAGTGACTCAGCCCTAGTCGTTGGCCAAGCGACCAGCCACTTCGAGGCTCGGGAACCTCTAATGGTGAAGTATCTGGCCGAGGTAAGAAAACTTCGGAAGAATTTCGACGAAGTCCAGGTAGACTAAATAACTAGGCAGCTCAATGCCCAAGCCGACGCCCTGACCAAGCTGGCTTCATACTACTCGGCCAACAACAAGCGATCTATCCTCTTCAAGACCTTGCCACAGCCCAGCGTGGAAGACGGGGCGACAATACTTCATGTATATATGGCGTGGGAAGGTGACCAAGACTGGAGGAAGCCCCTCGTGGAATTCCTAGGGGATGGTACGCTCCCAGAAGATCGGGGAGAAGCCCGCCGTCTCTGGGACAAATCCTGTTAGTTCGTTTGGAGCAATGGGAACCTTTACAAGAAATCCTTCACTCAGCCCCTACTCCAGTGCGTCGACCCCCACGAAGCCGACTACGTCCTCCGTGAAATCCGTGAAAAGGTCGGCGGCGCACACCATGGGGCCCGAACCTTAATCTAGAAAGTATTGCTCCAAGGGTACTACTGGCCAACTATTCACGAAGACGCTCAGAAGCTCGTCAGGAGATGCAAAAGTTGCTAACTCCACGGAAGCATACCTCGCCTTCCGGCTACCGAGCTGACCACTTTAACCTCCCCGTGGCCGTTCGCCCAGTGGGAATTGGACATGATATGCCAGTTCCCGACCGGTACGGGTGGGCACAAGTATGTCCTTATCGCAGTAGATTACTTCACGAAGTGGGTCAAGGCCGTCCCTATCAGAAAACCGGACACCACCACGACTATCAAATTCCTGCAGAACAATGTGATACTCCGGTTCGGCATCCCGAGGTGTATCATCACCGACCACGTGACGAACTTCGAAAACAAGAAAGTGAAGGAATTCTGCAGCGAGTACCATATCCTAATGAAGTTTGTCGCGGTCGCACATCCCCAATGCAACGGGCAGGCCGAAGTTGCTAACCGGGACGTCCTCCGAGGTCTCCGAACCCGCCTAGAAAGACGCCAAGGCAGTTGAGTCGAGGAATTGCCCCGGGTCTTGTGGGCCCTGCGCACGTCAAAGAAGACCCCCACCGAGGAAACCTCTTTCAGCCTCTGCTACAGGACCGAGGCAATGGTCCCAACGGAGATCGGGCTACCCATTCACCGGGTCGAACACTTCGACAACGAATCAAACACCACGGCACTACAAACCAACCTGGACATCTTGCTGGAGAAACGAGACCGGGCTCAGATCAGGGCTGCCGCCTATTAGCAGCAAACTGTCCGGTACTACAACGCGCGGGTCAAGCGTCGCTTCTTCAAGGCTGGAGATCTAGTCCTACGTCGAAACGAGTTCGTCGATCAAGGCAAGCTGCATAAGTTTTCCCCGAAATGGGACGGTCCTTTCCTCATCTCCGAGGTACTTCCCGGCGGAACCTACCGCTTACAGGATGCGGACGGGCGCAATTTTCCACGGCCTTATAACGCTGAGAAGCTCAAACTGTACCAGTGAAATGAATACCTACGAGTGTGTACCTCTCCTTTCACAAAGACAATGTAAATCTTTCTAAAAAGTCATTTCCATTCAAATAACGAGAAGGGAATGCTCAAACATTGCAAAAGAAGAGTCTTATTCATCCAAAAAGGTACTATGGGCTCCCCAGCCTTACAGGAGAAGATAAGGTTAAAACAAAGGTGGAACGGGATCAAGGAAGTACTCCCGGTGATACTCGGAGTAGATTTCCGTTAGCCGGGCCCTCGCCGCTATATCCCGCCCCTACCGACACAGCGTGCGGACCCGGGACGCCACAGAAGCACCCGACGCACCGCCCTCTGAGCCTTGGCCCATGATGTACATCATCTTGACACACTCCAGGATGAGAGCCAAGGATCGATCGTGCCTAGACTTCGAGATGATGCTAAACAGGAAAATCGAACGCACCTTGTCAAGCGCTTCATCCAGAAGGTCCTCGGTGAACGGGTTATCCAGACCCGGGACCCCCTCCAGATCGTGTACATCAGCATCTGAAGCAGGGACGACCGCCGAGGGAGAAGCCGGCCAAAGTGATCCTCGAGGCGCTGAACCACTCCCCGGTACCCATCCTCGGTCAGAGATTGGTCATACAAAGCGACATCATCAAGGGAGACAATCTCTTTGATCAAATACACACACCCAGTCATCTCAAAGAAAGTGGTGCCAAAGGAGCTGCCATCTCCTTCTCTATTTATAACCCCAAGCAAAATCTTCAAGGACCTGGATTCTCGCGCGTACCGGGGCGAATCTTGGGAATCGCGGCAGCTACTCCAATGCCATGCCACCACGTGGAGAAATTGACGCAGCTTCCCGAAACTTTCCGCCTTCCCCCCGTATGACCCCGGACACGTGCCGTCCGTGACTATTACTCTTCCCGATGTTCACACGTCTGGAGGGTCGGACAAGACCTTGCGCAACCGGGTAGTAACCCTGCTCGGCCCGCCCTTAAGGATCAAAGCCCTCGCCAAGAGGCAGCCGAGCGACTATCCTGCTCGGCTATCCCTGGCTGCTAGCTCCCTACCCCGCAATGCTAGGGATCTAAGCCCTCACCAAGAGGCAGCCGAGCGGCTACCCTACTCGGCTATCCCTAGCTGGTAGTTCCCTACCCCGCAGCGCCAGGGATCTAAGCCCTCGCCAAGAGACAGCCGAGCGGCTACCCTGCTCGGCTATCCCTGGCTGGTAGCTCCCTGCCCCATAACGCCAGGGATCTAAGCCCTCACCAATAGGCAACCGAGCAGTTACCCTGCTCGGCTATCCCTGGCTAGTAGTTCCCTACCCCGCAGCGCCAGGGATCAAAGCCTTCACCAAGAGGTAGCCGAGCGGCTACCCTGCTCAGTTATCCCTGGCCGGTAGTTCCCTACCCTGCAGCGCCAGGGATCTAAGTCCTCGCCAAGAGGCAGCCGAGCAACCACCCTGCTCGGCTATCCCTGGCTGGTAGTTCCCTACCCCACAACGCCACAGGGTCATTTGCTGACGTATTTCCGAGACGGGGTCATTGGATGACGTATTTCCGCGACGGGGTCATTTGATAACGTATTTCCACGACGGGGTCATTTGCTGACGTGTTTTCGAGACGGGGTCATTGGATGACGTATTTCCGAGACGGGGTCATTGGATGACGTATTTCCGCGATGGGGTCATTGGATGACATATTTCCGCGACGGGGTCATTTGCTGGTGTGCTGCGCTTTCTGCGGTGTCGGGGTTAACTCTAGGTTATCTGTGAACCATAGAGTCTTGGAACTAGGGACTTTGTCGTGGCTCCGATTGGTGGTGTCACATCCGTGCCCTGCTAGCATGAGGAAGAACGACGTTGTTGGTCTTCTGGGATGCAGATATTGCTGTCGAGATCAGACTTTCTCTTTGACAGAGTTTGTTGGGACATGTGGTTCCCTTTTTATTTATGCCCATGAATTGTATACAGGGGTCAATATGGACTTACTTGCAGGGTAAAAGTTTCATTCTTTCATTTTTTTATTTCTTTCCGCGATACTCTATCATTTCAGCTTTTTATATCACGAAAGTCGCGATTGCCCAATCATTTTGGCTATTTTTCACGGTGCACAATCATTTCGGCTATTTTCCTTTTTCTTTACTCGCTGCTTTTTATTGCGAGTTGCCCAAACATTTCGGCTATTTTTATATGCATATATTTTACTTGATGATTTTGTTGCAAGTTGCCCTATCATTTCGTCTATTGCATATGCATTTATGGCTCGCTGATTTTTCGCCGTGAGTATGGAACCTGGGATCTGATATCAATCTTAGCATCAGCATCGCTGTGACTGGAATATTGCCAGGAGCGAATTATTATTTGCCGTGAAAGGACTTGGAATTTGTTACCGATTTAGGCATCAATATCGCTACTACTGGAATATTGCCAGGAGCGGATCATCATTTGCCTCTGTCGATTCGAACAAAGGTGGCTTAGCAAACAGGGTTAGGATCCTGTCGACTAAGGATTTTGACTTCATGAACCGTAAGGGTCTCATAAAGGTGTTTCTCCCTACGAGTCGTGAGGATCTCATAGGTGTATATTCTCCTTAGAAGTCGTGAGGACTTCTAAGTGGTGTTCTCTCTTATAAGTCGTAAGGATCTCATGATAGTATTTTCTCCTTATAAGTCGGGAGGACTTACAAGTATTTGTTTACCGAATAAGGACATTTCGCGCCATCGGTGGAACCTAGTGGGGGAGACGTTTATTTGTGCCCGTGGATTGTATACAAGAGTCAATATTGAACCATTTGTAGGGCAATCTGGGAAATGTGATGGCTTAAGAACAGGTTCAGATCCCATCTAAAGTTCTTATGGCTTAAGGCTTTTGAATCTTATGAGCCGTGAGGGTCTCCTAAGAGAGTTCTCCTTACGAGTCGTGAGGATCTCGTAAGTGTAATTTCTTCTCAGGAATCGTGAGGATCCCTAAGTGTGTTGCTCCTTTGTGAGTCGTAAGGATCTCACGCAGGTATTTTCTCCTTACAAGGTCGAGAGGACCTTGTAAGTGTGCATAAATTTTTTAACGAGTTTGCGCCCTTTCGGGTTTTCACAAACTCGCCGATAGCCCTGCTGTTTTTACTCATGGAGCCCTTTCGGGTTTTCATCCGTGCCCATTTTGCTTATGGACGTACCATTTTTTTTTTGCCACGTCGGCCTGGGGATGCCGGGGTTTGTAGTAGTTTAAGGACGTTTTGGTCCGTAGCTAGTTTCAGGACATTGCGGTCCGTTATTAGTTTAGGGACGTTTCGGTCCGTCATTAGTTTAGGAACGTTTCGGTCCATTTTTACTGTTTTAGAGACAACAGTTTTGCTGGATACTACTTATAGAGTTGGGGCTTGGGAAGATAGCGAGCGGACATAGGCGTCGTCATCTATCGTTGACCTAGGCCGTAACTCATCAGGCGTAGTATTTTTTCAGGAACCGGCCGTTTATTGGCCTGAAGGGTCTTTCGCCATGCATATTCATGAGCAAGTAAGCCCCACCTTGGTAGACTTTGTCTATGATGTACGAGCCCTCATAGTTCGGCTCGAATTTCCCCCGTTTGGCACGATTGGGGATCATAGGTCTCTTGACCACTAGCACGAGTTCGCCTTGGCGAAATGTTCTTGGCCTAGTCAATCTCTCGTATGAGCGCGTCATCCTTGCTTTGTAAGCTTCTAGGGTTTGCTGTGCCATGAGATGAGTTTCATCAAGGGCGTCGAGCTCTTCAAGCCAAAGATGAACATTCTCTTTGTCTGTTAGTTCATAATGAACCGCCACTCGGAAAGAGGTTAGCTCTATTTCGTGGGGAGTACCGCTTCTGTGCCAAAAACCAATGCATACGGCGTTGTGTTTGTGGCCGTTTTGAACGTGGTCCGATACGCCCAGAGAGCTTCATGCAGTCTTTCGTGCCAGTCCTTTTTATTTTTGGACACCGTCTTCTTTATGATCTTTATCAAGGTCTTGTTGAAAGCCTCAGCTAGACCGTTGGCTCTAGGATTATAGACCGAAGAGTATCTCCAGTCTATATTATGCTGCTGTGTGAAGCGGCTGATTTTGTGGCTTCTGTAGGCCGGCCCGTTATCCGAGATAACCCGTCGCGGAGTGCCGAACCGATAGATGACGTGTGTCTTAAAGAAATGAAGAATGTTCTCCGTCTTCACTTCTCTTAGCGGTACTGCTTCTGCCCACTTGGAGAAATAATCGGTTGTCACCAATATGAACCGATGTCCCCTGGATGACGCTGGTTCGATGGGCCCAATTATATCGGTTCCCTACATTTCGAACGGCCAGCTAGCCACTGTTGGGTGTAGCGGGTTTAGATACTGGTGGATAAAGTCTCCATGAATTTGGCACAAGTGGCACTGCTTCGCGTATTCGAGGCAGTCCTGAATCATCGTGGGCCAATAGTAGCCCATCCTTTTGATCTTCAGCTTCATTTTCGGCCCGGCTTGATGAGAACCGCAGAGTCCGTCGTGAGTTTCTTAGACGACTTTCCTTACTTCTTCTGGTCCTAGGTATCTCAGCCATAGGGATTCGAATGATCTCTTATATAGAGTATCATTGACGAAGGCGAAAGGCAGAGCTCATTTCATGAGCCGATGTCTTGAGGATGCATCTTCAGGTGTTCGACGGGATTTGAAGTAGTCTATAAAGACTTCTCTCCAATCCTTAGCCCTTTCATGGTCCTCTATTTGTAGGACTATTTGCTTGGTCGCTTCCTTTTCTTTAAATGACTTCAGCGATATTTCTGCTGGTGCAAGAACCCGACGGCTTTGCACAACGATCCTTACGTCATCGAGGTTTTCGTCAGCCAGTTCATTGGCGAGTTTGGCTAATGCATCCGCCTTGCCATTTTTCGTTCACGGTATGCTTTTCAAGGCGTAGGAAGGGATTTGAGTCAGCAATTGTTGCACTCTCTCGCCGTACTTCACCAACTCCGGTTTGCATGTTTGATAGTCGCCGTTTACTTGACTAACGACCAACTGGGAGTCTCCGTATATGAGGAGGTCTTCGATTCCCATGTCGACAGCGATCTCAAGACCTGCTATCAAAGCCTCATATTCTGCTTCATTGTTTGTCCTCGGCTCTGTTAAGGAAAAGGCAAAGCGCATTATCCCTCCTTGTGGAGTCACGAAGATAAGGCCTATCCCCGATTTGATTATAGGGGTGGTGTGCTTTCTCTTCTTCATGGAAGATGCCCCATCGAAGTAGAGTTCCCATCGGATATCACTCCCTCCTCTCTCCCTGTCAATCGTGTCAAACGCATGCTCGTCTGGCAATTCACAGTTTAGGGGTGAGTTGCCAGGTATCGGATGCTCGGCGAGGAAGTCGGCGATGGCCTGGCCTTTCACTGCCTTGAGGGGTCGATAGACTATCGAGAACTCCATCAAGAGGAGGGCCCATTTAGTGAGTCATCCCGTTAGTATGGCTTTCGACATTAAATATTTGATAGGATCCACTTTTGATATGAGATGGACCTCATGCGCCAACGCATAGTGTCTGAGCTTCGTTATCACGAAGATTAACGCCGAGCAGTGTTTTTCGATATAGGAGTAGTTGTATTCTGCCCCCAGTAGAACTCGACTCAAATAGTAGAGGGCTCTCTTTTTCCCTTGGTCATTCTCCTGTGCCCATAATGCACCTAGAGAACCTTCAAGGGCGGTTGTATATAGGATGAGGGGCTTTCTCTTGACCGGAGCGGTCAGTACCGGCGGATTCTGCAGGTATTGCTTGATTTCGTCCAATGCACTTTGGCATTTGCGATCCCAAACGAACGGGGTTCCCTTCTTCATTAAATGGCTGTAGGGGCGGTATTTGCCGGAAAGATTGGCTATGAACCGCCGGATATACGCGAGCTTTCCTTGGAGAAACCACAATTGCTTGAGAGTTCTTGGCATGGGCATTTCTATGATCGCCTTGATCTTCGATGGATCTATTTCAATGCCCCGGTGTCGTATGATGAACCCCAGCAATTTTCCCGAGGAAACTCCGAACGCGCATTTGAGAGGGTTCATCTTCAGGTTCTATTTCCGAAGACGCTGAAACACTATCTTCAGATGCTCCCAGTGCTCTTCGTACGATTTGCTTTTCACCACGAGGTCGTCAATATAGCATTCGATGACTTCAAGTATAAGGTCATCGAAAATCTTCGTCATGGCCCTCTGATAGCTAGCGCCGGCATTCTTCAGACCGAAAGGCATCACTTTGTTGCAGAATATGCCCAGAGGAGTCCGGAAAGCGGTATGCTTCTGGTCTTCATGATGCATCTTTATTTGATTGTACCCTGACGAGCCGTCCATGAAGGAGAAGACTTCGTGAGTGGATGTGTTGTCTATCATCAGCTGGGTAACCGGTACGGGAAAATCATCCTTTGGACAGGCTTTGTTGAGGTCCCGGAAGTCCACGCAGATGCGCACCGTCCCATTTTTCTTCATCACTGGGACAATGTTGGCGATCCAGTCGGGGTATTGAACTTCTTGTATGAAGCCGGAGTCGATTAGCTTCTTAACTTCAGCGTTGATGCTCATTTCAAGTTCGAGCCGCATTCTTCTTGGTGCTTTTTTAACTGGCTTGACGTCCGGAGATATCGCCAATTTATGCACAGATATTTCCGGATCTAATCCCGGTATCTCAGAATAATTCCATGCGAAACAGTCTTTATATTGCATGAGCACGCCTTTTAGCGTAGCTACCTGCTCTTTAGACAGCAGCTCGCTGATGAATGTTGGTCGTGGGTCGTTAGTCGTCCCTAAGTCGATTTTCCTCAAGTTGTCCGTAGTAGTATGTATTCCATCTTCTAACTCTTTTGGCGCTGGTGGAAATTCCGAGACCAACTCATCTTCCTCCTCATTTTCGAAGCACCAGGAGAGATCATTCATATTCTCGGGCACTCCTTCTTCTGGCAGCGTTATCACGTGACAGGTACGAGATCGTTTCCAAGACCGATGTTGATCTGGTTCTACTCTCTCCATATACATTGCTTTTGGTATATGCTTTTACGGTGGGGCTACCCTCCAACTGTTGGATAGAGCGAACCTGTCGAGTTGATATTGGTCTTCGACCCAGTTTTTGAAAGTGAAGCAGTCTTCAAGAGGACGTCCTATCGCTCGGTGATAGGAGCAATAATCTGGGTGATGATCTTTGTTTGTTTGATCGGGGTGCCGAGACTCCGGGAGTGTCATCATCTGATGTTTCATTATGAGGTCGAATATCTTCCTTATCTTATCTTGAGGGAAGGAATATGCTCGACCCATCTTTTTCGTTAGAGATAGATTCCGGCTGACCTTTTCTCGATCGCGTGGCCTTTTGGATTCGTTTTTCCGCCGTTGAACATTTTTTCCGTTCTTTGACTTGTTTTTGCCTCTGCGTCGGGCCTTTTTCTTGTCTTGGGAATGCATGGCTGGCTGACGGTGAAGGGCATTATCGTACTCCATAGCCTACTGAAGGAGGCGTTGCGTCTTGACTTTCTCATAAATGGCCAATTCACGGCTGTGGTCATCCCGAACCCTTTGACCTGATTCTCTTATTAGCGTGTCAATCTGTTCTTTGAATGACAGACTCGGCATTTTTATGGCAGGACCTTGTTCTGGTTCAAGGTTAGCGTCTTTTAAAAAACTTCATCTTCTTCATCAAGGTCCTTTATGACATGGCAGCCATGGAACTGCTCCCGTTTCTTGGACTAGACATATCCAAGCCCCATCGTTTCCATTTTTCCATTGGGAAATTTTCGCTGTGTTCTGGGGACGTTCCAGATCCTGTTGTAGAACTGAGCTTGTCGAGGAGTCTGTTTAAATAGTACGCCTTGGCATCTTAATAACATTTTCAATCCCTCGGTGTAATACCTGGGCAGACGAATGGGTTGGAACCCGTCGAACGCAGGATCGGCACCATGCCAGACTTCTCTTTCGACTTTAGTCTCCGTGGATCGATAAAATAGGATTGCCTTTTCACCTCTTCGCCTAGGAGGGACGTAGAATGTCCGTAGTTCTTGCACACTATATGTCTCAAGCGCATCAAGCTCTCTGTAGTGCTGCCGCAGAACTATGGCGATCTGTACACTCTGATCATCTCCAGTGAAGGTTTGCACTAATGGACTGACCGAGAACACTGTGTTGACTTCGTCTTCAGGGTCACTACCAAAAAGCAGAATAGGGGTAAATGGTCCCGGCTTGTTGTATTGGGGTGGCCCTGAATAGACTATCTCTTCTTCCTCCTCGGTATCGCTTCCGAAGACCGGAATAGTGGTGATAGCTTTTTGCTTATTCTCTTGTTTATGGCCTCTTTCCGTGTCTTCAAACTCTGGCAGGAAATACTTTGCATCCTCGTATTTGCGGACTTCATTTACGGAGAATGGATTTAGCTCCCCCGTTACGGTGTACTCGAGACCGTCTTTGAAATACTTCATACACTGATGTTGTCTAGAAGGGACGATATTGTACTCGTGTAACCAAGGCCTGCCAAGCAAGGCGTTGTAGCAGGTCTTGGCGTCGATGATATGAAACTTGATGTCAGTGACGAGCATCTCAAAGCGTAACGTCAGAATCATAGACCCGAGCGTCCGTGATGACTGGGAGTCGAATCCGGAGATAATGATTTTATCCCGAGCAAGGTGTTGAACGCTCATGCAAATTTCTTTTAGCACTCAGACATTTAGGAGGTTGACAGGGGACCCGTTGTCAACTAGAATCTTCCTTATCTTAATGTCGTGGCAGTACTCGGTGACATATAGGGAGCGGTTGTGCTCGCACGTCCCGAGGAGGAGGTCTTCATCGCTGAAGGTAATGTCGGCCGTGTGAACTTCTTCCAGCTCGTCCTTCATCTTTTCTTCGGCAAGGAAGGCCTGAAACTGTCTGGGGTCTTGTAATGCCTTAATTAGATAATCTCGTGCCTTTTTAGACAAGAGAAGGGCATAAAAAATGCTTAATTGTGAGGGTATCTTCCTCAGATGGGCCAGGACATTATAATCCACTCTTCTCTTCTTAGGTGGGTCCTTGGCTGCAAGCTCTTCGACGACTCGGTCATCGAGGGTGATATCCTCAGGGACTTTTCCTTCCCTTTATCTTTTCTATTTGATCCCTTGTTTATAGGTCCGATATACTTTTCGGGCAACGTACGGTTGCGCAGCTGAATATTCTCACAATTCTTCGTCTCTTCTTCTTTTCCTGAGGTGGATTCTTTAAAGAGGGGGCCGAGGGCTATTTCTTTATCAGAATCGCTCCCGAAGGTGAGAAGTTGCGATCCCCTTGCATCAACCATGTCACAGTTGCCGGCAGTTCTTTTACGCTCATCTGTCGTGCTTCTCTGCTCCCGACAAGTTTTGCGCTTCATCCACTTAAACTGTTGTCGGTAGGCAACATACCCCTGCCACCAGTTTTTAAAGACCATGCACTCTTCGGTAGGGTGTGTAGTCCTCTGATGGTATAAGCAATAGTTAGGGTGTGCATCCGCTTCGTCAAGGTGTATAATGCAAGAAGTATTTCCTTTGGGAGTTGGCAGCTTCATTCCCATTGACAGGGCTTAGCGAACCGTTTCCTTGCCTTAAGCTTGCATTTGTCTGCCGCGGGCATGCTTCAATTTGGTTGGAGCGCTCTGCGATTCATCCCTACCATGACTTCTTTAGCTTGATGCCGACTCCTGGCTCTTTTGAATATGGCCATTTCACGCTCTCGATCAGCTTTGCTCCTCTAACGGGCTTCGTTCAGCAACATGTCAATCATCTCGTCAGACGGTTTCAAGGGTTTTGGCTCCGATCCTGCCCCCAGCTCCTCTATGTTGTCTTCTAACGCCGAATAAGCTTCTTCTACATTTAGTGACGACTGAGAGATCATGTGACAGCTTGCCATATAATCCTCAGATTCTTCTGATGAGTCATCTCCGTCGTTATTGTCGTTATCTCCACTCTCAAGGATATTGTTGAGAAATTCTTGGAGTGTGACTGGGGTTCGCGCCTTTTGGTTATATTCCTCTAGTGCGTCAATATGTTTTTGCAGGTCCGTGTGCTTGTCATCGAGCTTCACAGGCTTTTTGGTCTTCTTCTTTTTCTTCGAAGACTTTGACGGTTGGACCTGAGCGTTTTGACCATCGCTACCAATTCTTGGCATCGGGCACGGTTTCAGCATTCCCTCAATGATCTCAGGTTCCAGCGGGCTTTTCCACCTAATCGCCGGGCATGTTTGAAGATCTTTCAGGATTCGTTTTATTTTGGCTGAAAGAGCGTGCGGCTGGGGCGGGACTACTTTCCAATTCTCGGACAGTGCGAATTTGCCCTGTTGGTATTGGTCCTCAATCCAGCCTTTGAAGACGAAGTAATTTTCGATTAGATGGCCTACTACTCGGTGGTAGGGGCAGTAATTGGGATTGTTGACGTCACATGGCTGCAATGGACGTCTCGGATCCGGCAGATTGATGTGCCTGTTGTGTATCGCCGGTTCGAACAATCTCTTTGTTTTCTCCCACGGAAACGAGTAAAGACGTCTTAACTTTTCATTGAGTAATCGTTGTCTATCGTTTTGGCGATTAGCTGGTTTTAGACCAGTCGGTTGTGGCTGAGCATTGGCGATGAAGGTCACTTTCCCTTTTTCATTCCGAGGCTCCGTCTTTGAAGAGGAAGGCCTATGGCCCATCTGGTCCATTTGGGCCAGCTTGTCAATCAAGGCCTCGAAGGTGGTTGGCTTGAAAAACATCATGAATTGGGATATGATCGCCTGCGGATCGAGGGTTCCTACAAATATGCCAACTGCAGGAGCCTCTTCTATGTGTTGTTCGCACTTCGACCATAGGTTGCACCACCGAATTGCATATTGAACCCATGTCTCCCCTGGCTTCACTCGAGCATTGATCAACGCCGTGATTGGGGTGCGTTCGCTAGTGCTTGCGAAACGCTGAGTGAATGGTAACTCCATCTCCGTGAATGTTTTGACGGAGTCGTTGGGGAGCTCCGAATACCATTCGAAGGCCGTCTCCGCCAAGCTGCCGACGAATTGGCGAAGCGGCAGCTTATCGTCACCTCCAGTATTACCGCAGAGAGCCCTGACCTTAGTGACATGCTGGTGGGGGTTGCCTATCCCCTTATATACATGAAATTTAGGGATTGTGTATCCTGGCGGGTACTTAATCTGATCGTATCAGCTGGGATAAGGTCGCTCAGTTCTGACGACTTGGCCAGCAGCTTCGTTCCCTTGATGGGCCCGTATCTGTTGAGCTATATAATCATCGAGCGCAGCTTTCGAGATTGTTTCCTCCTTTGCTGCTGAAAAGGCCGGAAGAGGGTTTGATGTCTCCCCTTGCCGTCTTCAATGATCACCAGAGGCTCCTCCGCTGGTGGGTCCGGCTGGATCATCATGCCCACCATGTCCTGGAACAATAGCGCCATTTGTTTTATGTTGGCCGCTTATTCCACGGCTTCTTTATCTTTCTTCTCGAGCATTCTGCAGAGGAACTCGGCATCAGTTTCTTGCTCTTATCATTGCTCCGACGATGTCTCCGGGCTTTCTTTTGGCCCAGTGAGCGCGGCTATCTTTGTTAACATTTCCTGGAGCTTCTGTTGTTGCTCCTGGGCCTTTGTTACGGATCAGGTGAGTGGTCGGTGACCCCCGGAAGCGTGGCTCTCCTCTTTCCCGGAAGCCATATAAACAGCATGCACCACCATGCCCCCAGACTTGGAGCGTCTGGGTTTAGTGCCCTTGAGATTCTTTGCAGGCATAGGGATCATCTCCGCCCTCCTCTTTTTATGGACGATTGAAGTTGAGGGGGCTGTTGATGTAGGCACCCGTGCAGACGACACCTTTCGTGGCGTGGCGGAGGGATGGTCCTCCTTTTGCTGAATCTTTATTTTCTTCTGTCGGCGGGAGTAATCCTTATTGATTACGGAGTCTTGGACTCTCCGCCAGACCTTATGAATTTTGGAGGACAGCCGCTGAGGAGGCTGCTCCAGCTCCGCCTTTGTAACATTTTCAACAGGTGAAGGAGACCTTTTTAATACGACGGTTGGAGAGTTCTTACGCACCCTTCTGAGCGGCTCAAAGCCGTTCCTAGTTGGAACAGCAGCATCGACTTCCACCATTGAAGCTGGTGGAGTCAATCCAGAAGAGGAACTGCCCCCAGCTTTTCTCAGTCGGCGCCAATGGCGACGTCGAGCATGTCTTGCAGACGGTACTGGCTCAGTTATGGGGGTGGCTTCATCATGCCCCCTGTTCTGGTGAAGGGTTGCTGTTGGTGTCAGCCTATCAAAGACCGACGTCCGCTGAGAAGAAACGTCCAACCTGTCGAAGACTGATCTTTGGGCAGGGGAAGTAGTTTGGATGACCTCACCCGAAGCAGGAATTGGGGTGGCCAGTCTCGCAAAGACCGATCCCTTAGCAAGAGAAGCCCTTTGACGACTTCGTCCGTCGGAGTTGGAATGGTTATCCGCTTCGGGATGACTCGTTCAGGTATTGCAGGCTTCTTCATGGACCCACTGGAGCTCAGGCTCAGCCTGTCGAAGACTGATGCTGTAGACTTGGAATTGGACGGCCCGTTGAGAGGGGCCGTGGTAGTGGTAAGCCGATCAAAGACCGACTTCTTCGGAGCTTCCTGTGACGACATTGGGACGTTGAAGCTTGCCGGTGGGATCATGGTCCCAAAGAATTGTCCAATGGTGTCCTGAGTCACATGTTCCACTGGCATGGCGAAGATGGAGGCCGCTTGGGGCCCATAGGTCACTCCTCCAGCGAGGACGGAATGGGAGTTGCTGTTGCAGTTGGTGCAGTTGGAAGCCATTTTCTCTGCACGGGAGCAAGACACCAAATCTTAGTAACTCGAATCCAGGGGAAACCACAATAAACCATGATTCATTCGTGAACACGACACACGAAGTGTGGAGTGGAAAGAGGAAAAGGTCCCACCGGGCGTGCCAGAATCTGTTCTCCGCCGAAAGACGCGACCGGGACGTTGGGACGTCCAGCCTGAACTTTGGGGGCAAATGCTATTTGGTTTTACCCGTCCACCTCTCCGAAGATGCCAAGTTGATTTATGGCACCGTATATCGAAGGTTTGGACAGATGCGGCCGTTGTAGAAGATTTCGTCAGATTCCCCCTTGTTTACGAGGGGTTTTTGATTGTGGGGATGATCTTCCCTGCAGGCGCAAGCCCCTGCAGTTAATTACGCTAACGCATCACAGTAACCACTTTCTCCTTCTCCAGATGGTCACTTCGTGTCATGTGTGTTTGTTTTGTTGTTGGTTGCCCATGGATTGTATACGGAGACTAATTTATGTTGTCGCCCGTAGGGCGTGGATTAGTCCAAATCCATATTTTGTTAGATTTGGGTTTGGATTGGTTTAAGGATCGTTAATCTTGTTTTAGATTAAGATCAACTTAAACGTTTTTTGAGGATACGTTAGTCTAATTTTAGACTAAGATCTACTCAACAGGATTTTCTTTAGTTTATAAGGACATTGCAGTCCTTTGGGTTTAAGGACATCATAGTCCATGAGTTTAAGGATCTCATAGTCCATAGTTTAAAGACATCATAGTCTATAGAGTTTAGTTTAGGGACGTTACGGTCCATTGGGTTTAAGGACATCATAGTCCATGAGTTTAAGGACCTCATAGTTCATAGTTTAAAGACATCATAGTCTGTAGAGTTTAGTTTAGGGACGTTACGGTCCATTGGGTTTAAGGACATCATAGTCCATGAGTTTAAGGACCTCATAGTCCATAGTTTAAAGACATCATAGTTTATGGGGTTTTGGTTTGGCAGTTTGGGGATGTGCCAAAAGTTATTGGTTATTAGCACCCTCCATCTTTCTGAAGATGTTGAAGAATTACAACGACATGTATCAGAGGTATGGAAAGATGTACCCTTGAACCAATGTCCCGACTGAGGGGGAATGGGACGAACATCATTTTAGATGTCATCTATTGGAAGCACATTAGCTATCTCTGGGACTGAGTTCGGATTTGGAGACCCTGAGCATGAAGAGCTCAATTGACGCTTCTCGAGAAATTTGGTCCGAGTTTGGCTAACATTGGCCTTTCGTAGTGTTAAACACTAGTATATGCTTAACGCTCACGTGCTCTCACGTGAGGTGCTTGAAATAGTGTTAAACACTAAAAATTAGAGGCGCTCGCGTAGGCTCACGTGAGGCGCTTGAAGTAGTGTTAAACACTAAAAAAAATTGAGGCGTTGCTTCCTTGGGTTTATCCCCTTGTTCTTTTCTGAGCGCTAAGCGCTGTTAGGTCACGTGGGGTCACGTGAGGCGCCCCAAGTGGAAACTGCCATTTGATTTACACCCTTTCTATAAGTGCTAAACACTACTTGGGGGTCACGTGGGATCACGTGAGCCAGTCTCAGTCGTGTCCTTTTTTGGTCATCAAGGGTGTTTACGTAGGAGCACGTTATCGGTCGTCATCACGTTGGATGCCAATCCTTTTACGTCCTTAGTTTCGGGACTTTCAAACCCAATGTTTTGTAAGAATTAAATTCTTAGGTCTTAGTTTTTCTCTTAGGTTTGGGATCTGTATGGCAGAATCTTCTCGATGAGAATTAAATTCTCAACTTGTGAGGAGATCTGCTTCTGCAGATCTTTCACCATAAGGAAAAACTAATTTCTTATATGAAGAGTTAAACCCTTGTTTTATCAGAGGAATTAAATTTCTATATACTTTTTGGAAGAATTAAATTCTCTGAACTTAGATCTTCCACTAGGTTTTGGATCTGCATGGCAGGATCTCCCCGATGAGAATTAAATTCTCAACTTGTGGGGAGATCTGCTTCTGCAAATCTCAACCAAAGGAAGAACTAAGTTCTTTTCAGAAGAGTTAAACTCTTATGGAGGTGAAAAGGAGATGAAATATTCTCTATGTTTTGTTCCTTCTCTTACCCAGAGTTTCTTTTTTTCTCTTTTTCTCTCTAGAGAATTAAATTCTCTTTGTTTTAAGCTTACGAGGGGTTTTTCCTTTTTTTTTCTTCTGTCTCTTGGCTCCTATTTATAGGAGAAAGAAAAGAATCAATTTGTTCCGAAAATCTCTTATTGAGAGATTTTGACTGATTTTATAATCAACCAAAATGATCTTTTAGATCAATCGGTGAATTTTATTCACCGTTGGATTTTTATTCCAAGGACTTCTGTTTTACAGAAGATATTTCTCACAAGATTAGGAAAATATTTCCCTATACAGAATCTTCTTCTGTAAATTGGTGATTTTTATTCACCATTGGATTTTTAATCCAACGGTGCTCTGCTTTACAGAGCGCAATCTTTCTTATTTAAAAAGATCTAAGGAAATATTTTCCAAATAGGGCTTTGATCCCTTTTATTTCGAATTTAATTCTATTGGTTCAGAAGGCATAGGAGCCCATCACGTATAGCACATGACCCCACGAAGCTAAGTCCATCAAATAGCGTCACGTACTACCACGTGACCTTTTCTGGCCAATTGTTTGTTTTAAGAAGGCGCCTATATACTTTGTATACAGGAGGTCGCGTGTCTGCACGTGAGGCTCAGTTTTAGCCTCAATTTCAGCCTTGCTTTATCAAGCACAATGCCTTATCACGTGTGGGCACGTGATGCTCCGTTTGGGGACTTTTCCTATTGCTTTTATATTTATTATTCAGTTTTTATGAGAGAACAAGCCTGATTAGAAGTTATAAGTTATTTGTGTTCAATAAAAGTAAGCAACAACTTGTACCTCATTGGTAAAGTCTCTACACTATTGTGATATAGCCTGTGTGTTTGATTCTCATCAGTCCCAATTATTTTTTAATATTTTTCTTTTTACTTTTCGGAAGCCCAAGAATTGTACGTGTAATTCACGGAGAATCGAAAAGTTTCAGAAAAATCAAACAGGAGCAATGAGGAGTAAACACAGAGTTAAACACGTGGCACGAATCTCGAGACACTTGGACCAAATCCAACAGCCCACCCCATTTGGTCGATATCGACGGTTGATGCAGCTCTATTTGCCTCCGTATTTTGCACACACACCTCTTCGACTCCCCTCTACTCCTCTGCACTGTTTGATTTTCCTGCAATCAAACAGAGACTCTTCAAATCCCTAATTAACACCATTTTAATTCTATTTATTCAAAAAATTTAATTCCCACACCCTAAATTCTTCACTATAAATACCACCCCGTACCTTAGCTCTTCTCCATTCTGAAATTTCTATCAAAATTCTCTCAAAACTCTATATGTACCGAGCAGAGTTAAGCAATCAAGTGGAGTAGCAAACCAATCTTGACGACCGGGGCTTTTCCGACGCTACCACGACGCCAAGGAGACCCCCCTCTCTTTCTTACTCTCTTTTCAATACTACGCAACTAGTAAGTTCTTTTTCTCTCATTCTTTTCATCTCAAAAACCAATTTATAAAACAATATCGGCAAGTGGAGTTATCTCGTTTAATTTTATTCTAAACAACTTTTGTCACCTTCACCAAGGCTAACTATTCATTAAATATCATCTTAATATGCTGTTCACATTTTTACCTTTTTCATGAAATTAGAAATTCAAGTGAAATACGCCTATAACGAACTTTTTAAGAAAAATATCATGAACTTTAATATAACCTTTATTTTGATAACTAGCGTATATACCTCTAGAACCTTCACAGGATAACGACCTACCCAACACGCACACTATTGTTTCATAGCACGATTTTCTAAATATATGGTTATTTAAAAAATAGGTTTTACATTAAAATACCATATTTTTACAAAAAGGGTTGCTTTTATCGATATTTTTACCTCCTTTTGCAATTGCGCCTCTATAACCCTCGTTAGTAGATCCGCTAATAGATGGTGCAGATTATCGCATATTTTTGGGAAAGTAGAGCGAGATGCAAAATTCCTTACGGAGTATTCGGTCTCGAAAGTAAATAAAAATACGGTTTTTAAGATTACGACTTTTCTAAACAAAAATAAATTTTGGAAAATTATATAAAACTATGAATCCGTATTTTCAATAACAACAAATTATGAAACTATATTTTTAAAATGAAATATTAAAATTTTAATAAAATACCACCAAGTTTCCAAAAGTATTAGTTTTCATAAAAGTACCATAAACTTTTAAAAACAAGATTTCATCGCTAAAGTACCAATAAAATTAAAATACATGTTCATAAAAAAACTCTAAATATTCTAAATCACCCTCGAGCATTATTTTTAAACGATATTAAAATATTTTTCATAAAACACCCTCGAGAAATGCAAACAATATAAATACAATGTAAATAACAATAATAAATATTTAAAAACTCTAGATTAATATAGGTCTGAGCGGTATCATTTCTCTTGAGCCCCAGGAAGCCGGAGAAAGTTAGTGCTTGCCTATTCAGGTTAGACAACAAATTAACGGAGTTATCAAATGACAATTGTCTTAGAAAAAGACATAAATTCTACCGTCCATGTGCAGCAGTTGTCCGATTTCTCCCGAACTTAAGATCTTCAAAAGTTAAATTAATTCACATGAAATGTTTATAACTTGAACACAAATCCGAATCTAAACTGGATTTCAAACTCAACTCGAACCTAAACTTGAACGTGAATTCGTACTCAATCTACTCGCCTAACTTGACTTGACCCAAGATTGCAATTGACATGACTCGCACTTTACTCGATTCACTTGACTTCATTATTCACCATTTGCAATCTATGGTTTTGATGAAGTCATGTTATAATCAACCAACCAAATCAATTAAGGCTATCTTACAGTTATAATAGATATTATACTCGGGGTGTTTGGGATAGTTTCTTGTGTGAATCCAACAGAGCTTTAGGAGTCCCGTATTAACCTATTTTTTTACTTGAATCTCAGTCAGGTCGACTCCTCTACAGCTTGGAGTCCCGATGCTAGCATATGAAATGGGCTCGTATTTTCTTGCTCTTGGGGTTCCATTCTAGAGCGCGTGAATACTTCTACAGCTGCGTTGACATTCACATTTGGAACTTAACGTTAACATAATGACCAAATAAAGATTTATAGATACATATACCCATATTCAGATCTACACATTTTTACTGGTCATTTATATTATTTCTATTAATATATACTTGTCACCTTCCACTCTTACCTTACCTTTGGTACTTACCGAGAGCTAGTTCGCTGACGGGCATTCCACCCATCTTTATTTTCTTGGAATGTTCGTCAGAAACGGTCGAGACGGAGAAAGGGGAGGCTACCGAGGAGGATTACGACCAGATCGCTACTCAGGATTTTCTTAACTTTCGTTTTCTTTCAGCTTATGTATGCCACATGCTTAGGCATTTCTTTTATTGTATTTATTTTCCAGTTGAAACTCATTATACTTGTAAATATTTCAAGTTGAATGTAAATAAAAATGTTTGTTGAAAAAAACTTTACAGTCTCTATTTATTCTTGCATTGTGTAATATTGTTTCAATACGCTTAGTATGTTTATTTAGGGGATGACATTCTCTGAATAAATATGTCGCAGGCTTGCCATGTCATCGTTTCCGTCTACTAGGAAGCGGGGCGTGACATTCAGTCTCTGTTATAGCACCAAGGAAATAGCTCCCACAGAAATCGGCCAACCTAAATATCGAGTCGAACACTTCGACGACGAAGCCAACGTCTTAGCCCTTCGAAGCAACTTGGAAATCCTGCTGAAAAGAAGAAACCGGGCGCAAATAAGATGGCCACATATCAACAACAGACCACCCGGTATTACAATGCTCGGGTGAAGCACCGAGCATTCAAAACAGGAGACTTAGTCCTCCGATACAACGAATTCGAGGACCAAGAGAAGATGCACAAGTTCTCCTTAAAGTGGGATGACCCTTTCCTCGTGACCAAGGTATCGCCCGGAGGAATGTATCGCCTCCAAGACTCCTAGGGACGAGCCCTTTCGCGGCCGTATAACGCCGAAAAGCTTAAATTGTATAGATGAACTTGTACCCACTCGAATAATGAGATTTTTGCTTTTCTTCCATTTGAACTTGCTTTTGTTTCCCAACAAAGCCCTCACGCAAGCAGCTTCCTGCTCGGTTCTGAAGCCGACGGGCAGCTTCATGGCCATCGCATCCATTCACGGTGGGAAAATTCCTGCCCGACCAAACCCGTGAATCCCTCACGCAAGCAGCTTCTTGCTCACACTAATGGATGGTGCAGATTATCGCATATCCTAGGGATAGTAGAGCGAGATGCAGCACTTCTCACAAAGTATTCGATCTCGAAAGGATATAAATACGGCTTTTAAGAAAAACGAATTTTCTAAATAAAACTAATTTTTTAAAATTAAAAATAAATCCATATTTTCATTATATTATAAAACTATATTTTTATAAAAAATGAAAGATTAAAAAATGTCAATAAAATACCATCATGTTACTAAAAAGAACTAGTTTTCAATAAAATACCATAAACTTTCAAAAGCTAGTTATTTATCATTAAAATACCTCAATACTTAAAACACATGCTCATGAAAACCCTAAGTAATATAAATCAACCTCGAGGTTTTATTTTTAATTCATATTAAAATATTTTTCATAAAACCCCCTCGAGATATACAACACAATATTTAAAGACTTTAGTAAATATAGATTTAAGCGGGATCAATTCTCTTGAGCTCCAGGAAGCCGGAGAAAGTGAGTGCTTGCCTATTCAGGTTAGAAAACTTAACAGGAGTTATCAATGGCAATTGTCTTGGAAAAAGACACAAATCCTGCCATCCATGTGCAGCAGTTGCCGATAATTCCCGAACCTAAGAATATAAGAGTTAAATCCGTTTACAAGTGTATGACCCAAGTTGAGTCCAAACTCAAACCTGAATCTAACATCAAACAAGAACTTGAATCCTTGAACATGAACATGAACACTAGAATTCAATATCAAATTCAAACTTGTATACTTGACTTGACTTGACCGAACCATGGTTATAACTTGACATGACTACTTGAATACATGATTACATTCTGAATATGAACCTGAATATTTTGTATCCATGGTTTCGGCCAAGACTTGTAAACATAATTTATACAATACATTACGCGGGGATAAAGGGGTAGATTGGTACGGAACTTATATCGTGGCACGAGAGGTCACTTAAAAAACATCCATATGAATTCTCGTGTCGTTGTCCCTTGGGTTATGACAGGATTTTGTACTACATGTTACCATAGTCCACGGAGTAAGATGGACACCTCTCGTATACATGAATACCTTCCTTACCAAAGTATAAACAACTACGTTATAATAACTATCTTATACCAGTAATCGGTCATATACAATTTTACCTGTTCATTTCACTTTATATGATATCTTCTCTTTCTTATTTTGGGACTTACCGAGCGTTAGTTCGCTGACGATATTCCTTTCTGTTTCTTTCTTTAGAATATTTGTCAGGAGGACCGGACTGTGAGAAGATAGAGCCAAGCCAGGAGGACTTGGACCAACTTACCGCTCAGCCTGACTACTAGTTCCTCTGCACTTTCTTTCAGTATGCCACTGTTTAGGCAATTGCTTTTTTGATTATTGTATCTTTTATTTCAAACAGTTGTATGTAAAGTTGAATGTAAATAAAGTTGCTGTATCATTTTATTCTTTTATCATTCTTGTTCATTTTTATATATTACTTAATTACGCTTAACGTATTTATTTCATAGTAAATACGTTGCGGCCTGCCACTTCACCGTTTCCGTCTACTGGGAAGCGAGGCGTGACATACGTATTGCCGGCCATCAAAAAACAATTGACTACGAATATCGAAGAAAAGAAAAAAGGGCAGGAGACAGAGACAATTAAAAGCAAATCGACAGGAGTGCCTAAGAAGGGGCCAAGGCTCCTCTATTTATAACCTCAATGAAAATTCCCCTACGGTCGAGATTCTCTCCCGCTAAGGCATGAATTACGGAGCATCGCATCCATCCGATGAGGCAGCGCCACACGGCACTCGGCCATTGGCCGCCTCCCTTTCACACGGATCCGGAAAGACTAAACGACGTCGTCAGGAGATTCACGTGGATCTCAAGATACCCGCCATGTGCCAGGTGGCGCCGGGAATCAGGGAGGTGCAAATATCAACGTCATGGAAATCCTACCTTCCATTGGCCAATTCATAGTGAATAGACTTCTGCTCGGCCCAAACTATCAGAAGCCCTCTTATGAGGCCGCTGGATAGCTTCATGCCCGGCCAATTCACAGCAAGTAGACTCCTGCTCGGCCCAAACTATGGATCGGAAGCCCTTTCATGAGGCCGCTGGATATCTTCCTGCCTGGCCAAGTCACAGCGAGTAAACTCCTTCTCGGAAGCCCTCTCATGAGGCCGCCGGGTAGATTCCTGCTCGGCCAATTCACAGCGAGTAGACTCCTGCTCGACCCAAACTATGGATCAAAAGTTCTCTCACGAGGCCACTGGGTAGCTTCCTACCTGGCTAATTCACAGCGAGTAGACTCCTGCTCGGCCCAAACTGTGGATCGGAAGCCCTCTCAGGAAGCCACCGGGTAGCTTCCTGCTCGGCCTAAACAGTGGATTCTAAGGCCTCGCATTAAACCAGTAGGCAGATCTCTACCCAGCGTGCATACTCAAAGTAGGCGGACTCCTGCGTGGCCAAAGTAAAGAAAGCTCGTTTATGGTCGATAACCGGTGCAACTCTAATTCCACTCAAATCCGAAGAAGGGATAACACCGAGCTTTGCTATGGTCAATCTGAGTTCCTAAGAGTTTCCAAGAGGACGTCGGTCTATCTACACTTGGAAGAATAAACATATTGTTCGCTCGACTCCTGTTACCTCGTATCCGGGATGAGGGGGACACCGGTCTATCTACACTTGAAAGAATAAGCCTAGTGTTCGCTTAACTCTCGTTACCCCGTCTCCGGGGTGAGGGGGACTCTGGCCTATCCACACTTGGAAAAATAAAAATAAAAACGAGACTTTCCAATCAGACACATCGCAGACGAGCAAAAATACTTCATTAATTTCAAAATTATGTAAAAGGTATTATGAGATCCTCGGTTGTATAAAATCGCTGTGAATTGCCCGAAGGCTTACAATAAAAGAGAGCATAGGGAGAGTGGCGAATTTAAGTCATCTTCTCGGCCAAGATCTCTTCGGCATTCGTCTGCTCGACGCCTCCGCCAGCTTACTCGCCTTCGCCCGCCTGCTCTGCGCCTCCACCCATTGGCTCTTCCTCTAGGAGGGGGTACCTCGTGTGGAGCTCCCGGTCATCGAACCCGGGCATCATCTCCTTAACGGTGTCGAGGGCGTTATGCCACCCAACGGCCACAGAGTCAGCAAGGTCGACGTAGAACTGGTCGGACATCTTGTAGTTCTCCACGGCCATCTCCCCCCTCTCCTCGGCTCTTTTCGCCGCCTCATTGCTGGGAACTTAGGCACACTAGCAAACTAATTTTGCAAGATGGCAACATAGATTTCAAAATTTTCTAGTTTGCTAAAGTTCCGAATCGAACTAAAGAGCTAAGACTTGTATACAAAACCAAGTGAGCTAAATTAATCTACTATGTGTAGAATACTCACATCTTCAACCTTTCTTCAAGTGCTCCGGAGCGCTCTTGCAAACCGGTCCTCCTTTACCGAAGATGATCCACCCGAGAGAAACGATCCAAGCTCCAGCTTCGCCTAGCGAAGCAACCGACGCTCTAAGCTCGCTAACCATAGAGAGTGAGGATGTAGGAATTTTTCACTATCTTTATCTTTCATTTCCAAAGCTCAAGTGAGCAACTAAAGAAGGAGGAGGAGGAGGTGAGGAAAACATAGGCTTAAGCAACTCAAGAAAGAATGGGCTAAGTGTTGGAAGAATGAAGAGTGTTAGTAGTATGTAGAATAGAATGGCTTGCCATTTTACAACCATGCAAAATATTTCACATCATTTTACAAAAAACAAATAATGGCCCATTCCTCTCTATATACCTTCAACCATGCTCATGCCACCTCACCCTCCACCTCATTTACAAATGATTTTCTAAAAAGAAAATCATATGATGAGGTGTCCATCTGATTGTTCGTACGTGTAACGATCATAAAATTCTTATATTTTCGCTTATCATCTCTTTAATAAAATATTACAATTATTTATTTTTGCTATATTTTGTTTTCTAATAAATATATTATTTTATTATTTCATCTATTTTATCTATTTTATAATTTTCAAATCTCAAATCCAAACCAAGACAATCCATTTGATTTCTTTCTTTTCTTTTACTAAGTCCACTTTCTTTTCAAGGTACGACATATATTTAATTCTTGTTGAATATGTGCATGAACAACCTGTTGGGGTCAAAATTTGCACCCCGGTTGACCGAGTCAAAGTCAAGGCCAACCCCAAACCAGGTGGGCCCAAGCCCAGGTCAAGCAGGCCCATGCCCAAGTCGAGCCCGCGGCCAGCCTCCTCCATGCCAAAATATAGATCATGTAATAAATAATTTTTATGTAATTTTTTATGCATGAATGTATGCAAAATGAGCATAAAGCCAAATTTTTGTAAAGCCCGTGGCTTATGTGCAAAAAGAAATGGCACATGAGCCATGGGATGGGCAAAATGCCATTTTGTAAAGCCCAAGGGGCTATATGTAAATATGTAAGCCCATATAAGGCAACATGATGATGAAAAAAAGAAACACTTTTCATTCCTCACAAAAAAATTAGGGTTTTTGTGTCTCCTTCTTCTTCCTCAAGGTTCTAAACCTTCTTCTTCTTTAAGAAATAAATCAACTCTTCCTTTTCCAAAACTAAATAGTTTTTCACCACAAAACCCACAAAGGGGAACTCAGATCTTCCACCAGATCTCAGAAAAGAGAGATTTTAAAAATCTTATACTTCTTGATCTTCAAGATCCGGCCAACAAAAGAGGAAGAAGGAGATCCATCTCCAAAGACCCCATTTTGGGGAAGATCCAGGGCTCAAGGGGAAAAGCCCCCTTCATCAGCTTCAAAATATCCTAAGAGTTTAACTACTTATATATATATATATATATATATAGACACACACAAAATAATAAGTGTTCCTTTCTGGGAGTACAACTCCCATTGCAGGGACCAAGTCCCTTTTGCCTCCCGAGCGCGCCCAGAGCGCCAGCGCCCTTGCGCTCAAAGTGCTAGCGCTCGAGCGCCCACGTGCCTGGCACGTGGGGCGCTAGCGCCCTTGCGCTCAGAGCGCTAGCGCCCGAGCACCCACGTGCCTGACACGTGGGGCGCTAGCGCTCAAAGCGCTAGCTCCCAAAACACTAGCGCCCGAACGCTCACGTGCCTGACACGTGGGGCGCTAGCACTCTTGCGCTCAAGGCGCTAGCACCCACGTGCCTGGCACGTGGGGCGCTGGCGCCTTCTCCCACGCATCCTTTGGATGCCCTTTCCCTTTTTTCTATATATATGTGTATATTTATATACACACATACACACATACTCCACGACACTGTCCCTGTTAGAAAAAAATTTCTAACGGGGCGCTGCCCTGCACCCCGCAAGGGGGCTGCTAGCCCCCTTGACCCCCGGCCCGCTATCCGGGTAGCGGGACCCCGTAAAAACTCTGCGGGGCCCCCGATATATCCAAAACCCTTTCAAGACACAACACACGTACACTGCACATTGAGTTCGCATGACCAGTTCAACCCGTCAATCGGAGGTTCCCTCGCTCCAAAGGCGAGGGGTAATTAATTGCAGCTTAGTCCGCAGCTGCCGGAGATTCGGATCCCCACAATCAATAAACCCCAGTCTACCCTAGGCAAGAGGAATCTATAATGCGCCTGATAAGCGCACACGTATTCCCATCTCAATGGGGTGACGAAAAATACCCTACAGATTCTGGCACGCCCGGTAGGACTTTTCTCTCCTCCCATATTTCGGGTTAAACGTTCATACGAACTCAATCAATATATATATAGACTGCCTGTACTGAAATCATGCTTCTTTGTGCAGGTTAACAAATTTCAAATTGCAGTCTCTGGTCGCAGCAAAAATGTCTCCAAGGACAAGCTCAGCTCTCGACACAGCTCCCATCTCCTACACGATGAAGATAGACGCCAGGACGGTCCTTCTGGCCAGTCTTGGAAGACAATGGGAAGAGCCGCCACTACCATTCGGCTCTATCCTGTTCGTATCAGCTAACGCCATCCCAGCTCCTCAAGCCCCAGTGAAAGACAAACCGGTCTCGAAAGGCAAGAGGCCAAATGTGGTGGTATCGAAGGCGCCCCAACTCAAACGCAAGTCGGTGTTTGAACGGCTCTCCTTGGCCCCAGCTGGGGGCAAGGCCATCAACACCAACAAAGCAACAAGGCATCTCGAGCAAGCTCCGGCGGTGCCCCTGACAACTGCTCGATCGGGTGTCTTCTCTAAGCTCCCCGCTAATCGACTCATGGTGGCATCCCAGGAAACAGATGCCCGCCAAGCACTTAAAATTGAGAAGCTAAGGCAGAAAAGGCTCAGATATAGAGCCAACCAAAGGGCTAGGGCTCCTGCTAGGATGAACCTCATGAGGTTCGAAGAACAGGGTTACCCCACCGAAGATGAGGAAATGGCTGGATATGTGGTCCACACTGTCTACACAGTGGGCACACGCAGCAAGAGCAAGGACGGGGCCACCACATCTCAAATCCAATCTGGTTTGAATGTGGTTGTCGCTTCCCAAGAACAGCCACCTCCGCTGGATGATGAAAACCCTCTCGACGAGGATGATAGGCAGAAAGACCCCTCAGTCCATGTAGAGTCAAGCTCGGACAGCGAGGAAGAGCCGACTTTCCGCGCCAGGACCGCAGAGCAAGAGCTGCTTCAAGAGCTCCGAAAGCAGCTTAGGAACAAAGACAAGGAAATGGCCAAACTCTACTCCAAAATTGATGACTTGACGAATGTCGTGATGCAGCTCACGGCCCGACTTGCCTCTCAGCCGCCCAATCAAGCGCAGGGCTCTGCTCGTGAACCGGGAAACGGTGCCCCAAAGCAGCCGACGCCTATTCCCTCAAATTCAAAAGTGGGCGAACCGCATGAAAGTCAGTCGCATCCTATCTCGGGAAATGTCTTGGCTACCGATGACAGTAGCCCGCTAACTCAAGATCAAATCATGGATTTGGTTGCCAACAAAGTCAAAATATTGGTAGCCGAAGCTGAAGCGCAAAAAGATATTAGCAGTAGCGGGAGACCATATCCTGCTCAATATGATCTGATAGAATTTCCTAGCGGCTATGTTATCCCTAAATTCGGAAGATTCGATGGGACAGGAAATGCGAATCAGCACATCGCCCACTTTAAAGCCTCATGCGGGAATACTGGGGGCAATGATGCGCTTCTCCTCCGCCAGTTCGTTAATAGCCAGACCAATGTCGCTTTCGATTGGTACGCGAGCATACCGGATGGCTCCGTTACTACTTTCGTCCAAATGGAATCTTTATTTCGACAAAGGTTCATGAGTGTCAGCGATAAGATCACCATTGCCGACCTCGTAAGGACCAAGCCAAAGAACAACGAAAGCGGCACGGATTTTATAACACTATAGCGCAATCTCTCCGTCAAATATGAACCGCCGATAGAGCAGGATCAATCTGTCAGTCTCCTCGTCGGAAATCTCAACAATTGGATGGCCCCGTTTCTATGCACCGCGGGTCTCAAAACATTCCAAGAGCTGACCAGGAAAGTTCAAATGCTGAAGCGCTCAAAGCAGGAGTCCTCCTCGGATTCCCAAAATGACAATAGGTCCTGGAGAAACCGAAAGGATGATAATCGCAAATGCGGGAATTCTGACGATTCTGAATCTTTTAACACTTTGGCTAACCGAAATAAGCAAGGGATAAGCGGGCCTAGTGCCAACCAGCCTCGGAAGCCAGTGTTCGGAGAGAGAGGAGAATCTCCACTCAAAGAGAAGCTAGATAAGGTTTATTCCTTCATAAGGGAAAAATCCGTAAAATATTCAAAGACGCCCTGAAGAACGGTCTACAACTGCCAGAGTCAAAAAGACCGCAGGAAGCGAATATGACCGACGACCCCAAATACGGCCCCTATCACAGAGTGATAGGTCATGCCATTGAGGACTGCTTCGTCTTCAAAGATTGGATCGAAAAGAAATACAAGGCAGGAGAGATAGAACTGTCTAAAGGCGTGTTAACAAACAGTCCAGCTGCGACCGCCAATTTCATACAAACGGAGACCGAAGTTCTTCGTGAAACTAATTCTCTCATACATCTGCCTTTCTCTAAAAACAATCGACCACCACGTCATTAAACTGGGAACAGTAGACCGCTAAGTCTTTAAACTGGGAACAGTCGACCTCTAATTCGATAAACTGGGAATGTAAAAAAATGAAGTGTAAATAAAAAGGAAAAAAAAGAAAAAGAAAAGCCGAAATGATGGGGCAACTCGCAATAAAAATCAGCGAGTAAAATAAAGATGAAAAATAAAGCCGAAATGATAGGGCAACCGCGAATAAATAACCGAAATGATAGGGCAATCGCGCCCTTCGCGATAAGAAAAGCTAAAATGATAGAGCAAAAAAAATGGCGAATGATGAGTTTCTCCTGGTACAATATTCCAATGCAGCAATGCAGACGCCAACCAAAATCCAATTTCCCAAAATTCTCCCGGCCCTACAGTTAGTCCCCAAATTGACTACCGTATACAATCCACGGGCTCAAATAATTCTCAGCATACCCATGCCCCACCGCAATCACCAGTTACGCGGCTGGTCTCTGCCCTCGGAATTATGCTCCATTTGGGAAGACCCGCTCATGTGTCCTCACGATACATGAGGAGAACAAACCTTCGTGAGATCCTTACGACTCACAAAGGAAAAACACACTTGGGGGTCCTCACGACTCCTAAGGAGAAAATGCACCTGCGGTATCCTTACGACTCGTAGGGAGAAAATGCTTTTATGGGACCCTCACGACCCATAAAATTGAAAAGCCTTAGGTGATAGGGATCTAAACCTATCTCCTAAGTCATCACTCTCTAATAGGCAACGGCGGATGATGAGTCGCTCCTGGTACCATATTCCAGTGCAGCGATGCAGACGCCAGCCAAATTCCAAATCCTATACCCCAACGGCGAATGATGAGTCACTCCTGGTACCATATTCCAGTGCAGCGATGCAGACGCCAGCCAAATTCCAAATCCCATACCCCAACGGCGAATGATGAGTCGCTCCTGGTACCATATTCCAGTGCAGCGATGCAGACGCCAACCAAATTCCAAATCCCATACCCCAACGGCGAATGATGAGTCGCTCCTGGTACCATATTCCAGTGCAGCGATGCAGACACCAACAAAGTCCCGAAATTTTTCCGGCCCTACGGTCTGGATCATACATCCTGCAAAACCATATACAATCCACGGGCGTAAAACAATCCCAATCTCTCTCAAGTCCTACTGGTGAGACCACATTCAAAGTCCAAAAAAAAATAGTATGTCCACAAGCAAAATGGGCACAGATGAAAACCCGAAAGGGCTCCGTGAGTAAAAACAGCAGGACTGCCGGCGAATTTGTGAAAACCCGAAAGGGCGCAAACTCGTAAAAAAGAGATGAAATGCAGTCACAAAGTCCTCTCGACTTTATGAGGAGAAAATTCCGGCGTAAGTTCCTTACGACTCACAAAAGAGCAACACACTTAGGAGTCCCCACGACTCCTAAGGAGAAAATATACCTACGAGATCCTTTCGACTCGTAGGGAGAAAATGCTTTTATGGGACCCTTACGGCCCATAAAATTGAAAAGACTTAGGTGATAGGGATCCAAACCTGTCTCCCAAGCCATCAATTCCAAAATCCTCTCATGGCAAATGACGATTCGCTTCTGGTACCATATTCCAGTATAGCGATACTGATATCAACCCAAATCAAATCAAACCAACAACCTCTGCGGCGGAATCATGCTCCGTCCCAGAATTTACCCCGTGTCGAAATCATGCTTCACCTCGGGATATCTACCTTCCCTGCCAGAATTATGCTCCGCCTCGGAATCAAATCAACCAACCAGCTCTGCGTCGGAGTCATACTTCGTCTCAGAGTGTACCCCGCATCAAAATCAAGCTTCACCTCGGTGTATCTGCCTTCCCTGTCGGAATTATGCTTCGGCTCGGAATCAACCAATGACCTCCTCGTCGGAATTATGCTCCGCCTCGGAATCAAATCAACCAGCAAGCTCTGTCTCAGAATCATGCTTCGTTTCATAATTCACCCCGTGTCGAAATGATGCTTCGCTTCGGTGTATCTTCCTTCCCTGTCGGAATTATGCTTCGGCTCGGAATCAACCAACGACCTCCTCTTCGGAATTATGCTCTGCCTCGGAATCAAATCAACCAGCAAGCTCTGTGTCGGAATCATGCTTCGTCTCAGAATGCACCCCATATCGAAATGATGCTTCGCCTCGGTGTACCTGCCTTCCCTGTCGAAATTATGCTTCGTCCCGGAATCATGTCAGCCAACAAGCTCTGCGTCGGAATCATGCTCCGTCTCAGAACGTACCCCGTGTCGAAATCATGCTTCGCCTTGGAGTATTTGCCTTCCCTGTCGGAATTATGCTTCTCCTGGGAATCAACCTCTGTATCGAAATTATACTTCGGTCAGAATGTCTGCCGCTCTTCGGAATGATGCTCCGATCCCCTGGAATCATGCTCCGCTCTTAGGAATGATGCTCCGATCCCTGGAATCATGCTCCGCTCATCGGAATGATGCTCCGATCCCTGGAATCATGCTATGCTCATCGGAATGATGCTCCGATCCCTGGAATCATGCTCCGCACTTCGGAATGATGCTCCGATCCCTGGAATCATGCTCCGCTCTTCGGAATGATGCTCCGAACCCTGAAATCATGCTCCGCTCTTCGGAATGATGCTCCGTCCCTTGGAATCATGCTCCGCTCTTCGGAATGATGCTCCGGTCCTTGGAATCATGCTCCGCCCTTCGGAATGATGCTCCGATCTCTGGAATCATGCTCCACCCTTCGGAATGATGCTCCGATCTCTGGAATCATGCTCCGCACTTCGAAATGATGCTCTGATCCCTGGAATCATGCTCCGCCCTTCGGAATGATGCTCCGATCTCTGGAATCATGCTCCGCCCTTCGGAATGATGCTCCGAACTCTGGAATCATGCTCCGCCCTTCGGAATGGTGCTCTGATCCCCGGAATTATCCTCCTGGGACGATGCTCCGCCCCCGGACTGATGTTCCACCTCGAAGTCCAGCTTCAAGATCCATAGATTTCATGCACACAACTCAAATGTGCGGTGTGCATTTATTGATGGGGGGCACTTTGTTGGGATCAAAATTTACACCCCGGTTGACCGAGTCAAAGTCAAGGTCAACCCAAAGCCAGGTGGGCCCAAGCCCAGGTCAAGCAGACCCATGCCCAAGTCGAGCCCGCGGTTAGCCTCCTCCATGCCAAAATATAGATCATGTAATAAATAATTTTTATGTAATTTTTTATGCATGAATGTATGCAAAATGGGCATAAAGCCAAATTTTTGTAAAGCCCGTGACTTATGTACAAAAAGAAATGGCACATGAGCTATGCGATGGGCAAAATGCCATTTTGTAAAGCCCAAGGGGCTATATGTAAATATGTAAGCCTATATAAGGCAACATGATGATGAATAAAAGAAACACTTTTCATTCCTCACAAAAAGATTAGGGTTTTGTGCCTCATTCTTCTTCCTCAAGGTTCTAAACCTTCTTCTTCTTTAAGAATTAAATCAAGAGTTTAACTCTTCCTTTTCCAAAACTAAATAATTTTTCGCCACAAAACCCACAAAGGGGAACTCAGATCTTCCACCAGATCTCAGAAAGGAGAGATTTTAAAAATCTCATATTTCTTAATCTTCAAGATCCGACCAACAAAAGAAGAAGAAGGAAATCCATCTCCAAAGACCCCACTTTGGGGAAGATCCAGGGCTCAAGGGGAGAAGCCCCCTTCATCAGCTTCAAAATATCCTAAGAGTTTAACTCCTTATACACACACACAAAAAAAAAATAATAAGTGTTCCTTTCTGGCAGTACAACTCCCATTGCAGGGACCAAGTCCCTTTTGCCTCCCGAGCGCGCCCAGAGTGCCAGCGCCCTTGCGCTCAAAGCGCTAGCGCCCGAGCGCCCACATGCCTAGCACGTAGGGCGCTAGCGTCCTTGCGCTCAGAGCGCTAGCGCCCAAAGCGCAAGCGTCCGAGCGCCCACATGCCTGACACGTGAGGCGCTAGCGCTCTTGCGCTCAGAGTGCTGGCGCCCAATCGCCCACATGCCTGACACGTGGGGCGCTAGCGCCCTTACGCTCAGAGCGCTAGCGCCCAAAGCACTAGCGCCCGAGTGCCCACGTGCCTGACACGTGGGGCGCTAGCGCTCTTGCGCTCAAGGCGCTAGCGCCCAAGTGCCTGGTACGTGGGGCGCTGGCACCTTCTCCCACGCATCCTTTGGATGCTCTTTCCCTTTTTTTCTATATATATGTGTGTGTGTGTGTGTGTGTGTGTGTGTGTATATGTATATGTATATATATATATATATATGTATATGTATATATACACACACACATACACACATACTCCACGACACTGTCCCTGTTAGAAAAAAATTTCTAACGGGGCGTTGCCCCGCACCCCGCAAGGGGGCTGCTAGCTCCCTTGACCCCCAGCCCGCTATCCGGGTAGCGGGACCCCCGTAAAAACTCTGCGGGGCCCCCGATATATCCAAAACCCTTTCAAGACACAGCACACGTACACTGCACATTGAGTTCGCATGACCAGTTCAACCCGTCAATCGGAGGTTCCCTCGCTCCAAAGGCGAGGGGTAATTAACGGCAGCTTAGTCCACGGCTGCCGGAGATTCGGATCCCCACAATCAATAAACCCCAGTCTACCATAAGCAGGAGGAATCTGTAATGCGCCTGACAAGCGCGCGCGTATTTCCATCTCAATGGAGTGATGAAAAACACCCTACACAACCTTGTAGCTCATTGGTTAATTCCTTGCATTGTTATTCCATAGGTCACATGTTCAAATTATTATTCTTGCAATTATTTTTTTATCAATTTTTATCCTTCTCATAACCTACAAATGAGACCTTTCATTTCATCTTCCTTTTAACTCCCAAAATAATTAGAATGGTTATGAGCTATAATTTATTGGAATTATAGTGGTCATAAACCTTTTTTATGTCACTCCTTTTTCTTTTCTTCATAACACATTTCTATCATTTCACATCTTCCTCTTTATCGAGATTCCTCGAAGAAGAATATGAAGAATTATCAAGAAAGTCTCGCTAGAAACGCAAGGCTATCGACGGATAAACAAGCCCGGTGACAATACCGGCTTGTGTATGTAAGTCTCATCCTTTCCCCTCTCCTCAACTTCACTATTTGAATCTTGACCTCATATCATGTCTCACCATGCCAACTTGTGATATCGTAAATTTCCCTATGAAATTGTTTTTCTTAACATAATTTTTTATCATATTTATTTGTAAGCACTGTTACTTCATGTATGGAATATAATTTATCTTGAATTAAGTTATTGCAAATGGGACTTTGTTACTTAGAATGTGCTTTGATTTCTGTAATTGCATATTATAACTCCATAGCGTTAATCTGATGCATATATTGTTGTTTTAGACAGATAATCATGACCGGATCATATGTTTGCTTCACATATGTTAATTCATATTATTTATCACTAAAATTTTAATTATTTATATTTACTTTTGCATACAAGAAAACAAAATTATAAATAAATACCATAAATTTATCATTTTCAAATACAATCTTATAAAACCTTTATCTTTAAAATAATTTTTATAAATTAATTTACACTTCTGGAAATTCTTGGAACATTAGAATAAATAATATATAGAATTCCAAATGTACAGTAAAAATTTCAGATCTAACCGCATAACGGTTTAGGAATTATATCATTTTTATTCACTGTTCGTAAAAATAGAAAACTGCATTTATCGTTCAATTTCTACGACGCATAACTTAGTCTATAGATATCCAAATTAAGCAAACTCAGGTATTTTGTATATCTACATCGAAAGATATAGATTTTCTTAGTTGTAAGTTTTTACTGAAAATCGACATAAAATATAGAAAACTGCGTTACAATATTAAGCGACGAATCTGGACAGAATCTGTCCTGATTCGTATACTGTTTTTAAATAGGACATAACTCGAGCTCTCGATGTCTGTTCGTGAAAAACTTTAGATGTGTAGATGCACAATTGATAAAACTATAATTTCCTGTATATTAGATTACTTAGAAATGCATGAAACAATCTGATATAGGTTTTGCATACAATATATAGTTACTATCCAGAAATCTGAATTTCTGTTTTAAACGCTGATGTTAAAATGATCATAACTAAAACTTCAGGAATCCAAATCACGTGAATCTTGGTGTTTTGGATAAATACATCGAAAGTCCTAAAAAAAATTTAATCTTCGTAACCTGAAACCTGATGAAAATTAACTCAAACTACGTTTTAAAAATATATGACAATGCTGAACAGATTCTGATCTGTTTTGCTCGACGATACGAAAACAGATATATCTCCAAAACCGGTAGTCATATTTAGGCAAGACTGGAATTCACGTGTCTATAATACTTAAAGCCATGTTTTCGTTTATATTTCCGACTTCAATTGACTTGATTAACTAATCTTACATATCATATATTTACAACATTGTTTTTGGACGTTACTTGTATACTTATCTCATATCATGTTCTATGATTGCTTATCTATTTTTATCTATATGACTTTTTATTAAACCATTACATGCTAGAATTGACTTGATCATGACACGACTCAATCATGAATACTTGAACCCAATATGTACACTTGACTCGACTTGACCCGAACCATGAATACGTAATGACTTGACATGAACACTTGACATGAATACATGAACAATTGACTTGAATACTTGAACTCGACTCGATACTTGAATTGCACTCTCTTATGTATTAATGGATTTGGGCAAGACATGTAACTTTAATCACAAACTAATATATGCGGGGTGTTAGGTAGTTTGAGTATGAATCCAACGGAATCTCAGGAGTCCCATTACTAAAATAACGTTGCTGTGGTACTGTGCTGAAACGGTATAAATAATATTTCTGTGGTACCGAGATGAAACGGTACATCACGAAGTCATGAATTAGGGCCGTGTTTCCAAGCCCCTGGATGATAGTGTCACGCCCCGCTTCCCAGTATACGGAGAAGTGGACATGACGGGTCGCGACGTATTTACTCAGAAGTAAACACGTTAAGCGTAAATAAGCAATATAAAATGAATACACAAGAATAATAAGAGATGTAATAAAAACAGCAACTTTTATTAACATTCTTTCTTTATATTACAACTGATTTGAAAAGAAAATGTACAATGTTGAAAGCAATGCCTAAACAGTGGCATACAATGAAAAGAAATAAGTACATGTAATCTAGAAGTCTATCTGGGCCTCAATCTGCTCCAAGTACTTCTGGCTGGGCTCGGTCTCCTGAGAGTCGGGTCCTCCTGATGAACATTCCAAAGAGAGAAAGAAACATGAATGTCCTCAGCGAACTAGCGCTCGGTAAGTCCCAAAGATAAGGATGGAATAGGCAAGTAAAGATGAGAGAACTGGTAATATAAATAGGTATATGTTTGCTTTACTAACGTAGTTGTTTGTAACTTGATACAAAATGTATCAGTGTATACGATAGGAGTCCAACTTTCTCCGTGGACTATGGTAATCGGAATTACAAGGCCCCGTCAAAACCCATGGTACAACGGCACGGATGTTCATGTAGGTGTATTTTAGTGACCATCGCGTTCCACTTCTAATACATTCCGTACCAGTCTACTGATTGGTAGGATACGAGCGTGTTCAAGTTTAAGTTTAAATACCGCAATCAAGACGGTTTCGCACGTAGCTAGCCGGTTGAGTACGGGTCGTCCGCAGGGAGATGGGAATCTTTTTCTATGTGTTTTTCGACGAGTTAAGTCCGGTTGTTCAGATTTTGTTTGTAGTTATCTAAGTGTTGAGTTGATATTTAAAGAGAGCATGTTAGGGTTGGGATTAGGTTAGTTTGAGTTAGGAGTCTCCACATCTTTCGTTTCCCTTCTTAATATCGTGTTACGGTAATCGGCAACAATGGGGATTAGCACGACTAGGAAGGACTTTGCGAGTATAAGCTAGGCTTTCCAACGCATAAGTCTTCCTTTTGGTGCTTGTCCGTCCGTTCTTGGCTCTTAGCCATAACCTCCGGTTAATCCAACCACAACCGGTCTCACTACGGAATCACCGCTATCATGTAGGATAGGGTGCCGTAAGGAGCGGATTGTGGTTGGGTTAACGGGAGTCGATTTAAGATGTTGGGAAAGGAAAGAGTGAGAGAGATTTCCTTCTCTCAAACTTCCCTTATCCTACCCTAACAAGAATGAACTACTCACACATCATAATACGGAAAAATAAAACAACACAAAAGAGGAAGATAGAAAGAAGGAGATTAGAAGAATACGACTAACTATTTGCGACCTCACCTTGGCGAGGATCAAGCGTAAGTATCATTGTCATATGTAAGGATAAAGAAAAAAGAGAGGAAAGAAATAACAAGGAAATAACAACAACTACTTAACGAATTAAAATTACAACAAGCATAAATATAAGGAGACAAGCATGATAATAAAATGGTCTTCTTTATTCATCACTCTTCACTCAAAAGCTCACTTACAAGTTTAATGGAGAAGAGGTGAGAAGAGGAAGAAGAACATGTAACTAAAACTTAGCAAAAGAAATACAAGAATTGGACCCTTTCCTTCTCAAACTTCTGGGCTATTTATAGACTGGAGAATGAAAACCTAGGGCAACCACCAGACCAAAAATGCAAAGACCAAAATACCCCTGAAAATTGGTCGGCTGAAGGCACTGTACTGCCGCGGATCCGCGGCCTAGACCCCCCTTTGGCCGCGGATCCGCCGCACCTTGGTAGGTTTAGGGTGTGGGCTTTGGGGTACTTCCCTGTTCTTCTGTCCCCTCTTGTCTGTTGTATGTATTTTCTGAAAATACTTCCAAAATTCTTCCAGAATTTCTGTTGAGGGAAAGGTGTTATGAAGTGGACTTTTTGTGGATGATTGCCTCGAGCTCCGTGTAGATCTCTTGGATTATGTGCTACCATAGTGCTTTGTGCATGAAGGTGACAATTGATTTGTCCTTTTGTCTCCTAAACTGGTATCTGGCAACATACGGATGAAGAGCGGAGACCGTGTTTTATCTGTGGTTGGCAGGAACCCGGATTTTGTCGTGTTTTTCCATGAATTTCACCGTTTTGGAACCGAGGACCTGTATCCTGCAATTGACTAGCAAACACGGCTCAAGAGTATCTACGGATATGCAATGTGATAAAAATTGGACGGTATGAAAATGCAAAAATCTGATATGAACAAATACCCCCAAACTTATCATTTGCTCGTCCCGAGCAAAGTCCATTTATTCACAAAAAATTTCCTAACCTCACTTTCGCAGGGAACGCGATTGCACTGAGCATGTGCAACAAGCCGTTAAACCTCTAGGTGTCCCTAGTAGGAGGAGTGTTGTCTCCTGAGGGTTTTCAGCGGATACTACCCACAAAATCCGGTCAAGTTGGTTTGTAAAAATGACTAAGTTTCAAAACCCTAAAGTTTTGTTTTTAGAAAATAACAATTCTATAATCCTTAGTCTAGACTATCGAACCTTTATTTTTCACACCTCACATCTTATTTAACTACAGATTTTATATGTCTTTACGTGCAGTGCGGATAGTGTCGTTAAGTTCCAGAAGGATCGATTAGAGTCATCATATCGCACAATAAAGCCCAGATAATAATTTTAAAAGGATCACATAAGTTTTATAACGAGTTAAGCATTTTTCAAGTTTCGTTTTCCAGTAAGGTTTTAACTTCAGAATTTCTATCTTCCTTAACAGGAAACTACGTCGTATTTTTCACTCCACCTTTTCTTGTTTTCATTTCATACACACCACTGTGAATGTGCAATAGTCTTTATCATAGAATAAAACCTTCACATCTCCGTTAAAAATTTTTAAAAGCCTGTCTTTTATCAAGATTATTCTCACACAAAGGACCGTTAGGAATTTTAACTCGGAGAGAACACTTGCTTGACTTTGTTTTAAAACTGGACTTTCTAGGCTTCTTAGCGAGCTTTGGGCCAATGCTCCCAAACCAGTTGGTTTTAGGGCATTAGGTGTAGAAACACCCCAGCGGACTTAATTACTCAAGTTACCTAGGTCCAAAAACAAAAGACAGTTTGGCGTGAAAATCAGATGATTTAATACGAACGGAGATATAACCGGCAGTTCAAATATTTTTTGGATAAAAGACGTGTCTAGTGGGTTTGATGTGTAATTATTCCAATCAAGTTTTAGATGGGTTATTTTTCAGACTTAGCTCCTATTACGGTATCAATAACATTCCTTCATATTCGCTTTACTTCATAAACTATTCTTGACATTACTTATTTCAGAACAAACCTATTTGATCCTCAGAAAATCATTTATCTGTTTAAAAGTTCAAACATGAAAGACTTGTCATCTAATTCCCAAAATCTTACGACACGTGTAGTGTGATGTAAAGACGTATATCAGCTATAGTTAACTTCAAAGGAGAGTTATCTTTCAGGTTTTCAAAATCCAAACAGAAGATCTAGTTATTCCTATTTTTTCAAACAAAAACCGTCGAATGTTGAATCAGAGTTCTTTCATAAGCTAACTTGACAAAAAGTTTTTATATTTTTAGAAAATTTTCAAATTTTTATGGTTTTTATGGATTTAATATGCAGATGCAAAATATACATATGAATGCGAAGGTAAGAAATGCGTACCGAGCGTACCCCCAAACTTAAACTGGACAGTGTCCTCACTGTCATAGCATGAAGAGAGCAGTTGGAAGGTTCAAAATTGTCGGTTAGTGATACACAAATTTTTATTTGTTTTTGTTTTTAAAGAAAAGAAAAAGAATATACACAAATATAAACAAAATGGTTTGTACATACCCCCAAACTTATTTGGAACAGTGTCCACTGTTCTTGGCTGGATAACCGAAGTTTGGAGGTAGGCAGAGGAAGATCATGCAAGGTAAACCGGCTCCTGTAAGAACAGGAGCTCCTCTGTTGGTTCGGCGCTAAGGTACGGTTTGCATCGGTGTCCATTGACCTTGAAGAGTGAACCGTCCTTTGGATTTTCCAAATCCACAGCGCCCTGCGGATACACATTCCGCACAAAATACGGCCCTTTCCAGCGAGATCGGAGCTTTCCAGGATGGAAGTGAAGTCGGGTGTCGTAAAGAAGTACCTGCTGACCAGGTACGAAGGTTTTGCGCAAAAGGTGTTTATCATGAAACACCTTCGTTCGATTCTTAACGACAACCGCGTTGTCGTAAGCCTCATCCCTAAGCTCGCTCAGTTCGTTCAGCTGCAGCTTCCAATGGCTGCCCGCATCCTCCAGAGACAGATTTAGCTCCTTTATCGCCCAAAACGCGCGATGCTCGATTTCGACCGGAAGGTGGCAGGCTTTTCCGTACACAAGCCGATAGGGAGACATGCCAAGGTCGGTCTTATAAGCGGTTCTAAATGCCCAAAGGGCATCAGTGAGTTTCAGAGACCAATCCTTACGGTTCTTGGAAACCGTCTTCTCCAGTATCTGCTTGATTTGCCGATTTGAAACTTCGGCTTGCCCGCAGGTTTGGGGGTGGTAGGGCGTAGAGAGCTTATGATTTATGGAATATTTCCGCATCAAGGCTTCGAAAGTTTTATTGCAGAAATGACTTCTATTGTCGCTAATGATTGCTCGGGGGTGCCCAAACCGGGAGAAAATGTTTTCTTTAAGGAACCTAACGACAACCTTGTTGTCGTTAGTCCGGCTGGGCACAGCCTCGACCCATTTAGAGACGTAATCAACAGCTAGAAGGATGTACAAGTTCCCAAAAGAGCTGGGAAACGGCCCCATGAAGTCTATCCCCCAAACATCGAAAATCTCCACAACCAAGATTGGTTGGAGCGGCATCTCGTTTCTCCGGGATATCCGGCCCATGTGTTGGCACCGGGAGCAAGTCTTGCAATAATCGTGAGCATCTTTGAAAAGTTGTGGCCAGTAGAAACCACATTGCAAGATCTTCTCAGCTGTCTTTCTGGGCCCAAAATGCCCGCCACATGCTTGGTCGTGGCAAAATGACAGCACACTCTTGAATTCCTCATCTGGGACACACCGACGAATAATCTGGTCGGGACAGTACTTAAACAAGTAGGGTTCGTCCCAGTAAAAGTGTTTTACTTGGGATAAGAAGCGAAGTCTGTCCTGACGTGACCATTCGGTCGGTAGTAATCCCGTGGCCAAATGATTCACAATATCTGCGAACCAGGGTTCGCACGATACTGCCAAGAGCTGTTCATCCGGGAAAACGTCGTTTATCGGAATTGGAAGCGAAGGCGAAGAAGGAAGTCGCGAGAGATGGTCGGCAACCACGTTTTCACATCCTCGTTTATCCTTAATGACAAGGTCAAACTCTTGAAGCAAGAGGATCCAACGGATTAACCGAGATTTGGCATCTTCCTTCGCAAAAAGATGGCGCAGAGCTGAATGGTCCGTGTAGACAATGACTGGAGAGCCGATGAGGTAGGGCCTGAACTTTTCTAGAGCAAATACAACAGCTAAGAATTCCTTCTCAGTTGTTGTATAGTTAAGTTGGGCGTCGTTCAGGGTTCGGCTCGCGTAATAGATTACATGCGGCATCTTGTTGATGTGCTGTCCAAGGACAGCACCGATGGCAAAGTCGGATGCATCGCACATAATCTCGAATGGGTGCGTCCAGTCAGGAGAAGAAAGAACGGGAGCAGAAGTGAGTGAGCGTTTCAGTGACTCGAAGGCAGTCACACAGCTCGAGTTGAAGTCAAATGGTGTATCCTTGGCCAGCAAAAGAGTCAAGGGCCTAGCAATCTTGCTAAAGTCCTTGATAAACCGTCTATAGAAACCGGCATGGCCAAGGAAGGCTCGGATATCTCTGACGCAACGGGGAGGAGGCAGATTGGAAATGACCTCAATCTTTGCCTTGTCAACCTCTATGCCATTTTGCGAGATGATATGTCCTAAGACAATACCTTCGCGCACCATGAAGTGGCATTTCTCCCAGTTTAAAGTGAGATTCTTGTCCTTACATCGGGTAAGGACAGCGTCAAGATGCAGCAAACACTCGTTGAAGGAATCGCCGAAGATGGAGAAGTCATCCATGAAAATCTCCAGAAATTTTTCCACCATGTCCGAGAAAATTCCCATCATACACCGCTGGAAGGTAGCGGGCGCATTGCATAACCCAAAGGGCATGCGTCGATATGCAAATGTGCCGAAAGGACAAGTGAAAGTGGTCTTGTCCTGGTCTTTTTCGGCGATGGGAATTTGATTATAGCCAGAGTAGCCATCAAGAAAACAATAGTACTCATGTCCGGCCAATCGTTCCAGCATCTGGTCAATGAAAGGTAGCGGAAAGTGGTCTTTCCGCGTTGCGGCGTTGAGTTTTCTGTAATCAATGCAAACTCGCCACCCAGTTTGGGTGCGAGTAGGGATTAACTCATTCGCCTCGTTGGTTATGACCGTGATGCCCGACTTCTTGGGGACAACGTGAATGGGGCTAACCCACTGGCTATCAGAGATAGGGTAAATGATACCACTATCTAGACATTTGACGATTTCCTTCTTCACAGCCTCCTTCATGACTGGATTAAGACGTCTTTGTGGATCCCGGGCTGGTTTGGCATCATCCATCAGATGAATGTGATGCTCAACGATCAGGGGACTAATCCCCTTGATGTCCGCCATGGACCAGCCAAAAGCTTGCCTGTTGCTGTGCAAGACCGCGAGAAGGGCTTTCTCTTGCTCTGGAGCTAGAGAAGCCGAAATGATGACAGGGAGGGTCTCGTTCTCACCTAAGTAAGCATACTTAAGGTGAGACGGCAACGGCTTGAGTTCGAGCGTTGGAGGTGAAATGATGGAAGGCAAGACCGGTGCAAAGGTCTCGAACTCAAAGGACTCCAGCAAAGGTTCAAAGCGAGTGTAGGCAACCGAGTTGGATGGTTCAGGTAACTCATCCGGAAAGTCGAAAGATTCAAACTCGGGTTGTGCGCGGCTAAGATCGTTCAAGAATGTGAAACACTCGTATTCGCTGTCGGGCGTAGAAGCAGCAGCAGGTTCGAAGAGAAACGCACTAGTGGCGTCAAGATTGTCGTGTTCAAACAGAAACTCCTCGAATTCACACTCTTCTGGAGTGATCTCCTGGATCGAGCAAACATCCAGTATATGAGCATTAGGTTCGGCGGGCTGATTCCCCAACCTAAAAATGTTGAGTTCAATTGTCATATTTCCAAAAGAGAGGTTCATTGAACCATTGCGACAATTGATCACAGCATTTGAGGTTGCGAGAAATGGGCGACCGAGTATCACCGGAATTTGATTCCGGGGGTTAGCTACAGGCTGTGTATCTAAGACAATGAAGTCGACGGGGAATATGAAGTCCCCGACTTTGATTAACACATCCTCTAGCTCACCCCTAGGATGGGTGATCGATCGGTCGGCCATCTGGAGAGTGCAGTGTGTGGGTTTCAGCTCTCCGACGCCTAATTGCTCGTATACTGAATACGGAAGCAAGTTAACACTGGCACCAAGATCTAATAGTGCGCGGTTGATGTTCTTATCCCCAATAGTAATTGAAATCGTAGGACAGCCAGGGTCCTTCCGTTTTTGTGGTAAAGATTGGGTAAGGGCATCACTCACAGCACTAGCCAAGAAAACTTTCTTGGGTACCTGAGACTTCCTCTTTTTCGTGCACAAGTCCTTTAAGATTTTCGCGTAAGAAGGGACTTGTTGGACAGCATCTAAAAGAGGAATGTTAATGTTAACTTGTTTGAATAACTCCAAAATCTTCTCCATTTGTGGGTTTTGTTTGTTAGACCTCAACCGGTTTGGAAATGGAACATTTGGAAAATTGGTTGAGTCTAAAGCTGGAGGAGGAGATTTTGGAGTTGGAACGGATCCCAGAATAGATGTTTTCGTGGAGTGAGAAGTGGGTCCGTTCAGAGCAGAAGAAGAAGAAGGAGAGCCTTGTGAGGAACGGAGAATAGGCTCGGAAGACGAAGAAGAAGAAGGAGAAGAAGAAGAAGAAGAAGAAGAAGCGGCCGGGGTGTCATCGTTGATTTGCTTGCCAATGTTGTTTTGCAGCACCCTCCCTGATCTCAGTGTGGTTACGGCACTTACATTATGGTTTTGTTGTTCAAGAGCAACGTGTGCATTATGTGGGTGGCCGGGATTTGGAAGTGGCTGGGACGGGAGCTTCCCCTTCTCTCGCTCGCTCAAGGCCGCGTTCAGCTGTGCAATCTGGGCCTCGATGGTCTTGATGCTCTGCCCGTGTGCGGCGGTGTGTTGCACTAAAGATTGGATCGAAGACTGGATGTTGGCGGTGGATTGTGTTGATTGTTTAAGAAACGCCTCCAGACTTCGCTCGAGCGAGGAAACCTTATCGTTGTTAGACGGAACAAGGTTGTTTGGTGGAAAAGAATTGTTCGGTGCAAAGTTGTTCGTCTGGTTTTGGTAAGGTTGGGGTTGGAAGGGCTGCTGATACTGAGTTTGTTGTTGCGCTTGTTGTTGCGGTGGAGGGGCCCTTTGGAAATTGTTGCCCTGGAATTGATTCTGATTCTGATTCCAGGCGAAATTGGGGTGGTTCCTCCAACCGGGATTGAAGGTGGAAGAGTATGGATCATTCCTCGGTCTTTGCTGGAATGCATTAACCTGATCCTGTCCTTGCGAGGGTGGATTGTAAGGACACTCTTCGGTCAAGTGGGAAGGATCGGAACAACAAGCGCAGATGGTACGAAGGGGGAGAACAGGGGCAGGAGTAGGAGAAGAAAATTTGCTCTCTATTGCTTCAAGCTTTTTTGTTATTGCAGCCATTTCAGCTCTCATCGCAATAGAGACATCAAGCTGGTGAATTCCTACCCTAGACTGACCGGTAGAAGTGGAGGTAGAAGAAGAGGAAGGAGTCGGTCTGGTGCTCTCCCACTGTAGCGTTTGCTCCGCAAGATCGTCAAAGAACTGCCACGCTTCCTCGTCAGATTTGGATAGGAAGTGGCCCTGACAGATGGTTTCCAGCAACTGCTTCGTTGCTGGGTTCAGTCCCTCGTATAAGGTTTGGCAGAGTTGCCATTTCTCTATACCGTGGTGAGGACACTGAACAAGAAGGTCTTTGTATCGGTCAAAGCACTTCCAAAAGGGTTCAGAAGGAAGCTGGGAGAATTGGTTGATCTCATTTCGAATTCTTGCGGTCTTATGATTTGGGTAGAATTTTTTCAGAAACGCTTTAACAAACTCGTCCCAGCTGGTGATTGAGTGGGAAGCGGTGCTATACAGCCATTTTTCTGCGAGATCGCATAAAGTGAACGGAATGACCCGTAGACGTATAGCATCGTCCGACAGCTGGGTTGTTTTCATCATGGCACATACATTTTGAAATTTGTTAATGAAGATATAGGCATCTTCAGATTCAAGCCCATGAAAACGTGGAAGCATGTTGATGAAATGGGGCTTAATTTCAAAGTTGTCCCCATTGGCCGGAGGAAGAGAAAGGCAGGTTGGAAGTGCAGAACGGGTAGGGTAGAAACGATCCTGGAGCGCAATTCGCTGCGGCGCTACAACAGGCGGAGGTGGTGGGAGATTGGTCTCCATAGGAGGTGGAGCCAATCCAGGGGTGGTCAACGAGATGTTCGGATTAAATCCCGACATCGCGGAAGAAGAGGTTGGTGAAGGTGAAGGTGAAGGTGAAGATGTATGAACAGAATTCCGGTCAACGTCGGAGTTGGCCGGCAAGGGAAGGGGTGAAAGAGGAGTGGACGGAGTATCGACTTCGGAGTCGATCGCGTAGTCGGTCGCGACTAACGTAACGCGGACTAGACGGGCGCTAGTGTCCCGAGTCCAAGCGGACATATACTAAACGAGTTTAGTATAGTCAAAGCGGAGAAGGTGAGGGTAAGAAAACGTCAATGAAGAAAGGCGATGGGTGTTGGGTGAAAATGGATTTGGCGACAAAAGGGCAAGTTTTTATAAAAGTTTTTGATTTTTTTTCTTTTTTTTTTTTAGAAAAAGATTTACAGAAGTATGTACGGAAATACGGCTTAAGCAATCACAAACAAGATATGCACAATTACACCTAGATCTAGGGTAACCTAGGTCTACTAGACCTGCTCTTGAACTTGATTGTCGAAGTTAAACAGTGTCGAGAAACAAGCTTAAAAATACACTGATCACGAGGCCAGGTAAGTGCAGAGATAAGGGGAGGTTGTCCAACGCTTTCGCGAAGTTCCTTAATTAAATAACCCTTTCTCTTTCGGCGGTTGCGCCTTTAACACTTTCCTAGACACCCCGTAAACAATATACGGTTAAGCAAGGTTCTAAACAAGGTTTATCTTCTCCTAATGAGCGCGAAGTCCTTAGGGCTGAAGTCTAGTATTTTTTAATTTACAATGGACAATGCATATGCTTTAGTGATTTTTGGGGTCCTGGGAAGGGTGATGAAATCCCCACCCAATCTGGATTGGTTTCAAGCCCCTTAAGTCCGTATTAAAGAATGCAAAACAGTAACAATATCAACAGCAAACAATTTTTATTTGCGGCGCAAAGAATCCTGCACAAGAACAGTTTATTGGAAAGGGGAGAAGAATTTGCGCAAAGAAGCCTGCATAAAACACAATTCAGTGGAGCTCAGAGGAGTGGAGAGAGGCAGAGGGACTTACAGAGAGAAGATGGCACACTGACCCCACCAAGTGGCCGCGGTTGCGCGGCAATAAGGCTCTAATGCCGCTGTTCCGCGGCGGAAATGAGGAATTGGTGCTTCATTTTTCTGGTGTAGGCTCTGTTTGGTGTCCTCAGTCTTTCTGGATGGGTGGAATTTTTAGTTGCTCACTGTATCTGCTCCAGATTTTGACAGTAGACCGTATACTTCGTTTTGTCCGTCGCGGTGTAGCCGCGAAATGTGGGTCTATCTTCCCACGTCTTTGGCACTGTACTTGAACTCCGTACTTCCAACGTCTTAGGCGTCGATCTTGAGCTTCGTATTTCCTGCACACTTGCACAAAAACTAATCAAGAATAACAAGATGATTTTTACAAAGTATATTTATTTTTTTTTGGTTTTTGGTTGTTTTTATATTCACAAATTAACCCGAAATTTCACTTAGAAATAGACTACCGTCTCCCCGGCAACGGCGCCATTTGATTGGTAGGATACGAGCGTGTTCAAGTTTAAGTTTAAATACCGCAATCAAGACGGTTTCGCACGTAGCTAGCCGGTTGAGTACGGGTCGTCCGCAGGGAGATGGGAATCTTTTTCTATGTGTTTTTCGACGAGTTAAGTCCGGTTGTTCAGATTTTGTTTGTAGTTATCTAAGTGTTGAGTTGATATTTAAAGAGAGCATGTTAGGGTTGGGATTAGGTTAGTTTGAGTTAGGAGTCTCCACATCTTTCGTTTCCCTTCTTAATATCGTGTTACGGTAATCGGCAACAACGGGGATTAGCACGACTAGGAAGGACTTTGCGAGTATAAGCTAGGCTTTCCAACGCATAAGTCTTCCTTTTGGTGCTTGTCCGTCCGTTCTTGGCTCTTAGCCATAACCTCCGGTTAATCCAACCACAACCGGTCTCACTACGGAATCACCGCTATCATGTAGGATAGGGTGCCGTAAGGAGCGGATTGTGGTTGGGTTAACGGGAGTCGATTTAAGATGTTGGGAAAGGAAAGAGTGAGAGAGATTTCCTTCTCTCAAACTTCCCTTATCCTACCCTAACAAGAATGAACTACTCACACATCATAATACGGAAAAATAAAACAACACAAAAGAGGAAGATAGAAAGAAGGAGATTAGAAGAATACGACTAACTATTTGCGACCTCACCTTGGCGAGGATCAAGCGTAAGTATCATTGTCATATGTAAGGATAAAGAAAAAAGAGAGGAAAGAAATAACAAGGAAATAACAACAACTACTTAACGAATTAAAATTACAACAAGCATAAATATAAGGAGACAAGCATGATAATAAAATGGTCTTCTTTATTCATCACTCTTCACTCAAAAGCTCACTTACAAGTTTAATGGAGAAGAGGTGAGAAGAGGAAGAAGAACATGTAACTAAAACTTAGCAAAAGAAATACAAGAATTGGACCCTTTCCTTCTCAAACTTCTGGGCTATTTATAGGCTGGAGAATGAAAACCTAGGGCAACCACCAGACCAAAAATGCAAAGACCAAAATACCCCTGAAAATTGGTCGGCTGAAGGCACTGTACTGCTGCGGATCCGCGGCCTAGACCCCCCTTTGGCCGCGGATCCGCCGCACCTTGGTAGGTTTAGGGTGTGGGCTTTAGGGTACTTCCCTGTTCTTCTGTCCCCTCTTGTCTGTTGTATGTATTTTCTGAAAATACTTCCAAAATTCTTCCAGAATTTCTGTTGAGGGAAAGGTGTTATGAAGTGGACTTTTTGTGGATGATTGCCTCGAGCTCCGTGTAGATCTCTTGGATTATGTGCTACCATAGTGCTTTGTGCATGAAGGTGACAATTGATTTGTCCTTTTGTCTCCTAAACTGGTATCTGGCAACATACGGATGAAGAGCGGAGACCGTGTTTTATCTGTGGTTGGCAGGAACCCGGATTTTGTCGTGTTTTTCCATGAATTTCACCGTTTTGGAACCGAGGACCTGTATCCTGCAATTGACTAGCAAACACGGCTCAAGAGTATCTACGGATATGCAATGTGATAAAAATTGGACGGTATGAAAATGCAAAAATCTGATATGAACATCTACCCCGTTAAACCCCGTAATGTATATTGTATAGATTGTAGTTATCAGACTTATCGAGACCATGGATATAAGTAGTTCATGTAAACAGTTTCAGGATGTATCAAGTAGTCATGTAGTCAAGTCAAGATATAGCCATGGTTCGGTCAAGTCAGGTCATGTTTGCATATTGATATTGTAACAACCCTAAACTTCCTGTACAACTTTCTGTACAAATTTTTCAAAAAATACAGAAAGGGGCATTTTGCCTGAGCATAAGTTATAAATTTGTTTTGCTTTTTAATAGCAAGAAGGAACTTTTAGCTCATTGGTAAGACCTTGCACTGCTGAACCAAAGCACCAGAGTTCAAATCTCATCCCCCACATTATTTTTAATATTGTTTTCTTTTAAATTTTTTTAGAATCACAAGAGTCTACACATGCTAAACCCATAAAACCAAAAGTCACAAATAAAACAAACTGGCCCAGGGGGTAGAAGAATCAACGAGGGACACGTGGCATCGGGGGGGCCCGACTCGGCCGGAATCGGCCGGCGACTCGGCCGATTCATCTCAAAATCGGATTTTTCCTTCATGGGAGTTGTGTCTTTCTGGCTTCTGAAAACCCCTGTATACTTTAAAATACCTGCACATTAACAGAGCTTTTTAAAACTCCATTAAACCACTTTTTAATATAAAATTTAATACATTTTATTCTCACCCTTTCACCTACCCTAACCCTAGTTTTTCCTATAAATACCACCCCTAAACACACCCCTGCTCACTTCCAAACTCTGTCCAAAACTCTCAAGAAATTCTAAGTTCAATAGTATACAAGTGGAGTTAGCAAAGGGCGAAACTCCGGCGAACTTCCGACGGCGATACGAGGCGTTTCCGGCGACGAAACGACGCACCGATGATTCCCCTCTCCACCTCTATCTTCCCTCTTTCTTGTTAGCTTATAAGTCCCACCTTTCCCTTCTCTATTCTATTCTTAAAACTAGTATTCCAAAAACTCGACGGAAGCGGAGTTAATCCGACTTCCGATTCGGTTTTCTTTAAAAAGTATAATTTTCATTAAACACAACCATTCCAAACTCTTACATCTTGACTATTAATCATTAACAAAATATGTTGAATAAGTTTCATAGCAAAATATTTCATACTGTAATTTTTATCGTACTTTTTCAGTAAAATACCATGTAGTTTAGTTTTGACATTAAACATCATATATCTTGCTATACCTTTAAATAGATCACGAGGTAATGACCTACCTCCTCACAACACTCATATGCAACATAGCACGATACCTTTCGGGAACATTGAATATGAGAATGCGAATTTACAATTAAATACGTTTTATTATTAAAACCGTTTTCTACAAGATTATGTATTTTTTACAAATCTTTGCAAAGCGCCGTTACAACCCATTTTGGGGAACCCGTCTGGGATGGTGCGGATTAGCGCATATCCCTGAGCTTAGTAGTGCGAGATTCAGACCTCCGCAAGGAGCATTCGGTCTCGAAAGATTTAAAAATACAAATATCTTAAAAAAATAAGATTTCTAGAAAAATACTAAATTAAAATTATTTTATATAAATAAATATATATATATATATGTATCATCAAAATATCTATTTTTGATATAATATAAATATTCCAACTTTTCTATATCAAAAGAATCACTTTACATGAAAATACCATGAAATTCCATACAAGTTCAATACTTTACAATTAAATACCATATATTATGAAAATAGGTTTTAAACACTAGAAATGTCACAATGATAAAATATACATCAATGAAAACTTTAAAGACGATAATAAAATACTTGAGGTGTATTTTGAAAACTATACAAAAATACTTTTACATAAAACCCCCTCAGGTTTTATAAATTACAATAAGGACCCTAGTAAATATAGGTTTAAACGGGACCAGTCTCTTGAGCCTCAGGGAGCCAGAGATATAAGTGCTTGCCTATTTAAGGCAGACAACTTAACAAACGGTGTTATCAATACGGTAATCGTCTTTGAAAAAGACACAAATCCTGCCGCCCATGTGCAGCGGTTACCGATAACATCAAAACCTAATTTAGGACTTCAATTTCTTTTCTAATTGTTCTGACTCAGACTGTGTCTCATTATAAATAATCTGACTTGAATATGGTTCAAGTACAAACTACAATTCAACATGAATCCATGAATCCATATATTCAATCTGTTCAATCTATCAATTTATACAACTTGACTGAACCGAACCATGAATATACATCCATCTACATGATTCATACATCTACAGGATTCTCCAGTTACATCCATTTACTGATATCATGGTTTCGGAAAGTCATCCATCTGTACAATCTATAATATAAGACATTACAATTTCAATACAATACAAACAATACCATCAAGACATCGTAGGGTTTAAGGGGTAGATTGGTACGGAAGGTGTTAGAAGTAGCACGAGACTGTATGTGAGGGGTAGGTCATTACCCCGTGAGGTTTTCTAAAGGTATGCTAAGCAAAATGTTTTAAAGATGACGTATATAAAATTCATGGTATTTAAAAGTAAAAGTTTAATTAAAGTTATTTAATATGGAGTTTTAGAGTGAAAATTGATTCTAAATGTTAGTTTAATGATTAACAAGTAAGGTATAGAAACATGAATGAGTGATTCTTAGGAAGAATTGTAATTTCAATGATTTTAGAATCAAATGTCGATATAACTCCACTTACCGACATGTTTTGTAAAAGAGAACTTTTATTGTAGAAAGAGAAGAAGGGGGTGGGACTTACTTGCTAGAAGGAAAGATGGAAGGAAGAAGAAGATGTGGAAGCTTTCGTGGCAAATTAGGATCGCCGGAACTGTATAGATCCTCGTTGGAAGTCAACCTCTTACTAACTCCACCTGTACTCTTCTTAGACTTAGAACATTTTGATAATTTTGACTAGAGATTTCAGAATGAAGAGGGGTTAGGATATGGGGTTGTATTTATAGTGTGAAATTAGGGTTTTGGAATTGAAAATTTGAATTAAAATACATTAAAAAATTGATTAATGGATGAAATTGAAGTCTCTGTTAATTTGCAGAGAAAACAAACAGTATGGGTGTAATGGGGTAGGCCAAAGGGTTTTTGTGTGCAAAACACGGGGACTTTTCCCCACGGTCGAACCGTCGGCGCCGGCCCCATTCCCGATCTCGCCGGTCCATTTTGTGAGGTGAGCCGTCAGATTGTGTGCACGTGTCCCTCTATGCATAAATATCATTTTACACATGTTTATTTTTTCTTTCTTTTCATTTTTACGTGTATTACACGGGTAAACTTTTGGGCTTCCAAAAAGTATAAAAGAAAAATTCAGAAAAATAATATGTGGCTGATGGGATTTGAACACAGGGGCTACGTCACAATAGTGTAAGGCTTTACCAATGAGCTGTAAGTGATTTCTTGTTGTTCTTAAACAAATTAAATTTATAATTTGTACTCAGGCTTGCAAACTCCATTCTGTACATTAACTTAAAAAAATTTCGTACAGTAAATTAGAGTCATTACAGATAGCCTGTTGGGTTTGAAATACTTCAATAATAATTGATGTTCCGCTATTTTAGGCCCGTGATTCCTTGCCCCTGAACGATAGCTATGGGTTCGAGAATACTCTTAAGATTGGTTGATATTCACACTTGAACTAACGTTAGAATATATTACCTTGTAGAGACCCCTTAGGACACGGATATCCACTTCATGTTCACTATACCTATACTCCATGGCCATGTTATACTTGTTTTCCATACTGACATTGTTGCCATATACATTACCATACTTGTTCACATATTACAATTTCTATTTATACTATATTACATGTCATCTTGCACTCAATTTATATATTACACATCTCTATTGGGACTTACCGAGCACAAGTTCGCTGACGGGCATTCCACCTATCTTTTGTTTTTTGGAATGTTCGTCAGGTGACTTAGGATCAAAGGAGGTGTAAGTGATCGCAGAGAATTACAACCAGTTCACACCTGAAACAGATCATTAGTTTTCTTTCCGCTTTTTATTTCATTTCAGCTTATTTATGTATGCCTCCTTATTAAGGTTTTTCATGTTATCGTATCTTGTATTTACATATTTTGTCAACTGTGAATCTTGAATATAATAAATCAGAGTTGGATTTCATTCTTTTATTCATTCTTGTTATTTTATGTTGCTTATAGACGCTTAGCGTGTTTATTTCGAGAAATGACCTTCTCGGAATAAATACGTCGCGGGCCTCGTCACGTGCCGTTACCACTCTTTTGGAAGCGGGGCGTGACAGTGCGAAAAGGCGTGTATGTGTTTTGTAAATAATCGCAATCAAGACGGTGTCGTAAATAGCTAGCTGCGATGAGTACGGGTCGTCCGCAGGGAAATGTGAACTTTTTTTCTTACTTTAGACGAGTTGATAAAAGAGATGATGGATTGTTGTCGTTTTATTTTACAATGGATAGAAAATTTTATAATTTAAAGGTTTGTAGGGTTTATAAGACTTAGTAGTTAATGGATAAATGTTAGAAATGATTTTTTTATCTTTTAATTGTTTAAAATTATAGAAATAGCGATTAATTTGGATTAGGGGTTCTTGGAGAGAATTAGGTTTTCCCATTACTGCCCCTTGTCCTTCCATTGATCTCTATTAATCTCAAGCCTTTAACAAAACAAGTATTAACTAATCTTAAATCGCGGTCGTGACTATTTTTAATTGATAGCGTGCCCCATAAGAGAATTAACATTTATTTTGCTAAAGTTTATAAATATTAAAATGTCAAAAGAAGTCAAAAGATATTTCATCTATTATTCCACCCTATCCTACAAATCCTAGCGAGCAAGAAATTACTCGCTCATGATTAGTAGCGAAGAAAGGTTGAAGATGAAAGAAAACCATAATTAAAAGTGCGGAAAAGTAATGTGTAAAATTAATGCGGAAAAGTAATACGTAAAGTAAATGCAAAAAGAATAAAAACAAAAACTATATTTATTAATCAACTATTGCATTACAATTTTTCTCCTTCAAAAGTAGAGTACAAGAACCATAGTTTCACTCTAAATCTCCCTTTTTATGGAGGTAGATGAATAGATGATTAGATGGTATCTTTTTATCCTTTTCGTATGCACAGCTCTCGATCCTTTATATAGCCCCTAAAAATACAAACCCTAGATGCCATATGGGAGTAGTTGATATTACGATCATGTCCCCAAAATCCCAGATCCAACGGCCACCATCAGACCACAATTCCGCCGCCTAAGCTCATGATTGACCACGGATCCACCACCCTCTGGTGGGTTCGGAACTTGGGATTTTTTTGGCTTTTTCTCTCGATATTTGTAGATCCTCTTGATATATAGATTCTGAAAATATTTTCCTGGGTCTATGCCATTTCTAGATTCCTCAATTTGCTTCTAAAATTTGGCAGATTCGGTTTTGATATTCCAATTTGATTTGGATCTCCTATATAAATTTCAGACCTGAGCTACTATCTGCACAATATCTCAAATCAAATTGTTGGTAGTATTTGGTATTTTTGAGATATTATTCCAAACATTTACATGATACAATATTTTAAGAATATTGATTAGAAATATTTGATATGATATGTATATTTTAATTACTAATATTTTATTTAAATATTATATGCATATATTTTCCCTAATTATATTAATTATAAATGAAGAAATATATGATAATAATTTTTTTATAAATAAACCCACTTATGTTCTTTATTTACAATTAACATCTTTTATTACTTAACAATAATAGGGAAAATGTCCATACAAATGTGCAAAATTTTAAACTAATCAAATACCCCCAAACTTATCTTTGATCGTCCCGAGTAAACTATTTATTAAAAACCAAGCACGCTTTCGTAGGCAACACGATTGCACTTAGCTCGTGCAGCAAGCCTTTAAACCTCTAGGTGTCCCTTATAAGAGGGGTGTTGTCTCTTGAGGATTTTCAGCGGATTTCACCCACAAAATCCTATAATAAAAGTAAGAAGATGAAAGTTACATACAAAGATATGGAACATATAAAAGAAAGAACTTGAAAATAAGAGTTTCAAATTCCACTAGCTTTTTAGTTGCCATGAGTCTTATCTTAATGGTCTTGAAAAGATATCAGAAATCAGATCATCCCTCAATAAAATATCTCCTTTAGTCTTCCTTCCTACCTTTCTTCCAAACATCGATCATATACCCCTACGTGTGTGTAAAAAATATCATTACACTTAGAGAATTCAATTCAAACTATCATACTCTTGTCTATCTTCCTTAGTAATTTTAGTCGGTGAATGTTTTAGATGGATTTGCTCACACATTTTTCATACAACCGTTAATACTTCTTGAGGTACTTACCAACCGATTTCTGAATGTGCTCACTAATTAAGGTGTAATTAGCATATCCTAGTCTTGCAACACTTAAGGCTTACCAGTGACTCCCAAACCAGTTGGTCTAAGGCACTAGGTGATAAGGCACCCTCGCTATATTTTTTTTATACTGCCTTAACTAATTACAAAACCAGTGTTTATTTTTCTTCATCATTTATATTTTATGTGTCATTTATATTTTGTTGATTTTTTTCTTACTACGGATTTTTGAAAAGAGAATTTCAGGGTATTCTCTACTATCCCAAGTTTCAAGATGTGTGCAAGTGCGTATAGTAGGGTATCAACGTTCAGATATTTGGACTCAAGAACAGGGACTATTTTTTAGAATTATTTCTATTCTCATATTAGTAATTTCTTTCATCTTACTAACCCTTGGAGCAAAAGATCATGACTACCTATTACTAGCTTCGTTTTAAAATATCTAATTTTCTTGCATTTCTTAAATCTCTTCCTATCTTTCATATGTATTTTTCACTTTCTAACTTTTATTTTCAAAAAAAAATTTAGTGCTTTTATTTTTATAGTATAATGCAAAATGAATAAGCACAACCCCCCCAAACCTATTTGCAGCAGTATCCTCACTGATGTCATACTTTAAGCTCAAAACCTGTAGACTTGGGAGAAAAAGTTCTCAATGATTAGTAAAGGGGACAAGAGTTAATGACGGTGAAATTCTCCTCCAAACTTGTTCTTGGCTCATAATCGTGCAAAAATTCCTTTTCTTTCAAGAGCCAAAATATTTTCCTTCTTCCCCCCAAACTTGAGTAAAACAGTTTTTTTTCATTATTAAGCATTTAAAATCATAAGGGGGTAAATATTATCGGTCCGCACAAAGCTTTATAAAGACCAAAAGTTAAAACCAACCATTCAAATATTTTATCAATATAACACCATGGTTGGTAGAAGATCATGTTACAGATAGTCATGAAGAAGTGGGAAGAGGTATAATTGAATGGTTTTATGTCTCGGTTGGTACAGACGAAACAGTGAAGGTGGATGAAAACGAGAATGTGAAAGATAAGGAATAAGTGGAATAGTCGCATTCTCATACGGGATAAGAAGAAGGGGTGGCGGTTCAGCTTCTTGGGGTGGAGATTTATTCATCACAAAATCCAAGTCTTTAAGGAACGCGAGTTTTTCGGCGAAAATATCTTCGAAACTTTCATCAATATTCCAAATGATAATCTCATCGGAAAGAAAGGTATGATACCCGGACTCTATAAGAAGTTCATATCTAGCGTAAGAGATTGACTCGAATAGCTCGACTAAGTCATTTGACAAGTCAAAGGATTCGTGTTGGATATGTATGCCCTAGAGGCCATTATTGTTTATGTATACATGTGGATGCTTGGACATATGTATGTACAGGACAATCTTGTTCGATATGATAGTATGTTATTTAGTTTGTCTTTATCTTAACAAGTGCATATGTTTTACTTGCTATTACGTATCATTTATACATGTTGATAAAGCCCGTAGAATCATTGCTTGACTACCTGTGTTGTGATGGTGATCATACTTGTGGGAGTTGGGTAGTCGATAAACACATCCTTAAAAGGTTCCTGGTCGTGAGAGTATCGAGGCTGGGCATCGATATTCCGGAGTAGACTAGTGTATACGTTTCTAGACCCCGACGAGGAGCGATGGTTGGTCCTACAGCCATCGGTCTTTCGTACCTAAAATCGTATACAAGTGCTCACTGAGGGTGAGTACACTAGACGGACTCGCCGAGAACTTCTAGATGATACTATACCTATCGTCAGATAGCAGTTCTCAGGTGGAATGAGTACAGGTTAGTCTTCAGACCTGAGATCGTCATTTGTCTCTTGTGAGTTCCTACTGTACTTTGATTACCACTCTACCACGGCTCTACTGAGTCGTGCAAACAGGTTTAGTTGGGTACAGTCCTGAGCCATATGGAGGCAGTGAGCGATTGTTGGGGATTCGTCTCTCCCAGTATAGGGAGTTGATATCGCACCGTGTTCGATTGGCCAGCACCATAAGACCTTGTCCAAGGTAGTTGGGATTTACTGATAGGTTGATCGGTAGTTTCCCGGATTGGTTTTGAGCCACATCAGCATGAATTATCGGGTTATTAGGATCTGACTTTTACCACACCCTAGACCTGGTATGCGATACACTTAGACGAAGAAACCGAACTGTACGGAGATTATCATATATAGGCTCAGTAGGGATCCGAATAAGTTTGCTTGTCGGCCTTCCTTTTCGACAGGTACTTGGGTAGCCGTTACGTACAGCTAGTGCCGCTGACGTGCTTGTGGTTATGGATTTATCCAGTAACTCACTGCCGGCGTACTGTTGAGTCTTTAGAGTCCCACACAGAGGGTTTCTCTGGTTCAGGCGAAATGATGTAGTAGCCGTATTGGATACGTGTAGGGTTCCGATCGAATGATTGTACTATGTACCCGGACTTTCGATCGGACGGTTGATAATACTAGCCAGTTCGGGATTAAGCCGGGTTATTAAATCGGGTATGGATTTAATAATTTACGTATATATATATATATCGATATTCATATTCCAGTATTATGTTCTTTGTGTTATTTTATCTCTTTGGGTATTCGTATTTTGATACGAATACGGGTATGCATATACAGTTGAGTGTATTCCGTATTTATACGGAAAACATTCTAAAAGGTGGACACCTCATTTTAGTTTTATCTATTTATTTTAAATGGAAAATGAGGTGTGAAGATAGTAAAGTGAGTATGGTGAGAACCATGCTTGAATAGTATTGACAAATGAATTGAATATTCATTTGTCAACACTATTCAAGTATGGGTGTATTTCTATATTGAAAAAAGGGGTTTTACAAAACCATGCTTGATTTTTTCTCTCTCGTGGGATTTCATTTTTCATTCTCACCATTTGGTTTCACTCTCCCCATTTGCTTTCTTGAGCTCCTCCACCTTGATCTTCAACCTCCTCTCTACAATCTCATGTGTTGACAATTAAGAGAGGAGGCGAGATAGATGTTGGGGTCAAAAATTACACACCGGTTGACCAAGTCAAAGTCAAAGTCAACCCCAAGCTAGGTGGGACCAAGCCTAGGCCAAGTGGGCCCATGCCCAAGTCGAGCCCCGCGGCCAGCCTCCCCCATGCCAAAATGAAAATTATGTAATAAATAATTTTGATATAATTTTCATACATGAATGTAAGAAAAATGAGCATAAAGCCAATTTTTTGTAAAGCCCGTTGCTCATGTGCAAAAAAAATGAGCACATGAGGCATGGGATGGGCAAAATGGCATTTTGTAAAGCCCAAGGGGCTATGTGTAATTTTGTAAGCCTATATAAGGCAACATGATAATGAAATAAAATATACAATTCATTCCCCATCAAATCTCTAGGATTAGTACCTCCATCCTCACTCTCTCAAGTTCTTCCTCTTCATTTTCATTTTTCAATTAAATCAAGAGCTTAGCTCTCTTTTTTTTTAAAAACTAAATAAAGTTTTACCATAAACCCATTTAATGAGAGTTTAACTCTCCCATCCGATCGAAGAAGAAAAAAGGGGTTAGATTTTCGCTATCTTCTTCTCCCTCCTCAAGATCCAATTTGAGAGAGGGAGAAGAAGGGAAACCCACCTTCTAAGACTCCATTAAAAGAAGAAAAATAGTCTCTTTTTTTATCATTCAAAATCTAAATCTTGGAGTTTCAAGAGAATCTATTTTGGGTTTCTTCTCAAAAAAGAAAGGAGGAAATCTTTTGGAGTTTAACTCCACAAATAAAATTCTTTTGGAGTTTAACTCCACAAATAAAATTCTTTTGGAGTTTAACTCTATAATAAAAACCATTTTTGGGGAGTTTAACTCCGAATAAAATTGTTTTGAGAGTTTAACTCCAAATAAATTTTTTTGGAGTTCAACTCCATCACACAAAAAAAAGAAAAAAAATCTTTTTGGAGCTCCTGCTCCCTCTCACGTGAAGGAGAGGAGAGCTCCCACTAAGTGGGAGCTTTCCCTCCTTCTCACGTGAGGGGAAAGCTCCCAGAAAGTGGGAGCCCCTGCTCCCTCTCACGTGAGGTAGAGGGAACTCCCACCAAGTGGGAGCTTTCTCCCCTCTCATATGAGGGGGGCTCCCCATTTAGTAGAGTTTAACTCTATACCAATTAAAATTCTTTTTGGAGTTGAACTCCATTTAAAATTCTTTTGGAGTTTAACTTCACAACAAAAATTCTTTTGGACTTTAACTCCGCAAAAAAATCTTTTTAGGGAGTTTAACTCCACATTAAATCTTTTTAGGAGCTCAACTCCATTTAAACTTCTTTTGGAGTTTAACTCCACAATAAAATTCTTTTTGGAGTTGAACTCCATTTAAAATTCTTTTGGAGTTTAACTCCACAAAAAAAATTCTTTTGGAGTTTAACTCCACAATAAAATTCTTTTTGGAGAGTTTAACTCCATATTAAATCTTTTTAGGAGTGGAACTCCATTTAAAATTCTTTTGGAGTTTAACTCCACAACAAAAATTTCTTTTGGAGTTTAACTCCATACAAATGTTTTTGGAGTCTAACTCCTTAAAAAAATATTAATACTTTTGGAACTCCTTTATCCCCTCTCATGTGAGGGAGAGGCTCCCATTTTGGGAGCCCTTTTCTTCCTTTCATGTGAGGGGGAGACTCCCATTGTGGGTTGCTCACTCTCATGTGAGTGGAAGGCTCCCATTTTGAGAGCCCCTTTATTCCCTCTCATGTGAAGGGAAGGCTCCCATTTTGCACTGCTCCCTTTCATGTGAGCGAGAGGCTCCCGATTTGGGAGCCCCATTCTCCCTCTTATGTGAAGGGGAGGCTCCCATCTTGGGAGCCCTCTTTCTCCCTCTCACGTGAAAGAGAGAAGCTCCCACTCTGTAAGAGCTTCCTTTTAAAAAAAAAGGGTTTTGTCTTTGGAGTTCAACTCCACAATAAAAATTCTTTTGGAGTTGAACTCCATTATAAAAAAAATTTCTGGAGTTTAACTCCATGTAAAATTATTTTGGAGTTCAACTCAATAATAAAAATTCTTTCGGAGTTCAACTCCACAATAAAAATTTTCTCGGAGTTTAACTCCATTTAAATTCTTTTGGAGTTTAACTCCACAAATAAAAATTCTTTTGGGGTTTAACTCCATATAAAAAATTTTGGGAGTTTAATCTCCAAATAAAATATTTTAGAGTTTTAAATCCTTCCACAAAAAAAAATTTTGGAGCTCCCTTCACGTGAAGAGGAGGCTCCCATCAAGTGGGAGCCCTTACTCCCTCTCACGTGAGGAAGAGGGAGCTCCCACCAGATGGGAGCTTTTCCTCACTCACGTGAGGGGGTAGGAGCCTCTTTCCCACCTCACATGAGTGGGGGGCTTCCCCTCACTCTAATTTTTTTTATTTAAAAAAAAAGAGAAATAAATAAAATAAAATATAAATAATAAATAATAAATTTTTTTTAAATGTGTTTCTTTAAAAAAAATTATTAAAAAATATATATATCCTTATTTTACAAATGGAACAAAATAATGAACACGTTCCTATTGTTATGTATTAAAAAACGCACCAATACTTCACATTGAGTTGGTATGACCGGTTTTACCCGTCAATCGGAGGTTCTCTCACTTCAAAAGCGAAGGGTAATTAACAGCAGCTTAGTCTGCGGCTGCCGAAAATTCGGATCCCCACAATCAATAAACCCCGGCCTGCGCTAGGCAGGGGGAACCTGTACATGCCTGACAAGCGCGCGCATTCCCATCTCAATGGGGTGGCGAAAAACACCCTACAGATTCTGACACGCCCGGTGAGACCGATCTCTCCTCACATATTTCGGATTAAACATCCATGCGAACTCAATCAACATATACATTGATTGCATGTACTGAAATCATGCTTCTATTTGCAGGTTAACGACTTTCGACTGCAATCTTCGGACGCAACAAAATGTCTTTAAAGGCAAGCTCAGCTCTCAAAACAGCTTCCATCTCCTACACGATCAAGATAGATGCCAAGACAGTCCTTCCGGCTAGTCTTGGGCGACAGTGGGAGGAGCCGCCGCTACCATTCGGCTTTATTCTATTCATGCCAGCTAACGCCGTCTCTGCTCCTCAAGCCCCGGTGATTGATAAACCGACCTCAAAAGGCAGGAGGCCAAATGTGGTGATCTCGAAGGCACCACTATCCAAACGCAAGTCGTTGTTTGAACGACTTTCCTTTGCTCCAGCTGGGGGCAAGTCCATCAACACCAACAAAGCAATAAAGCGTCTCGAGGAAGCTCCCGCGGTGTCCTTGACAACTGCTCAATCGGGTATCTTCTCTAAGCTCCCTACCAATCGACTCATGATGGCTTCCTGGATGACGGATGCCCGTCAAGCCCTCAAAATTGAGAAGCTAAGACAAAAAAAGCTCCGATATAGAGCCAACAAAAGGGCTAGGGCTCCTGCTAAGCTGAACTTCATGAGGTTCCAAGAACAGGGTTACCCCACAACAACTGCTGAATCGGCTGTAAAGCTCGCTAGCTCTTTTGAACTACTGAAATTAGTCTAGAAGTATGCCATGACTGCAAGAGTCAAGAAAACGGCGATCCGGACAGCGCCACACAAAGACCCGGTCAGACCAACAGTCTTCAGTCGCCTGTCCTTTCCAGAAGAGGAAGGGCCACGACGATGGTCCGAAAGATCTGCTGACCAAAACAGGCGAGGAGCAGGCAGGCCTAATACCGACCAGCCTCGGAAGCTAGTGTTCGGAAAGGGAGGAGAATCTCTACTAAAAGAGAGGATGGATAAGGTCTATTCCTTCAGAAGGGACAAATTCCGTAAAATATTCAAAGACGCCCTAAGAAACGGTCTACAATTGCCAGAATCAAAAAGACCGCAAGAAGCGAATATGACCAACGACCCCAAATATTGCCCCTATCACTGAGTGATAAGTCATGCTATTGAGGACTGCTTCATCTTCAAAGATTGGGTCGAAAAACAATACAAGACAGGAGAGATAGAACTGTCTAAAGCCGTGTTAGCAAACAGTCAAGCAGTGACCGCCAATTTCATACAAACAGAGACCGAAGTCCTGCGGGAATCTGATTCTCTCAGACAACTGCCACTATCTGAAAAAAGCGGACCAAGGCAACAAGCTAAGAGCCAAGCGAGCAACATTTCCGATGAAGAAGCAATAGACGGGTACACAACCTATACGGTCTACATGATGGAGCTCAGAGGAACAAGTCCTCTTACGCCTTATAGCCATGACAATGACGCGGTTGTTGCCATCTAACACCGGCTCGATCCAAATGATGAAGAGCCCGCTCAGGCCATTGAGCTAAAGGAACCCGTAGTTCTTGCTGAGTCAAGATCAGGTGGTAAAGATGAACCCGTTGTCGTACACAGAACTATAGAACAAGTATTATTCTAATGGCTTCAAAAGCAGCTTCAGGACAGGGACGAGAAGATGGCTAAGGTCCATTCTAAAGTCGACAAGCTGGCAAACGTCGTGGCAGATCTCACGACCCAAGTCACCGGATTGCAATTACAGCAAAATCAAATTTTGGTTCGTGAGCCAAGGATTGATATCCGGAAGCAGCCAACCGATACTCCCTCCAGCCCAAGAGCGGAACACTTTTGCGAAAAATGGCCGCGATCAACTTCCAGTCCCTCCGATACGTACACTGAATGGGATAAGCGAATAGTCGACCACCATGTCGTTAAACTGGGAACCATCGACCTCTAAGTCGTTAAACTGAGGATGTAAAAAATGTGTAAACAAAAATGTGTGTAAAAAAAATATAAAACAAAGCCGAAATGATGGGGCAACTCGCAATAAAAACCAGCGAGTAAAATAAAGATGAAAATGAAGCCAAAATGATGAGGCAACCGCGAATGAATAGCCGAAATGATAGTTCAATCGCGACCTTCACGATAAGAAAAGCTGAAAAGATTAAGCAATCGGGGTAAAAAAAATGGCGAATGATGAGTCGCTTCTGGTACCATATTTCAGTGCAGTGATGCAGACGCCAACCAAAATCTGAGTTCCTAAATGGCGAATGATGAGTCGCTCCTGGTACGATATTCCAGTGCAGCGATGCAGACGCCAACCAAAATTCAAGTTCCCAAATGGCGAATGATGAGTCGCTCCTGGTACCATATTCCGGTGCAGCGATGCAGATGCCAACCAAAATTTCAAATCTCTGAATGTCCTAACGATGAATGATGAGTCTCTCCTGGTACAATATTCCAGTGCAGCGATGCAGATGCCAACCAAAATCCAATTTCCCAAAATTCTCCCAGCCCTACGGGTGGTCCCCAAATTGACTACCGTATACAATCCACAGGCTCAAATAATTCTCCCCACATCCATGCCCCACCGCAACCACCAATCACGCGGCCGGTCTCCACTCTTGGAATTATGCTCCATTTGGGAAGACCCACTCATGTGTCTTCATGATACATGAGGAGAACAAACTTACGAGATCCTCTCGACTCGTAAGAAAACACCTTCGTGAGATCATTACGAATCACAAAGGAAAAACACACTTGGAAGTCCCCATGATTCCTTTGGAGAAAATACACCTACGAGATCCTCTCGACTCGTAGGGAGAAAATGCTTTTATGGGACCCTTACGGCTCATAAAATTGAAAAGTCTTAGGTGATAGGGACCTAAACCTGTCTCCTAAGCCATCGCTCTTTAACGGGCGACGGCAAATGATGAGTCACTCTTGGCATTGCTTCAGTGTTAGTGGTGCTGATGCCGACTAAAAAAAATCCCAAGTCCTCCCGGGACAAATGATGAGTTGCTCCTGGCAGTGCTTCAGTGTTAGCAACGCTGATGCCGACCCCTACCCTAAAATTCTAAACTTCCAATCCAATAGACCCCTAAGTCTTTAAACTGGGAACAGATGACCTCTAAGTCTTTAAACTGGAAACAATAGACCCCTAAGTTTTTAAACTGGGAAGAGATGACCTCTAAGTTTTTAAACTAGAAACAGTAGACCTCTAAGTCTTTAAACTGGGAACAGATGACCTCTAAGTCGTTAAACTGGGAACAGATGACCCCTAAATCGTTAAACTGGGAACGAGAGAAATCCTCATGGCAAATGATGATTCGCTCCTGGTACCGTATTCCAGTGAAGCGATGCTGATGCCAAATCAAAACCAAAATCCCCAAATCCACTCATGGCAAATGATGATTCGCTCCCGGTACCATATTCCAGTGTAGCGATGCTGATGTCAACCCAAATAAAATCAAACCAACAATCTCTACGGCGGAATCATGCTTTGTCCCAGAATTTACCCCGTGTCGAAATCATGTTTCGTCTTGGGATATCTACCTTCCCTGCCGGAAGTATGCTCCGTCTCGGAATCAAGTCAACCAGCGACACTCCGTGCCGGGGATAAGTCGAACAACCAGCAACACTCCGTCCCGGGGACAAGTCGAACAACCAGCGACACTCCGTACCGGGGATAAGTCGACCAGTGACACTCCGTGCCGGTGATAAGTTGAACAACCAGCGACACTCCGTACCGGGGACAAGTCGAACAGCCAGCGACACTCCGTGCCGGGGACAAGTCGAACAGCCAGCGACACTCCGTGCCGGGGATAAGTCGAACAGCCAGCGACACTCCGTGCCGGGGACAAGTCGACCAGTGACACTCCATGCCGGGGACAAGTCGAACAACCAGCAACACTCCATGCTGGGGACAAGCCGAACAGCCAGCGACACTCCATGCCGGGGACAAGTCGACCAGCGACACTCCGTGCCGGGGGCAAGTCGACTAGCGACACTCCGTGCCGGGGACAAGTTGAACAACCAGCGACACTCCTTGCCGGGGATAAGTCGAACAGCCAGCGACACTCTATGCCGGGGACAAGTCGACCAGCGACACTCTGTGCCGGGGACAAGTCGAACAGCCAGCGACACTCCGTGCCGGGGAAAAGTCGACCAGCGACACTCCAGGCCGGGGAAACGTCGACCAGCGACACTCCGTGTCGGGAATACGTTATACATCGACACTCCGTCTTGGGGACACGTCAAGCATCGACCGTCCATGCCGTAAAAAGGGTAGTGCCAGCTTCCCAAAAAGCGGGAACCAAATCAAGTCGCCTCCACGTGAAAGAAGATACATCAATTCCATGCACACGACTCACATATGCGGTGTGCATTTATTGATGGGGGGCACTTTGTTAGGGTCAAAAATTACACCCCGGTTGACCAAGTCAAAGTAAAAGTCAACCCCAAGCTAGGTGGGCCCAAGCCCAGGCCAAGTAGGCCCATGCCCAAGTCGAGCCCCACGGCCAGCCTCCCCCATGCCAAAATGAAAATTATGTAATAAATAATTTTGATGTAATTTTCATACATGAATGTAAGAAAAATGGGCATAAAGCCAATTTTTTGTAAAGCCCATGGCTCATGTGCAAAAGAAATGAGCACATGAGGCATGAGATGGGCAAAATGCCATTTTGTAAAGCCCAAGGGGCTATGTGTAATTTTGTAAGCTTGTATAAAGCAACATGATAATGAAATAAAACATATAATTCATTCCCCATCAAATCTCTAGGGTTTGTGCCTCCATCCTCACTCTCTCAAGTTCTTCCACTTCATTTTCATTTTCCAATTAAATCAAGATCTTAGCTCTCGTTTTTTTAAAAACTAAATAAAGTTTTACCATAATCCTATTGAAGGAGAGTTTAACTCACACATCCGATCGAAGAAAAAAAAGGGTTAGATTTTCGCTATCTTCTTCTCCCTGCACAAGATCCAATTTGAGAGAGAGAGAGAAGAAGGGAAACCCACCTCCCAAGACTCCATCAAGAGAAGAAAAATGGTCTCTTTTTTTATCATCCAAGATCTAAATCTTGGAGTTTTAAGAGAACCCATTTTGGGTTTCTTCTCAAAAGAGAAAAGAGGAAATCTTTTGGAGTTTAACTCTACAAATAAATTTTTTTTGGAGTTTAACTCAATAATAAAAGCCATTTTTTGGGAGTTTAACTCCGAATAAAATTGTTTTGGGAGTTTAACTCAAAATAAAATTTTTTGGAGCTCCATTTCACAAAAAAAAGAAGAAAAAACTTTTTGGAGCTCCTGCTCCCTCTCACGTGAGGGAGGGGGGAGCTCCCACTAAGTAAGAGCTTTCCCTCCTTCTCATGTGAGGGGAAGGCTCCCACAAAGTGGAAGCCCCTACTCCCTCTCACGTGAGGAAGTGGGAACTCCCACCAAGTGGGAGCTTTCTCCCATCTCACTTGGGAGGCTCCGCATTTAGTGGAGTTTAACTCCACACCAAATAAAAATCTTTTTGGAGTTGAACTCCATTTAAAATTCTTTTGGAATTTAACTTCACAACAAAAATTCTTTTGGAGTTTAACTCCGTAATAAAAATCTTTTTGGGGAGTTTAACTCCACATTAAATCTTTTTAGAAGTTTAACCCCATTTAAAATTCTTTTGGAATTTAACTCCACAATAAAAATCTTTTTGGAGTTGAACTCCATTTAAAATTCTTTTGGAGTTTAACTCCACAATAAAAATTCTTTTGGAGTTTAACTCCACAATAAAATTCTTTTTGGGGAGTTTAACCCCATAGTAAATCTTTTTAGGAGTGGAACTCCATTTAAAATTCTTTTGGAGTTCAACTCCATAATAAAAATTCTTTCGGAGTTCAACTCCACAATAAAAATTCTTTCGGAGTTTAACTCCATTTAAATTCTTTCGGAGTTGAACTCCACAAATAAAAATTCTTTTGGAGTTTAACTCCATACAAATGTTTTTGGAGTCTAACTCCTTAAAAAAATAACAATTTTTTTGGAACCCCTTTATTCCCTCTCATGTGAGGAGGGTTTTGGGAGCCCCTTTCTTCCTCTCATGTGAGGGGGAGTCTCCAATTGTGGGTTGCTCCCTCTTATGTGAGTGGGAGGCTTCCATTTTGGGAGCCCCTTTATTCCCTCTCATGTGAGTGGGAGGCACCCATTTTGGGTTGCTCCCTTTCATGTGAGTGGGAGGCTCCCATTTTGGAAGTCCCTTTCTTCCTATCATATGAGGGGGAGGCTTCCATCTTGGGAGCCCCCTTTCTCCCTCTCACGTGAAAGAAGGAAACTCCCACTCTGTAGGAGCTTCCTTTTAAAAAAAAGGAGGGTTTTGTCTTTGGAGTTCAACTCCCCAATAAAAATTCTTTTGGAGTTTAACTCCAATATAAAAAAATTTCTGGAGTTTAACTCCATTTAAAATTCTTTTGAAGTTCAACTCCATAATAGAAATTCTTTCGGAGTTCAACTCCACAATAAAAATTCTTTCGGAGTTTAATTCCATTTAAATTCTTTTGGAGTTTAACTCCACAAATAAAAATTCTTTTGGAGTTTAACTCCATATAAAAACTTTTGGGAGTTTAAACTCCAAATAAAATATTTTAGAGTTTTAACTCTTTCCACAAAAAAAAAAATTTTTTGGAGCCCCCCTCACGTGAAGGGGAGGCTCCTACCAAGTAGGAGCTCTTGCTCCCTCTCACGTGAGGAAGAGGGAGCTCCCACCAGATGGGAGCTTTTCCCCACTCACGTGAGGGGGAGGCTCCCACTTAGTGGGAGCGTCTTCCCTTCCTCACGTGAGGGGGTAGGAGCCACTTTTCCATCTCACATGAGTGGGGGGCTTCCCCTCTCTCTAATTTTTTTTATTTAAAAAAAAAGAAATAAATAAAATAAAATATAAATAATAAAATTTTAAAAAAATGTGTTTCTTTAAATATTTTTTTTATAAAAAAATATATATATCCTTATTTTAAAAATGGAACAAAATAATAAACACGTCCCTATGTTATGTATTAAAAAAAACGCACCAATACCTCACATTGAGTTCATATGACCAATTTTACCCGTCAATCGAAAGTTCTCTCGCTCCAAAAGCGAGGGGTAATTAACGGCAGCTTAGTCCGCGGCTGCCGGAGATTCGGATCCCCACAATCAATAAACCTCGGCCTGCTCTAGGCAGGGGGAATCTGTACATGCCTGACAAGCGCGCGCATTCCCATCTCAATGGGGTGACGAAAAACACCCTACAATAGATACACACTTAGATCCATATACTACATCCTAGACATTTTAGATTAGCAATCTAAAGTCTCTAGTTGCTCCGCTAGAATTTTAGTGTGGAGCTAGAGCCATGGACTACATCCCTTGGGTGGATCATCTTCGACGGAGGAAGACCGACGATCAAGAACGATCCAGGAAATCTCAAGGAGCAAGGAAAGGTGATCAAGCTTATTCAAGGAGATCCTTATGAGCAAATGAAGAGGATAGAAGACCGAAGGACACGGATCATTTGGTGAGACATTTCTATCATGGTAGTTAGCTCTTCTCTTGTTGGTTATTTTAGGTTTATGGTAGATTCTTGAACGGTTTTTTCTAGCGCCAGTTTTTAAACCCCAAAATTTTTTGTTCCGCAACGGCCACGGTAGATGGTCAGGGCGCTAGGAAATTCTAAAATGGTATCAGAGCCAGCCCATAAACCCTTACTAGCTAGTTTAGACGTGTTTAAAATATTGATCGACGAAATTTTTCAATATCATACTTGCTGTCGATTTTAAATATTGTTCAAAAAATTATTTAAAACATCTTTAAAATACGTGCAGGCGATTATAGAAGGGAAGAAGAAATTTGGGCGCATACGCCTTTCATACGGCCGCGGAACCGCCGCATAACTTGCTTGTTTGCGGTAGTTCCGCTGTCGAAGTGGGGCCATTGTGCACCAAAATTCTTATGGCACTCTATTATATGGAAATGTGATTTTTGGGATGTATGATTTTGGCCCAGATTTGTTTGAGTACTGGTTAGCACTTAGGGCCAATACGGAAAAGTTTTTTATCGACCGAAATTTTAAATACGTGTTTATCAATACATATATTAGTATCCGCGACCATGAATATCATTGAGCGGTATAATCCGACTAATTGGTATATGTTCTATTAGACGGGTTTGCGAACATGATATTCACATTGATGTTCTGTATTGTGCTGATATTGTGGTTGGATTGTCGTGGTGGATAGCCTATGGTGCAATGGTTGTAGTAGAGTTCAGATTTATTTGTGTATTCGTTATTACGGGGCGAGCGTACGATAAGTAGACAGCCGTTTCTGCCGGATTGTATATTATTTGATTGGGGCACGACCGGGTTGAGGTCGATGTCACCATTGTACATATATTTTTCTTTTCTGTACTAGAATTATCCCGTGGTGGAGTGCTCGAATAGCTGGGTTCTAGAGGGCAACGGGCCCGCATCTCATGGCGCTGAGACGGAGGGGGCCTTACTCTATAATTAGCGGGCTCTTCGCCGCACTCGTAGGGGGTATAGGACGACCCATGGAAGGGCGCTCAAGTTACCGGATCCCATGAAGTGCTGGGTGATGTTCAATCGAAAATATTGCAATCTTTAACATAACAATTTCCTCACTTTTCTAATCATCAATGATGTTTGTTATAAATATAACACGTATTACAAGTTCGTCTGGAAAATATCAAATATCACGTGTTATACATTATAATCAACATTTTGGAAGGAAATTGTGTGTTTATTATTTCAAGCATGATATTGTATATCTCAACAATCTTCAGTAAGATTTTGTGCAGAAAATTATTTCAGGACGGATATCGGAATCGCAAATTCGCCAACAAAATACAGGAAATCAAAGAGTTAAAATCTGGCAGAAATTCAGAAGAGATAAGAAGATTCTAGATATCACCTAAATACTCATAGACCAACACCAGAAGACACAAGAAAAATGAGGCAACAAGCTCACCAAACGGCCGCGGAACCGCGGCCGAGTCAGGCCGATCCGCCGCGGATCCGCGGCTGAGTTGGGAGCTCCGGTGACGACACTTCTCCAGAAGCTTCATTCCAACAACCTAGCGTACTTGAGACGCTCCATTGTAACAACCTCGTTCTGAAAACTTCCCTACAACAGCCTAGCATTTTGAGGAAGCTTGATAACTATCTTATTCTAGAAGTTTCTCTACAACTACCTAGCTTCTTAGGAAAGATTGACCTAGATTCTAGTGGAAGATTGGTGAAGGGCTATAAAAAGGGACCTAAGCCTACATTGTTGTTGTTATTGATTGTAGTCGATTTCTAGCACACAAACCAAAACCAAATCCAATTCACTTCCAATTCAAGATCCAAATCAAGAATCATTGAGAACAACATCTAGCGACGACATTCAAGATTCTTTACGCAAAGCCGATCGTCATCAAGAGCACGAGATCCTCGACAGGTCCAAGTCTCACGGAGATCGAGCGAAGTGAAAGTTGACGGAATAGTTACCTCTTCAAGGGAGCGATCGAGAGCAACTCTTGTAACCTCGGATTAAAAGAAAGTGTAATTAGAAGTTGATTAATAAAAGTGGTCATTTGTTAATTCTCGCTTTCTTTAAGTTTTCGCATTATGAAATTTCTAATTCTTGATTCCTTTATTTTCATGATGCGTGAGTAAATCTCCGCTTGCTAAGGATTCGAAGGAATTCGGTGGATCAAATGGTGATGAAATCCTATACGCATCTTAAGTCTTATTAGAATTATGAAGTTTAGGAAAAAGAATTATCAATGACCAAATTTGGAACGAGATCACCGTTCTTGATAATTTCATTGCAATTTGGGATTAAATGATTGATGATTCTCTTTGCTAAAGGCTAGATTTGAATGATGATCAATGAAAAGACAAGGGATAGTGAAGAAGAAACCCTAGTTTCTTCAATAGATCCCTAATCTTCAATCATCACCATCGTTCTAGCTATAATTCATCAATAGATAAGATAAGTCATTTTTAGTATTCATCATTGCTATTAATTCCTATCGAATCCTACAAGCTATTCTTCATTTTCTTGATAACTAAAATTGAAATTGGACACTTTTTTTATTACTAAATCTTAAACTCTTGATTTTTCTTGAAAATATTTCATCTAATAAATCTTGATTCATTTTTCTTGAATTTTCTTTACTATTTTCTTTCGGCTCAACTAAAGCAAGAACGAATAAATACACGAATCTCAGTGGACGACCCGTACTCATTAATGAACTACATCGACACCGTTATTGATTGCGGTTATAAGTTCTTTGATTGTGATTATACATTTCATATCATACAATCGAAAATCATATCAATCAGATGACCCATTCACTTTGTTGATTGGAGTTGCCTCACTTCTGGGATTGGCGGGTAACTTGCCGTGCTCATAGGAGTCCAGGTTTTCATTGCATGGGCTATCCACACGACCGGAAACGTCGGGTCTCATTTGCGGCTCAAATGAAACCCGAGGCTCCAAAATTATCCACCATTCTGTGTTGCTTGTTGATATTCTGTGATGTTGCTTATATCATGCCTGGGACGAATGTTATATATATATATATATATATTTATATATACTAGTAGATATTGTATATGTTTTGCACCCGCGCTAGTCCAGCCCCCGCTCTGCCATTAGTTAAGTAACCTAACGGTGCATGACGTGCCCCATAGAGATTGTGGATGGCATATACGTACATTGTATTTTCGTTCTTTTCTGGTGTGATAGGCATTAATTGATGGTACCGCATTAATTTTGATTAATACAAGAAAAGAAACCTAAAAGATGTTGTTGCAACAAATTTCAAAAAACTATAGTCATATTCTTACGCTTTGCATAGTGGTATTCGGTCATGAATATCCAGCACCTCATTCTAGGAAGCAAGAGCCTAGATCCTTTCACGGGGAGTGACCTCTTGAGTAAAAGTTTATACTATAGATTACTCGGTTTTCTTCAAAACCACTAGTTTTCAAAAGCAGAGCCTAAACCGCTCCTTTTCAAAGATATCCGGTTCCTTCAACAATATCAAGTTTAATACGTTCACGGTTTTTTTCACCAAAAACCATCTGCAGCCCTCTGTCATTTCGGATAAATAGCACATAGTATTCATGCGGTGTTTGTTGGCCAAAGTCAAGGCATCGTGAATGGTAGCTATATATTGCTTATCCGTAGCATAGATAGATGCATTGGTTTAGAACAGTCGTACCACCTTGTTGGCCAAAGTCAAGGGTATGTGTGGGTGGGTCTAAATCAATCTGGACAATGACGGGTAGAACTTGTCTTACGCGTTATGATTTGTTGGCCAAAGTCAAGGTCATAAGCGCTTGGGGCAAAAACCACATAGGGAGTTTCAAATATACAGGAAACTTGCTAGTGTTACGTACCTTCTGGAGTGTGGTGACTAGAGTGGCTTCCATCTGGTTTATCACACAATGATAGTTGGATCTCGATCCCACTGATGAGTAGGATTACTCTTGAGAGATATTTTTCACTTCACAATTAGCTAACATATTAAGTGTATAGAAAGGTGTTAACGGGGCTACGCCTCTGCGGAAACGAGGTTTATTTTAATTAGGTCAGTGCAAGAGCATGTGGAACCTCCCTCGGAGTACCAACACCGATCTGGCTGATCGGTTAGCGAACTTATAAGGTGTTAATGATCCCATCTAGTTCTCCTTTGAAGGTTTGAAGGAGAATTCAAGGAAACAGTGGAAGCCATACTGATTAGATAAATTAATAACCAATCTAATCTTGATCTAATCTTGCAAATGCGCATGCTGAGTGTTTCTTTTCTCTCTCTCCAGGTAGCAACCAATTCATGCCTTAATCAAGATAATAAAATGTATCGCTTGACCGGTCCGAATTCTTATTCAGGATTGGGAAACATCGGTTTGGTTCTAACTTATGGCAACAGTCATGAGTATGAGCAAGAGAAAGAGGATTGCATGAATTCCTTGATAACCCGAATGAAGAAGAAGCATACTATTGTGTCTCCTTCAGGGGTTCTTGTTATTGATAACTGTTTTTCGGTCAATCCTACTTCCTGAGTACTAGAAACCGGATCAGGATCTTATATCTATAATTTATTGCAAGTACTGAGAAAAAGTAGGATGGTTGGACCCGGAGATATGTCCCTCAGAGTAGGGAACGGAGCACAAGTTGATGCTACTGCCGTCAGTGAATATCACCTAGCATTGCCAAATGGTAATATTATGATTTTGAACAATTGCTACTATATACCTTCCATGGTTTGCAACATCATATCAGTTTCTTTACTTGATAAAGATGGATATAGTTTTGTTCTAAATAGAAATATCATGAACATTTACCTTGATAAGGTATTGGTTGCAGAAGGTACACTGTGTAATGGTGTCTATGTTCTAAATCAAAACACGGTTTTCAATATACAAAACACACGCAAGAGGAAGAATTCAGAAGTGAACGAATCCTACTTGTGGTATTGTAGACTTGGTCATATCAATGAGAAAAGACTGTCTAAGTTACATAAAGATGGATATTTAAATCCGTTCGAATTTTCATCTTATGAAACTTGGCATTCTTGTCTCAAAGGAAAGATGACCATATCTCCGTTCACCGGACACAGAGAAAGAGTAACAGAGCTCTTGGGATTCATACACAGTGATGTATGTGGTCCAATAACTATACATGCAAGGGGTGGGTTCTCATACTTCATCACATTCACTGACGATCTCTCTAAGTTTGGATATGTGTATTTTTTGAAACACAAATCTAAAGATTTTGAGAAATTCAAAGAATACAGAAACGAAGTAGAGAACAAGACTGGAAAAACTATCAAGATCCTCCGATCTAATAGAGGAGGGGAGTACTTAAGCATGGAATTTCTAGAATACCTAAAAGAGAATGGAATTCTCTCTCAGCTTACTCCTCCATATACACCACAGCACAACGGTGTATCGGAACGGAGGAATCGTACCTATTGGATATGGTTCGCTCCATGAAAAGTAATGGTGAGTTGCCTCTTTCGTTCTGGGAGTTTTCTCTTGAATCAACTGCATTCTTATTGAATAGAGTACCGACCAAATCAGTGCCTACCATCCCATATGAAATATGGAGTGGGAAGAGACCATATCTTAATTACATTAAGATATGGGGATGTCCTGCTTTTGTTAAAAAGCAGAACCCTGGTAAACTCGAGCAAGATCTGTATTGTGCAAGTTTGTGGGATACCCTAAGCATTCAAAGGGATATCTGTTCTACCACACTGAGGAACAGAAGGTGTTTGTATCTCGCCACGCTACCTTTTTGGAAAGCGAATTTCTTGCAAAAGAAATTAGTGGAAGTACGGTAGAACTAGAAGAAATTTCTGAACCACAAACTGTAACAGAACATTTGGTAGAACCCCTAGGTTCAGAAGTACCCGACGAACCTCGGCCACTCCGCAGATCTAGTAGGATTTCTCATCCGTCTGAGAGATAATACAGTTTTCTCATAGACGGGGATCGAGAGGATTGCATCTTGGAAGAAGATAATCCTACTAGTTTCAAGCAGGCCATTATCAATAGGGACTCTGATAAATGGCTGGATACTATGCGACCCGAAATGGAGTCCATGTACACCAATAAAGTGTGGACCTTGGATATTGCTCCTCCTGGGGTAAAACCCGTTAGATGCAAATGGATCTACAAAAGGAAATTTGGTGTAGATGGACAGGTAGAAACCTATAAGGCTAGACCTGTTGCAAAAGGTTTTTATCAAAAACCAGGTGTGGACTATGATTAAACCTTTTCTCCAGTGGCTATACTCAAATCCATTCGAATCCTACTTGCCATTGCTGCTTTCCATGAATATGAAATCTGGCAGATGGACGTAAAAACGGCTTTTCTAAACGGAAGTTTAGAAGAGTGCATTTATATAGGTCAGCCGGAAGGTTTTGTAGACAGTGGGAGCAGCGGGAAGATGTGCAAGTTTCTTAAATCTATTTATAAATTAAAGCAGGTATCGCGGAGCTGGAACATCTGTTTTGATACAACAGTCAAGGAATTTTACTTCATCAAGAACGAGAATGAGCCTTGTATATATAAGAAGATTGTAGGACAAACTGTCGTATTCCTAGTCTTGTACGTGGATGGCATTTTTTTGATAGGAAATGATATTCCTATGCTATAATCGGTCAAGTTGTTCTTGTCATAAAGGTTCTCCATGAAAGACTTGGGTGACGCCTCGTACATTCTGGGGATTAAGATCTACAGAGATAGATCTAAGAGATTATTGGAATTTTCGCAGTCCAGATATATAGAGACTGTACTATAAAAGATTCCAAGCATGGTAACATACCCGCATTGCATGGAATTACCCTCTCCAAAAAGATGTCTCCCAAGACTGATGAGGAGAGGGTTTGCATGAGCAATATACCCTACGCTTCGGTGGTAGGATCTATAATGTATGCGATGCTATGTACTAAACCAGATGTAGCTTACGCGCTTAGCGTGGTGAGCCGGTATCAGTCAAACCCAGGTGAGAAATACTGGACAGCAGTGAAAAACATTCTTAAGTACATGAGGACTAAAGAACCGTTCTTGGTATTCAGTAATGGGGACCTCCAGGTGGAGTCCTTTACCGACTCGAGCTTCCAAAGTGACAAGGATGACAGCAAGTGGGTCTCGGGTTTTGTGTTTACCTTCAACAGAGGGACGGTCTATTGGAAGAGCTCCAAATAGGACACCATCGCAGACTCGACGATGGACGCTGAATACATTGCTGCCAACGATACCGCAAAGGAAGCGGTCTAGATTAAGAAGTTCAATACTGAACTTCAGGTGGTTCCATCCATTGTTAATCCAATACCTTTGTATTGCGACAATAATGAAGCTATGGCTTTAGTGAAGGAACCATGCCCCCATCAGAAATCCAGACACATCTTGAGGCGATATCACCTGATCAAGGAGATCGTTGATCGCCGGAAGATTGAGATACGGAGAGTGGACACAAAAGACAACACGGCGGATCCATTCACCAAGGCCTTTCCTTAAGTACAGTTAGAGAGACTATTTGAGATATTGGGTATGCGATACGCCAACAACTGGCCCTAGTGTAGATGTTGGGTACTCAGTACGCCAATATATGGCCTTAGTGCAAGTAGGAGATTGTTGGATATGCATGCCCTAGAGGCCATTATTGTATATGTATACATGTGGATGCTTGGACATATGTATATACAGGACAATCTTGCTCGATATGATAGTATGCTATTTGGTTTGTCTTTATCTTAACATGTGCATATGTTTTAATTGCTATTACGTATCATATATACATGTTGATAAAGCCCGTAGGATCATTGCTTGACTACCTGCGTTGATGGCGATCATACTTGTGGGAGCTGGGTAGTCGATAAGCACATCCTTAAAAGGTCCCTAGTCATGGGAGTATCAAAACTAGGCATCGATATTCCGGAGTAGACTAGTCCCCCGTATATGTTTCTAGACCCCGACGAGGGGCGATGGTTGGTCCCACTGCCATTGGTCTTTCGCACCTAAGATCGTATACAGCTGCTCACTGGGTGTGAGTACACTAGATGGACTCGCCGAGAACTTCTAAATGGTACTATACCTATCGTCGGATAGCAGTTCTCAGGTGGCATGAGTACAGGTTAGTCTTCAGTCCTGAGATCGTCATTTATCTCATGTGAGTTCCCACTGTACTTCGCCTCGCCATGCCACTAGAATGACCGGCGAGTCTTTAATTACTACCCTACCATGGCTCTACTGAGTCGTGAAAACAGGTTTTAGTTGGGTACAGTCCCGAGCCACATGGAGGCAGTGAGCGATTGTTAGAGATTCGTCTCTCCGGGTATAGGTAGTTGATATCGCACTGTGTTCGATTGTCCAGCACCATAAGACCGTGGCCAAGGCAGTTGGGATTTACTGATAAGTTGATCAGTAGTTTCCCGGATTGGTCTTGATCCACATCAGCATGAATTATCAGGTTATTAAAGTCTGACATTTACCACCCTCTAGACCTGGTATGCGATAATCTCAGACGAAGAGACCGGACTGTACGGAGATTGTCATAGATAGGCTCAGTAGGGATCCAGATGATTTTGCTCATCGGCCTTCCTTTTTGACAGGTAGCCGGGTAGCCATTACGTACAGCTAGTGCCGTTACGTACAATGGGTCGCCCAAACCAAGCGCCTCAGTTTTCAGCAGACTGAGCCAAAGCTCCAACGGGCCCGTGAAGAAGCCCGCAATACCAGAAGGCGTTATCCCGAAGTGGATAGCCATTCCTACTACTGAAGTCACCAAGGCGGCTTCTCCGGCTAAGGGGTCGGTCTTCACAAGACTGGTCGTTTCAGCTCCCACTCCGGGTGAAGTAACCAAGGTCGTTTCCCCTGCACGAAAGTCGGCCATTTCAAGATTGGCCATTCCCTCTCAGCGAGCATCTGTCTTTGACAGGCTGGCGCCAACAGCAGACTCTCATCAGAACAGGGGGTATGGAAAAGCTTATCCAACAATGGAGGTGATCCCGGCCGCACGACATGCTCGATGTCGCCACTGGCGCCGAGTGAGGAAAGCTGGGGGCAATTCCCCTTCTGGACTGACTCCGCCAGCTCCAATGGTGGAAGTTGATGCTGTTGTTCCAACTGGAAACAGCTTTGAACTACTTAACAGGGTGCGCAGGAATTCGCCAACTGCTGTGCTGAAAAGATCTCCTCCACCTATGGACAATGCCCCAAAGGCGAAGCTGGAGCAGCCCCCTCAGCGGCTGTCCTCTAAAATTTATAAAGTTTGGCGACAGGTCCAGGACTCCATGATAAATCAAAACTATCCCCGCCGACAGAAAAAGATGAAGGTTCGGCAAGAAGAGGATCAACCTGTCAAACCACAGAAAACGACAGCCACTTGGGTGCCCACTGCAACAGCCCCCTCAACCTCGACCGCTCACAAAAGGAGAAAGATGGAGAAAATCCCGGTGTCTGCGACGAATCGCAAGAACACTGAGTCTAAACGCCCCAAGTCTGGGGGCATGGTGGTGCACACCATCTATATGGCATCCGGAAAAGAGGATAGACGTATCTCCACAGGTCATCGGCCGCTTACGCGATCAGTGACTAAAGTTCAGGAGCAACAACAACAAAAGCTCCAAGAGATGTTAACAGCTATGGCCACACTCACAGGACCAAAAGCAAGCCCGGAGACATCCTCGGAGCAGCGCTGTCACGCCCCGCTTCCCAGAGTACGCTAAGATGGGCACGTGACACAGCCAACCATGCTACCTGTGGATAGGAAAAATCCTCCCACAGTCACATTACGGCTGTAGAGATATCAAGAACAGGAAAATAAACTAACTATCTAGTACATGTCCATAAGCCATAGTGAAAGAGTCAAGGAATAACAATATGCGGAGGCCAAAAGATACAATAAATGAACACCTGGAAATGAGACTACATATCGACAGGAACTTCACCGCTCGTCTAACAGCGGCAATACTCCTGATTAGTCTGCAACAAGGTAGAAGAATCTGGGCCATGCAAAACCCAGACGTCAGCGCGTCACGTCATCAAGCAATAACATATAAACAGGGTAACAGGCAATGCAAATATAAACATGAATGAAAAGCAGGTGTAACAGTAATATAAGTCAGGGCAGTGAAGGGTAGTGTGCAGTAAGTAAGCTAAACTGTTCTATTGGGTTTTCTACTCTAAAGTCTTTGAAATCAAATTAGTGAATCATCGATGTAACTCAATAGTATCCCGTGCATACCCGGGACCACGGCCCAGATTCTCGAGCTGAAACCGAGACATGCCGCTAGGCACTAAACAGGAATATGTACAGATGAATGATGTCAGCAACATCATCCCAAGGCTGGCCTAGCCTCTAAACTGATCAGAACAAGTAGCGAACTGTTGAGTTACAAGTCAGGTTTCACCTTTGATTTCCCCATACCCCCAGGTTATATGTGTATGTCAAGTCAAGTATTCAGTAATCAAGAACTAATGCCAACACAGGATCAGGTAAGCAGGTTTGTCTGGATAGACAACAGGAACGGTCCATGAGAACTACATATCAGGTTTGTTGGCATTAGACACAAGATCAGGTAACGGGTCAAGCCATGGTACATCAGGTCAAGCCAGGTAATGTATAAAGGCGTCATGTCATGTCAGGGGTGTACGGTACCATGTCATATCAAGTAATAGTTGTAGCAGGTCATGTCAGGGTGTACGAGATATCATGTGGGTGCTCAACATCAAACTAGCATAATCATGGCATACAGAACAAACAGGTGTACTACAAAAATTAACAAGCTGGAATTTATAACGTGAAAAGCAATCAGGTACAGATTACAGTATGTAGATGCACAAATATCAGTTTGTATTTAATAGATGGTTTCAACACTACATGAATACAGTAAAACACATATGGATGTTAAAATCATGCTAATACGTACTAAATACTCTAGAGATGCAATGATATGTAAAATACGTTCAATGGATGCCACTAGGTATTCGGGGTAAAAGCTATTTCAAGGTGCTAGGAGTTATGCAGTTAATTAGTAAGCAAATTAAACACGGATGTGGGTATACAATGTAGTGCTCTAATATGCAACGAATTATGATTTAAGATCTGAGTCTACCATGATATATTCTGACATCGAAATGCAATAATGAAGATTAACAGCCTTAGATTCCATTTACAGTCTTAAACATGAAATAATTATATATAGATGTTATAGTAGCATGTAGCAAGATTAACTTGCCTTGATCGGATCAGGAGCGGGAATAGAACGTCTCACGACGGCGGAAAACGTCGCGATGCGCGCACGGTATACGGAACGGATCCAAACCACGCACAGTGTGATCACACGGGTCAGGTACGCTCGCTGGGTCGTCGGGATCGTCGACGGCACGACCGCATTCCGGCAATCGCTGGAAACAGATTTCAAAAACGTATAAAGAGACGAGAAAGAAAAGAAGAAGAGGAAGGAGAAGGGAAGAGATAAGCTCACTAGGTTTGCCCACAGGGGTCAGGGTGACGAGGTGTTGGCGCTGTCGGGGTCACCGGAGGTGCGTTGCCGGCGTGTGTGCAGGGTGCAAGCTGGGGATGAGGAACTCTTTGGGTTTCTTGATGTAAAGGATTTAATTGCTGGCTTTCCACTGCAAGGGAGAGGATAAGAGGGAAGAGAGAGATGGTGGTGATAGAGTGGGGCCGACGGGGCTGGGCTCCGGCGAGGTACCGGCAAGGCGGTGGCCGCCGTTCAGGGTGTCGGGGTTCTCTTCTAGGGTTTGAATGTGTAGGAGATAGAAGAGAAAGAAGAAGAAGGTTGCAACAATGAGGGTTGCGGCTAGATGGGTGTTGGTGATGAGAAGGAGGTGGCTAGAGGCGAGGGGAGGATTGCTGCTGTCGACGACGCGGTCGCAGTGACGATGACGGTTTTTGGCAGCCGTGGGGTTCTGTGTGGTGCAGGCTAGGAGAGAAAAGAGACGACGACGACGAGGAGGAGATGGGGTGAAGGTGGTGACGAGATCGCGGATGGAGGTGATGGTTCGACGGAGGCTTAGAGGGAAGGAGGGTGTCGACGATGGTGGTCGGGACTGGGATCGAGGTTGACGACAAGGGTGATGGTGTTGGCAGGAGACGAGAGTTGCAGGGAGGTCGGTTGTGGTGAAGGTGACGGGAGACGACGATGACTAGGGTTCTCGTGGGGGGTGCTCGGGTTTGAAGACGAGAAGAAGAAGAAGGAGGAGACGAGGAGATAGAGGGAGGTGACCGTAGCGGAGGGGGCGGTGACCGGATCCTTCCTCACCGCGAGAGGAGTTAGAGAGAAGTGCGAGAGGAGAGATGAAGAGAGAAACGAGAGGAGAGAGAAAGAGGGGAGAGAGAATGTTGTTTGCTAGCGGCGAAGGAAAGGAAAGAAGGGGAGAAAGAGAGAGAGAGAGAGGATAAGATTTGTAGGCCCAGCCACAAGAAAGGGAGAGTTTGATTGGTTAGGGAAGAAAGAGAAGGTTGTTCAAAAATATAAAAGATTTTAAATCGTTTTTAGAAGATCATTTCAACGGCTTGGGAATGGAGGAAATATTTTCTTTTACTTTGTTGTGTTTAAAAAATTTTATATTCAGGTTAGAAAGGATTCAGACTGTTAATAAAATATTAAAGGATTTTAAATAATTAGAATTTGGCGGGTTACAAAACATTTCAGAAATGCACCCGGGTCGGGTCCAAGAATTTGAATTTGAAATATAAAAAATATAGGCGGGTTCCAAAAATTGAAATGAAGGATTCTGCAATCAAAAGGCATACCCCCAAGAACGGACGCACGTACGTGCGCGTAACCATCCAAACACGTCCGTTTCACTGAACGGAACGAGAACACGATACAGGGACACTACCACAGGATTAGGGGTATCATGCATGCTATGAAATGAAATTTTAATTTATTTTCCGCGACCTAAATGTTATATGATAAAAGATGCGATGCTAGATAAAATACCAGTATGCAATAAACATGAGATGCACGTGTCTATCTAACAAGTCAAGGTAATTTGTAAATAAGAAACAAACAGGTTCAAGCAAGCGGGTCGGGTCGAATGCAATGTAAAATGTAAAATACTATTCGCACCCAAAACCCGTTAAATCAGGAAAATACCATCATTAAGGAAATACGAGAACTGGAATTGGTATAAATGAACTCGGGTGTTACACCGTGAGCAGAAAACTGATGCCGAATTCCTTCGAAGAATGCTTGAGAAGAAGGACAAAGAGGCCGCGTGTAACAACCCTAAAATCTTTATACATTTGTATTATTCCTCTTTAATAATATCCCGTATTTATTTGTACTTGGTATTTTCCATTTTCTATTAAATTTATTATTATTTTATTACTCAATCTATTATGTATTTTTTTCTAAGTACAATTTCTTTTTCTTATATTTAAGTTTTTAACTTCTCATTCTTATTTTTTCTTTCATAAATATGTAACCCAAATCCATTCTTTTTATTCTCTACAACCCATCTGAAAAGCCCACTTTCTTTTTAAGCAACAACATATATTTAATTCTAATTAAATATGTACATGAACAAGCTTGTAGCTCATTGGTTAAGTCTTTGCATTGTTATTCTATAAGTCACATGTTCAAATCCTCATTCTTGCAATTATTTTTTATCATTTTTTATTCTTCTCATAACCTACAAATGAGACCTTTCATTTCCAAAATGAATGGTGACCTTTCATTTCTCTTTTAATTTTCATGTTGAATGCATATTTTATTATACATAATTCACCATTACACCATCTTTATTTGTCCTCCTCTATCTTTTCCTTCCTCACATTTTTCTATCTCTCACTTCTCCCTCTTCACCTAGAGTCCAACAAGAAGAACATGAAGAAGTCTTCAAGAAGGTCTCGCTAGTAACGCGAGGCTATCGGCGGATAGACAAGCCCAGTGACAATACCGGCTTGTATATGTAAGTCCCAATTTCTACCTATCTCTTCTATCTAAAAATACGGATTTACAAAACCCGACGGAATCGGAACAAATCTGATTTCCGATTCGGTTTCTTATAAAACTTCACTTCTCGTTAATACATTTATGCTTAAACTCTCTCATGTTGACTATTAAAAACTAATCAACCAAATTGATCAAGTTTCATCACATGAAATGATGGCTATTTCAATTTATCGTATTTTTCACTTAAATACCACATTGTTTCAATTCTACATTTAACTCCATTAAACTTGCTATACCTTTAAAGTAAAGCACGAGATAACGACCTACCTCCTCACACACTCATATACAACCTAACACGATACCATCGAAGACTTAGAATACGAGAAAACAAACATTTTCATTTAAATACCCTTTACTTAATAAAACCATTTCTAAAAGATTTAGTATTGATACACTTTTTAAATAAATACCACTTATTATAAAAATAGGATAAGTTGTGGACATCAGTCGTTTATCTAAACCTGACTTTGTGGTGTCTAGGCTAGGCAAGTGAGAAATGTAACTTTAAAAGGTCCGTCTCACGATGATTCGTGAGCGGATCCCTCCTTTCTTCACTTGTACTTACCTGGCCACAATTGGCGGTGAAGAGGCGATTTGAGGTATCTCACAACTTGTCGTTTTGGACCAGTTAGGAATAGTCTAGTTGACTTAGGAGACCCTAGAATATAGAATACGGAAAATTGACATCTTTACAAATAAATACCATTTAATTTATAAAACCATTTTCTAAAGGATTTAGTATTTATACAAATCTTTGCAAAGCGCCGCTACAACCCATTTTGGGGAATCCGTTCAGGATGGTGCGGATTATCGCACATCCTCAGGCTTAGTAGTGCGAGATTCGGACCTCCGCAAGGAGCATTCGGTCTCGAAAGATTTAAAATACGACATCTTAAGAAAATGAGATTTTTAGAATATAAAAATATATTAAAATTATTTTTGTATAAATATATGTATATTTATCATTAAAATACCTATTTTGTTATGATATAAATATTCCACCTTTTTCTAAAAATCGCAAGAATCAATTTTACACTAAAATACCATGAATTCCATACAAATCAATATTACAAATAAATACCTTTATTTCTGAATTTAGGATATTTTCATTAGAAATATCACAATATAAAATTCATATTCATTACAACCCTAAAGACGAATAATAAATGCTTGGGGTGTATTTTGAAAAGTATATAAAAGTATTTTTACATAAAACCCCCTCAAGTTCTATAAATTACCCTAAGGACCCTAGTAAATATAGGTTTAAGCGGGACCAATCTCTTGAGCCTCGGGGAGCCGGAGAAGTGGGTGCTTGCCTATCTAAGGTAGACAAATTAATAAAAACAATCAGGACTTCAATTTACTTTGCTGATTGTCTGACTCAGTTTGAGTCTCAGTATAATCTGAGTTGAATATGATTCAAGTACAATCTATAATCTTCAATATTACAATTCAACATGAATCCATGAATCCAATTATCAATCTATACAACTTGACCGAACCGAACCATGGATATACATTCCATTTACATGGTTCTCCAGTTATTCCATTTACATGATTCTACAGTTACATCCATTTACTGATATCATAGTTTTGGTCAATCATCCAACTATACAATCTATACAATACCATACAACAATACAATCAAAACACTACAGGGTTTAAGGGGTAGATTGGTACGGAAGGTGTTAAAAGTGGCATGAGATGGTAAGATTAAGACACCTAACCTATATTCCGTTGTTGTTGTACCGTGGTATAACGGTTCCTTGGGTTCCTGATACCTTAGTCTCCGGGGCAAGTGAGACTCCTCTCGTATACACTGGCACCCTTCTGTACAAGGCTACAAACAACAGCGTTAACACCAAATACAACAATATAACAATATAATACAACTGTAAAAGCTACTCTCTCTCTCTCTTACTCTCTGTCTATTCTACTTTCCTCTTATCTTTGGGTCTTACCGAGCGACCCGTTCGCTGACGACATTCTATTTCTTTCTTCTTTGAATGTCGTCAGGTGATTTGGACCCGTCAGAAATTGAGCCAACTGCAGAAGACTTGGATCAGTTTGCTGAAGACCCCGAGTTTTAGTTTCATTGTACACATTTCCTTTCAGTACTGTACATTCCTGTTATGCCATTGTTTAAGCATCGCTTTTTATTCGGTTGTATTTACTTTTCATGCATTGTAAAAAAGAATGTTAATAAATAAAGTTGTTGTTCAGTTTATATATCTTGTCTCTTATGTATTTACTTTTATATTGCTTAGATACGCTTAGCGTATTTACTTCAGAATAAATACATAGCGGACCAGTCCCGTCCCCTTCGCCGTATACTGGGAAGCGGGGCGTGACACCGCGGAACAAGCGGCCAATATAAAACAAACGGCCCTTCTATTCCAAGATATGGTGGGCATGATGATCCAGCCAGACCCTCCAGCCGAAGATCCTCCAATAATAATTGAAGATGATAGAGGAGAGACATCAAATCCTCTGCCGGCTCTGTCAGCAGCCAAGGAGGAGACCATCTCTAAACCCACGCTCGATGATTATATAGCTCAACAAATACGAGCTCATCAAGCGAATGAAGCAGCTGAGCAAATTGTTAAGACTGGACGACCCTACCTGGGTTGGTACGACCAGATACCGCCAGGATACACGATCCCTAAATTCCACGTATATAAAGGGACGGGAAATCCACACCAGCACGTTGCTCAATTTAGGGCTCTGTGCGGAAACACTGGAGGAGATGACAAACTATTGCTTCGCCAGTTTGTTGGCGGTTTGTCGGAGACGGCGTTCGAATAGTATTCGGAGCTTCACAACGACTCCGTCAAAACTTTTACGGAGATGGAGTTGCTATTCACCCAGCGTTTCGCAAGTGATAGCGAATGCACCCTAATCACCGCATTAATTAACGCCAGAGTGAAGCCGGGCGAAACATGGGTGCAGTACGCGATACGGTGGCGGAATTTATGGTCGAAGTGAGAGCAACGCATTGAAGAAGCGCCTGCGGTAGGCATGTTCGTAGGTACTCTCGACCCTCAGGCGACCATTTCCCAATTCATGATGTTCTTCAAGTCAACTACTTTCCAGACCTTGATTGACAAGCTAGCCCAAATGGATCGGATGGGTCATAGACCATCTTCTTTGAAGTTAGAGCCTCGAAACGAAAAGGGGAAAGGAAAAGCAACTTTCGTCGCCAACGCTCAACAACAACCAAGTTGCCTGAGATCGGTTGTTCGCCAAAGCAACAAGCGGAAATCCCTCGATGAGAAGTTAAGACGTCCTTACTCGTTTCCCTGAGATAAAATAAGGAGACTGTTCGAACTAGCAGTGCGTAACGGGCTCATCACTCTACCGGAGCCGAGACACCCATTACAACCGAACGATGTCAACAATCCCAATTACTGCCCCTACCACCGAGTATTGGGCCATCCGATCGAAGACTGCTACGTCTTCAAAAATTGGGTAGAAGACCAGTATCAACAGGGCAAGTTCGCGCTGTCCGAAAACTGGAAGGTGAACCCGCCACAACCACATGCTTCGAATAAAGTGGGCACGCCGGGGGCATCATGCTCTTTTATAGAGGAAGCTCCATGGGAAGTCGTTCTTTCGGCAAAAGCTAAAAGAATGCTAAAAGATCTTCAAACATGCCCGACGATCAGGTGGAAAAACCCGCTGGAGCCGGAGATCATCGAGAGGATGCTGAAACCACGCCTAACATTAGGAGTTAATAGTGATGGTGGACAAAACATTCGGGCCCAGCCGTCAGAGTCTTCGAAGAAAAAAAAGAAGATCAAAAAGCCCGCGCAGTTTGATGACAGGCGCACGGATCTGCAAAAGCATATTGACGTGCTGGAGGAATATAACCAGAAGGCGCGGACCCCGGTCACACTGCAAGAATTTCTTAACAATATCCTTGAGAGCGGAGATAACGACAGTAACGACGGGGACGACTCGTCAGAAGAATCTGAGGATTATGTGGCAAGTTGCCACATGATCTCTCATTCAGCGTTAACTAACAAAGAAGCTCACTCGGCGATAGAAGACAGTATAAAAGAGCTGGGGGCAGGATCGAAGCTAAAACCCTTGGAACCGTCTGACGAGATGATCGACTTGCTACTGAACAAAGCCCGTCAGAAAAGCAAAGCCAATCGAGAGCGCGAACTGGCTATATTCGAAAAAGCCAAACGCCGACGACTGAATGAAAAGGTTAAGGCACCCTGTTCATATCATAATATTGCATTATTATATTCCCCATTCTTATTCATTTTACAAATAAACAGGTGTTTTTGACCCATGTCTGCTACATAGTTGCAGGTTACAGGTTCTTGGAACAAAAACAATGAAAACAATGAAAAGACGATGCAAAAGTGAGATTTCGACCAACAAACAGAGAATCTTTATCTTGCCTACAGTTTGAAGACTAAACGAAGATCAATGGACAATTTCACAAAGCACAAAGGCGAAGCAAGGTTCAAGACTTCGACACGAAGCAAGCGGTAAAAGTCCACGACTTTATTCACTGTGGAGATCTGGAAGAGAACCAGAAGCCAATCTGAGAAAAACAACTGAAGAAAAACCAAGAAAAATGCAACAGGAATCAGCCTAAAGAAAATAAGCCCAAAAGGCCCATATACGGCCGCGGAATCGCGGCCAAACGTAGGCTTTGGCCGCGGAACCGCGGCCATGAAGAGCCCGTATTGATGGAAAAGTTCTGAGGCGGCTGCGAGCGTTGACTAGGTCTTTTTCTTAGGGGGTATTTTTGTAATAGCAGATGTGCGAGTCGATTGTAACCCTAGGGTTTCTATCCTCTATAAATAGGAACCCTAAATCTTGTATTAGGTCATGCCTCTTCTTGTGCCTCATTATAAATCTCAAATTCAGATCTGTAAATTTCTGTAAAGAATGAAGAGTGCATCAATAAATTAGGAGTAAGTTTTCTCTTCATCGCCCTAGTTAATTTTATTTCATTGCCCAAGTATAATTTCTTATCTGCCCTAGTTAGATCTTTAATTCCTTGCCCTAGGTAGATAGTTTAGATATGTTCTTCAATTTCCTAATGAGCGAGTAGTCTCCTCGCTTGTTAGGGTTAGTTTTGGGGAAGGCTTGAGAGATGAAGATCTCTCACCCCTTTCTTTCCCATCACACGTTTTTATAGGACTCCATGCATACATGCACACACCGCTCCCTACGGCACCCTATCCCACGAGGTAGCGGTGATACCGTAGTATAAAGGCCCGGTTGAGCGTATTTTCTATGGAGGTTACGGTAAGGATTAAGAAAGGAAGGACGAGAACCTAGAGGAAGAAACACCGTTTCTTCCCGATGGTACTAATCCCCTTTATTAATAATTACCATAACTCCTAAAGAGATCTTAATTTGGGTATAGAAAGCGGTGAGGAAATCTTTGCATTTCCAAACTTAACCTAAACCTAACCCTAGCAAGATTTAGATCTAGATAAACTTAGTTTTTAGATTTAATTAATCCAACAACAATCGGAATTAACTCGTAAGAACAATTAGGAAATACACAAAATCCCTGTAGACCGACCCGTACTCACCGGCTAGCTACCAAGCGACGCCGTTCTTGATTGCGGTTAAATAATTCTTTGATCTAAAAATCTATTTCAATCAAATGGCGCCGTTGCCGGGGATGGCGTGTTATTTTCTTTTTGTAATTTCGAATTAATAAAAAAATTGAAAAATCATAAAACTGAAAATATATATATATATATATATATATATCATTTTGTTATTTTGTGAAGGGTATTTTTATTTGAATTTTGCAGGATCTACAATCAAGTTCGAATCTGAAAAAATCCAGAAAGCGAAACAGAAAACTGAAGATCTGAACAACAGAGGATTTCCATAACAGAACAACAGAAGAAATTTGGAGGACTGAGTCAACAAGTCAACCGCAGAACCGCGGTCAAAGGGCGTTTCGGCGGCGGAACCGCAGCAAGAAGTGACTTAAAAAAAAACGGCCGCGGAACAGCGGCGGGAAGCAGTATTGGCGGCGGAACCGCGGCAAAAAGGTGACGTCACCATCTGCAACAAAAAAAAACACTGTAAGTCTCCTCTTCTTCTCTGCAAATCCCAATATCTCCTCTGTCAAATCTCCTACAGGATTCTTTGCGCTTAAAAATCTCTCCCCCTTCCAATAATTGATCTTGTGCAGGATTCTTTGCGCCGCGCTAAAAAAATAAAAAAATTGATTGCAAGTGATTGTTATTGCTTTGCATATTTTTAATCGGACTTTAAGGGGCTTGAGACCAATTCAGATTTGGTGGGGATTTCATCACCCTTCCCAGGACCCCAGAAATCACATAAGGTATATGCATTGACCATTATTTAATTAAAAAATACTAGACTCAACCCTAAGAACGTCGTGCTCAATAGGACAGAGGACTAGTTGTAGGTATCGGCCGTTGATCCTAACCTGACTTTGTGGTGTCTAGGAAAGTGTGTCCAAGGCGAGTGGTTACTTAATTAGGGCCACTACTTGTAGTAGAGAGCCTCCCACTCACCTGGCACTTACCTGGCCGCAATTGGCGGTGAAGAAGCGATTTGATGTCCTATTTCTAGCCCTTTGGAACAGTTAGGAGCTGCCTAGCTGACCTAGGTGACCCTAGATCTAGGCCTGGTTGTGCATTTGTGGTTGATTGAAAGTGTGTCTAAGCCCTTTATCAAAAATCTTTTTTGCAAAAAGCTCCATAAAAAAAACACAAAAAGGAAAAAAGGAAAAAAAATTTACAAAAAAAAGACTTGCAACTTGTCGCTAAGAAATCCGTGCACCTCACTTCCACCCAGATTTTTTTTCTTCTCTTTCCTACATCATGGGTACCCCACCTCATAAAACTCTTGCTGAACTTTGGTATCCTGAACCAAACTTTGCTTCTTACGCGAATTGTTTTGGTCGAATTACGGACAACCCCTCCATGCCCAAAATTTCGTTGAAAGATCGAATAGAAGCGTCTAGGAGAAACAGTTCGACTCCACAATCCACTTTGTATCAACCATTTCAATCTTCGCCACCTTCTTATGTTGATACCCCTTTTTCGAGTTCTGTTGCAACTCCGAAACCCATGTCTATCGCTGAACACATCGAACAATCTCGTAACCGATCTTTCACTCCTTTCAACACTTCCAGTTCTTTGGATCAACAAGTCCATTCACCTTTTTATCCAAATGTTGATCCTACTCCTGTCCAACCATTCAATTCCTACCAGTCCTACCTAACTTTCGCACCTTCCCTAGACATTGTTTCTACACAGCCATTTGGGAGTTTCCAAAACTTTGAATCTTTTACTGAAACCCCTTCACAACCCATGTCTAGTTTGGAACAGTCGTTGGAAGCTTATATGGTAGCGACAAACCAAATGATGAGGAATGTGGATGCGTCCATGGCCGCCCTTCTACAACCTAGTGAACCGGTAGCTAGTTTCCAACTAGCTCCAAAAATTCCAATGTATGATGAGGCGGTTGGACAGAGTGAGAATTTGAGTGGTGAGAGTGAGTTCTGCTTCCAAATCAAACCTACACATCTTCAATCGAATCCCACAACTCCGGTTTTCAATCAAGTGTCCCAAATGATTCACCAGTTGAAAATAAAACGTTTAATGAGTTGTGCGACTTTGTAGTGCTTGATTTGCCAGATTGTGAAGGGTCCCTTTTGAGTGAAACCATCACTAATCCTTTTGATCTCTACACCTCCAATCTAGAACCTGAACTGATAAATATCTATGCTTTTGATGAGGTGTCTGAAAAAATTGATTTTCACTTGATTGAGGATATTGACGCCGGGAATATTTTGGATGATGAACCCGTAAATTTAACTGAAAATTTTTCTCCAATTCATCATCCCGAGTCATTAAATGTTTCTCCCGAACTTCATATGCGTCTTGATTTTGATGATAATTGCATGGATGAGATAACTTTTGAGGATAATTATGAGGAGAGTATTGAAGATAGTATTGAGGATGAACCAGTTTTGTTTGATGTGTCGGATTTTCCAATTTATCCTCCTGAACCTTTAACTGTTATACTTCCTAAATCACCCTCCCTCCTTTCCATCGTTCCGACCACGCAAAAGATCACGCTTGAGGACTGTGAGCTTGAAAAATTTCTGTTTGATCACAACGGTTTTGACGCCACTAGTGCGTTCCTCTTTGAATCTAACACAGTTCTCACAGCTGATAACGATTACGAGTGTTTCACTTTTTCGGACGATGTTGAAAACTCACCTCTCGAGTTTGAGTCCTTTAAATTTTCAGATGAGTTAGTTGAACCATCAGACCAGTCATTTCGAACCATTGATAGAATCCTTCAAGTTCGAGACAGTTTGCTTAGGTGAGAATAAGACTATCCCTAAATCATTCCCTTTCGTCCTTCCTATCGTTTCGACCGCGCAAGACTCCGTCGTGTTTCCATTTTCCATGGAGTGTTTACCAAGTTCGACGTATCCTTGTTTTCTTGCAAATCTTGAGGGATTTGACCCCATTTCTCGACGGGTTGATAGATTAGCACAATCGCTTTTAACACATCGGTCATCACAAATTGCGCTAATTTATTCACTCGATTTACACTCTCAAGATCGTACTACACTTCTTTCTCTTTTCCGCCATTCTCCTCCTCCACCGAGACCATATTCCACTCTTCTTCCCATTCGGTCTTGTGTGCGTCTCATTTCTTTTCTTTACACTCCATTCTTTCACCAACCCCACCATTATCACGATAAGATTTTTGACTGGTTGGTGCTAACTTTTGGTCTGTGTAAGGCCTTGTATAGTTTGATTTTTCTCCTCCCTAACTCTGAACTTTAACGCTTAAAATAGTGGAAACACTGTTTCACTTAAGTTTGGGGGGAACCTTGTTGTATATATATATTTTTTGTTTTTCTTTTAACAATAAAAAAATTTACAAATAAATAAACAGGGGGGTGCCGACATTTTTGACCTTCTTGGTGTAGCCTGACAGTGAGGACACTGTCAAGTTTAAGTTTGGGGGTATGCTCGGTAAGCTTTCTTCCTTCGCATTCATGTGTATATTTTTGCATTTGCATACTTATTTTAAAACCCATAAAAAATTGAAAATTTTCAAAAAATTATAAAAATTAAAGTATTCAATTTTAGCCATAATTGACTTGAGATTGACAAAAAGGTTAACTAGCCAGGAACAACTAGATCTTAGATTTAGTGAATTAAAAACCCTAAAAATAACCTTTCTTAAAATTTAACGGTAGAAAGTATATGTCTTTGTAGTTTATTTAGAAATAGGAAAATTTCAAGTTGACTTCTTGGGCTAAGTTAAAACAAGAGAAAAGTATTGATATTTTTATTAAAGTATAAATTTGAAAAATAATTCCTAGCTTAATTTTAAATTCTGAAAATGTATACCCTACAAATTGCACAAACACACACCTTGAAACTTGGAATAGTATAAGAGACCTTGAAATGCTCTTGTCTAAAATCCTTAGTATGAAGGAAAATAAAATAAAAATATAAGTGTGAATAAAGAAATAATAAAAAAAATGAACACTGGTTTTTGTGATTCCTTAAGACTGCATTAATAGAAAAAAATATTTAGCGAGGGTGCTTCATCACCTGAGGTCTTAGACCAACTGGTTTGGGAGTCACTGCTAAAGCTTTAGGTGTTACAAGACTAGGAATTACGCTTCAATGTGCAAAAACATTTTGTAATCGGTTGTTGGTACCTCAAGAAGTATTAACGGTCGCATGAAGGATGTGTGACCGAAATTCATCTAAAAATTCACCTATTAGGAAGTGCTTTGGACGACGGACAAGAGTATGATAGCTTGATTTGAATTTCCAAGTGTAGGGGTGATATATACACACACGTAGGGGTATGTGATTGGGATTTAGATAAGAGATAGGAATGAAATATAGGACTTATATCTTTAGTAGAGATGATAAAAATTCCTAAGTTGAGATAGAACCTTTGAAGGAAAACTTAAAAGATGCTAAAAGCTAAGTAAGTCTACAGAACATATATAATCTTAAGTTGAATGATAAGGAAGCGTGAAAAATACGGGTGGATAATTTATGAGTCAAAGATAATAGAATTCCTTGTTAGAAAACCTAATTGGAAAATAAAAGTTAATAGGCCAAATTGATAGGATTTTGTGGGTAGTATCCGCTGAAAACCCTGAGGAGACAACACTCCTCCTACTAGGGACACTTAGAGGTTTAACGGCTTGTTGCACGAGCTCAGTGCAATCGCGTTTCCCTGCGAAAGTGAGGTTAGGATTTTATTGAGAATAAAACTAGGTTTGCTCGAGGACGAGCAAAAGATAAGTTTGGGAGTATTTGTTCATATCATAATATTGCATTATTATATTCCTCATTCTTATTCATTTTACAAATAAACAGGTGCTTTTGACCCATGTCTGCTACATAGTTGCAGGTTACAGGTTCTTGGAACAAAAACAGTGAAAACAATGAAAAGACGATGCAAAAGTGAGACTTCGACCAACAAACAGAGAATCTTTATCTTGCCTACAGTTTGAAGACTAAACGAAGATCAATGGACAATTTCACAAAGCACAAAGGGGATCAAGGTTCAAGACTTCGACACGAAGTAAGCGGTAAAAGTCCATGACTTTATTCACTGTGGAGATCTGGAAGAGAACCAGAAGCCAATATGAGAAAACAACTGAAGAAAAACCAAGAAAAATGCAACAGGAATCAGCCCAAAGAAAATAAGCCCACAAGGCTCATATACGGCCGCGGAACCGCGGCCAAACGTGGGCTTTGGCCGCGGAACCGCGGCCATGAAGAGCCCGTATTGATGGAAAAGTTCCGAGGCGGCTGCGAGCGTTGACTAGGTCTTTTTCTTAGGGGGTATTTTTGTAATAGCAGATGTGCGAGTCGATTGTAACCCTAGGGTTTCTATCCTCTATAAATAGGAACCCTAAATCTTGTATTAGGTCATGTCTCTTCTTGTGCCTCATTGTAAATCTCAAATTCAGACCTGTAAATTTCTGTAAAGAATGAAGAGTGCATCGCCCTAGTTAATTTTATTTCATTGCCCTAGTATAATTTCTTATCTGCCCTAGTTAGATCTTTAATTCCTTGCCCTAGGTAGATAGTTTAGATATGTTCTTCAATTCCCTAATGAGCAAGTAGTCTCCTCGCTTATTAGGGTTAGCTTTGGGGAAGGCTTGAGAGATGAAGATCTCTTACCCCTTTCTTGCCCATCACACGTTTTTATAGGACTCCATGCATACATGCACACACCGCTCCCTACGGCACCCTATCCCACGAGGTAGCGGTGATACCGTAGTATAAAGGCCCGGTTGAGCGTGTTTTCCATGGAGGTTAGGATAAGGATTAAGAAAGAAAGGACAAGAACCTAGAGGAAGAAACACCGTTTCTTCCTGATGGTACTAATCCCCTTTATTAATAATTACCATAACTCCTAAAGAGATCTTAATTTGGGTATAGAAAGCGGTGAGGAAATCTTTGTATTTCCAAACTTAACCTAAACCTAACCCTAGAAAGATTTAGATCTAGATAAACTTAGTTTTTAGATTTAATCAATCCGACAACAATCGGAATTAACTCGAAAGAACAATTAGGAAATACACAAAATCCCTGTGGACCGACCCGTACTCACCGGCTAGCTACCAAGCGACGCCGTTCTTGATTGCGGTTAAATAATTCTTTGATCTAAAATTCTATTTCAATCACACCCCAACTGGATCGAAGCATCCGTATCGCCAGCAAAAGCAAGCTTAAAGTAAGGAAACAATTCGCTAGGGCCCTATCAATAGGAATGAAGTTGCCCTCTTTCAGAGGAAATTCTCCTGGCAGTATACATCTTGATGAAGCGGACATACATCCTAACTTCTGCTTATACCATCAGAGGATTGCACACCCTACCGAGGAGTGCATAGCCTTTAAAAACTGGCGGCAGGGATATGTTGCCCACCGACAACACGTTCAACGAGTGAAGCGCAATGCTCGTCGAGAATAGAAAAGCACGACAGATGAGCGCAAAAGAGCTGCTGGCAACTGTCACATAGTCGACACCAAGGGATCGCAAGTTATCACCTTTGGAAGCGACTCTGACGAAGAAATCCCTCAGCCCCCTCTTTAAGGAATCCACCTCTGACTCAAAAGATGCGAAGATTTGCGAGAAAATCTACCCCCGTAATCGTACGTTGCCCGAAAAATCTCAGACCAATGAACGCTTGATCGAAACGTCGTTAAACTAATGCAAACCCACGGCGTCCCCAGGCTGACGTGGTAAAAAAAAGGTATATCCATAAGCGAAATGGGCACGGATGAAAACCCGAAAGGGCTCCGTGAGTAAAAACAGCAGGGCTACCGGCGAGTTTTGTGAAAACCCGAAAAGGCGCAATCTCGTTATAAAACACGTGCAAGGTCCTCTCGACCCTGTAAAGAGAAACCACCTGTGTGAGATCCTTACGACTCACAAAAGAGAAACAAACTTAGGGATCCCCACGATTCCTAAGGAGAAATTACACTTACGAGATCCTCACGACTCGTAAGGAGAATTCCTCTTTGAGACCCTCACGGCTCATAGGGTTCAAAAGTCTTAAGCTACAGGGATCTGAACCTATTCTTAAGCCATCACAATCTCTGATACTGCCCTACAAGCGGTTCAATATTGACCCTTGTATACAATCCACGGGCACGAATAAACATTTCCCTAACAAATTCCCACCAGAGACTGGGGATATGCTCATATGGCGAAAGACACTTATAAGTCCTCTCGACTTATAAGGAGAAAATAATCTTGTAAGATTCTTACGACTTATAAGAGAACACACACTCAAGAATCCTCACGATTCCTAAGAAGAAAATGCACCTACGAGATCCTCACGACTCGTAGGGAGAAATACCTTTATGAGACCCTTACAGTATGTAAAGTCAAAAAACCTTAGTCAACAGGATCCTAACCCTGTTTGCTAAGCCACCTTTGTTCGACATCGACAAAGGCAAATGATGATTTGCTCCTGGCAATATCCCAGTCGTAGCAATAATGATGCCTAAATCGGTATCAAATCCCAAACTCGCAGCGAAAAATCAGCGAGTCATAAATGCATATGAAATAGCCAAAATGATGGGGCAACTTGCAACAAAATCAGCAAGTAAAAATGTATGCATACAAAAACAGCCAAAATGATTGGGCAACTCGCAATAAAAAGCAGCGAGTAAAAAATAAAAAAAAATATAGCCGAAATGATTGGGCACCACAAAAAATAGCCGAAATGATTGGGCAATCGCGACTTTCGCGATATAAAAATCTGAAATAATAGAGCATCGCGGAAAGAAAACACAAAATATATAAAATGAAATTTTTGCCCTGCAGGTGAGGTCACATTGACCCCTGTATACAATCCATGGGCACAAACAAGAAGGGAACCATATCGTCCCACCAGGCTTCGTCGAAGCAAAGCCAAATCTCGACGGTTCATAGACAAGCTAGAGACAATCTCGACATTCGTCGCAATATTGCAGACACAATGTCAACAAACGAAGCGAAGGAAGATCCCTAGCTTCAGGGTCTCGACGTCAACATCGACGACTTAGAGATCAATACCGGCGTTCCTCCTCCCTCCAATCGGATGCAGACGCAACATCAAAACAACGGAACCATGAAAAAGTCCCTAGTTCAAAATCTCGACGGTTCACAGACAGCCTAGACACTACCCCGGAGCCATGGCAAAGTCCCCAAGTTCCAAATCTCGATGGTTCACAGACAGCCTAGAAATCACCAACGGCGTTTCTCCTTACTCCAGCAGGATGCAGATGCGACGTCAACAAACGACCCCAGGGTCAAAACAACGGAACCATGGCAAAGTCCCCTAGTTCCAAATCTCGACGTTTCACAAACAGCCTAGAGATCACCAACGGCGTTTCTCCTCAATCCAACCGGGTGTAGACGTGACGTCAACGACCGACCTCAGAGTCGCAATGAAGCGGAGCCATGGCCAAGTCCCTAGTTCCAAATCTCAATGGCCACATCTACGGCCCGAAGACCAACAACGGTGTGCCTCCTCATTCCAGCAGAACACAGATGCTACACCATCAATCGGAGCCACGGCAAAGTCCTAGTTCCAAGACTCTACGGTTCACAGACGACTTAGAGTCAACCAATGACCTCCCCGCCGGATCAACGCTCCATCTCGGAAACAAGTCAACCAACTCCGAGGAAATCAGTGTCCTTGACAAAACCTCGATTCAGGGAAATCAGCATCCTTGACGAGAGCACTTCGACTCGCGTCGACCCGCAGAGAAATCAACGTCTTTGCAGGAATACCTCGATTCGTCTCAACTCCAGAGAAATCAGTGTCCTTGTCTCAACATCTCGATTCAGGGAAATCAACGTCCTTGACGAGAGCATCTCGATTCGCGTCGACCCGCAAAGAAATCAGCGTCTTTGCAGGAATACCTCGATTTGTCTCAACTCCAGGGAAATCAGTGTCCTTAGCTCAACATCTCGATTCAGGAAAATCAGCGTCCTTGACGAGAGCATCTCGATTCGCGTCGACCCGCAGAGAAATCAGCGTCTTTGCAGGAATATCTCGATTCGTCTCAACTTCGAGGAAATCAGTGTCCTTGGAAAAAACCTCGATTCAGGGAAATCAACGTCCTTGACGAGAGCATCTCGATTCGCGTCGACCCGCAGAGAAATCAGCGTCTTTACAGGAATATCTCGATTCGTCTCAACTCCGAGGAAATCAGTGTCCTTGGCAAAAACCTCGATTCAGGGAAATCAGCGTCCTTGACGAGAGCATCTCGATTCGCGTCGACCCGCAGAGAAATCAGGGTCTTTGCAGGAATACCTCGATTCGTCTCAACCCCCAGGGAAATCAACGTCCTTGGCAAAAACCTCGATTCAGGGAAATCAACATCCTTGAAGAGAGCATCTCGATTCGTGTCGACCCGCAGAGAAATCAGCGTCTTTGCAGGAATATCTCGATTCGTCTCAACTCCAGGGAAATCAGTGTCCTTGGCTCAACATCTCGATTCAGGAAAATCAGCGTTCTTGACGAGAGCATCTCGATTCGCGTCGACCCCAGAGAAATCAGCGTCTTTGCAGGAATACCTTGATTCGTCTCAACTCCAGGAAAATCAGTGTCCTTGGCTCAACATCTCGATTCAGGAAAATCATCATCCTTGACGAGAGCATCTCGATTCGTGTCGACCCGCAGAGAAATCAACTCTTTGCAGGAATATCTCGATTCGTCTCAACTCCGAGGAAATCAGTGTCCTTGGCAAAAACCTCGATTCAGGGAAATCAGCGTCCTTGACGAGAGCATCTCGATTCACGTCGACGCGCAGAGAAATCAGTGTCTTTCAGGGATACCTCGATTTGTCTCAACTCCGAGGAAATCAGTATCCTTGGCAAAAACCTCGATTCAGGGAAATTAGCGTCCTTGACGAGAGCATCTCGATTCGCGTCGACCCGCAAGGAAATCAGGGTCTTTGCAGGAATACCTCGATTCGTCTCAACCCCCAGGGAAATCAGTGTCCTTGGCAAATATCTCGATTCAGGGAAATCAGCGTCCTTGACGAGAGCATCTCGATTCGCGTCGACCCGCAGAGAAATCAACGTCTTTGCAGGAATACCTCGATTTGTCTCAACTCCAGGGAAATCAGTGTCCTTGGCTCAACATCTCGATTCAGGGAAATCAACGTCCTTGACGAGAGCATCTCGATTCGCGTCGACCCGCAGAGAAATCAGCGTCTTTGCAGGAATACCTCGATTCGTCTCAACTCCAGGGAAATCAGTGTCCTTGGCTCAACATCTCGATTCAGGGAAATCAGCGTCCTTGACGAGAGCATCTCGATTCGTGTCGACCCGCAGAGAAATCAGCGCCTTTGCAGGAATAGCTCGATTCGTCTCAACTCTGAGGAAATCAGTGTCCTTGGCAAAAACCTCGATTCAGGGAAATCAGCGTCCTTGACAAGAGCATCTCGATTCGCGTCGACCCGCAGAGAAATCAGCGTCTTTGCAGGAATATCTCGATTCGTCTCAACTCCAAGGAAATCAGTGTCCTTGGCAAAAAACCTCGATTCAGGGAAATCAGCGTCCTTGACGAGAGCATCTCGATTCGCGTCGACCCGCAAGGAAATCGGGGTCTTTGCAGGAATATCTTGATTCGTCTCAACCCCTAGGAAAATCAGCGTCCTTAGCAAAAACCTCGATTCAGGGAAATCAGCGTCCATGACGAGAGCATCTCGATTCGCATCGACCCGCAGAGAAATCGGCGTCTTTGCAGGAATGCCTCGATTCGTCTCAACTCTGAGGAAATCAGCGTCCTTGGCAAAAACCTCAATTCAGGGAAATCAGCGTCCTTGACGAGAGTATCTCGATTCGCGCCGACTTGCAGAGAAATCAGTGTGTCTGCAGGAATATACGACGTCAGCAAAGTGAAGCCGCGACAAAGTTCCCAGTTTCAGGAATCGGCGGTGCACAGACAACCCAAAGTCAACCCCTGACACCGTGAAATGCGGATGAGGTCAACCCCTGACTCTGTGAAATGCAGATGAGGTCAACCCCTGATTCCGTGAAATGCGGATAAAGTCAACTCCTGACTCCGTGAAATGCGGATAAAGTCAACCCCTGACCCCGTGAAATGCGGATAAAGTCAACCCCCGACCCCGTGAAATGCGGATAAGGTCAACCCCCTGACTCCGTGAAATGCGGATAAAGTCAACCCTCAACTTCCCCGTTAAAGCAATTCTTTGATTCGGGAGCAAATCAACTCATCAATCACTTACGGGTCCCCTCGACTTGTAAGGAAGAAAATTCTCTTGTGAGATCCTTACGACTCTCAAGAGAAAAAACACACTTAGGAATCCTCACGATTCCTAAGAAGAAAATACACCTATGAGATCCTTTCGACTCGTAGGGAGAAAAATTTTTATGAGACCCTCACGGCTCATAAAGTTGAAAAGTCTTAGGTGGCAGATCCTAACCCTGTCTCCTAAGCCATCATTGTCCTGCAGGGAGGTCAAGATAGACTATCTACGGGCTATATTCTCCAAAGTCGAATATCGGCAAGGAGGGAAACAATCACTTACGAGTCCTCTTGGCTTGTAAGGGAGAAAATTCTCTTGCGAGATCCTTACGACTCTCAGGAGAAAACGCACTTAGGAATCCTCATGATTTCTAAGAAGAAAATACACCTACGAGATTCTCACGACTCGTAGGGAGAAAAAACCTTCTTGAGACCCTTACGGCTCATGAAGATGAAAAAGTCTTAGGCTACAAGAACCCTAAACTTGTCTCCTAAGCCCTCAATTCTATGGCCATGCATAACTCTGCACTACTTCACCCACGTACATGCTTACGTGGGCAAAGTAGTAGGGGGCATTTGTTCCCGCCAAATTTTTTGGCCAAGAGCTACTTGTCCCCTTGCGAAAAAGGGGGAGAATCCTCAAAAAAGCAGGCAACACGTGCTCACACGTGACCAGGCCTCACGTGCAGACACGTGACCTTTTATAATCAGAGTTTATCCGCACCTAAAAGCCTAATTGATGGGTCACGTGCCAACACGTGATGGGTTCCCGAGTTCTTTAAAATAATAAAATTAAATTCTAAATTGAATGCTTAATTAGTAGGGTCACGTGCCAACACGTGATAGACTCTTAGACCCTCTGAAATAATAGAATTAAATTATAATTTGAATGCTGTAACAAATGGGGTCACGTGCCAACACGTGATAAACTCCTAAACCATCTGAACTAATAGAATTAAATTCTAATTAAGAGGGAATCAAAAATCCTAATTGGAAAAATATTTCTCTAGATCTTTCCAAACAAAAAAGATTGCGCTCTGTAAAGTGGAGCACCGTTGGATTAAAAATCCAGTGGTGATTAAAAATCACCAATTTATAGAAAGATTCTATACAAGGAAATATTTTCCTAAAATCTGCCAGGAACAACAAATAAAATATTTTTTGGATTAAAAATCTAATGGTGAATAAAATTCACCGAGTGACCTAAATGATCATGTTGGTTGCAAAATCAATCAAAATCTTTCAATGAAAGATTGACTAAACAAACTGGTTCTTTTTTTTCTCCTATAAATAGGAGCAAAGAAGAGAAGAGGAAAAGAGGAGAGATAGAACAACAGAAAGAGAATATAAAATGAAAAGAGAATTTAATTCTCTAGAGAGAAAAGAAGGTCTCTTGAGAAAAGAAAGAAATTCTAGGTGAGAGATCATCCTATAAGCTCCTACAAAAGAAAAACAGAATTTAATTATCAAATTAAGAGTTTAATTTTTCTGAATAAGAACTTAGTTCTTCTTTTGGTTGAAGGTCTGCAGAAGTAGATCTCCCCATAGGTTGAGAATTTAATTCGCATAGGGGAGATTATGTTGTTCCCCTCCGAATGGCGGCGCACAAGACTGCGAAGTCCTAACGCTGAGATTCGGGGCAGATGCTATATGGTTTTATCCGTCTACCTCTCCGAAAATGCCAAGTTGATTTATAGCACCGTGTATCGGAGGTTTAGACGGATGCGGCCGATGTAGCAGACTTCGTCAGATTCCCCCTCGTTTGAGGGGGTTTTGATTGTGGGGACGCTTTTCCCTGCAGGCGCAAGCCCCTGCAGTTAATTACGCTACCGCATCGCGGTAACAATTTTCTCCTTCTCCAGAATTTCACTTCGTGTCGTGGGTGTTTGTTTTGTTTATGGTTGCCCGTGGATTGTATACGGAGACTATTTATTTCGTCGCCCGTAGGACGTGGATTAGTCCAAATCCGTACTTTCTTAGATTTGGGTTTTGGGTTTTGGTTTAAGGATACGTTAGCCATATTTGAGGCTAAGATCAACTTAAACGTTTGTTAAGGATACGTTAGTCTAATTTCCAAACTAAGATCTACTTAACGGGATCGTCTAGATCCATTTCCAGTTTAGGGACATGGTGGTCCATTGTATGCATGGCCATTGGGACCCGTCACCTCTCTGACGTCGTTGAAGAATTACAACGATAGGTGTCAGAGGAGTTCGGAGATGTACCCTTGAACCAAAGTTGATTGGGGATCTTATAGTCCAATTTGGGACTAAAGTCTGTTTGAATGTTTAAGAATACGTTAGCCATATTTGAGGCTAGGATCAACTTAAACGGGATCATTTAGATCCGACAAAAGAGCATTTGGGAGCTCTATTGTTCCAATTTAGGGACGTAGTGGTCCATAGGTAGTTTAAGGACATTGCGGTCCATTACCAGTTTAGGGACGTGGTGGTCCATATTCCAGTTTAGGGACATGGTGGTCCAGAGGTAGTTTAAGGACGTTGCGGTCCATATTCCAGTTTAAGGACATGGTGGTCTATGTTTAGTTTAAGGATGCTTAAGTCCGTGGGTTTAAGGACCCCACAGTCCGTGTTGATGTGTGGTTGTCGGGACCCGTCACCTCTCTGACGTCGTTGAAGGATTACAACGATAGGAGTCAAAGGAGTTCGGAGATGTACCCTCGAACCGAATGTAAATTGATTTAAGAGAGCAGCTGTGCTCGGTCAATTTAATTTGAGGACTTACGGCCATGATTGGGCTAAGTCCAGTTGGGAACATTCAATGTTTTTATTTATCTTTGGCCTATTAGGCCTGTGCTAGGGCTTTGCCCAATTTTAATAATGCAGTGCGTTTTTATTTTGTTTGGGCTCTGCCCTTTTATAAATGATGCAGAGCATCTGCTTTGTTTGGGCTCTGCCCTTTTAATGCATTGCATTTTATTTGGCCTGTTAGGCCTTTTTAATTGGGCTTGGCCCTTCAGTAAATAATGTAATGCATTTGTCAGGCACTCTGCGCCACTCATTGAGCGCAAGCGCATGTGGAGTTGACACGTGTCACGCTCTGGTGAGCGCAAGCGCAACAGTGCAGTTTGCTGCGCTATTGCGCTGTTGACACGTGGCGTGCTTTGGTGAATTGCGCCAATTTCAGAGAGCAAGGCTCTTTCTTAAAAGCGCATAGCGCAAGTGATTCAGATGCTGACACGTGGCGCTCTCTGGTGGCTTGCGCCAACCCAGGAGCGCAACAGTGCAGTTTTTGCAAGTGCAAGGCACTATTTAAATAATCTTGGGAATATTTAATATTCCAGAACCAATGGTTCATAGAAAAAAATGCAAAGCACTGTTTGATTTATTGATCCAATTTAGATCAAAGAAAACAAGTTTTTTCTTGTTTTTCTTGTTTTCAGAGAACCAGTGGTTCATAAAAGAGTGCAAAGCACTTATTATTATATGAAGATCATTGATCTTGTTCTTAGATCAATGATCTATTAGAAGAAATTCTTCTATTTTATGAAGGTTTTTACCTTTTTCTTGAAATTTCTTCAGAGTTTTCTCTGTTTTGAGGTTCTCAATCTCTCACAATGTTGATCCTCTTTTGAATTGGGGTCTAGGGGCCTTTATATAGTGCCCATAAATTTGTTAAATTTATTAAAGAGATCTTTCTCTGAGTGATTTGGAGAATTTTCCCCACCGTTGGATCTTTGATCCAAGGGCTTCTGTTTTACAGAAGACAATCTTCTTGTTTTAACAAGAACAGAAAAATCTTACTAGAATTTAATTCTGTTTGCCGCAAACGCCCCAGCACGTGACACGTGTCAAGCAGCGCAACTGCGCTTGCGCAACTGCGCTGACACGTGTCGCGCAGCGCACAGCACAGCACAACTGCGCTGACACGTGTCGCGCAGCGCACAGCGTAGCGCATCTGCGCTTGCCCATCTACGCTGACACGTGTCGCGCAGCGCAAGGCGCAGCCCAACTGCGTTTGCGCTGACACGTGTCGCGCAGCGCATCTGCGCTTGCGCTTCTGCGCTGACACATGTCGCGCAGCGCACGGCGCCGCGCATTTGCGCTTGCACATCTGCGCTTGCACATCTACGCTGACACGTGTCGCGCAGCGCAAGGCGCAGCACAACTGCGTTTACGCTGACACGTGTCGCGCAGCGCAGCGCTTGCGCAACTGAAGCGTTGCTTCCTTTAATTTTGTTTTAAATAGAGCCTTGCTCTGATTGGGCACGCTGTCTTGGACGCTGCGCTGACGTATCAGCTTTTGACACGTGACGCGTTGCGCGCAGCGCAAAGAATTTGAAGCGTTGCTTTGAATTTTGAAATTCAAACAGAACTTTGCTCTGATTGGGAGAAACAAATGCCCCCCCCACCGTTGCGCTTACGTGGCCCCAAACGCGAGCGCGACGGTGGCAGAATTCCAATCGTTGCGGCAGCTTTTGGAAGTTGAAAGGGCACTTGATGCCTATAAATAGGACCTTTGGTCCTTCACAGATGATCATCATCTCCAAAAATTTTATTTTCAGAATCTCAGAGCCCTGCTCTTTTGTATAAGCATTTTTACAAGTTCGAACTTTAGATAAAAATTAATTTGGATTAAATTAAATCAATTTTAAGAGCCTTGCTCTCAATAGATCCCTAATCTAAAGAAGACCCATTTAGGGTTTCGCTTAGCAGAGCTTTGCTCTAAAGGGGTCTAAAAAGAACTAAGGAGAACCCTATTAGGGTTCCATTAATAGAGCTCTGCTCTCTAAAAGATTTTCTTAATTCAGCAATGGAGCTTTGCTCCTTCCAAATCATATAGAAGAACTCTTAAGAATTCTTCATGGATCTTGAAAGTTAAAGATGGTATTTTATATTACTATTATTATTATATCATCTTTTCAAAGCAAAGCTCTCAATGTTTTTAGGGGATTTTCCTCAAATTCTCCTCATTACTGATTTTGACAGGTGTCACTCCTGTCTGCAGAGCATTGCTCTCGAGGAGTTTTAACTCTCTTTTTATCATTGCTAATCTTCCAATGATGTTTCCTTCAGGCATTATGGCGGTGCGTCTATACAGTCTGCATGAATTCATCACCTACGAGGATATCCGTGTACAGGGCCGTCAACAAGACCAGGAGTTTACGGATGCCCAGTGTGCGGAGGTCATGGGTCGTCTGAACGCACGTGTTGGTTGGCTGCTCCCCCGCCGCTCTGCTCTCTTGAAAGTCGTGCTGGGAGCAATCTGGAGGGCACTCCCGGGGTTCCACGAGGCCCTACCGCTCAATGCGATGGATGATGCCGAAGACAAGGTGCATTCAGTGTACCTGTCGGGGCTGATCTCAAAGAAACGGCGGGATAGCCTTATCGACATCCTGCATCAAATTTTCCAGCAGACGACGATAGTCGCTGCTTATCGAAGGCTGGGGGGCATCGCCGAGGATCTTGACACACAGGAGCGTGAGAGGTTGCGCACGAGAATAATCAGAAAGGCCAGAAGAACTCTGAACGGCCTTACTTTTGAATTCCTCAATCCATGCCCTGAATTTGAGGTTATTCCATTGTAATAATGTTTCTCATTTATTGTTTTTTATGATTGTAAGAGCTTTTGGCAATATTAATGGAAAAATTTTATCCCAGCTTGTCTTTATTTTACGTTCTGAGTCTTTTGCCCATGCATGAATGAGTGTGTCTCGAACGCTTGATCAAATGTAAATCAGATACTCTTTCTGTCGCTTTCTTCTTTCTTTTATTCTCAGCATGCTGTCTTAATAAACATAATTGGCAGATAATAGAGTAAGCATCTTAGTTTTTGCCCAGAGATAGCGATGGCTTAGGCTGCAGGTTCAGATCTGACGTCTAAGACTTTTCAACTCTATGAGCTGTGAGGGTCTCATAGAGACTTTTATCCCTACGGATCGAGAGGATCTCGTAGGTGGATTTTCTCCTTAAGAATCGTGAAGATTCCTAAGTGCATTTTCTCTTATAAGTCGTAAGGATCCTATAAGAGAATTTTTCCTCTTACGAGTCGAGAGGACCCGTAAGCGGTTGTTTCCCTCCTTGTCGAGATTCGAGTTTGGAGAATGAGACCCGTGGATAGTATGCAAGAGACCGTTTTGGGCCGACTTGCAGGATCCCAGTGCTTAGGGAATAAGTTTTTTTTTTAATCCTTATTGCCTAAGGCTTTATCTTACGAGTCAAGCCGCATCAAGAAGTTCTCGCAAAGACATTAATTTCTTCACAAGTCGAGACGGATCGAGAATTTCTCGCAAGAGTATACTAACGTCGCAGTTAACCTCTGCTCTTTACTACAGAAGTCCGTTAGGGTCTGTGGTAGTCGGGGTTTTGGCCGTCGTACCATCGCATAAGCTGATATATTCCTCGATAGGCAATCGTGCTGTTCGAGTAGCCCTGCGACTGCCGTGTCTCTGATCCCTTCGGGGGCTGGACAAGGCGTCTTCGAGCAATCCTCCTTGGCAGTTTGACCGTCGGAAAAGCAAGCGTTAGGTATTTTGCCATGCCACTTTTTACTTGAGATTAGGCTCATTTTGGCGAGCCCCGATGAGTCATAACCACTCCGCGCTGGTGTGGGATGATCTCCGATAGTCTTTCAGGTTTTATGTGAGTTGCCGTCAAGGCCCTGAAGCTAGGAATTTGGCCTTTGCTTCGTTTACTGGCATCGCGTCTGCTGTATCGAGACGAATGTCGCGGTGGGAACTAGGGATTTTGCCGTGGCTCCGTTTGTTTGATTGTCGCGTCTGAACCCTGCTGGAGGAAGAACGCGGGGGTGACATCTCGTCTACTGTATCGAGACGAACATCGCGGTTGTCTCTAGGTTGTTGGTGAACCGTCGAGGTTTGGAACTAGGGATTTTGTCGTGGCTCCGTTATTTGATGATGTTGCGTCTGCTGTGTCGAGACGAACGTCGAAGTGGTGACCATTCCGCGCTGGTGCGAGATGATCTCCGATTGTCTTTCAGGCTTTATATGAGTTGCCGTCAAAACCCTGAAGCTAGGAATTTGTCCTTTGCTTCATTTGCTTTAGCGTTGCGTCTGCTGTGTCGAGACGAACGTCGAGGTGGTGACCACTCCGCACTGGTGCGAGATGATCTCCGACTGTCTTTCAGGCTTTATATAACTTGCCGTCAAGACGTTGAAGCTAGGAATGTGGCCTTCGCTTCGTCTGCTTTAGTGTGTCCGGATCCTGTTGGAGGAAGGACGCTGCAGTGGCATCTCGTCTGCTGTATCGAGACGAACGTCGAGGTGGTGATCACTCTATGCTGGTGTGAGATGATCTATGATTGTCTTTCCGGTTTTATATGAGTTACCGTCAAGACGTTGAAGCTAGGAACTTGGCATTCGCTTCGTTTGCTTTAGTGTGTCTGAATCATGTCGAAGGAAGGACACTGTTGTTGACATTGCGTCTGCTGTATCGAGACGATCGTCGAGGTGGTGACCACTCCGCGCTAGTGCGAGATGATCTCCGATTGTCTTTCAGGCTTTATATGAGTTGCCATTAAGACCTCGAAGCTAGGCATTTGGCCTTTGCTTCGTTTGCTGGCATCGCGTCTGCTGTATCGAGATGAATGTTGCGGTGGGAACTAAGGATTTTGCCATGGCTCCTTTTGGTGGTGTTGCGTCTGCGGTATCGAGACGAACATAGAGGTGGAGCTGAGATTTTGCCGTCACTCCGCTTTACTGACCATGGGGTCTTTTGTTGACGTTGTATCTGCATCCTACTGGACCGCCGAGTAACGCCGCCGTTGACATTGCGTCTGCTATAACGAGACGGATGTCGAGGTGGTCTTTAGGTTGTCGATGAACCGTCGAGGCTTGGAACTAGGGACTTTGCCATGGCTCCGTTGTTGGTGTTGCGTCCGTGCCCTGTTGGCATAAGGAGGAACGCTGTTATTGGTCTTCTGGGATGCAGATATGACCGTCGAGACTTGGCTCTCTTTCTGAGGGAGCCTGGTGAGATGACATGGTTCCCTCTTTGTTTGTGCCCCTGAATTGTATACAGGGATTGCTGTGATATCGCCTGTAGGGCATGAATTTCGTTATATGTATTTTTCATTTTATTTCTTTCCGCGATGCTCTATCATTTCGGCTTTTTTTCCGCGGTGCCCAATCATTTCGGCTTTTTTTCCGCGGTGCCCAATCATTTCGGCTATTTATTTTATTTTCACTCGCTGCTTTTTATTACGAGTTGCCCAATCATTTCGGCTACTCATTTTATTTTCACTCGCTGCTTTTTATTGCGAGTTGCTCCATCATTTCGGCTGTTTTGCACGCATACATTTCTACTTGCTGATTTTTATTGCAAGTTGTCCCATCATTTCGGCTATTTCGTATGCATGTATGGCTCGCTGTTTTTGTTTTTTTTTTATCACGAGTGTGGACCTTGGAATCTGGTGCCAATCTCAGCATCAGCATCGCTACAACTGGAATATTGCCAGGAGCGAATCATCATTTGCCATGAAAGGACTTGGAATTTGATACCAGTTTAGGCATCAGCATCGTTACCACTGGGATATTTCCAGGAGCGAATCATCATTTGCCTCTGTCGATATCGAACAAAGGTGGTTTAGCAAAAAGGGTTAGGATCCCGTTGACTAAGGCTTTTGACTTCATGAGCCGTAAGGGTCTCATAAAGGTATTTCTCCCTACAAGTCGTGAGGATCTCGTAGGTGTGTTTTTTCCTTAGGGATCGTGAGGATTCCTAAGTGTATGTTCCCCTGTAAGTCGTAAGGATCTTACAAAAAGGTTTTCTCCTTATTAGTCGAGAGGACTTATAAGGGTTGTTCACCATATAGACATATCCCTAGTCACGGGTGGGACTTTGCTGGGGAAAATGTTTATTCGCGCCCATGGATTGTATACAAGGGTCAGTATGAGCCGCTTGTAGGGCAATAACGAAGGTTGTGGGGGGTTTTTGCTTAAGAACGGGTTCAGGTCTCTGTAACTTAAGACTTTCAAATCTTATGAGCCGTGAGGATCTCATAAGAGAGTTCTCCTTATGAGTCGTGAGGATCTCGCAAGTGTATTTTCTCCTTAAGAATCGTGAGGATTCCTAAGTGTATTGCTCCCTTGTGAGTCGTAAGGATCTCACGCGAGTGGTTTCTCCTTACAAGGTCGAGAGGACCCTGTAAGTGTCTTTTAACGAGGTTGCGCCCTTTCGGGTTTTTACAAACACTCGCCGGTAGCCCTGCTGTTTTTACTCACGGAGCCCTTTCGGGTTTTCATCCGTGCCCATTTTGCTTATGGACATACCGTTTTTTTTTTGTTTTTTTTTTAACGAGGTTGCGCCCTTTCGGGTTTTCACAAGACTCGCCGGTAGCCCTGCTGTTTTTACTCACGGAGCCCTTTCGGGTTTTCATCCGTGCCCTTTTTGCTTATGGACATACCGTTTTTATATATATTTTTTATTTTTATATATATATTTTTTTTCATCTCGTCAACCTGAAGATGCTGCGGTAGTAGTTTAAGGACGTTTCGGTCCATCGTTAGTTTAAGGATGTTTCGGTCCGCCATTAGTTTAAGGACGTTTCGGTGCGCCATTAGTTTAAGGACGTTTCGGTCCGCCGTCGCCGTATTTGAGGCGAATCTTTAGTTTACTGACTTTTCGGTCTACGGGGCTTTCTCTATGACCGAGCATGATGCCCCCGGCATATCCATCTTTCTCGGAGCGTGGGGTTGTGGCGGGCTCACCTTCCAGTTTTCGGAGATGACGAACTTGCCCTGTTGGTATTGGTCTTCAACCCAGTTTTTGAAGACGTAGCAATTCTCAATCAGGTGACCTACTGTTTGGTGGTAAGGGCAATAATTGAGATCGTTAACATCGTCTGACCGCAACGGACGTTTTGGACTCGGCAGATTGATGAGTCTATCGCGCACTGCCAGCTCGAACAGTCTCCTTGTTTTATCTTGAGGAAACGAGTAAGGACGTTTCAACTTTTCATGGAGGGGTTGCTGCTTGTTGTTTCGGCAAACAACCGGTTTAGGGCCACTCGATTGCTGTTGAGTATTGGCTACGAGGGCTGTTTTTCCCTTCTCTTTATCCTTTTTGTTCGATCCTTTGTTCGCGAGGCCAAGACTTTTTCCGAGTAGCGTGCGATTGCACGGCTGAACATTCTCGCAACTCCTCAATTCCTTCATTTTTGAAATGGATTCGTTGAGGAGAGGGTTGAGGGCAGCTTCTTCGTCAGAGTCGCTTCCGAAGGTGATAATTTGCAATCCCTTGGAGTCGGCTCTGTGACAGTCGACGGCGGCTCCCTTGCGCTCATCTATCGCATTTTTCTGATGTCTACGAGCTCCACACTTTGTCCTGTTGAAGTGTTGCTTTTGAGCGACATACCCTTGCCACCAACACTTAAAGGAGTCGTAGTCTTCGGTAGGATGTATGATCTTCTGATGATATAAACAGAAGTTAGGATGCATCTCTACTCCACCGAGAGTATTTTCTTCAGAGGGTGGTAGCTTCATTCCCGCTGACAGGGCTTTAGCAAACCTTTTCCTCGTCTTGAATTTGTTTTTATCCGCAGCGGATGGCTTTTGATTTGATGGGAGTGCCTCGACTCTTTCGTCTAGTCGGCGGTGTTTGGCTCCTTCCAGTATGGCCATCTCACGCTCTTGATTGGTTTTAACTTTCAGACGAATCTCATTCAGGAAGGCATCGATCAACTCGTCTGACGGCCGCGGAATTTCTGGTTCAGGGTCCGCCCTCGGTTTCTCGGCGCAAGGAGCCTCTTTATCATCCGCCAATGAGTGAGAGATCACTTGACAAGTTGCCCCCGGTGCGTCCGTCTTCTTTGGAGTGTGCGGCTGTGGTGGGTTTACCTTCCACTTTTCAGACAGCGCAAACTTGCCTTGTAGGTATTGATCCTCGATCCATCCCTTGAAGACGAAACAATCCTCGATCGGGTGATTTACCGTTTGATGGTAAGGGCAGTAATCGGGATTATTGAGATCGCCTGGCTGCAACGGACATTTTGGATTCGGCAGATTGATGAGTCTGTTGCGTACTGCCAGTTCAAACAGTCTTCTCGTTTTATTCTGAAGAAACGAGTAAGGACGTCCTAGTCTCTCCTCGAGGGACGGGCGTGGATGCGCGTTATTTTGGCGAACGACCGGCTTTGAGTTGCTCGGCTGTTGTTGAGCATTGGCAACGACAGTTACTTTCCCTTTTCCTTTCTCATTTCGAGAGTCTGGTTTTGGAGGAGACGGTCCGTGGCCCATCTGGTCCATTTGGGCTAATTTGTCGATCAATGCTTGGAAGGTGGTCGGCCTGAAGAACATCATGAATTGCGAGATGGTCGCTTGCGGATCAAGAGTGCCCACGAACATGCCCACCGCAGGTGCCTCTTCTATGCGTTGTTCGCATTTCGACCATAGGTTCCGCCATCGTGTTGCGTATTGGACCCACGTTTCGCCTGGCCTTATCCTGGCATTTATCAGTGCTGTTATCGGGGTGCGTTCACTAGCACTCGCGAATCTTTGTGTAAACAATAACTCCATCTCCGCAAATATTTTGACAGAGTCATTAGGTACCTCTGAATACCATTCAAAGGCTGTTTCTGCTAAGCTGCCGACGAATTGGCGAAGCAACAGTTTGTCATCGCCTCCAGTGTTGCCGCATAAGGCCCTGAATTGAGCGACATGCTGATGTGGATTCCCTGTCCCTTTATATACGTGGAACTTAGGGATCGTATATCCCGGCGGGTAACTGATTTGGTCATACCAGCCCGGATAGGGTCGTCCAGTTCTGACAGTTCGCCCAGCCGATTCACTCGCCTGATGAGCTCGTATTTGCTGAGCTATATAGTCATCCAGTGCGACCTTGGAAATGGTTTCTTCCTTGGCCGCTGAGAGAGCTGGAGGAGGATTAGGTGTCTCCCCTCTGTCGTCTCTGACAATGATCGGAGGGTCTTCAGCTAGAGGGTTTGGGTGTATCATCATCCCTACTATATCTTGGAAGAGGAGCGCCATTTGTTTTATATTGGCAGCTTGTTCTGCTGCCTCTTTGTCCTTCTTTTCGAGGACTCTGCGTAGGTAGTCAGCATCGGTTTCTTGCTCGTGACGCTGTTCTGATGATGCCTTCGAGCTTTCTTTTAGCCCGGTAAGTGCAGCCATTGTAGTCATCATTTCCTGAAGCTTCTATTGCTGCTCCTGGGCTTTTGTCACGGATCGGGTGAGCGGTCGGTGACCCGTCGAAGCACGGCTTTCCTCTTTTCCGGAAGCCATATAAACAGTGTGCACCACCATGCCCCGGCCTTGGGGCGTTTGTGTTCAGCGCTTTTACGGTTCGCCATGTTCATAGGGGCTCTTTGCGGCCTCCTTTTCCTTTGAGGGATTGGAGATGAGGGGGCCGTTGCAGTGGGCACCCAAATAGCTGTTGATTTTTGTGGCTTGACGGAGTAATCCTTCTACTGCCAAACCTTCATATTTTTCTGTCGTCGGAGGTAGTCTTGATCGATCACTGACTCTTGGACTTGACGCCAGACCTTGTAGATTTTAGAAGACAACCGTTGAGGGGGCTGCCCTAGCTTTTTCTCTGGAGCATTCTCCACAGGTGGAGGAGTTCGTTTCAACACCGCAGTAGGAGAGTTCCTGCACACCGTGTTCAGCAATTCAAAGCTGTTCCCGGTTGGAACAGCAGCATCGATCCCCACCGTTGGAGCTGGCGGAGTTATCCCAGAGGGGGAGTTGCCCCCAGCCTTCCTTACTCAGCGCCAATGGCGACGTCGAGCGTGTCGTGCAGATGGAGTTGTTCTAACCGTAGGGGTGACCTCCTCATGCCCCCTGTGTTGGTCAGAATCTGCTGGTATCAGCCTTTTAAATACCGACGTCCGTTGAATGGGGACGACCAACTTGTCAAAAGCAGACTTCCGAGCAGAGGAAGCAACCTTGGTGATCTCGCCTGAAACTGGAATAGGGATATCTATCCGCTTCGGGATAACTTCTTCCGGTATTGCTGGCTTTTTCATGGGCCCGTTGGAGCTCTGACCCAGCCTGTTAGAAACCGAAGCAGTGAAGTTGGGCGACCCGTTGAGAGGGACCGCGGCAATGGTAAGTTGATCAAAGACTGACTTCTTTGGGGCTTCTTGCAACGTCATTGGGGCATTGAAGCTCATCGGTGGGAGCATGGTCCCGAAGAATAGTCCAGTGATGGCTTGAGTTACCTGCTCCACTGGTATCTTGAAAAGAGAGGCCGCTTGGGGCCCGTAAGTCACTCCTCCAGCAGAGACCGAGCGAGAGTTGCAATTGCAAGCAGTGCAGTTTAAAGCCATTGATCTTCTGTTTTCTGCACGGAGCAAGACACCAAATCTTAGTACCTCGAATCCACAGGCAACCACAGCAAACCGCGATTCGTTCGCGAACACGACACACGAAGTGTGGAGTGGAAAGAGGAAAAGGTCCCACCGGGCGTGCCAGAATATGTTCCCCGAATGGAGGCGCACAAGACTGCGAAGTCCTGATGCTGAGATTCGGGGCATATGCTATATGGTTTTATCCGTCTACCTCTCCGAAGATGCCAAGTTGATTTATGGCACCGTGTATCGGAGGTTTAGACGGATGCGGCCGATGTAGCAGACTTCGTCAGATTCCCCCTCGTTGAGGGGGTTTTGATTGTGGGGATGCTCTTCACTGCAGGCGCAAGCCCCTGCAGTTAATTACGCTACCGCATCGCGGTAACAAATTTCTCCTTCTCCAAATGGTCATTTCGTGTCGTGGGTGTTTGTTTTGTTTGTGGTTGCCCGTGGATTGTATACGGAGACTATTTATTTCGTCGCTCGTAGGACGTGGATTAGTCCAAATCCGTACTTTCTTAGATTTGGGTTTTGGGTTTTGGTTTAAGGATACGTTAGCCATATTTGAGGCTAAAATCAACTTAAACGTTTGTTAAGGATACGTTAGTCTAATTTCCAGACTAAGATCTATTTAACGGGATCGTCTAGATCTATTTCCAGTTTAGGGACATGGTGGTCCATTGTATGCATGGCCATTGGGACCCGTCACCTCTCTGACGTCGTTGAAGGATTACAACGATAGGTGTCAGAGGAGTTCGGAGATGTACCCTTAAACCAAAGTTGATTGGGGATCTTATAGTCCAATTTGGGACTAAAGTTTGTTTGAATGTTTAAGGATACGTTAGCCATATTTGAGGCTAAGATCAACTTAAACGGGATCGTTTAGATCCGACAAAAGAGCATTTGGGAGCTCTATTGTTCCAGTTTAGGGACGTAGTGGTCCATAGGTAGTTTAAGGACATTGCGGTCCATTACCAGTTTAGGGACGTGGTAGTCCATATTCCAGTTTAGGGACATGGTGGTCCAGAGGAGTTTAAGGACGTCGCGGTCCATATTCCAGTTTAGGGACATGGTGGTCCATGTTTAGTTTAAGGATGCTTAAGTCCGTGGGTTTAAGGACCCCACAGTCCGTGTTGATGTGTGGTTGTCGGGACCCGTCACCTCTCTGACATCGTTGAAGGATTACAACGATAGGAGTCAAAGGAGTTCGGAGATGTACCCTCGAACCGAATGTAAATTGATTTAAGAGAGCAGCTGTGCTCGTTCAATTTAATTTAAGGACTTACGGCCATGATTAGGCTAAGTCCAGTTGGGAACATTCAATGTTTTTATTTATTTTTGGCCTATTAGGCCTATGCTAGGGCTTTGCCCAATTTTAATAATGCAGTGCGTTTTTATTTTGTTTGGGCTCTGCCCTTTTATAAATGATGCAGAGCATCTGCTTTGTTTGGGCTCTGCCCTTTTAATGCATTGCATTTTATTTGGCCTGTTAAGCCTTTTTAATTGGGCTTGGCCCTTCAGTAAATAATGTAATGCATTTGTCAGGCACTCTGCGCCACTCATTGAGCGCAAGCGCATGTGGAGGTGACACGTGTCACGCTCTGGTGAGCGCAAGCGCAACAGTGCAGTTTGCTGCGCTGTTGCGCTGTTGACACGTGGCGTGCTATGGTGAATTGCGCCAATTTCAGAGAGCAAGGCTCTTTCTTAAAAGCGCATAGCGCAAGTGATTCAGATGCTGACACGTGGCGCTCTCTGGTGGCTTGCGCCAACCCAGGAGCGCAACAGTGCAGTTTTTGCAAGTGCAAGGCACTATTTCAATAATCTTGAGAATCTTTAATATTCCAGAACCAATGGTTCATAAAAAAATGCAAAGCACTGTTTGATTTATTGATCCAATTTAGATCAAAGAAAACAAGTTTTTTCTTGTTTTTCTTGTTTTCAGAGAACCAGTGGTTCATAAAAGAGTGCAAAGCACTTATTATTATATGAAGATCATTGATCTTGTTCTTAGATCAATAATCTATTAAAAGAAATTCTTCTATTTTATGAAGGTTTTTACCTTTTTCTTGAAATTTCTTCAGAGTTTTCTCTGTTTTGAGGTTCTCAATCTCTCACAATGTTGATCCTCTTTTGAATTGGGGTCTAGGGGTCTTTATATAGTGCCCATAAATTTGTTAAATTTGTTAAAGAGGTTTTTCTCTGAGTTATTTGGGGAATTTTCTCCACCGTTGGATCTTTGATCCAAGGGCTTCTGTTTTACAGAAGACAATCTTCTTGTTTTAATAAGAACAGAAAAATCTTACTAGAATTTAATTCTATTTGGCGCAAACGCCCCAGCGCGTGACACGTGTCAAGCAGCGCAGAGCGCAGCGCAACTGCGCTGACACATGTCGCTTGCGCATCTGCGCTGACACGTGTCGCGCAGCGCAACTGCGTTTGCGCTGACACATGTCGCGCAGCGCACGGCGCAGCGCATCTGCGCTTGCGCATCTACGCTGACACGTGTCGCGCAGCGCAACTGCGTTTGCGCTGACACGTGTCGCGCAGCGCAGCGCTTGCGCAACTGAAGCGTTGCTTCCTTTAATTTTGTTTTAAATAGAGCCTTGCTCTGATTGGGCGCGCTGCCTTGAGCGCTGCGCTGACGTATCAGCTTTTGACACATGGCGCGTTGCGCATAGCGCAAAGAATTTGAAGCGTTGCTTTGAATTTTGAATTTTGAAATTCAAACAGAGTTTTGCTCTGATTGGGGGAAACATCTGCCATGCAGATCTAAAATTTAAGAGAAGACCTAAGTTCAGAGAATTATATTCTCTCACAGGGTATATAGGAATTTAATTCCTTCAATAAAATTAGGGTTTAACCCTATAAAAGAATTTAATTCTTAAACAAGGGTCTTTTCATGCACGTAAAAAGATCAAGTACCCAACCTGATCACGTGGCAACACGTGACCCTCCCCCTCAATGATCAAAAAAGAATGAATGAGATGGGGTCACGTGCTCCCACGTGACCCTTGGATAAATCCCTCAAAATAAAGAGAACAGAGCCAAGTCAGAACAAGCTTTGGGGCGCCACCCCCTAACAATTACTTTAATATCCAAATCATGGGTACCCATCATGTGCCCGCACGTGATGGTCATAAAGGCCAAGTGTTAACACTTATTTGAATATTCTGAGAATAAAATAAAGGAAGTTTGGGCCCAACATTCAAGCGTCTCACGTGCTCCCACGTGAGCGCTCCTTTTTAGTGTTTAACACTATTTCGTGCGCTGCATCCTTAGTGTTTAACACTATTTTAAGCGTGTCACGTGGGAGCACGTGATAGAAGAGTATACTCTATTGTTTGATACTATATTCAAGTCAATCTTAGCCTAAACTAGCTAAGTCTTCCAAAGGCAAGATCTCCTGAAACTGAACTCCAACCATACTCTTGACATTCAAAATAATTCCCAGAACTCTTTCAATTAACTTTGGTTCAAATGTACATCTCTTCACACCTCTGATAAATGTCGTTGTAATTCTTCAACGTCTTCAGAGAGGTGATGGGTCCCAATGGTCAATAATTATCTAGTGCATTTCTAAACCCATGTTTGCATCTGAACAATGGACCGTAATGTCCCTAAACTAAACAAGAGGGTCCAAATGCTCTTTTGTTGGATCTAAATAATCCTGTTAAGTAGATCTTAGTCTAAAATTAGACTAACGTATCCTTAACAAACATTTAAGTTGATCCTAATCTCAAACGAGATTAACGATCCTTAAATCAATCCAATTACAGATCTCCCAACCAAAATTGGTTCAAGGGTACATCTCTTCACTCCTCTGATATTTGTCGTTGTAATTCTTCAACGTCTTCAGAGAGGTAACGGGTCCCGACAACTAAACACTTTACGGACTGTGGGGTCCTTAAACCCATGGACTATGATGTCCTTAAACTTATAGAGCCCAAATGCTCTTTTGTTGGATCTAAATGATCCTGTTAAGTAGATTTTAGTCTAAAATTAGACTAACGTATCCTTAACAAACCGTTAAGTTGATCTTAGTCTAAAATTAGACTAACGTATTCTTAACAAACGTTTAAGTTGATCTTAGTCTCAAATGAGACTAACGCATCCTTAAACCCAACCCAAACCCAAATCTAAAAAAATACGGATTTGGACTAATCCACGCCCTACGGGCGACAACACAAATTAGTCTCCGTATACAATCCACGGGCAACCAAAAACAAAACAAACATCCACGACACGAAATGACCATTTGGAGAAGGAGAAATTTGTTACCGCGATGCGGTAGCGTAATTAACTGCAGGGGCTTGCGCCTGCAATGAAGAGCATCCCCACAATCAAAACCCCCTCAACGAGGGGGAATCTGATGAAGTCTGCTATATCGGCCACATCCGTTTAAACCTTCGATACACGGTGTCATAAATTGCATCTTCGGAGAGGTAGACGGATAGCACCAAATAGCATCTGCCCTCGAAATTCAGGCCGGACGTCCCAACGTCCCGGTCGCGTCTTTCGACTGAGAACACCCATCTCGAACACAAAACCTGGGGGAAAAGGGAAAATCAATAATGAAACCTGACTTATAACTCAACAGTTCGATACTTTTCAGATACCGATCAGTCGATACAGGCTTTGACCGGCCTCGGAATGATGCTGCTGACATCATTCGTCTGTACATGATACATGTTTTACTGCTTAGCGGCACGTCTCGGATTCAGCTCCGAGATTCTTGACCGTGGTCCCGGGCACGCACAAGATACTATTGAGTTATATCGACGATTCTATTTAATTGATTTCAAAAACTTATAAAATACATAACTTAGAAACACAGACTTTAGGATACACAACACATGCCTTTATCTCACTATTTTACACATGTGTTATTTATTTATACTCATGTTTAACCATGGCATTCTATTCTGGTTATTACTATTATTTTGATATTATGACGCACTGATATTTGGGTTTTGCATAGTCCAAGTACTTGACATAGCATGTGAGTATTCGACAGGATCGCCGATCAGTGAGGACCACTTCATTGATATAGCTCTTATGCGGGTTAGTTATTTCTTAGATCTTTATTGCTTCCGCTACCTTTTCTAGTTATTGTTCTTGTGGCTATTGGACATGTGATAGATATGTTCAGTTACTGATTCTTGATATCTGATTGACAGCTGTAATGCGACTGTGGAGGGATTATTTCTAGTCATAGGTAGCATGGTTGGCTCTGTCGCGTGCCGTATTTACGTATTTTGGAAAGCGGGACGTGACATGCACTCATGTCATCTTAGAACTGCTATCTTACAATATTTATAATACCATCTAGCATGTTTCCGGTGAGTCCGTCCAGTGTAACTCATAACCTAATGAGCATTTGTATACTATCTTAGGTGGCTAATTGACACCAATGTCCTATGAGACCGGCCACCACCTCTCGTCGGGGTCTCGAAAAGCATGCACCAGTCTACTCCGGAGTACTGATGCCCGGTCTTGATACTCCCTCGACTAGAGACATTTAAGGATGTGCTTGTAGACCACCCAGCTCCCACGTATATGATCGCTATCATAATACTGGCAGTCAAGCAAGAATCCTATGGGCTCTATCAATATATAATAGTGATCTGTAATACCACATAATGCATGTACATGATGATAGAGACAAACCAGATAGCATACTATTATCTTGAGTAAGACCGTTCTACCCGTATAGGTTCTCCCTCAATTATCATAATCGCCTGCCTGCGATCACAATAATTGCTTTGAGGGCACTATAGCCAACACTTGTTGGCCGTCCGGGCACCCCCCTTGAACGAGTCTTTTTACATCTTCATGGCATCAAAGAGCTCGTTGACTTCGCCAATCTGGGCCCGGTTGGACCCGGTCAGGGCCCGGTGGGATTCCTTCAGCCTTGTGGCCTTCACACCCTCCGAGACTAGCCACGACTCAAGTGAGGCGGCATTATTCTCGGCCTCCTTCAGTTTGACAAAGAGATCTTTCTCACGCGAAATGGTATCCCTAGCCTTTTTGATTGCCGGGGAAACTTCCTCGACCTCCATGGTGGCTGAGAGGGCACAGTGTTGAAGGACCTGCAGAAAAAAAAAAGCAAACAACATTCGTCAGGGGCTGAACATGAGAAAAATTATTTGGAAATTTGCGGAAAAACCACCAACCTGGACGGCCTCCTGAGCTATCGTCGCGACCTGGGCCTTCATGGTGCCCCGAGATATCTTGGCCCCCGCCGCTTTCTTTATACTCACTAGCAAGTTGTCAGCCACGGATAGCCCCAACGGCACCTCGAGGCAGAAGTCACCCTTCTGCACGTGCATCCCGGACGGAGGCGGCCGGAAAACTATCTTCTTGAGCCTCTTGGCCGGAGACTCGGCAGCGTCTCCGGCTTCACCCGGGGAACCTGTTCCCGGGCTTGTTTCTGCCTTCCGCTCCTGCGCTCCTTAGGGACAGGCGGAGCGGCGACGGCCTTTGCTGAGGGACCCTGACGGGGCGCCGTGCCCGACGCGGGATTGGAAGAGCCGCCGCTGCCTCCCTTCCTTCCCTGTACCTTGGCGGCCAAGGGGACCATGATCTTTTACTGTTCAATGGGCTATGCGGTAGGAAATTGTCACGCCCCGCTTCCCAGTGTACGGCGAAGGGGACGCGACGAGGTCCGCTGCGTATATACTTAGAAGTACATACGCTAAGCGTATCTAAGCAATATAAAATAAATACACAAGAGACAAGAAATAAAAAAAACAGCAACTTTTATTTATTAACATTCTTTGTACAATGCATGAAAGGAAATACAACTGAAATAAAAAGATGCCTAAACAATGGCATAACAGGAAATGAAAAGTACAAAAAGGAAAAGTGTACAATGAAACTACAGTGCAGGGTCTTCAGTAAACTGCTCCAAGTCTTCTTGTGATGGCTCAACCTCTGCCGGGTCCAAATCACCTGACGACATTCAAAGAAGAGAAACAGAATGTCGTCAGCGAACGGGTCACTCGGTAAGTCCCAAAGGTAAGAGGAAAGTAGGAAACGACAGAATAAGAAGATACATTTTAAAGTGTAAACTATTGTTTTAATATTATGTCAACGCTGTTGATTGTAGCTTGGTACAGAAGGATGCCAGTGTATATAAGAGGAGTCTCTATATACCAAAGACTAAGGGCACGTATAGTACAAGGAACCGTTTATGCGACGGTACAACAACAGCTAGATTCATGTTAGGTGTGTTAAATCTGACCATCTCGTGCCACTTTTAACACCTTCCGTACCAATCTACCCCTTAAACCTCGCGATGTCTTGTTTGTATTGTTATCTTGTAAATTGTATTGATTGTATGAGTGATTGACTGACTGACCGAAACCATGATATCAGGAAACGGTTATAACCGTAGAGTCATGTAAATGGAATATTGAGAATCATGTAAAAGGAATATATATATCCATGGTTCGGTTCAGTCAAGTTGTATAAATTGATATTTGGATTCATGGATTCATGTGTTCATATTGACTTGGAATTTTGTAGTTTGTAGATTGACTTGAATCATATTCAAGTCAGATTAATCAGACTCAAACCCGAGTCAGACAATCAGAAATGTGAATCGAAGTCTTATAATTTCTAGGGTCCTTAAGGTAATTTATAAAACCTGAGGGGATTTTATGTAAAAATACATTTATATACTTTTCAAAATACACCTTAAGTATTTATTATTCGTCTTTAGGGTTGTAATGATGGTGGATTTTATGTGGTGACATTTCTAGTGAGAATATCCTAGTTTTAGGTATTTATCTGTAATATTGTTTATTTGAAGTTCATGGTATTTTAGTGTAAAATTAAGTATTGTGATTTTTAGGAATAGGTGGAAAAATTTTATTATAATAAAATAGGTATTTAAATGATAAATATACATATGTTTATACAAAAATAACTTTAATCAATATTTTATATTCCAAAAATCTTATTTTCTTAAGATATCGTATTTTAAACCTTTCGGGACCGAATGCTCCTTGCGGAGGTCTGAATCTCGCACTACTAGCCCGAGGGTGCACGATAAACCGTATTATCCCTAACGGGTTCCCCAAAGATGGGTTGTAGCGGCGCTTTGCAAAGATTGTAAAATACTAATCCTTTAGAAAACGGTTTTATAAAGTAAAAGGTATTTATAAAAAAGTATAGTTTTCCATATTTTAGATTCTAGGGTTTCCTAAGCCAACTAGTTTATTTCTAAAAGGTCTAAACGACAAGTCGTTAGAAGCCTCAAATCGCCTCTTCACCGTCAATTGCGGCCAGGTAAGTGTCAGGTAAGTGGGAGGCTCTCCACTACAAGTAGTGGACCTAATTAAGTAACCACTTGCCTTAGACACACTTGCCTAGACACCACAAAGTCAGGTTTAGATAAACGATCGATATCCACAACTTATCGTATTTTTCCTATTAAAGATATTGCTTAAACAAATGTATCAAACCTAACTTTTATAAAAGGTTTTATTAAGGAAATGGTATTTTAATGTAAAATCTTGTGTTATCGTATTAGGAGTTTTCAAGATAGCGTATTATGGTTGCATATGTGTGTGTGAGGAGGTAGGTCATTACCTCGTGATCTATTTTAAGGTATAGCAATGTTAAAGGGTTAAATGTGAACTTGAAACATGATGGTATTAAGGTGAAAAAAATACGGTAAATTAAAAAGGTTATCATTTCATGTTTGAAAACTTATTCAAATTGATTTTTACAAGTTTAATAATCATGATAAAGATGTTTAGACATGATTGAATTGATTAGAAGTGAAAAAAAATAAACCTTATGGTATTAAAGTGAAAAAAGAATACGATATTGCAAAAGCTATCATTTCATGTGAGAAACTTTGTCCAAATTAGTTGTTATGTGATTAATGGTCAACATGAATAAGTTTAAGCATTATGGAATTGGTGATAAGTGAGATTTTATAGAAAACCGAATCGGAAATCGGTTTGTACCGATTTCCGTCGGGTTTCGTAATTTCGTATTTTTAAGAAGTAGAAAGAAGGAAAGAATGGAACTTACGGGTTTCGATCTATACTAAAGAGTATAGGGGAACTAGATGAATGGCCGAGACGTTGTTTCGTCGCCGGTTGTTTCAAAAAAACGTCGCCGGAATTCCGTCAGCGCTTCGCCGTGAACTTGATTTCAAAATACACCCTTCTTGTAAAAATTTCGAAAGAGTAAACCTAGTGTTTTGGAATGAGAGGGTAGAGGGTAGGGGGGTCTATTTATAGGGTAGGCTAGGGTAGGGTAGGTAAAAGGTTTTTATTTTTAAAAAAATTGTAAAAATATTAAAGAAAAACATTAAAATTTATAGTAAATAGGGTGTATTTAAAATTCGGGAACCGATCCATTAATTTGGAATAAACAGGGGAGTTGAGAAGATAAAAATACGCAACTTTCGTTTTGGGGACTCGGCCGTCCGGCCGAGTCCGGCCGGCGGCGCCGGCCGACTCGGCCGATCCCGGCCGAGTCCGGTGGTCGTCGGGTGTGGGTTATCCTGACGTAGCTTCTGGTATATTTACTTTTTAGGGTCAGTTCAACTTTTGGGAGTTATGGCATGTGGACTGTTGGGCTTCCAAGAATTTAAAAGAAAAATAATCTAAAAATAATGTGGGGTATGGGATTTGAACTCTGGTGGCTTGGTTCAGCAGTGCAAGGTATTACCAATGAGCTACAAGCTCCCTCCTGTAATTATTGTGGGAAAATAAATATTTAAAGTGATAACAGCAACATTAAATACTCCAAGTATACTTCAAATTTAAATCAAATTTATGTATACAAAAATTGGAGTTACAGAAATTAAAAGGGTCAGCGACAGAAGCAGCAAAATATACCGGGTATAAATTGATCGGCTAAGGCCTAACTTACCTATGAAACTCGCGGAGCTGAGTCCCGCCCAGCTCAGGGCCTACTCGGAAAGCAAGGTATCGGCATGCTGGATCGGCTCCCACCGAAACATGACCCCCGCTTCTAGGGCGTTTGACTGCTTGGCCTTCGGGCAATCTGCCCTATGCTGCTTGGTGGACACCGGCCACTCCTCTCCCTTCGGAGGATCGACAATAACGAACTTCTCCTTCCACTCATGGATGGAAGAAGGGACAACTACTGCCCTCGACCCAGTCGTCCTACCCTTATGCTTTTTAAAGGAGAAGTAAACTAAACTCAGCTCGTCCTTACGAGTACTCGGATGATTCTTATAGCAGAGAAAGGACAGAAGAAAACCTAGGCTAACGGGGACCTGATCAATTTTAAGCCGGACCAAGAATCCGAGGAGAATCTTCCACGAATTCGGTGCTAGCTGGCCCGAGACGAGTTAGAAACAATGAAGGACGGTATAAATCTTGGATGAAAATGGCAGATGCATCTCTGCTTGGAACGCTTCCAAGTACATGGCAATCTCATTACCCTATACCCGGTCCGCCCGTTCACCCTCTCCAGCCAGACGGAGCGTGTAGCCATAGGGAATATGGAAACGAGCCCGGATGTCGGAAAGCTCATCCAACCTGTTCAGCATCGAGACAGTGTCACGAGTATTCTCGATACGCACCTTAGGGGCCTTCTTGGCCCCCCGACGATGGGGAACAAGGGAATCACCACCTCTTAGGGGTAAACCCGACTCGGAGGAGGAAGAACTTCGTCGGCTATCAGAAGTCGAGGAAGACGAAGATGGCCCACTAAACTCGGCTTCAGAGGTCGAAGCCTCATCATCTGACTTTACCTTAACTATATCTACTAGAGTATCAGAGGAAGACATTTGACCTGATTCAAGGGGAGAAGAGCTAAAGAAGGATTTAGAGGGGGATCCAACCTGAGAGCTGGAGCGCCGAAAAATCCACAGATGTTAGAAGCCACGCGAAGCAAAGGTGTTCCTTAAAGATAAGTCCCCCCTATTTATGCACCCAACAAAGGTCATCTAGCGGCCCAAATCCGCTCCCGCCAAAACGAAGTGTCGTGCCCGACGGTCCTAATAGCGCCACGTGGTAGCTAATCATTGGGCGCTTCCCCTCACGCGGATCCAATTGGCAGAAGCGACGTCCCACAATCCGCCACCCGATTGCAATTGTGTGGCACGAAATCGACGGAGGACAACATACGAAGCGACGTTTCCATTAAAGCGTCGCCCTCTTAGTGATTAGCTGAAGTCATCAGGGATATGCACGAAAATTAAGGCGCACGATAAAACGCCATGTGGACTCGAAGATCGAAGAGACATAACCGCCAGACACCATGTCGTTTCCGGACAATCCACTGCGAAGAATCATCAGCACCAAGCTGAATAGAGAAAACTGAGCAGACCACTCTCGACCTTATCCATAAATAGATCGGAACGAGAATGGGGGGCTAACGATGATACTCATAAGTGGAGATTTCCCGGATCACGGCACATAGCAGATGACGTGTTGTTCACATATGCCCACTAGATTTCTGTGGGCTATGGAGTTGGAATAGATATGATGCAATGGGGACATTCCTCGACGCATCGCCTCCGAGGTAGCACCCGACCATTTTGGAGCCTCCCCTGAGTACGTTCTTTCTTCGCCTAACCACCAACCAACAGCCTGTTTTCGTGCAATCATAGAGTTAAGCTTTCTCAGCTTCTTTACTCATCTCCGAGCTATCCCGCAGTTGAGATTCCTCAGCGCCCTTGTTTGGCCAGAAGCATGGAGCACGAGCGTCCTCATAACGGCTCCGTGTATTTCACCACGACAAGATTTCCGCCGCTCCACGTCTCGCATCCCCCGCTAGTGTATCTCGCCATTAATGAGCGTATCCCGCTATCAACGCTAACGTAACGCGGGATGTAATGGACAGTGAGAATTTCACATCGACTCGTTCCAATGTGACCCCTATATAAACCCCTCCTCCAGGCAAGTCAGGTAATTCGAATTGAATCCAATATGCCGCTTGTCTGCCCAATTATTCCACGGTGCTTACTTGATCGTCGGAGGGTCCTACGTTGGTTTCCCATCCGGGACTTCTTTTGCAGGTGCTTACTTGATCGTCGGAGGGTCCTACGTTGGTTTCCCATCCGGGACTTCTTTTGCAGGCAGCGACCGACAAACCTATTGAGATCCACACGTCTAATCTTCCACTACGAATCTCAACCGTTCAGTCTGCTGGCCACAAGATCGATAGAGGACAATATCTGAGAAATATTCTGACGTCCCTTAGGGTGCAAAAGATTAAAAAAAAAACCCTGATTGAAAAACAGTAAAACCCTCGCAATCTCAGCGGCAAAAGCCCTGTCTTTTCTCGTCTCCTCGCTCAGCGGCGATAAAAATCCCTCCTTTTTCCCTCCTTATTCGATTCCTGCAGCAATGGCGAAGGAAAAGAGGGAGAGAAAGATAATCGCATACACAGGCGCCGCAGCTCTCGTAGCCCTAGGCCTCAATCTCATCATCTCCGCCGTCAACGCACACAAGGACAAGATCAAGAGCAAGAAAGGTATTTTTTTTCAATTTAGGGCTTTAGGCTTTCGGAACTCGATTTGCATTTGCTTAATTCTGTTGGCGTTTCAGAGCTCACGGGGTCAAGCGTCCGCATCAATCTCTCCGCATCCGAGATCAAGAAGTTAGCCGACGAAATCGTCGCGAAATCGAAGACTGTGTATGATTCAATTGCTTCAGTGCCCATCGAGAAAGTAGGTGGTTTAATTGATTTCATTTGTTGCTTTGGTTGTTGTTTGATTGACCCTAGCGTTGCAAAAATTGGACTGTTTTTGAAGGTTACTTATGTGAATGTTATTGTGCCATTGGTGGAGCTCGAAGCATATCAGTTTCCATTAGTGCAGTCATGTTTGTTACCGAAGATGGTATCGACAGTAGAAGATGTGAGGAAAGCTAGTGCTGATGTGGAGAAGAAATTGGATTCTTTCTTTTTGATGTGCAGGTGCTGCCTTTTATCTAATTACGACTGTTTAGTTGTAAAACGAGCTTGGAGTAGGCATTTCTTCCATCAATTCAACAACTAAGGCAAATCCTATAACTAACTGCAACGATATTCATTGAAGAGTACCTTTAGCCTTTGTTGCTCCCTTAACACCTTTTTTTATTTCACACGTCTAACTGGCACACAGATCGGATAAAAGTTGACAATGCCAATATATTTCACTCAACTTACGGCTTCTAACATCTTATTGAACACACTCATTTCAACATTCTTATTTTGACTGCTCTCATTTTGTGGACGTGTTTTTTCTTACAATCTTGTATTCTGTGATCCATGAAGCAATTATCATCTTAAATCCGTCATATAGTAATTCCTTTTTGGGTAAGTCCACTTAATAATTATGTATTTTATGATATGTTGAGATGACCATTCTATTCTTTGAAGATTTCATAGTTAAAATCGATATTTCTCTAGTCGTCCATTTAATCATTTATGTTTGATGTGGTCCTGGATTGTTGGCCGTTAACAAGATATGTAATATCACAAATGAAGTCACTGAGATCAGTCTGCAAAGCTTCTAGATAAGCACCGCCTGTCCCCACATAGGTGCATTCTTTATCATCAGGTGTTATTAAATTGTGGATTATTTTTTTTTCTCAGTATCTGAATGCTGGCACATGTAATGATATGACTCAGATCGGAGAGGTAAATGTGACTGCCAATAGTTCTTTACACCACAAAGATGATGCAATGCAATTGCATGTGTTTGAGAGATCGTATGGAAACCAGTGTCCTTTATTTGCTAGACAAACAAAGAAAGGGGATAAAAACAGCAGATAAAATATTTAACCGTAATGCTGTATATATCCAACATTTGTTTTGTTTTTCTGAATGAACTTGTCTGTTCGAGCTAATTGGCGTCGCCTTACCTCATATTTATCATTGCATTATTAGTTTTTCGGTGTTTCATGCAAGGTGATCAGAAAGCGTGAAGATGTATATCGTGTCATCAAGGCATACGTTGAAAGAGGAGAGTGGCTAGGCCCCGAGACAAATCGTTATATACAGCACTTGGTATAGTAACCACAGCAGAACTACTACAGCCCTTCTATAACTAATCAACAAGCTAAAGTTTTTCTGATTGTTTTCTGTTGTTTTAAGAGCTTCAGGTATCCATTAAAATCACTTGAAATATCTTATCAAATCATTTTTTTGGCTTCCTGATTACTTTGTCGAACTGTAGTCTATTCTGAAAGAAATGTGAGAAATTTTACATATCTCATATAACTGTGAAAGAACTGTTCAAGTTTTTAGTAAAATAGATTGTCCTTTAAGGCAACTCTTAAGTAGAAAATTGTATAATGATTATCTTCCTTGTCTACTTCTGAAATTGCTCATGAAGACATTCTCTTTTAAGCATGATTTTTGTTAATGTAATAACGCATTGGCTTTTATGTTATTACTCAAAATCATCTGATATCTGGAATTAACATATTCCAAACATATTTGCGATTGAGACATGCTCCCACCTTAGGATCTGGTGTCCACCACGCAAACACTTTACAAGCTGACGTGAGATTATAAAAATGCCCCACATGGATTTTAGTGGTGGCTCTTGCAACCATTGGAATACTGCCCATCATGCTCCTCCCTTAGGATCTGGTGTCCATCATGCAAACACTTTACAAGCCGATGTGAGATTATAAAAATGCTCCACATAGATTGTAGCTGTGGCTCTTGCAACCATTGGACTACTGCCGAGTGCCAATCTTGCTTTCTCTTCGCAGATTCCACATCATATGTTAGATCAGGGCCTGACATCAATGTCAATACGACAGTCCTGATTCCCATCCCTTTGTCATGTAGTTTGGACTGTGAAATGTTTCCATGTACATCAGCATGTGAGATCCCTTGTTATGATGCAACAGTGAGGACCATAATCATTTGGATTTCTGAAGCGTTCTCTGCGTTGTTGGGCTGCAGGAAACAGAAAGGCCACATTTATGAGCATTTTTGAGTTGTGGTATGCATAGCAGTTGTTAACTTTACTGACTGATTGGTGATCCCCCCCCCCCCCTGCTTATTACACAGTTAACTAGAGACAATAAATATCTCTCATCTGGGTTCAAAACTGTCCCTGTGTTAACTTTATCTTGTATGTAGTGGTGGTATGACTAACATTGGTTGAGCTTGAAGTAATACTGCCTGTTTATGATGAAATAAATTATCTACTTCATAATTTCATTATCGCTTCTTATACAAACTCTGTTCAGAACTTTATGATGTCGCATACTTGTGTACGACTTGGATATATAGTTAATCCTTCTATTATATGATTCAGGACTTCATTCGCTTTTATGAAATTTTCTATTTTTGCTATTTTTTATATGAGAAATAAACAAGATACATACAAACACTATCTTGAGTTTTGTTCTTTGTCCAGTGACAGGCTAGAGATTTTGAACGAAATGGTGTTAACCTTACTTTGACCAAGAGGAAGGAATTGGAGAATTTGAGATCTCAAATTGACAAACTAAGTTCTCAATACATCCAAAATTTGAATGGGGACAACAGCTTTTTGCTGTTGAGTGAGCCAGAGTTAGCTGGAATGCCTCCAGAATTCATAAAGGTTTATTACCCAAGGCCTTGAATCATTTCATAATTGTAGCTTTAATGACTTGATTGATTTTTCCTTTCATTTTTACCAGTGGACATGTTTTGCTCCAAATCTTGAGATTGCTGTGTCTTTGTGCACTTCATGTTTATAGATGAAAAAAGTAACTTAAGGTCATATTGACCTTATGAACTGTTTAATGTGAAAAAATTATTAAGTGGCCACATTTAGGATTCTAAATTCATGAACAGAATGACAACACATACCTATTCTATTCATTAATTTCTGGCACAACTTTTGTAGTTTTGAATATTTGAAATAGTTTACTATACTTGCCTTTAAATTCCTTCACTTTTAGCCTATGGTTTGGTGTGTTGAACATTATTTGTGACTAAAATCTAATGACTGCAACCCTGTGTTATCATAAATCGCTAAACCATTAGCGGTTTGTGATTTGGAACGATCATTCCCAATCGCGAAACACTAGCGGTCCGGATCGGAAGAATTGTCGTTCCGCACTAAAAATGGGCATAAAGTCGGCTTTGTGATAATAGAGTTATGTTTTCCGTTATATATAAGTGGATCAAAGAAATTAAATTATTTGCGCGCGCGCCCACACACAAATATACAAACGATCCAAAAAACACTATATGTTCTAGAGCTACGTTTACTATTATATATAAGTATATCGTAGAAAACTATCCCTATCGTACCACGTACCATGACAAGGAGCATTCCACGTTCCCTTTTGTTCCACTTATCGGAACGTTCCGCGCTGCAGGTAACATAGCTGCAACCTAGGATGCGGTAAATCATACATGACAAGCAATTAATTTTATATTTAACTAGGTTTTCATTTCAGAGACTTATGGAGTTGTGCATGTGTATGTGTGAATTGCATGCTTGCTTTCTACTTCCGGGTTGCTATAGTCATCCATCTGGTACTTACTGTTTATTCTCAACCGGATTGCTTTTATAGTGTTCAGTTAACAGATTTTTCACTTTCCACCATGATCAATTGCTTTATTTACATGCTTGGTATTTATCAACCCTTATGGGTTAACCACTCTTCATTTTAATTTAAATGTTCTCTTATTTTTCAGAGCTTGGAAAAAACTGAAAGTACAAAATTGAAGGTCTTCCTGAGAAGCTGTCATGTTTCCCCAATACTTGAGCACTGCAAAGTATAGTTTCTTGCTTCCCATCACCGACTCATCTTCACCATGTTAATATTTCATATTTTACATTCCATTCCATTATATGTGCAATATTTGAATTTGTTGTGCAAAATATATAATCTAGCTATATTTGTGGATACTGGGACAACTAATATTAACAAGTTGGTCTTTGATAATATTTTATTGTCATAAACTTATATCTATAAAGCGCCACTCTTACTCTCTAATAGAATTTCCTTCTGTCCAATGGTCCTAGATATGTGATGAGCCCAGCAACATAAGAATATTCTCTTCGCTTTGAACCTTTTTAATGCCAAGCATTTATATCTGATGTGTTGCATGCTTTTGATACGCCCATTTTCAAGTTGCATCCATCTTCAGTGCTATTTGATTTATGCAGAACATTGTATAAAAGGCCAGAAGGTTCTCTTCGAGCAGCTTGGCATAGTGATAATTAACTTATACTAGTTCATTACACACATCTTTTCCATCATTTGTATATCGGTCCCTGCTTTTCATATTTATTACCTTTTCTCTGTGAGTCAAGGGACTGAATTTGTGTGCAATGAGTTTGTTGGTGTACATCAAGTACTGTAGCCATCACATACCATCTACTGCCTCAACAATCATAGTTCTAATGCACAAAGTGCTAAATTTGCTTTAAACGAACTGTATCAAGCATGTAGACCCTTATAAATATGTTCGTACTAATAGTTCCATTGCATCCAAATATGTAAGATCTTTGTGTAAGCATGGATTCGGATACAAACACGGATACGGATTTGAGACACGGTACGAGTCGGTTCACTGAATCATAATTTTCGAGGATTTTAGGATATCTCTGTGGGATACACTATCTTTTTATTTGTTTAAATTCACACAAAAAAAAGTTATGACAAAATAGATTAAGAATACCAAAAAAACTCGCAAATTTAAGAGTGCAGCCAACAATAGTTTCTATGGCTATCTATTCATGTTAATTGTTATATACATTTAGAATACAACATAAATTTTAGGATGTTTCTGAGAGAGTCCCCAAGTATTTTTGATGTATCTGATAGGGTATGGTTCCAATACGAATCTGACATGGATTCGTGACCTTGATGCGAATCTGTTCAACATAGTCGGCGTGCATGTGACAGAAATCTATTATCCTCATCGAAATAATCGATGGAAATCTATTATCCTCATCAAAATAATCGACAGTAATCTATTATCCTCATCAAAATAATTGAGAATCATAAAGAAATGCCTTATCTTAAGAAGGCAGTATGATCATTTATGTAGAATAGGTTTTTCGATATGCAAGGATAAGTAAATATAGCAGGGAAATATGTTTTTTTATTAACTAACAAGAAGCTATTGAAATTCAAAGATCTTTGGTGAGCCAGGATAATGCATGTAGATGCAAGACAGGCCTGTATGTATCCCACATGTTGAGGTGGATACTGGTACATGTCAGGCGGGGGTCTGCATGGTGTTGATTTAGAAAAAGGGAAAAGATACTTTCAGGCCAAGCTAAGTTTAAGATACATGAGTGACATGCCCTATATGCATCCTGGACATGTTTTGCATGTCTTTTTTGGTTGGCTTGGGTGTTACGTAGGTTTTTCATGTGTTTCAATTCTTCGTCTGGCCAAGGAAACGTGTTCACTCATTAGAAGTTTTAGTATTTTTGAATCTAGAAATTCATTTTCTATGGAGGTTATTGAGGATCATACTGTCTATCTATTGAAATTGTGTATATTGATTTTTCATAGTTGTTTGTACTCAGGTTAAATCAATGATTTTGACTAATCTTGATAACTCGATCAATTCAATAGATTTGGATGGAATCAGACACCCAATTTTTTCTTGGTACTTTCAATTGGAACACGTTTATCATGTATTCAAAAGTAATAAATTGGACTAGTACTTATGAAATTAGGGCTTCTAAGAATTTTATTTTGTTTTAATTCTTGTCTGGTACTCACGAGGGCCTTTAGTGTTTACTTTGGAATTGATAAAAGCATTTTCCACCAAAGGTTTCACACATTATTAAATGTAACGTCCCAATTCCCGGATACGGAAATATGGACCGAAACCGTCAGTGCTCCTAAATAAGGGGAAATCGTCTTGCCATAGTCGCATCTAAGTCTTTAGCTAAACTTACGATAATATCCAAGATATAATACTAATATTACGCTGGAAGAATAACGAGTAATATAAAAAATGGAATCACAAGGTAATGATAATGATAGATCCAATAAATTGTCCATGGAAGATAAAAGATCCGAATAAATGAAATACATGATACAAAATAAAGATACATCACTCCTAACGTCTCGTGAGGGTGTTTATTCTAATAGCAACTGAAATAAAATAGAAATAAACCTACAAATACTACCGCTCTTCGACAAACTCCTGATAGTCACTCTGATCCTGCTCTGTCTGTGAATCAGTCTCTAAATCTGACATGGCAAGTTTCAGTGATGTCAGAACATCCCAACAAGTACTTAATCATAATAGTATGTATGTGTGTGATAACATGAATGCGTGAGTGTAGTGAAGCCTGCGTGCACATGTAAATATAGATATGACAGTAATATGAAGCAAACATGTAAACATGTCAAGTCGGTCAAATCATATCCTAGTTGGTCACTAAAAGGGTAATCTATTCAATCGTGAGTTCGAGTGTGTACGTCAACCTTTGTATGAGTATTCCCAACCCTAAGGGTAGAGTCCCAGGGGCAAGGAAACATGAGCCCAACTGTGGAATGTACAAGTGATCGTATAAAATACACTATCGGCAATAATAACATGACCGTTTTAAAGCCCGGTACCAGCTAATGAATATGTGACCGATATAGCCCGATACGAGCTTCAATGACCGATATAGCCTATATAGCCTGGTACGAGCTCCAATGACCGATATAGCCCAGTACGAGTTGCCGACAATGGGACTCCTGAGATCCCGCTGAATGAACTCACACTCAAACTATCCCAACACACTGCGTATCTAGAACTAACATGACGATAAACTCAAACATAATATAGAATGCTGACTGGACAGAAAAATCCAGACAAGTCACGATGATAGTACGGTATGGTAAACATGTAAACATGAGTAATTGTTTCATGGCATGAAAGTTCAGCATTCTAATTGGCGATCTCGTTTTAATGTAAGGAAACAATAATCATGAATAGGAATGCCATGTCAAGAAAGTGATGTTAACAGTCTCAAGTAGTATGTCAAGTACAGTCGCTATAGTATGATAGCGTTAATAATGTAAATAAGAATCTACATGAATATGCAAACATCTGGTTTATTATTGTATCAAATATAATCTAAAACATGGTTTAAAGGGTTAATTTGATTAATGGATGCTCTAGGACTTAGTTACCATCATGTATACATGACTCATATGATTTCATATTATTAAGTTATCATACGTACTGATAAATGACTAATTAACTGAAGATCTAATGTTGATATCATGTTGCTATCTATTGTTCATATTAATTCATGATTAAATATAATATTTTTAAATATTCACACTAAAATGTAATATATATATATATATATATCTAACAATTACTATATTAAATATACGTGAATGTATCAAACTAATGCTGATTTAACACTAATGTATCAGTTCTTTACTATAGTTCTACAACAAACTAAATACTTTTCGACATATAAATTTAATACATCCTTTTTTATAACTTCACACTATTAATAAACTTACTGCTTGTGTAATAACATAAATATGTATAACTCCATGGTCTATATAAACATGATTGCATCTGCATATATACATCACTAATATTGTAAGATCATGTTTGTATACTATCTAATTAGTTAATAATTAAATATGTATTTATAAATATTATCTACATTGGTATATAAGCAAATATGATCTTAGTAACCAATATTATTCAAATATTATAGGTTAATAATGTATTGAGCGATTCGCTGATGTTGCATCGACCAAAAGAAAAGAGCAAGAGTACTTGCCTTGGAGACAGATAAAACATGACGACGGAAACGATGGAGACACAAACACAACATGTATCCCGATCTTGTAGCTAGGATTTCGGCTCGAACTTGAAGTTGGGCTCAACGATGGGATCTCGATGGGGTCTGGCCGGTTGCAGCCGAGAAACGAAGGAGGCGACGGTGATGGGAACCTGGGGTCGACGACTCTGGATGCGGCGGCAAGGTACTAGGGTTGCGGCTGTGAGGGTTCTTGGTGTGGGGTGTAGGCGACGACGAGGGCTGCAATGAAGTCGGGGGCTTGGAGAGGCGCAGCTCGAGTTAGGGTTGCAGAGGAGGCGCGGTGAGATGGTAGCTGCGATGATGGAGCACGGGGTTGTTGAAGAGATGGCTTTGGAGCTCGGTTAATTTAGGAGAAGAAAATATTATGAGGGGAGGGTTATATTGTATAATATATACATGGGGAAGAGAGATAGAGAGAGAGTCTGGGGGGAGAGATTAGCTTGGAGAGAGAGATTAAGGTTAGGTAAAATATAGATATATATTAATATTAGTTTAGGATTTATGTGTATATATCTGTTTTAAGGAGAGAATCGGTTGGATTGGAGAGAAAAATTGATTTGATGATTTGGAAAGAAAAAATATATATATATATATATAATGGGTTAAGTTCAAGGATATAATATATATGGAGAGAGAGAAGGTTGATTTATATGACAAGGAGAGAGATGAAGATAATAAATATATGTAAATTTGTTATAAGGTGGGAGAATAAAATATTGAGGAGAGGGAATTGATAGGAGATAGAGGATATAAACAGTTGTTATAAAGAGATATGAAAATATTAGAGAGAGCGAATTATATTTAAAGAGAGATCCAAATACCGTTAAAGAGATTAAATTATGTGGGAGTTTGTAAAGGATGTTTGCTGTGTGTGTATATATGATTAAAATAGGTATAGATTTGTTTGGGGAAATAAAATATATAGATTAGTTTAAAATATGATATGGTTATATAAATAAGTTGGGGTTAGTTTAAAAGAGATAAAATAATACTAGATTTAGCAAAATGATTTTTTAAATGTTAAATATCATAACTACTTAGACAACCATAATATATTTGGTTACAAAAAATAATATTTGAAAATATATTAGATGCAATTTAAAATAAGAGGTTAATAAGTTATCAAACAAATTTAAATACTAAATATCTTTTGTTAAAACAATTATACTATTATTATCTATTTATTACAAAACTAAAGTAGACAATAAAACAGTATACGCATATTAAAATATGATACTACTTTATTAGAAAACAGTTTCCAAATACTAATTATCATATAATTAAAATACTTAGAAAAACCATAATTATATGTTCTATCTTAACAAAAATATTATACTCCAATATAAAAATAATAATTTTATTTGAGAAAATTAAATTTAGACTATTATTATACTGTACTAAAGTTCTAGGATGTTAGAGGGTTGTAGTGTGATATTGGTTGGGCATTATGCTCTTACTTTCTATTTGAGTGTTACTTGAGCATTGACATTCAGCTCCTGCAGGTTGGAGCCACAAGGAAATTAATAGCTGTGGCTTACGGGCAAAGGTGCGGAAAAGAAAATTTAGTCATCTTGGATAATTTGGTAATCTCTTACTTTGATGGGTAGTCTTTTATAAACTTCTACTTTACACTTGATATTGATAGTAATATCCACAAGACCTGCTTGGATTTCTCTTCTATACCACGATCACGGTGATGGAAAAGTTTAACCTGGTATATTAGTTTTGTATTGTGAATGTATGGTGAACCGTGTATAACTGTATGACCAAGGATTGATTTATCTTGATTTCAGAAAAGAAAAAAAATGCGACTTTTTTTTATGCAGTTTCATGTCTTTGTTTAGTACACTCTTTATTTGTCTTGGTCAAATATGGTACGTTTTGATTTCTTGCACTACTAGTGTCCACTGATTGCCTGTTGGTTGCTTCTATATGTGCAATCATTAAATATAGTTCTTATTGCTCTTTTAAGGTCTTTTGTATAGCAAGTATAGTTATATGGACATTTGCTGATATGTGCTTGTATTTTAATCAGATCCAGTTGCGGCATAAATTTGCTCGATTGCTCGGTTATTCCAACTTTGCTGACTTCGTCATTGAACCTAGAATGGCAAAGACCTCTGCGAAGGTTTGTGACCTTTTACAATATTTTATTATCTTTCGTGCAGATGTTAAGTTTTTTTCTTATAAAAAAATAAAGATTGTATGTCATTTTAAACTCTCAAAGTTAGCTTTCAATTTTGGATTCAGTTTCTTTTAACGCATAGGGTACAGAATATCACGAGACATCCTATTACATTGAATGCTAAGCGGCATCCCATTTTAAATAGCATGCCACTTGCGCATGTAGAGGTTTTATTCTGGATATTGTGAGCAGAGAGAACTTCGAAAAGAAAAGGAGAAATCCTCTCTTTATCTTTCTATAACTGAACCTGTTATCTCCTCCTTCCTAGATACCTGAACCAAATTTCTCTTTCCTTATTTAGATATAATTCCACATGCCTGCTTCGCACACACAAAAATACCAGTAAGATTGGTGCTAGGCAATTAGATATTTGGATGTGAAATAAAAGGCACATATAAAGCCGGAGAGAATAGAACACATTCCCACAAGTAGGCGGCATATACCAATGTGGTCAATCAAAGTGACCTTTCTAAGGTTAGAGGACGATAAGTAGGAACAACAACAACAACAGCTGAGCATTTTATCCCAGTCATATAGGGTAGGCTCCATGAACCAACATGAGAATCACGCTGGGTCCAGCACATGAATCCTCCGCTTCCACTCACTCCTATCGAACAATATACTTTCATTGAGGCTGTTGGCAACCATATCTTTTCGTATCATCTCCATCCGTTTTTTCTTCAGTCATCCTTTCGTCCTTTTGACATTGCCAATATCGAGAGTATCCATTCGTCGAACCGATGCTTTCATAGGTCTGTGTCGACCAAACCATCTTAGCGAAGTTCGATACCATGTTCGATACTCACTTAGATGGACAACCAACCAGTCAACCTCGATTCCTTTAGCGAAGTCAATCAAACTCCACTCTCTTTTCCGACGGCTTTCACTGCTCTCTTTCCGTGACAGGGACATCCACGCTTGCCTATCGCTCTAATGCCTTTCGACTGGAAGCATCCTTGTCAGGCCATGTCAGGTCTTTCTTTCCATACTAGGGCACCATTCCCGATAGACTCTGCTGTGTCGTCTTTGGTTCGCTTCTAACAACTAATTGTTTTTGCTTTCTCGTCATAAGAATAAGAAGCTGATCGCCCGCTTGGCAAACAAAGGTCCCCATCGTTGCTGTCACTCGTCAACTGCACTGGTTTTGCATCCTACCCGATCAGATCGGCACAGAAATAATAGCTCAAGTAAGGTACTCCAATCATACCCATTTTCCTTAACGGGCAAGCTTCAAAGTAGCCCGGTCTTTCATCAGCTTATGAATCTTTGCCTGAACATATCGCCTTATAAGTTTGTGTGGGATAGTCTTTAATAAGGGTATAATATCATCACAAAAATCTTGGTTATGGGACGCAAGTCAACAAATTTGGTCTTTATAAAAAGATATAAAAGTAAAGATGAAGTATTAAAATGAAATAGAACAAGAAAAGAAAAGGATTCTGACTCTCACATGTCGATAGCTCACGAATCCTCAAGCAAGGCTACCACAAATTGATAGCTCATGCACTCAATCCCCTAGAAAGGTGGGTAGGATATGCCAATTTTTCATGAGAAACCCTAGTTGGAGGTTGGATTTTACAAACCTAATAGAGAGATTGGAGATGATCTCTCTCAATCTTGCTTCTCATGACATTGTTGTGCAACCTCTTGTTGCGCTCTCTCAAAATGTGACATACTACATTGGCTACCACCGCACGTAGGATAGACCCTTGGTTTGGTCTACTTTCGGGGCCATCGATGGCATGCACGATATCATGAAGGCTCCCACACGGAAGATCAACTCCACGTCTAAGGCCCTCAGTATCACCCGATGTCCATACTCACATTGGAAGAAGCGGTGTACATGGCTTTCATCATGAGATTGGCAAAGAGGGCATCGTCATCGGATCATAGCCCTCTAGATAAGATGACAGCTCTAGTCTTTAGTTTTCCTTGAATGGTAAGCAAAACTTGTTCTTTGGGATGGAGGTAGAATGCCATGCAAACTTGGCTGGGCCCATGGAACAAGAGTAGCTTGATGGGAGAGAGATGTTTTGGCGGATTTCGATGTGACCCGTCCATTGGGGCCGGGCTTCCAAGTGTAGGAATCATCTCCCATATCATGGTGAATCGGTATGGTACAAATGGACGATAAGTAGGAAGCGTTTCAATAATAGCCTTTTATATAATGACACTTTCCGAGTCACATCTGAAACCTTTGCGATCTCCATTAAGAATGGCTAATTGTTTCATTTACTAAAATTATAATCTGATTTTGGGGAAAAAATTGACATCTTATGTAACTAGATTTTTAATGCGTGAATTATATTCTATGCATACTAAGATAGCAGAATAACCTTCCTGTCTTACGGAAAAAAAAATCAAAAAATCAAACTTTCCTGTAAGCCAAAAGAGAATGAGCGGTGTGGAGGTCCATGGATCTCTCCTTTGAAATTCAGAACACGATAATAAGCAGACATGGCTTCTCAAGGTGAGTTGTTGTATCTGAAGGTATTTGTTCATTGAAAGAGGAGCATTCTTTGTAAAATTCAATGGTATTTAATTAGCAAAAGTGTTGAGATTGGTATAAGTTGTTAAAATTGTTGAAAAAACCCATGGGAATGAAGTTGGTATCCACTGCTTTGCTTGCATTTTAAACTGATGAATGAATATACAAAAGAAAATGAGTAACAATGAAGTGTGTACAAATAAAGTGAGGTTTAATAGTTCAAAACAGGAAACACATAGTGCCCTATTTATTTCCTTTACTGTTAAAGAACTTTTAGCATTTCATGTCATTGTATTTTCTAAATATTATGTTTGAAACCTTTTGGAAAGTGGGATTGCTGTTATTATGATTTGATTATTTGAAACGCCTCCTCTCATTTCCAAGACCTGCTTGTTTGAACGGGAAATGGATTTCATAATCTGTCATCATGTGATTGCTCAAACTCATACAGACCCTTGACATCTTTTCATTTATTAAATGTCCCACCTGGATGTCCCACTTCGTTAACCTCTATAATTTTAAGTTTTGTTCAATAGTCAGCTATATTCTGATAGGATTATGATGATTCGAGGCTACAGTTTAACAAATTTCCTTTGTGATCTTCAGGTCTTTGAATTTTTAGAGGAGGTATCTGCTAGTTTAAATGACCTGGCAACTAGAGAGCTCAGTGAGCTTAAAGCTTTAAAGGTGTGTCATGACTAATTATGCTGCTGCAGTTGCTGTATTTTCTTTAATATATGGACCCAAATCATTTAAGACCTTTCTGGTATCTCAGATAAAAGGGGAAGGAGATCCTCCTTTTGGAATGGAAGATTTGCTGTACTATATGAAGAGGGCTGAAGAAAATCACTTCAATTTGGACCTAGGAGAAGTGAAACAATACTTTCCTTTCAACTTAGTTCTGTCTGGAATTTTCAAAAATTTTCAAGATCTGTTTGGTAAATTATATTCCTGAACCTAACTCTGGCAACTCCTGCTGTAGGACAATAGGCATCCAAAATCTTTTTTGAAATTACATCTTATTATTTGTTTATAGTAAATTTAAGATTCTTTTTCCTAGTAATAATTCTTGATGCAGGTTTAAGATTTGAGGAAATTAACAATGCTGAGGTTTGGCATGAAACTGTTCGCCTTTATTCTGTTCTGGATTTCAGTTCAAGTGAGCTCCTAGGTTACTTGTACCTAGATATGTTTTCCAGGTTCTTCCATTCTCTTCTTAATATTAGTTTCCATTGCTTGGCTGAATTAATTGTTTAAATACTAAATATTTGAAATTTCTGCCCCAGAGATGGAAAGTATGCCCATAGTTCTGTCTTGCCACTTCAAAATGGATGCTTGTCTTCTGGTGGAATGCGTCAAGTACCTCCCCTGCCTTTATGGATACGGCTTGAATGACATGTCTTGATAATCTTTCTTGATGTCTAAATCATATAAACTTTATTCAGTTTTTCATTTCTATAGCCAAATATCATATCTGCAAAACTATGCTTTTAGTGTATACACATGTCGAATGAAAATTGGTCCCCCTCATGTTTTTTATCCATGAAGATCAAGATAGTTCAAGAAGATGGTGGATAGTTAAATTTTAAAGGAAACTTCTCGCAAGTTATATGAGCTCAACCTCCTATACATATATCCTTATTGAGAACCTCGGGTTATAGAGCCTCAAAATAAGGTTAGTATTTCAGCAATGCAGTTTAAGCTCATGCAGAGGAACATACTTCTTAATTCTCTAGTCTCCCATAAACAAAAATTTAAAATGACTAGATTTGCTGTGAGGAATCTATTCATCGTTGAAGAATAAATTATCCAAAGAACCAATTAGTCAATGACACATCTCCAATTATTGTTCTCATTTAGTCTTGTTGTGACTGTGCCTTTACTCTTCATGCGTACTGTACCGAGTGACTTCTGATATTGGATGTGCTCCTTTGGCTGTTGATATTTCTTTTATTCTGATTTGCTTTCTTTGGCAGCATCAGCAGGTACATTGTTAATTAATACATTTTGTAGATGTGTTGAACTATTAGTTATGAGTAAATTTATTAATGTTTTGGAAATTTGCTAGTATTTCTTATCATAATCATTTATGTCATGCATATATAATTGTGGCTAGCTACCCACCACAACCTTATCATGTCGCATTGAATGGATATGAATAAGTAAAATCTACCGAGATGTTATGTAGTATGCAACTTTAAGCTTTACCTGATCTTAAGTATTTCGTTGCCTAGAATTGGCAGTAGATCTTTATCTGGTTAACATATGAGTTATTAATATATTCTTTTGCCTCAGTCCAAATGTATAAATTAAGCATTTTTTACTTAAATTTTCTCAGCGATCGCCTCAATTTCGATGGTATTTCATGTGCCACAATATTTTTTTCTCGAAACCTTATGATGTGTGGCCAATCTGATCTATTCCTTTTTGTTTGTTCAGATTCCTGTTGCATTACTGTTAGCTCAATGTCCAAAACAAGTTGATGAAAGCCCAGTTTTACTGCGATTCTCTGACATTGTTAGTCTCTTTCACGAGTTTACTCATGTGGTATGAGATCTCTAACTTCAAACTGCTGTTTGCTTAAACTGCTTTATATATATGAGAATAATGGAGGAAAGAGGCCATTGGAGGGAATTTCCTCATATGGCTTCGAAAAAACACACCCTCCATCGTGTTTTCTGACGATCGGAATGCATCATCTTCATCGTTATCATATAAGATGTGGATACACCAAATTTCATGTGATTCTACAACTTTTAGTAATATAAAAATTTCTATTGTCGGTAAACCGTTAATTTTGAACCCACTAATTCAACGGTGAAAAAGTTGTAGAATCACATGAAATTAGGTGTACCCACATCTTAGATGATAACGATGAAGATGATGCATTCCGATCGTCGGAAAACACGATGGAGGGTGTGTTTTTTCGACGCCATAGGAGGAAATTCCCTCCTATGGCATCTTTCCTCCATTATTCTCTCTCTCTATATATATACATATTGCTCCAATAATCTGACGGTTCTAATTTAAATGCTTCAGAATAATTTTGAGTGTGGACCGGGTGTTCTTCACTTTTGATCTTAACTTTACACTCTCTCTCTCTGCTTCTTAGCTGCCTGCCTTGTGCCAATTTTCATTTTCCCCCTTGTCTGTCACAATAGTTTTGGCATACATGCACTACACCATTGATTTGCCTATTAATTGATTTCGCCTGCAAGATTAGCTGTCTACCTCCTAGGAGCCTTACTCATGATTTTGGAAACAACTCATAAAAGCTTGAAGTATGGTTGACAATCTGTCGAAAAAGGGGTCAATTTTATTAAGCTTTTAAGACCTTGTTGGGTTCTCCATAGCTGGCCCTTTTTTCATGGGGAGAAGGCGGGAAAAAGCTATGATGAAAACACTTATAGCTTAAATGTATATAAACGAGAAGGAGAAATTAGATTTTGTTACATGTCACGTCCCGCTTCCCAAAATACGGAATACGAGGGGTGACTAGGCCAGCTACGCTCCTACGGTCAGGGAATAATCCCGCCGTAGTCACACTTCGGCTTCTAGCATTACATGGTAGTCAGTAAACAGTACTAGAGTAAAGGAAAATCACAGTTCACAACTTTATTACATTGCAATAAAAGAGTTCGAAATACATTTATTTTGCAGAATATAAATTAACCAACGAAATACAAAGTGCTGAAAGCAAAAGAAATGGCGCTGATGATGCAGTCTAGACTTCCGCGATCTCGAATGGCAGGTCCTGCTCCTGGGCTGGATCCACTGCGTCTTCTGAGCATGCACACTCAGATTGTCAGGGCGACACACATAGCAATAAATATATATATGACGGGTACAATGCGATTAAACATGAAATGTGCAACAGAATGCAGAAAATGAGTATAATGAATATCATTACATATGAATAGTGTGTTATAAGTATCATGTCAGTAAACCAGACAATGTGTATGTCACTACTTATCAGTCATTAAGTCAATGAAATCAATTGGTGGAAGGGATGCTCGTGTTTAATAAGGGTCTCGTGCATGCTCGAGACTACGGTCCACTGTTGTTCGGGACACAACCCTGCAGCCGTGCCGCTAGGCCCACGACCTAATGTATGTATATATATATCATTAATAGCGAATGATCATCCTCTAAATCACTGTATCTCGCTAAATACGAGTTCAATTCCATATTGATTTCCCCATTCCTCAGGTTATAGTATGAATTCAGGTACTAGATATGTTGTGAACAAATACACATCGCTTTCATTTTCAATCATATTTCCACTTATTCGTGTCACTTTCGTATTTGCCACAATCCAATCACTAACTTATATATCGACAATGTAAAACAGTCGCTAGGTCTCAATATAAACAATCACTATACAGCAGGTATAAAGCAAGCACAAAATAGGCAAAAATGCACTGAATAGACATTCACTATATTATGACAGCCAACGCCATATAACTTGCACAATTTACTATAAAACACATATAAAATCAACCAAAACAATATAAAAGGCGTACGAAGTACACTTGATTATCTAGGCAATAAAATTAAGTTCATGTCAAACGGAACTCAGGTTAGGGACTTATCATCATTTTAAATTAGCGATCGATTGCTGAAATTCCAGTTTCAGAACTGGAAGTCGAACTTCGCGCGCAATTTGCTAAGGATTGTGTTCAGTTTCAGGTGTCGCCTCAGTTGAATGAAATCTAGTTCTATCTGTTAGGTTTCCAATGCATCAAACGGATTATCAATAACCTTCCTGTATTATGAGTTACACCCTGTTTAGTGTGACGGAGTAAGAAATGTTACAGCAGAAATTGCAGAACACATCGATACTCAAAAATACAAACTAAATATCAAACGACGGTGAAACTGCGCGGGACCAGATTCATGTGTTAGCGAACTAAATTATCTACGCGACCCTATGGGGCTCCGCGCATTTTCAGTTTAAAGCAGGGACGTGCAGGTATTCAAATTCAGGTATTCACGAGAAATGCTGTTCCGGACTGCAGTCCAGTGCCGCATTCGCAGCCAAATATCGTTACAGTAATCTATAAACGTCGAGAAATAAACTACGGATAGTTCTAGATTATCGAGTCGGCCTCGATATGAGCCGTAGCACTTCACATTCGAAACCGTATTGAATTTACAATGATTTTAACAAGATAACATGCGGTAAAATTCAGATTTAGTGTCGCCTTTAGGGGGCGATTTTACATGATTATAAACACGATGTTTTGCATCCAAATTTCTACACGATATTCTTAACAGTAAAGGAATCTAACTATTGCAAGTTCTGCCATATTAAGATATGTTTTGGTCTAGGATTTTGTGTCGAACACTTAACTAGTGTACGGTTATTAACGATGTAGATACGTATGCAGTAATATCATTACGATTAAAACCTATCGATCCATTTAAAATAATACCAGCATGTAAAGCAATTGATCGGATTTTCACTTGCTTTCTGTCGCTGATATAGAAACGACACCACTTGCAGATTTCGTCTCGACACATGAGATGATGCGATGCTGGACACGTCGCGTGGCGCGGGCCTAATGCGTGGAGATCCGGTACTGGGCACAGTGACGACGCGGGTGTGACACGGTAGTGGGCGTGGTCCTGTCTCGGTGCGTGGCGCGGGAGTGGCACGTCGCGACACGGTACCGAACGCGATGCTGGTACGGGAGTGGGCACGGTGCGTGCACACGGGGGTGGCACGGCGTGGCACGACGTGTGGCGCAGGGAGTGGGTACGGGGCGCGACACGTCTAGGTACGCTGTGGTGCAGCTGTGGCACAGTGGCAGTGCGGAGGCGGGCACAGGTGTTGTGGCAAAGACGGTGAGGGCAGCGGAGCTCCGGGGCGGTGTAGGTGGCGAAGCGGCAGTGTGCTTGGGCTTGGGTGCAGTGAGTCGCTGGGATCGTCGTAGTTGATGGAGGCAGCGAGCTCGAGAGAGTTGGTTGTCGTTGGAGGTGGGTCGTCGGTGAGGGTGCAGTGTGCGGCTGTGTCGACGGAATGAGGGGAGAGCTCGGTGGGTCGATGAAGACGGCGAGGTGGCAGTGGCTTGGGCTTGGGTGCAGTGGGTTTGGGGGTTCGGTGTTGTGGAGGAAAGGAGGGGCTCCGACGATGACGGTTCGTCGGCGGTGGAGGAGGAGCTCGACGGAGGAGGAAGCTTCGGTGGAGGTGGAGATGGGTTGACGGTGCCAACGGAGACTGCAGGTGAGTTCGGGAAGGAGATGGAGGTGAAGGAGAAAGCTTAGAGGTGATGAAGGAGGAGCGAGGTGGGGAAAATTAAGGAGAGGGGCTCAGTGTTTTGACGAAGGTGAGGCGAGGACGGGGGGAGGCGGGTCTCGCGGTGAGGACTAGAGAAGGGGAGTCGTTGAGGGAGGAGATATTTGGTGGAGGGAATTGCGGGAGTTGTTGGCGACAAGGCAGCGTCGATGAGGGCTAGGTGCAAGTCTCGTGGAGGTGGGCGCGAGAAGAGGGGGACGTTGGAGGAAAAGAAATGAGCGGGAAAAGGAAAAGAATGAGGAAGAAGAAGAGGGAAACGGGTGTGGGTGTCAGGTGAGTCGGGTCGGATTGGGGTAGGCTTAGGATTGGGTTTAGATTAGGATAATCATTTAAATTAATAAAAATATAATAAAAACACATAAAAATGAAAAAATATAGGGAAAAATTTGGAAAAATATACGGAAAAATACATATACGGAACTGGGGATTTACATCACTCTCCTTACAAAAATTTCGTCCTCGAAATTAAAGAACGAAAACAACGGAACAACACTACACAAACAGGTGTGGAAAACGTGCACGGATGTTCTCGTGTTCCTAGGTAGACTCTCCTGGAGAACGACCACCCCAAGAAACTCGAACCAGGGAAATGACCTTGTTTTTAAGCACTTTTTCCCGACGATCGAGAATGGTGGTAGGCTGCTCCTCGTAAAACAGATTGGTGCCCAACGTTATCTCTAAATGGTCCAAGATATAGCTGTCATCCCGAACATAGCGTCTCAACTGAGAAACATAGAACGTATTGTGCATACCAGCTAGCGACGAAGGCAAGGCAAGTCGATAAGCCACCTTTCCTACTCGCTCTAGCACCTCAAAAGGTCCGATGAATCGGGACTGAGTTTCCCGCGACTACCAAACCTGATCACTTCCCGAGTGGGTGATATATTCAGAAATACGTGATCACCAATACCAAACTCCAACGATCTTCTGCCAGCATTTGCCCAACTCTTCTGTCGGTCCTGAGCCGTTGCGTGATCGTTTGAACTATAAGCTCAGGGCCTAACAACCTTCGTTCACCCACGTCATCCCAACAAAGAGGTGATCGACACTTCCGTCTATACAGAGCCTCGAACGGTGCCATCTGGATGCTAGCTTGGTAGCTGTTATACAAAAACTCCACCAGATGGAGGTGATCCTCTTAAGAACCCTGAAAGTCAAGCATGCATGCCCTCAGCATATCCTCGAGCGTCTAGATAGTACGCTCGGATTGTCTGTCCGTTTGTGGATGATGGGCCGTGCTGAACTTGAGACGCGTCCCCAAACTCACCTGTAGGCTCTTCCAGAAATAGGAGATGGACCTGGTGTTTCGATCAGACACGATACTAACGGGCATCCCGTGCAGTCTCACAATCTCCTGCATATATTTCTCTGTGGGCGACTCTGTCGACTGTCCGACTCGGAAGGGTATGAAATGCGTTGCCTTCGTAAGACGATCAACAATAACCAAGACAACATTATTGCCCCTTGGGCTTCGAGGTAGTACCGTCACGAAATCCATGGTGATGTGCTCCCATTCACTCTGGCACTGGAAGCGGTTGCAACAACCCAGCGATTCTCAGATACTTGACTTTCACCTGTTGGCATGCTAAACACTTGGAGACAAAGAGAACAATCTCCTTCTTCATTCCGTTCCACCAGAAGTGTTGTCTCAGGTCTCTGTACATCTTGGTGCCATCTGGGTGCATCGAGTAAGTGGAACTATGTGCTTCAGTTAGAACTTCATCTCGAATACCCCTTTTGGAACATACAGCCGGCTGTCAAATATCATAGAACCGTCTTCGTGAACCTGCAAATCTGTCCTCAAACCAGCCTCAACTAACCCTCTGAACTTCTGCAACTGAGGGTCTCTAGCCTGTGCATCTTTGATGCGATCTACAAGCGATGATTGAACTTGCAACTGCCAGAGCTGTCCGGGCACATCCCGGTGTAACTACCTCCAACTCGAGTCTCTGAAGGTCATCGAGATTCCCCTTTTGACAAGTCAGCAACGCAGCTGACGGCCTGCGACCGAGAGCATCAGGAACGGCGTTCACCTTCTCCGGGTGATACTGTATATCAATGTTGTAGTCTGCCATCAACTCCAACCATCCGTGTTGTCTCATATTCAGTTCCTTCTGAGTGAATACGTACTTCAAACTTTTGTGATCCGTATACACTTCCACTCTTTCGCCTAACAAGTAATGCCTCCAAATCTTTAAGTCGAACACAACGGCCGCTAATGCGTGGGGTAGTTCTTGTCGTGAGTTTTCAGCTGACGAGAGGCATAAGCCACCACTCAACCGTGCTGATTAATACACAGCCCAAACCTTTTCCCGACGCATCACTATGAACAACTAAGCCACCTGAGCTGTCTAGCACAGTCAGGATTGGAGCCGTGGTCAACTTCAGTTTCAACAGCTCGAACGCCTGGGTGCACTCCGACCAAACATACGGCACCTCCTTCCGTGTGAGCTTCGTCAAGGGTTCCGCTACTCTGGCGAAATCTTGGACAAACCATCGATAATACCCAGCTAATCTCAAGAAGCTTCTTATCTCAGCAACTGATTTCGGTGTCGGCCAGTTTTTGATAGATTCGATCTTCGTCGGATCCATTGAAATGCCGTCACTCGAAACGACGTGTCCCAGAAATTGCACCTTGTCGAGCCAAAACTCGCACTTAGCTTAGCATAGAGCTCCTCCCGTAGAACTTGCAATACAATTCGTAGATGCTCGGCGTGCTCCTCTCGACTTCTGGAATAGACGAGAATGTCGTCGATGAATACGCCAATAAACCGATCCAAGTATTTGGAGAAGACCCTGTTCATCAAGTCCATAAATATGGTCGGCGCATTGATGATACCGAACGGCATCATAAGAAACTCATAGTGGCCATATCGTGTTCGGAAAGCCGTCTTGCATGCATCTTTTGCCTTAACCTTGATCTGGTGATACCCTGATCGAAGGTCCAGTTTAGAAAATACCCAAGCACCACCAAGTTGGTCAAACAAGTTGTCGATGCGGGGAATGGGGTACTTGTTCTTCACGGTCACTCGGTTCAACTCCCAGTAGTCGATGCACATGCGTAAGGATCCGTCTTTCTTCTTCACTAGTAACACAAGAGCACTCCACGGGGAAACACATGGACGGATAAATCCCTTGTTCAAAAGATCTTCTATCTGCTTCTTTAGTTCTGAAAATTCAACTGACGCCATCATGTAAAGAGTCTTGGAAACTGACGCCGTCCCTGGAATCAGGTCAATAGAGAATCCCAAGATGCGGGGAGGTGGTAGACCTTGTAAATCTTCAGGGAACACATCAAGAAAATCCCGAACGATCTCTGAGGCTGGACTCTCATCAATCTCTATAGCCGTCAACACTTTCGGCTTGGCTCTAAACTTGGCTGGCTCCAAAGACTTGCTTCCGCCTTCAAAAATAAACTCAGGGTGATTGGGAATGCGGAAAGTCACTTTTCTGGCTCGGCAATCGATGATCGCATGGAACGTTCTCATCTAATCCATCCCGAGAATTGCGTCATAGCTGCTCGTCCCGGTTAAAAGGAAATTCACATAAAATTCCCTGCCGTATACTACCACCGGACATAACTTACACTCTTGATTGGACATAATAATTCCGTTACCCGTACGTATCTCCCAACCCTTGGTTAACGGCTCGTGAGGTATAGAGTGTGTATCAACAAACCGCGAAGAAATAAAGCAATGCGAAGCACCCGAATCAAAAAGAACTCTAATTGGTACAAAATAAACAAGGAGTACCTGTAACTACTTCTCCAGAAGCTTTTGCCTGCTCGGCGGACAGGGTGAAAGCCCGTCCCTGATTCCGACCCGTAACAGTCTGCCTCTGATCGAATAACCGCTGTTGGGAAATCCGAGGTGGACCCCTCTGAGCTGAAGTGTCGTACGACTGTTGATGTTGTTCGAACCCTCCCTGTAGCTCAGATCTCTGGGGACATCCGCTGATTCTGTGCTCGCTGGATCCGCAAATCAGACACTGCCCTTTAGCTCTGCGACAATCCTCTGCATGTCCTGGCCTCTGGCAATAATCGCAAAACAGGGCTCTCCGCTGTGGCTGCTGAGGTGAGAAAGTGCGCTTCATCTGCTTTACACCCGGCCTGTGAACCGGGATCGCTCCACGGGGGGAAATAGTAGCTCGTGCTGGAATTACGTGGGGTTTCCTGTTCATCGATTGTTGGCCCTTGGCCTTCTCCGCCAATCTTTCCTGCGCTCGGGCAGCGTTCAACACTTAAGCAAAGGTCGGTAGATCGAGAGAAGCGATAAGCTGTTGTAGTTCAATATCGAGCCTTTGCTGAAACCATCTGCCCCCGGCGGCTTCGGTGGCTATCATGTACGGTGCGAAGCGACCCAGCCGGTTAAACTCTGCGACGTAGACATCCACTGAGCGTCCATTTTGCTTTAACATGATGAATTTCTCCTCCATCTCGGCCTTGGCAGTGGACGAAAAATAGTGATCCAGGAAGCATGCCGAGAACGTGTCCCGTCCAATAGGTTTCTCTAGCAGGCTTTCCGCTACAAACCACCATGTGCGGGCCTCGTCCTCCAGCTGAATCTTCACCACGTTCACTCTGTCATCGTCAGGAACTCGAGTGGTCGTCAGAAGGTTCTCCACGTTGATGAGCCATTGCTCGGCCTCAAGCGAATTTGCTGATCCTGTGAACACCGTTGGATGAAGCCTCCTGAAGTCCGAAACAGTACCAACCAGAGCCTGTGTAGTTGGTACGAGAGCGCCCTCGGGGGCGGCGGGAACAGCCGTAGATCTTTCCAGAGCGGTAATTGTTGTCTCCTGTACCGCCTTCAATCCCTCGGCTAGGAGATCGGTCCTCCTCTCTTGAGCCTGGGCCAGGGTCGTCAATGTGCTGAGGATCTTCTCAGTACGATCATAGGAAGCGGCACCTGAGGAGTTGTCGGAGGAGTCCATATTTCTGAAAAAGATCAAAAGAAATTAGATTCAAACAAGGGCTACACAATGAATCAACGAGTATTAGAAAGTGAACAGAAATGTAGGAAGGCACACGTCAAGGGTGTAACTCAATCTAGAGATCCCTCGACGGAACTGTAATTTCATCCGAAACCTGGCTCTGATATCAACAAAACTATGTCACGCCCCGCTTCCCAAAATACGGAATACGAGGGGTGACTAGACCGGCCATGCTTCTACGGTCAGGGAATAATCCCGCCGTAGTCACACTTCGGCTTCTAGCATTTCATGGTAGTCAGTAAACAGTACTAGAGTAAAGGAAAATCACAGTTCACAACTTTATTACATTGCAATAAAAGAGTTCGAAATACATTTATTTTGCAGAATATAAACTAAACAACGAAATACAAAGTGCTGAAAGCACAAAAGAAATGGCGCTGATGATGCAGTCTAGACTTCCGCGATCTCGAATGGCAGGTCCCGCTCCTGGGCTGGACCCACTTCGTCCTCTGAGCATGCACACTCAGATTGTCAGGGCGACACATAGCAATAAATATATATATGACGGGTACAATGCGATTAAACATGAAATGTGCAACAGAATGCAGAAAATGAGTATAATGAACATCATTACATATGAATAGTGTGTTATAAGTATCATGTCAGTAAACCAGGCAATGTGTATGTCACTACTTATCAGTCACTAAGTCAATGAAATCAATTGGTGGAAGGGATGCTCGTGTTTAACAGGGTCTTATGCATGCTCGAGACTACGGTCCACTGTTGTCCGGGACACAACCCTGCAGCCGTGCCGCTAGGCCCACCACGACCTAATGTATGTATATATATATCATTAATAGCGAATGATCATCCTCTAAATCACTGTACCTCGCTAAATACGAGTTCAATTCCACCTCGATTTCCCCATTCCTCAGGTTATAATATAAATTCAGGTATTAGATAGGTTGTGCACAAATACGCATCGCTTTCACTTTCAATCACATTTTCACTTATCCGTGTCACTTTCGTATTTGCCACAACCCAATCACTAACACTTATATATCGACAATGCAAAACAGTCGCTAGGTCTCAATGTAAACAATCATTATACAGCAGGTATAAAGCAAGTACAAAATAGGCAAAAATGCATTGAACAGACATTCACTTTATTATGACAGCCAACGCCATATAACTTGCACAATTTACCATAAAACACGTATAAAATCAACCAAAACAATATAAAAGGCGTACGAAGTACACTTGATTATCTAGACAATAAAATTAATTTCATGTCAAACGGAACTCAGGTTAGGCACTTATCATCATTTTAAATTAGCGATCGATTGCTGAAATTCCAGTTTTAGACCTGAAAGTCCAACTTCACGCGCAGTTTACTAAGGATTGTGTTCGGGTGTCACCCCAGTTGAATGAAATCTGGTTCTATCTGTTAGATTTCCAATACATCAAACGGATTATCAATAACCTTCCTGTACTAGGAGTTGCGTCCTGTTTAGTGTGACGGAGTAAGAAATGTTACTGCAGAAACTGCAGAACACATCGATACTAAAAAAAACAAACTAAATATCAAACGACAGTGAAACTGCGCAGGACCAGATTCATGTGATAGCTAACTAAATTATCTACGCAACCCTATGGGGCTCCGCGTATTTTCAGTTTAAGGCAGGGACGTGCATGAATTCAAATTCAGGTATTCACGAGAAATGCTGCCTTGGACTGCAGTCCAGTGCCGCATTCGCAGCCAAATATCGTTACAGTAATCAATAAACGTCGAGAAATAAACTACGGATGGTTCTAGATTATCGAGTCGGCCTCGATATGAGCCGTAGCACATCACATTCCAAACCGTATTATATTTATAATGATTTTAACAAGATAACATGCCGCCGTAAAATTCAGATTTAGTGTCGCCTTTAGGGGGCGACTTTACATGATTATAAACACGATGTTTTGCATCCAAATTTCTACACGATATTCGTAACAGTAAAGGAATCTAACTATTGCAAGTTCCACCATATTAAGATATGGTTTGGTCAAGGATTTTGTGTCGAGCACTTAACTAGTGTACGGTTATTAACGATGTAGATACGTATGCAATAATAATATTACGATTAAAACCTATCGATCCATTTAAAATTATATTAGCATGTAAAGCAAGTGATCGGGTTTTCACTTGCTGATAGAGAATCGACACCACTTGCGGACTTTATCTCGACAGACGAGACAATGTAATGCTGGACACGGCGCGAGCGTGATGTGTGGAGATCTGGTACTGGGCACGGTGACAACGCGGGTGTGACACGGTAGTGGGCGTCGTCCTGGCTCGGTGCATGGCGCGGGAGTGGCACAGCGCGACACAGTACCGAACGCGATGCTGGTACCGGAGTGGGCACGATGCGTGCAGTAGATCGGGGTACGGAGTGACACCGGGGCTGGCACGACGCGGTACGGGGGCTGGCATGGCATGGCACGACATGTGTGGCGCGGGGAGTGGGTACGAGGCGTGACAAGTTTGGGTACGCTGTGGTGCAGCCGTGGCACGGTGGCGGTGCGGAGGCGGGCACGGGTGCGTGGCAATGGCTGTGAGGACAGCGGAGCTCCGGGGTGGTGCAGGCAGCGAAGCGGCAGTGGGCTCGGGCTTGGGTGCAGTAGGTCGCTGGAATCGTCGTAGTTGATGGAGGGAGCGAGCTTGAGAGAGTTGGTAGTCGCTGGAGGTGGGTCGTCGGCGAGGGTGCAGTGTGCGGCGGTGTCGTCGACGAAGGAGTGGGGAGAGCTCGGTAGGTCGATGGAGACGGCGAGGTGGTAGTGGCTTGGGCTTGGGTGCAGTGGGTTTGGTGTTGTGGGGGAGAGGAGGGGCTCCGACGGTGACGGTTCGTCGGCGGTGGAGGAGAGCTCGACGGAGGAGGAATCTCCGGTGGAGGTGGAGATGGGTCGACGGTGGCAACAGAGATTGTAGGTGAGCTCGGGAAGGAGAGGGAGGCGAAGGAGAAAGCTTGGAGGGGACGGAGAGAAAGGTGATGAGGGAAGAGTGAGGTGGGGAAAAGAAGGGAGAGGGACTTGGTGTTGTGACGAGGGTGAGGCAAGGACGTGGGGGAGCGGGTCTTGCGGCGAGGACTAGAGAGAGGGGGAGCCGTTGGAGGGAGGAGATATTTGGTGGAGGGAATCGCGGGAGTTGTAGGCGACGAGGCGGCGTCGACGAGGGCTGGGCGTGGGTCTCGTGGAGGTGGGCACGAGAAGAGGGGGGGGGGGACGTTGGAGGAAAAGAAAAGAGCAGGAAAAGGAAAAGAACGAGGAAGAAGAAGAGGGAAACGGGTGTGGGTGTCGGGTCGGGTTGGGGTAGGCTTAGGATCGGTTTTGGTTTGGATAATCATTTAAATTAATAAAAATATAATAAAAACACATAAAAATGGAAAAACATAGGGAAAAATCTGGAAAAATATACGGAAAAATACATATACGAAACTGGGGATTTACATTACAACTACCTGACTTTTCTTTTCCATACCTTAGGAATTCTTTATCTTGAGAGATGTGTAGCAGCAAATAGCAATGAAGTTCTTATGCTGTGCACTTGTCAGAAATTTTTGTTTCCTATAATCTATATTGAATTACATGCACTCACTATGTCACTGTCTCATTTGTTCATGTATCTATATAATCCTTGACAATATGTATTGACTGTAACAATTTCTATATGGCTTTAGTAGTTTCAATTTAGTGACTTCTGTTGAAGATTTTGATTAATTAATGTTCTAGCATGATATAATACAATATGATGCATCTACGGTTTGATTTTTTGGTATTGTTTTGGTAACATGTCTGCACGTCACTAAGGTGTAGCCAAGCAGAGCATGCCATCCTCCCAGCTATATGATGATTTCACATTCTTTCACTTGATTCCATACTGTTTGTTGTTTGTGCTTGCTATTGGAGGTTTATCTGTATGCGATGTCATGTTTTCGTGGCTCCGTGTTAGGTTCATCATATATGCAACCGAGCAACTTTTGCTAGATTTTCTGGATTGCGTATTGAAGCAGACTTCACTGAAATTCCTGGTCAGCTTCTTGAGAACTGGTAAGCTCAAACTATATCAAATATCCTTTAATTTATATGAAAGATATCACCAGAGGACAGTGCTTTACATCAGATTTTGGCTTAGGTGTTATGAAGGTAGCTGTCTTCAAATGATGTCCGGTTTTTATCAGGTGACATTTCTTCTATCCATATTTAACTTTATGTTTTCTACATGGCAGTTAAAATATACTGTAGTTAATAATTTCTCTGAAGTTCCATGCTTCAGCTAGTGATAATCCTTGTATATCATGTAGATGACTACATGAAAACGTGAAGTTTTTGCAATGTTCTTGAAAAATTATATTATTGTTTTGTACACCTGAAGCAAACTATTGTCAATGCTTGTCTCAATAAAGAAGAAGAAATGCTGATGTTTGGTGTTAAACCTATTTATCTAATTATCGATATATAATTTTTCTCAGTAAGGATATTAGAGAAGAACTATTTGCTTATATAATGATATAGATCTGCGAAGAACAAAAACATGCCTTACTCCAACTTTAGGACATGTCAAATGCCGTGTGTCATGACCTTTGAAAGTATTTCTTACCAACCTGGTAATTGAACTATCATGTGAATATTAATTAATAGGTTTTCTCATATAAATGTTTGCAGGACATTACAAAATGTATTTCAAGTGAGACGTGTAAATCCTTAAAAGGAAGGCGGGATCTGTTTTCTGGTCTCAAACTGAAGCAAGAAATTCTTTTCTGTAAGTCGCCGATGTACCATTTTATTTGTAGCCACAAATCTTAGGAAGATAATTTATGCTTTTAGTTCACACATTTTAAAATTTTACTATCTTAATAAAAGCGTGTATTGTTCATTCTCGGGATTTTTTTGTTTTTTTGTTATGCTTTTAGATCATTAGTAAATTTTCTTGGTTTATGTCTCAGTTCTCATATCTGATCATTGATGTTTTATCTATCATCTCCGATATTGTCATAAATTAGAATGTCATTTATCACTAATTTTACTTGATTACATGGTTAATAAGTTTTGATGCACATATGTAAAAATTGCCAGACAATGTTTTTTCTTGTGTCTCTCGACTGCAAAAGTCATTTTAGAGAGAGTCAGCCATCTCCTTTTTAGTGGACATGAATTCGCTCCATGCCTAACTTGTTTATCATACCTACCATTCCATTTCCATATATATAAATTGAGTCAATACTCGCAATTATCATATCAATTGTATCCTGGCACTTGCATTTGTAATTTAAACTTTGATGTGAGATTCAGTTCACTGCAAACATAACTGAAGAGTCCTTGGATCTTCCAGGCCTTGTTGATCAGATTATGCACTCAAGTGAGAATGTGGACATAGTAGAGTTACTCAAGCACCTCCATCCCAAGGTACAGATGGCTTGGATGAATTTTATTTCCTTCTATGTTATTTTATTTCTTTCCTTCATTTCTGTTTCCATCTTTTCTAAAATATGTATGTCTATTTGCCTAATCTTTTTTCTTGCATCATGTATTTTGTTTTTGTTTTTTTCAGGTGATGTTGGGACTACCTCTGTTAGAAGGGACCAACCCTGCATCATGTTTTCCTCGATATGTAGTTGGCTGTGAAGCAGTTTGCTATAGTTACATTTGGAGTGAGGTCTGGATTTATGCACTTCTATGTAAATTTGTTTAAGCCTATTACTACTGTTTGGTTAGATCAAAATAAATATTTTCTGTAAATATTTTCAGGTTTTGGCTGCTGATATATTTACATCAAAATTTAAAGATGATTTGCTAAACCAGAATGCTGGCCTTCAGTTCAGAAATAAGGTAATGACCTTTTCCTGCCTTGTCTGCATTTCAATCTATAAACTTACTGTGATTTGCACATTTATATCACTATATGTAGACGAGGAGGATAGCTATAACTGAGGAAAATCTATAAAGCCCATGAAAATTCTACCTGACATTAAGGAAAGATATAAAGGAAAATTGTGTTTACGGCCCTAGGTCCTAAAAGCAATGGGTTTTGGTCCCTGGGTCTAAGAAAGTTGCTAAAACTCCCCATTGCTGAAGTTGTAAGTCTACGGGTCCCGACAATATTCGATATTTATATTTTGCATGTGTATTTTGAAAATACCCATGCTCCCTATTCTCTTCTCCATTCTTATGTTAAAATCCTAGCATCTCAAATCTCATCTTCACTTATCTCCCCATGTCATCTTTTTCAAATCTCCATCAAACTCAAAAACTCATCAATGAGTGGTAGGATTGGAGGAGTTTTGGAGAAGGAGCTGAGGAAGGAGGATAAGTTGATGAAGGGAAACGGGTTTGGGTTTGATGGATTTTAAAGAAGGATTTGAGGGAGGAGGAGAAGGTGATGAGTAAAAATAATTGTTGGTTGTTTTAGAGAGAGATGAGGGAGTAGGAGGTGATAAAAAATAAGCTTTGGGCTTGATGGATTCTGTAGGGGAAGTGGGGGGAAAATGGGTTTTGAAGAAAGGAGGCTTTGAAAGAGAGAAATTTGTTTTGGTTTATGGAGTTTGGAAGAGTCATGGAGTTTTGAAGAGAGGGTTTGAAAAAGAAAAATGATTTTGGATTTGATAGGGTTTTGTGGAGGAGATGACGGAGGAGAGAGGAAGAGGATGAGCAGAAACAGATGAGATAAACGCACGAATTATGCTATAATCACTCTTTTAGCATAAATGTTGTACTTTACCGAAATACATATAATAGTTTCATCCTAAATATAATACTTTGTTAGATAAATGGACTGGTTTCTATATAAATATAGTAGTTTATAAGATAAACGAAGTAGTTTCTGTATAAATGTAGCACTTTATCATACAAACGAACTAGTTTTTGCATATATATTGTACTCTGTAAGGACAGCATTGTCTTAAGAAAAAGTACTACCCAGTTAATGTATAGAAAGGACTAAAACGTACGAATCTCTTAACCAAGGGAGTTTTTAACAAGTTTTCTTGACTCGGGGTTTAAACCCTATTCCTCTTTTGGTCCCTAGGGCCCAAAACATATTTTCCTCTAGATATTAACATCGGTTTTTTTTGGGTAAAATTTTATATAGCACCATCGAACTTTCAAGGTTTTTTAGATAACAACATCGAATTTTAAAAATGTCATGAAGCCCCTTTGAATTGACAATATTGTATAAACAGGTTAATTTCATCAATTCGTTTAAGACATGAATGGATTGAATAACCTCTAAACGACCTTGTACGTGGACTGAAATGAATTGAACCCGTCAAATATCCTCCGAAGGGGATTCTTGGTATTTTTAAAGTTCAATGGTGCTATTTCAAAAACCCTGAAAATTTAATTGTGCTTTCTGAAATTTACCCTTTATATTTCATGATATGCATTATGCAGCATCTTACGAAAAATACGGATGATATGAACTCTGAATCCTATGCATAGATATTATAGGAAAACCAAATTGCCAAATCAAATATTATAAAAAGAATGCTGCTCATGCTAGACGGTGCCTTTCGTAAAATAAAAGATAAAACTGCTCGGTGATTGCCTGCTCTAAGAAAACCGAAAGGAAACAAATAGATAAGTAATTAAATATTTGTTTCGAAGGGCTAAAGAAAGCGTCTTAATATCTTCTTACAGTAATCTATGTCTTCAGTGCTGCTTTGTGTTATTTTATTAATTAGAGGACAAGTGCCGCTTAGGTTAGGTGCACATTTGCATCAGAATTTAAATGACTCAAGGGATGTTTGATCTAATCATGCAGGTACTGGCCCCAGGAGGGGCAAAAGATCCTGTCGAGATTTTAAGGGACTATCTTGGCAGGGAACCATCAATTTTCTCATTCATCAACAGTAAAACTAGGGACAATTTGTATAATATTCATACTCATATGATCTAAGGCCTACAAACCTGAGAGCGAACTAAGAACAGGGAGCACAGGGAGCACGTTTTGTATTAAATATATAATCAATTACCGTTCAGATTAGTTGATATTTAACGAAAAATTGCTTTCAAAGCAATCCAAAATTTCATAGTTGTGAACTTTTCCCTTACAGTGATGTGTCTAGTTGATATTTTCGAGGAAAGTGCATTGCTTAGATGATTGCTTTGGCAAATTTTTGGATTGTAACTGAGTGTATGTAGTCGTCTCGAGCAATATTTTTAGCCCTCCTGAGACGGTAACGGAAAAGACAACTTTACTTATATTCTGAACTCTCCGTTTTCTGCTATTGTCTGCAGGTTTTGGATTATGATTATGCATTTCTACTCTGAATTTTCTTATAACTATTGATTTTTCTTGGCATGGGAATCAAAAGTCAAATAACAAAATTCTATCCGTTTCACAGTAAAAGTAATAGGATGGGGCTCAACCGTTGACATCTTAAGTAGTGAGATTCCAAGTATAATTTCTGCAAGGTTTTCTGTCACATAGTTACAAACATTGTTTCAACAAATAATTGGCACTGATAACTTCTTGATATGTCCTACTTGCTTTACACATCTGCTATCTTATCCAATTGTATTTACACACCTTATGCCTCATCTCCTTTCAGATGGTTTTTGACAAGTTTGATTGATTGAAGTAGCCATCTTGGTGGGTCGGTGTTGTTTGTGGGAGGGGCGGGGGTTGTTCAGTGAAAGAGATATATGTATTTAGTCGTGGGCGACGCTACGTAAAACTGGAAGGGTGGGTTGGGTTGATGGGTCTATAGGGATAGACTTTATCCCCTGTTTACCTTGTGCTGTCTGCATCTAAGTGCCACAGCCACATATTTTTCTAGTAAAATTAGGACGCAATAGAAGTTGGTTTTTAATTCAAACTAAAATTGGAGCTTTCTTTAGCAGCGTTATTGGCATATTTAACAAGTCATTAATTTATTTTCATTTGTGAACTAGTTTTCTTATTGAGATTTGAGCTTTTAGAAGTGCCTTGACAAAGGTAAACTGTAAAAGAGAAGGAATTAAAAGCAAAGTGAGGAGCCCAATTGGACGAGCTAAAAAGCTTTACAAATAGGGAGCAAATTGTTGGCAAAAAATAAACAATTGATTTTTTAAATATTTTCTTCTTCTTCTTTCTTCTCCGTGTGGGGTTGGGGGGGGGGGGGGGAAGGGATGGTGGTGGATAGGAGGTTGCATGTCTTTACCAATATACCATATTAGATGATAGAAAATGCACCTGCTACAAAGTATGTGTTTGTGTATACTGGAGATCTATCTTTTAAAAACGAGTAACTTCTGCATAAACCATGTTTATGTATTTTATGGCGTCGCGTAAGCAGAAGAGTACAAATGGTAATATGTTATTGATCAGCAGAAATTGACAACACATCATTTGTTCTACTCAGTCGTACCACGTGCAGATATCGACAAAAGATTAGATTTTTAGAAAGACAGAAGCTCATCCAGCGATACACAAATAAATGTAGGTGTTTGATTTTTCATAATGAAATCTAACAAAAAGATAGAATAATTAAACTTTCTTTATAGAAGAGTCCATCTTAGTTATTTGCCATTTGAATACACATATATAAAAATAAAAGGAATGGTTGATTATTAAAGGAAACAAGATCAAGGATAATTAGTAAAAGTGCCTGGAGGGCTATGTAAAATGCTGAACATATTTTGAAGATACATTCCATCTTTAAAGTGTTCATTTCAACCTCATGTTTTTTTAATATTATAGGGAAAAAAGCTTCCACTTTTCTATTAAAAAAAAACGAATCAGAAATAAGATGCTACTAAAAAGGTGAGTGGAAATAAATAAAGTTCTTTTCTTTTTTATTCTTTCTCTCTCTCTCTCATATTTACAAAGAACAAACCAGTCTTTGATAGAAGAGGAAGGAGATCATAGAACCCATGTAAGTATCAAGATTTTAAAAAAGCTCATATTTTTCTCCATTTCCTTGTAATTTCCTGATGAAAATAAGATAATTTATCATCCTTTTCTCTATGTTTGACTTTTTGTTGGGGGTTCCTTAATTGTTGTTTGATTTAATTGTAGATCGTATCAGATCGATTTGGTTCTGTGATATTAGGCTCCGATCCCATCGATCAACTTCAAGGGAAAGCTTGGATTTTGGGTACAATTTTGGTTTTGAATTGGATTTTGTCTTCTGGGTTTTCAATTTCTGAGGTAAAGTTGAGATCTTTGTGAGGATTTCTCATTTGGGTTCTTTTTTGTTATGGAAGAGAATGGAGATTTCCTTGTAATGGATGAAATTGTCAGTATTTGTTTTGATCTGTGGAACACAATGGTTCTTCACATCTGAATTTGTTTCAATTTGGGCAATTTTGTTTAGGAATTGGCTGCAAATGGAATTTAAATGAAATTTGCCCACATCGTGAGGCTACTCCTTTTGATTTGTAGGCATTTCCTTCTCATTTTGATGGAAATGGATTATGATATGGCCAAAGGATCTGAAATCAGTCCATTATGATTGAAGGTTTCTCTTTGTTTTAATTAGAGCATGTTGGGCTAAATTCAAGACCTTAAATTTTGTAATTCCCTGTTGTTTTTATTGCATTCTTGAGAGTATGATCAAGCAAATTTTGGGCCGGCTCCCAAAGAAGCCATCAAAATCATCGGATCACCGCGATTCGATTAGTGGGTCCGGTTCTTCGTTATCATCGAACTCTTCTAACAGTTCGAGAACTGGAGATTTGTTGAGCAGTAGGGCATCTCATCAGAGTAATCGAGTCCCTTCTAGTTCTTATTCGGTTTTAGATTATGGTAACAAAAACCAGCTGCCTTTTAGCTCAAAAATAAATGGCAACTCGGTATTTCTTTATGAAGCACTCCCAAGCTTTCGAGATGTCCCAAGCTCCGAAAAGCCCAATTTGTTAATCAAGAAATTAAATTTGTGCTGTGTAGTATTTGACTTCACCGACCCATCGAAGAACATAAAAGAGAAGGAGATAAAACGACAAACATTGTCAGAGCTTGTCGATTATATTTCATCACCTAATGGGAAACATTCTGAGAACGCAATGCAAGAAATGATAAAAATGGTGTCAACAAATTTGTTTCGAACTCTTACATCCCCGCCCCGTGAGAATAAAGTTTTGGAAGCTTTTGATGTCGAAGAGGACGAGCCCCTAATGGACCCTGCATGGCCACACCTTCAAGTTGTTTACGAGTTCTTTCTAAAATTTATTACGTCTCCAGATACTGATGCAAAGTTAGCAAAGAGATATATAGACCATTCTTTTATTTTAAAATTGTTAGATCTCTTTGATTCTGAAGACCCAAGAGAGAGGGACTATTTAAAGATGATTCTTCATCGTGTCTATGGTAAATTTATGGTGCATCGCCCGTTCATCCGAAAAGCTATTAACAATATTTTCTATCGATTCATCTTCGAGACAGAAAAGCATAATGGAATTGCGGAGCTCTTGGAGATTTTGGGAAGTATTATCAATGGGTTTGCTTTGCCTCTTAAGGAAGAGCACAAATTGTTCCTTGTTCGTTCATTGATTCCGCTTCACAAGCCAAAGTGTATACCAATGTACCATCAGCAGTTGTCATATTGCATTTCTCAATTTGTTGAGAAAGATTGCAAGCTTGCAGATACTGTGATAAGGGGATTGCTCAAGTATTGGCCTATCACGAATAGCTCAAAGGAAGTGATGTTTTTAGGGGAGTTGGAGGAGGTCTTGGAGGCAACTCAGCCTCCGGAGTTTCAACGGTGTATGGTTCCTCTTTTTCGCCAAATTGCCCGTTGCTTGAATAGCTCCCACTTTCAGGTGAAGTCATTTATGTTTATGTGAAACTAACTTTTATGCACATAAGTCTTTTTTACCTTTTGTTTTATTCCCATGTCAAAGTTACCGCATCCTTGCATTTTCTCTTTCTTTTTTTCTTTTTTGAGGCATCAGATGGGTAATTAAGCTGTGTGCTTGCATTGTTATGGGTGTGGTGGCACCTCTTTCGTGGTTTTCTGGTTGTTAAATTGAAATTGAAGAGCACCATAACATGCTTTGGTCAACCCTTTCTTGTTGCTTGACGGATTCAATTATTGTTGTTAGTTTTTCCAGTTCAAGAAAGTTTAGACTTTTAGGTACAGGCATACAGAAGGCATCAGGAATTTTTTTCACCCTTGAAGATATATGAAGCAAAACAAGTTCTTAATAGCCCAAAACTTGTGTTTTATAGCGCATTACCTGATTTGTGCCTCATGAACCATCTAAGCATGGTATTGAATCATGAATCATTAAACGATCATGATATCAGTCACAATCTTACAACCTGCGCTAACTGAAAGTATGCAATCATACACGAGATATACTTGAAAAATGTAGCATATATTACGTCCACTGAACTATAGTTTCATAGGGAAAGTCCTTGCTCGGCTGTTTCAAATGGTATTGTAGTCAACACTAGCCGTGCATATGAGAAGCCAAGTTTTTTATGGAGCTAAGTTCCGCATGTAGTAAGAGTCGTGCCCTTAGTGGAAGTGAAGGTGAGATTGGATATGAACTTAAGAATTAATCATATTTGGAAGTGAAGGTGAGATTGGATATGAACTTAAGAATTAACCATATTTGAGAGAGGGGGGGCGGGGAGGATTGTGAAAAGAACTGTAATCTGTAGTCAAGTGTGCTTGGGTGACTGTAATCCTAGAATGGTGGATCATATTCGTGGTAGGAAGTCCTCGCTTGGGGCTACACATTGTTTATCAATTATGGAATTCTTCTTAATGCTTTTTGTTGAAATGGTGACATGCATCGACAATGTTCATGGGCTATAGTTGCGGTGACAGTTACTTTTATATGTGGAAGTAAGGTTACATACATCGACCACCAGCCACCGTAGACTCCTGCAATAGTGGGCTTCCCTTTTAGATATTTTTCTGTTTTTTCCTGTCCTTTTTCGAAAAGTCATATGCTTAGCATAAAAGTTGCATGTGTGCACTATAAGTTGGAAAGTAATCACAGTTTCATGCTAGCATTATTCTGCTAGGCAATATGATTGGTTTAGTGAAACATTGATTTACATAGTTCATGGAATAAAAAATCAACTTTTGAGAGATCAATCTGCTGATATTTCAGCAATCTGGAGGGTTTAAAATGTGTACGTCAGTATATTAGAGTTTTACGGATCGAGGATAAAGTAAAGAACCTGCATATAACTTAGCTTAGCTGAGTGCAACAAAGATTCATGGGCTCATAATGAAAGGTTGCCATCTGGTATCAGCTCTAGGTTCATAAAAGTGGAGCCGTGGAGGAAACTATGAAAGTCACCTGAATAGATGTTTCATGAAGAAATACAGAAAATTTAGGTTGGCATAGGATGTGGTCGGCTGCAAGTTCATAACAGTTCGTTCTCTTTTCACTCTGTAGTAGCCATAATCAAATTCTCTCTCTCTCTCTCTCTCTCTCTCTCTCTATATATATATATATATATTGTATTAAAGCAATATTGCCATCCCTTTTAGTACCGCATCGAGCCCTCTCCTTATCAGTGATGTTGAATTCCTGGGCACTTCGGCGGTAGACAATTGTGTTGCGGAATCACTCTTGGCTTCACAATAGATAATAATTAATATCAAATTTTGTTTATGGACAGTACTAGAGTTTCTGTGATAGAAACAACGCATTTTAGATTCAGGTTTGACTATGCAGTCCAAATTATACAATTGATAACGATCTGAAAACTAAGAAGATGGGATTAGAGAGCAAATTGTCAAATAAATAGAATGTGAAATTAAAGGAAATGTTACCGGATTACCATCCAGGCTTGAAGAGAACCATTGAAGTGTGTTTGGTTTCTTGGCAGAACCTTGTAAATGTTGATGAGAAGCAATTATTGCGAAAGCATGTGCATTGAAAGCTTATTCCATTAAGCAATTATAGCAAAATCATGTGTTTGGTTAAGGATGTTCTATTGGTTAGAAGGTTTACGTTGCGAGGACCCTTGTGGTCCTAATGGTATCGATTAGAAATATAACCTTGTTGATAACATCAAGCAGGCCAAACGCATCGAGTGGGGATTTTTTTATATTAATAGTCAAGCTGTTTATATGCGTTTTTTATTTGTACTTGCCTACATGGATAGTAATTGAATGCCCAATTTACATATATTGTGATGATAATCTCTCTTATCAGACACCTCTTTTTCAATAGTTTTCAGATCTTCTACAATCATAATACTCCTCATTTTGAAATAACCTAACTAATGCATGTTGACCTGGCTGCTACATTTTAAAATATGCCAACTAATACCTGTTTTGACCTTGTTGTACATTAACCTAACCAATGCATGTTGACTTATCTTCTGTTCTTTGTTACTTCATCAAAACACGATCTATACAACGATGTATGACGGTAGCATAATCTGTTAACTAACAATATCATTTTGAACCAACTTTTTCGTGATTATAATTATAAAACTTAAATTATACCTCATTTGACATGGTAGTTTGCCTAACAACATTAACAAACAAAGCCTCCCCCACAATTATTTTTTCCGGAGTCGATTATACAATTCTTTTTTTCTCTTGTTGTGGGGGCACCATTTACAAATTCCCTTAATTCATCTAAGGAACATTTGATGTTGTTTTTGCAGGTAGCAGAGAGAGCACTATTCTTGTGGAACAATGATCATATTGAGTCTCTAATCAAACAGAACCATAAGGTTATTCTTCCTATTATATTCCCTGCCTTGGAGAAAAACATGAGGGGTCATTGGAACCAAGCTGTTCAGAGCCTTACTCTAAATATCCGCAAAATTTTCTCCGATTACGACCCTGCTCTGTTCGAAGAATGCATGCGAAAGTTTGAAGAAAACGACGCTAAAGAGGAGGAGATGAAAGCGAAACACGAAGCTCAATGGAAACGCCTCGAAGAAATCGCTGCTTCAAAAAACACTAGAAATGAGGCTGTGCTCGTTCCTCGTGTTAAACCTCATCTGCTTTCTTCTGTCTGAAATAATTTATTCTCCAAATGGGTATCAAAATTTATAGAGGCGGATTCGAGATATTCCAAGTCTCAAGGATTAGAGATCGGTGTACATGTTAAGCTGTATATACATGGGCAAAATCGAAAGCAGCTGAAGAAGAAGAGCCTTTTTTGGCGATATAGGGTCAGGATTATGTATGCATACTGCTTACTGAATTATCTTATCTTTGATTAGATTAAAATTTGTCAGAGTATTCAATGTTGTAAGTTTCTTCTTTTAAAAGATATTCAGTGTTTAATAAGTGAATAATTGTGCACGTCTGGATTCTAAGTTTATTGCTTCTATCATGAATGCATGCAATTTCTTCGAGCCTTGTTTGATTAAAACTGCTTTGCATGATTGATTCTGACATAAAAATCTAAGATTTCAATTGTTAGTCAAATATGATAAAAGAACAAAGATATCTGAGATAAAGTGAAAGTGATTGAGATCGAGTAGATATCATATTGTAGAGCAATATGGGAAAAAAGTTCTCTATATGGCAACATGATGTAGATGCATTCCTTTGCCTCTGCATGAAGTGCTGCAAAAGCCAATTTAGTTTTCAGTTGTCAAGAACTCAAATGCACCTCGCTGTCAAAAACCTAAACCCCATTGAAAATGTTTTCAGTTGTCATGAAACCCCCTGCTTGTGATATTTAGTAGTTGCCTGCCATATCTAGTTTCTTTAGATATAGCAGGTTACTATATAGATACTGCATGAAAATTTTCCGGTGGTTTTGACTACCGCTTCGAGGTCATGGGATTTTTGACAATAGGAAAAAGTGCTTGGATGGTTTTGACAATTTACAATTTTTTTTATATATGTAGTTGTAGAAATGTTCTTTTGCTTAGAACTAATAACAGCTGGTCAAATTGTTTTATAGCTCTTCAAATCTCTATACTAGTTTGAATAATTCAAGGTAACAAGGTTGTTCAAGTCAAAAGCAACTTCAATGGAAGACCATGCAAACAAATTTGCTCATGACTTTCTAATTGAATTATTCAATTTTTAATTATTGAACATGTAGCATCTATGCCCATCACTTAATGTTACATACTTGAATTTTACGGTTATTAATTAATAACTCTTTGTCTATCTAAATATGATGTTTTTATTTTCAATATTGGGCGGTAAATAACAATACTAGTTCCACATAAGATTTAACTCCAATATTAGTTAGTTATGTAATCAATGATGTGGGCAATTTACACTTTGTAATGATGTTAATCAGAGGAGAGCTGCTATTAAATAACATAAATGAAAAAATAAAATTTGAATTGAAGATGAAGTAAAGGATCAGCCTTTTAAAAAAGAACTATCAAAAGGTGGACCCACAGTTAAGCTTTCAATTAAGAAAGTCCTTTAATTAATGCTCTAATCATGTGTTGATCACAGACCACTACAAATTGCAATCTGTGGCTTGTTTCTCCAAATATAATATAGGGTGTAATTGGATCCATTCTATTAGGAATTTGTCTCAAACATCATATTTGTATGGAATTAATTTCCAAGGTACATAGAAACTGGTATAGAGAGTTATGTTCTGATAACCATTTTTCAATACTTTTCTTTCTCTAAATCAAATCCAATATTGTGAAAAGAACTTCAATAACGGTGCATGCAACCGATCATTAGAGAGAAAGAAATAAAATTATGGGTCTCACTAAACTTTTCTCGGGATGTTCGAAATATTCAATGTCTCTCTCTCTCTCTCCTATATGGATCAATGATATATCCAAAAATTTCTCTCATTGTATTTAGCAACTTAGCATGATTGTTTCAAAATTTATATCTCTTGCATGGTTTGTTTTAAAAAAAGGTTCTACTATGTCCTCAGATAAACATTTAACTTTGTTGATTGCTTGATTATAAATGGAGGAGAAGTTGGGAACCACTGTAGTAGTTGTAGTTTAGTGGTAAATACTTTTTTTGGGTTTTTATTTGTAGGCACTCCAAACCATAGCAAATTACTTTCTAACCCCTAAAACTTGGTATTTACATTTTACCCTAAAAATAATACGATACATCATTTTATCCCATTTATGATTTCCGTCGGAAAAACCCCTCGTTAATTTTAACTTTAATTTTTGTCCATAAATTTAGGTTTATCATTTATCTGAAAACAACAAGTAAGACCGCAGTAGCGTTCAACTTCTTTAGCCAAAGAAGGATGTTGAAGATGCTCATAATTTCATGCCGATTTTGAGAAAGGTGCAGCAGAAGCCTAAATCTTAATTTCAATTTAGGGAATAAATTGTGAATTTCCAAATAAGAAAAGAGGTTGAGATATATTAAACAAAAACCTAACGTTATGCCGTTAAAAATTGATAGAAATCGTAAAGGGGATAAAATGACGTATCTTATTGGTTTTGGGGTAAAAAGCAAATGCGAAGATTTTGGGGATATAAAAGAATTTGCTATGTTTCAGGTAAAACCCTTTTTTTTTTCAGCTGAGCTAATGGTTTGGAACTTGCGTTAGATTAAGACTTACTCAGAAAAAAAAAATAATCAGATTGGGATATCATTTCCCTACCAATTAACCAAGATCAAAAAGATATTATTTATATATAAATGTAAAAGAGCATTTTTCTATAAATAAAATTTACAAAAAAATTCTTTCTTTCTATAATTAAACTATATTCGAGGGTTTGTAAATAATTACCCTTTCGAGCCTCTCTCTCCTTTTCTATTCTATTTCCACCAAACCCTCCCCCTTCATTTCCCCAAATTTCAAATTTTTGACAAAATCACAAAATTTAGACCATCATTATCACCATCATCTTCTTCTAATTTTGGGGAAAAAAATTCCCTTCTTGCTTCTTCCATGAACCCTAAAACAATCGATAAAAATCAAATATTTTATCCCAGCTGTCTTCATGACACTCATCACATGAAACCCTAACAACAATACAAAATCACCGCCACCATCATCACCGACTCCGATCAATCGGTCGATCAAACCCTTGAATCTGAGGGAGGTCTCGCGATGCCGAGCGTCGGTGTAAAGCTTTACAGCATCTACTTCAAGATCATCCTCAAGCACAAGCTCCAATCCCAGATCCAAGCCCTCACCAAGCATCCCCAATTCGGCGTTACCTCCCGCTCCGACGAGTCCGCCGCCGCCGCCAACCCCTCCTTTGCCGCCGACGGCGTCGCCACCAAGGACATCCACATCGATCCCTTGACTGCCCTCTCCATCCGCATCTTCCTCCCCGATCCGTCCCACGCCCCCCTCCGCAGCAGCTACAGCGGCGGGGGAGGTGGGGCCGCCGGCGCCGGAGGCGGACCCAACCACCGCCGAAGCAGCTACGACGGGTACCTGCCCCCGGCGTCGAGCAGATCTACTCAATCGAGGAAGCTCCCTGTGGTGTTGCAGTTTCATGGAGGGGCTTTTGTGTCGGGGAGCAATGTGTCAGTCGCGAATGATATGTTTTGTAGGAGGATTGCGAAGCTATTGGATGTGATTGTGATTGCGGTGGGGTATAGGCTGGCGCCGGAGAGTAGGTACCCAGCGGCGTTTGAGGATGGGATGAAGGTGCTGAATTGGTTGGGGAAGCAAGCGAATTTGGCAGAGTGCAGCAAGTCGTTGGGGGGAGGAGGAGGAGGAGGGGGAGTAGGGAAGGGTTCGGGGAGGAGGATTGCGGATGCGTTTGGGGCGGCGAGCGTGGAGCCGTGGACCGCGGCGCATGCAGATCCGTCGAGGTAATGGAGACGATTTGGATCCATTATATTGTTTTTCCAGTTTTCTATATGAGCTTTTTCGTTTTTTTTGGAGGTTTTGATTCAGAATGATGATTAGATCGAACGATATGATTCCTGTCAAAATTGGTTGATTATCAGGCCATCATAGAATACCCATACAATTGAAGAAAGTTCTAAATGACGACTATAAGACCGATGTTGCTTTACGGGTCAATGTGCAATTAGAAACAACATGGGTACAGAATGGGTGTAGCATAACGGGGATGACGAGATTAGTGTGTGACAGTACTCTTATGAGAAAAAAAATGGTGAATCTTTAAGAGGCTGGAGGTACCTCTCATAGATCATAGAATGATAGAGAACTAAGTGGTTTTGACATTTGCAACAGAGTATATATTGGTTAGTAAGGAATGACAGAGCTCTAGTTAATGGAACCGAAAAGGGTCATAAATAGGCCTAAAACAAACATGAATGTAGATGATTAGAAAATATATGATAGTTATCAATTTAATTCAGAAGATAATTGAGAAGCTGCGCCTTAACCAAGCTCAATGGAAGAAAGGGATTCTTGTGGCCGAACATAAATGGTTGAGATAAAGCCTTGTATTTTTTTGAGAAAGAGTTGGGATTATTAAGCGCACCCCCCCCCCCCCCCCCCCCAACTAAATATTCATTAAAAAGCATTGAATGAACTACAAAATGTTCTAAAAAGAGATAAATTGCACATAAGCCTACCATGTCATTATGGCAAACAAAAAGCTGTAGATCTTATCTTCTAGAACATTCGGCCACCAAATCGTTGGATCAACCATCGCAGCTTGAACCGACAACTCATGGTCATGGTTGAGTTTGGCCTTGACATCGCCAGTAGCTGTCACTAACTACGACATCACCAGAGTGATATCTTATAGGAGAGTTTAGTCTCTACAAGCAACGCCCACATTGCCACAACGAGCCTTCCCATCGCTGGATTGTGCTCCACATCATTGCATCTGACACCAGATCAGGTCATCTCATGGCTGCCTTGTGGGTGTTACCATTTTTATGGAGGTTAGGGTTATTGGTGTATGATTGCAAGAGGAAAATCTCATGTCGTGAGTTTATGATCAAATCATATGAAACCATAACCAACAAAGAATGGATGAATATAAGACATTTTATACCACATCGTTAAACCTATGTTGAAATTCTTAATCATGGATAACGAGAGTGAGCAAGATATATAATGTTATTAACTATTTGTGTTATTTTTACATTGAAATAGATTATATAGTTTCTAGAAAAGAAAGGTCAACTATTTCATTTTCCTTATTGAAGTCCCTCAATGCCGATGCTTCCATTGCACCCTTCTCACTTAACAAAATTTATTTTAGCTTGAATATTGTTTCTGAGTTTCTCCTTTCATTTGAGCTTTCCTAGCACCGAAAGAATTTGGCATTAGCCTATTAGGTTATCGATTAATTTCTATGTCTCATGTATATGCTCTTAATCATTAAATAGTTTAAGAGTGATGGTGCATAGTTTTATCTTGAAATGTTTCGCAAAACCTATCATTTATATAGTGGGGAATCTTCTGCCTATACTAGTTAGCAATCTTTTTAATTAGTCAGTTTGAATTCATTATGCCAATACTCAACAAACAACAATGAAAAACTAAAGAGCATTTAAGATGAAATAATAAAGCATACTATAAAATACTTTCTCATGTTTAACCAAAGTTGTAGGATACAAAACACTATACAATCGATATTATTTAATCACTTTTAACAAATTTTTAGCAATATTAAGGCAAATTTTGTGTGTTTGGGGATGGGTGTGGATTAGGGAGTGTAATAGCAGCCAAGTGTCAACTAACGTCGAATCAAGCTAATCAAAAATAACAATGCCAGTGGCATCTACATGCAATACATTAATTATTTCCAGTGAAAATGTAAACACGGGTTGCGTATGAGAAAATGCAATTGTAATAGAACTGAAGTGTTTTAGCTCCTTTTGAGTATATTTATCCCTGGAAGAGAAGCTTTATGGATCACTCACAATCCTTGATTTTATAATTAAACAAAGCGTTAATCCGGCTTCATAAAGTCTTCACTTTAAAGTTAGAGGCTATACCTTTTTAGCACATCGAAAGAAAAAATTGGTCCTTTCTTTGATGTAATTAAGGAAAAATTCCCCCAAGTAAAATGAGACGATCTATCTAGACAGCATAGTGATCTCTGGAAATTCAGAGCCCTTACAGTTTGAAAGATGCTTGACTAATTTTGAATGAATTGTAACTAAAATCTTGTTATTGGATTGTATTAGAATTTGAAAGGCAGATGTCTGCATTCAAGTTTAGCTTCAAATTTTCTTATTTAAAGTTATCTTCTAGGTAAATCGAAATCTTCTATGTATCATTATAATAGAAATTAGGCATTGACAATTTTTTTTAAAAAAAATCTATACACACGTCATTTGAAAATGGTTATTGCAGACTACATCAAAATTATAAAACTGCAAGACCGTTCAATATTATCTTACTACCTAGGGAAGAGAAAACGAAATCTAATAAAAGAAAAAAAAATTAAAATTTGCTGCACCTAAAAATACACAACCTTAACTTCCTCACACTTTCCCTCTTACTCATTCAACTGCTACAAAAATCCCCTCTTGCCCTCCATCATTCTCTCGCACCTTCATTTTTGCTCCTTAAAAATATTTCTTTTTCAGATCCACTCCAAAACCCCTAAAAACAAAATCCAACCCAATCCTTTAAAAACAAAACCACTCGCTAAGAGCTGGAGCGGGTCCTTCGCAAGCTCGTACTCGACCTGCCGACCAAGTGGACTGGGACGGAAACAGGTCAGTAAACCTGGACGAAATAGTGGATCAAGCTTTTTTGGGTCGGAGACAGAGCTGAGGAAGACGTTATTGTTTGATGTCGATGGCGATGGAAAGATATTGACAGAGAAGCTGATCAGCCTGTCTGTGGTGTTAGGAGATGACCATATCAAATTGTAAAATCGCAAGAATACTCAATACTCAATATTGTCTTATACCACTAGCAGGTCCATAATTTTAGGCTCCAGATTATAAACTTTTAACAATTGAATCATTTGAAATATTGTTTAGTCACTTCCTGTTAAATGGAAACCCTGCCCTCTATTCATCACCTACTTACAAGATTTCAATTTCTTAATAAACTTAATTGGGAAAGACTCTTGCTGGCATTCAATATTTTATAAACGTGTGAATGGTTGTGATTTTTTTGGGCCTATATTCTTATACATTGCTATTTGAGTCCATACTAACACCATGCCAGGGTTACACTTATAATTAAAGTTTAATAAAGCTTCCAAATGCACGAGTTGTATAGACAGATTGGGTTATAGATAGATAACTGTCTAGTTTGGCAAAAAAGGTTTTAGAAACCATGGTTTCATTTAAGTTAAAATGAAACTGTGACTAGCAATCATGCAAACTGTAGTTTTATAAAAATGAGTTTTGCAAAGTTTAGGCCGTTTGACAACATAGTCTTTGAATCAAGGTTTCGTATAACTATTTTTATAGTAAGATAAAAAAGAAATTAGGAGTAATTTCTAATTAACATTGTCTTTTATTATGAAATATCATAGAGTACGAATAACAAATTTATATATTATTTTCATTCATATTCTCATATTGATGAAATTGAGACGATAAATGCAAAGTATATGAATAAATATTATTTTTTTCATGGGCTTAATTTGGCGGGTTGAGACGACAAAATCATTGATGTAATTTTTAGGTTTAGATAATAAAAAAAATTACGGAAGAGAAGAGATCATAGATTTGAGAGAGGAGGGAAGGATTAATGATCTTTGAGGGAAGGGATTAAAGAGAAGAAAAAAGATGGTGTTAAATTTTCTGACCGTGGTGGGAGAGAGGTGGCAGTAGAAACTTTTCGATACTCCAGCCTTTTTGGAGTAGAAAAATGGGGATTCAAGAACTCAAAACCTTTTGAAACCGCGCTATTTTGGTTGCCTAATAGGCTTCATATACAAATTTTGGAGCTTAGCCTTGAAACCCCACGAAACAACGTTTTTAGAAATCGTAACCGTGTTGCTAAACTGGGCCTTAATTTATTTTCCATGTTAAAACTTTTTTGCGCGTTAGCCTACACTCTCTCTCTCTCTCTCAACAATCTATTTATATTGCTTGTTGATCTGAATTGCCTGACTTAAGACGTGGGCGTGGCTTTCCCACTCCACTTTCTCTCCTCTCTTTGAATCGCTAAGCTGGAACAACTGGCTTGAGGTAAGTGAAGAGAAAGTAGGCCATAGTTTTACATCATCTGGAAAACACAAAAGGGAAGTAGCGACGGTGCAACATAGATCTTGGCAAAATGAAATAGGCGGGTTGGTCTAGTTCTTTCTCTCTGTTTTACCCATTTCGCTTTTTTCCTCTTATCTTTAGCCTTTCATTCAATGACCTTCAACCGGTTCTCTTTCTTCCATGTATATTTCTAACCTCTCCTTTTATGCTATTTTGTTTGATCTTTTTTCCCACCATTTCTATTGAGAGAACCAAGGTTTGGGTGGCCTGATTTTTTGGATTTTTTGGCTCTAACATAAACTGATCCGAAGCAGGTGAAGTCAAAATTGTAAACTTTAGGCAGAACCTTGTGTTGCCGGATTCTTTTATCTCTATAGGTATCATGTATGCTCACACTTGCTTGTTTCATGCAAAAACCAACCATATATGTCTTTCTTGTTCAAAATGTTGTATTGATTGGGTTTAGTAGCTCGGAGGTAGCTCCCATTGAGGATAACATGAGAGAGAACCTTCATACAATTTGAACATGTCCAGCAGAGGTCCATAAATGTTCTAGTTAGGAATATCAACAATATTATTGTTACTGAAGCAACATCGGTTAGGTAAAGCCCTAAACAAACATGGACGAAGAGATGACCCTTAACAGAGTTGAATGAAAGAAAGCATTAATGCTGTTCTTGTTGTTGAGCATGTCACCTTCTTAAGCATTATGCAAAGGTTAGTGTTCAGAGTTAATGTGTGATAGCACCAGGGGAATTTCTCCATTGTTCTATTCATATCCAAGTTTACGACCTGGTGCAGGAGTAGACGAATTTAGGATGTTGTTCTTATACTACTTTGTTTGCACCCCCATTGAAATCCTTCGGTCATGGATTATGGGATCGAGCAAGATATCTGAGTTATTAACTGTTTTGTGCTAGATGTTTACTTAGATGTGATTTACATAGTTATAGAAGGCATTCATGTACAAATTGCAGAAGATTAAGTTTAGTTATGCCTCAACTTTGCTGATGGCAGAGAACTGCAAATGCCATCTGGATTCTGAACCCTGCTTCTTTGACAACATTCTCTTGGATTCTTTTGTTGTGGGGTTTTCTTAAAATATAATTCCTAAGAAATTTTAATATCCAGGCTGCAGATGTCCTTTCCTTTCTTCCACACGATTCATTACCAAAATTTCTGTGAGACCTTTTGCTTAGGGAGTTTGGATAATTTTGTATAGAATTCAGGGATAGCCATCAAAGGGTTATGTGGCTATTATGTAAAGAGACAAAATTACTTATATGAAAATTATCTTTTATGAAAGATTGTCGGTGTCAAATAGATGTGCATGGTAGATGCTACCATATATAGTGAGTCACTCCAATGCACTTTTAGCTATCTAGTGTTTGCACTGGAAATTTTAATTTCAGACAAAGCTGCTGATCATTTGGCAATAGATATGGCCTTTTTTGGCAAAGGGCTAAAGGACACAGCAAGTACCAGTTTCCTGATATCATGAAACCAACGGCGTATCTTTGTCATCAGCAGTGTTGCTTTGGATGCATGATATCTTGTTGTGTTTATTTGACTAGGTGCTGAAAGGAATGTTACCTGTATTTGTGGTGCCTCATGCATGACATCATCGCTGTGGTGCCTCATGCATGACATCATCGCAACTAAATGTAACTTTTTTTCAAACTTGAAAACTAAGTGATTTGAATAAAAGAAGCATATTATTTGATTGAGGACCAACGATTTGAACAAGAAGCATGACACTGAAGACCTACGAATTTAATTTTTAACAACCACCATGTCACTGTCTTTGATACCTTTTTCATTTCCTAAACTTGTAAAAGATGTACAATGAGTCAAATGGTCTATATTATCACTTTATATACCTTCTTGCATAATTTGGCATTGTGTTCTATATGACTCTTTTGCTTTCTCCATGACTTGGAGTTGTATGTAAGTCCACATAGCAAATCTACTTCCGACCTTTTATTCTAAGAGAAATTCCTTGCTTTCACAAGATCAAATTGCATGAACATTATGGTATATATTCATACTCATCAACTGGCCATTTAGGGTTCATGGCAAGCTCAGCAGTCGCAAAAACAGCATGCCTTCTACCAATTTCACATGTTTATATCTAGTTCACAGCTGGTTGTTAAGAAACTGAAACCTTCAGTCAAGCCCTATGCTTTGTGAATAATCCTACCTTCTGAAGTAATGATCAGTATGATGGGGAAATGATATAATGGGTAGGAGATAAAACCTCACTTTATTTCTATTTTTCATTATCACTCATTGCTTCATTTCCCGTTGAAATGAAATATAACAGTATGCCTATCAGTATCACTATGTAACACAACAGCTGAAAATCCAAATAATGAGAATCTTTCGCCAACTGGCCCAACATCATGTATGATAAAATGACGCGATTAGAAAGATGATGGTAATGACGACGGCGACGAAGTGGAATGGGTTAGGCTTTGAAGCAACGCTGTATGAAAGATTTGACAAAGTTTTATTATCTGTTCAAATTGAGATTAATCCTCCTTTAAATAGTGACAGATTCATGGTTAAGGAAGATATGACAAGAGAGGAGCTTTCTGCAATCCTAAAAAACTAGGTGACTCCCTCCAAATTCTCCTAGACTAGAGAAGTCTACAATAAGAGGTAAGACGATATATTTGCTATAGAGAATTATGTTCAACTTTAAGGCATAGATAATGCCCACAGGGAAAATGGAACCCCCTCAGTACATAATTCCAGGGAATATCCAAACCTATGATAAAATGCAGGGTTAGTACATGCATTACTCACTTGAACCTTGTTCTGAAACAAGCTAAGATGATGTTACCTACAAGTTTCCTCTATGCTAAACATACCATTTCTACTCTGACCTAATCCTGAACTTTCTGTTGTATGGAAACAGATGTGTTCTCCTCGGAGTGAGCTGCGGAGCAAACATTGCCGATTATGTAGCCAGAAAAGCCGTAGAGGCTGGTTCTCTCATCGAACCTGTTAAAGTTGTGGCTCAAGTTCTCATGTACCCCTTCTTTATCGGAAGTGTCCCTACACACTCCGAGCTAAGGCTTGCGAACTCGTATTTCTACGATAAATCCATGTGCATGCTCGCATGGAGACTCTTTTTACCTGAAGAAGAGTTCAACTTAGACCACCCGGCCGCAAATCCCCTCGTTCCTGGCCGAGGTCCGCCATTGAAATGCATGCCCCCGACTCTTACTGTTGTGGCAGAGCATGATTGGATGAGAGACAGGGCCATCGCTTATTCTGAAGAGCTCAGAAAAGTTAATGTTGATGCACCGGTTTTAGAGTATAAAGACGCGGTTCATGAGTTTGCTACTCTCGATGTTCTTTTAAGAACGCCCCAAGCACAAGCTTGTGCCGAAGATATTGCCATTTGGGTTAAGAAGCATATTTCACTTCGCGGCCATGAGTTCTCGTATTAGATAGCGATTTCTGTGTTGATGTAGAATGTAATCATGATCTTTATTTTTTGTATAATGTAATATCTATCATGTGAAGAGTAGGATCGGTTGTATCTGATGCTGTTTCCTCTTGTTGAGATCATTGGAGAGTTTTCATTATTTGAATCCTGTATCCAGCACATTTTGTAGTATATATAGATAATGAATTGGAGTTGAGAATATTCCATCATTATTTGTTGGAAGGAGCAATATTGATTGTTAATTTTATATATACACAATTTTGTATTGCTATAGCTTTATCATATTGTTGTTCATTTTATTAGTGGAACTACATTTCATTATTGGTTTCAATGCTTACCAAGGGAGAAAAGAGATTAATTGATTTTGGATGTTGTTGAGTTACTTTATTACTTGCATAAATGACTATTAAATATTTTGTTTGATAGATTAAGGTGCTTCTGAATTTTCAAAGAGACTTGAATCTCTTCTCTTCTACTGTCAATTTTTGTAATTCATGTGCAGTTTGCTTCAGATAACGTGGTGCATGCTTTCAGCATTGCAGTGTAATAAAGCAAATATCGGTCTTTGTTGCACTTTTTTTCTCTCTGCTAACTTATATAATTTCGATGATCTTTTGGTTATCCAGTAGTAAGTCTTCTAGATTTCAATTTTACACAAATATGTGTTCAATGTCCGTTTTTGGCCCCTTGTAAACACAGTGATCATGAGTTTGAGGAATGCAACCAATGTAATTCATAGGATTTTTCAAGCCAACAAGAGAACTAAAGTAACCTAGAAAGCATATATCCAAGAGTTTAAACAAAATGTGGTAAACATAGGCAATTCAAATTGGTAGTATGCAAAATGTGGGAAACATGGGGCAATTGTAGTCAACTTTCAAAGCAATTATAAACTAATGCTCAACTCTGTAACATGCATAATTCCTTGAAAGAAACACTAATCACAAACCATTTGTCTCAGACAGTTACTGATGATGCTCGGTACTGGGAACTCCTCAGATCACGACACGTGGCAGATGACGTGTCCCAAAACTTACGAGAAAGGAGTAAGAACGGTACATTGGAAGCGTACCCCGTGCCTCCCTCTCGAGGAAGTTCTCGACCTTAGGTGGCATTCCAGACCACTCCTATGCTCGTCTTACAAACAACCGTTGGCTCGCCTCTGAGCCCTCCCGCACGCTGAGCTTCCTCAGCCCCCTAGCTCGCCTTCGAGCTATCACAGAACCAAGCTTGCTCGGCCTCCCGCTCGTTTCCGAGCTTCCCGCTCGTTCCTGAGCCTCCCGCCGAGCTCAGTTTTCTCGGTATCACCGACCGACCAACAGCACAGATCACAGGCGTCTCCGCGAATCTCGCCAGATGCGAGATATCCGCCGTCCACGATCCCGCGTTCCACGCCATCGCGTTCCCTCATTAACGAGTGTATCTCGTCATTTATGGGGATCCCGCCTTTCACGCAGGCGTAACGCCCGGGAGCATAACGGCCGGCGTGAATCTCGTGCTCTCCAGCCCATGACTGCCACTATATAAACCCCTCTCTCAGACGACTCAGATAAGGCAATTTTACCCAATAGGCCACTACTCTGCCAAAATACCTCGATTAACTTGATCGTCGGAGGGTTCTCGGTGGTACAACCATCCCGGGACTTCCTTGCAGGTAGCTCGGTTTCATTCCAAATCAAGCTCACCGAGATCCACAAACATCAAGAGGCAACCCTCAAACTCAATCTTAGCCATCCATCAACGCTCGCTACAGATCAACGGAAGACAACATCTGAAGGAGATCCTGAGCTCCATCAGTTGGCGCCGTCTGTGGGAACCTTGAAATTCTGCTCAACGAAAGTTAATCCTCCTTTCTCGAACTCATGGCGAGTGATCATCGCGATGATCCAAGCTCCAGCCGCCGTCCTTCCCACAATGGAGACGCGGGTGGATCCTTTCCTCCTCCGAACGCCATTCACGCCCTATCTGCTCGGATAGATCGGCTCGCATCCGTCATGGATGCGCTTGTCCGTGTCCAAACGGTGGGACAAGCTCCCCAAGTCGCCGTTCCCCCACCTCAGGAGCGACACATGGGGAGAGAAGACATTGCCTGTGCCAGCACATCTGGGCACCTTTTTGCTATCTCCGGCGGCCACAGATCCCCCATGGTGACCAACGCGATGACCCGGTGGGCACCTCATAGCTCGACGCCGAGGTCTTATGAAAGAGCGCCCTGCCCTGAGGCCTATCGCGCTCCTTTCCCTCTCGAGAAGGTGTCGGTCAGCTCGCATGCTCTCAGGCATGGCCAGCACCCTCTCCCTCGACAGGTTTGCGCGGACGAGACTCGCCACGACAGCTCAAAGAAAAACTCGCCAGGGGACCTACGGAACCTTATAGAACGGAACCGAAACCGCGGCCAGGCGCAGGTCGCCAGTAGCAGGGGCCATAAGTCCGAGTATGTCGAATCCTTGGGATACCACGACCGACTCGATAGCCTCGAAAAAAGGATCGAGGGTATACATCGGGAGAGTCATCCTTCAAGCGATGGGGCTAGATATGCCGCTGACTCGCTTACGAAGCCCTTCATCGAAGAGCTTCTCGCTGTCCACGTCTCCTCTAGGAACAAGCCCCCAAAAGTCTCCCTCTTCGACGGGAATTCCGACCCGAAAGACCATTTGGACGCGTTCACAGCAGGGATGAGTTTCCAAGACAACTCCGACACCGCGCAATGCCGTGCTTTCTCGGCCACTCTTATCCGCTCTGGACGAGACTGGTTCCAAGGACTCACGCCATGCTCAATATCTACCTTCGATGAGCTGGCCACCCAGTTCCTCGGCCATTTCGTCGGGAACAGACGGCAGAAACGGACCGTCGATCATCTCTTCACCATAAAGAGCGGGGACAAGGAATCCTTCAAAGGATACTCACCCGCTTCTACAACACCCTCCTTGAGGTCCCAGAGCATCGGGACAAGGCGGTCATCACGGCCCTTAGGTCAGGTCTTAGGCACAAGGAGTAGCTCCGCTCCTTTGCATTGGCGTAACCTAAGACCATGGCCGAGGTAAAAGCCTGGACTGAATGAGAGATCCAGTTCGAGTCAGAGGTGAATGCGAACCTACCCCGGACCGACCAGGCCGATTAGAAGAAGAGGGCAAGAGAGAATAAAAAGAAGATTGAGTGGCCAAAACCTACTCCCCAAAGTTCCAAGAGTATACCCTGCTTAACATCTTCCAGACAGAGCTGTTGGAGGAGGCAAAGGGAGAGAGGTTCTTCAAACTTCTCCCGGTCAACCATAAGGCAACCAAACGGACACGGGGCCCCTATTGTGCTTTCCACAGGTCGCAGGGACACCCCACCGAGAACTGCAAACAACTCCGAGACTACATCGAGGAGCTAATCCGCTCGGGGCACCTGGAAAGATATTTGCGGGAGAAGCGACATGCCGACCGAGAGCAAGAGCACCACCCCCTTGTTAGTGTATATGCCCTAGGGGCCATTATTGTATCATACTAGGTTGTATATTACTTAATGGAAGCTTGGGATATTCACCGTTATATATACAGTCTTGCTAAAAATGGTAGTATGCTACTTGGTTTGTGTCTACTTTAATATGTGCATATGTTTCTTGTAACGTATCACTTATACATATTAGTAGAGCCCATAAGATCTTTGCTTGATTACCAGCGTTGTGATGACAGTCACACTAGTGGGGGTTGGGTAGTCTATAAGCAACATCCTATACTTGTCCCTAGTCGTAGGATTATCGAGACAGGGCATCGATACTCCGGAGTAGACTAGTGTGTACGCTTCTCATCCCAGTTGGGGAGATGGTCTGTCCCACAGCCATCAGTACGTAGTACTGGAGATAGTATACAGGTGCTCGTTAGGTTACGGGTACACCGGACAGGACTCGCAGGGGAACTGTTGGTTGGTATTATACCCGTCGTCAGTTAACAGTTCCCAGGTGACATGAGTACAGCATAGTCCGCAGACTTGACACTGCTACTTCACCTCGAGTGTGTCCCACTGTTCTTAGATTGCTACCCTACCACGGCTCAAAGGAGTCGTGCAAACAGGTAGCAGTTGGGTGCAATCCCGAGCACTTGGAGGCAGTGGCGGTTAAACAGGATTCGTTTCTCCCGGTATTGGGAGTTGATATCGCGCTGTGTCAGAGAGCCATTACGCAAAGTCCCTGGCCAGGGCAAGCGAGATTTACTGGTAGGTTCCAGTAGTTTCTCAGGGTGTAATGGGCTACGCTCCGACACGACTTATACCGCTATTAGGGGACTGACGCTTGCCGCCCCCTAGGCTCGATATACGATATTCTTAGACGAACAGACCGAACTGTACGGAGATTGTCACATCAGGCTCAGTAGGAGTTCGGATGGGTTTCCTCATCGGCCTTCTTATCGACATCTATCTAGGGATCGTTACGTACAGCTAGTGCCGCTTGCGGTCTGTGGTTAAACCCACTGCCAGCATAGTGTCGAGTCTTTAGAGTCCCACACAAAGGGTTTCCCTGCTCCAGGCGAAACGATATAGAGATCGTATGGTTTTACGACAAGGGTTCGGACGCATACGTGTGTTTACGCACGTACGACGTTCGGACAGTTTTTACTAGTCGGCTTTAGTTAAGCCAGATTCTAGTGTCGGATTATTGGATTTATACAGTCTAAAGTTTTTCCGTGTTTTCACGGATTGGAGGGGCGTTCTCGTAATTTTCCGGGAAGCTTCTAGAAGCATGGTGACTTGGGGGTTAAGGTGGCATAAGCATTTATTGCTTAATGACTCATTTGTGTGATTCATCCATGGTATTAAATGATGCATTAATTAGCTAATGAGTCATATGATGAATCACACAAGGTGAATGAATCAACTATGATGATTAATCATTTATATTATTTATTTGATAAATTGTTATGCTTGTTAAATTCAAATGGGCTCATTATTCACATTCATTCTTGTGCTCACCTTCTCTCTCCTCAAGCTCATTCTCTTTTGAAACCCTAATCCTACTCTCTCATGTGTTGAGATCAAGGATAAGATATACTAATACATCCATAACCTCACTCTATATCCCCTAGGTAGCTTAGATTAGCACTTTGAGCAATCTACTTATCTCAAGTTAGAGATCAAGCTTGGAGTAGGAGCTCTCGGGTGGATCGTCTTTGACTCGAGGAGGCCGTTGAGATGCCGATGTTCCAAGAAGCCTACGAGGAGTGGAGGACAGCGATGAAGACCCTAAGGACAAGTAACGTGAGGTATAACTTCGAATCCTAGTAGTTAAACCTCTCGTAGTTGCTAGTAACGGTTTAGACACGATTCATGCGCTCAAGTTCGTGTTACGAAGCTTTGATAATCGTTTTTCATATATTCCGACTCCCCGCAAGCTCGTGGGGTGCGTGACATGGACTTACAGTGGTATTAGAGCCAACTAAACCATTACTAGCTTGTTAGCAACTGATTAGAACTTCGATCGTCAGAAAACGCGAAAACGAAACCCCCGATACCCTAACAGTTTCTGTAAATTTTAAACGTGTCGAAAAAAATATTTGATATGCCTTAAAATTCACAGCAGGGAAATATAAGATTACTGGGAAAATACGAGCACTCAACTCGACTTGACGGCCGCGGATCCGCGGCCAAATGGTGCTTTTGGCCGTGATCCGTCGCCGAGTCAACTCCGAGTTGACTCGGATTTGCTCTGTAATTCTTGAATTTTGGTTTTTTGTTTTCCAGTATATTCTGTTTCTATCCAGGTTACTTCTATGCTGATTTGCTTTTGGGGTAGACACGGAATATGGTAATCGATCGATATTCTAAGATATTTGCTAATTGACTTTTTATCTGTAATGTTTAATGTGTTCGTAAACCTCTTCTAACTGCTAGTATGTTGGTTGGCAGGGGGTTGCACATTTCTGTAATGTTTACTGTTTGTGTATATGGACTTGATTGGAATGTTGTGATGATTATCCGGGGTTTGAGATGTGTTTTATATTCATTCATTCGATATAAATGTAATATGATGTAATATTCTTTTGCGGGGCACATCCAGGTTGCGGTTGTAGCCACCGTTGTATTATTTCTTTTTACTGTTTTTGCTCCTACGATAGACCCAAGGTGGGGTACACAAACTACCGGGTACGTTGAAGTGTTTAGTGGCCTACTCACGTTGTTGAGGGAGACCGCTTCACTTCGGGTACTTGGCGGGTAGTTTGCCGTACCCGTAGGGGTCTAGGGTGGGGTAATGGCTATTCATCACAACTGTGTAATCCGTCTTTTGTTGCAGGCTCAAAGCAAACGCGGATTGCAAGTATATCCAATAAAATTCATCTGTGATCTGGAATGCTTATTATTGCGTCTGACGAATGTATAATATCTATATATGATAGCTATTAGATGTCACTTATGTTTTACATCTGTGCTAGCCCAGCCCCCGCTCTGTCGTTAGTTAAGTAACCTAACGGGTGATGACGGGACCCCGTGGCGAATGCGGATGGCATAAGAGGACGTGGTATTTTCGTTGTTTTCTGCAATGATAGGATAAATGATGGGACGCATTATTATAATGCAAAGAAAATAAACCAAAGTTCAATCGTTGGAACAAATTTAAAAGAAACCACTCGGTTATTTTAAAAAGATCAGAATTTTAATTGTGGAGCTTTAACCACTCCTTTTAAAAGTATCAGGTTCCTTCGATTATCTCAAGTTCACTATGTTCACGGTTTTGCCAAAACCATTCGTAGCCCTCCGTCATTTCTTATGGATGGTCAGTAGTATTCAAGCTATGTTTGTTGGCCCTTAGTCAAGACATGGTGTTTGGTAGCTGCTGGGGTATTCATTTGTTGCATATATAGATGCGTTGGTTTGGGACAGTAGTATTACTTTGTTGGCCCTCAGTCAAGAGTATGTACGGGTGGGTTCAAATTAACCTGGATAATGACGGGTAGAACTTGACATGTGACTTATGATTTGTTGGCCCTTAGTCAAGGTCATAAGAGCATGGGGCAAAAATTTATATCGGGAATTTCTAAAGAAACTGAAATTTGCAGAGAGAGCATACCATTTTGGAGTTTGATGAATATTGGTAGGATTCCTTCAACATTATCATACGATGATATTTTGGATCCCGATCCTACTGTGAGTATATACTACTTATCAGGAGATTCATCACTTAACGATCAATACTGTAAACCAAGTAGGTGCCTAGAAAGGTGTCAGCGGGGTTACGCCCCCAGAGAAAAGATGTTCTTTAATTAAGGAATTTCGCGAAAGCGTTGGAAAACCTCCCTCGAAGTATCGACACTGGCCTGGCTGAACGGTTAAGCAAGTATTGTACGGTGAGAATAGTCCTGGCTGATTCTTCTTTTATGGTTTAAGGAAGGATTCGAGAAACAGTGGGAGCCATCCTGTTTAGATAAATTAGAAACCACTCTAAACTTGCAAGAGTATCATGCTAAAGTGTTTTCTTCTCTCTCTCTTAATTGCAGCGACCCTGTGACCATGACTAGGTTACATCTAGATAACAATTTGACTGAATCTGACTTATATGACTGGCAAAGGTCTGTCCAGATGCCCATTGCCTATGACAAGCTGGACCACCCTATTACTACTCAAGATCCCGCCGTCCCAGGTCCAGTTTCCACTGTCGCGGATATGGATATCCGTCAGACAAAGGAAAAGGATAAAGCGAAAGCCAAGTGCCTCGTGTTTTCTTCAGTTGATGGTGTATACCAGAAGCAGCACGAGAAGATAGACTCAGTTTCCATATTTCTCCATAACAAAGATTTATATGGAGAGCAATCTCATATCGCAAGATATGAGACCTCGAACGAATTAATTCAAGCGATGTTGGATTTCGGGTTATCTGTAGGGGACAATGTCCTTACAATGACTAGCTATTTTGATGAGCTCCAGGACCTGGAGACCACGTTGGGAAACGAGTCAGATACTGACTTGATTCTACAATCTCTGCCTTTTACCCTGAAGGAAACCAAGGAAGTAGAAGGAAAGAGAAAGGCAAAAGTTTCGGGACTGAATGTAGTAAAAGAGGGACGTTCCTATTGTTATGGGATTAGGCATTGGCAAAAAGATTGCAGGGCTTTGGAAGACGGTAGTCAGGATTCGAAGCATGTTGTGGCTTCAGCTTCGGGTGTGTTTGTGATAGAGAACTGTATGTCAGTTAACCCTACTTCCTGGGTATTGGATACCGGGTCAGGATCTCACATCTGTAATTCGTTACAGGCTCTGAGAAATCGTAGGGTTATCGGGATATGTGATATGACCCTCACGGTTGCTAACGGAATGAGCATGAACGCTGAATCCGTAGGGGAATATCATCTTGGACTGACAACTGGGCAGATATTGATTCTGCGTAACTGTTTTTATGTACCAGGCACAACTTGTAATATCATATCTGTATCCTTACTTTCTAAGGAAGGATATGATTTTACTTTTATAAGCGATATGGTTCACATCCACCTAAATCAAGTTCTGATTGGGTCAGGTACATTACAAAACGGAATATACGTATTAAATCAAGCTCAGATTTTCAGTGTCCAGAACACACTTAAAAGAAAGTCTCCGGAAACAAATCAGGTTTTCTTATGGCATTGTAGACTGGGTCACATCAATGAGAGAAGGTTGACTAAGTTACATAGAGAAGGATATTTGAATCCGTTCAAATATCAATCTTATGCTGCTTGTGAATCTTGTCTCATAGGAAAGATGACAAAGACTCCGTTTACTGGACACGGAGTAAGAGCAAGCGAGCTCTTGGGACTCGTACACAGTGACGTGTGCGGTCCAATGTCTACACATGCGCGAGGAGGTTATTCCTACTTCATTACTTTTACGGATGATTTCTCTAGGTATGGGTATGTCTTCTTAATGAAACATAAATCCGAGGCCTTTGAGAAATTCCAAGAATACAAGAATGAAGTGGAAAACCAAACCGGAAAAAGTATCAAGACACTGAGATCTGATCGAGGTGGTGAATACTTAAGTGCCGAGTTCCTGGGTTACTTAAAAGAGAATGGAATTCTCTCTCAGCTTACTCCTCCATACACACCACAACACAACGGTGTATCAGAAAGGAGGAATCGAACCCTATTGGATATGGTTCGTTCCATGATGAGTAAGGCTGAGTTACCGCGATCATTCTGGGGATATGCACTAGAATCAGCTGCATATCTTTTGAACCAGGTTCCTACCAAAACTGTGCCTACCACACCATATCAGATGTGGAGTGGGAAGAAACCTTGTCTAAAACATTTTAAGATATGGGGATGTCCAGCTTTTGTAAAAAGGCAGCATGCAGACAAGCTCGAGGCACGCTCAGTGCAGTGTAAGTTTGTGGGATATCCAAAGCACTCCAAAGGATATTATTTCTATTACGCAGAGGAACAAAAGGTTTTTGTTTCTCGTCATGCCCATTTCTTAGAAGCTGCATTTTTAGAAAATCAGAAGAATGGGAGCGCAGTAGAACTGGAAGAAATTCCAGAACCACAAGCTGTTACTGAAAGTATGGTAGAACCATAGGTTTCAGAACAAAGGGACATCCCGACGCCACTCCGCAGGAGTAGTAGGCAGTCTCATCCGCCCGAGAGATACTACAGTTTTCTCATAGACGGGGATAGAGAGGATTGCACTATTGACTATGATGAGCCTACTAGCTTCCACCAAGCCATTCAGAGCGGTGACTCAGTAAAATGGCTGGATGCAATGCGGACCGAAATGGAGTCCATGTACACTAACAAAGTATGGACTTTTGACATTGCTCCAGATGGTGTAAAACCCGTAAGATTGTAGGGTTTTCGTCAAAGACCTGGTTTGGACTATGACGAAACCTTTTCTCCAGTGGCTATGCTCAAATCCATTCGGGTCGTTCTTGCTATTGCTGCCTTCCACGATTATGAGATCTGGCAGATGGATGTAAAGACGGCCTTTCTAAATGGAAATTTGGAAGAGAGCGTCTATATGGATCAACCAGAGGGATTCATTCAGAGTGGGAGCAACGGTAAAGTATGCAAGTTGCTTAAGTCTATTTATGGACTAAAGCAAGCATCTCGGAGTTGGAACATCTGTTTTGATGATACTGTCAAAGAATTCGACTTTATCAAAAATCCAGATGAACCATGCATATACAGTAAGATTGTAGGGAGAGCTGTAGTATTCCTCGTTCTTGTACGTGGATGACATTCTCCTAATAGGAAATGATATTCCTATGTTACAGTCAGTCAAAAGATTCTTATCACAGAAATTCTCCATGAAAGACCTGGGTGATGCCACCTACATTCTGGGGATCCGGATCTATCGTGATAGATCAAAAAGGATGTTGGGACTTTCGCAGTCCAGGTATATAGACACCATAGTGAAGAGATTCAGTATGGATGATTCTAAGCGCGGTAACCTACCGGCTTGTCACGGAATCACCCTCTCCAAAGAGATGTCTCCCAAGACTGATTTGGAAAGGGATCGCATGTCGATTATACCCTACGCTTCTACGGTAGGCTCTATAATGTATGCGATGTTATGTACCAGACCAGATATAGCATATGCATTGAGCGTTGTAAGCCGGTATCAAGTAAACCCAGGGGAGAAGCACTGGATAGCAGTAAAGAACATTCTCAAGTACTTAAGGAGGACTAAGGAGATGTTCTTGGTGTATGGCGGAAAAGACCTCCAGATCAAGGCCTTTGCCGACTCCAGCTTCCAGAGTGACAAGGATGACTCCAAGTCCATGTCGGGTTATGTCTTTACTCTCAATGGAGGGCCGTTCCGTTGGAAGAGTTCCAAACAGGAGACCGTTGCTGACTCAATAATGAAAGCGGAGTACATAGCTGCTTGCGATGCCGCAAAAGAAGCTGTCTGGATGAAGAAGTTCCTCACAGAAATTCAGGTGGTTCCTACCAGTGTTAGTCCAATACCTCTGTATTGAGACAACAACGGCGCTATAGCTTTAGCGAAGGAACCCAGGTCCCATCAGAAGTCCAGACACATCTTAAGGCGGTATCACCTGATCAGAGAGATCGTAGATCGCTGGGAGATCGAGATAAAGAGAGTAGAGACGGAGAATAACATTGCTGATCCATCCACAAAGGCTATTCCTCAGACACAGTTCGAGAGGCTATTCGAGATGATAGGTCTACGATATGCCAGCTCATGACCCTAGTGCAAGCGGGAGATTGTTAGTGTATATGCCCTAGGGGCCATTATTGTATCATACTAGGTTGTATATTACTTAATGGAAGCTTGAGATATTCACAGTTATATATACAGTCTTGCTAAAAATGGTAGTATGCTACTTGGTTTGTGTCTACTTTAATATATGCATATGTTTCTTGTAACGTATCACTTATACATATTAGTAGAGCCCATAGGATCTTTGCTTGATTACCAGCGTTGTGATGGCAGTCACACTAGTGGGGGCTGGGTAGTCTATAAGCAACATCCTATACTTGTCCCTAGTCGTAGGATTATCGAGACAGGGCATCGATACTCTGGAGTAGACTAGTGTGTACGCTTCTCATCCCAGTTGGGGAGATGGTCTGTCCCACAGCCATCAGTACGTAGTACTGGAGATAGTATACAGGTGCTCGTTAGGTTACGGGTACACCGGACAGGACTCGCAGGGGAACTGTTGGTTGGTATTATACCCGTCGTCAGTTAACAGTTCCCAGGTGACATGAGTACAGCATAGTCCGCAGACTTGACACTGCTACTTCACCTCGAGTGTGTCCCACTGTTCTTAGATTGCTACCCTACCACGGCTCAAAGGAGTCGTGCAAACAGGTAGCAGTTGGGTGCAATCCCGAGCACTTGGAGGCAGTGGCGGTTAGACTGGTCCGTCTCTCCCGGTATTGGGAGTTGATATCGCGCTGTGTCAGAGAGCCATTACGCAAAGTCCCTGGCCAGGGCAAGCGAGATTTACTGGTAGGTTCCAGTAGTTTCTCAGGGTGTTATGGGCTACGCTCCGACACGACTTATACCGCTATTAGGGGACTGACGCTTGCCGCCTTCTAGGCTCGATATGCGATAGTCTTAGACGAACAGAACGGACTGTACGGAGATTGTCACATCAGGCTCAGTAGGAGTTCGGATGGGTTTCCTCATCGGCCTTCTTATCGACATCTACCTGGGGATCGTTACGTACAGCTAGTGCCGCTTGCGGTCTGTGGTTAAACCCACTGCCAGCGTAGTGTCGAGTCTTTAGAGTCCCACACAGAGGGTTTCCCTGCTCCAGGCGAAAAGATATAGAGGTCGTATGGTTTTACGACAAGGGTTCGGACGCATACGTGTGTTTACGCACGTACGACATTCGGACAGTTTTTACTAGTCGGCTTTAGTTTAAGCCAGATTCTTGTATCGGGTTATTGGATTTATACAGTCTAAAGTTTTTCCGTGTTTTCACGGATTGGAGGGGCGTTCTCGTAATTTTCCGGGAAGCTTCTAGAAGTATGGTGACTTGGGGGTTAAGGTGGCATAAGCATTTATTGCTTAATGACTCATTTGTATGATTCATCCATAGTATTAAATGATGCATTAATTAGCTAATGAGTCATATGATGAATCACACAAGGTGAATGAATCAACCATGATGATTAATCATTTATATTATTTATTTGATAAATTGTTATGGTTGTTAAATTCAAATGAGCTCATTATTCACATTCATTCTTATGCTCACCTTCTCTCTCCTCAAGCTCATTCTCTCTTGAAACCATAATCCTCCCTTCTCATGTGTTGAGATCAAGGATTAGATAGACTAATACATCCATAATCTCACTCTATATCCCCTAGGTAGTTTAGATTAGCACTTTGAGCAACCTAGTTATCTCAAGTTAGAGATCAAGCTTGGAGTAGGAGCTCTCGGGTGGATCGTCTTTGACTCGAGGAGACCGTTGAGGTGCCGATATTCCAAGGAGCCTACGAGGAGTGGAGGACATCGATGAAGACCCGAAGGACAAGTAACGTGAGGTATAACTTCGAATCCTAGTAGTTAAATCTCTCGAAGTTTGCTAGTAACGGTTTAGACACGATTCATGCGCTCAAGTCCGTGTTACGAAGCTTTGATAATCGTTTTTCATATATTCCGCCTCCCCGTAAGCTCGTGGGGTGCGTGACACGGACTTACACCCCTCCCGGCGAGTTGACGATCGACCAAATCATGATCGTATTAGTAGGGGGTGCGCCTGGGGCCGACGAAACACGACGCCCCTTGCCGGTCGAAGTGAATAGCAGCTAACCCAGAAAGAGGGTCAAAGCAGCCGAGCCCATCATCTTTACCGACGAGGACCTCCACGGGATATCCCTGCCCCACAACGACCCTCTGGTAATCACCGCACGGGTCCACCGTTACAAAGTGCAAAGGATATTGATCGACTCGGGAAGCTCGGCAGACATCCTCTTCTACGATTGCTTCCTGCGTATGGGACTTACCCCGTCGGACCTGAGGCCGACCTCCCATATCCTGTCGGGGTTCACCAACCACTCCATCCCGGCAGAAGGGGTGGTCACCATCCTGCTTAACATCGGGGAGATAGGCCATACGCGTACCGTGCTTGTGGAGTTCGTCGTCGCCAGAATTCCATCGGCCTACAATATCCTCTTGGGATGTCCAACGCTGAATTCCCCCCGGACCTAGATATCGACCTACTACCCAGCAATCAAGTTTCCCCTCGACCAAGGCGGGATAGGTCGGGCTTACAGAAACCAACAAACCACGAAGATCTGCTTCAAAGCAATATCGACGCCCGAGGATAGAAACGATGATCTTGAGAACACGGATGAATTCAGGGGATCTTTGGATACTCGGGACGAGCATAAAGAGATCTGAGGAGCCCCGGTGGAGCCGCTAACAGAGGTCCCCCTCGTCGAAGGGGACAATGAACGAACCATCCAAATCAGGTCACTCTTAACGGGGGCTCGGCGTGATGACTTGGTCCACTTCCTCAGAGGAAACTCAGAAGTGTTTGCTTGGGCGCCCACCGACATGCCCGGGATCGACCCCAAAAAAATATCACATAAACTCGGGGTCGATCCGGCGGTCCGACCCGTCAGGCAAAAGAAACGAAGCTTTGCCCCGATCAAGCAAAGAGCGATCGAGGACAAGGTCGACAGGCTGCTCGCAGCCAACTTCATTCGGAACGTGGCTTACTCGGAGTGGTTGGCGAATATGGTCATGGTTAGAAAGGAAAACGGAAAGTGGCGCATGTGCGTCGACTTCATTGACTTCAACAAGGCCTGCCCGAAGGACAACTATCCCCTCTCTCAGATAGATCAACTCGTCGACAGTTCGGCAGGCCATGAGCTACTCAGCTTTATAGACGCCTTCTCCGTCTACAATCAGATCCGTATAAATCTGGCAGACGAAGAGCTCACCGCATTCACAACCGACCGAGGGGTATACTGCTATAAAGCGATGCCCTTTGGCCTAAAAAAAGCCGGGGCTACGTACCAACGCTTAGTCAACAAGATGTTTAGGCCTCATATCAGCAGGAACATAGAGGTTTACGTCGACGACATGCTCTTCAAATCGACCTCGTCAAATCAGCACGCTAAAGATCTGGGCAAGGCTTTCGACGTCTTCCGCAAATATAAGATGAAACTGAACCCCTCCAAGTGCGCGTTCGGGGTCATTAGTGGAAAGTTCCTCGGGTTTATGGTCACCCACCGAGAGATTGAGGCTAATCCGGAGATGATCAGCGCCATCCTCAACATGGCTGCATCCAAGACTAACGTCGAAATCATGCGACTTACAGAGAGGGTAGCCGCTCTGAGTCGTTTCATATCAAGATCCGGGAAAAAGTGTCTCCCATTCTTCAAAGCTCTAAGGAAGATCCCAAGGTTCGAATGGTCGGAAAAGTGTCAGATCGCCTTCGAGCAATTGAAAGTGCACCTGGAGACTCCCCCACTACTCATCCGGTCAATCGAAGGAGATGAGTTATGGCTGTATCTGGCGGTGTTCGATCAATCTGCAGGGTCGGTGCTCGTCCGAGAAGTCGAGGGAGTCCAGAAGCCGGTCTACTATGTGAGCCACGTCTTCAAGGACGCGGAAACAAGGTACCCGGCCATAGAGAAGATCGTCTTGGCACTCATCGTGGCCTCGAGGAAACTACGACATTATTTCCAGGCACATGATCAGTCAAAAATATTGCATTTTTAACATATCAATTTCCCTACTATTTGCAATCATCTAAAAGTGTTCGGTATGAATATGGCACATATTAGCAATTTGTCTGTAAAATATCAAATAACATGTGTTATACATTATAAACGGCATTTTGAGGAAAATTGAGTGTTCATTATTGCACCCATGATCTTTTGTATATCGCAACACTTGTCTCGAGATTGTGTGCAGGAAATTCCAGAACCGGAACGGACAAAAGTGCTGATAAAAATACACCAAATCCAAGACTTGTGATCTGGCAGTGAACAAGAGAGTATAAAAATATTCCAGATATAAAATAAGTCCCCAAGGATCAGCACTAATTCAGCCTGAAGATTTCATGCTTCAAGCCCTCAAAACGGCCGCGGATCCACGGCCGAATGGGCCTATTGGCGGCGGATCCGCGGCCACGTGGACATGTCAGCGGCAGGTTGAATTCTCAGGGCTCTCCTTTCAGTAGCCAAACTTATTCAACACACTTCGGTCTCCAGATATCTCCAGAAGCTTCCGTCCTAACAGCCAAGTTTCTTGTACAAGCCTAATACCTCCAAGCTTCTCAAGCAAGCTAGCTAACTACCTTAACCTAGAAGTTTCTTCTCATAACAACCAAGCTTCTCTTGTAAGCTTGGTAAATAACTAAATCTAGAAGGTTCTACTCAACTACCAAGGTTGCAAGAGAAGCTAAACCTAGCTTAGGTTCTAAAAGAAGCTAAACCTAATCAAGCTTCTAGGGGAAGCTAAAGAAGAAAGCTATATAAAGGGACCCAAGGCTTCATCACAAAGGTTGTTCAATAATTCACCCACAAGTTGAGTGACACAACTTGTGCATCCAAACCCTAGCCCAAATACAATTCAAAATCCAAATCAAGATTCATCGAGTACAAAATCAAGCAAGAATCCATTGAGCCTTTTTGGAGCAACGCCGATCTTCATCCGAGCAAGTGATCTAAGACAATCCGCGACTCAAGAAGACGATGCTAAGCTAGTTCGACGATCGAGTTCTCTCCTCAATTCTTGTAGTCTTTGAGTGAATTGTAACGAAACGTTGAATAATAAAAGGTGAAAATTCTTGATCTTGCTTTTCTTTACATTTGAGCATTATGATGAGTTCTCAATTCTTGATTGTTTTCTTTTTCATGATGTTTGAGTGAAAACTCCGCTCGTGGAGGAATCGAGAAAATAGATAGATGACGATGATTAAATTCTTGAACGATTCTTAAGTCTTATGAGTTTTGTAAACTTTAGGAAATTGAATCATTGGCAACCTAGTTTCGAGCGAGATGCTTTCTTGAATATTTTCGCTCTTAATTAGAGATCAACGATCGATGATTGAATTTCCTAGATGCTAGAATTTGAATGCTAATCAACGAAAGGATAAGGGATGATGATGGAGAAACCCTAGTTTCTTCAATAGATCCCTAATTCTCGTTGATCGTCATCGATCTAGCAACAAATCATCAATAGATAAGAATTTGTAATTCCAATTCTTCATCATCACTATCGATTGGATCGATTCCTACGAGCCTCATTACAAATCTTGATAATTCATTCGATTTGGATATCATCTTGATAATTCTTGATTCTTGATCTTTATTTTCTTGATAATTCTTGAAACTAAATTTCATAATTCTTGAACAATTTTCTTTTATCCTTTAATTTTCAAATCAACTAAAACAATTACGATCAAATCACACTTTGCCTGTGGACGATCCACACTCGCTAACGAACCTACAATTGACACCGTTATTGATTGCGGTTTACAAATTTCTTTGGTTGTGATCTTTACACTTTTCTAAACACGACATCGAAATATAAGATCAATCAGCGCACACCATCCTTGTCCTCACCGAACGCCCTTTAAGGGCTATCCTCGCTTCCTCGGAGTCTTCTGGTCGTCTGGAGAAGTGGAGGTGGGAGTGTCCCAATTCGATATCAAATACCGCCCTAGGCAAGCTATCAATGCACAAGTCCTGGCCAATTTGGTCGTTGAATGCACTATACCTAACAAGGAGGCAGTGCCCATGTCGGTCCCCGGATCTCAACCCTCGGTCGAAGAGAGGCCCGACTCCGTCCCCGATTGGGTCCTTTACGTCGACGGGTCATCAACCGAGGAAGGCTGTGGTGCCGGCCTCATCATTCGGGACCCGAATGAAGCAGAGATGGAGTATTCTTTAAAGCTCGGGTTCAAAGCCTCAAACAGCGCAGCGGAGTATGAGGCTCTGCTCGCTGGACTGCGGATCACCTCCGGAGTGGGGTTAAAGACGATCCGAATCCGTAGCGACTCCGCTCTGGTCGTCGGCCAAGTGACCGGCCATTTTGAAGCACGGGAGCCCCTGATGGTGAAGTACTTAGCCGAGGTAAGAAGGCTACGAAAGGACTTCGACGAAATCCGAGTGGAGTAGATTTCCCGACACCTAAACGCCCAGGCCGACGTCCTAAGCAAGCTAGCTTCCTCCTACATGGCCAATAACAAGAGGAATATCCTGTTCGAGGTCCTGCCGCGGCCCAGTGTGGAAGACAGAGAGACATCGCTCTAAGTTTACACAGCCTGGGAAGAGGATCAAGATTGGAGGAAGCCCATCGTGGAATTCCTGAAGGAGGGTACGCTCCCCGGAGATCGTGGAGAGGCCCGTCGCCTCCGAGCCAAATCCCGCCATTTCGTCTGGAGCAATGGGAACCTCTACAAAAAATCCTTCTCTCAACCCTTGCTTCGGTGTGTCGACCCCCACGAAGCCGACTACGTCCTCCAAGAGGTCGGCGAAGCACATCAAGGGGCCCACACCTTAGTCCAGAAGATGCTCCTCCAAAGGTATTATTGGCCGACCATCTATCACGACGCTCAGAAGCTCGTCAGAAGGTGCAAAAGTTGCCAACTCCACGGCAGCGTACCCCGCCTTCCTGCTACCGAGCTGACTACCCTGACCTCCCCATGGTCGTTTGCCCAGTGAGGAATAGGCATGATAGGCCAACTCCCTATAGGTACGGGCGGGCATAAATACAAGTGGACTACTTTACGAAGTGGATCGAGGCTGTCCCCATCAGAAAACCGGACGCTACCACGACCATCAAGTTCCTGCAGAACAACGTAATATTCCGGTTCGGGATCCCGAGGTGCATCATCACCGACCACGGGACGAATTTCGAGAATGAAAGAGTTAAAGAATTCTGCAGCGAATACCATATACTGAAGAAGTTCGCCGCCGTCACGCACCCCCAGTGCAACGGGAAAGCCGAGGTCGCAAACAGGGAAGTCATTCGAGGACTTTGAGCCCGCCTTGAAGGACGACAGGGCAGTTGGGTCGACGAATTACCTCGGGTCTTATGGGACCTGCGCACATCGAAGAAGACCCCCACCAGAGAGACCCCCTTCAGTCTCTGCTACGGCACCGAGGCAATGGTCCCAGTAGAGATCGGGCTGCCCAATCACAAGGTCGAGCATTTCGATGACGAAGCAAACACCTCGGAATTTCGGACAAATTTGGACGTCTTGTTGGAAAAGCGGGACCGAGCACAGATTAGAGCCGCCGCTTACCAACAACAAACTGCCCGCTACTACAATACGCGAGTCAAGCATCGCGCCTTTAGGACGGGGGACTTGGTCCTATGGCGGAACGAGTTCGCTGATCAGGGAAAGATGCACAAGTTTTCTCCGAAGTGGGACGGCCCATTCCTCGTCTCCGAGGTCCTGCCCGGCGGGGCCTATCGCTTGCAAGATGCAACAGGTCGCAAATTTCCACGGCCCTACAACGCCGAGAAGCTCAGGTTGTACCTTTAAAAAGCATATCTATGAATACATGTTTCTCCTTTTACAAAGCAATGTAAATTTTGCTAAGTTTTTTTTATATAAAGAAGGAACTTCCCCTATATGTTTCAATCTTCCTCGGTTCAAAACTCACGAATTCCGTTTCGCTGAAATACTCAAATGAACCCAGAAGACAAAAGGAAACAGTAGAACTTCACAAAAGGAGAACTTTATTTATTTATCAAAAGGTATTGCGGGCTCCTCAGCCTTATATAAAAGTTGAAATTACGGGTGTAAGAAGCATTGCTCGTGGTACTCCGAAGAAATTACCGCCAGCTGAGCCCTCGCCGTCTCGGATCTCTGCCTCTGATGCTGCCCGCGAACCCTCGATGCCATGGATGGGCCGGAGAACTCTCCAGCCGGGCACCCATCGGCGAGATACCTCAATTGGTAACACTCGAGGATGAGGGCCACCGAGCAATCGCGCCGACTCTTCGAGATCGGGCCGAAACGGCATAGCGATCTCAGCTTGCCAACCGCCTCGTCCTTCAGTTGCTCGGAAAAAGGGTTGTGCAGCTCCGGCGACGCCCTCCAAATCGAGTACATCAGCAGCTGGAGCAGGGGTGATCGCCGGGGAAGCAGGCGACCGAAATGGTCCTCCACACGCTAAACCACCGCCTGAAGCGTCTCCTCAGAGCTCAGCTGGTCGTACAAGTATACATCTTCGAAGGAAATGATATCGGGGATGGAGAAAGGGAATTCACCCATTCTTATGTTTCGGGGTGCAAAGCTAGGAATGAGCAACACACCCTCTCTATTTTATAGCCTCCACAATGTCCCCAAGAGTCCAAATTTGCGTGCGCATGGGTGCGAATCCAAGGATTCACTCGATTCTTCCAATACTGTACCGCCACGCGACAGATATCCCGTATTTCTCGGCGAATCGAAGTCGGAGCGACGCAGATTTTCGAACTCTTCGCCTCCCCTATGTGTTTCTACCACGTGCCGCCCACGACGGTCACTCTCCCCGATATTCACACATCTCGGAAGGTCGGGTAGAGCCTCGCAACACCGAGCAGTTACCCTGCTCGGTCTATCCTTAGCGGGTAACTTCTTACCCATCTACGCTAAGGATCAAAGCCCTCGCCAAGAGGCAACCGAGCAGCTACCCTGCTCGGTCCATCTATGGCTGGTAGTTCACTACCCATCGACGCCAAAGATAAAGCCCTCGCCAAGAGGCAACCGAGCAGCTACCTTGCCTCGGTCTATCCTTAGCGGGCAACTTCTTACCCATCTACGCTAAGGATCAAAGCCCTCGCCGAGAGGCAACCGAGCAGCTGCCCTGCTCGGTCCATCCATGGCTGGCAGTTCACTACCCACTGACGCCAAGGATGAAAGCCCTCACCAAGAGGCAACCGAGCAGCTACCCTGCTCGGTCTATCCTTAGCGAGTAACTTCTTACCCATCTACGCTAAGGATCAAAGCCCTCGCCAAGAGGCAACCGAGCAGCTGCCCTGCTCGGTCCATCCATGACTGGTAGTTCACTACTCACCGACGCCAAGGATCAAAGCCCTTGCCAAGAGAAAACCGAGCAGCTACCTTGCTCGGTCTATCCTTAGCGGGCAACTTCTTATCCATCTACGCTAAGGATCATAGCCTTCGCCAAGAGGCAATCGAGCAGCTGCCCTGCTTGGTCTATCCATAGCTGGCAGTTCACTACCCACCGATGCCAAGGATCAAAGCCCTCGCCAAGAGGCAACCGAGTAGCTACCCTGCTCAGTCTATCCTTAGCGGGTAACTTCTTACCCATCTACGCTAAAGATCAAAGCTCTCGCCAAGAGGCAACAGAGTAGCTGCTCTGCTCGGTTCATCCATGGCTGGTAGTTTACTACCCACCGACGCCAAGGAACAAAGCCCTCTCCAAGAAGCAACCGAGCATCTAACCTTCTCGGTCTATCTTTAGCGGGTAACTTCTTATCCATCTACGCAAAGGATCAAAGCTCTCGCTAAGAGGCAACCGAGCAGCTGCCCTGCTCGGTTCATCCATGGCTGGTAGTTCTGTCACGCCCCGCTTCCCAGTGTACGGCGAAGGGGGTGCGACGAGGTCCGCTTCGTATATACTCAGAAGTACATACGCTAAGCGTATCTAAGCAATATAAAATAAATACACAAGAAACAAGAATAAAAAGAACATCAACTTTTATTTATTAACATTCTTTGTACAATACATGAAAGGAAATACAACTGAAATAATAAGATGCCTAAACAGTGACATAACAGGAAATGAAAAGTACGGAAAGGAAAAGTGTACAATGAAACTACAGTGCAGGGTCTTCAGTAAACTGCTCCAAGTCTTCTTGCGATGGCTCAATCTCTGCCGGGTCCGAATCACCTGACGACATTCAAAGAAGAAAGAAACAGAATGTCGTCAGCGAACAGGCCGCTCGGTAAGTTCCAAAGGTAAGAGGGAAGTAGAAAAAGACAGAATAAAAAGATACGTTTTAAAGTGTAAACTATTGTTGTAATGTTATGTCAACGCTGTTGTTTGTAGCTTGGTACAGAAGGATGCCAGCGTATACGAGGGGGGTCTCTATATGCCAGAGACTAGGGGCACGTATAGTACAAGATACCGTTTATGCCACGGTACAACAGCAATTGGATTTATATTAGGTGTGTTAAGTCTGACCACCTCGTGCCACCTTTAACACCTTCCGTACCAATCTACCCCTTAAACCCCGCGATATCTTGTTTGTATTGTTATCTTGTTAATTGTGTTGGTTGTATGATTGATTGACTGACTGACCGAAACCATGATATCAGGAAACGGTTATAACCGTAGAGTCATGTAAATGGAATACTGAGAGTCATGTAAAAGGAATATATATCCATAATTCAGTTCAGTCAAGTTGTGTAAATTGATGATCATGTGTTCATATTGACTTAGAATCTTGTAGATTATAGATTGAATTGAAACATATTCAAGTCAGATTAATCATACTCAAACCCGAGTCAGACAATCAGAAATGTGAATCGAAGTCTTATAATTGCTAGGGTCCTTAGGGTAATTTATAAACTTGAGGGGTTTTATGTAAAAATACTTTTATATACTTTTCAAAATACACCTCAAGTATTTATTGTTAGTATTTAGAGTTGTAATGAGAGTGGATTTTATGTTGTGACATTTCTAGTGAAAATATCCTAGTTTTATAAATAAGGGTATTTATCTGTAATATTGATTTATTTGAAGTTCATGGTATTTTAGTGTAAAATTTATTCTTGTGATTTTTAGAAAAAGGTGGAATATTTATATTATAATAAAATAGATATTTAAATGATAAATATACATATATTTATACAAAAATAGTTTTAATAAATATTTTATATTCCAAAAATCTCATTTTCTTAAGATGTCGTATTTTAAACCTTTCGAGACCGAATGCTCCTTGCGGAGGTTTGAATCTCGCACTACTAGCCCGAGGGTGTGCGATAAACCGCACGATCCTGAACGGGTTCCCCAAAGATGGGTTGTAGCGGCGCTTTGCAAATATTGTAAAATACTAATCTTTTAGAAAACGGTTTTATAAAGTAAAAGGTATTTATTTGCAAAGTGTAATTTTCCGTATTTCAGATTCTAGGGTTTCCTAAGCCAACTAGCCTATTTCTAAAAGGTCTAAACGACAAGTCGTTAGAAGCCTCAAATCGCCTCTTCACCGCCAATTGCGGCCAGGTAAGTGCCAGATAAGTGGGAGGCTCTCCACTACAAGTAGTGGCCCTAATTAAGTAACCACTTGCCTTAGACACACTTGTTTAGACACCACAAAGTCAGTTTAGATAAACGATCGATGTCCACAACTTATCGTATTTTTCCTATAAAAGATATTGTTTAAACAAATGTATCAAACCTAAACTTTTATAAAAGGTTTTATTAAGGAAATGGTATTTTAATGTAAAATCTTGTTTTATCGTATTAGTAGTTTTCAAGATAGCGTATTATGGTTTCATATGTGTGTGTAAGGAGGTAGGTCATTACCTCGTGATCTATTTTAAGGTATAGCAATGTTAAAGGGTTAAATGTGAAATTGAAATATGATGGTATTAAGGTGAAAAAATACGGTAAATTGAAAAGGTTATCATTTCATGTGTGAAAACTTATTTAAATTGATTTTTACACGTTTAATAATCATGATAAAGATGTTTAGAAATGATTGAATTGATTAGAAGTGAAAAAATAACCATTATGGTATTAAAGTGAAAAAGAATACGATATTGCAAAAGCTATCAATTCATGTGAGAAACTTTGTCCAAATTAGTTGTTATGTGATTAATAGTCAACATGAATAAGTTTAAGTATTATGGAATTGGTGATAAGTGAGATTTTAAAGAAAACCGAATCGGAAATCGGTTTGTTCCGATTTCCGTCGGGTTTCGTAATTTCGTATTTTTGAGAATTAGAAAGAGAGATAGAATGGGACTTACGGGTTTCGATTTATACTAAAGAATATAGGGGAACTAAAGAAGTTGCCGAGAAGTTGCTTCATCGCCGGTTGTTTCTAAAAAAGTCGCCGGAATCCCGTCAGCGCTTCGCCGTGAATTTAATTTCAAAGCACACCCTTCTTGTAAAAATTTTGAGAGAGTAAACCTAGTGTTTTGGAATGAGAGGGTAGAGGTTAGGGGGTGTATTTATAGGATAGGCTAGGGTAGGGTAGGTGAAATGTTTTTATTTTAAAAAAATTGTACAAAATTAAAGAAAATATTAAAATTTGTAGTAAATAGGGTGTAATAAACTCTCGAGAACCGATCCATTAAATTGGAGTATACAGGGGAGTTTAGAAGACAAAAATCCACAAATTTCATGTTGGCGACTCGGCCGTCCGGCCGACTCGGGGTGCCGTTGGGTGGGGGGTCTCCTGACGTAGGTCCTGGTATATTTAGATTTTAGGGTTCAGTTCAACTTTTGGGAGTTATGGCCTCTGGACTGTTGGGCTTCCAAGAATTTTAAAAGAAAAATAATCTAAAAATAATGTGGGGCATGCGATTTGAACTCTGGTGGCTTGGTTCAGCAGTGCAAGGTATTACCAATGAGCCACAAGCTCTTTCTTGTAATTATTATGGGAAAATAAATAATTAAAGTGATAACAGCAAAATTAAATACTCCAAGTATACTTCAAATTTAAATCAAATTTATGTATACAAAAAATTGGAGTTGTTACATTGCTGGTTCTTGTGTTATATTGTTTAGGTTGTTCACGCAGACCAGAACTGTATGATAGGGATTCATACAGCTCTGACCTGCATAAGCCACCAACAAAACCTGTCATGCCCCGCTTCCCAGTGTACGGCGAAGGGGACACGACGAGCTCCGCTACGTATATACTCAGAAGTACATACGCTAAGCGTATCTAAGCAATATAAAATAAATACACAAGAAACAAGAATAAAAAGAACAGTAACTTTTATTTATTAACATTCTTTGTACAATACATGAAAGGAAATACAACTGAAATAATAAGATGCCTAAACAGTAGCATAACAGGAAATGAAAAGTATAGAAAGGAAAAGTGTACAATGAAACTACAGTGCAGGGTCTTCAGTAAACTGCTCCAAGTCTTCTTGCGATGGCTCAATCTCTGCCGGGTCCGAATCACCTGACGATATTCAAAGAAGAAAGAAACAGAATGTCGTCAGCGAACAGGTCGCTCGGTAAGTCCCAAAGGTAAGAGAGAAGTAGAAAAAGACAGAATAAAAAGATACATTTTAAAGTGTAAACTATTGTTGTAATGTTATGTCAACGCTGTTGTTTGTAGTTTGGTACAGAACGATGCCAGTGTACACGAGGGGAGTCTCTATATGCCAGAGACTAGGGGCACGTATAGTACAAGGTACCGTTTATGCCGCGGTACAATAGCAACTGGATTCATGTTATGTGTGTTAAGTCTGACCACCTCGTACCACCTTTAACACCTTCTGTACCAATCTACCCCTTAAATCCCGCGATGTCTTGTTTGTATTGTTATCTTGTAAATTATGTTGGTTGTATGATTGATTGACTGACCGACCAAAACCATGATATCAGGAAACGGTTATAACCGTAGAGTCATGTAAATGGAATACTGAGAGTCATGTAAAAGGAATATATATCCATGGTTCGGTTCAGTCAAGTTGTGTAAATTGATGATTGTATTCATGGATTCATGTGTTCATATTGACTTAGAATCTTGTAGATTATAGATTGACTTGAATCATATTCAAGTCAGATTAATCAGACTCAAACCCGAGTCAGACAATCAGAAATGTGAATCGAAGTCTTATAATTGCTAGGGTCCTTAGGGTAATTTATAAACTTGAGGGGGTTTTATGTAAAAATACTTTTATATACTTTTCAAAATACACCTCAAGTATTTATTGTTCGTCTTTAGAGTTGTAATGAGGGTGGATTTTATGTTTTGACATTTCTAGTGAAAATATCATAGTTTTATAAATAAGGGTATTTATCTATAATATTGATTTATTTGAAGTTCATGGTATTTTAGTGTAAAATTTATTCTTATGATTTTTAGAAAAAGGTGGAATATTTATATTATAATAAAATAGATATTTAAATGATAAATATACATATATTTATACAAAAATAGTTTTAATAAATATTTTATATTCCAAAAATCTCATTTTCTTAAGATGTCGTATTTTAAACCTTTCGAGACCGAATGCTTTTTGTGGAGGTCTGAATCTCGCACTACTAGCCCGAGGGTGCGCGATAAACCGCACGATCCCGAACGGGTTCCCCAAAGATGGGTTGTAGCGGCGCTTTGCAAATATTATAAAATACTAATCCTTTAGAAAACGGTTTTATAAAGTAAAAGGTATTTATTTGCAAAGTGTAATTTTCCGTATTTTAGATTCTAGGGTTTCCTAAGCCAACTAGCCTATTTCTAAAAGGTCTAAACGACAAGTCGTTAGAAGGCTCAAATCGCCTCTTCACCGTCAATTGTGGCCAGGTAAGTGCCAGGTAAGTGGGAGGCTCTCCACTACAAGTAGTGGCCCTAATTAAGTAACCACTTGCCTTAGACACACTTGCCTAGACACCACAAAGTCAGATTTAGATAAACGATCGATGTCCACAATTTATCATATTTTTCCTATAAAAGATATTGTTTAAACAAATGTATCAAACCTAAGCTTTTATAAAAGGTTTTATTAAGGAAATGGTATTTTAATGTAAAATCTTGTTTTATCGTATTAGTAGTTTTCAAGATAGCGTATTATGGTTTCATATGTGTGTGTAACGAGGTAGGTCATTACCTCGTGATCTATTTTAAGGTATAGCAATATTAAAGGGTTAAATGTGAAATTGAAACATGATGGTATTAAGGTGAAAAAATACGATAAATTGAAAAGGTTATCATTTCATGTGTGAAAACTTATTCAAATTGATTTTTACAAGTTTAATAATCATGATAAAGATGTTTAGACATGATTGAATTGATTAGAAGTGAAAAAAATAACCATTATGGTATTAAAGTGAAAAAGAATACGATATTGCAAAAGCTATCATTTCATGTGAGAAACTTTGTCCAAATTAGTTGTTATGTGATTAATAGTCAACATGAATAAGTTTAAGCATTATGGAATTGGTGATAAGTGAGATTTTATAGAAAACCGAATTGGAAATCGGTTTGTTCCGATTTCCGTCGGGTTTCGTAATTTTGTAATTTTGAGAATTAGAAAGAGAGATAGAATGGAACTTACGGATTTCAATCTATACTAAAGAGTATAGGGGAACTAAAGAAGTTGCCGAGGCGTTGCTTCGTCGCCGGTTGTTTCTAAAAACGTCGCCGGAATCCCGTCAGCGTTTCGCCGTGAACTTGATTTCAAAGCACACCCTTCTTGTAAAATTTTTGAGAGAGTAAATCTAGTGTTTTGGAATGAGAGGGTAGAGGGTAGGGGGTGTATTTATAGGGTAGGCTAGGTGAAAGGTTTTTATTTAAAAAAAATTGTAAAAAATTAAAGAAAAACATTAAAATTTGTAGTAAATAGGGTGTAATAAACTCTCGGGAACCGATCCATTAAATTGGAGTATACAGAGGAGTTTAGAAGACAAAAGGCCACAAATTTCATGTTGGCGACTCGGTCGTCCGGCCGAGTCTGGCCGGCGGCGCCGGCCCGAGTCGGGCCGAGTCGGGATGCCGTTGGGTGGGGGGTCTCCTGACATAGGTCCTGGTATATTTAGATTTTAGGGTTCAGTTCAACTTTTGGGAGTTATGGCCTGTGGACTGTTGGGCTTCCAAGAATTTTAAAAGAAAAATAATCTAAAAATAATGTGGGGGCATGGGAATTGAACTCTGGTGGCTTGGTTCAGCAGTGCAAGGTATTACCAATGAGTCACAAGCTCCTTCTTGTAATTATTGTGGGAAAATAAATACTTAAAGTGATAACAGTAACATTAAATACTCCAAGTATACTTCAAATTTAAATCAAATTTATGTATACAAAAAATTGGAGTTGTTACAAGTTCACTACCCACCGACGCCAAGGATCTAAGCCCTCGTCAAGAGGCCACCGAGCAGCTTCCCTGCTCGGTCTATCCTTAGTGGGTAACTCCCTACTCATCTGTGCTAAGGGTCAGAAGTCCTCAATCTCGGCGACGCCGACCGATCTTAAGAGCGGTGGTCGCCGGTCCAACTCGACGTACCTTCAGGGAGCGATCGCCACCTCGACTTCGGGGCTACAAGGATGCCGATCTTGCACCGGCCTTTATACAATTCAAATAATTGGGTTTAACTCGACGCGCGATCACCAACTAAAAGACCGGCAGCTGACCTAACGTTCATCAGGCGAGCAAAATGAGACATTGCCACAAAATGAAAAGGTTGCAACACAAATTCCTGAAAAGGGCTTTATTTACAACTCGAAAGTTTCTACAACGGTATTATGGGCTCCTCAGCCTTACAAAATCGCCCGAAGGCTTACAAAATCCACAAGATGAAAACAAAAATATACAAAAAAGGAGGCCAGGGAGACTCAGGCCTCAGGACCGAGAAGGATCTCGACGTAACCCGCAGCCACATTGGGAGCTGGGGTGGCTGCTTGAGGGTCGGCGCCCCCGCGGGAGCTTCGGCGTTGGGAGTCGGGGTAACCGCCTTCTCCCCGCCGCCCCCACCAGGGGCCTCCCCCCGGCGACGCTTCCGGCGGCATCCCCCTGCGCCTCACCCTCGAGGGGGTACTCGAGCCAGAGCTTAGCGTCGGGAAACTCCGGCATCAGCGCCTTGACGGTGTCGAGGGCATTGTGCCAGATGAGGGCCGAGGCTTCGGTGAGGTCGGTGTAGAATTGATCCGACGTCCTATAGATCTCCACCGACTTTGAAGCCCGGAGGTCGGCACGCCTCACTGCTTCCTTCATCGCCTCGTTTTCCCTCTTGAGGGTGTCCCGCGTCTTCTTCAGAGTGGTGGCGAACACCCTGGCATCTTCCAACTTGGCCTCAACGGCCTTGTTGGACTCCATCAAAACTCTGACGGTCTCCCGGCAGCCGGCGTTCACCTGACCCTCGGCTGCCACCCGGTTTTCAAGGGCGGCGATCCTCTCTTTCGCCTCGCGCAGCTCCCGGCTCAAGCCCTCCTCCCGCGAGGAAGTCTCGCCAGCGATTTGCATCGCTGGGGCAATTTTCTCGTCCTCCATGTTGACAACGAGGGCGCAGTGCAGGAAGACCTGAGAAAAACAAAGGAGGGGCTAAAAAAGGCACTCGATCCTGCAAACAGAAAGCACTTAATAAAAACCCAGAGGCGGACACTGACTTGCACGGCCTCCTGGGTTATGGCCGCCATTTAGGCCCTGAGGGTCCCTCAGGGGATTTTGCCCCCAGCCGACCTTTCCATTTCCCAGAGCAGGTTGTCGGCGACGGAAAGCCTCGAGGGCATCTTGAAGCGAAAATCCCTTTCGTCCACGAAAATCGGGGAAGCCAGGGAATGGGGCACCGTCCTATGGTGCCTCTTGAGGAGAGGCGCGGGAACATCTTCCTCGTCTCCTACCTCCAAAACCCGGGGTTCCTGCTCCTGAACGTTTTGTCGGCTCTGCACGCGGCCGGCCTCCGAGACCCGGGGCGTGCTGGAAAGCCTGGCCGAGCGGCCGCCGGCAGAACCGGGCTCACGGCAGGACGTGACGGGCCGGCGCCTCCGGCCTTCCTCCCTTTCTTCTTGGCTTCCTCCCTTTCTTCACGGCAGAACCACTCCTTTTCAAATCACTAGATTCTATAACGATATCAAGTTCATTACGTTAAAGGTTTTCATTAAAACCACTCGTAGTCCTCTACCATTTTAGGAACTAGAGTACTTAGTATTCGTGCTACGTTTGTTGACTATAGTTAAGGCGTAGTGTACGGTAACTAAATGATGTCTTCCTACAAAGTATATGATGCGATCGATTAGGACATTCGTATGACTTTGTTGACCATAGTTAAGGATCATACCGGTGGGTCTAAATCGATCATGAAATGACGGGCGAAACATGACTAGCGCTTATGATTTTGGATCGGTCTTCCTCCCTTTCTTCTTGGCCATCGCAGCCCGGAATTTAGATCGGTCCATCGGCTCTGCGAAAAAAAACGAAAATACAAAGAGGGGGTTAGCAATGCCAGAAAAATACATAAGTCTAAACAGGTCACCTAGCTTCCAACTTACCCGCAAACTGAGCGGGGCTGAGCCCGGCCCAACTGAGGGCCTGCTCGGACAGCAGCACATCGACCCGTTAGACGGGCTCCCACTCCGACACCGCCACCGCATCGGGATCGTTCGACCGCCTCACCCGCAGGCAGTTGGCTCTGTGCCACTGGATGGGCATAGGCCAATCCCCATCCTCAGGTGGCCAAACGAACAAGAACTTCTCATTCCATTCATGAATGGAAGAAGGCACTGCTACGACCCCCGACCCGGCCGTCCCTCCTCTGTGTTTTCTAAAAGAAATATATACCAGCTAGGCTCGTCCCTATGATTGCCGAGGTGGTTTTTGTAGCAGAGGGAGGAAAGAAGAACGTTCAGGTTGAAAGGGATCTCCTACAGTCTCAACCGGACTAGAAACCCGAGAAAAATCCTCCATGAGTTCGGCACTAACTGGCCTGGGGCTAATTGAAAGCAATGCAACGCTGCACTCACCTTGGGGGAGAAGGGCAAACGCATGCCGGCCTAAAAGGCCTCCAAATACATAGCAATCTCCTTGCCCCGTACGTGGTCTGCCCTCTCTCCCTCCCTGGCCAAACAAAGCGAGTAGCCGAAGGGAATGTGGAAGCGAGCCCGGATTGTGGCGAGCTCGTCCACATGCCTCAGAAGGGAAGGCGCGTCACGAACACTCTTGACACCCGCTTTGGGGACCGTCCCCGTCGCATGGCCCCGGGGAGCATGACTAACCCTAACTTTTCGGGGGGATTCCGACTCGGACGAGGAAGAGGAAGAAGCAGAAGAGGAAGTTGCAGAAGACTCCCTAGACTCTATCCGAACTACTTCTACGGACTCCCCAGAGGAAGACATCAAACCCGAGGAAAGGAAGGAGTCTGCCGAGGAAAGAACACAAGAAATCCGACCTAAGGAGAACGTCGAGCTAACACACGAAGGGCTGGGGAAATTATAGCGAAGTGTGGACCCTGGAGGGATTCCACCTCTATTTATAGCAGTCGGCGAACACATCCTACGGCGCCGATCGTCTCCCGCCAAAATAATACTTCGCGTTTAATGGCCGTCAACGTTCCACCTGTCGCACACGCATTGGGCACGTCCCGTTAAGCTCGAAGAACACCGGAGGTCCGTCACGTCAGTCAACCAGCGTCGGACACGTGGCCTGGTGTTTCGGCGAACGTACGCCCAAATCGGCGCTTCCTCTTTAATCCAAGATCTCTTTCTTGATCCGCTGACGTCATCAAGAAAATACAACTAATTGCCCGGGAATCCGCGTCACCGATGTCTTCAAATAAGATCTTAGCCCTGGTGATCGATCAGACCACTCTCGACCCGACCCATAAATAGGTCGAGATGAGAGTGGGGGGCTAATCATGATGCTCAGTACTGAGAACTCCCCAGATCACGACACGTGGCAGATGACGTGTCCCAAAGCTTACGAGAAAGGAGTAAGAACGGTACATTGGAAGCGTACCCCGGGCCTCCCTCTCGAGAGAGTTCCCGACCTTAGGTGGCATTCCAGACCACTCTTATGCTCGTCTTACAAACAACCGTTGGCTCGTCTCCGAGCCTTCCCGCACGCTGAGCTTTCTCAGCCTCCTAGCTCGCCTCCGAGCTATCACAGAACCAAGCTTGCTCGGCCTCCCGCTCGTTTCCGAGCCTCTCGCCGAGCTCAGCTTCCTCGGTATCACCGACCGACTAACAGCACAGATCACAGGCGTCTCCACCACGGCTCCGCGAATCTCGCCAGACGCGAGATAACCGCCGCCCACGATCCCGCGTTCCACGCCATCGCGTTCCCTCATTAACGAGCGTATCTCGTCATTTATCGGGGATCCCGCCTTTCACGCAGGCGTAACGCCCGGGGGCGTAACGGCCGACGTGAATCTTACGCCCGCCAGCCCATGGCTGTCACTATATGAACCCCTCTCTCAGACGACCCAGGTAAGGCAATTTTACCCAATAGGCCGCTACTTTGCCAAAATATCTCGACTAACTTGATCGTCGGAGGGTTCTCGGTGGTTCAACCATCCCGGGACTTCCTTGCAGGTAGCTCGGCTTCATTCTAAATCAAGCTTACTGAGATCCACATACATCAAGAGGCAACCCTCAAACTCAATCTCAGCCAGCCATCGACGCTCGCTACAGATCAACGGAAGACAACATCTGAAGGAGATTCTGAGCTCCATCAGTTACAAATCTCATGAAACAACATAAAGGGTAAAAAAATCAAAAGAACTCAATCTAGAATATACTGTAAACTACAATGAGTGATGATATTTTCAGAAAACTGGTCCTTACCTGAAGGACCATTGCCCATCAACCAAGAACAAAAATAATTTCGGAATATTTTTTAGAAAAAAATTTGCTGCACATTTGTATTAATATGTATCGGTCATGACGTACAAATTCTCAACCAGTGAGTTTGGATTATTCTTACATTGTGCACAATTCTATCGTTTTTTTGGATTTTGCCATTTCCCAATTTGGAGAATCTGATGCCACTGGCTAAATATTTTGTATCCTACTTTTATGTTACATTTCTCACAAAGAAGGATGCAGGATGATATATATATATATTGCTCCATGTATTAAGGATGTTACAAATGATTTGTTTTAGTTTTCTATCACATATAATTTAATTTTGCTAAAACATGTACTTTTACATCTGTTTTCTTGCATTTACACCCCAAATAAATGTATATCGTGCATACGTATTTATACATGTGAAGATAAATTTCTTTTTAATGATTGATTTGTGGTTACATAATTATACAACATGTATGAAATGAGACTTCAATTTGACAAAGTCCCAAATACTTCTAATTTATGATATGTCACAACCTTGTATCATGACACCATTGCCTTCAACTGCTCAATTTCTGAGAAGCTTCTTCAATAGTTTAATTCTTATAAAACGATAGCGACAATCTGCCTAAAATTTTTAAAGGCCACTCATAGTAAACGAATTCACCAATGAAATAAGAATATTCATATTTCAGAACAGCAATTCTAGCTTTTGCTGCACCAACATTTTCAATACATTGATACGAAATATTTATATTTATACCTGTAACATCATTCCTTAATTTTTAAAGATTTCTTTTAAAATCAATTCACATTGTACCTGGACTAGAACAATGTGTCGTAAATCACGCTTCTAATTAACTACCTAAATATCTGCTAAAGCAAATTAATTCCTATTATATATTCTGATTATGTACAATCATTCTCTTTAAATGTGTGTAGCAGGCTGATATCCAATATTGTCGGTATGATTTCTTCTCCAACAATTTGGATATAAAGACAAAGGATGTGGTTCCAAAAATCTTGGAAGGGAATGAACTGGTCCTAGCCCATCTGCTATTGCTCTATGCAGGACTCATGGAAGCAGGGATTATAGTATGAGAAGATTCAAAACTTATTTAATACGGAAAAACTTTGAAGTAATCGCTGCGAAAACAATGAATTTATCGGTTAGTGTATGAGAATATCTCTTGTGAACTCTCAGTTCAGAATTTATTTTTTTGTTTGGACAACAAGGCACAAGGGATTGTTCGGCGATTGCAGTCCGATCCGTGATGCGTTAAAAATAGACTGATGGAGGTCCTTTTCGGGTCTCGGTCAGATGTTGTCTTCCGTCGATCTCCCGTTGGATTTTGGAGGTGATCTCCTGTTGCGTGTGGATCTCAATGGGTTTTGAGGAGATTGGTGGCTTTGAGGAGTTTACGCCGAGTACCTGCAAGGAAGTCCCGGATGGTTTGGTACCACCGAGGACCTTCCGACGATCAAGTTAGTACTAGATCCGAGCAGAGTAACGGCTAAGTGGAGTAAAAATGGCTTACTTGACTCCTCTGTGATGGGGGTTTATATAGCGGCGGCAACGAGCAGTAGCGGGTGCGAGAATCTCGCCGGCAATTACGCTCCCGACGTCACGCCCGCGTAAAGAGCGGATCGCCCATTTAATGGGGATCGTGATGGCGTGGAACGGGGGAGGTTGCCGGCGGAGAATCTGCGCATGGCGAGATTTGCGGAGCGGCGGTTACGCCTGTGAGCTGGGGAGTTGGTCGGTCGGAGGGGCCGAGGAAGATGGCCCCGGCGGGTGAGCTCGGGAACGAGCGGGAGGGCCGAGGCATCTTGGTCTTGCGGTAGCTCGGGGTGAGCTGAGTGGCCGAGGAGGCCAATTTGCAGGGGGCCCTGAGGAGGGCCAGCTTGTGCTTGTAGGTCGGATACAGGGGTGCTCTGGTCGGCCCCTGTGTGCCCTTTCTTCTGAGTTCCAGGACACGTCATCTGCCACGTGTCCTGATCTTGGAGATCCCCAATATCGAGTACCATCATTAGCCCCCCCACTCTTGTCCTGACCAGCTAGCAGGTCGGATCAGGAGTGGACTGCCGGGCCGCCCGGGGTGAGTTCCCCTCTAAGGTTTCGTCGGGAAGCGTCACTGGGGCGTTAGTCGTCCTTTCTGTCGGCGAATCAGGGTGAGATTTCTGTATTTAAGGAAGGTGCGCCGGTTTGTGCATACTGCCATTGAAGCGACGGTCCACGTGTCGAGCGTCGGTTGGCCGACGCGACATAAGGGCCCAACTGGAGGCCATAGCCCAAGGGGCGGTCCAGGTATGAACTGTTAGGTTTACCTAGCACCTCATGAAGGGTTTGGAAGTATCACATGTGCCAAAATCAAATTTTTAAGGTGCTAAGTGAACATGCAAAGAATCATCACTAGAAAATTTAGGGTTTCATTACAATAGCATCATCACAAGTAGAAAAAGCTAGGGTTTTGAGAGTACAACCTTTATAGCTCCTTACGCTAGACTTCTTGGCTACTTGAGAGTTGGAAAAAGGTTGGCTTGAGATCTTCTAGGTCCATGACGATCCACCCAAAGCTCTTTTGCCCAAAGCTCATTGCTTTACTCGATATGTGATTGAAGTAGAGCAAACACTCTACACAAATGGGCTAGATGTGTGTAGTATGATGATGTGGTTTGTTTTCTATAATCAAAACTCTTTCTTTTAATCAACCTCACTCAAAGAAATTATCAAGAGAGGAAGAAGAAGATGGTGGCTAAGCTTTCTCACATAAGGAAAATGATATGAGAATGAATATAATTGAAATGAGAAAAGAATAATATATGTTAATCCTTTCTCACTTCAACCATGGTTAGAATCATCTAGATTTTTATCAAATGGGTTAAAGATGAAAGGATAATTAACTCAAGGTTAAATGGTGGTTGAAGCATGGTCAAAGATGATAAGTATAAACCTTGTGTGAATTATCCTCTCTCTTTTTCTAAATGATAAATAAATAGATAATTCTACAATGTAAGTCTTGCATTGCCACCATACTTGTATCAACAACCATGATACTATGTATGTATGTATGTATGTATCCATGCACATCATCATGTGCATACATGCATGCATACAAAAATAGAAAAGGAGTCTAACTAAAGAATTGATCTAAAAGTCATTTGTTAAATCAACACTTGATTTTGCAAACCGGTCATATCACATACGACCCGACCAATAGAAAATGCCCGATTAATATACGGTATCATATATCCGTATTTAATCGGGTTCCCGCACATATCTCATACGCACACCACATCTTTTCGCTTGAGCCAGGAAACTTCATTGTGGGACTCTAAGACTCGTCAATACGCCGACAGTAGGTAATGATCATATCAAGTACCTACAATCCGCAAGCGGTCAGCTAAACGTAACGGCCACCCGGGTATTGATCGATCAGAAGAAAACAAGCGAAACTGTTACAACTCCCATCGAGCCAACCGGCAACACTACCGTACAGTCCGGTCTCTTCGTCAGATATGCTGCATATCAAGTCTAGAGATGGTAACGTCGACCCCAATAACTCAATAAGTCGTGCCGATGAATGGTCTATAACAGATCGAGAAACTACTGATAACACTTATCAGTAAATCTCAACAGCCCTGGCCAGGGACTTACTGATATAGCCAATCGAGCAGAGCACAGCACGGCATCAACTCCCAATACCGGAAGAGACGAAACCTCTCCTATCGCTCATTGACTTCGTGTGTCTCGGGACTGTACCCAACGGCCACCTGTTTGCACGACTCAGTAGAGCCGTGGTAGGGTGATAATCAAAGTACAGTGAGAGAGCACACAAGACTCTATGACGATCTCGGGTCTACAGACTAACCTGCACCAGTGTCACCTGAGAACTGCTATCCGACGATAGATATAATTCCATATAGGAGTTCTCGGCGAGTCCGTCCAGTATACCCAGTCACCACTGAGCACCCGTATACGATCTCGATGTCAAACATCGATGAATGTGGGAACATCCATCGCCCATCATATGGGTCTAGTATCATATACGCTAGTCTACTCTGGTATATCGATGCCCCGTCTTGATACACCTACGACTAGGGACATTCCAGGATATGCTTATAAACTACAGATGTCCCACTAGTATGATCTCTATCATAATCACAGTAGTCAAGTCTATATCCTCAGGGCTTTATCAACATGTGTGAATGAATAAAAGCATGATCAAATCAACATGTCAGATAAAGAAGAACCAGATAGCATACTATCATGTCGAGCAAGAATGTACACTGAATATATATACACATGTATAAATATATCCACTATCATATAATGGCCTCTAAGGCATACATATATCCAACAATCTCCCACTTGCACTAAGGCCAGTTATTGGCGTATCTCATACCCAACATCTCAAAAAGTCGCTCATGCTGCGGCTGAGGGAGGACCTTGATGAGTGGATCCGCGGCGTTATTCTTTGTGTCTACTCTCCTAATCTCGATCTCGCGGCGATCTACAATCTCCCGGATCAAATGAAAGCGCCTCAGGATGTGTTTGGATCGCTGATGGGACCTGGGCTCCTTGGCTAACGCCATAGCCCCATTATTATCACAATACAATGGTATGGATCAATAATGGTTGGAACTACTCCTAGCTCCGAGACGAACTTCCTCATCCAGACGGCTTCCTTGGCGGCATCATTCGCAGCAATGTACTCAGCCTCCATCGTAGAGTCTGCAACGGTATCCTGTTTGGAATACAAACCCTGAGATAGATTTGCTGTCGTCCTTATCGCTCTGGAAGCTCGAATCGGTAAAGCCCTCCATTTGGAGATCTCCATTACCATACACCAAGAACAATTCATTAGTCCTTCGTAAGTACTTAAGAATGTTCTTCACAGCTATCCAGTGATTCTCCCCTGGGTTGGATTGATACCTGCTTACTACACTAAGTGCATAAGCTACATCTGGGCGTGTACATAAAATCGCATACATTATAGATCCTACTGCTGAAGCATAGGGTATAATGCTCATGCGAGCTCTCTCTTTATCGGTCTTTGGGCAAGAGTCCTTGGAGAGAGTGACCCCATGGCAAGCGGGTAAGGCACCCCGCTTGGAGTCTTCCATACTAAGCCTTTTTAGGATGGTGTTGATGTACCTGGTTTGGGACAATCCCAATAACCTCTTGGATCTATCCCTATAGATCCTAATGCCCAGAATGTATGTGGCATCACCCAGGTCCTTCATGGAGAACCTTAGTGATAAGAAAGATTTGACCGACTGTAGCATAGGAATGTCATTTTCTATCAGAAGAATGTCATCCACGTACAATACAAGGAATGTGACAGCTCTCCCTACAGCCTTCTTATAAACACAAGGTTCGTCTGGATTTTTGATGAAATCAAACTCTTTGATAACATAATCGAAACAGATGTTCCAACTCCGTGATGCCTGCTTTAGCCCATTTATGGATTTAAGCAATCTACATGCTTTCCCGCTGCTCCCACTGTCAATGAAGCCCTCCGGCTGATCCATATAAACGCATTCTTCTAAATCTCCATTTAGAAATGCCGTTTTAACGTCCATCTGCCAGATTTCATAATCGTAGTGAGCAGCAATAGCAAGTAAGATCCGAATGGATTTAAGCATGGCTACGGGCGAAAAAGTCTTGTCATAGTCCAAACCTGGTCTTTAACGAAAACCCTTCGCCACAAGTCTTTCCTAATAGGTCTCTACCTGCCCATCTACACCAATATTTCTTTTAAAGATCCATTTGCACCCCACAGGTTTTACCCCAGGGGGTACAACGTCCAAAGTCCATACTTTGTTGGTGTACATAGACTCCATTTCGGATCTCATGGCATCCAGCCACTTCGCAGAGTCTCCACTCGTGATACCTTGCTGAAAACTGGTAGGATCATCATCCTCCATGATGCAGTCTTCTCTGTCACCATCAATGAGGAAACCGTAGTACCTCTCCGGTGGGCGAGAAGTCCTACCAGTCCTACGGAGTGGCCGAGGTTCCTCAGTTTCTATTGCAACAGCCGGTTCAACCAAGTCGTCATTTGTAGTTTGTGTCTCTAGAACCTTTTCTAGATCTACCACATTGCCATCAGTTTCATTTGTGAAAAACTCTTTTTCCAAGAATGTGGCATGCTGAGAGACAAACATCTTTTGTTCCTCCTTGTGGTAGAAAAGATATCCATAAAAGTTCTTTGGATATCCCACAAAATTACACATGACTGACCGTGTCTCGAGTTTGTCCGGATTCTGCCTTTTAACATAGGCTGGGCAACCCCAAATCTTAATTCTCTTAAGAGATGGTCTCTTCCCATGCCATATCTCATATGGCATGGTAGACACGGTTTTGGTTGGAACCCTGTTCAGTAGAAACACTGCATTCTCCAATGCATGCCCCCAAAATGAGATAGGTAACTCAGCATCACTCATCATAGAACGGACCATATCTAATAGGGTCCGGTTCCGTCGTTCAGACACACCGTTGTGCTGTGGTGTGTAAGGAGGAGTGAGCTGGGAGAGAATCCCATTCTCTTTTAGGAAGTTTGCAAATTCTGTACTGAGGTACTCCCCACCTCGATCTGATCGAAGCATCTTGATACTCAAGCCGGTTTGTTTTTCTACTTCTTGTTTATATTCAGTGAATTTCTCGAAAGCTTCGGATTTGTGCTTTAATAAAAATGCATGACCGAATCTTGAGAAATCGTCAGTGAAAGTAATCAAGTAAGAAAAACCGCCTCTAGCTTGTGTAGACATTGGCCTACATACATCACTATGTATGAGTCCTAGGAGCTGGGTAGCTCTTTCTCCGTGTCCGGTAAACGGAGTTTTGGTCATTTTACCCTTGATACAAGACCGGCAAGTCGCATAAGATTTATATTCAAAAGGGTTTAAATATCTATCTTTGTGTAACTTGTTTAGTCTTGTTTCGTTAATATGACCAAGTCTACAGTGCCAAAGAAAAGCTTCATTTATTTCTGAAAGTTTTCTTTTATTAGTGTGTTGTATGCTGAAAACTGTATGTTGATTTAGGACGTATATCCCGTTATTAAGCGTACCATACCCAACAAACATTTGATTCAGGTGAATGTTCATAACATTGTTCTGCAATACAAAATTATATCCTTCATTGTCTAACAAAGAAACAGATATTATATTACAAAGCATACTTGGTGCAAAATAACATGGGTTCAAAACCAATATACACCCAGATGGCAACCCCAAGTGATACTCTCCCACTGCGACTGTATGTACATTGGAACCATTTCCAACGCGGAGAGTATGGTCACCTGTCTTCAAAACCTTGCTATTTCTCAGCCCCTGCATAGAATTGCAAATGTGAGAACCTGAACCGGTATCTAATACCCAGGAAGCAGAGTTTATTGAAAAACAGTTTTCTGTCACAAACACACCTGAAGCGGAAGCATCCCCATGCTTCTTCTTGAGATTTAAGTACTCCGTACAGTTGCGCTTCCAATGTCCTGTTTTGTGGCAATGAAAACATTCCCCTTTCCCCGATTCTCCAGCTTTGGACTTGTCCTTCCCCTTAACCTTTTTAACTCCACCCTTAGGATTGGTGGGCTTCTTCTTTTTCTTTCCCTTGACCTTAGCCTTTGGGCGAGAAGAAGAAGATTGTCCAACAGTCAAAACGGGAGTTTTCATTGATTTCAGTGTGCTCTCTGCACTCCTTAACATATTAAGGAGTTCAGGTAGTTCCTTCTCCATGTTGTGCATGTTGAAGTTAACTATGAATTGAGCAAAGGTGGAGGGGAGGGACTGCAGAATAATATCCGTATATTGTTCATTGTCCATTGTCCATCCAAGATCCTCAAGCTCTTCTATGAGAGCTATCATCTTCAGAACATGGTCTCCTACTGGTGTGCTTGGGGCCATTCGCATCTGAAACAATTTCTTTGATGCTTCGTATCGTAATACGCGGGATTGCTCTCCATACAACTCCTTTGTATGGAGGAATATGGCTTGAATGTCCATATTCTCGTGCTGCTTTTGATGTGTGTTGTCTATCGATGCAAGCGCGAGGCATTTGGCCGTGGTACAGTCAGCGTCCCATGTCTTGCGGACTTCTTTGTCCGCAACTGAGGATTTTGGACCTGGGACGGGCGGGGCTGAAGCCGTGAGGACATATGATACTTTATCATAAGTCAAGGAAGTTTTCAGATTCCTCAGCCAGTCTTTATTATTGGTCCCATTCAGTTTATTTTTATCTAGTAGAAGCTTGAGTCCAGTCATTGGTATCTGCCATTAAGAGAGAGAAAAGAATACACTCAGCGAAAGCTCTTGCAAAGATCAGATTGGTTATTATCTTGTCTAATCGATGTCTCCCACTGCTTTAATTAAGTTTTTCTTTCAAACTTTAAAAAGAAAACTAGCCATGATTAATTACAGTCTACAACTTCGCTAACCGTTCAGCCAGGCCAGTGTCGGTACTTGAGGGAGGTTCCCCGTGCTTTCGCACGGACCTAATTAAAGTAAACCTCGTTTTCCCATAGGCGTAGCCCCGTTAACACCTTTCTAGACACCTAATGAGTTAGCTAATTGTAAACTGCAAAACTCTCCTGGGAGCAACTATTGCCCACAGTGGGATCGGGATCCAACCATCATATGGGAGGTATGCAATCTCATTGCAAATCTCAATACTTGAAATTCCCGATGTGATTTTTACCCCTAGTATCTATGACTTTGGCTATGGTCAACAAATCACAAGCACTAGTCAAGTTCAGCCCGTCATTTCTTGATTAATTAGACCCGTTCACATGACCCTTGGCTAAGGTCAACAAAGTCACATGCCCGTCCCAATTAATCTGCATCATATGCTTTGTAGGAAGACATCACTTAGCTACCGTACACTACGCCTTGGCTAAGGTCAACAAACGTAGCACGAATACTAAGTACTCTACTTCCTAAAATGACGGAGGGTTGCAGATGATTTTTAAGAAAATCTTTAACGCTTTGAACTTGATATCGTCGTAGAATCAAATGGTTTTCAAAAGGAGTGGCTTGAGCTCCGCAGTTTTGAAATATAGCTTTTTCATAAAGAGCCGAGTGGTTTTCAAATCCGATTCTACAACATCTTTATAGGTTTATTTTCTTAACATTAATCATATTAATGTAGTCCCATCATTTAAGTCCTTAAGCCATTTAGAGAAAAGAAACGAAAATACAACGTACGCTTATGCCATCCGCATTCGCCGCAATGTTCCGTCATGCACCGTTAGGTTACTTAACTAACGGCATACCGGGATGGGACTAGCGCAGGTGTAAAACATAAGCAACGTCTACTATATATCTCATATATAATATTTCATTCGTCTCAGATATCACAGAACACAGGCAGCAGAAACACAGATATAATGTGGGATATACTAGGACGTCCGTATTTAGTACTTAGCCAACAATAGAAAATACGGATTCCACAGTCGCGATGAATAGCCAAGCCCACACCCCTAGACCCCTACGAGAGCGGCAAGCGACCCTACCAATTCTGGAGTTTAGGAGACCCGGTCTCGACTCCTCGAGATGGCCTCCCACTGAACCCCAGAACCCGGTCACTTGTGCTCCCCTCCTTGGGTCTATCCTAATGCGGAAAAGTAAATAATATACAACACTGGTGACAACAACCTCAACCCGGAAGTGCCCCAAATAAAAGAATATTACATTACATTTGAATTTTACATGAATGAAAAATAAAACTCTCATCTCACATAAAATCCCCCGGCTATTCAATCGCGACAATCCTGCACATCATATCTCAGCAACACATAATATCATATATCATCAACGTAAGTAAGTATGCGTACCCCGATTGTCGTTGATGTATAGCAACGAAAACGGCGATAAGCGACATACTACACTTATGGTCACAGAAAAGAAAGTGTAAAACTACAACATTTGGAATCCACATTCTTTTTAGACATCGTAAATCCGAAATATCACATACTTCGCATTTCATGCCTAACTATATGAATTCCACATATTGTATCACATTCCAGATAAATAGACAGTATTAAATTTTTCGATCGAATAATCAAATACCCAAAATTTCCTAAAGCACAACACTTGAGCGGAGTTCAAAAGTCCCGGAATGTGTCACAGTAGCAGCGGTCCAGCCGTAGAAGGGTCAAGCCAACGCCTCACATGTGGCACGCCCTAAGGTTCAGAGGCAGTTCAGACGGTCACATAATCGAGTTAAGGTTTGTGTTCTTCTAGAGGGTCCACCACTTAACTTGCACGTATTTCCGAAAAATTTAAACTCGAGAAAAAATTCAACACTTGAAAATTTTTCGTGCCGGGAAAAAGTGAGTTAATGATATTCGTTCGAACATTTTAATACTTTCTAAATTATCCGAAAAAGTCACGAAATTAAAATTCCGATCGAATCACCGAATCCAAAACAATCCCCAGAACATTCAATACTTGAATCAGATTAAAAATACCCCAAAATATATACAAGCAGTTCTAAACATTACTGTAAAAAAATTAGGCAATATCTCATGTGTACGGCTGCGGAGCCGCGGCCCAAGAAAGCTCTGGCCGCGGTTCCGCGGTGGAAATTACTGTTTATGGCTTCGTTTTTTACAGTGGTGCTTAGATTTCCCTGCTGAATTTTTTAAGGATTTTTAATACTGAAAAAACACAGTTTTGAAAAAATGTCCAGAGAAGGCTCAAAAAACCGTATTTTGGTTCGATCGGAGTTTTAACTTCGTTAAAGCGTCGCCTAAAGCTCTAGCTTGGCTCTGATACCAATGTTAGGTTTACCTAGCACCTCATGAAGGGTTTGGAAGCATCACATGTGCCAAAGTCAAATTTTTAAGGTGCTAAGTGAACATACAAAGAATCATCACTAGAAAATTTAGGGTTTCATTACAATAGCATCATCACAAGTAGAAAAAGCTAGGGTTTTGAGAGTACAACCTTTCTAGCTCTCTACGCTAAACTCCTTGGCTACTTGAGAGTTGGAAAAAGGTTGGCTTGAGATCTTCTAGGTCCACGACGATCCACCCGAAGCTCCTTTGCCCAAAGCTCATTGTTTTACTCGATATGTGATTGAAGTAGAGCAAACACCCTATACAAATGGGCTAGATGTGTGTAGTATGATGATGTGGTTTATTTTCTATAATCAAAACTCTTTCTTTTAATCAACCTCACTCAAAGAAATTATCAAGAGAGGAAGAAGAAGATGGTGGCTAAGCTTTCTCACATAAGGAAAATGATATGAGAGTGAATATAATTGAAACGAGAAAAGAATAATATATGTTAATCCTTTCTCACTTCAACCATGTTAGAATCATCTAGATTTTTATCAAATGGGTTAAAGATGAAAGGATAATTAACTCAAGGTTAAATGGTGGTTGAAGCATGGTCAAAGATGATAAGTATAAACCTTGTATGAATTATCCTCTCTCTTTTTCTAAATGATAAATAAATAGATAATTCTACAATGTAAGTCTTGCATTGCCACCATACTTGTATCAACAACCATGATACTATGTATGTATATATGTATCCATGCACATCATCATGTGCATACATGCATGCATACAAAAATAGAAAAAGAGTTTGACTAAAGAATTGATCTAAAAGTCATTTGTTAAATCAACACATGATTTTGCAAACCGGTCCTATCACATACGACCCGACCAATAGAAAATGCCCGATTAATATACGGTATCATATATCCGTATTTAATCGGGTCCCCACGCATATCTCATACGCACACCACATCTTTTCGCCTGAGCCAGGAAACTTCATTGTGGGACTCTGAGACTCGTCAATACGCCGGCAGTAGGTAATGATCATATCAAATACCTACAAGCCGCAAGCGGTCAGCTAAACGTAACGGCCACCCGGGTATTGATCGATCAGAAGAAAACAAGAGAACCTGTTACAACTCCCGTCGAGCCAACCGGCAACACTACCGTATAGTCCGGTCTCTTCGTCAGATATGCTGCATATCAAGTCTAGGGATGGTAACGTCGATCCTAATAACTCAATAAGTCATGCCGATGAATTGTCTATAACAGATCGAGAAACTACCGATAACACTTATCAGTAAATCTCAACAGCCCTGGCCAGGGACTTACTGATATAGCCAATCGAGCACAGCACAGCATCAACTCCTAATACCGGAAGAGACGAAACCCCTCCTATCGCTCATTGACTTCGTGTGTCTCGGGACTGTACCCAACGGCCACCTGTTTGCACAACTCAGTAGAGCCGTGGTAGGGTGGTAATCAAAGTACAGTGGAAGAACACACAAGACTCTATGACGATCTCGGATCTACAGACTAACCTGCACCAGTGTCACCTGAGAACTGCTATCCGACGATAGATATAATTCCATATAGGAGTTCTCGGCGAGTCCGTCCAGTGTATCCAGTCACCACTGAGCACCCGTATACGATCTCGATGTCAAACATCGATGAATGTGGGAACATCCATCGCCCATCATATGGGTCTAGTATCATATACGCTAGTCTACTCTGGTATATCGATGCCCCGTCTCAATACACCTACGACTAGGGACATTCCAGGATATACTTATAAACTACAGATGTCCTACTAGTATGATCTCCATCATAATCACAGTAGTTAAGTCTATATCCTCAGGGCTTTATCAACATGTGTGCATGAATAAAAGCATGATCAAATCAATATGTCAGATAAAGAAGAACCAGATAGCATACTATCATGTCGAGCAAGAATGTACACTGAATATATATATATATATATATATATATATATATATATATATATTTACATGTATAAATACATCCACTATCATATAATGGCCTCTAGGGCATACATATATCCAACATGAACTCCTCTACGCGTAGTTTTTCTGATATTCCTTTCTTTGGCTTGAGCGCTTCCCGGTTTCTCACCCGCTTTCTGTCAGGTCTTTCAACACTGCGTCCTTGCCGCTCATATGGAGGCTGAGGGGGCGTTTCACGCACTGAGGCCAGTAGAAGTGTTTCCCTCGTAGGTCGAGGTTTTGCGTCGTGACCTGCTCCTGGAGAGGGCAAGGGCCGACGTCCTGGCGGCCCGTGCGGAGGCTGCGGAACTGGCCATTTCGACGAATCGGGGTGTCCATCACCGCCTGAGTGCGTCCCTCCGGGTTGCCGATAGGAGGCTGGAAGATCTGGCCGAACGCTTCGCTGCCATGGAGAAGGAGAGGGACGCCAGCAGGGGAGATGCTGAGGCGGCGCTTCTGGAGGCCCAGACTGCCGTGGTTCGGTCTAAGAAAGCTGTAGCTGATTATAAGGTGTCAGAGCAGGTTTATGCCGAGCTTGGGGAGTATTCAGCCGTCGCGTGGAATAAGGACCTGGACGCCGTGAAGGAGCAGCTTCTTTAGTTCGCCGATGGCGAGCTCCGTGCTCGGGTTCCGCTCCCGGTGGCGAGGCCTCCGGTGGAAGAAGGCGAGGGGAGCGGGACGCGCCCCTGGTGGCAAAATCTCCGGTGGTAAAGTCACCGGCAGGCCGTGATGCCAGCGATGAGGGGACCGAAGTAAGTCTCTGGGCAGTTTGTAAAGCTAGGGAGCTCAGAATACCCTTTGTAAAAACTTTGCCTTTGGTAATAAAAGAAAATTCTCGTTTCATCGGTTTACATTTTGTCTTCTGGGTGTGAAGAATGTTTGTGAAATATCTCTACTTGTACTGTTGGGTCAGCTATCTGTCTAGCGATCGTTCGTCTAGTTGATCTCGATCATTTGCCAAGCGCTGCCGACCTCGTGTCTCCGTCACTTACCAAGCGCAGCCGGGGAGGCATCTCCATGGCTTCGAATTCCAGGTGGGATCGCTTAGACTTCGGTGGGCTTGTTGCCTCTTTTTGGGGCCTCGGGTCCTCTGCGTTGGTGGGGCTGTAAGAAGCCCACTAAGGATGACCGGGCAGTGAAGCTGCGTTGTCGCTTCTTGGCGAGGGCTTTGATCTCTGGCAGCGGGTAGGCAACTACCAGCCTGGGATGACCGAGCGGGGCAGCCGCTCGGATGCCTGTTGCGAGGGCTTCGATCCCTGGCGTCATGGGTAGGGAGCTACCAGCCGGAGACAACCGAGCAGGGTAGCCGTTCGGTTGCCTCTTGCGAGGGCTTTGATCCTTAGTGTTGGTGGGGCTGTAAGAAGCCCACTAAGGATGACTGGGCAGTGAAGTTGTGCGGCTGCCCCTTGGAGAGGGCTTTGATCTCTGGCATCGTGGGTAGGCAACTACCAGCCTGGGATGAAGGAGCGGGGTAGCCGCTCGGGTGCCTCTTGCGAGGGCCTCGATCCCTGGCGTCATGGGTAGGGAGCTACCAGCCGGAGATGACCGAGCAGGGTAGCTGCTCGGTTGCCTCTTGCGAGGGCTTTGATCCTTCAGGACGGGGACCGAGCAGGGTTAATGCCCAGTGCCTCTTGGCGAGAACTTTGATCCCTGTCGGTTGTGGTAGGAAGCTACCAGCTGGGGATAGCCGAGCAAGGACTCGACTGCCTCTGGGAGAACTTTGGTCCTTGGCGTGGGAGGGGCTGTAAGAAGCCTACCAAGGACCTTTGGCCGAGCAGGGTTTCTGCCCGATGCCTTTTGGCGAGGGCTTTTGTCCTGAAGGATAGCCGAGCGAGGGATCCTCAGGCTCGACTGCTTCTGGGAGGGCTTTGTGATCCCTATCGGTCGTGGTAGGAAGCTACCAGCCGGGGATAGCCGAGCAGGGTAGCTGCTGAGATGCCTCTAAGGAGGGTTTCGTGTTAGTTATATGTATGCCCTAGAGGCCATTACTGTACATTGGATGTATATTGTAGTGGATGCTGGGACATATATAGGGAGGACTTTCTTGCTCGACATGATAGTATGCTATCTGGTTATTCTTTACCTTAGCGTGTACAAAGATTGTCTCTCTGTTACATGTTGGTAAAGCCCTTAGGATGTGTACTTGACTATCTGGACTATGATGCGGATCATACTAGTGGGGACATGGTAGTCCATAAGTACATCCTTCAAAGTCCCTAGTCGTGGGTGTATCGAGACGGGACATCGATATACCAGAGTAGACTAGCGTATACCTTTTCGACCCATACAGATGGGCGATGGATGATCCCATATCCATTGGTGTTTGACATCAGAGATGATATACGGGTGCTCAGTGGAGACTGGGTACACTGGACGGACTCGCCGAGAACTCCCAGATGGTATTATACCTTACGTCAGATGGCAGTTCTCTGGTGACACTGGTACAGAGTAGTCTGTTGACCCGAGATCGTCATAGAGTCTTGTGTGGTTCCCACTGTGCTTTGATTTCCACCTTACCACGTCCAAGAGGGCGTGCAAAACGGTGGTTTTTGGGTACAGTCCCGAATCACATAGAGGCAATGAGCGATAGGAGGGGATTCGTCTCTCCCAGTATAGGGAGTTGATGTTGCGCTGTGTTCGATTGGCTATAACCGGAAATCCCTAGCCAGGGTTGCTGAGATTTACTGGTAAGTGTTACCAGTAGTTTCTCGAATTGTTATAGACCTCATATCGACACGACTTATCGAGCTATTGGGATCTGACGTTTACCACCCCTAGGCAAGATATGCGACATATCAGACGACGAGACCGGACTGTACGGTAAGTGTTACTGGTTGGATTCACAGGAGTGTGAGCGGGCTTGCTCGTCGATCTTCTGATCGCTCAATACCCGGGTGGCCGTTACGTTTAGCAGACCGCTTGCGGCTTGTGGGTGTTTGATATGATCATCACCTGCTGCCGGCGTATTGACAAGTCTTTAGAGTCCTACACAGAGGTTTCCTGGCTCAAGCGAAACAAAATAGGAGCGCATATGAGATATGTGCGGGACCGAGAATAATGCGTGTATGTGATACCGTATTCCATTCTCGCGATGAATGTATCGAATGGTTGTATGCGATATAACCTAGTTATCGAATCGAGGATTGATTCGATAAATCGATACATTGGATATTAGTCGGTCATATGCGATATGACCGGATCGTTAAATCAAGTGTTGATTTGATGATTTAATGCATAATTATATATTTGATATATTACTTTGCATTAACTAGTATTGGTTCACTTAAATTGGATTTTCTCACTTGATGTGCACATTGTATATGTGATATACTTTTGTACACTAGTTTGTATCATGTTTGATGATACATGCTAACTTGAGTATGTGTAAAGATTAAACCATGGTTGTGTAATGGTTAGAGTTTTCCTTTTATTTATTTATTCATTTATTTATTTCTTGTTGGAAAAGATAATGAGAGAAAATGGTGGCTTTCTTTGTTTGATATTGAAGCTTCATAAAGCTTTGACTAAGTGACCATTTTGTCTCATGCTTAACCCTAACCATTCCCACTAACCCTAGTTTAGTCTCTACACTTGACCATGGTTGGTATATGATAAGTATTCTTATTATTTTCATTTTACATAATACTTATCATATCATCATCATCATCATCTTCTTCTTCTTCTTCAAGAAGAAGCTTGCCTCCATCAATGGCAACTTGAGAAAATGAGTGAGAAATCCAATTCTAAAGTGAACCCACTTCCTATTTCTTCATCCTCTACCACTTGCCAAGTAGTATATGGTGTTTTCTTCACAAGTTTCATGACTTGGTGAAGTTGGAGCTTGATCTTGTGATGCATCGACGTAGATCATCTTCGGCATCGAAGTCGACGACCTAGCCCGCCCATTTTTCCGATGAAGCCGACGCTAGAGCCCGGGATTCGATTTGGACAGCGAGGAGACTTCATTGCGGAGCTATGGAGGTGGAGGACCGGATCTACAAAGGTTGTATTTCCGTTCTTTTAGTTAAGTTGTTAACTATTCGCATTTGTTTCGCCTAAAATTCTAGTTAACGATCCGTATTAGGGTTTCTCGGCACCGTAAAATTTGAAATTGGCATGGTTGATGCCTTGTGAGACCTCATTAGCGTGCCTAGGAACCCTACACTTCGGGTTGCGAGGACAAAACTTTATTCGCAATGTTTCGACGTTTCTTTATTCGAACGGAAAGGATTTCCGGGAGGCGTTTACATCTTCTTTGTGGAAGGACGGGTACACACTTGTTGGTCTTGTCCTTATTGATATAGCTTGAGCTTCTCGGCGTTGTAAGGCCGAGGGAGCTTGCGCCCGTCCGCATCTTGCAGGTGATAGGCCCCGCCGGGGAGCACTCCAGAGACGAGGAAAGGACCGTCCCACCTCGGGGAGAACTTGTATAGCCTGCCTTGATCAACGAACTCGTTTCGTCGTAGGACTAGATCTCCAGTCTGGAAGGAGCGGTGCTTGACACGAGCGTTGTAGTATCGGGCTGTTTACTGCTGATAAGCGGCAGCTCTGATCTGGGCCCGGTCTCTCTTCTCTAACAGGATTTCCAGGTTGGTTCGCAGTGCCGTCGAAGTGCTTGACCCGATGACTGGGTAGCCCGATCTCCGCCGGGACCATCGCCTCGGTCCCGTAGCAGAGACTGAAGGGGGTTTCTCCGGTGGGTGTCTTCCTTGATGTGCGCAGGGCCCATAAGATCCGGGGTAATTCTTCGACCCAACTGCCTTGTCGTCCTTCCAGGCGGGTTCGAAGACCCCGGAGGACGTCTCGGTTAGCGACTTCGGCTTGCCCATTGCATTGGGGATGCGCGACCGCGGCAAACTTCATGAGGATATGATATTCTTTGCAGAAGTCCTTCACTTTCTCGTTCTCGAAGTTCGTCCTGTAGTCGGTGATGATACATCTCGGGATGCCGAATCGGAGTATCAGATTGTTTTGCAGGAACTTGATGGTAGTGGTGGCGTTCGGTTTTCTGATGGGGATGGCCTCGATCCACTTGGTGAAGTAGTCTACTGCGATGAGGACGTATTTTTGCCTGCCCGTACCGGTTGGGAACTGGCCGATCATGTCCAATCCCCACTGGGCGAACGTCCATGGGGATGTTAGGGCTGTCAGCTCAGTAGCGGGGAGACGAGGGATGCTGCCGTGGAGCTAGCAACTCTTGCATCTTCTGACTAGCTTCTGGGCGTCCTCATGAATAGTGGGCCAGTAGTACCTCTGGAGAAACACTTTTTGGATCAAGGTTCGGGCCCCTTGGTGCGCACCGCCAACCCCTTCATGGATTTCCCGAAGGACGTAGTCGGCTTCGTGGGGGTCAACGCATCGGAGCAGGGGTTGAGTGGAGGACTTTTTGTAAAGATTTCCATTGCTCCAGACGAAGTGGCGGACTTTGGCCTGGAGGCGGCGGGCGGCTCCCCGGTCATCCGGGAGCACGCCGTCCTTCAGGAATTCCACGAGAGGCTTCCTCCAATCTTGGTATCCATCTTGCGTCGCATACACATGGAGCGTAGCTGCTCCGTCTTCCATACTGGGCTGAGGCAAGGTTTCGAAGAGGATGGACCGCTTATTGTTGGCTGAGTATGATGAAGCCAGCTTGCTCAAGGCATCAGCTTGGGCATTCAGCTGCCTGGGTATTTGTTCTACTTGGACTTCTTCGAAGTTTCTCCGGAGTTTCCTCACCTCGTCCAGGTATTTCACCATCAGAGGCTCCCGAGCTTCGATGAGGCCGGTCACTTGTCCGACGACAAAGGCCGAGTCACTGCGGATTCGAATTATCTTCAGCCCCAGCCCGGCGGCCATGCGCAGTCCGGCCAGGAGGGCCTCGTACTCTACCGCGTTGTTCGAGGCCTTGAAACCGAGCTTCAGAGAGTACTCCATTTCTGCTTCGTTCGGGCCCCGGATAATGAGGCCGGCACCACACCCTTCTTCGGTTGAAGATCCGTCGACGTAGATGATCCACTCAGGAACCGAGCCAGGCCTCCCTGCGACGGGATACCGAGTTGTGGGGGGCGGCGTGGACTCCAGTTCCTTGAGGGGGATGGTGCATTCAACGATGAAGCCGGCTAGGGCCTGTGCTTTGATGGCCTGCCTCGGGCGATATTTCACATCAAACTGGGATAGCTCCCACCTCCACTTTTCTAATCGGCCCGAGGATTCTGGTGACGCAAGAATGGCCCCCAATGGGCGCTCGGTAAGGACAATGATGGTGTATGCTTGGAAGTAGTGCCGCAGCTTCCTTGAGGCCACCACGAAGGCTAAGACAATTTTCTCTATGGCTGGGTACCTCGTTTACGCGTCCTTAAATACGTGACTCACATAGTACAACGGCTTCTGCACCCCCTCGACCTCCCGGACGAGCACCGAGCCTGCTGCTTGATCGGATACCGCCAGATACAGGATAGCTCGTCTCCTTCGACGGGTCGGGTGAGCAATGGCGGCGTCGTGAGGTGCTTCTTCAATTGGTCGAAGGCGGCCTGGCACTCCTCCGACCATTCGAACCTCGGGATCTTCCTCAGGGCATTGAAGGATGTGAGGCATTTCTCTCCTGACCTGGACATGAAGCGGCTCAGAGCGGCGACTCGCCCTGTGAGCCGCATGATCTCGACGTTGGTTTTGGGCGCGGCCATGTTGAGGATAGCGTCGATTTTCTTTGGGTTGGCTTCGATTCCACGGTGAGTGACCATGAACCCGAGGAACTTTCCCCCGGTGACTCCGAATGCGCACTTGGCGGGGTTCAGCTTCATCTTGAACTTGCAGAGCACTTCGAAGGCCTCGTCCAGATCCCTGGCATGGTCTGCCATCGAGACTGATTTGACGAGCATATCATCAACGTAGACCTCCATATTCCTGCCGATCTGTGGCTTGAACATGCGATTGACCAACCGCTGGTACGTGGCCCCGGCGTTCTTAAGGCCGAAGGGCATCACCTTATAGCAATATACCCCCCGGTCCGTTGTGAATGCAGTGAGATCTTCATCTTCCGGATTCATACGGATCTGATTGTAGACGGAGAAAGCATCCATGAAGCTCAACAGCTCGTGGCCGGCTGAGCTGTCGACGAGCTGATCTATCCGAGGGAGCGGATAGTTGTCCTTGGGGCAGGCCTTGTTGAGGTCGGTGAAGTCGACGCACATGCGTCACTTCCCGCTTGACCTCTTGACCAGAACTACGTTTGCCAGCCATTCTGAGTACGGTACATTCCTGATGAAGTTGGCGGCGAGAAGTCGATCGATCTCATCTTCGATAGCCTTCTGCTTGACTAGGGCGAAGCTTCGCTTTTTCTGTCTGACGGGTCGGGCCGTAGGATTAACCCCGAGCTTGTGAGAAATGATTTTGGGGTCGATCCCGGGCATGTCGGCGGGTGCCCAGGCGAATACGTCGGAGTTATTTCTGAGGAAGCTGACCAGGTCGTCTCGCCGAGCCCCTGTCAGGAGTGATCCGACCTGGACGGTTTTTTCATTGTCTCCTTCGGTGAGTGGCACCTCGATCAGTGGTTCGACCGGCGTTCCCCGGACCTCCTTCTGCTCGTCTCGGGTGTCCAAAGAGCCATTGATGTCATCTTTTCCTTTAGCGTCATCAGTCGGTTGCTCGGACAAAGATGTTTCGGTAAGGCATACCTTCGCGATCCGCTGGTTTCCGTAGACTCGACCTGTTCCGCCCTGATCAAGAGGGAACTTCATCGCCAGGTGGTAGGTCGATATCTGGGCCTGGAGTGAGTTGAGAGTCGGGCGGCCGAGGAGGACGTTGTAGGCAGATGGGACCTTTGCTACGATGAAGTCCACAGGCAACGTACGGGTGCGGCCGGGCTCACCGATGTTGAACTGCAGGGTGACCACCCCTTGCGCGGGAATGGAGTGGTTAGTGAACCCTGACAGGACGTGTGAGGTTGGCCTCAGGTCCGCTGGGGTAAGTCCCATGCGTAGAAAGCAGTCGTGGAAGAGGATGTCTGCCGAGCTGCCCGAGTCGACAAGTATTCGGTGGACCTCGTACCGGTTGATCCGGGCTATGATCACTAGAGGGTCGTTGTGAGGCATGGAGATGCTGTGGAGGTCTCCGTCGCCAAAGGTGATAGGATCGTGGCCCCTGGCCTTTTTGCTCGGGCATCTTCAGGGGGATTGGTTGCCATGTGGGTGGAGATCGGAAGGCCAACTTTGTGTTTTGTGGAGTTAGAGTTCCCACAGACGGCTCTAACTGATGGAGGTCCTTTTCGGGTCTCCGTTAGATGTTGTCTTCCGTCGATCTCCCGGTGGATTTTGGAGGTGATCTCCTGTTGCGTGTGGGTCTCAATGGGTTTTGAGGAGATTGGTAGCTTTGAGGAGTTTACGCCGAGTATCTGCAAGGAAGTCCCGAGGTGGTTTGGTACCACCGAGGACCCTCCGACGATCAAGTTAGTACTAGATCCGAGCAGAGTAACGGCAAAGTAGAGTAAAAATGGCTTACTTGACCCCTCTGTGATGGGGGTTTATATAGCGGCGGCGACGCGCAATAGCGGGTGCGAGAATCTCGCCGGCAATTATGCTCCCGACATCACGCCCGCGTAAAGAGCGGATCGCCCATTTAATGGGGATTGTGATGGCGTGGAACGGGGGAGGTTGCCGGCGGAGAATCTGCGCATGGCGAGATTTGCAGAGCGGCGGTTACGCCTGTGAGCGGGGGAGTTGGTCGGTCGGAGGGACCAAGGAAGATGGCCCCGGCGGGTGAGCTCGGAAACGAGCGGGAGGGCCGAGACATCTTGGTCTTGCGGTAGCTCGGGGTGAGCTGAGTGGCCGAGGAGGCCAATTTGCAAGGGACCATGAGAAGGGCCAGTTTGTGCTTGTAGGTCGGGTACATGGGTGGTCTGGTCGGCCCCTGTGTGCCCTTTCTTCTGAGTTCTAGGACACGTCATCTGCCACGTGTCCTGATCTTGGAGATCCCCAATATCGAGTACCATCATAGACCGAGACCCAATTTGATTTAAAAAGGTTTACTCTATTGGTTCTTGAATCCTGCCCTGAATCATTTCGCCTAAAAGCTTAATTTGTTGTGTCGTGAACCAAAAATATAATCGAGATCAATCATATGTCAAGCACTCAAACTTGGGCTTTTCGATAATGTGTGTTGTTTTTATTTATGTTAACATGGTGATTTGTGTGTCGGACGATACCGTGCATTCAAGAAGGACTAATTAAACCTGAATCATTAATGTTGGGTGTTCAGGGTATTGGATATTGTATCAACTACGTACATTAGAGTGTGCGCATTATGATTTTAAGAAATGGAGAAAAATATAGAGAGACAGCCGTCTAAAGACGAGGAAGAGGCACCAAGAAAGATTGCCTTAATTTGTAAACCCTATTTCGACAAATTAATAAAGAACTCTTCTTGCGGTGACGTAGCTGCTTCGCGCACCATAATAAATCTGGCATTGTTTTCCTCTTTCTTCAATTCTATTTGTCAAATCTTTTTTTTTCCGAACCTCCAGTCTTAATTTCTCAGTAAATTACAAACAATAATTTTCTAAACTAGCAAATTCTTGTCCCTATAAATAACACAATACGAATTGCTGAATGGGGGTCCTTGCATCTACACATGAAATGTCTTCTGGCCTTCATCTTCAACCTGATCACCACCACCTCCTTCAACAAATCTACAATGAGCACTATGGAGACATTGACAACAGCCTTGAGCTCACCATTTCAAGGGTCCCCAAGCTATCCCCTTACCCCTCTCATTACTTCCCTCCAACTTTTGATTCAAACTCAAACTTCCATAGGGCGCCGCCTCCACTTGAATCGCCAAGACAGTGCAAAAGGAAAAGAACCGGCCGCGACCCAACAAACTCCTTTCGTTTTCGCGACCATGTCAGCACTTTCAAGCAGAAGTTCTCGGCTTTGGAAGATGTTCATGATGAGATCATCAAAGGCGAAGAGAATATTGTTGAGGAATCAATGAACTATAATGGCGACGGCATGAGACTGGTTCAGCTCCTAATCTCATGTGCCGAAGCGGTGGCTTGTCGCGATCGAGCCCAGGCCTCTATTTTACTGTTGGAGCTCAAAGCTCATGCGTTAGTGCTTGGAACGGCATTTCAACGAGTCGCTTCTTGCTTTGTCCAGGGATTATCTGATCGTTTGGAGCTGCTTCAGCCTCTTGGGGCCGTCGGTATCGTGACCGGGCCGACGATCAATGCAGCGACGGAACAACGAGTGGAGGCATTGCATCTGGCTTATGAATTGTGCCCATATATCCCATTTGGGCATTTTGTGGCCAATGCTTCGATTTTGGAAGCCTTTGAGGGAGAGATTTTGGTGCATGTGGTAGACCTAGGGATGACCCTAGGCCTGCCGCATGGTCAGCAATGGCGAGATCTTACTGAGAGTCTTGCCAATCGAGCGGCGGGCCCACCGATTCGCCGCATTCGTATTACTGGTGTCGGTACTTCTACCGACAGGCTAGAAACCATCGGGAATGAGTTAGAATCATACGCAAAGAGTTTAGGTGTGCATCTTGAGTTCTTCTCGATTGGAAAGAACTTTGAGAACTTGAAAGCCTCGGACTTCAAGATTGAAGAAGGGGAGGTGCTCACGGTGAGCAGCATGTTGCAGCTGCATTGTGTTGTGAAAGAGAGCCGAGGCGCCTTAAACTCCGTGCTCCAAATGATTCACGAGCTTTCGCCGAAAGTATTGGTGCTCGTAGAACAAGACTCGAGCCACAACGGGCCTTTCTTTCTAGGGAGGTTTATGGAGGCATTGCATTACTACTCGGCGATTTTCGATTCGTTGGATGCTGCATTGCCTAAATACGACACTAAGCGCGCGAAGGTCGAGCAGTTCTACTTTGCAGAGGAGATTAAGAATATTGTGAGCTGCGAGGGACCTGCGAGAGTTGAGAGGCATGAGAGAGTCGACCAGTGGAGGCGAAGGATGAGCCGAGCCGGGTTCCAGCCTTCGCCGATTAAAATGATGGCGCAAGCGAAGCAGTGGCTTAACAAGATCAAGGCTTGTGAGGGATTTACTGTTGCCGAAGAGAAAGGCTGCTTGGTTCTTGGTTGGAAATCAAAACCGATTGTTGCGGCTTCGTGCTGGAAATGTTAAAAGAAGAAAAATTTCCAGGTTTGTGTTTGAATAAAAGAGCTCATAATGTTTTGGGCTAGTTTGTGCAGGTTCAGGTTTGTGTTTGGTTGGACTGTCGAAATAAAAGACTTGGTGTTTTTGTTCAGGATTTTGAGCAGCCATGTTACATTTTTCCCCCGCACTCTGGAAGAAATATAGGGATTTGAGGAAAGATTTCAGAGTGTGCATAGGATTTTTTCATGTATATGTTGACCTTTTTTTTTGTTTTTTTTATCTCCCAAGTGTGACAAATTTCCATTAATGGAAATTTATCAGTCAGTCACAAATGCTGAATCTACAATTTGTATTCATCAACAGTTGTAAGGATAATTTTGATGTTAGAACCACAATTTGAGAACCACCACAATGTATCGAGTCTTTGAGGCTAGGAAAAATTATTCTGTGTACAGGTACATGCCGGATAAAGAAATAAAGGATGGGTCCCTTGAAGCCATCAAAGGGTTCCCAAAATCCGTCCTTTTCTCTTTTCTGCTCAGATGTATTGCATCCGGTGTATCAAATAATTTATCGTGAATTCAAGGACCATCTTGATTTAAACTCCAATACATTGTCCTTGTACTAAAGTTCAGGGTATTGCAACGCTTATACGTTTGTTTTCCCATTACAAAGACTCTGAGTTTTTAATCTGTGCCATAAATGTCACATATTTAAGAAAGAGTTATACAGGAATGCGGTCGACCGTAACCTCATAGTTGCGCTTGTAAGAGGGAAAAATATAGGGATGGAGTCCTAAGTTAAGTTAGAACAGATCTATCTTGAAACTGGATCGTGCGACCACACCATGGTTGGCGTGGCGGACCGCAACACCATTTATTTCTTTAGAAAATATGATCAAATAGGGCCTAAGAACATTTTTCCACCAAAAACATCACAAAGTCCACACGATATATAAAGCCCCAAAAATTACTCCCAAAATCTAGAGATAGAAAGAGAAAATGGATACCCTCTCTCTTCTTGCTACAGCCCCTTGTGCTCTATCTCAAACCCCATCGCTTCAAAGAACCGCCTCCTACGCTCACCGCCGCTCCCTTAATCTCACCCTCCGGTGCCATTACTGCCACCTCTTATCGCTGCAGCGATCCCCCATTCTTTCTCTTTCTACCGACCTCTGCCGTGCCAAATCTCGACCGAGGAGGACCAGAACCCACATCTTTCTTCCTCAGCTCGTCGCCTCCATGGTAAAAATCGAAACTTTTGGTGTTTGATTTGAATTTGAAGAAGACCCATTTGAGAAACCAAGCCAAGTTTAAATTCTGTTGACTAATTTGTTGCAGGAGGCGGAGGAGACTTACATTATGATAAAACCTGACGGGGTTCAGCGTGGGCTGGTAATCGGAGTTGAAATTATTATGTTGGTTTAGATTTTTATGTAACTTTTTTTTAATTTTGTGATTTTGGGTTTTTTTTTTTGGTGTATAAGGTTGGAGAGATAATTTCTCGATTCGAGAAGAAGGGTTTTTTGCTGATGGGTCTGAAGCTTTTCCAATGCCCCAAGGATTTAGCTGAGGTTTCCTATTTTATGTCTTTGGCTTTCAATTTCAAGCGATAAGTCGAATGCTTGGTTTAATTTGACTTTATGAGGGTATTTTTATGTGTTTATCAATTTAATTAGGAGTTTTATTGCATGTGCTTGAAGTATTCTTATGCTTAATCCTAACACATATAGATAGCGGAAATCTTATCCAAAATCAATAGTCACATTATTCACTGGTACTGAGGTATTGAGGCCACCTACATTGTTATATGAAGCATTCTTATTGTAATTGTAGATGATACATTGCTACTTGGGAAATCATGCAGCTAAAACGGAAAACTATCATCGAAGCTATAACTTGTGTATTAACCATTACACTTGAGTTCTTCAGTTGCATCCATATGACAATGTTGTTCTAATACGTAAACCTTTTTTGCAACTCGGCTTCTTAATTGGAAGGAAAATCGCTGAGCTATGCCTTTCATCTACAAATACTTCTTGCTATAATGCCTTTTATATGCAAGCACATAATGTCATTTTTGGTTTATTAAACCCACCAATTTGATGGTTCTGACATCTTTCACCGCGTTTAGAATTTAGAGAAGGCACGATACTTATATCCTGTTTTCTTTCCAGTTGAAGGGGAGGATGATTTTGGTGGTGACTCAGGCAGAAAAGTTTGCTTCCTTTTCTTTCTTTCTTTCATCCGATCCGAAGGTTGAGAGTAATTAGGGGATTTGAATCCCATGATCCTAGGCTCTGATATCATGGAAGTAATAGTGAGAGAATAATCCATACTTATGTATTGATGTTTATCCCAATAGGTACATACGGAAGATACAATTGAATAAAACTAAAAATTCTACCCAAAGTAACTTAAAAGTCTTCTATGTGCCAGCCACATGATAGAAAGAAAGATACCATTATGGCCCCACAAAGCTGCCTGAATAATGCCTGCGTGGGTGCATTGCACCAGGAAATACTTAGTAATTTCTCCCAATATAATGGGGTTATGTTGTACAATTTATCTGCACAAGAATATGTCTGAGTACTCCTAACCATTATTGCTGATATCCTACGATTTACAATTCATTACAATACAGTACGGAAAATATGATACAGAATCACTTTATCGGGTTACGTTTTAAAGGTTAATAATAACCTATTATATATAAAGATGCACAAGATTTCTTTCAGGAAGCCTTAGTTTCCCCTTCTAATGCTTCCTTGTGAGATTTCCCCTTTGATGCCTCCTTCACATGGGAATCTCCTTCGATGCCTCGCCACGAGAGCTCCTCCACGAGATTTATTGCCACTCAACCAACTCCTCCAGGGTGCTCCTCCATGCAATTCTCCGTCCTACATGAGAACTCCTCCATGAGAGCCCCCCCATTTCTTTCTGCTACCCTTGGCATGTTTACAATTTTTTTTTATTGAGATACAAATACAATCACTTTATATTTATAAAATAATACATATTTTATCTCAAAACCATTCTGGTCAAGTCCTTGGCTTGCTGTGGTTCATTTTTAACTACTTGAATGCTCTTGAGGCGTTATCATGATTTTCACATGGCTTTTGTGGAATCGAGTATCTTGTGTTTGCATATCGGTTTATTGTGTCAGTTATGTAACGGGTGCTTTACTATTTCTTCTTATGTATTGTTTTATATTTGCTAACTTAATCATATTTTTATGACATATTTTCTATGCATAGTTGCTTAGCTATTGCAATTTGCACAAGCGAACAACATAGTCATATCTTGTGATATACGATACGATACGCTACGCTACAATATATAATAAAAACGATATGTGCAACATATCACGGATTGATACCTTTGCTTCTAACAAAATTCAACTGTGGTCTAACATGTTCATTTCACTGAACTTCTCTATCATTGTCGTCTTTTTTGTCCTGCAGCCCGCTCATTGTTATCCTGTCCGTTTTACCAGTTACTTGTAATTTGCTCTTGCTTGTTAAAAAAAAGCATAGAAAGTAATATGACTGGTTACATACTTCAAATAATAAACTTGTGTTTATATTATTTATTTTCCGTTGGCAGGAGCATTACAAAGATTTGAAGGAGAAATCATTCTTTCCTAAGCTGATAGACTACATAACATCAGGTCCAGTTGTCTGTATGGTATACATCTTACCTATTGAACTGCTGGAAACTATGAAGCTCTTCCTTTGATATTGATTTTCTTCCCAATATACTTCTGTAATTGAAAGGCATGGGAAGGTGTCGGTGTTGTTGCATCTGCCCGTAAACTTATAGGAGCAACAAATCCTCTTCAAGCTGAACCGGGAACTATACGAGGCGATCTAGCTGTTCAAACAGGAAGGTTTGAACCCTTCGTCTTTTTCTCTGAGGAAAAGCTTTCACATTAATTTTGCAATTTAATTAATGGTTGGATTTTTTGCAGAAATGTTGTTCATGGAAGTGACAGCCCTGAGAATGGAAAGAGAGAAATTGGTGAGGCATTCTAGACCCTAATAGTCATATAAATGCTAATAGTTTCTTTCGACTGCCAAGCTTCTCTTTTTATCTGGAAGATATATTAGGATTTCATGTGGTTTGTTTGGCATAATCATTCTAAGGAAAATAGCGATGCTCTTTAATCCCAATTCCTTGTGATTCAGTTAGCAGCATTTATATTCTGTTTTCAGCTTCAGTCCAAGTCTGTTATGGTCTGCATGTTATGGCGGTAGCAGACTGTGAGAACCTATAGAATATAAATAAAGATAAACTAGTTATCTCATTAAGAATAAGATACAAGGATCTGGAAGTGTGTCAGGAATATATAATAGGCTTAATTCCAAAAGACTACCAAATTCTTTGCCTCAGTTTCGAGAAACTACCAAATTCTCTCAAAATTACGAGAAACTATCATGCTTTGACAATTTTGTGGCAGTTTCTTGCAATTATTGCTGACGTGGCAGTTTATTTATAGTAGTTTTATGTAGCTTTTGAAAGTTTTGTGGTAGTTTCAATGAGCTTTTGAAAGTTTTGTGTTAGTTTCTTGTGTATTTAACAAGAATTTGGTAGTTTCTTGTGTATTTAACAAGAATTTGTTAGTTTCTTGTAATTAGGCTAAAGAATTTGGTAGTTTTTTGGGATAAGACTTATATAATAAGTCCCAAAATCACAATAGATTTAGACAGAAATTAATGATTTGGTGCAAGAGAAAGCACCTCTAATCTCTAATTATAACAGTTGAATTGGGAAAATCAATTGAGATTTGAAAAATTGCGCACAATAAAAAAGAAACAATTGGTGGCCTGCAAATTAAGAATATTATTTGTTACATGCTTTGTAACTGTTTGCAAAACCCTAGCATGCTACAGAACCTGTTATATAAGTTGAATATATTATGCGATTTTTGTGCGTGCGTGCGTGTTTGTATCATTGTTCCCCTAAGTTTCAACGTATATCCTGCATCATTATCGAGCATTATCCCATCAAAATGGGATTAAATATGGAGATAGAGACACCGAGGAAGTTGTACGACAAGCTATCAAACTTGACATCAATTCTCTCATAATTAGGGCCAAGGTCTAGGCCTAGGGAACCATGGATAAGAGAGGAGCTCGCCATAGTCATAAAACACAAGTTGGCGTCCTTGATTTTTTCTCCTTAGACCTGAGGAAAATCTTAAAGTAGAGGAAAGATGATAGATTGCTTTAGGGTCTGTTCAGATGCTATGAAAACACTTTCCACTAGATACAAATTATATATGAACTAAGAAATCCATTGATTTCCATAAGACATTTACTTTATTTGGTTGGTCAGTGATTACACTAGTAAAGCTTTTCATGCCTATTACTTTGTTTGATAAGCATGAAGGGCCCGTTTGTTCTGAAGGAAAGGGTAATGAAAAGCACTGACGAGTTATAGCCTACAGGTTTTTTTAAGAAAACATCCCCTTTATGCTGTTCGTTTTGAACGAAACAGGGATGAATGAAAGTACCTATGATGTATGCACACATCATGCAAGCTAGGAAAAGTAATCCAGGGCTTTGAGCTCTGAATTTGTCATGGAAAAGTAAGAAAAACGATAAATAAATGCTAAAAAAGCCAAGTATATCACTAAATGCTCCAAGTGAAATTTGAATAATTATTATTCTTTCAATTTGCATTTCATGCAAATCAAACAAATAATAGGCATGAAAGGCTTTACAAGTGCATTCACTGAACAAAAAAAAGTAAATGTCTATTAGGAAATCAATGGATTAGTAATTCATATAGAATTTATTTCGGGTGGCGATATTGCCAAAACTTTATTTGATAAATCCACACTAAAACTTGTGTATGGACAAAATTAACCCCAAACTACATTAGATTTTAATTTTTGTCTTTTTATGATGTCCTTCCTCTTGATCCCGATCCGGATCCCGTTCACGACGTTGATGTAGTACTGCCCTGTGATCACATGATGGTCGTCGTCAGCAAGATCACGAAGATCCGCAGCCTCAAGGGCTCGTCGGCAACACGATCGAGCTCCTCTATCATGTTGCCGAGATCCTCCTGCGACGAGATCGAGATGAGGGCGTCGAGGTCCTCGTCGGGGAGTTGGTACTTGACGGTTTGATCTCACATCTGAACACGCCGTCGATTTTGACCAGCAGATCCATTAGGGTCAAGGAACACCGGAGCGAGAGGATCGGATCAGAGGAAAGGACGGAAGTTGTTGGAGAGGTTGAGGAGACGGAGGAAGGAGAGGAGAGGGAGGTGATGGGGTCGGTGAGATTGGAGGAGAGGTCGGGTGCGACGACGCGACAAGTGAGTGGTCGCAGACAGTGGAGGGGCGATGGGCTGCGATTTGGCGGGAGGGAATTAAAGGCTGATGCGGTTGGGGTTAATTTTGTCTATAGATAAGTTTTAATGTGCATTTATCAAATAAGGGTTTAGCAATATCGCTGCCCTTTATTTTTTCTAGTGTAAAGTGTTTCCATAGCATTCAAACATGCCCAAAATGCAAACTAAAAATGTAATTATGTCAATTGTCGAATTTCAGCTCGAGCATTTGGTGAAATATTTAGCTTTAACAACTATTTATTTCTTTTCTTTCATTCTTTTTTTTTTGTCGAATTTAAAGCTCAAACGACTTTTCCAAACTTGACTAATGTGTGTTTACTTTAAGCACTTTCACCCACAGCCATTTTGTTCACAACAAACAACAAAAAGACGCTTTCAAGAAAAAATTACGTTGGAAACGGTGACCTATAAGCATTATCCTTTGGAAAATTCTTAATCTACCCACTTTAAATATCTACCAAAACCTATCCAATAAACAAATATCATGGGCACATTTGTTTGGCACTAGTGTCTCCCTAAAAAACAGACCCTTATTAGGGAATTACATTCAACTCTAAGGCACAAAAATCAAGAGACAAACGAAACATGTCACCGTTACACTAGAAGATCCATTGCAATAAACATTGGTGCTGATAATAAAACTATTAATCCAATATAAAGCAAGATTATCTTAATTGAATTTATATTTATATGATTTTCATGCTTATTCAACTGCATATTAACCATGACGGTATTACTTTTTAATTTTGTAGTGAATTTGTCGCATCCAAAAAAAGGGACTAATCCTGTTATTTCTTTGATTTGTACAGCTCTATGGTTTAGCGAAGGCGAGCTGTGTCCATGGGTATCGGTTCAGGCATCTTGGCTAAGGGAATGATTCGATATTCCACCAAAAAAGTAAAAACAAGTGTGAAGCAAGGGATTCAAGTTCTATAACACCGATTTTCAAAATAACGGAGTATTCAGTTTCTATGCGGTTTCATAATGATTCAACTCTGCAGTGGAGCAGAGAAAGTTTGAGAATTCTTAGCTTCTGTGTTTCTTTTTTCTCATCGCAGTATCCGGCAAACATTGAGTTAATTGGACTTTTGTGATTTTCCCAATTGAAACAAATCCATGTGCTTCAATTCTTCAGTGGATATCAATTTTTTTGGCCTAAAGATAGCTTACTTTTACCCTTAGATTTTTACTTTGTTTTTGCTCCTGAATGCTGCATTTTATCAGAATACAGCATTATGTTGTTCCATTTGCATAATTTATAACAGGACAACAAAACAAATAAAATGCATTCCAATATTTTGTGGTTCAAGTTCAAGTTGAATGGTTTGTCCCTACAAAAGGTCTGCTGCTGCTGCACACAGAGGGAATCTAATATGCAAAATTTCTATGCCGAAAACAGGACCGCAGGTCAAAAGAGACCCAACGAGCAAAAGGCACTTTGTAGAGATTTAGTGCAGGAAACAGAAAATGAACCAGGGAAGACAGCTTTAGTACATAAAAATGGAAACCTAGCAGGGAGATAAACGATAGCGAGGATGGAGATAAAGCATCATAATTCGAAGATGAGAGGACGGCGCAGGGCACTAGAAAGAGCAATTGAATTTTGACCAAACGGGGTGGAAAGGAGATGAAAAAGGGAGGGACGGTGACGTTAGCGGTGGCAAACAAAGGCTATACAAGAGAGCTCAGGTACAAATTTATCCAAAATTTCGGTGGCAAACAAAGGCTATACAAGAGAGCTCAAACAAAGGCTATACAAGAGAGCTCAGGTACAAATTTATCCAAAATTTCGGTGGCAAACAAAGGCTATACAAGAGAGCTCAGGTACAAATTTATCCAAAATTTCGGTTTATGATAATATGTGTGATGAGGTTTTAATTAAGTTGGCAAAAAGTTATGGTATTAAATTAAATCATAATATTCTATAGGTGAAGAAACAAATAAAAGTTTTGAAAGATGCAAATTGTCTTAAAGAGGTTAGCTCCTATAGTGCTAATGAAGATAATACGAATAATATTGAAAACTTGGAGGACAAGTTTATCGATTTTTATCACGTCTCACTTTCCAAAAACGAGAAACGAGAGCGACAAGGCTGCAACGTATTCATAACGAGAAATACCCTTTCTCAATATGAATACGCTAAACGTCTATATAAACAGTTTAGGAAATTATAGTATAAGAATTTTAAGCTTATAAAATATCTAACAATATTTATAATGGTCCCAAAAACAATAACTCAACACAATTCAAAAATTTAAGAAACTAGGAATAGAAGATAGCCTTGAACATGTAGAGCGTTTTTCGTCATCTTATTGAGATAGGAATGCACGTCGCTTGTCAGGTATATTACAGATCCCCTGTTTGGGGTAGTCTGGGGTTTAATGATTATGGAGATCCGACTCTCCGGCAACCGCGGACTAAGCTGTCGTTAATTACCCCTCTATTTTGAAGCGAGAGAACCTCCGATTAACAAGTCAAACGGATCATACGAACTCAATATGTAATATGTGCGTGTTGTGTTTGGGAACAAGTTTGAGGGTGTTTCGGGTATATCGGGGGCCTCACAGAGTTTTTACGGGGGTTTTGCTATCCGAATAGCGGGCAGGGGCTCAAAGAGGCGAGCAGCCCTAGCGAGGTGGGCACCTGGCTAGGTGGAAAAAGGGTCTCACATGGTTCAGTAAGTTGCGCACTTAGACAAGTGCGCACCTAATAAGGGGCGCACCAGTACCGGTGCGCACTTGGTTTGATGTGCACCCAACGGGATGCACACCTAGCCAAACGGGCAGCTAACATGGTGTGCACCTAGCACGGTACGAGTCGAAATCTAATGGAGCAACAGTCTAAAAACACAAAATTTTTGACGTTTGAAGATCAAAAGAGGCACTTTTCCCCTTTTTTGAGGTCTCTTAACGCGTGCATTTTGAAAAAAAGAAAGAAGGAAGGAGAAAGAGACTCGCGTAATAAAGAGCAGCTCAAAACTTAAGATTTTGTTTTCTGGAAAATCAAGATTAAGATTAAGATCAAGATCAAATCATCATGGGGGCCTTTTATAGGCTTACATCTTTTACATTTAGCCCCATGATTTGTACAAAATTGGCTTTTGCCTATTTAATTAAAAAAATAAAAATTACATTTAATTTTTTCCTTTTCTTCTTCTTTTTCAGCTGGTCCTCTTCATGCTTGGGCTCGGGCCCATTGGGATCAGGTTTGGGCTTGGGCCTACTTGGCCTTTTGATTTTGGTTTTGATCTTGAACTTGAACTAGAATTTGATTTCTGATTTTGGCAATTTGGTGTAATTTTTAACCCCAACAGAACAAAATGCATAATTACTGTAAAGAAAAACTAAAGCTCGGCCTGACTTAAAAGATATTGACCGTCCTTCTCGGTTGGTACCATCTCGTACCTAACCTCGTCACCTGTCCTAAAGTCGTCTGACGATATTCCAAAAAAAAAAAGAAAATATGAAAACATGAATGCCGTCAGCGAACTAAAGTTCGGTAAGTCCCAATTTATTAGAATACAATATTTTTCTATATTAACAGTATTTACAATGAAATATGATATTTTGGCTACAATTTAGTTATTAATATTTATAATCTAATAGGTTAAATACATGGTTTCAATCAGTTGGAACAAATATAATACAATAGTAATATTTGTTTAATTTATAGAAAATAGTAATAATAAAGTTTTGTAATTTAGGAATAACAATATGTAATGGGTTGCTGTTAACATCATCAAAAAGTAAAAATGTATAAAAATTCATGATTATAAAAATATATAAGGTATATTTTATTTTAAAATTATTTGATAATAAATTAGTTTAGTAAAATATCATGTCATACTAATAAGAATGTAGTATAGAATTATTTTTGATATACTAGTTAAATAATGGTGTATTAATGTAATCATTAAACGATATTTGACACGAAACATGGTATACATAATAATAGGTATGAGAATAACTGTGAACAGTAAACGGTAATGTGCATATCAAATAAATAGTATGCGTTAATCAGTGCAATGTAAGTAGAGTATCATGATATTCGATATTTCAGTGCTATTTACCGTAAGAATAAGAATAAGAGATAAATATAAGCATAACCATAAGTCTAGGCATATGTACATGTATAAATATAAGTATAAATATAAGCTCGATTGTGTGAGTTTTATTTCTGTAATCCCACGGGCCAACAGCAACATGAGATTCACGAATTCAATATATATATATATATATATATATATATATATATATATATATATATATATATATATATATATATATATATAATGCAATGTACCGTTTTTTCGGGTACCATGAGAAACATGATATGATCCTCCGTTACATATAAATACCTTATTTTCGAGCTACCTCATTCCCATGTGATATATATATATATATATATATATATATATATATATATATATATATATATATAGCGTACATGGCATGTTCACGAGATACACGAGATTCAAGATATTCATTAGATTTACGATATTCAAGTGGTTGATGTGTAACATTTCGTAAAAATTTAAAGTGTTTATTTTGCATTTAAATAAAAATAAAATGAACTTTTATTAAAATATAAGACACCAATTATTTTTTTAAAATCTATTATTTTTATATGTCATGGAAAAATTATGTTGTCCTTATTTAAATTGTTTAAGTCTCTTTATTTTGGAAAATGGTGAGAAAGGATTGTGTTAGGTTATGTTGTACCTCGCTTCCACCACATCTAAAACATACAAATATCTAGCATTATTGGTATTTATCTCTTTGTCATGGTTATCCTCTCTCATTCTTGACTTTCTCTTTCACAAACAATTAGGGAATTTTAAGCTCTCCGTCACCTTCTCTCTAACCTAGCATTCTCTATCCAAAGTCATCATGGTTCTTGAGGAATTCTTCTTATAGAATGGTCATGACACCAAGTTAGGTCCTTACCATTTCAAAAATCTTCTTTTTGATTACACTAGAGCTTGGATCCCTCTCAATATTCCTAAAGGAGGTAAAAATCCTTTTTTTATTCTTTTGATGTTCTATTCTTGCTTAGTTGTTGTGGTTTGAGGTATAATTTCTTCTCGTTTGAGAAAAATAGAAGTGTTTTAGTATTTGTAAAACTAAGTTTTTTAAGTTTTGAGCTAAGTTTTAGTGTTGTGGTTCTATTTTGAGATCTTCTATAACTAGTGCATTGTGAAAAAATTTCAGAGAGTTTTCTGAAATGGTGAGCACAACTAAAGACCACACCAAAAGCCCGTACCCAATTAGACCTCTAATGGCCGCCAATTTAATCATAAGGGCCGCAAATTGCGGGTGGATTGTTGAATTGGGGTCTGGGGTTTTATAGTAGCTCATATACATCCTAAATTAGACTAGTGTATATGCAACTTTATCCAAAGTGACTTGTATGAAAATCTGGAATGCATATTTTATAAAGGTTTAAGGTTTTACATTTTAGAAACTTGAGATTTGATTTTTTTTTATTTCCGGGTGTAGTTCGATAGTGATAACACGCGTTAAAAGACGTCGATTATACGTTCTAGTTTTATTGCGTTGGAAGTGTAGAAATGTTTGCGTTTCAATTCTTATTTTGCGCTTGGTTAAATGTAAAGGATCGGTAGCGGAGACGTCCGACGCGGCGAGGAAGGGCAAGTCATTCGCGGGCTTCGTATAGCACGTATTGATATTAGGTGAGTAGGGGGGCATTTATAAGTGGGAACTCGGGCGGATGGCGTATAGCACCCCCGACTACCAGAAGCTTTATAAAATTCCGTATCGGTTTTTAAATACTATCAGCGATATGTAACTACATTTCTATGTCATATGTATTATATTGACTACCATACCATCCTTAGTGTATAACCAAACTTGCTAGAATAGATACACTTGATAGAACACAAGCATAATACTAATGATTTCATGTTGCACAGTTCACATACTTGCATGCTACACTACATATCATTAGTACTGCCATGACACGTAGAATTGCTATATTTAACTATATTACCATGTTTCATGATTGTATTAGTTGCTATTTACTATGTTCTATTACTCGAATGCTATAGTCCGTTTAATTACATGTTATAGTTGCCAAATATTACATAAACGAATCATTCTCTATTGATATCATAGATTTAATATTTCTATAGATTTGATATTTCTATGGATTTGAGAAACCGCGGGTATCTTTTATAAAACGGATTATGTTCTCAAAAGTGCGGTTTTCTCATGATATGATGATTTGGCGTCCACCATGTGTTTTGGTTTTCATGATGAGATATCCGAATCGAGAGAGGGGTTAACCAATTACGGATATATGGTGGACCCAGTACGACTCCGAGGGACAGGAAGACCGTAGGGAGGTATGGGGAGCTTAACGAGGATGATTGATACCGGAGGTGATATTGGAGCGTGGCGGATATCCGGAGGATTCCGACCGTGGCCGAATTGATATTAGGAGAGGAACAATCGGTTAGACGGGGCCTACGATATCTAGATTTTAGTGTTGATGATGGACACGAGTTTGATGAGGATTTTGAGAATGATTGACATTCTTCTTGTATGACTTCATTTATATCGCACTTGCATTCATTATTACGCATATCATATCATATCTTGTGATATATACTTCTATTTACTGAGTTGGCAACTCATCCCCGTTGTGCCTTAGCTTCTTATAGGACGGACCGCACGGACACTTAGCGACGTCGCGGACACATATCTTGGGGTTCATCGCATATTTTGCCTAGGTGGGTTACGCGCATAGTAACCGCCTCTTTTGTATATGTTATACCCTGTATCTAGTGTCACTCCATCAGGCCACCTGTATATTCTTTTGACTTAGATCGAGTTTGTGACTTTATGTATATTCTTGTGGGTCGAACTCGGATAGAGTCGACTAGTTAGCTTTATTTACGCAGTTTATTTATATATTTTGTTTATGATCTTTCGTTTTCGAGCGTCGTATATAACTGCGTGGTTGTGATTCAATGGTTTGGTGTCAAGATAGCTCCCAAGCGGGGATGCCGTTATATTATACGTTATGTACTTGTTTTTATCAAAAATTACAAAGGAGGTGCTGCCGAAATTTCAAATACGTAAACATTTTCAACTCTATTTCAAAACACTTGACTTATGCTTTTAAACAACCAATCCTAGTTATGAAAATTATGTTTCATGTTATGTACCTTTGAAAACTTCACCTCCTTTATTCTTTAAAAAGGTTTAGATCTTGGTTTTTGGTTTACTTGGGTGGCGTCGACATCTTGAGACATCACGTGATCTAAGTGCCGGTCACGTGTCAAATTGGGTCGTGACATCATGTCAGGTTCAGGTCAAGATGGTATAATTTAACGTAGGAGTATTCACAAACCCAAGGCTGTCATTCAGGAACAAGGAAACATGGGCCCGCTCATGTAATGGGACTCCAACCACCATAGGAGTATTCACGAACCCAAAGCTATCATCCAGGGGTAAGGAAACACGGGCCCAATCATGAGTTAGTAATGGGACTCCTGAGTTGCCGTTAAGTGTGAGTGTTAACTATCAGGAGTATTCACATTAAAATAAATATTTAAATTTCAAAATAATTACTTAAAAATAAATTAGACCTTTTTAAAAAAAAATCTTTTAAATAAATAAAAGCTTGCAATGTTAGGGGCTCGAACCTTTGACATATTGGATAGCAATGCAATTTGTGATAACCAAGGTGTACAAGAATGGACCATGTATATTGCTTGAAAGAAAATATATAAATATACAAGTGTTTCAAAAAAGGGCATTTCTCGAATAAGGGAAAATACAAGAAAAGTACTAAGATTTTGTAGTCGTTACATTCTATCCTCCTTAAAATAATTTTGTCTTCGAAATTCAGAAGGATTGTGCAGCTATTGGAAAAGGTAGAGATAACACTGTTGTTTATCTCCTTCGCACTCCATCAGTCGATATAAGAAGGGATACGATAAATTAGAAAGACATGAGATACTTCCGAATCGGAAGTTTCAAAGCTGGGACAAGGACTACTAGGAATGATTAGAAACTTTTTAAGTATGTATGCAATGGATATATTAAGAGGTGCAAGCAAGAAGGACCAATAGGGATTCAAGAAATCCATATAGAATCAAGGAGATAATAAGAAAAGATCATGACAGAGATGAAGGTTTCGAACTTCCGTTTCTTCTTCGTTGAAAGTTGATCATTAGGAAAGATCAGAAAGGACTCAAGACGGATTCAAGAAAGGAAATTTAAAAGAACACAATAAATGGTAAGGTCCACGTTGAGTCATTATCGTCAAAAGAGTATAGAAGGATTCAAGGTACTATGATTCAAAAGTGATATCATGCTGCGGTCGTTACAGTCTACCTTCCTTAAAATAATTTCGTCCTCAAAATTATCTCAAGGAGTATGTTGGGGTCAAAAATTACACCCCGGTTGACCAAGTCAAAGTCAAAGTCAACCCCAAGTAAGCAGGCCCAAGCCCAGGTCAAGTGGGCCCATGCCCAAGTCGAGCCTACGGCCGGCCTCCCCGATGCTAAAATGAAAATTATGTAATAAATAATTTTGATGAATAAATGTAAGGAAAATGGGCATAAAGCCGAATTTTTGTAAAGCCTGTGACTCATATGCAAAACAAAAAAGTACATGGGGTATGAGATGGGCAAAATGCCATTTTATAAAGCCCAAAGGGCTATGTGTAAACTTGTAAGCCTATATAAGGCAACATGATGATCAAATAAAGGACAATAATTTTTTCCCCTAAAAAATTAGGGTTCTGTGTCTCCTTCTCCTTCCTTAAGGTTTTGAACCTACTTCTTTTTTGAATTAAATCGAGAGTTTAACTCTTCCTTTTCCAAAAAGAAATAGTTTTCACCATAAAACCCTTGAAGGGGAGCTCGAATCTCCTATCAAATCTCTAAAAGGGGCGATTTTTAAGTCTCACCCCCATTTTCTTCAAGATCCAGCCAACAGAGAGGAAGAAGAAGGAGACCCATCTCCAAAAATCCCACTTTGGAAGAATTCAAGGCTCAAGAGAAGATCCAGGACTCAAGGGAGAAGAAAGGGGTTCCCTTTCATCATCTCCAAAAATCTCTTAGGAGTTTAACTCCAAACAAGAATTTATTCTTTAGGAGTTTAACTCCAAAACCAATCTCTGAGAAGCTCAACTCTAAGATCCAAATTCTCGAAGGAGTTGAAACCCAAAAATCCAGATCTTTTATGAGTTTAACTCCATAAAAGATCCCTTTTTTAGGAGTTTAACTCCAAAAGTCACTCGGGAGTTCAACTCATAGTTCAACTCATAGTTTAGGGGCTAAGCCCCTTTTTCCGCGGACGCCCAGCGCCCACGTGCAGGGCGCGTGATCTACTAGCGCTCAACGCCCACATGCTATGTACGTGAACCACTGGCGCCCAGCGCCCGCGTGCATGGCGTGTGACCTGCCGGCGCCCGGCGCCCACGTACCAAGCATGTGAACCGTTGGCGCCCAGCGCCCGCGTGCAGGGCATGTGGCCCGCTGGCACCCCATGCCCATGCGCCAGGCATGTGACCCATGGGTGCCCAGCGTCCACGTGCCGCTCACGTGACCCGCGGGCGCTCACGCGTCCTTAGAACGCTCCCCACCCCTCTTTTCCCCTCACGCTCCACACTCAAAACACGTCCCGCGTTAGAAAATAAATTTCTAACGGGGCGCTGCCCCGCATCCCGCAAGGGGACTGCTAGCCTCCTTGACCCCCACCCTACTATTCGGGTAGCGGGACCCCTGTAAACTCTGCGAGGCCCCCGATACGTCCAAGACCCCTTCAAAACACAACACATACGCACTGCACATTGAGTTCGCATGACAAGTTTTACCCGTCAATCGGAGGTTCTATCGCTCCAAAAGCGAGGGGTAATTAACGACAGGTTTGTCCACGACTGCCGAAGATTCAGATCCCCATAATCAATAAACCCCGGCCTAGCCTAGGCAGAGGGAATCTGTATACGCCTGACAAGCGACGCGTATTCCTATCTCAATGGGCTGAAGAAAAACACCCTACAGATTCTGGTATGCCCGGTGGGACTTTTTCTCTCCTCCCATATTTTGGGTTAAATATTCATGCGAACTCAATCAACATATACATCGATTGTCTGTACTTTAATCATGTTTCTTTGTGTAGGTTAACATTTTCTAATTGCAATCCTCGGACGCAACAAAATGCCTCCAAGGACAAGCTCAGCTCTCAACACAGCTCCCATCTCCTACACGATGAAGATGGATGCCAGGATGATCCTCCCGGCCAGTCTCGGGCAACAGTGGGAGGAGCCGCTGCTACCATTTGGCTCTATTCTGTTTGTGCCGGCTAACGCCATCCCAGCTCCTCAAGCTCCAGTAATAGACAAACCGGCCTCGAAAGGTAGGATGCCAAATGTGGTGATTTCGAGGGCACCGCTACCCAAACGCAAGTCGGTGTTTGAATGACTTTTCTTGGCCCCAGCTGGGGATAAGACCATCAATACCAATAAAGCAATAAGGCGTCTCGAGCAAGCTCCAGCTTGCCCCTGACAACTGCTCGATCGGGTATCTTCTCTAAGCTCCCCGTCAATCGACTCACGATGGCTTTCTGGATAACGGACGCCCGCCAAGCCCTCAAAATTGAGAAGCTAAGACATAAAAGGCTCAGATACAGAGCCAACAAAAGGGCTAGGGCTCCTGCTATGCTGAACTTCATGAGGTTCAAAGAACAGGGTTACCCCCCAACAACAGCTGAATCGGCTATAAATCTCGCTAACTGTTTTGAACCACTGAAATTGGTCCAGAAGAATGTCATGACCGCAAGAGTCAAGAAAACTGTGATCCGGACAGCGCCACCCAAGAACCCAGTTAGGCCAATCGTCTTCAGTCGCCTATTATTTCCAGAAGAGGAAGGGCCATGACGACAGTCCGAAAATCAGCCGCCAAAGATAAAGAAATGGCTAGACATGTGGTCCATACTGTCTACATGGTGGGCACGCACAGCAAGAGCAAGGACGGGGCCCCCACATCTCAAATCTAATCTAGTGTGAATATGGTTGCCACTTTCCAAGAACAACCTCCTCTGGAAGGTAATGAAGACATTTCTAGTGAGGCTGATAAGCAGAGAGATCCCTCAGTTCATGAGGAGTTGGGCTTAGAAAGCGAAGAGGAGCCAATCTTCCGTCCCAAGACTGCAGAACAACAACTTCTCCAAGAGCTCCAGAAGCAGCTCAGAAACAAAGACAAGAAGATAGCCAAGCTCTACTCGAAAATTGACGACTTGACAAACGTCGTCTTACAGCTTACGGCCCAAGTTGCTTCTCAGCTACCCAATCAAACGTCGGGACACCGTTTCCTGCTCATGAACCAGGAAACGGTGTCCCGAGGCAGCCGACGCCTATTTCCTCAAGTCCAAAGGTGGGTGGACCGCATGAAAGTCGGTCGCATCTTATCACGGGAAATGTCTTGACTACCGATGACAGTAACCCGCTAACTCAAAATCAAATCATGGATTTGGTCGCCAACAAAGTCAAAACATTGGTAGTCGAAGCCGAAACACAAAAAGATGTTAGCAGTAGTGGGAGACCATATCCTGCTCGGTATGATCTAGTAGAGTTTCCTAGTGGCTATGTCATCCCCAAATTCAGAAGATTCGATGGGACGGAAAATGCGAATCAACACATTGCCCACTTTAAAGCATCATGCGGGAATACTGGGGGGCAATGATGCGCTTCTCCTCCGCCAGTTCGTTAATAGCGTAACCGATGTCGCTTTCGATTGGTACACGAGCATACCGGATGGCTCCGTCACAACTTTCGTCCAAATGGAATCTCTGTTTCGGCAAAGGTTCATGAGTGTCAGCGATAAGATCACCATTGCCGACCTTGTAAGGACCAAGCCAAAAAACAACGAAAGCAACACGGATTTTATAATCCGATGGCGCAATCTCTCCGTCAAATGTGAGCCACCGTTGGAACAAAACCAATCTGTCAATCTCCTCATCGGAAATCTCGACACTTGGATGAATCCTTTTCTATGCACCGCAGGTCTCAAGACGTTCCAAGAACTGACCAGAAAAGTTCAAATATTGGAACGCTCAAAGCAGGATTCTTTCTCAGATTCCCAAAATAACAATAAATCCTGGAGAAACTGAAATGACGATAATCGCAAAGGCAGAAATTCCGACGATATTGAATCTTTTAACACTTTGGCCGACTGAAGTAGGCGAGAGACAAGCGGGCATAATGCCAACTAGCCTCGGAAGCCAGTGTTGGGTGAGGAAGGAGAATCCCCACTGATAGAGAAACTGGATAAGATCTATTCCTTCAGAATGGATAAAATCCGTAAAATATTCAAAGACGTCCTAAGAAACGGTCTACACTTGCCAGAATCAAAGAAGCCACATGAAATGAATATGACCAACAATCCCATATACTGTTTATATTATAGGATGGTGAGTCATACCATCGAAGACTGCTATACTTTCAAAGATTGGGTAGAGAACCAATACAGGGCTGGGAAAAACCTACCGTCCTCGGATGTACCAGCAAACCACCAAGTTACGGTCATCAACTCAGCCCCACTAAGATCAAAGTTCGAGAAGCTGGGTTAAGAAAACACAGTCGACCACCACGTCGTTAAACTGGGAACAGTCGACCCCTAACAACTGGGAGTAAAAATATTTGTTGTAAATAAATGAAAAGCCGAAATGATGGGGCAACTCACAATAAAAATCAGCGAGTAAAATAAAAATGAAAATAAATAGCCAAAATGATGGGGCAACTCGCAATAAAAATCAGCGAGTAAAATAAAAATAAAAATATATAGCCGAAATGATGGGGCAACCGCGAATAAATAGCCGAAAAGATAGGGCAATCGCGACTTTCACGATAAGAAAAGCTGAAATGATAGAGCAATCACGGTTAAAAAAACTTGTATACAAATAAATACCCCAAATTCCTAAAAGGCGAATGACGAGTCGCTCCTGAAACCATACTTCAGTGTTAGCGTTGCAGACGCCAAAAAAATTTCAAATCCCCGAATATCCCAACGGCGAATGATGAGTCGTTCCTGGTACCATCTTCCAGTGCAGCGATGTAGACGCTAACCAAAATCTAAATCTCCAAACGGCGAATGATGAGTCGCTCCTGGTACCGTTTTCCAGTGCAGCGATGCAGACGCCAACCAAAATCCAAATTTACAAAATTCTTCCAGCCCTACAGCTGGTCCCTAAATGGAATATCGTATACAATCCACGGGCTCAAATAATTCTCATCACACCCATGCCCCACCGCAATCACTAGTGATGCAGCCGGTCTCCGCCATCGGAATTATGCTCCATTTAGGAAGACCCACTCATGTGTTCTCACGCTACATGAGGAGAACAAAACTTACGAGATCCTCTCGACTTGTAAGAAAATACCTTCGTGGGATCTTTATGACTCACAAAGGAAAAACACACTTGGGGGGTCCCCACAACTCATAAGAAGAAAATACACCTACGAGATCCTTTCGACTCGTAGGGAGAAAATACTTTTATGGGACCCTTACAGCTCATAAAATTGAAAATTTTTAGGTGATAGGGACCTAAACCCGTCTCTTAAGCCATCGCTCCCCAACAGGAAAAGGCAAATGATGAATTGCTCCTGACACATGTGCTTCAGTGTTAGCAACGCTGATGCCGACCCCAACCCTGAAATTCCAAACTTTCGATCCAATAGACCCCTAAGTCTTTAAACTGGAAACAGATGACCCCTAAGTCGTTAAACTGGGAACAGATGACTCTTAAGTCGTTAAAATGGGAACAGATGACCTCTAAGTCGTTAAACTGGGAACAAATGACCTTTAAGTCGTTAAACTGGGAACATATGACCTCTAAGTCATTAAACAGGGAACAGATGACCCCTAAGTCGTTAAACAGGGAACATATGACCCCTAAGTCGTTAAACTAGAAACAGATGACCCCTAAGTCGTTAAACTGGGAACGAAGAAAATCCTCTCATGGCAAATGATGATTCGCTCCTGGTACCATATTCCAGTATAGCGATGCTAATGCTTGTAGGGTGTTTTTCATCACCCCATTAAGATAGGAATACGCGTCGCTTGTCAGGCGTACTACAGATTCCCCTTGCCTAAGGTGGGCTAAGGTTTATTGATTGTGGGGATCCGAATCTCCGGCGGCCACGGACTAAGCTGTCGTTAATTACCCCTCACCTTTGGAGCGAAGGAACCTCCGATTGATGGGTCAAACTGGTCATGCGAACTTAATGTGCAATGCGCGTGTGTTGTGTTTTGAGGGGTCTTGGGTATATTGGGGAACTCGCAGAGTTTACGGGGGTCCCGCTAACGGGGATAGTATTGTGGAATGTGTATATATATATAAAAAAGGAAATAGCGTCCAAAGGACGCGTGGGCGCCGACGCCTCACGTGCCCGGCGCGCGGGCGCCGGGCGCCTCACGTGCTTGGTATGTGGGCGCTGGGCGCCAGCGCCTCACGCGCCAGCCACGTGGGCGCTTGGCGCCCGCAGGAAAAGGGTCTTAGCCCCCTATACTGGGAGTTGTACTCCCAATTGACTTTTGGAGTTAAACGCCTAAAAAAGGACAAAGGGGATTAGCCCTTGCACTGGGAATTGTACTCCCAATTGACTTTTGGAGTTAAACTCCTTAAAAAAAGGATTTTTTTTGTTCGGACATAAACTCCCAAGAGATTTTCGAAGATGATGAAAGGGTACCCCTTTCTTCTCCCTTGAACCCTGAATCTTCTCTTGAGCCTTGGATCTTCCCAAAGCGGGGTTTTTGGAGATGGGTCTTCTTTTTCCTCCTCTCTGTTGGCTGGATCTTGAAGAAAATGGGGCGAGACTTAAAAATCACCCCTTTTGGGGATTTGATGGGAGATTCGAGCTCCCCTTCAAGGGTTTTATGGTGAAAAACTGTTTCTTTTTGGTAAAAGAAGAGTTAAACTCTTAATTTAATTCAAAAAAAGGAAGAATGTTTAGAATCTTGAGGAAAGAGAAGGAGACTCAGAAGCCCTAATTTTTTTTGAGAGAGAAAAAGTGCCCTTCGATTTTTTTCATCATGTTGCTTTTATAGGCTACACACTTTACATATAGCCTCTTGGGTTTTGCCAAATGGCACTTGTGCCACCCCATGCCTTATGTGCTTATTTCTTTTTGCACATAAGCCATGAGGTTTACAAAATTTTGGCATTCTGCCCATTTTACATACATTTATTTCTAAAAATTACATTTAGACCAATTTATTGCATCCTTTTTAGTATGGAGCCGGCATCTTCCATACTTGGTCTTGACTTGCGCTTGGGCCCACTCAGCTTGGGCTCAGACCCACTTGACTTGGGGTTGATCTTGGTTTTGACTTGGTCGATCGGGGTGAAACTTTTGACCCCAACAAAGTGCCCCCCATCAATACATACACACCACATATATGGGTCGTGTGCATGAAATTGATGGATCTTCTTTCGTGTGGAGGTTGACTTGATTTGGCTCCCGTTTTGCCGATATGGGGGTCGATGCTTCCCTTTTCGTAACGTGGATGGTTGGTGCTTCCATTTTTGCGACTTGGACGGTCGGTACTACCATTTTTGCGACTTGGACAGTCGGTGCTGCCCTTTTTGCGACTTAAACGGTCGGTGCTGCCCTTTTTGCGATTTGGATAGTCGGTATTGCCATTTTAGCGACTTGGACGGTCGTTGCTGCCCTTTTAGCGACTTGGACGGCCGGTGCTTCTGTTTTTGCGACTTGGACGGCCGGTGCTGCCCTTTTAGCGACTTGGACGGCCGGTGCTGCCCTTTTTGCGACTTGGACGGCCGGTGCTGCCCTTTTTGCGACTTGGACGGTCGGTGCTGCCCTTTTTACGACTTGGACGGTCGGTGATGCCCTTTTAGCGACTTGGACGGTCGATGATGCCCTTTTTACGACTTGGAAGGTCGCTGCTTCCCTTTTTGCGATTTGGACGGTCGGTGCTGCCATTTTAGCGACTTGGACGGTTGGTGCTGCCTTTTTTGCGACTTGGACGGTCGGTGCTGCCCTTTGCTGCCCCTTTTGCGACTTAGACGGTCAGTGCTTGATTTGACTTGCTCCGCTCCTTGCGGTGTCAGGATTGATTTGTTTCCGAGGTATAGCTTGATTCCACGGATGAGGTGATTGGTTGACTTGTTTGATCTGATTTGTTTTGGGAGTTCCCTACCCGTCCAGCGAGACTTTTGAGCTTAGAAATGCTGTCGGGTGTGATGCTGATTTGATCTGTTTGATTTCTGCCTTATTTGGCGGGACTTTTGAATTTTAGAGGAATTTGGAATTTGGAATTTGTTTAGCATCAGTATTGCTGCACTGGAATAATGCCAGGAGCAACTCATCATTTGCCGTTGCCCGTTGGGGAACGATGGCTCAGGAGACAGGTGTAAATCCCTATTACCTAAGACTTTTCAATTTTATATGCCGTGAGGGTCTCATGAAAGCATTTTCTCCCTACGAGTCGAGAGGATCTCATAGGTGCATTTTCTCCTTAGGAGTCATGAGGACCCCCAAGTGTGTTTTTCCCTTGTGAGTAGTAAGGATCCCATAAAGGTATTTTCTTACGAGTCGAGATGATCTCATAAGCTCTGTTCTTCCCATGTATCATGAGGACACATGAGTGGGTCTTCCTAAGTGAAACATAATTTCGATGGCGGAGACCGGCAAACGGGGCTGGTGATTGCTGTGGGACATGGGTGCGATTTAGCTTGTTTATGCCCGTGGATTGTATACGGTAGTTCAGTTGAGGACTGGCCGTAGGGCTGAGAGAATTTGGGGGATTTGGATTTTGGTTGGCGTCTGCATCGCTGCACCGGAATATGGTACCAGAAGCGACTCATCATTCGCCGTTTGGGAATCTTGTGGTTTGAGTTTTGGTTGGCGTCTGCATCGCTGCACTGGAATATGGTACCAGGAGGGACTCATCATTCGCCATTTGAGAATTTGGGGTTTGAGTTTTGGGTCGGCATCAGCACCGCTAACATTGAAGCAATGCCAAAAGCGACTCATCATTTGCCTTGGGAAGACTTGGAATTTGGGTTTTTGGTCGGCATCAACATCGCTAACACTGAAGCAATACCATGAGCGACTCATCATTTGCCCTGGGAAGACTTGGGATTTGGGTTTTTTGTCGGCATCAGCACCGCTAACACGGAAGCAATGCCAGGAGCGACTCATCATTTGCCGTTGCCCGTTGGAGAGCGATGGCTCAGGAGACAGGTTTAGATCTATATCACCTAAGGCTTTTCAATTTTATGAGCCATAAGGGTCTCATAAAAGCATTTTCTCCTTACGAATCGAGAGGATCTCGCAGGTGTATTTTCTCCCGAGGAATCGTAGGGATTCCTAAGTGTGTTGCTCCTTTGTGAGTCTTAAGGATCTCACGCAAGGAATTTCTCCTCACAAGGTCGAAAGGACTTTGCGAGTGTATTTTACCTCTTTTCACGAGTTTGCGCCCTTTCGGGTTTCCACAAACTCGCCGGCAGTCCTGCTGTTTTTACTCACGGAGCCCTTTCGGATTTTCATCTGTGCCCGTTTTGCTTATGGACATACCGTTTTTTTAACTTCATCGCCGGTGGGACTTTAAATGTAGTATCGCTGGTAGGACTTTTGAAGAGATAGGAGTCTTTTACGCCCGTGGATTGTATACGGTTTTACAGGATGTATGATCCAGACCGTAGGGCCGGTGTGCTCAATTCGTTTGCGACTTAGAGTATTCACGCATAGTATTTCTTGAGGTATCGGCCATTGATGGGTGGCATGGGCCTTTCTTCCTCGGCGCTTATTAGTTGGTAGGATCCTCCATCGAACACTTTCTCGATGGCGTATGGTCCTTCCCAATTTGGCTCGAATTTTCCCTTAGCATGTTGATTGGGGATGATCGGCCTTTTGAGGACCAACACCAATTCGTTTTTCTTGAAAGCGCGGAGACGGGTCATCTTGTCATAGGCCTATGACATTTGGGCTCGGTACAGCTCCAGATTTTGCTGTACTGGGAGTCTCTTTTCTTCGAGGGTGTTGAGCTTTTTGAGCCGAAGGAGCATGTTTTCCTCCTCCATCAACTCGTGCTGAACGACCACGCTTAAGCTTGGAACTTCGAATTCGAGAAGGAGGATCGCCTCCACTCCGAAGAGTAAGGAGTATGGAGTGAACTGAATTGGAGTATGGTGCATGGTACGATATGCCACAACGCCTCGTGAAGTTTAAGATTCCAGTCTCTCTTGTTGCTGAAGCATTTTTCCTCAGGAGCTTGCATATAGTTTTATTGAAGGTTTCGGCTAGCCCATTGGCCCTTGGATTATAGATGGAGGAATATCTTCAATCTATCTTATGCTAAGTAGCGAACCTTGAGATTTTGAAGCTCTTGAAAGAAGGCCCGTTGTCAGAAATGATCCCTCTTGGTGTACCGAAGCGGTATGGAATATTATGTCTGAAGAACGTCAGAATATATTCTATTTTGACTTCTTTTACCGGGACAGGTTCAGCCCATTTGGAGAAGTAGTCTGTTGCAGCCAATATGAACCGGTGGCCTTTGGATGATGGAGGATCAATTAGGCGACCTATGTCGATGCCCCAAATTTCGAAGGGCCACAACGCCACCGTAAGATGCAACAGATTGGGATACTTGTGAATGAAATCAACATGAATTTGGCAGAGATGACATTTCTTTGCATGCTCTTCGCAATCCCTTATCATGGTGGGCTAGTAATATCCATGCCGTTTGATCTGAAACCGCATTTTGGAGCCGGACCGCTGAGCCCCGCAGACGCTCGAGTGAACTTCTTTCATGACTTTTTGGGTTTTGGCCAATGACAGACACCTGAGGCAGAGTTGGTCATATGATCTGCGGTATAGCATGTTATTTACAAATACGTATCGGAGAGCTCTCTTTTTCAGCTGAACCCTCGCAGATTTTTCTTCGGGTAGCTTGTCGTATCGGAGGTACTCTATGAAGGGCTCTCTCCAATCGGGCTCCTCTTGAATGATTAGAACTTCTTCGGCAGGATTGCTCTTTTGGTCTGTGCTTTTCTCTTCTCGTAAAGAAACTGGGGGTGGAATTTGCCGGCTCTTGACTGTGATCAGAATTTCATCCATGTCGGGATCAGCCAGCTCTTTGGCTAGGCGAGCGAGTACGTCGGCTTTTCCGTTCAACGCCCTAGGGACTCTTATTAGTTCAATGTGAGTGAGCCTTTTGTTGGAGACAGTGCCCTCAAAGTCAATTATTGGATCGCAGGCACGTGATTGCAATGATTGAGGCAGGACCTATACCGATATGACAGTCTTGTTCGAGATGATAGTATGCTATCTGGTTTGTCTTTATCATCGTATAGATGCTTTAGTTCACTATTGCATGATGATAGAGCCCATAGGATTCTTGCTTGACTACCAGCAGTATGATGGCGATCATATACGTGGGAGCTGGGGTCTGTAAGCACATCCTTAAAAGTGTCCCTAGTCGTGGGAGTTTCGAGACAGGGCATCGATACTCCAGAGTAGACTAGTGTGTACAGTCGAGACCCCGACGAGGGGCGGTGGCCGGTCTCACAAGTCACTGGTGTCAGTTGGATCACCTAAGATGTATACAGGTGCTTATTGGGTTATGAGTACACCGGACAGGACTCGCCGGGAACATGCTAGTTGGTATTATACATATCGTCAGATAGCAGTTCCCTGGTGACATGTGTACAGGTTAGTTTGTCGACCTGAGATCGTCATTTGTCTCGTGTGAGTTCCCACTGTGCTTTGATTTCTACCCTACCACGTCTCAAAGGAGTCGTGCAAACAGGTCTTTTTTGGGTACAGTCCCGAGCCACATGAAGGCAGTGAGCGGATCGTCGGGGATTCGTCTCTCCCGCTATTGGGGGTTGATGTCGCACAGTGCACGGGTGGCCATCACTAGAAATCTTTGGCCAAGGTAGTGGAGAATTACTGATTTGGATCAGTAGTTTCTCAGATGGTGATGGGCTTCATACCGACACGATTTATCGCGTTATTAGGGGTTTGACTTTATCCACCCCCTAGACTCGATATGCGATACTCTTTAGACGAACGGACCGGACTGTATATACATTGTCACTGTCAGGCTCAGTAGGGTTTATAGATGAGTTCGCTCGTCAGCTTCCCTTCCAATCAATACATAGGCAAACCATTACGTACAGCTTGTACCTCTGACGTGCTAGGGGTTATACCCAGTGCCGATGTGTTAATGAGTCATTAGAGTGCCCTACAGACACTTTCCCAAGTTCGGGCGAAACATTGTAGAGGCCGTATGGTGATATGGTAAGGTTCGGAAAAAGCACGTGCGTTTTCGTACGTGTCGTTTTTCGGGCAGATAATACTGGTAGGTTTTGGTTTAAGCCGGAACCCAGTATTATACTGTGTAGATATAATATCTTTGTCTCAGATGCATTTGTATTCGGTCGTAATACATATGCGGGTATGTTTATACTATTGCGAGGTTATCCTGAAATTCGTTTCAGGATCACTTTTGGAAGTTTTCAGTTTTCTATCTGCCGTATTTAACATTCGGTTAAATGCGGATTTATCTTTTCTTTGGATGAGTGTAGAAGCTTCTAGAAGGATGTGACTAGGTTCATGCATCTTGGTGAGTCATTAGTGCATTGATTATTGCATTAAATGCTTTTGTGACTAGGTTTAAGTTCATTGGTTAACATTTAATGCATTCATACAAGGTGTCTTGTGACTCATTCTTTTGGTTTAGTGCTAATGGTCACTCTCTTGTCTCCTACACTCACCCTCCTCCTTCTATAATAGTGGTCGGCCATTCTATGATGAGGATTATGGTTGTTAGAAAAAAGAATAAGGTTTTTGGTGCATGGAAATTAGAATAGACAATTCTCATTTCACCCGATTCCAAAAGGCAACTTCCTTAACCGTTCGTCCATAGCCTTGGACGTAACGAGACAAAGTGTTCTACTCATTCTCTAGTTCATCTTGGTCGTCTCTTTTAGCAAACTTGACGATCGAGTTGCCTCGGTTCAGAGGCGGGAGCCCGTTTAAAGATCCGTCGACGTGGTGCCACCTGGACGAGAAGACCGGAGATTCAGGAGATCGGAGCAGCCGCAACAAGCGTGGGATGATGGTTGAAGACCGAAGGACTCGGATTGTTCGGTATAACACTTCTACCCACTTTGTAGTTTGTTAGTTTAGCTTTAATGGCAGATCCGGGTTACGGTACACGATAGCGCCAGTTTGTAAAAAGTTTTTGTTCCGCATTTGGCGTCTGTTAGACAGCCGGGGCGCTACCGTGGACTTACAGTGGTATCAGAGCCTCACCATTAAGCTATACTAATTTGTACTAACGCGTTTAAAATATCGATCGAACCGAATTTCGAAAAACACAATTTTCAAGTGCTATAGTTTCTGTCGATTTTAAACAGTGTCAAAAATTAATTTTACATATCACAGAAATTCAAGCAGGCGTTTCTTAGCATACTGCAAAAATTTGATCATGTGATCCCACAATATAGCCGCGGATCCGCGGTCAACGCATGGGTTTGACCGCGGAACCGCGGCCATTATGCGGGAACAGTGACTCAAACTTTTCCAGTGAGTTTTTTAATGGAAATTGTGGCTTTTGGTAATATTTGTTTGGGCCCAGATTTTGTTACTGTACAGCAGATGTACGTGGGGCCCACTTCGGGAAATTTAGTCGATCGAAATTTTAAATTTGTTAGTATGCAGTATTTACATTATATCTCCGACCGGGAATGTCATTTGATCGGTAAACCGCGTCTGATTGCTATAGTTCTTTTAGACGGGTTTGCGAACGTGACATTCGCGTTGATGTTCTGTGTTGTGCTGTGATGTTGCGGATATGTCGTGGTGGATAGCAGGGTGCAATGATAGTGCAGTTTGGATTTATTTGTACATTTGATATTGCGGGGCGAGCGTCCAACATGTGGACTGCCGTTACTGCCTGTTTGTATAATATTCTTTTGGGACACGACCGGGTCGAGGTCGATGTACCCGTTATACATATTTTTATTTCTGTTCTAGGTTTATCCCGTGAAGGAGTGCACGGATAACCGGGTTCTGGAGGGCAACGGGTCCGTATCTCATGGATTTGAGAGGCAAAGGGACCTCACTCTAGAATTGGCAGACTATTCGCCGCACTCGTAGGGGGTACAGGTTGACCCAAGGAGGGGTGCTCAATTTACCGGATTCCGTGAAGTGCCGGGCGTTCCATTCACTATGCTGTGGGGAATACCTCGCTTCAGGTTTTGGCGGATAACTTGCTGCATCCGTAGGGGTCTAGGTTTCATTGCACAGGCTATCCACACGACCAGGGGAACGTCAGGTTTCAGCAGCGGCTCTGTGAAACCCGGGGATCCCAGATTATCTGTATTGTTCTGTGATGCTTATTACTTTTCTGTAATGTTGCATATTATCACGTCTGGAGCGATTATTGTATATTGGTGTATATACTATTAGATGTTGTATATGGGTGGTTAAGACCGGAAAAGAGCTGGGTATCAAGAAAAAATAGCGTAGGGATCCAGATAGGAGATGGTTTTTTCGCCAAAAGCAGTGGTGCGCCCTAAAGCTTTACACCCGCGCTAGTCCAGCCCCCGCTCTGTCGTTAGTTAAGTAATCTAACGGGTGATGACGGGACCCAGTGGCGAATGCGGATGGCATATACGTACATTATATTTTCGTTCTTTTCTGGTGTGATTGATTGATGGGACTGCATTGATTCTTATCAATGCAAGGATAAAACAAACCTTTATTTGATGTTGTTGGAACAAATTTTAAAAGGTGTTATTACAAAGACGTTTCCTTTTGTTTTGCATAGTGATATTCAGTTAGAATATCCCGCACCTCATTCGACGAGGTAAGGGCCGAGATCCCTTCACCGGGAGTGACCCCTTGGGCATAAGTTTACGTCAGGGTAATAACTTCAATATAGTCGATTACAAGTTGCTTTGCATCGTGGTATTCAGTTGGAATATCCTGCACCTCATTCCACGAGGAAAGAGCCGAGATCCCTTCACCGGGAGTGACCTCTTTAGCAAAAGGTTTTCGCCACTATATTTTTATGAAAAGCTATCAGGTTCCTTCAACGAAATCAAGTTCATTACGTTAAAGGTTTTTTCGCCAAAAACCAGCCGTAGCCCTCCGTCATTTCTTATGGGTGGTCAGTAGTATTCAAGCTATGTTTGTTGACTAAAGTCAAGGCATAGTGTTTGGTAGTTGCTGGGTATTCGTATGTTGCATTGATAGATGTGTTGGTTTGGGACAGTCGTATTACCTTGTTGACTAAAGTCAAGGGCATGTACGGGTGGGTTCAAATCAACCTGGACAATGACGGGTAGAACTTGACATGTGACTTATGATTTGTTGACTAAAGTCAAGGTCATAAGAGCATGAGGCAAAAATCACATCGGGAGTTTCAAACATAAAGCAAACTTGCCAGATATGTGCATACCTTCTGGAGTGTGATAACTTGAGTGGCTTCCATCAAGTTATCATGCGATGATAGTTGGATCCCGATTCCCACTGATGAGTTGGTTTACTCTTCGGGTGATCCCGACTAATTCTTCTTTCAGGTTTGGAGGAGAATTTGAGATTACAGTGGGAGGTTTCCTGATTAGATAAAGTGATAACCATTCTGATCTAGGATAGAGTGCACGCAGAGTGTTTCTTTTCTCTCTCTCTCTTTGACAGCGACCTTTGACCGACCCTAGACTATGACTCAGTGACCAAGTTGACCGAACCTTCTTAATATACTGGCTTTTGGTTTGTCCAAATTGCATAAGTCATTGCCGCTCTTTCTTTTACCCTTTGTATTTCTCAGAATACCCCGTATTATTACGGTTATCCACTTCCATTGGATATATCCATCATATGGTTATATACGAACTCGTAGGGACTTCTTCGAGGATGGATCCAGGTTCAGGAGAAATAGAATTGGTTTATTCAGTTGTCTTTTGTTATCACCTTCTCTCAGGTTGCGAGAGCTCCTTTGTTTAGGAGGGTACACCTGTTATGCTTACTGGATAGTCTTCTTCCAAACCATAGGCAGGTGCCGAAAGGTAGGGAATGAAGAAAACCAATTAGCCTAAGTAGGGTGTGCAGAAGGTAATAACTAAAGACAAAGTAAAGGGATTAGAAAGAGGGCAAAGTAAATTGCGACTGTTATCATTCACGACCAAACCGCGTACTTCATCGCTACTCCTATTTTCACCTTTGCTTTTTCCCCAGTTCGGGAGAAATAGAATAAAGTATTATTCAGTAGTCTTTTATCATCACCTTCTCTCAAGTTGCGAGTACTCCTAGGATTAGGAGGGTACACCTATTATGCTTACTGGATAGTCTTCTTCCAAACCATAGGCTGGTGTCGAACGGTAGGGAAGGAAGAAAGCCACTTAGCCTAATGATGGTGTACAGAAGGAAATGAATAAAGACAGATAAAGGGATTTGGAGAGATGGCAAAGAAATATACGGTTAAAGTCATGAATAGGATTATGGAAGAGGCATTACAAGGAATACCAGGATACCCCTACGAGACATTTTAATGTTTCAGTTTCACTGTGCATTGTTAAAAGAAAACCGATTTCCCAATTACATACTTACTCCAGGGTATGTATTTACCAGGCATCATTCTCGCATCTGTATGGTTTTACAGATGATAAGTGGGAGTAAGTTATTGGGAATTAGGTGATCATCCTCATTATATCGGAATTCGTTGTAATTGGTGATATTTGAGGAAATCACTTGGGTACAGTTTTCAACCTACGATGCACAGGTTTTGAGTTATTCAAACTCAGCGGACTTATACAGAGTATTGTATGTTGTCCAGTGTCCGTCAGGACAAAGGGGTAGGTCCTCGTACCATATTCTGTTTACTTGTGACTTCTCTAGTTTTAGACAAGTGTTTCGTAGAAATACAATGTCTAAGTTTTGAGAAGTTGTGGGTATAAGAATAAAGTAGGGAACCAGATATCACAAGTATCGGGATTCTTCAAAGAGATCGAAGATGCAGATTCTTGTGATTGTGATTGGTATTCAGATGATAGTAATGGTTTTGAGAAACATGTTTCTCTTTCAGGTTACTCATAATTGGATGGATTCCTAAGTTGAGTAATGCTGATTAGCCTTTCTCCATTAAGTTGATATGCACTGGAGACAGCTGCATGATTTGAATCTGGTTCCAATTAAATTAGTGCCTCTATTTCTATATTTTATATATAATGGTTCATATCTTAACGATGTTAAGGTAAGGGGAGCTGTCCAGCTTATGCTTAAAACCAGACACTGGATAACTCAAGGCACGTTTTTGTAATGGCTGTTTGTGGGTTGACCCTGGCTTTGACGAGGGTTGACATTTCTACCATCTGGAAGATCAATAGTGATATTGTTCTTGACTCGCTACAGTTTTATTAAAATGGAATTTTTTAGAAAACAGAAGTGGGAGTATGGTAGAACTGGAAGTGATTCCAGAACCGCAAACGATTACGGAAGATTTAATAGGACCTATATATTCAATCAGGTTTGACATTCCAATAGCCACTCCGCAGATATGGTGGGTAACCTCAGACACCCGAGAGGTACTCCGGTAGCCTCAAGGACGGTGACAAGGAGGTTCTTGTTTATCCAGACTTGACACTACTGTTGTTCTAGACTATGAGACCCGGCAAGAGGATAAGTATAACGTCGTTCTAAACTAGCTTTAGAAGTGTACGTAGATATTATTCTGCCAGAGGGTTGTCGTAGTCAGTGGGAGCAGCGGAAGCATAGTGGGCAAGTAGCTTATGTCTATTTATAGACTTAAGCAGATATAGCGGAGATAAAATCATTTAATTTTGATGTGACAGTCATGGGTTTGACTTCATCAGAATAGGGGATGGATCTGTTAATAAGGTAGTAGGGTGTGATGTCCTGGTATTTGGATGACATACACAGAGTTGTAAGTAAAATTCCTATACTACGATCGGTTGTACTGTGGTTGTTACACAGTTGTTTCTTCACAAAGGACATGGATATAATATCAGACATTTTGGTTACTAGATCTATGGTATTAGATCTAGATTTGGGTACTTTCCCAATTTGGGTACTTTGACAGTATTCTAATGGTATTTAGAATAGATAACTCCTGGCATGGTAGTGTACCTGCAGGTGATGGAGTCACCCTCTCTAAAGGTGTCTTACGGACTAAAGGAGAGAGGGATGTGCATGATTGGCAGATCACTTGCTTAGGCAATTGAGTCAATCATGAGATGTCAAGTACCACACCAGATGTAGTTTTTACACTTGATGCGATAAGTTTATATTAATCCAATCCTGGAGAAACATAAGGAAGTAGTTTTAGAACATAAGTGAGTGTTCTACGGATTTGATGACGGCAGCCTCCTTCGGGAGACGGTTATCATTCCAGGCTTCCAAGGTGACATGGACGACAAAGTGATTGTTAGAGTTATAGTTTTCCCTCTGACGAGGGACAATATTATGGACAGATGGTCCAAGAGGATACTGTGGGAGGTATGGTGCTGGATACTGATTAGGTTCAGTTATCGATACAGTCTAAGAAGTTTGGATTTGGAGTTCATTTATGAACTAGGTCCCATCAGATATTCAGACATATTCTAAGACAAGTATTACTCGATTCAGGAGATGACTTTCTCCGCGAATTTGAGATTAAGAGAGACATAGAAAGAAACATCAGGGCGGATCCACTCACTGAGGCTATTTCTCGAACACAAGAGTTTTACAAACTAGCTTTGTGAAACTGATTAGTAGAGGAGTTGGGTGTTCGGTATCACACGGGCTGTGAGTATGCGACATCACAATAATTAGTCTTAAGTGCAAGTGGGAGATTGTTGGAGATAGTGCCCTCAAAGTCAATTATTGGATCGCAGGCACGTGATTGCAATGATTGAGGCAGGACCTATACCGATATGACAGTCTTGCTCGAGATGATAGTATGCTATCTGGTTTGTCTTTATCATCGTATAGATGCTTTAGTTCACTATTGCATGATGATAGAGCCCATAGGATTCTTGCTTGACTACCAGCAGTATGATGGCGATCATATACGTGGGAGCTGGGGTCTGTAAGCACGTCCTTAAAAGTGTCCCTAGTCGTGGGAGTTTCGAGACAGGGCATCGATACTCCAGAGTAGACTAGTGTGTACAATCGAGACCCCGACGAGGGGCGGTGGACGGTTTCACAAGCCACTGGTGTCAGTTGGATCACCTAAGATGTATACAGGTGCTCATTGGGTTATGAGTACACCGGACAGGACTCGCCGGGAACATACTAGTTGGTATTATACATATCGTCAGATAGCAGTTCCCTGGTGACATGTGTACAGATTAGTTTGTCGACCTGAGATCGTCATTTGTCTCGTGTGAGTTCCCACTGTACTTTGATTTCTACCCTACCACGGCTCAAAGGAGTCATGCAAACAGGTCTTTTTTGGGTACAGTCCCGAGCTACATGGAGGCAGTGAGCGGATCGTCGGGGATTCGTCTCTCCCGGTATTGGGGGTTGATGTCGCACAGTGCACGGGTGGCCATCACTAGAAATCCTTGGCCAAGGTAGTGGAGAATTACTGATTTGGATCAGTAGTTTCTCAGATGGTGATGGGCTTCATACCGACACGATTTATCGCTTTATTAGGGGTCTGACTTTATCCACCCCCTAGACTCGATATGCGATACTCTTTAGACGAACGGACCGGACTGTATATACATTGTCACTGTCAGGCTCAGTAGGGTTTATAGATGAGTTCGCTCGTCAGCTTCCCTTCCAATCAATACATAGGCAAACCGTTATGTACAGCTTGTACCTCTGACGTGCTAGGGGTTATACCCAGTGCCAATGTATTGATGAGTCATTAGAGTCCCCCACAGACACTTTCCCAAGTTCGGGCGAAATGTTGTAGAGGCCGTATGGTGATATGGCAAGGTTCGGAAAAAGCACGTGCGTTTTCGCACGTGTCGTTTTTCGGGCAGATAATACTGGTAGGCTTTGGTTTAAGCCGGAACCCAGTATTATACTGTGTAGATATAATATCTTTGTCTCAGATACATTTGTATTCGGTCGTAATACAAATGCGGGTATGTTTATACCATTGCGGGGTTATCCTGAAATTCGTTTCAGGATCACTTTTGGAAGTTGCCAGTTTCCAGTTTTCTATCTGCCGTATTTAACATTCGGTTAAATGCGGATTTATCTTTTCTTTGGATGAGTGTAGAAGCTTCTAGAAGGTGGTGACTAGGTTCATGCATCTTGGTGAGTCATTAGTGCATTGATTATTGCATTAAATGCTTTTGTGACTAGGTTTAAGTTCATTGGTTAACATTTAATGCATTCATACAAGGTGTCTTGTGACTCATTCTTTTGGTTTAGTGCTAATGGTCACTCTCTTGTCTCCTACACTCACCCTCCTCCTTCTATAATAGTGGCCGGCCATTCTATGATGAGGATTATGGTTGTTAGAAAAAAGAATAAGGTTTTTGGTGCATGGAAATTAGAATAGACAATTCTCATTTCACCCGATTCCAAAAGGCAACTTCCTTAACCGTTCGTCCATAGCCTTGGACGTAACGAGACAAAGTGTTCTACTCATTCTCTACTTCATCTTGGTCGTCTCTTTTAGCAAACTTGACGATCGAGTTGCCTCGGTTCAAAGGCGGGAGCCCGTTTAAAGATCCGTCGTCGTGGTGCCACCTGGACGAGAAGACCGGAGATTCAGGAGATCGGAGCAGCCGCAACAAGCGTGGGATGATGGTTGAAAACCGAAAGACTCGGATCGTTCGGTATAACACTTCTACCCACTTTGTAGTTTGTTAGTTTAGCTTTAATGGCAGATCCGGGTTACGGTACACGATAGCGCCAGTTTGTAAAAAGTTTTTGTTCCGCATTTGGCGTCTGTTAGACGGCCGGGGCGCTACCGTGGACTTACACCTTTTCATGAGTTCCACCACTCGGCTTCTATATCGAGCTAACTCGGGCTTATATATCTTGTAGTCGCCGCTCACTTGGTTGACGACAAGCCGGGAGTCACCGTAAACCCGTAGCGAAGGATTTCCATTTCTATGGTGAGCTCCAGACCAGCTATCAGAGCTTCGTACTCAGCCTTGTTGTTTGTGCGAGGCTCGGTGAGAGCGAAAGAACGTCGTAGGGTTCCTCCCGATGGCGTGAAGAACACTAATCCTATCCCCTCTTTTATCTCCGGGACGCTTGACTTACTGGAGGTCCTTATTGATGAGGCTCCATCGAAGTAGAGCTCCCAACATGGCTCGCTATCCTCGAGGTGCAGCATTTGTTCATCGGGTAATTCACAATTTAGCGGCGACCATTCTGGTATGGGATGAGCAGCGAGGAAATCGGCGAGGGCTTGCCCTTTTATTTCTTTCTGAGGAGTATAAACTATATCAAACTCAAGCAGCATGACAGCCCATCTTGCCATTCTGCCGGCTAGGCTTACTTTGGTCATTAAGTGTTTGAGCGGGTCGACCTTGGAAATCAGCATAACCCAATGAGCGAGCAGATAGTGCCTCAGCTTCTTCACAACGAATATCAGAGCCAGGCATTGCTTTTCGATCGGGGAATAGTTGTGTTCCATCCCGACTAAAGTTCGACTGAGGTAGTAGAGGGCATTTTCTTTTCCCTTCTCGTTGTTCTGAGCAAGGACCGCACCGAGTCACTCATCTAGCACGGCAGTATAGAGAATCAACTGTTTATTTGGAATGGGAGCAGCAATCACTGAAGGGTGCAACAGGTACCGTTTGATGGTTTCGAACATTTCTTGACATTCGACATCCCAGACAAAGGGAGCTCCCTTCTTTATGAGCTTTGAGAAAGGCCGACATCTCCCCGATAGATTTGAGATGAACCTTCGTATATAAGCAAGCTTGTCTTGAAAGGATCTTAGTCGTGTTAGATTCTTTGGAGGAGGCATCTCCATGATGGCCTTTATCTTGGGTCTACTTCGATCCCTCTTTGCCGAACTATGAAGCTCAGGAATTTTCCCGATAACACGCCAAAAGCGCACTTTAGAGGATTCATCTACAGATCGTATTCCCTCAGTCTGATGAAAACGGTCCTGAGATCTTGGATGTGATTGGCCTTGGCTTTAGTCTTGACGACCAAATCGTCAACATAACATTCGACGACTTTATGGATTAGCTCATCAAAGATATTGGTCATTCCTCTTAGATATGTGGTGCCTGCATTCTTCAGACCGAACGGCATCACCTTGTAGCAGTATATTCCGATCCGGGGTCGGAATGCTGTGTGTTTCTCATCCTCGGGCGACATCTTGATCTAATTGTATCCAGACGAGCCATCCATGAAGGTGAACAGCTCGTAATTTGAGATGTCGTCGACCATCATTTCTATGACCGGTAGCGGGAAGTCGTCTTTAGGGCATACCTTATTGAGGTCCCTGAAATCAACGCAAACTCGGATCTGCTCATTTTTCTTCTTCACTGGGACGATACATGCGATCCAGTCCGCATATTTCTTTTCTCTGATGAAGCCAGTATCGATAAGTTTCTTAGTTTCCTCGATGACCTTTTCTTCTAGCTCCCTTCTCATTCTTCGAGGAGCTTGTTTGACCGGCTTGGCATCAGGAGATATAGCCAGCTTATGCATGACCAGTTCAGGGGAAAGGCCAGGCATTTCTTTGTACATCCACGCGAAGCAGTCGGCAAAGTCATGCAGCAGAGCGATGATCTGCTCTTTCATTTCCTCTGACAAGAGCGAGCTGATGTAGGTCGGCCTTGGATTATCGGACGTTCCCAAATCAATCTTGGTTAGCTCGTCGAAGGTTGCTTGTCCGCCATCTTCGAGCTCCCAAGGGGCTTCTTCTGGATCGGCTAGCTCGTCGTCATCATTTGACCTCTTGCTGGCTTCACCAATATGGATCATGCAGCATGCTTTGGCATCAGGTTGAATGAAACCTATGCCCCGTCTATCTGGGATTCGTCCGTCGATGAGTGCTCGGACCTGAGGCGGATGCCATAGCCCTTCGTAAAACTTCGCTTCGGGTTTATTTTGATATAGCTGACATCCGCACTTTTTAAAATATTCCTGCATCTCGGGCGCATAATATCTGGGGTTTAGGACGGCTCTTATGCCTCTTTCATAGGGAAGGCACGTGACAGACAAATTTCCGGGTGCACGACAGGATTTGACCCATAAAACAGGATGCCCTTCTGTCTGCTTTACCTTCCTGGAATGTAGATAGTCTTCAGCTGGTCCACGGTGGAGACTGACAATGCATCGAGCTCTTTGCACATCTGCTCCGGTACCCTTGTGATAGCTAGGGACCCTTCTGTAGTCTTGAAGGTTTCTCTTAGCTTTGCTTTTTGCATGAGGGTCAAATCTGCATAGCTGTTGCAAGGCGGGTCCTCTTCCTCTGACTCTTCAGTGTCGCTGCCGATATGAGGGTGAATTCTACTGCCGAATGGGCCTTCAGCATCAGACTCGTCCGTATCGCTAACGAAATGAGGGCAAGTTTTACGGAAGGATGGACTTCCAGCACCGGATTCATCAGTGTCACTGCCGAAACGCGGACGCACTTGGGGTTTTTTGCTTTTGGAAGTAACAGCCGGCTCAGATTTGCTTTTGAGTTTCAGGACCATTCTGTCTTTGGTCAGCTGTGGCTCAGCGCTTTGGAGGTTCACAAAGTACCGAGAATCTTCATATCGGATTTTATGCACACCGAATGGCTGGATGTCTCCGTCAGTGCGTCTTTCTTCTCCATTTTTGGTATACTTCATGCACTGATGGAGAGTTGATGGAATGATGCCATAATCGTGAAGCCACGGCCTTCCCAGGAGAATCTTATCGGACGTGTCGGCGTCGATCACGTATATCTTGGCATCAGTTTGTAGGTCCTCGAACCTGATCGACAAAGCTATAGATTCCATAACTTGCTGGCAATTTTGATTGAAGCCTTGAATGACAATCCTTTCCCTTGACAGGTGTCGGACGTCCATTGACAAACTCTTCAAAGTTCTCAAGTTCATGATGTTCACTGAGGACCCTGGATCAATTAATATGCGATTAATCCGGTCTTCGTCGTTGTACCCTTTCACGTAAAGCGACCGGTTGTGCTCGGCTGTTCCTAGTAACATGTCTTCATCTTTAAATGTGACCGCGGCTGTATGCAGAGTGTACTGGGCTTCTTTCATATTAATTTCCGCAAAGCGAGCCTGGTACCGCTCGGGGTTTTGTAGAGCGTGAATGACAACATCTCTAAGCTCCTTAGATAGGACCAAGGCATCGTAGATACTCAGGAGAGATGGAAGCTTTCGGAGATGAGCCAAGACATTATAGTCCACCGAGGAAGGACTCGAACTTTCATGAGCTGGCTCTCCGCCATCTTCTTCATTAGCGACTTGTTTTTCCTTCCCTTTTGGGGCGTTGCCTTGATTTGGTGGTAGAGCCTTACCGCTTCTGAGCTGGATTTGGTTGGCCTTCGTGGTGAGCTCCTCGTCCTCTTCAGGAAAACAGAGTTCTTCCTCATAGTCGCTACCAAGGTGGACGACGTAGCAGGTCACTATAGGGATCTCATCATCGGAATCTTCTTTTAGCTTCTCCAGAATTTCAACTGCTTCTACGGGGAAGAACTTCTTCAATTGAATTAGAGTTCTTTCCTTTTGTTCATAGTCTTTGAGGGAATCGATATATTTTTGAATGGTCGATCTCCCTGCAGACTCTTTTTCACGTCGAATTGCACTTTTCTTCTTCTTGAGCTTTTTAGATTTTGAGCCTGATTGAGCCAAATTTGTAGATGGAACGACGGGCTCCTTCTGCCCTTCCTATTCCGTTCTGGGCTCTTTCTGAAGTAACTTTAGCATCTTCTTCATCTTTTTAGACATGTGCATGCTCCATGGAGGCTGCGGCGAGTCAGTTTCATTTCTCAGGGTAGCGGGTTCAGCTGTCTGCTCCTAGAAGGCTTCAACTTGTGTTTGTATGAAGTTGGTGGTTGCAGCTTGGTTGTTCACCAACACACTCTTGGGCAACTCGATCTACCCAGCCTTATACTGCTTCTCGATCCAGTCTTTGAAAATATAGTAATTCTCGATCGCGTGGCTCACTACTCGGCGGTATAGGAAATATAAAGGATTGTCGGTCATTTTTCCTTCGTGAGGTCATTTTCAACTCTGGCAATTGTAGACCATTTTTCAAGACATCTTTGAATATCTTGTGGACCTTGTCTCTTCTGAAAGAGTAAACTTTATTCTTTTTCTCCTCTAGGGAAGGCCCTTTTCCTTCCAGCACTGGCTTTCGAGACCGGTTGGTTTTGGATTCGCCTGTCTTTCGCTTGTCTTCATTGTCGGATGCATTGAAGACATTGGTATTGCTGGAATTCACGCTTCTACTTTTGTCGTCCCTCTTGCTCTTTCAAGTCTTGTCTCTCTGAGAGTCCAGGGTAGATTCTTGCTTCGAGCATTCCGGCATTTGGACTTTCTTGGTCAGCTCCTGAAATGTCTTGAGGCCTGTTGTATACAAGAATGAGACCATCCAATTGCTGAGGTTCCCAATGAGTAGGCCGACGGACTGGTCCTACTCTAGCGGCGGTTCGCACTTGACAGTGAGGTTGCGCCATCGGGCAATAAAGTTCGTGTTGCTTTCGTTGTTTCCCGGCTTGGTTCTCATAAGGTCAGCAATGGAGATTTTATCACTGACACCCATGAACTTTTGTCGAAACAGAGACTCCATTTGGGCAAAAGTGGTATGCTCGCGTACCAGTCGAAAGCAACACCGGTCAGACTATTAACAAACTGACGAAGAAGGAGCGCATCATTGCCCCCTGTATTTCTGCACGACGCTTTAAAGTGGGCGACGTGCTGATTTGCGTTTCCCGTCCCATCAAATCTTCCGAACTTGGGAATGATGTAGCCGCTCGGGAAATCGATCAGATAGTACTGTGCGGAATATGGCCGCCCACGACAGCCAATTTCTTTCTGAGATTCGGCTTCGGCCACTAATGTTTTAACCTTGCTGGTGACCAAGTCCATTATCCGATCTTGTGTTAGAGGGATGGTACTATCTGGGGCCAAGGCGTCCCCAGAAGCGGAATGTGGCCGGCTTTCGTGCGGCTGGCCCAATCTTGGACCCAAGGGGACAGGCATCGGTTGCTTCGGGTTGTCATCACTCGACTCATGAGTAGAGAATTGTGCTTGATTGGAGACGCCCGAGCAATTTGAGCCGTGAGTTGCATCACAACGTTCGTTAGGTCGTCAATTTTTGAATAGAGCTTAGCCATCTCTTTATTTTTGCTCCTGAGCTGTTTTCGAAGCTCTTTAAGCAGCTCTTGCTCTGCGGTCCTGGGGCGGAAAGTTGGCTCTTCCTCGCTGTCCGAGCTTAACTCCACATGGACTGAGGGGTCCTTCTGCCTATCGGCCTCATCGAGAGAGTTTTCATCATCCAGCAGAGGTGGCTGATCTTAGAAAACGACAACCACATTCAAGCCAGATTGGGCTTGGGATGTGGTGGCCCCATCATTGTTTTTGCTGTGCAAGTTGTTGGTGGGACGTCCGCTCGCCATATAGATCGTATGGATAACATATCCATCCGTCTTTTCATTATTGGCAGCTGATTTTGCGGACTGATGTCGTGGCCTTTCTTTTTCGGTAACGGGCAATCGACTGAAGGCGGCTGGCCTGACCGGGTTCTTGAATGGTGTTGGCGCTTATTTTTTGGCTTTGTCCCATTGTTTTCGTGCGGCACAGAGCGCTTGATAGACTCTTGAAGAGACGGTGTCATGCTTTCTCTGTTGGGGCTGGGATATATCTCTTTGTAGTATCATTCGGACGACTGTCTTCCTGATACTGGCGGTCATGGAGTTTTTCTGAACCCACTTTAGAGGTTTGAAGGAATTGCCGACTTTTATGGCTGACTCAGCCGTCATCGCGGGTGACCCTGCTCTTGGAACCTCACAAGATTCCATTTGGTCGGAGTCCTGGTCCTCTTGTTGGCTCGATACCTGAGCCGTTTTTGTCTCAACCTTTTTGTTTTTGTCATGCCCTGTTTCCCAGTGTACGGGTAAGGAGACGCGACGAGGCCCGCTACGTATTTACTCCGAAATAAATACGCTAAGTGTATCTAAGCAATATAAAGTAAAAATGTACACAAGAGACAGGAATATAAATTAACAGCAACTTTTATTTATTTAACAATTCTTTACAAGTACAACTGGAAATGTAAATACATGAATGGAAAGCAATGCCTACACAATGGCATAACTGAAATAAAAAGTATATGCAAGTGCCTACAGCTCTGGGTCGATAGCAAACTGCTCCTAGTCCTCAGTACTGGGCTCGATCTCCAGTGAGTCCGATCCACCTGATAACATTCCAAAGAAAGAAGAAAAGAATGTCATCAGCGAACAATCGCTCGGTAAGTCCCAAAGATAGATAGAGATAGAGTAAACAGAAAGAGAATATAACTAGTAAGGTCTGATTATAATGTTAACGCAGTTGTTTGTAGCTTAGTACAGAATATGCCAGTGTATATGAGAGGAGTCCCACTATTCCGGAGACTAAGGTATACGGAGCATAAGGAACCATTCAATCACGGTACAACGGCAATGGATATTCAGGTTAGGTGTATTAAAGTGACCGCCTCGTGCCACTTCTAACACATTCCGTACCAGTCTACCCCTTTAAAACCACGTAATGTATTTTGTATTGATTGTATTATTTTGTTATTTAGATGGATGACTTGCCGAAACCATGATATCATGTAAACAGAATGGATATAAATGGATAGTCATGTAATCAGAGTATATCCATGGTTCGGGTCAGTCAATATAGATTGAATTCTGGTATAGACGGATTCATATTGTATTGTAGTTATACTTGAATTGAATTCAAGTCAGGTTGATTAGATTGAGACTCTGTCTGAGTCAGACACTTTGAAAAGAAATTGAAGTCCTGAATTAGTTTTGATGTTATCGGTAACTACTGCACATGGACGACACGATTTGTGTCTTTTTCCAAGACAATTACCGTGTTGATAACACCGTTGTTAGATTGTCTACCTTAGATAGGCAAGCACCCATATTTTCCGGCTCCCTGAGGCTCAAGAGAACTGGTCCCGCTTAAACCTATATTTACTAAGGTCCTTATTGTAATTTAATATAACTTGAGGGGGTTTTATGTAAAAATAGTTTGATATATTTTCAAAATACACCTCAAGTATTTAATTATCGTCTTTAGGGTTTTCATAGATGTATATTTTATAAAAGTGAAATTTTCTAGTGATTAGAACCCATTTTTCATTGTATATGGTATTTTAATGAAATATTGGAATTGTGTTGATTTGCAATGGTAGTTTCATGAAATTGTGATTCCTTTGATTTAGAAAACATGGAATATTTATAATATATTTTAAAATAGATATTTTGATAATATTTATAAATATATATATTTAATAAAAATAAATTTTATTTATTTTTGTAGAAATCTCATTTTCTTAAAAATTGTATCAAAAATTCCATCGAGATCGAATGCTCCTTGCGGAGGTCTGCATCTCGCTCTATTAGACCCGAGGATGTGCGGTAACCCGCACCATCTCGATCGGAGTTCCCCAAAATGGGTTGTAGAGGCGCAATTGCAAGGAATTTAATTAACACACTTTTAAAGAAAACGGTTTTGAATGTTCAAGGTATTTATTCGTAATCTCGTATTTCCCATAAACTAGCGTTCTAAAATTCATCGTGCTATGTCAAAAATGTGTGTTGTGATGAGATAGGTCATTACCTTGTGAGTTATTTAAAAGTAATACAAGGAAATATGTTGAATTGTGTTGAAAGTAAAGTATATGGTATTTTATCGTAAAAATGCGATAAAAGTTGCATAATAGATTCTTTTGAGATGAAATTTGTTCTAATGTGTTTGTTTATGGTTACCAAACAATTTATTAAAAATTTGTAGGTTTGTTATTAAGAAAATTTAGATTTTTAAAGAAAAGAGAATCGGAAGCCGGAATAACTTCGCTTTCGACGAGTTTTGAAAAGGAGAAGTTTTAGAATAGTAAAAGAGGAGGGGAGAGGGAACTTACTGGCTATAAAGAAAGAGGGGAGAAGGAGGAAGCTCTCGGAACCATCGGGGCGTCGTTTTGTAGCCGAAATCTTCCCGAAACTTTGCCGGAATCTTACCCTTTGCTAACTCCACTTGCACAACTTAGGACTTGGAAATTTTAGAGAGTTTTTATAATGAAATTCTGAATGAGGAGGGGTGAAATGGAGTGTGGTATTTATAGAGAAAATTAGGGTTTAGCTTAATGAAGAATAGAATTAAAATTTGCATTAAAATGAATTAAAGAGAAGAATTATCACTCTCTGGATATTTTCAGAGTAAACAAACAATATGAGGTAGTGGGGTAGGTGAAGGGGTGTAGGGTTAAAAAATCCAAGGCAGTACCTACGGTCCTACCCGGCGGTGCCGGCCTTCTCTTTAAATCTCGCCGGTCCAATACCGGTGAGGGGGCTTGGGATTTTGGCCACGTATTGGTATCGTTTGATATAACTCAGTGCACATGTTTATTTAATCTGTGACTCTTCATTTTACGTGTAGTGCACGTGCAAACTTTTGAGCTTCTACAAGTTTAAAAGAAAAATCAACAAAAAATAATGTGGCCAAGTGGATTTGAACACATAGGCTATGTTACAGCAGTGCAAGGCTTTACCAATAAGCTACAAGTGTTTTTTTACTGTTCAAAAGCAAATCTAATACTTATAATATACACAGGATTGCAAATACTCTATTTGTACATTAAGTTTTGGACAAATTTCTGTACACTGAAACAGAGATGTTACATTCTATCTTCCTTACAAAAATTTCGTTCTCGAAATTTACAATTATTTTAAGGACTAGTTTACAAACAATTGAGGGTATCTTGCACGCATGTCGTCCTCACGTTCCATGTTGATTCTCCTGGTGAGTCTTTTCTCCACATCACTCGAACTAATTTTACTTTCTTATTCCGTAGTGACTTCACCTTTCTATCCAGGATTTCAACAGGTTGTTGCTCACAGGATAAGTCGGGAATACGCATCGCTTGTCAGGCGTACTACAGATTCCCCCTGCTTAAGGTAGGCTATGGTTTATTGATTGTGGGGATCCGAATCTCCGGCGGCCGCGGACTAAGCTACCGTTAATTACCCCTCGCCTTTGGAGCGAAGGAACCTCCGATTGACAGGTCAACCTGGTCATGCGAACTCAATGTGCAATGTGCCGTGCTGTGTTTTGAGGGGTCTTGAGTATATCGGGGGCCGCACTTTTTTTAACGGGGATAGTATTGTGGAGTGTATATATAAAAAAAAGGGAAATATCTTCCAAAGGACGTGTGGGCGCCAGCGCCTCACGTGCTTGGCATGTGGGCGCTGGGCACCTCACGTGCTTAGTGCGTGGATGCTGGATGCCAGCGCCTCACGTGCTTGGCATGTGGGCGTTGGGCTCTAGCGCCTCACGTGCTTGGCGCATTGGCGCCAGCGCCTTACGTGCGTGGCGCATGGGCACCAGTGCCTCACGTGCCCGGCGCGTGGGCGCTGGGCGCCCGCAGGAAAAGGGGCTTAGCCTCTTATACTGGGAGTTGTACTCCCAATTGAGTTTTTGAGTTAAACTCCTAAAAAAAAGGATAATGGGGCTTAGCCCCTGCACTGGGAGTTGTACTCCCAATTTACTTTTGGAGTTAAACTCCTGAAAAGAAAGACTTTTTTTTGTTCGGAGGTAAACTCCCAAGAGATTTTCGGAGATGATGAAAGGGGACCCCTTTCTTCTCCCTTGAGCCCTAGATCTTATCTTGAGCCTTGGATCTTCCCAAAGTAGGGTTTTTGGAGATGGGTCTCCTTCTTCCTCCTTTCTGTTGGCTGGATCTTGGAGACAAAGGGATGAGACTTAAAAATCACCCATTTTGGGGATTTGATAGGAGATCCGAGCTCCCCTTCAAGAGTTTTATGGTGAAAAGTTGTTTCTTTTTGGAAAAAGAAGAGTTAAACTCTAGATTTAATTCAGAAAAAAGGAAGAATGTTTAGAACCTTGAGGAAGGAGAAGGATGCACAAAAACCCTAAATTTTTTTTGAGAGAGAAAAATTGCCCTTCGATTTTTTCATCATGTTGCCTTTATAGGCTCCACATTTTACATATAGGCCCTTGGGCTTTGCCAAATGGCACTTGTGCCACTCCATGTCTTATGTGCTTATTTCTTTTTGCATATAAGCCATGGGGTTTACAAAATTTTGGCTTTCTATCCATTTTACATACATTTATTTCTAAAATGTATATGTAGCCTATAAAGGCAACATGATGAAAAAATCGAGGTGCATGTGGACGAGGTGCTGGTGTGAGAGTGGGCACGGTGTGTGCACTGAACCGGGGCACGGGGTGGCATGGAGGCAGGCACGAGCCATGACATGTTTGGGTACGCGGTGACATGGGGCTGGACACGGAGGTGGTGCGGTCGTGGCACGATGCCGGAGACGTCGAGTGTGGAGGTGGTCGACGATGGGTGGTGCGGCTGGATGGTCCGCAATGGAGTCACGGGGGCTATTGAGGATGGTGGCGGTGGGTTACCGGCGGCAATGGGTTTCACGGGTCTGGGTTGGTGGCTTGGGGTTAGGTGCTCGGAGTTGAGGGGCTCGGTTTGGTGGGTCGGTGACGGCGATGGAGTGAGCTTGAGTTCGCTGGTGGTTGTTGCAGGGTTGTCGATGGTGCTGGGGTCGGCTGACGGTGGTGCTTGATGGTAGGCTCTGGCGGTGAAGGAGTTTGAAGGGTGATGGGTGTTGTAGTTGTGGTGGTGGTCGACGGTTGAGGCGAGGAGGTTGGTGGTCACCGGTGGAGGCGGTGTTGCAACGAGGTGATGGGTTTGGTTGTGGGTTGAATGGGAGAGGAGCTCGGGTGTTTGAGAGGAGAAGGTGGTGATGATGGCAGGAAGGTTATGGGAGGGTGCTTGGAGGAGGAAGAAGGAGAGTGAGAACGAGAGAGATGGAGCGAGATGGGATATGAAGAGAAAGGGGAGCTCGGTTGAGGGAGACGGACGTTGAGGAGATCGTGGAGGTTGGCGCGTAGATCACGAGGCCGTTGGCGACGAGGTGGGAACGTGTGCGAATGTAGGTCGTGAGGCGGCAGTTGCGAAAGAGGAGGCATTCGTTGGGTTGAAGCGGGAAAAGAAAGAGAAGTAGAGGAAGAAGAAAAGGTGGGGAAAACGGGTCGGGTCGGGTTTGGGTACAGGTCGGGTTGGGTTTAGGTTGGGTTATGGGTGTGGGTTCATGGGCTTGGGTTGGTTCTTGGGGAAAAAGAAAATAAAAATGGAATAGAAGAGGAAAGGGCTGGGCCAGGCATGGGGTGGGCCTGGGTTTAACTTAGGGTTTAATTAGAATTAGGAAAAAATAACTAGAGAAATTAGAAGATAGGTAAAATAAATAATGAGTTGGGGAAAATATTTATGAGGGATATTAGGAAATATAAAAAAATATCTTAAGGAACTTAAATGAATTTATTATCGAAAATAATATGGAAAATACAAACCGATGATACCGGTTATTATATCATACCACCCTTAAAGAAAATTTCGTCCTCAAAATTAAAGAACGAAACATCGGATCAAATAACAACTATTCAAACATGTGCGGAAATCATGAACGGATGTCCTCCTTATGCTCCCAGGTAAACTCCCCTGGAGAAAGATCACCCCAAGAAACTCGAACCAATGGAATGAATTTATTCTTTAGCACTTTTTCCCGACGATCGAGAATGGTGGTAGGCTGCTTCTCGTAAGATAGATCGGTGCCCAACGTTAACTCCGAATGGTCTAAGACATGGCTGTTATCCCGAACGTAGCGCCTCAACTGAGATACATGGAAAGTATTGTACACACCAGCTAGCGATGGAGGCAAGGCAAGTCGATAAGCCACCTCTCCTACTCGCTCTAGCACCTTAAAAGGTCCGATGAATCGTGGACCGAGTTTTCCCCGACTACCAAACCTGATCACTCCCTGAGTGGGTGATATCTTCAGAAATACGTAGTCACCTACACCAAACTCCAATGACCTTCTGCCCGCATCTGCCCAACTCTTCTGTCGGTCCTGGAAAGCCTTGATATGTTGCCTGATCGTTTGAACCTTGCTCACTATTTGTACTATAAGCTCGGGGCCCATCAACCTTCGTTCACCCACGTCATCCCAACAAAGAGGGGATCGACACTTCCGTCCATACAGAGCCTCGAATGGTGACATCTGGATGCTAGCTTGATAGCTGCTGTTATATGGAAAACTCTACCAGATGGAGGTGATCTTCCCAAGAGCCCTGAAAATCAAGCATGTATGCCCTCAGCATATCCTCGAGCGTCTAGATAGTACACTCGAATTACCCATTCGTTTGCGGATGATAGGCCGTGCTGAACTTGAGACGGGTGCCCAAACTCTCCTGCAGGCTCTTCCAGAAATAGTAAATGAACCTGGTGTCTCGTTCAGACACGATACTAATGGGCACTCCGTGCAGTCTCACAATCTCCTGCATATATTTCTCCGCAAGCGCTTCCGTCGATTGTCCGACTCGAAAAGGTGTGAAATGTGCTGCCTTCGTGAGACGATCAATAATAACCCAAACAGTATTGTTACCCCTTGGACTTCGAGGTAGTGCTGTCACAAAATCCATGGTGATGTGCTCCCATTTCCACTCTGGCACTGGAAGCGGTTGCAACAACCCAACTATTCTCTAATGCTCGGCTTTCACCTGTTGGCATACCAGAAACTTGGAGACAAAGCGAGCAATCTCCCTCTTCATTCCGTTCCACCAGAAGTGCTGCCTCAGATCTCTATACATCTTGGTGCCTCCTGGATGCACCGAGTAAGCGGAACTGTGTGCCTCAGATAGAACTTCATCTCGAATATCCCCGTTTGGAACACACAACCGACCGCCAAATCTCAAGGAAGCATCTTCGTGAATCTGCAAATCCGTCCTCAAACCAGCCTCAACTAACCCTCTAAACTTCTGCAACTGAGAGTCTCCAGCCTGTGCAGCTTTAACGCGATCTATAAGCGATGATTGAACTTGCAATTGCCAGAGCTGTCCGGGCACATCTGGTGTAACTACCTACAACTCAAGTCTCTAAAGGTCATCGAGAATCCCTTCTGACAAGTCAGCAACGTGGCTGACGGCCTGCGACTGAGAGCATCAGAAACGGCGTTCACCTTCCCTGGGTGATACTGCAGATCAATATCGTAGTCTGGCATCAATTCTAACCACCCGCGTTGTCTCATATTCAGCTCCTTCTGAGTGAACACGTATTTCAAACTTTTGTGATCCGTGTACACCTCCACTCTTTCGCCTAGAAAGTAATGCCTCCATATCTTTAAAGCGAACACCATGGCCGCTAATTCTAAGTCATACGTGGGGTAGTTCTTCTCATGAGTTTTTAGCTGACAAGAGGCGTAAGCCACCACTCGACCGTGCTGCATCAAAACATAACCTAAACCTTTTCCCGATGCATCACTATGAACAACTAAGCAACCCGAACTGTCTGGCACAGTCAGGATTGGGGCCATGGTCAACTTCAGTTTCAATAGCTCGAATGCCTGGGTGCACTCCTCCGACCAAATATAAGGCACCTCTTTCCGTGTAAGTTTCGTCAAGGGTTCTGCTACTCTGGCGAAATCTTGGATAAACCGCCGATAATACCCAGCCAATCCCAGGAAGTTTCTTATCTCAGCAACTGATTTCGGCGTCGGCCAGTCTTTGATAGATTCAATTTTTGTCGGATCCACTAAAATGCCGTCACTCGAAACGACATGCCCCAGAAATTGTACCTTGTCAAGCCAAAACCCGCACTTGCTTAGCTTAGCATAGAGCTTCTCCTCCTATAGAACCTGCAATATAATTCGTAGATGCTCGGCGTGCTCTTCTCGACATTTGGAGTAGACTAGAATGTCATCGATGAATACAATGACAAACTGATCCAAGTACTCGGAGAAAAACCTGTTCATCAAGTCCATAAATATGGCGGGTGCATTAGTAACACCGAACGGCATCACAAGAAACTCATAGTGGCCATATCGGGTTCGGAAGGCCGTCTTGCATACATCCTCTGCCTTAACCCTAATTTGGTGATACCCTGACTGAAGATCTAGTTTAGAAAATACTCGAGCACCACCTAGCTCGTTAAACAAGTCGTCGATGTGGGGAATAGGATACTTGTTTTTTATGGTCACCCGGTTTAACTCACGGTAGTCGATGCACATACGCAAGGAACCGTCCTTCTTAACCAGTAACACAGGAGCACCCCACGGGGAAACACTTGGACGGATAAATCCCTTGTCTAGAAGATCTTCTATCTGCTTCTTTAATTCTGCCAACTCAACTGGCGCCATCCTGTAGAGAGCCTTGGAGACTGGCGCCGTCCCTGGAATTAGGTCGATCGAGAAGCCCAAAAGGCGAGGCGGGGGTAGACTAGGTAGATTTTCAGGGAACACATCAAGAAACTCTCGAACTACCTCCAGTGCTGGCTCCTTGTCTATCTCCATAGCTATCAAGGTCTTCGGTTTCGCTCGGAACTTAACTGGTTCCAAAGACTCGCTACCACCCACGAACATGAACTCCGGATGATTAGGAATGTGAAACGTCACACTCCTAGCCTAGCAGTTGATAACGGCATAGAACGTGCTCAACCAATCCATCCCCAGAATGGCGTCGTAGCTACCGATCCCAATCAAAAGGAAATTTGCATAGAATTCTCTTCCACAAACCACCACAGGGCATAACCTACACTCTTGGCTGGACACAATAATTCTGTTACCTGTGTATCTCCCAACCCTTAGTCAACGGTTCGTGAGGTATAGAGTGTGTGTCAACAAACCGTATAGAAATAAAGCAATGCGAGGCACCCGAATCAAAAAGAACTCTAGCTGGTACAGAATAAACAAGGAGAGTACCTGCAACCACTTCTCCAGAAGCCTCCGCCTGCTCGGTGGTCAGGGTGAAAGCCCGCCCCTGACTCCGACTCGTATCAGTCTTCCTCTGATCGAATAATCATCACTGGGATACCAGAGGTGGACCCCTCCGAGCTGAAGTGCCGTACGATGGCTGTTGTTGCTCGAACCCTCCTTGTAGCTCAGATCTCTGGGGACACCCGTTGACCCTGTGCTCGTTGGATCCGCAAATCAGACACCGCCCCTTAGCTCTGCGAAAATCTCTCTGCATGTGTCCTTGCCTCTGGCAATAGTCGCAAATCAGTGCCTTCCGCTGCGGTTGCTGAGGTGAGAAAGTACGCTTCATCTGCGTAATACCTGGCCTGTGGACTGGGATCGCTCCACGAGGGGAAATGGTAGTTCGTGATGAAACTACATAGGATCTCTTGTCCACTGATCGTTAGCCCTTGGCCTTCTCCGCCAATCTTTCCTGTACTCGAGCAGCGTTCAACACCTGAGCAAAGGTCTGTAGGTCGAGAGACGCAATAAGCTACTGCAGTTCAATATCGAGCCCCTGCTGAAACCGTCTGGTCCTGGCGGTTTCGGTGGCTACCATGTACGGTGCGAAGCGACTCAGCCTGTTAAACTCTGCGGCGTAGACATCCACTGAGCATCCATTTTGCTTCAATATGATGAATTTCTCCTCCATTTCGGCTTTGGAAATGGCCGGGAAATAATGATCTAGAAAACACGCGGAGAATGTGTCCCATCCGATAGGTTTCTCTAGCCGGCTTTCCTTTACGAACCACCACGTGCGAGCCTCGTCCTCCAGCCTGTGTAGTCGGTACGAGGGCGTCCTCGGGACGGCGGGGACAGCCGTAGATCTCTCCAGAATGGTAATTGCGGTCTCTTGAACCGTCTTCAATCCCTCAACCAATAGATCGGTCTTCCTCTCCTGAGCCTATGTTAGGGTCGTCAGTGTGCTGAGGATCTTCTCGGTACGATCGTGGGGACCGGCACCTGAGGAGTGCCTGAGAAGTCCATATCTCTGAAAGATGATCAAGGAAAGGAATCAGATTCATGCAAGGATTATAGATGATTCAACGAGGATTAGAAAAGTGAAAATGAAATGTAATAAAGTATAAATCAAGGGTGTAACTCAATCTAGGGATCTCTCGACAGAACCGTAATTCCATCCAAATCTGGCTTTGATACCAACAAAACAATGTCACGCCCCGCTTCCCAAAATACGGAATACGAGGGGTGACTAGGCCAGCCATGCCCCTACGGTCAAGAAATAATCCCGCCGTAATCACACTTCGGCTTCTAGCATTACATGGTAGTCAGTAAACAGTACTAGAGAAAAGGAAATCACGGTTCAAAACTTTATTACATTAAAATAAAAGAGTTCAAGATACATTTATTTTCATGGAAGGAATAACTAACCAACGAAATAACAATGTTCTTATAGCAAGAAAGGGATGGCGCTAATGTCGCGGTCTAAACCTCCATGATCTCGAATGACAAATCCTGCTCCTGGGCTGGATCCACTTCGTCCTCTGAGCATGCACACTCAGGTCGTCAGGGCGACATATATAGCAATAAATATATATAGTGTGTACAATGTTATTAAACATGAAAGGTGCAACAGAATACAAAAACATGAGAATAATGAATATCATTTGAATATGAACAACACGATATATGTATCATGCCAGCTAACCAGGTAATGTGTTTGTCACTACTTATTAGTCACTAATTCAATAAAATTAATTGGTGGAAAAGATGCTCGTGTTTAACAAGGGTCCCGTCCATGCCCGAGACTACGGTCCACTGTTGTCCGGGATATAATTCTGCAGCCGTGCCGCTAGGCCTACGACCTAATGTGTGTGTGTGTATCTCACTAATATCGAATGATCATCTTCTAAGTCACCGTACCTCGCTAAATACGAGTTTAATTCCACCTTAATTTCCCCATTTCCTAGGTCTCAATAACTATAAGTATAAGGTTAATTGTATATTAGCACGCGCCAAATCACGGTCTTACTCATTTTCACTGCATTGTTCACCTTCACTAGTTAATCACTGGCGTGCTTGATACAAATAATCTATTACTACTCACATTCGACAATGCAAAGTTCGCTAGGTCTCAATGTAAACGATCACTTTGCACTGGGTATAAAGCAACACAGAATAAGGTAGAAATGTACTAAACAAATGTTCACTAAATTATGACAGCCAATACCATATGAATTGCAAAATTCACTAAAAATCTCACGTATAGAATCGACCAAAACAATATAAAAGGCATACGAAGTATACATGATTATCTAAGCGGTAAAATTAGTTTCATGTCAATAGGAATTCAGGTTAAGGATTCATCATCATTTTAAATCAGCGACCAGTTGCTGGAATTCCAGTTTCAGAACTGGAAGTTCAACTTCACGCGCGGTTTACTAGGAATTTTGTTTAAATTCAGATGTTTCTCCAGTTGAATAAAACCTAGTTCTATCTGTTAGGTTTCCGAGGCATTAAGAGGATCAATGATAGTCTTTCTGAACTAGGAGATATGTCCTATTTAGTGTGAAGGTGTAATAAATGTCACTGCAGAAACTGCAGAACACGTCGACAATCTAAAATATAATCAAAATACCAAACGACAGAAAAACTGAACGAGACTAGAACCAAATGTTAGATAACTAAATTATCTACGCGACGATATAGGACTTTTCATATTTTCAGTTTTTCGTAGGGATGTGCAGGTGCTTAAGTTCAGGTATCAATCACGAAATACTGCTCGGAACTGCAATCCAAAGCCGTATTTCCAGTTAGTTTTAGTCATCGTTTTATAGCAGTATCATAATATAAAATACAAGGGGTTCTAGTTTATCGAGTCGGCTTTGATATGAGCCATAGAATATCTCATTACGATTTATATTTAATTTAATGTCAATTTTAAAATGTGGCATGTGCGGTGAATTCCAGATTCAACGTCGTCTTTTTGGGGCGACATTTCGTGATGATAATCACAATATTTTTTTTTATCTTAGATCTCTATACAATACTCATTAATAGTAATGGAATTCCATGAGCATAAAGTGTGGGTATTTAAAAGTATTCATCCATGTATCACATCGAACACGTGGGTTATATTTACGGGTGTCAGCCGAAATATCGATTCAAATTAGATGTCGTTCAAATAATTTCCATTTAATATTGTTACGGGGTAGTGCCCGAGTCGGGCTTCCATTCATCATAATCAACTACGAGTTTCCGCTAGAAAAATAATTTGATCATAATTTCTCGATACACACACACGATTTCATTTATCATCTATTCAAATTAACTTCTATATTAGCATGAATAGCAAGTAAAGGGTTTTAACTTGCCTTCGGTCGCTAATATGGAAGCGACACCACGTACGGGATTCGTCTCGACACACAAGACGATGCGATGCTGGATACGGTGCGTGACGCGAGCGCGATGCGTGGTGATCCGGTATTAGACACGGTGACGACGCGGGCGCGACGCGGTAGTGGGCGTGGTGATGACGCGGGTGTGACACGGTACTGGGCACGGTCTTGGCTCGGTGCATGGTGCGGGTGTGGCACGGCGCGACACGGTACTGGACGCGGTGCTGGTGTGGGAGTAGGCATGGTGTGTGCACTGAACCGGGGCATGGGGCGACACGAAGGCAGGCACGAGCCGCGACATGTGTTCATACCATAATTTTGCATTATTTTATTCCCCATTCTTATTCAGTTTACAAACAAACAGGTGCTTTTGACCCATGTCTGCTACATAGTTGCAGGTTACAGGTTCTCGGAACAAAAACAGTGAAAAAGATGAAAAGACGATACAAAAGTGAGACTACAACCAACGAATGGAAGAATCTTAATCAAGCCTACATTTTGGAGAATAAACGAAGATCAATAAATAAGTTCACAGAGTACAAAAGCAGCGCAAGGTTCAAGACTTCGTCATGAAGCAACGGTAAAAGTCCACTACAATTATTCACTGTGGAGATTTGGAAGAGAACCAGAAGACATTCTGAAGAACAAACTGAAGAAAATAGAAGGAAAAATGCAGCAGAAGATTCCCTGAGAAATTGAGCTCACAAGCCCACTACATGGCCGCGGAACCGCGGCCAAACAAGGGCTTGGGCCGCGGATCCGCGGCCATGATGTGCCCGTGTCGGTGCAGAATTCTTGTGTCGGTGCGTCGGTGCATTAGTTAGGTTTCTTAGGGGGTAAAATTGTAAAAGTAGATGTACGTCGATTGTAAACCTAGGGTTTCTATGAATCTATAAATAGAAGCCCTAAAACTTTTTTTTAGGTCATGCCTCTTTTTATTCATCTATTCAGATCTGAAAATTCCTGTGTAAATATTTGGAGAGAGCCATCAATAAAGTAAGTAGTTTTATTTAATTGTCCTAGTTAATTTTTATTCTGCCTTAGTATAGAGTTTTGATTCTTTGCCCTAGTTAGATAGTTAGAGATGTTTTTCAATTTCCTAATGAGCGAGTAGTCTCCTCGCTTGTTAGGGTTAGATTTGGGGAAGGCTTGAGAGATGAAATCTCTCACCCCTTTCTTGCCCCATCATATATAATTAATAGAACTCCATGCATACATACACACACCGTTCTCTACGGCACCTTACCCCTCGAGGTAACGGTGATACCGTAATATAAACGATCGGTTGCGTATGTTTTCCATGGAGGTTAGGGTAAGAATTAAGAAAGGAAAGACTAGAACCTAGAGGAAGAAACATCGTTTCTTCCCGATAGAACTAATCCTCTTTATTAATTGTTACCGTAACACCTAAAAAGATCTAAATTAGGGCATTGAAAGCGGTGAGGAAATTTTCAATTTCCAAACTTAACATAAACCTAACCCTAGCAAGATTCTAGTCCTAATATAAATCAGTTTAGTTTTTAGCGATAATCCATTCACACCATTTGGAATTAACTCGTTGGACCAAATTAGGAAATACACAACATCCCTGTGGACCGACCCGTACTCACCGGCTAGCTACCAAGCGACGCCGTTCTTGATTGCGGTTATAAATATTCTTTGACAAAATCAAATGGCGTCGTTGCCGGGGATGGCGTAGTATTTTCTTTTTGCAATATCGGGTTAATATAAAATCATAAAAACCATAAAAACTGAAGAAATATATATATATAAATTTTATCATCTTTTTATTGTTTGAAGGGCGTTTCGTGTGAATTTTTGCAGGATTGACGAACGAATTCGGATTTGGAAAAATCCAGAGATCAAAACAGAAAACCCTAGATCTGAACAACAGAGAAAAGTCAAACCAGAGGAGCAGAATTTTTCTCAGGAACCGAGCCGCCACCTTCACTGCGGAACCGCCGCGCATAGCCTCTTCCGACCGCGGTTCCGCCGCCATCTGGTGACGTCAGCACGTGGAATCTTCACAGTAAGCTTTTCTCTCTCCTTCTCTGTAACCCCAATATCTTCTCTTACCCCAATATCTATCAATCAAATCTGCACAATAAGCTTTTCTCTCTCCTCTTACATCTGGTGACGAAGCTTTCGACTCCGAAATCGAAATTCCTTCCACTTCCTTACCTTCACCTTCAAATTCTTTTTCCGAAGGGATGTCGGGATATAATCCTAACAACACCTTACCCACGGAACTGATTCCACCTCCGTCAGGTGCGAATAACCCGTAACACCCGCCTGTTGAAGCGCCCCAACGAATCACGCTCCAGGATCTTTTCTACCCAATACGCACCGCCTTACCTACTTGTCTTTCACTCCCACCGGCAAATGGGGACAATTTTGAGATCAAACCCCACTTCATCAATATGTTGCCAAAATTTCACGGACTGGAATCCGAAGATGCCTATATCTTCATAAAAAAAATTCCAAAACGTTTGCGCAATGATGAAAACAGCCCAATTATCAGATGATGCTATAAGGCTAAGGGTCATTCCTTTCACCTTATGTGACTTAGCCGAGAAGTGGTTATACAGCACAACATCATATTCAATTAAAAATTGGGACGAGTTTGTTAAACCTTTTCTTAAAAAGTTTTATCCTCATCACAAGACCGCGAGAATTCGCAGTGAGATTATACAATTTCCCAGCTTCCTTCCGAACCATTTTGGAAGTGTTTTGAAAGATTCAAAGACCTACTTGTTCAATGCCCTCACCATGGTATCAAAAATTGGCAACTTTGCCAAACTTTATACGAGGGATTGAACCCAGCAACGAAGCAGTTGCTGGAAACCATTTGTCAAGGTCACTTTCTAACCAAATCTAGTGAGGAAGCTTGGCAGTTTCTCAAGGATCTTGCTGAACAAACACTTCAGTAGGAAAGCACTAAGACCACCTCATCTTCTTATGTTGGTCAATCTAGGGCAGGCATACATCAATTAGATATGTCGATAGCAATGAAGGCCGAGATGGCCGCACTTACGAAAAAGCTAGAAGAAATTGAGACCAAAATCTCATCGCCTTCTCCTGCCCCTGCTTTACCCCAATGAACTGTTTGTGCTTGTTGTTCGGATCCATCCCACCTTACCGAAGAGTGTCCTTACAATCCACCTGTTCAAGGACAAGATCAAGTCAATGCTGCCTTTCAGCAACGACAAAGAAATGATCCATACTTTTCGACTTATAATCCGGGATGGAGGAGTCACCCAAATTTTGCTTGAAATCAAAATCAACAATTCCAAGGAAACAACTTTCAAAGGCTTCCTCCTCCACAACAACAAGCACCCCAACAAACTCAATACCAGCAACCTTTCCAACCACAACCTTACCCAAATCAAACGAACAATTTTGTGCCTAACAACTTTTACCCTCAAAACAATTTTGTTCAACCAAATGATGATAAGGTTAGCTCGCTAGAAAGAAGTCTAGATGCGTTTCTACAACAATCTACACAATCAGCAGCAAGCTTGGAGACTTCCATTCAGTCTTTGGTGCACAACAATGCATCACATGATCAAGGTATCAAATCTATTGAGGCCCAAATTGCATAACTAACTACTGCGTTGAGAGAGCGAGAAAAGGGAAAGCTTCCATCTCAACCATTGCCAAATCCTGGTCACACACACAACGCACATGTTGCATATGAACAACAAAATCATAATGTAAATGCTGTGACCACGTTGAGATCTGGAAGAGTGTTGCATAATAACGTAGGTAATAGTGATGACACCCCGCTGGTGGTTCTTCTTCATCTTCTTCTTTTCCATCATCTTCTTCTTCATCTTCATCTTTTTCGTTAGAGCCTATTCTTCATTCTTCACAAGGCTCTACTTCTTCTAGTTTGCACGGACCCACTTCTCACTTCACGAACACACCACCACTGGGATCCGTTCCAACTCCGCAATCTACTCCACAGACATTGGACTCAACAGATTTTCAAAATGCTCCTTTTCCAAACAGGTTGAGATCCAATAAACCAACTCCACAAATGGAGAAGATTGTGGAGTTATTTAAACAGGTTAGCATAAATATACCTCTCTTGGATGAAATCCAACAAGTCCCTTCTTACGCGAAAATCTTAAAGGGCTTATGCTCCTCGAAGAGAAAATCTCAAATACCCAAGAAAGTGCTAGTAGCTGGTGCCGTAAGCAATCCTATTAACCAACGTCAACCCTTACCCCCAAAAACGAAAAGACCCTGGCTGTCCTACAATTTCAATAACAATTGGGGATAAGAACATCAATCGAGCACTTTTAGATCTTGGGTCTAGTGTTAACCTGCTTCCCTACTCCGTGTACGAGCAATTAGGTGTTGGAGAGTTGAAACCCACTCGTTGTACTCTCCAAATGGCTGATCGATCAATCACCCATCCTAGGGATGAGTTAGAGGATGTGTTGATCAAAGTAGGGGACTTCATATTCCCTGTTGATTTTATTGTTATGGACACACAACCTGTTGCTAACCCACAAAACCAAATTCCGGTGATCCTCGGTCGACCATTTTTGGCCACTTCCAATGCCGTAATAAATTGTCGCAATGGCTCTATGACTCTATCCTTTGGGAAGATGTCTAGTGAGTTCAATATTTACAGAATAGGAACTCTGCCCCCCGTGCCTAAAACTAGTACACAAGAAGTTTGCTCGATTCACGAAATCACGCAGGAGGACTGCGAGCTTGAAAAATTTCTGTTTGATGACAACAGTTTTGACACCACTAGTGCGTCCCTCCTTGAATCTAACACAATTGGCACAACCGATGTTGATTACGAATGTTTTACTTTTTCGGACGATTTTGACGACTCACCGCCTGAATACGAGTCCTTCGAATTTTTGGATGGGTTAGTTGAACCATCCGATTCGGTTGTTTGCAGTGATTTCGAACCCTTGTTGGAATCCTTCGAGTTCGAGGTAGATTCCCCAATTTTACCTTTGATTGTTTCGCCTCCGAAACTCGAACTCAAGCTCTTGCCGTCTCACCTTAAATATGCTTACATAGGTGAGAATGAGACCTTTCCCGTTATCATATCGGCCTCTCTAGCCCTTGAGCAAGAGAAAGCCCTTTTAATGGTCTTACAAGATAAGCGACAAGCTTTCGGCTGGACTATGGCGGACATCGAGGAGATTAGTTCTCTCATAATTGAATATTATATGCATATGATGGATGATGCCAAGTCAATAAAGGATCCACAGAAACATCTTGGGGATTGTGTGGATAATCAACCTCTTCCTTTAGAAGTTGAACCACCCCCTTTTCTTTTAATAAGCTACGAGAATACCAATATTCCACTGATTTCTGATCATTCACATTCTCGTTTTGATTCATCATCGCCTCCTATCTATTCACTTCCACGTACATACAGACACTTTCCATACCACCACTTATATCTTCCCCAATTCTTTTTGGTTCGGTACAACATGTTCTTCCACCGACCGATACTCTACACAGATAAATTTTTCAACTGGTTGGTGTTGACATTTGGTCTTTGCAAAGTTTGGCAATGACGTTTAACATCGTTTCAATGAAGTTTGGGGGGACCTTTTTGTATATATATTTTTGTTTTTCTTTTAACAATAAATTAAAATAAAATAAAAATTTTATAAATAAATAAACAGGGGAGTGCCGACATTTTCAACCCTCCTGGTGTTGCATGACAGTGAGGACATGTCAAGGTTAAGTTTGGGGGTATGCTCGGTAAGCCTTCTTCCTTCGCATTCATGTGTATATTTTTGCATTTTCATACTTATTTTAAAACCCATAAAAATTGAAAAAATTGAAAAATTATAAAAATTAAAGTATTCAGTTTTGGCCATAATTGACTTGAGTTGGACAAATAGGTTAACTAGCTAGGAACAACTAGATCTTAAACTTAGTAAATTAAAAACCCTAAAAATAATCTTTCTTAAAATTTAACGGTAGAAAGTATATGTCTTTGTAGTTTATTTAGAAATAGGCAAATTTCGAGTTCACTTCTTGGGCTAAGTTAAAACAAAGGAAAAATATTGATATTTTTATTAAAGTATAAGTTTGAAAAATAATTCCTAAGCTTAAGTCTAAATTTTGAAAATATATAGCCTACAAATTGCACAAACACGAACCTTGAAACTTGGAATAGGAGAAGAGACCTTGAAATGCTCTTGTCTAAAGTCCTTAGTACGAAGAAAAATAAAATAAAAATTCAAGTGTGAATAAAGAAATAAAAAAATGAACACTGCTTTTTGTAATTACTTAAGGCTGCAAATAGAAAAAATATTTAGCGAGGGTGCTTTATCACCTAGTGCCTTAGACCAACTGGTTTGGGAGTCACTGCTAACGCCTTAGGTGTTACAAGACTAGGAATTACGCTTTAATGTGCAAACACATTTTGTAATCGATTGTTGGTATCTCAAGAAGTATTAACGGTCGCATGAAAGATGTGCGAGCAAATTTCATCTAAAAATTCACCAATTAATAAGTGCTTTGAACGGCGGACAAGAGTATGATAGCTTGATTTGAATTTCCAAGTGTAGGGGTAATATATATACACACGTGGGGGTATGTGATTGGGACTTAGATAAGAGATAGGGATGAAAGATAAGACTTATATCTTTAATAGAGATGATAAAAATTCCTAAGTTGAGATAGAAGCCTAGAAGGAAAACTTAAAAGATGCTAAAAGCTAAGTAAATTTACAAGAACATATATAATCTTAAGTTAAATAATAAGGAGGTGTGAAGAATACGGGTGGATAATATATGAGTCGAAGATAATAGAATTCCTTGTTGGAAAACCTAATTGGAGAATAAAAGTTAATAGGCCAAATTAATAGGATTTTGTGGGTAGTATCCGCTGAAAACCCTCAGGAGACAACACTTCTCCTACTAGGGACACCTAAAGGTTTAACGGCTTATTGCACGAGCTCGATGCAATCGCGTTTCCCTGCGAAAGTGAGGTTAGGATTTTGTTGAGAATAAAACTAGGTTTGCTCGAAGACGAGCAAAAGATAAGTTTGGGGGTATTTGTTCATACCATAATTTTGCATTTTTTTATTCCCCATTCTTATTCAGTTTACAAACAAACAGGTGCTTTTGACCCATGTCTGCTATATAGTTGCAGGTTACAGGTTCTCGGAACAAAACAGTGAAAAAGATGAAAAGACGATACAAAAGTGAGACTACAACCAACGAATGGAAGAATCTTGATCAAGCCTACATTTTGGAGAATAAACGAAGATCAATAAATAAGTTCACAGAGTACAAAAGCAGCGCAAGGTTCAAGGCTTCGTCACGAAGCAACGGTAAAAGTCCACTACAATTATTCACTGTGGAGATCTGGAAGAGAACCAGAAGACATTCTGAAGAACAAACTGAAGAAAATAGAAGGAAAAATGCAGCAGAAGATTCCCTGAGAAATTGAGCCTACAAGCCCACTACATGGCAGCGGAACCGCGGCCAAACAGGGGCTTGAGCCGCGGATCCGCGGCCATGATGTGCCCGTGTCGGTGCAGAATTCTTGTGTTGGTGCGTCGGTGCATTAGTTAGGTTTCTTAGGGGGTAAAATTGTAAAAGCAGATATGCGTCGATTGTAAATCTAGGGTTTCTATGAATCTATAAATAGAAGCCCTAAAACTTTTTTTTAGGTCATGCCTCTTTTTATTCATCTATTCAGATCTGAAAATTCCTGTGTAAATGTTTGGAGAGAGCCATCAATAAAGTAAGTAATTTTTTTTAATTGCCCTAGTTAATTTTTATTCTGCCTTAGTATAGAGTTTTCATTCTTTGCCCTAGTTAGATAGTTAGAGATGTTTTTCAATTTCCTAATGAGCGAGTAGTCTCCTCGCTTGTTAGGGTTAGATTTGGGGAAGGCTTGAGAGATGAAATCTCCACCCTTTTCTTGCCCCATCACATATAATTAATAGGACTCCATGGATACATACACACACCGTTCCCTATGGCACCTTACCCCTCGAGGTAACGGTGATACCGTAGTATAAACGATCGGTTGCGTATGTTTTCCATGGAGGTTAGGGTAAGAATTAAGAAAGGAAGGACTAGAACCTAGAGGAAGAAACATCGTTTCTTCCAGATGGAACTAATCCCCTTTATTAATTGTTACCATAACACCTAAAAAGATCTAAATTAGGGCATTGAAAGCGGTTTGGAAATTTTCAATTTCCAAACTTAACCTAAACCTAACCCTAGCAAGATTCTAGTCCTAGTATAAATCAGTTTAGTTTTTAGCGATAATCCATTCACACCGTTTGGAATTAACTCGTTAGACCAAATTAGGAAATACACAACATCCCTGTGGACCGACCCATACTTACCGGCTAGCTACCAAGCGACGCCGTTCTTGATTGCGGTTATAAATATTCTTTGACAAAATCAACATGTCTGGGCACGCGGTGACACGGGGCTGGGCACGGATGTGGTGCGGTTGTGGCACGGTGCCGGCGACGTCGAGTGCGGAGGTGGTTGGCGATGGTTGGTGCGGCTGGATGGTCCGCGATGGAGTCACGGGGGCTGTTGAGGATGGCGGCGGCGGCGTTGGGTTACCGGCGGCGATGGGTTTCACGGGTCTGGGTTGGTGGCGTCGGGGTTAGGTGCTTGGAGTCGAGGGGCTCGGTTTGGTGGGTCGGTGACGGTGATGGAGTGAGCTCAAGTTCGCCGGTGGTTGTTGCAGGGTTGTCAATGGTGCTGGGGTCGGCTTACGGTGGAGCTCGATGGTGGGCTCTAGCGGTGAAGGAGGTTGAAGGGTAGCGGGTGTTGTAGTTGTGGTAGTGGTTGGCAGTGGAGGCGAGGGGGTTGGTGGTCACCGCTGGATGCGGTGTTGCAATGAGGTGATGGGTTTGGTTGTGGGTTGAACGGGAGAGGAGCTCGGGTGTTTGCGAGGAGAAGGTGGGATGGTGGCAGGGAGGTCTTCGGTGGGTGCTTGGAAGAGGACGAAGGAGAGTGAGAACGAGAGAGATGGAGCGAGATGGGATATGAAGAGAGAGAGGAGTTCGGTTGAGGGAGACAGACGTTGAGGAGATCGTGGGGGTTGGCGCGTAGATCACGCAGCCGTTGGCGATGAGGTGGGAACGTGGGCGAGTGCGGGTCGCGGGGCGGCAGTTGCGAAAGAGGAGGTGTTCGTTGGGTTGAGGCAGGAAAAGAAAGAGAAGTAGAGGAAGAAGAAAAGGTGGGGAAAACGGGTCGGGTAGGGTCGGGTTGGGATTGGGTATGGGTTGGGTTGGGTTATGGGTGTGGGTTCGTGGACTTGGGCTGGTTCTTGGGGAAAAAGAAAATAGAAAAGGAAAAGTAGAGGAAAGGGCTGGGCCAGGTATGGGGTGGGCTTGGGTTTAGCTTAGGATTTAATTAGAATTAGGAAAAAATAACTAGAGGAATTAGAAGATAGGTAAAATAAATAATGAGTTGGGGAAAATATTTATGAGGGATATTAGGAAATATATAAAAAAATATCTTAAGGAACTTAAATGAATTTATCATCGAAAATAATATGGAAAATACAAACCGAGGATACTGGTTATTACAATAACGAAAAGCCAAAAAAATTGAAAAGGACAAGAATAATGATAGATTCAAGAAAATAAGATGGAAATAGATAATAATGTCAAGGAATGGAAATACAAGAAAGGGATTAAGATGGATTCAAGAAATAAGATTCAAGAAGAGTAATAAATGTTGTTGGACTTTTGAAATTCGTGTATTACTTGCTTTCAATAGTCATGCAGAACTGAGCTGCATGGGTCACCAATAAAACTTGTCACGTCCCGCTTCCCAAAAACGAGAAACGAGAGCGACAAGCCTACAACGTATTCATATCGGGAAACACTCTTTCTCGACATGAATACGTTAAACATCTATAGAAGCAATTTAGGAAATTATAGTACAAGAATTTTAAGCTTATAAAATATCCAACAATATTTATAACTGTCTCCCAAAACAATAACTGAACACAATTCGGAAATTTAAGGAACTAGGAATGGAAGATAGTTTTGAACAAAAGACATACTTACTGAATAGGAAAAGTAAAGCTCTGCCTGACTTGAAAAATATTGACTGTCCTCCTCGGTTGGTACCACATCATATATAGCCTTGTCACCCGTCCTAAAGTCGTCTGACGACATTCCCAAGAAAAGAAAATATGAAAACAGGAATGCCGTCAGCGAACTAAAGTTCGGTAAGTCCCCATTTTATTAGAAAAAATATTTTTCTATGTTAACAGTATTTATAATGAAACATGATATTTTGGTTACAATTTAGTTATTAATATTTGTAATCTAATAGGTTAAATACAGGGTTTCAATTAGTTGAAACAAATGTAACTCAATAGTAATGCTTGTTTAATTTATAGAAAATAATAATAATAAAGTTTTGTAATTTAGAAATAACAATATATATAGGGTTGCTATTAACATCATCAAAAGGTAACAAGGTACAAAAATTCATGATTATAAAAATATATAAGGTATATTTTATTTTATAATTATTTGGTAATAAATTAATTTATTAAATTATCATGTCATACTAACAAGAATGCAGTGTTGAATTATTTTTGGTATATTAGTTAAATTATGGTGTATCATTAAACGATATTTGACACGAAACATGATATACATAATAATAGGTATGCAAATAACTGTGAATAGTAAACGGTGGTGTGCATGTCAAACAAATAGCATGTGTTAGTCAGTGCATTGTAAGTAGAGTATCACGATATTCAATATTTCAGTACTATTTACTATAAGAATATGAATAAATATAGGTACAAGTACAAGTATAAATATAAGCATAATCATAAGCATAAGCATAAGCGTAAGTATAGATACAAGTATAAATATAAGTATAAATATAAGCTCGATTGTGGGAGTTTTATTATGTAACCAGAATATTCCGTAATGCCATGGAACAATACGAGATTCACGAAATTCAGTATATATATATATATATATATATATATATATATATATATATATATATAATGTAACTTTTTTTTCCGGTACCACGAGAAACAAGATATGATTCTTTGTTACACATAAATACCCCATTTTCGAGCTACCCAATTTTCATGATATATATATATATATAATATTTATATCCAATAAATAGTGTACATGTCATGTTCACGAGATTCAAGATATTCATTAATTCACGATATTCAAGATATTCAAGTGGTTCATGTCAGGTTCAGGTCAAGATGGTATAATCTAACGCATGAGTATTCACAAACCCAAGGTTGTCATACAGGGGAAAGGAAACACGGGCCCGCTTATGTAATGAGATTCCAACCACCGTAGGAGTATTCACGGACCCAAGGTTGTCATACAGGGACAAGAAAATACGGGCCCATTCATGAGTTAGTATTGAGACTCCTAAGCTGCCGTTGAGTGTGAGTGTTAACTACCAGGATTATTCATATTAAAATAAATATTTAAATTTCAAAATAATTCCTTAAAAATAAATTAGACCCTTTTTAAAAAGAAACTATTAAATAAATAAAAACTTGCAACATTAGGGGTTCGAACCTTTGACATATTGGATAGCAATGCAATGTGTGATAAACAAGGTATACAAGAATGGACCATGTATATTACTTGAAAGGAAATAAATATGCAAGTGTTTCAAAGAAAAGGGCATTTCTTGAATAAGGAAAAATAAAAGGAAAGTACTAAGATTTTGTGGTCATTACAATTTTAATAAGTCGCACTTGGATGCTTTGACTTTTGGGGATCTTGGGAACATGAATAGAGATTTAGGGGTGCAAGGGGAAGAGGGTTGCAGAGGCAATGGAGGGGAGGTAGCTTAGTTTATATGTTGCCTCGGGTTGCGGTGGTGGTTTTAAATTTTTTTGTTATGAATACAATGTTTTGAAATGTTAGAGGGTTTAGTGGGTCTGGTAAGAAGAAAATTGTTAGGGAGGTTATTGGTAAATCAAATGCTAAAATTGTGGGTTTGATTGAAACTAGGGTAATGTTACAAAATTGACCAGTATTCAACAATTTTAGGCGTCAGACATCTGAACCATTGAGCATCAGATGTCTGAAGAAGAAATGTTCAGAAGAATAGAGCGTGTACAGACATCTGAGCACTTCTGCTTCAGATGTCTTTCGACGATTTTGGCGTGTTATAAAAAGATTCGTTTGGAAAAATTTGTTTGAATATTCATTTAAAGATTTATGAAGAGATATTTGAAGATCTGTTTTGAAGATTTGATGAGATCTTAATTAGAGTAGGAATTCTATTATTTTGTGCTATAAATAGAAAAGGGTCTCATCAGAGAAAAGTGGAAAAACATGAAGAAGAAGAAGAAAAGGTGAAGGCGAAGGGTAGTCATTCATAGATGAAGGTGGAGCACCAGAAGAGTAGTCTTTATGTTTGTATGAAGAGACGAAAGCAGAAACGAAGGGTAGTCATCCACAGGTGAAGGTGGATGGATTTACCAAGAATAGTCTTTATGTTTATATGAGCGTTGAGATATGAAAAGAGATGAGAGAGAATATAAAATGTACCGGTATTCTTGATCATTAATGAAGAGGTTCTCATATTTTCCTCGTGGATATAGCCGTTGGTCGAACCATGTTAAATATTGGTATTGCGTGTTCTTATTATTTCTCATCTTCCTTCTATGCCCAGCGAAAACCCTAACAATTGGTATCAGAGCGTAGGGAACCGAAGGATCTTCGATTCCACGGTTTAAGTTTACGGTGAGTGACGACGCTTGTGTACGCTCCCCATCTTCTTAGATTGTAATTTCGAAGGTGTTGGTTTAAAGATCCAAGGGAGAAGGTTAAATTTTCTGCGACGGTAAACAGAAAATGGCATGGAAGAAGTTTGGGTTAAGGTGGAGCTTTGAAGAGAAAAAGAAGCAGCTATAAGGCGTTGAAGAAAGAAGATAGAAAACGACTTGTTGAATATAAGTCAAGATGGAGGTTGTTACAAAATTGACTGGTATTCAACAGTTTTGGGCATCAAGAGTCTGAGCCATAGAGTTTCAGACGTCTGAAGAGGAAGTGTTCAGAAGAACAAAGCATGGACAGACGTCTGAGCACTTGTGCTTCAGACATCTGTCGAAGATTTTTTGCGTGTTATGAAAAGATTCGTTTGGAAAATTTTGTTTGAAGATTTATTTAATGATTTGTGAAGAGATATTTGAAGATTTGTTTTGAAGATTTGATGAAATCCTAATTAGAGTAGGAATTATATTATTTTGTGGTATAAATAGAGAAGGGTCTCATCAGAGAAAAGTGGCCAAATATGAAGAAGAAGAAAAAGAAGAAGAGAAAACGAAGGTGAAGGCGAAGGGTATTCATCCACAGGTGAAAATAGAGCACCAGAAGAGTAGTCTTTGTGTTTGTATGAAGAGATAAAGGCAGAGGCGAAGGGTAGTCATCCATAGGTGAAGGTGGAGGGATTTACTAAGAGTGGTTTTTGTATTTGTATGTGCGTTGAGATATGAGTGAGATGAGAGAATATAAAATGTACCGGTATTCTTAACCATTAATGAAGAGATTCTCATGTTTGCCCTGTGAATGTAGGCCGTTGGTGTAACCACGTTAAATATTGGTGTTTGCATGTTCTTATTTTTGCTCGTCTTCCTTGCATGCCTAGCGAAAACCCTAACAGCTAAATGATCCATCTGCTAGAATTTTGAGGGCTTTAAGGGCGGGTAAAATAGATCATTTGTGTATTAAAAGAGCCAATGGAAAGAGAGGTGGGATTCTTTTGGGCTTCGAATCGACTCTTTTCTCTTTGGAAGATGAGTGGGTTAGTCAATTTTTAATTGGGGTGAAAAGATTAAAGGATGGGTGGGTTCATTCAGTTGTGGCTATTTATGGTCTTAATGCGAGTTGTAAATGGAAGGACTTTCTAAATGAAATAGAGGTAATTGCTAAACATTGGAATGTTCCTTGCATGAATGAAGGAGATTTTAGCATTGTTATATATAGTGAGGAAAGGAAGCGAGATAACAGAAATGGGAAGAATAGCCTAGCCTTTAATCTAACTATCAGTAATCTGAATTTAATTGACATTCCGGTGACTAATAGGTTGTTCACTGGGTCCGATCATAGGTTCAGGCCTCAATTAGCAAAGCTAGATAGGATTTTGGTTGATTTAGGATGGGAAACTAAATATCCTTTTACGTTTGCTAAAGCCTTGGATAAATTGACATCAGACCATGTTCCTATAATGTTATGTATGGAGGAATACAATAGAAATATAAGCAAAAGAAATTTTAGATTAAAAAATGCATGGTTACTGGAGGTGGATTTCGAGGACTATGTTGGATATGTATGCCCTAGAGGCTATTATTGTATATGTATAAAAGTGGATAATTGGACATATGTATATACAGGACAATCTTGCTTGATATGATAGTATACTATTTGGTTTGTTTTTATCTTAACATGTGCATATGCTTTACTTATTATTACGTATCATTAATGCATGTTGATAAAGCCCATAGGATCATTGCTTGACTAACAGCGTTATGATGGCAATCATACATGTGGGGGTTGGGTAGTCTATAAGCACATCCTTAAATGTCCCTAGTCGTGGGAGTATCTAGACAGGGCATCGATACTCCAGAATAGACTGGTGTATACATTTCTAGACCCCGACGAGGGGTGATGGTTGGTCCTATAGCCATTTGTCTTTGGCACCTAAGATCATATACATGTGATCACTGGAGTGAGTACACTGGACAGACTCGCCGAGAACTGGCTAGATGGTATTATACCAATCGTCAGATAGCAGTTCTATGGTGACATGAGTACAGATAGTCTGTCGACCTGAGGTCGTCATTTGTCTCGTGTGAGTTCCCACTGTGCTTTGATTACTGCCCTACCACGACTTTACTGAGTCATGCAAACAGGTTTTAGTTGGGTACATTTCCGAACCACATGAAAGCAGTGAGCGATTGTAGGGGATCCATCTCTCCCGGTATAGGGAGTCGATGTCGCGTTGTGTTCGGTTGGCCAATACCATAAGTCCCTGGCCAGGGCGGATTGAGAATTATTGATAAGTAGATCAGTAGATTCTCGGATGGTCTTGAGCCACATCGGCATGACTTGTCAGGTTATTAGGAGTCTGACATTTTCCACCCCTAGACCTGGCATGCGATACTCTCAGACAAACAGACCGGACTGTAAGGAGATTATCACGGATAGGCTCAGTAGGAGTTCGGATGAGTTTGCTCGTCGGCCTTCTTTTCGACAGGTACCTGGATAGCCATTACGTACAGTCAGTGCCGCAGACGTATGTTAGTTATATGTATGCCCTAGAGGCCATTACTGTACATGAGATGTATATTATAGTGGATGCGTGGACATATATAGGGAGGACTTTCTTGCTCGACATGATAGTATGCTATCTGGTTGCTCTTTATCTTAACATGTACACTTATTGTTTCTCTATTACATGTTGATAAAGCCCTTAAGATGAGTACTTGACTACCAGGACTATGATGCGGATCATACTAGTGGGGCAGTGGTAGTCGGCAAGTACATCCTTAGACTGTTCCTAGTCGTGGGAGTATCGAGACAGGGCATCAATACTCCAAAGTAGACTAGCATATACACTTCTCGACCCATATGACGGGCGATGGATGATCCCATATCCACTGGTGTTTGACATCAGAGATGGTATACGGGTGCTCAGTGGAGACTGGGTACACTGAACGGACTCGCCGAGAACTCCTAGATGGTATTATACCTATCGTCAGATAGCAGTTTTCGGTGACACTGGTACAGGTTAGTCTTTCGACCCGAGATCGTCATAGATTCTTGTGTGTCTCCCACTGTGCTTTGATTTACACCCTACCACGGCTCTACTGAGTCGTGCAAAACGGTGGTTTTTGGGTACAGTCCCGAGTCACATGGAGGCAATGAGCGATAGGAGGTGATTCGTCAATCCTGGTATTGGGAGTTGATGTTGCGCTATGCTCGATTGGCCATAACATGAAATCCCTGGCCAGGGTTGCTGAGATCTACTGGTAAGTGTTATCAGTAGTTTCTCGAACCGTTATGGACCTTGCATCGGCATGACTTATCAGGCTATTGGGGTCTGACGTTATACTACCCCCAGGCTGTGGTATGCGACATATCTGACGAAGAGACCGGACTGTATGGTAGTGTTACTGATTGGATTCGCAGGAGTATGAGAAGGTTTTCTTGTTGATCTTCTGATCGCTCAATACCCGGGTGGCCGTTACGTTCAGCAGACCGCTTGCGGCTTGTGGGTGCTTGATATGATCATCACCTGCTGTCGGCGTATTGACGTGTTTTTAAAGTCCTACAGAGGTTTCCTGGTTCATGCGAAACGAAGTAGGAGCACATATGTGATATGTGCGGGACCGAGATTAATACGATATGTGATACCGTATTCTATTATCGCGATATGTGATGTTGGTCGGTTATATAAGATATAGCTGGGTTATCGGATCAAGTGTTGATTCGATAAGTTGATTCATAAGATATTAGTCGGTTGTATGTGATATAGCCGGATTATTAAATCAAGTGTTGATTTGATAATTTAATGTATAATTATATATTTGATATATTAATTTACATTAACTAATATTTGCTCACTAAACATTTCTTTTTCTCACTTGTGTGCATATTGTATATATGTGATATATATTAATGTACATTTTATTGTGTCATACTTGATTCCACATGCTACATGTGTGTATGAGACTTATACTATAGTAAGGATAATGTAGGGTTTATATTTTTCTAAGTAATTCAAAAATGGATGGATATTTGGCATGGCTACAAACTTGTAGAAGCTTGTGGAAAACATTGATCAAGTCCACCATTTTTGTTTCACTTGTAGATATTTATTAATCTAACCATTATCCTCAACCATGGTCAATTCTCTATAAGGGTTAGTGTATGACACTAACTCACCCATGGTTTATTTTCTCACCTCATGAGTTTCATTTTATCTTCATCGCTTCATCTTCTTCCTCATTGGAAAAAGCTTGCTAGCTTTTTCTATGTGATAAAATATTGTGAGAAAAAGAAATCTAAAGAGAGCCCAATTTCTACTTCATCATCCTCTACTATTAGCCATTTAGTTTAGGGTGTTTGCTTCACTAATCTACCATTAGTGAAGAAGTAGTATGAGCCTGAGTCTTCTCGACGTAGATCATCTTCGGCCTCGAAGACTTTGAGCGAGTTTGCATCTTTCACCTTGTGGAGCCTCTCAAGAGTGCAGAAGATCATTACTCACAGCGAAAGGACATCTACACGGAGCATTTGAAGTGAAGGACCGGTCTACAAAGGTTGTATTCCACATTCACTTAGTTGTAAAGTTGTTTACATATCGTTTCGTTTAAATCTCTAGTTAAGATTCTAGGGTTAGGGTTCTTTAGAATGGAACTTTTTGAAAACGGCATGGATGATGCCTCCCGAAACCTTGCTGCTGACCTAGAGAACCCTACACACCATAAGTCCCTGGCCAGGACGGATTGAGAATTACTGATAAGTAGATCAGTAGATTCTCGGATGGTCTTGAGCCACATCGGCATGACTTGTCAGGTTATTAGGAGTCTGACATTTTCCACCCCTAGACCAGGCACGCGATACTCTCAGACAAACAGACCAGACTGTACAGAGATTATCACGGATAGGCTTAGTAGGAGTTCAGATGAGTTTGCTCGTCGGCCTTCTTTTCGACAGGTACCTGGATAGCCGTTACGTACAGTCAGTGTCGTTGACGTGCTTGTGATTAAACCCACTGCCAGCGTACCATTGAGTCTTTAAAGTCCCACACAGAGGGTTTTCCTGATTCAGGAGAAACGATGTAGAGGCTGTATGGTTTTACGTGCAGAGTTTTAATCATATACGTGTACTAGCTACGCGGATTTTTGTTCGGACGGATAATACTAGCGGGCTTAGGATTAAGCCGCATTCTAGTATTATACTTTTGGATTATTTTATCTCTTGGTATTCGTATTTTTTGTAGTACGAATACGGGTATGTATATACAGTGGGGATATTCTTGTAATTACACTAGAATGCTTCTAGAAGAAGACACCTCATTTTTGTGTTAATCTATTTGTTTAAATAGATAATGAGGTGGAGGGATGAGGTGTGTTAAAAGCATGGTTGAAGCATGGCTACTTGTTTTTCTCATTCATTTGTCCTAACTATTCAAACATGGTTGCATTATTTATATTGGAAATAATATGCTTGATATATTTCTAACACTTAGCTATTCTTCACTTGATACTTCATTCTACACTTCGCTTTCTCTTTCCTCTTTTGCTCTCTTCTTCTTCCTGAAACCCTAATCCTCTCATGAGTTGAGAAACCATGGGTTTATGAGATATATTAATCCAATAAAGATTATCTACATCTACTAAACCACTTAGATTAGCAAATTAGGTGCTTTAGTTACCTCAAGTTTGAGGTTGGAGCTTGAACTATAGACTCTCGGGTGGATTGTCTTCGACGTGAGGAGGTTGACGACCAAGCTTGATCACGACGGACGAGGAGCCTTAGAAGGAGATTAAGAAGACCCGAAGGACTTGTTCATATAGGTATAATCACTTTCATAGTATATTAGAACCTTTGCAAGTTTTGTTATTTAGGGCTTAAGGTAGATCTTGGGGATTAGTCGGTGTTTCCCGCTTAAAAAATTGTTTTTGAAAATTTCGCCTCTCTAAAAATCCAGTAGAGTGTGCGACACCGCCTAACATAGTATCAAAGCCACTTCATAACCCTTAGATAGCTCGTAGCGACGTTAGAAATCCGTCGTTTTTGTCGCGCACGAACTGCTGATAAAAACGGTCCCTAAAAATGACATTTTGACATGTTTGCACACCCCGCGGGCTCACAGTTTGAATTGAGAAGCTATAGGGTGAAGCATGGGCACCCCAAGGATACGCCGAGGGGACCAAAGGTCAGTCCTACCCCCCAATACCACCACAATGTGGCCTTGGGGGTGGTGACCTGCCAACCCTTAGGGGCCACCTCGTGGTGGCCCCAAAGGTGGGTACCCCCTAGGCCCCCTAATCGATAGTTAATTTTTCCCCTTTTCCCCCACGAAGATTCGGACGAGTTTGAGTTCGTTTCGACTCCCGGATTGGCTTAAAACGATTTTTTTGGAGACTTTAGCTCACTGGATTTTCAAGTCTTAGAAAATTTGGTTCGTTTGCTAATTGTGCACGGAATTCTAACGTCGCGGTTTTCATTACTTGATTTTGTGATGCATATATGTGTTATTTAACGTCTTCTAATCGCTATACGTCGATTAGAAGGGGTTGCACACATCTTGTTTATCTGTGGTGTTGCTTGTAATATCTTTGAAATGGTTTCGACGGATTGTCGTGATGGATTTCCTTTAGTACAATGTTAGTTATACAGTTTTAATTCATTTGTATATTCATTATTGCGGGACGAGCGTCCGATATGTGGACTGTCGTTTCTGCCTGATTGTATATTCTTTTATTGGGGCATGGCCGGGTTGAGGTCGATGTCACCACTGTATATTATTTCTTTTCTATACTAGAATTACCCCGCGGTAGAGTGCTCGAATAGACGGGTTCTAGAGGGCAACGGGCCTCCATCTCATGGCGTTGAGAATGGGGTGCCTTACTCTAGAATTGGCGGGTTATTCTCCGCACTCGTAAGGGGTATAGGATGACCCACGGTGGAGTGCTCAAGTTACCGGATTCCGTGAAGTGTTGGGTGGCCCATTCACTTTGTTGATTGGGGTTGCCTCTCTTCTGGAATTGGCGGGTAACTTTCCGCACTCGTAGTGGTCTTGGTTATACATTGTACAGGCTATCCACACGACCGGAGAATGTCGGGTTTCATTTACGGCTCGAATGAAACTCGGGGCTCCTAGATTATCCGCTATTCGGTTTTTGCTTATCGTTTTTCTGTGATGTTTCTTATATCATGCCTGGGAAAAACGGTTATATATATATTTTTATATACTAGTAGATGTTGTATATGTTTTGCATCTGCGCTAGTCCATCCTCCACCCTGTCGTTAGTTAAGTAACCTAACGGTGCATGACGGGACCCCGTGGCGAATGCGGATGGCATATACGTACATTGTATATTCTTTCTTTTTTGGTGTGATAGGATTTAATTGATGGGACCGCATTAATTTTGGTTAATGTAAGGAAAAATAAACCTAAAAGATGTTGTCAGAATAAATTTCGAAAAACTATAGTCATATTCTTTCACTTTGCATAGCGGTATCCGGTCATGAATATCCCACACCTCATTCGAGGAGGCAAGAGCCTAGATCACTTCACGGGGAGTGATCTCTTAAGAAAAAGTTTATGTTGTTGTAAATTACTCGGTTTTCTTCAAAACCACTAGTTTTCAAAAGTGGAGCCTAAACCACTCATTTTCAAAACTGCTCGATTCCTTCAACGATATCAAGTTCATTACGTTAAAGGTTTTCGCCAAAAACCAGCCATAGCCCTGCGTCGTTTCAGATAATTAGTACTTAGTATTCGTGCCGCGTTTGTTGATTATTCGTCAAGATGTAGTGTACGGTAGATAAGTAATGATTGTTTGTAGCATAAATAATGCTATTGGTTAGAACAGTCGTATGATTTTGTTGATTATTCGTTAAGGGTCATACGGGTGGGTCTAATGCAATCTTGGATAACGACTGGTTGAACTTGATTAGGATCTTTTGATTTGTTGATTATTCGTCAAGGTCACTAAGGTCCTAGGGGCAAAAATCACATCGGGAGTTTCAAACATACATGAAACTTGCTAGTGTTGCATACTTTCTGGAGTGTGGTGACTAGAGTAGCTTCCATCTAGGTTATCACGTGATGATAATTGGATCTCGATCCTACTGATGAGTAAGATTACTCTTGGAAAATATTTTTCAGTTCACAATTAGCCAACCCATTAGGTGTCTAGAAAAGTGTTAACGGGGCTACGCCTCTGTGGAAACGAGGTTTATTCTAATTAGGTCCTTGCGAGAGCACGGGAAACCTCTCTCGGAGTACCAACACTCATCTGGCCGAATATTTAGCGAACTTGTAAGGTGTTAATGATCCCAGCTAGTTCTCCTTTTAAGGTTTGAAGGAGAATTCGAGAAAACAGTGGGAGCCATCATGTTTAGATAAAATAATAACTAATCTAAACTTGTAAGAGCGCACGCTAAGTGTTTCTTTTCTTTCTCTCTAGGTAGCAACCATGTCACGCCTTAATCAAGATAATAAAATGTATGACTTGACCGACCCGGATTCTTATCCGGGGCTGGAGAACGTCGGTTCGGCTCTAACTTATAACGAATGTCATGAACTTGAGTAAAGGTTAGAGGATTATATGAATACCTTGATAACCCTAGTGAAGAAGAAGCATATTATTGCATCTCCTTCAGGTATTCTTGTTATTGAGAACTGTTTTTCGGTCAGTCCTACCTCCTGGGTACTTGATACCGGATCAGGATCTCTTATCTGTAATTTATTGCAGAGACTGAGAAAAAGTAGGATGGTTGGACCTGGTGATATGTCTCTCAGAGTAGGGAACGGAGCACAAGTTGATACTACCACCATCGGTGAATATCACTTAGTATTGCCAAGCAGCAATATTATAATTTTGAACAACTGCTACTATGTACCTTCCATGCTTTGCAATACCATATCAGTTTCTTTATTTGATAAAGATGGATATAATTTTGTTCTAGATAAAACTATCATGAACATTTACTTTAATCAGGTATTGGTTGCAGAAGGTACACTGTGTAATGGTATCTACGTTCTAAATTAAAACACAATTTTCAATATACAAAACACACGCAAGAGAAAGAGTTCAGATATGAACGAAGCCTATTTATGGTATTGTAGACTTGGTCATATCAATGAGAAAAAACTATCTAAGTTATATAAAGATGGATTGGATCCGTTCGAATTTTCATCTTATGAAACTTGTCAGTCATGTCTCAAAGGAAAATCTCCGTTCACCGGACACGGAGAATGTCATGCCCTGCTTCCCAGTAGACGGAAATGGTGACGTGGTAAGCCCACAGCATATTTATCCAGAGAAGATCATTTCCTAGATAAATATACTAAGCGTATTTAAACAATAATACACAATGCAAGAATGAATGAAGTCTGTAAATTTTTTTCAACAAACGTTTTTATTTACATTCAACTTCTGACTGGAAAGTAAATACAATAAAGGAAAATACTTAAACATGTGGCATATATAAACTGAAATAAAAGTGGAGCTAAGCTAATCCTGAGGAGCAATCCGGTTGTAGTCTTCCTCTATGGCCTTCACTTCCTCCGTCTCGACCGTATCTGACGAACATTCCAAGAAAATAAAGGTGGGTTGAATGCCCGTCAGCGAACTAGCGCTCGGTAAGTCCCAAGGATAAAGTAAGAGTAAAAATGACAAGTATAGAATGTATATATAATGAGTAAAAATATATGTTCATGGTTATATATGTACTATAGGTCTCTATATAGTCACTATATTAACGTTAAGTTCCAAGTGTGAATATCAACGCGGCCGTAGAAGTATTCATGAGCTCGAGAGTAAGGCCCCAAGAGCAAGGAAATACGGGCCCATTTCATTTGTTAGCATCGGGACTATAGGCTGTGGATGAGTCGACCCGACTGATATTCGAGTAAAGTAAAAAAAAGGTTAATACGGGACTCCTGAATCTCCGTTGGATTCACACAAGAAACTATCCCAAGCACCCCGAGTATAACTAGTCTATAACTGTATAATTTACTTAATTAAATTGATTGATTGGTTATAACATGTCTTGATCGAAACTATAGATTGCAAAAGGTGCAGAATGAAGCCGAGTGAGTCGAGTAAAATGCGAGTCATGTCAATTGCAAATCTTGGTTCGAGTCAAGTTGGTTCGAGGAGATTGAATTCGAGTTCATGTTCAAATTTAGATTCGAGTTGGGTTAGAGTTCGAGTTGTTCGAGTTCGAGTTCAATTTTAGATTCGAGTTTGGATTCGAGTTAAGGCCTTTTTTATATGAATTGATTTAACCGGTAAAGATCTTATGTTCGGGAGAAATCGGACAACTGCTGCACATGGACGGCAGGATTTATGTTTTTTTCTAAGAAAATTGCCATCGTGAACTCCGTTAAGTTGTCTAACCTGAATAGGCAAGCACTCACTTTCTCCAGCTCCCCGGGCTCAAGAGAAATGATACCGCTTAAGCCTATATTAATCTCGAGTCCTTAATATTTATAATTGTTTGTTTACATTGTATTTGTATTATATGCATTTCTCGAGGGGGTTTTGTGCAAAAAATACTTTAATGTTGTTTAGAAATAAAGCTCGAGGGTGATTTATAATACTTAGGGTTTTCACGAACATGTATTTTAATTGTTGTGGTGTTTTAGTGATAGAACCAAGCTTTTTTGAAAGTTTATGGTATTTTTATGAAAACTACTGCATTTAGAAACTTGTTGGTATTTTATTAAAAATTCTAATCTTTCTTTTTTTTATAAAAATTATAGTTTCATAATTTATTTTTATTGAAAATACGGATTCATAGTTTTATATAATTTCCAAGGTTTAGTTTTGTTTAGAAGAGTCGTATTTCTTAAAAACCGTATTTTTATTTCCTTTCGAGACCGATTACTCCGTGAGGAGTTCTGCAACTCGCTCTACTGTCCCAAGAATGTTCGATAATCTGCACTATCTATTAGCAGGTCTCCTAATGAGAGTTGTAGAGGTGAAATTGCTAAGGAGATGGTAAGCTTAAAATCTATTTTTAAACTAGAGGGTATTCTAACTTAACTTATTTTATTTGGCGGCTTTACAAAAATCAAAAGTGAATGTGGGGTAGATTGTTACCGCGTGCCTTACCAAGCATGTAGACAAAAATATCGCCTACCTTTATTTGACTAATTAGTTTATTTGAAGATGGCATCACATGCTTGTAAGATTTAGTACTTACAGTTTTAATGGTTATGATTATAATTTTAATAAGATAGTGATTTAATAATTCATAGTTAGAGTACATAGTATTACAAATGGTGCCAACACATATTAAGTGTTTAAAGGATGCCTATGATGAGTTCTAAGTTGCTGGATTCTTTTACAGTACAAAACTGAAAGGGGGTCCTAAATCCCCATATTACAGCTGATTTCCTCATTTTTATCAACAACAAGGAACCCATGGAAAATGGTATAATAAAATAACACCAGCCATTAAGCCTGCAAATGACATCACATTTGAACAAAGAAAAAAATAAAACACCCAAATTATATATAGCCTCACTAATATATGCATATGCTCTTAGTTTGAACAAAAATTAATTATAAAACACAAAATCGCCTTTATTGACCTTCATCTTAGATTAGATCATCAAAAAGGAGCAATCCACAATAAACAGACAAATAAACAAATCTTATTCACAACCTTGTTGTGCTATATGATACATTCAGTCTCAGAACAGAGATCTATCAATGAATACATGGCTTTAAAAAATGGACAAATAGATAGCAGAAAGAAATAAAAAAAACAATATAAACTAGTATATTATACTTAGGATGAAATATTTGCTATCTAGAAAACCTACATAAATTTTAATATTAAGGACTTTAGTGAATAGGCTTAGAAATGAATATACATAGAGAAGGAGATAGGGACTTACCCAATATTGAGGGAAACGAAGGGGTGGAGCTCGGCGTCGGCGTCGTCGACGGGGAGGAGCAAGTTGTTGGCGGGGGCAGGCAGCGGCGATCGCTGATCTGAGGTATGCAGAGACGGTAAAACTTTCTCGATCGGGTCGGAGAGGAATAGGAGGGTCCGGTGCTTGCTAGCCTCGTCGGAATTTTCGAAGGCAAGCATGAGCAGCGTCGGCGTGGGGTTTCTCGACCATGGAGAGGATGGCCGGCTAAGGTTGTTCGAGGAGAGAAAAAAGAGATAAGAAGAGAAAGAGATGAAGGAGGAGAGGGTATAGGTTATTATATATAAAGAGATGAAGTGAAAGAGGGAGAGAGAGTTGAAGACAAGTGATGAGAGAGTGAGGGATGGTTTCATGGAGGAAGGGGAAGAGAAGGGGTTACGGTGAGGGACAGTGAGGGGTTAGGGGGGAGAGAGTGAGGAAAAAAATGGTTAAACAATGTTTTATTTGTTGGGTTTTGTTTAATATATGGGTATGGGTTTAGTTTTCTTTTTACATAAAAAAACAGTAAAGGGTTTGGGCAGTTAGGGTTTGGGTTATGTTGAGATAGAAAAAAATATAGATTTAATTAAATGTGTTGGGGTTGTGGGCTAAAGAAAATGAGAATGAGAACGGAATTTGGGTCTTGGGAAATAATATGATAATAAAAGTAGATGGAATGATAGAACTAATAAATAATATATTTAATAGAAAATACACGGAAATTATCAAAAACACGGTATTTTATTAAAGAAAGAAAATACGAAGATATAGAAAATTAATGGGTCATTACAGAGAAAGAGTGACAGAGCTCTTGGGACTATACCCAGTGATATATGTGGTCCAATGTCTATACGTGTAAGGGGTGGGTTTTCATACATCATCACATTCATTGACGATCTCTCTAAGTTCGGATATGTGTATGTTTTGAAACACAAATCTGAAATTTTTGAGAAATCCAAAGAATACAGAAACGAAGTAAAGAACCAGACTGTCAAAACTATCAAGATCCTCCGATCTGATAGAGGAGGGGAGTACTTAAGCACGAAATTCCTAGAATACCTAAAAGAGAACGGTATTCTCTCTCAGCTTACTCTTCTGTATACACCACAACACAACGGTGTATCGGAGCGGAGGCAGCTGGTTGCTCCCCCGCTACCGGACATGTTAATCCTCCCCCGAAGGCAGATGCGAGCCAGCAGGCGAGCACCACTCGGCTAAGAAAGAGTTGCTTCAATAGGAGTCTCTGCTCGATGAATGCTTTCCGAACGAACGTAACGGATAGGCTTTCTATCCTCCGCGCCACCTGCCATACTTGCTACCTTCCCGCATAACCTCGGATTGTGCGCCAAGAATCTAGTACGAGTGGGCGGGCAACGGGTATGGTTTCGATCCCTCCGTCGCTTGATTCCCCACCGTACCCTATTGGATTTGGTTCACTCTATAATGAGTAGTATTGATCTGTCTCTTACATTTTAGGGACATGCGATTCAGACAGCAGTATAGCTTTTGAATCAAGTTCCGATCAAATCCGTGCCTACCACTCCATATAAAATATGGAGTGGTAAGAAACCATGTCTTAAATTCATTAAGATATGAGGTTGTCCGGCTTATGTTAAAATGCAAAAAACGGACAAACTGGAAGCACGATCAGTTTTATGTAAGTTTGTGGGATATCCTAAGAATTCACTAGGATATCTGTTCTACCACACCGAGCAACATAAGGTGTTTGTATCTTGCCACGCTACCTTTTTGAAAAGAGAATTTCTTGCAAAAGAAATTAGTGGGAGCACGGTAGAACTAAAAGAAATTCTTGAACCACAAACTGCAACTAAAGATTTGGTGGAACCTCAAGATTCAATAGTCCCCGACGAACCTCAGCCACTCCGCAGATCTAGTGAGATTTCTCATCCGCCGGAAAGATACTACCGTTTTCTCATAGACAGAGATCGAGAGGATTGCATCTTGGAAAAATATGATCCTACTAGTTTGAAACAGGCCATTACCAGTAGAGAGTCTGATAAATGGTTGGATGCTATGCGCTCCGAAATGGAGCTCATGTACACCAATAAAGTTTGGACCTTGGATATTGCTCCTCCTGGGGTAAACCCCGTTGGATGCAAATGGATCTTTAAAAAGAAGATTGATATAGATGAACAGATGGAAACCTACAAGGCTAGACTTGTTGCAAAAGGTTTTCGTCAAAGACCCGGTATAGACTATGACGAAACCTTTTCTCTAGTGGCTATGCTCAAATCTATTTGGATCCTACTTACCATTACTGCCTTCCATGACCATGAAATCTGGCAGATGGACGTAAAAACGGTTTTTCTAAACGGAAGTTTGGAAGAGTGCATTTATATAGATCAGCCAGAGAGATTCGTAAACAGTAGGAGCAGCGAGAAGGTGTGCAAATTGCTTAAATCCATTTATGGATTAAAGCAAGGATCGCAGAGCTGGAACATCTGTTTTGATGAAACAGTCAAGAAATTTGACATCATCAAAAACGAGGATGAGTCTTATATATATAAGAAGATTGTAAGACGAACTGTCGTATTTTTAGTCTTGTACATGGACGACATTCTCTTAATAGGAAATGACATTTCTATTCTACAATCGGTCAAGCTGTTCTTTTCACAAAGGTTCTCCATGAAAGACCTGAGTTGTCATGCCCAGCTTCCTAGTAGACGGAAACGGTGACGTGACAAGCCCGCAACATATTTACTATGAAAATACGTTAAGCGTAATTTAGCAATATAACAATGAGCAAGAATGACAAGAGTAATAAAATGAAACAACAAGTTTATTTACATTCAACTTTACATACAACTGTCTGAAAATAAAAGATACAATAAAAACAAATGCATAAACAACGGCATACTGTAAGTAAGTGCAGAAAGGAAAGAGCTACTAGTCTGGCTGACTAGCAAACTGGTCCAAGTCCTCCTGATTCGACTCTACATCTTCAGAGTCCGGTTCTCCTGACGAACATTCCAAAGAAGGAAAACATGGAGGAATGCCGTCAGCGAACTAGCGCTCGATAAGTCCCAAAAGAAGTAAGAGAAGATAGTATATAAGGTGAATAGAACCCAATGAACAGTGGACAGGTAAAATTGTATATAATCATTGTATAAGATAGTTATTCTAACGTGGTTATTTGTAGTTTGATAAAGAAGGTATTCATGTATACGAGAGGAGTCCATCTTACCTCGTAGACTATGATAACATGTAGTATAAGACCCCGTCATAACCCACGGGACAACGGCACGTGAATTCATGTAGATGTCTTTTAAAGTGACCTCGCGTGCCACGAAATACGTTCCGTACCAATCTACCCTTTTATACCTGTGTATTGTATTGTATAGATTAAGATTATAAGTCTTGGCCGAATCCATGGATTTAAAATGTACAGGTTCATGTTTAAGGTGTAATCATGTATTCAGATATTCATGTCAAGTTCATGTCAAGTTATAACCATGGTTCGATCAAGTCGAGTCAAGTATTCAAGTTTGAGTTTGATATTTGAATTCGAGTGTTCAGGTTCATGATCAAGTATTCAAGTTTGTGTTTGTTTTTGGATTCTGGTTTGAGTTTGGATTCAGATTGGAGTCGGTATCTTATGAAGGATTTAGCTCTTGAAAATTCTTAAGTTCGGGAGTAATCGGCAACTCCTGCATATGGACAGCAGGATTTTTTTCTTTTTTCAAGACAATTGCTATTGATAACTCTGTTAAGTTATCTAACCTGAATAGGCAAGCACTCACTTTCTCCGACTTCCCGGGGCTCAAGAGAATTGATACTGCTTAAACCAATATTAATCTAGAGTCCTTAAATATTGTTTGCATATCTTGAAGGGGTTTTATGAAAAATATGTTAATATAGTTTAAAAATAAAGCTCGAGGGTGATTTGTAATATTTAGGGTTTTCATGAACATGTATTTTAAATTGTTATGATATTTTAGTGCTAAAACCTAGTTTTTTGAAAGTTTATGGTATTTTTATGAAAACTAGCTCTTTTGAAAACTTGATGGTATTTTATTAAAATTCTAATCTTTCATTTTAAAAATATAGTTTCATAATATGTTTTTATTGAAGATACGAATTCATAGTTTTATATAATTTTCCAAAATTTAGTTATATTTAGAAAAGTCGTATTTCTTAAAAACCGTATTTTTATTTTCTTTCGAGACCGAATACTCCGTGAGAAGTTCTGCATCTCGCTCTACTATCCCAAGGATGTGCGATAATCTGCACCATCTATTAGTGGGTCCCCTAACAAGTGTTGTAGAGGCGTAATTGCCAAGAATTTAAAATATCGATTCAAAAGAACCCGTTTTGAAAAGTGTGGCATTTGCATGCAAAACTTATTTTTTAAATTAGCCATATATTTAGAATATCGTGCTATGCAACCATAGTGTGCGTGTGGAGTAGGTCGTTACCCCGTGAAATGATCTAAAGGTTTATACTCTAATTATTGAAATTACGGTTATATTAAAGTTCATGGAATTTTAATGAAAAGTTTGTTATATGATTGTTTCACATGAATTTTTTTTGTTAAACTACAAACTAAATGATATACATAATGTTAAGAGTGGTGTTAAGATATTAGTTTGACCTATTTTGCTTATAAAGTGGGTGAAAAGGTTTGAAAAGAGAGCAATATCGGTTCTAACTCCACTTTACCGATATGTTTTAAGAATGCGATTTTAGTTTAAAAGAAAGAAAGGGGAAGGGACTTACGGCTTTATAACTTTAAGAAAAGAGTAAGGAAAAGAGAGGGGGCTCCGTGGTGTCGTGATAGCTCCAGAAACGACTTCGATTTTCAACGAAAAGAGCTTGGTTGCTAACTCCACTTGCACTTGGAAACTTTTGGGAGAATTTTGATAGAAATTTTCAGAATAGAGAAGAGATAGGGCATGTGGTGGTATTTATAGGGTAAAAATGAGAGAGAGTGTGAAATAAAATGAATTAAAATAGATTTAATAGTGTTAATTAGAGAATTGAAGAGTCTTTGTTTGATTGCCGGAAAATCAAACAGTGCAGGGGAGTTGAGGGGAGCTGAAGGGACGGTGTGCAAAGCACGGAGGCGATTGGGGGTGATCCAACCATTAATAGCGGCCAAAGTAGGGAAACGGGCGGTCGTATCTCGATGGATTGCCTCGAGATTCGTGCTACATATCAAGTTTGGTGTTTACTCCTCTTTGCGCCTGTTTGATTTTTCTGAAACTTTTCGTTTCTCAGTGAATTGCACGTGCAACTCTTGGGCTTCCGAAAATTTAAAACGAAAAATCTTTAAAAATAATTGGGACTGATGGGAATCGAACACACAGGCTATGTCATAACAGTGTAGAGGCTTTACCAGTGAGCTACAAGTTGCTTCTTATTTTTATTGAACAAAAATAACTTATAACTCCTACACAGGCTGAAATACCCTTTTCTATACATTTGAACAAATAATTCTGAATAGAGATTTCAAAGTCGTTATATTCTACCATCCTTATAAAAATTTCGTCCTCGAAATTTACATTTACATAGAGACTATTTTTTCAAAAAGGTAAGGGTATATTGCACACATATCTTCTTCTCTTTCCTAAGTTGATTCTCTTGGCGAATCATTTCTCCACATCATTCGGACCAAGTTTACCTCCTTGTTCCGTATTGTCTTCACTTTTCGGTACAGGATTTCAACTGGTTGCTGCTTGCAGGTTAAGTCAGTCTGTATCGTGAGTTCTGAGTGATCAAGTATATGGCCGGGGTCGCTCACACATCGTCGTAGTTAGGATATGTGGAACACGTTGTGCACTTCTTCCAATGAGAATGGTAGTGCTAAACGGTATGCCACTTCTCCAACTCGTTCGAGTATGTCGAACGGTACTATGTACCTTGGACTTAATTTACCCCTCTTGCCAAAACAGACCACTCCTCTATTTGGAGAGATCTTCAAGAATACTTGCTCTCTGGGTTGAAACTCCAAATGTCGACGCTTTGCATCTGCCCAATATTTTTGTCAGTTCTGTGCTATGCGCATCTTTTCCCTGATCATGCGAACTACATACACAGTTGCCACGATCATTTCTGGTCCAAGAAGTTCACGATCTCCAACGTCGTCCCAACTCAGCAGGGAACGACACATCCTTCCGTAGAGTGCCGCGAATGGCGACATCCCAATGCTTGCCTGGTAGTTGTTGTTGTATGAAAACTCCACAAGGTGTAGGTGATCTTCCCACGAACCTCCGAAGTCTAGCATACAGGCTCTCAGTATATCTTTCAGGATCTGAATTGTTCACTCGGACTGTCCGTCTGTTTGTGGATGATACGCCGTGCTGAAATTCAAACTCGTTTGTAGGCTAGCTTGCAGACTCTGCCAAAATTGTGATCGGAATCTATTATCACAATCAGAGACAATGCAGATAGGTACCCTATGTAATCTCATGATCTCCTGCATGAGTTTATGGGTATCAAAACAAGTATGGTATATCTTGAAGGGTTAAATCTTAGTTTAGATTTTTACTCACCTCCATGTACTTCCTTACTAACGTCTTGGTTGACTGGCCAACTCGGAATGGAATAAAGTGAACCGACTTGGTGAGTCGGTCTAAAACAACTCAAATTGCATCGTTATCTTTCGTGTTACGAGGGAGAGTGCTCACGAAGTCCATGGTAATGTGTTGCCATTTCCATTCTGGGATTGATAATAGTTGAAGTAGACCAGTAGTTCTGTGATGTTCAGCCTTCACTTGCTGACACACCAAACACTTTGCTACGCTTCTAGCTACTTCGCGCTTCATTCCATACCACCAGTAGTGTTGTCGTAGATCCTTGTACATTTTCGTACCACCAGGGTGTACCGAATATGGAGAGCTGTGAGCTTTTTTCATCAACTCTTCTCGAACAGGGCCGACTTGCATGCATAAACGGCTTTCATATCACAAGGATCCATCTTCGTAGATGATGAAGTCAATTTGAAGTCCACTTTCTACTTGTTCTTGGATTTTTTGTAGGTTGGTATCATTTGCTTGAGCTGCCTTGATCTGATTTACAAGAGTGGATTGAACGTGTAAGTCCATCAAATATGAAGTGTAACCTGGCATAACTATTTCGATCTCCAATCCGTACAATTCTTGCTGTAGCTTCCATTGAGCGGCGATGTTCATTGGTAATGGCTGACGACTAAGTGCATCAGGAACTACATTCACCTTCTCAGGATGATACTGTAGGTTGATGTTGAAGTCCGTGATTGTTCGTACAAAGAGGTGTTTATGTGTTTTGTAAATAACCGCAATCAAGACGGTGCCGTAAATAGTTAGCCGTGATGAGTATGGGTCGTCCGCAGGGAAATGTAAACTTCTTTTCTTGCTTTATACGAGTTGATAAGAGAGAGGATGGGTTGTTGTCGTTTTAAACTAAGATGGATATAAAATTTATAATAGAAAGGCTTGTAGGGTTTGTACGACTTAGTAGTTAATAGATGAATATTTAGAAATGTCTCTTTTTATCTTTTAATAGTTTAAAACTAGAGAGATAGCGATGAATGTGGATTATGGGTTATTGGAGGGAATTAGGGTTTCCTACTACTGCCCCTTGTCCTTCCATTGATCTCTATTAATCTCAAGCCCTTACCAAAACAAGTGTTTAACTAATCTCAAATCGTAGTTGTGACTATCAATAAATTGATAGCGCGTCCGATAAGAGGGTTAACATTTATTTTGCTAAAATTTATAAACATTAAAATGTCAAAAGAAATTAAAAGATATTTCATCCATTATTCTATCTTATCCTACAAACCCTAACAAGCAAGAAATTACTCACTCATGGTTAGTAGCGATTTAAAAGAAAGGCTGAAGATGAATGAAAGTATAATTAAAAGTGCAGAAAAGTAATGCGGAAAATTAATGCGGAAAAATAATGTGTAAAGTACATGCGGAAAAGTAAATGCAAAAAGAATTAAAACAAAAAATACCTTTATTAATCAACTATTGCATTACAACTTAAAAAGTAGATTACAAGAACTCTAGTTTCGCTCGTAGATCTCTCTCTTGAACTTTATATTTGGGATCTTGAATTGGATTAGATTATTGGATGATTTTTAAATGCACAGCTCTCGGTCTTTTATATAGCCCCTGAAAGTACAAACCCTAAATTCCATGTTGGATTAGGTGTGATTACGATCATGTCCCCAAAATCCTAGATCCAACGGCCACCATAAGACCGCGTATCCGCTGCCCAAGCCCATAATTCACCGCGTATCCGCCGCCCTCTGGTGAGTTTGGAACTTGGGATTTTTTCTGGCTTTTCTCTCGATATTTGGAGATCCTTTTGATATATAGATTCTGAAAATATTGCCCTTAGTCTCTGCCGTTGCTATATTTCTCGATTTGCTTCTAAAATTTTGGCAGATTCTGTTTCGATATCCCGATTTGACTTGGATCTCCTACATAGATGTCAGACCTGAGCTAATATCTGTGCAATATCTCAAATCAAATTATTAGTAGCATTTGGTATTTTTGAGATATTATTCCAACCATTTACATGATATAATATCTTAAGAATATTGATTAGGAATATTTGATATGATATACATATTTTAATTACTAATATTTCATTTAAATATTATATGCATATATTTTCCCTAATTATATTAATTATAAATGAAGAGACATATGATAATAAATTTTACAAATAAACCCACATATATTCTTTATTTACAATTAACACATTTTATTTATTAATAATAGTAGGGAAAATGTTCATACAAATGTGTAATATATTAGACTAATCAGTCCGCTATAAGTTCTAGCCATCTTCTCTACCGCATGTTGAGTTCCTTCTGAGTAAATACATACTTCAGACTTTGTGGTCAGTGTATATATCCACTCGTTCTCCTAAAAGATAGTAGCGCCAAATCTTGAGTGCGAAGATAACGGTTGCCAATTCCAGATCATGTGTTGGATAGTTGCGCTCATGGACCTTTAGTTGTCTTGATGCAAAAGACACAACCTTTCCATGCTGGTGTAGAACACATCCTAATCTTTTATCGGACGCATCACAATGCAAATCGAATCTGCCAGATTGATCCGGTATTACTAGGATAGGAGCAGAGATTAATCTCGACTTAAGTTCTACAAAAGCCTTTTCATGTGCTTCTGACCACACGAATGCTTCGTCTTTACGTGTGGGCTTGGTCAGGGGTGCTGCGATCTTTGAGAATCCTTCAATGAATCGTTGGTAGTATCCTGCTAAGCCCAAGAAACTTCTTATATCCTTCACCGTCTTTGGTGTCGGCCACTCGCTGACAGCTGACACATTAGCTGGATCCACAGAGATTTCTTCATCTGAAACGATATGTCCGAGAAATCTGACTTGATCTAGCCAAAATTCACACTTGCTGTACTTGGCGTAGAGTTGGTGTTATCGTAATGTCTCCAGGACAATGCGTAAGTGCTTGGCGTGATCTTTCCGATTCTTTGAATACACCAGGATGCCGTCAATGAAGATAACAACAAACATGTTTAAGTACTCTCGGAAAACTTGGTTTATCAAGTTCATAAAGATGGCAGTGCATTTGTCACTCCAAATAGCATTACGAGATATTCGTAATGGCCATAACGAGTCCTAAACGCCGTCTTCGGAATGTCGGACTCTTTGACATTCACCTGATGGTAACCCGAACGAAGATCTAGCTTTGAAAGAACACAAGATCCATTTAACTGATCGAAAAGGTCATCGATGCACGGCAGTGGATACTTGTTCTTAATTATCACTTCGTTCAGAACTCGATAATCCACATACATCCGGTAAGAACCTTCCTTCTTCTTCACTAGTAACACCGGAGATCCGCAACTTGAAGTACTTAGTTAGATCCATCCTTTCTTCAGTAGTTCGTCCAACTGAATACAGACCTACTTCAATACCTACGAACTTAATCGTATGGAGCTTTGATTACAGGTTGTGCATCAAGATGTAAATCAATACTAAATTCAAGAGCTCAATCGGGAGGCAAACCTGTTATGTCTTCAGGGAACACATTCTCGAACTCTCGAACTACTTCAGGTTTTTCTTCTTCAGCTGGTAGGGGGAACACTTCCGCATTCTTTGGTTTAGCACGGTAATTTTCTGGCTCCAAGGTTCTTCTCCACTTTTGAAATAGAAAACTGGGTGATCTGATATCTCAAATACTACCCTTCTTTGATGGCAGTCAATGGTAGCATACAATACTCCCAGCCAATCCATTTCCAACACAATATCGAAATTTGGTATGTCCAGTACTTTGAAATTTGCGTAGTATTCTCGACCGCAAATTACAACTGGGCACTGATCATATTCCAAAGTTGCCTTCAAGACTCCATTCTCGGAACTGACATTCCAGATTGAAATGAGTGGCTTCACGGGAATCGCGTGCGTTCTCAAAAATCGTTATGACATGAAGCAGTGTGAAGCTCCAATATCGAAAAGTGTGAGTGCAGAGAGAGTGGCTACTAGCATAGTACCTAAGTTGTGTGAGATTGTATTTAGATATAGGAAAAGTATAACGATGCACAAGAATTGAAAGGTTGAGAGGATGGGAGAATCCATTTCCTTGATAGAAAATGAAAGGTTAGGATAGATTCAAGAAATTTGAAATGCAAGGAATGCATGGTTGCTGATTCTTATAATTCTTGTGATATATTGCTTAAGACTTCATGCAGAACTGATCCGCATAGGCCGCTAACAAAAACCTGTCACGCCCCGCTTTCCAGTAGACGGAAACGGTGACGTGGCAAACCCGCAATGTATTTACTATGAAAATACGTTAAGCGTAATTAAGCAATATAACAATGAGCAAGAATGACAAGAGTAATAAAATGAAACAGCAACTTTATTTACATTCAACTTTACATACAACTGTCTGAAAATAAAAGATACAATAAAAACAAATGCTTAAACAATGACATATTGTAAGTAAGTGCAGGAAGGAAGAAGCTAGTAGTCTAGCTGAGTAGCAAACTGGTCCAAGTCCTCCTGATTCGGCTCTACGTCTTCAGAGTCCGGTCCTCCTGACGAACATTCCAAAAAAGGAAAACAGGGAGGAATGTCATCAGCGAACTAGCGCTCGGTAAGTCCCAAAAGAAGTAAGAAAAGATAGTATATAAGGTGAATAGGACCCAATGAACGGTGGACAGGTAAAATTGTATATGATCAGTCATAGGTATAAGATAGTTATTCTAACGTGGTTATTTGTAGGTTGATAAAGAAGGTATTCATGTATATGAGAGGAGTCCATCTTACCCCGTGGACTATGGTAACATGTAGTATAAGGCCCCGTCATAACCCACAGGATAACGGCGTGTGAATTCATGTAGGTGTCTTTTAAAGTGACATCTCGTGTCACGATATACGTTCCGTACAAATCTACCCCTTTATCCCCACGTATTGTATTGTATAGATTAAGATTATAGGTCTTGGATGAATCCATGAATATAAAATTACATGTTCATGTTCAAGATGTAATCATGTATTCAAATATTCATGTCAAGTTCATGTCAAGTTATAACCATGATTCAATCAAGTCGAGTCAAGTATTCAAGTTTGAGTTTGATATTTGAATTCGAGTGTTCAGGTTCATGATCAAGTATTCAAGTTTGTGTTTGTTTTTGGATTCTGGTTTGAGTTTGGATTTAGATTGGAGTCGGTATCTTATGAAAGGATTTAGCTCTTGAAAATTCTTAAGTTCGGGAGTAATCGGCAACTGCTGCACATGAACGGCGGGATTTTTGTCTTTTTCCAAGACAATTGCCATTGATAACTCCGTTAAGTTGTCTAACTTGAATAGGCAAGCACTCACTTTCTTCGGCTCCCCGGGGCTCAAGAGGATTGATACCGCTTAAACCTATATTAATCTCGTGGGGGGTTTTATGAAAAATATGTTAATATAGTTTAAAAATAAATCTCGAGGGTGATTTGTAATATTTAGGGTTTTCATAAACATGTATTTTAAATTGTTATGATATTTTAGTGCCTAAATCCCAGCTTTTTGAAAGTTTATGGTTTTTTTATGAAAACCAGCTTTTTTGGAAACATAATGATATTTTATTAAAATTCTAATCTTTTATTTTAAAAATATAGTTTCATAACATGTTTTTATTGAAAATACGAATTTATAGTTTTATATAATTTTCCAAAATTTAGTTTTGTTTAGAAAAGTCGTATTTCTTAAAAACCGTATTTTTATTTCTTTTCGAGACCGAATATTCCGTGAGGAGTTCTAGATCTCGCTCTACTATCCCAAGAATCTGTGATAATCTGCACCATCTATTAGTGGGTCCCCTAACAAGGGTTGTTGAGGCGTAATTGCCAAGAATTTAAAATATCGATTCAAAAGAACCCGTTTTGAAAAGTGTGGTATTTTAATGCAAAACTTATTCTTTAAATTAACCATATATTTAAAACATCGTGTTATGAAACCATAATGTGCGTGTGGGGTAAGTCGATACCCCGTGAAATGATCTAAAGATTTATAATCTAATTATTGAAATTACAGTTATATTAAAGTTCATGGAATTTTAATGAAAAGTTTGTTATATGATTGTTTCACATGAATTTTTTTTGTTAAACTACAAGCTAAATGATATACATAATGTTAAGAGTGGTGTTAGGATATTAGTTTGACCTATTTTGCTTATAAAGTGGGTGAAAAAGTTTGAAAAGTATGCAATATCGGTTCTAACTCCACTTTACCGATATATTTTAAAAATGCGATTTTAGTTGATAAGAAGGAGAGGGGGAAGGGACTTACTGTTTAATAACTTCAAGAAAATAGTAAAGAAAAGAGAGGGGGTTCCATGACGTCGCGGTAGCTCCGGAAACAATTCTGATCTTCAACGAAAAGAGCTTGGTTGCTAACTCCACTTGCACTTAGAAACTTTTGGGAGAATTTTGATAGAAATTTTCAGAATAGAGGAGAGCTGGGGTATGGGGTTATTTATAGGGTAAAAATGAGAGAGGGTGTGAAATAAAATGAATTAAAATAGATTTAATGGTGTTAATTAGAGAATTGAAAAGTCTCTGTTTGATTGCAGGAAAATCAAACAATGCAGGGGAGTTGAGGGGAGTTGAAGGGACGAGTGTGTAAAATACGGAGACAATTGGGGGTGATCCAACCGTTGGTAGCAACCAAAGTAGGGAAACGGGTGGTCGGATCTCGATGGATTGCCTCGATATCCGTGCTACGTGTCAAGTTTGGTGTTTACTCCTCTTTGCGCATGTTTGATTTTTCTGAAAATTTTCGTTTCTCCGTGAATTGCACGTGCAACTCTTGGGCTTCCGAAAAATTAAAAAGAAAAATCTATAAAAATAATTGGGACTGGTGGGAATCGAAAGCACAGGCTATGTCACAGCAGTATAGAGGTTTTACCAGTGAGCTACAAGTTGCTTCTTATTTTTATTGAACAAAAATAACGTATAACTCCTACACATGCTGAAATACCCTTTTCTATATATTTAAACAAATAATTTTGTACATGGATTTCAGAGTCGCTACATGGGTGATGCCTCCTACATTCTGGTGATTAAGATTTACAGAGATAAATCCAAGAGATTGTTGGGACTTTCACAGTACAGGTATATAGAGGCCATACTGTAACAACTCTAAACTTTCTGTACAAAATTTTTGTAAAGTACAGAAGGAATGCCTTACCCTGAGCACAAGTTATAAATTTAATTTGTTTTAGAACAGCAAAAAACCACTTGTAGCTCACTGCTAAAGACTTGCACTGCAGTGACATAGCCCCTGTGTTCAAATCCCCCCAGCCACATATTATTTTTAATGATTTTTCTTTTAAACTCCTTGGAAGCTCAAAAGCTTACACGTGCAATACACGTAAAAATGAAAAATCACTAAAATCAAACATATGGAAATTAATATATGAGCAGACACCAACACGTGGCAAGAATCCAGACCACAACACCCACTCATCGACCGGCGAGATGAGCCAAAGGTCCGACGCCGTCGGGCCCCCATGGGGAATGCTCTCAAATTTTTCCCTAACACCTCTTGGCCTCCCCCACTACTCGTCTTCTATTTGAATTTCCTGCAAATTAACAAAGGATTAAAATCACTATTAAACCAATGCTTTAATTCATTTTAATTCTCATTTTTAATTCCCTAAACCCTAATTCTATCCTATAAATACCACCCCACACCCTTTCCCTCTCCATTCTGAAATCTATCATCAAAACTATCAAATTTTTCCAAGTCAAATTAGTTGTACAAGTGGAGTTATCCCAAGGTCGTGTTCCGGCGACTACTCGGGACAAATCCGGCGACACCGCAACTCCACGAAGCTCTCAAACCTTTCCTCTACCTCCTCTCTCTCATCTAATCCAGTAAGTCCCCTCTCCTCTCTTCCCTATTAAAAGAATTCTCTTCTCAAAACTCATCGGAAGCGGAGTTATTCCGACTTCAGATTCTAATTTTGTTAAAAATACAACTTTTCTTAATAACCAAACATCCATATTGTTACATCTAGTTTAGTAATCTTAAAACAAACATTTAAAACAAGTTTCAATTCAAAATACAATGTTATACAACTTTTATTTCAATTTTACGGTTAAATACCACAAAGTTTACTTACGGCATCATTTCATCATATTTGCTCATATTACCTTTAGAAAACTCACGAGATAATGACCTACCTCATCACAACACTCATCATGACATAGCACGATGGCTTTTGGAATAATATTTTGTGGGATAAATAAAATTTTACAATAAAATACCTTAAACTAATAAAACCGTATTTTGTAAGATTTTTTTAATTAAATTCCTTGCAATTAAGTTTCTACAACCCATTTTGCCCGATTTGGATGGTGCAGGTTATCGCACATCATTGGGACTAGTAGAGCGAGATGCAGACTTCCTCACGGAGCATCCGATCTCGATGGAATTTTTAATACAATTTTTAAGAATAATGTGATTTTCTATTTAATAAATAAATTCTATTTTTAATAATTATATATATATATATATTATCAAAATATATTTTTTAAATATATATAATAAATTCCAAGTTTTCTAAACACAAGAATCACAAATTTCATGAATATACCATCACAAATCCATACAATTCCAATTTACACTAAAATACCATATACTATTCAATCTAGGTTTATAATCATTAGAATACTTCACTTTTAAAAATTACATCCATGAAAACCATAAATACGATAAATAAATGCTTGAGCTTTATTTTGAATGTTTATCAAAACTATTTTTTATAAAACCCCCTCAAGTTTATTAATTTACAATAAGGACCTTAGTAAATATAGATTTAAGCGGGACCAATTCTCTTGAGCCTCAGGGAGCCGGAGAAAGTGGGTGCTTGCCTATTTAAGGTAGGAAACTAAAACGGGGTTTTCAATGGTAATTGGCTTGGAACAAGTCACAAATCCTGCCGTCCATGTGCAGCAGTTACCGATAACTCCAAAACCTAATTCAGAAATCCAATTCTGCTTAAGTGTCTCATTCAGACAGAGTCTCAGTATAATCGGAATATAATCTAAACATGAATACAACCCAAATATAACTCCAATACAACATGAATCCATATACTGGAACTTGAAACATGAATACCAGAATACTATACAATATCAACATGACTTGAACTGACCGAACCATGGATATACGTGGAATTGATTACATGACTATCCCTTTAAATTCTTATCCATTTACATGAGCAATTGATATCATAGTTTCGGCAAGTCTTACAGCTATAAACAATACAATAAACATTACGGGGTTTTTAAGGGGTAGATTGGTACAGAATGTGTTAAAAGTGGCATGATGATGGTCACTTTAATACACCTAATCTGAATATCCGTTGTTGTTGTCCCATGGCTTAACGGTTCTTTGTGCTCCGTATACCTTAGTCCACGGAATAGTTGGACTCCTCTCGTATACACTGGCATATTCTGTACCAAGCTACAAATAACAGCGTTAACATAACAATCATACATTATACCAGTATATTCTCTTATCTGTCTATTCTATTTCTATCTCTCTTTGGGACTTACCGAGCGATTGTTCGCTGACGACATTCCTTTTCTATTCGTTCTTTTGAATGTTGTCAGGAGGACCCGACTCTCTGGAGATCGAGCCTAACTCAGAAAACTTAGAGCATTTCATCGAGGACCCGGAGCTCTAATCACTTGTATATACTTTTACTTTCAGTTCATGCCATTATTTAGGCATTGCTTTCCACATTGTATTTACTTTTCAGTTGTATTGTAAAGAATGTTTAATAAATAAAATATTGCTATTCATTTATATCTCATGTCTTTCTTGCGTATATTTATTATATTGCTTATTTATGCTTAACGTGTTTACTTCTAAGTAAATACGTCGTGGGCCTAGTCGCGTCTCCTTACCCGTACACCGGAAAGTGGGGCGTGACAGATTTTGTTGGCGGCCCATGCAGGTCAGTTCTGCATGAAGTCTTAAGCAATATATCATATGAATCAGCAACTAAAACATTCTTTACATTTCATATTTCTTGAATCTATCATAACCCTATTTTTCTTTCAAGGTTATGGATTCCCCGAACAACACAAGCACCAACGTGAACGGTAATACCACACCACCTCTTCCACTTACGCCTACCATTGTAGCTCCGATCAACGAGGAGACGATATTGCTTAAGGCAATTAAGAGCTTCTTGGAGGGACAAGCAGACCACTATCCTACTGAACCGTCCGGAAGCGGAAGCATCTGGAATGAATCAATTCCGGGCATTGCATCCTAAGCAATTCTCTGGGAAAGAGAGCCCCTTGGAAGCTGAAGAATGGGCTCATTTGATTGAAGATGATTTGGCGGCGGCACAAGTGCCAGACATTGCTTGGGTGTTGCAACTTACCGATAACGCCCGAGTTTGATGGAAGGCGGAAGAAAGCCGTCTTGCCCAACCGATCGAATGGACGATTTTTCGTGAGATGTTCGACGCGAAGTATTTTTCCGAGACTGCCCGATATGACATGGAGCAACTATTCATCCACCTACAACAAAGCTCTATGCGGAGCAAATCCGTGGATGGGTATGATGCTAAGTTCACTATGTTGAGCAGGTTCGCGGCACATCTCATACCGACTGCTGAGATCATGGCCAGAAGATTTCAGAAGGGATTTAACTAGGAGATCCAAGCTGCATTAGCTACAGGGGATTTTCCAACCCACGACTTAGCTTTGAAGGCTGTCCGTCGATACGAGATAGTAGTGAAGAAGAAGGGCAGACCTCAATCTGCCGGTATGAAGCGCCCTGTTACTCGGATAGCAGGAGGAGCCTCTTCCAGGCCACCGTTTGTACCTAGGGGAACGGAAGTAACATTTAACCGGCCAAGTCCAGACTTTTCTACTACTGCAAGAGGGATGGACATCTGTTGAAGGACTGCATGCGCGCAAACGGCTTGTGCTTAGTTTGTGGCGCATCCACTCATGGAATTGGAACATGTCCTCATAGACGCAACCTAGTTCCAACACACATCAACTATCCGCAGCGGCCAACTATTCAGGCTCCTGCACCTCGTCTTGCTCTCCCAGCTCCACTTCCACGTGGACCTCCTGCACAGCCTACTCGCCAATTCCATCAGGCACTGAGGAATATGCTTGGAGTGCAGAGGAACATGCTCCAAGGAAAGAGGAATGTGCCTCCAGTTAGGAGAAACGTACCCCGTCGTTAGGCTTACACATTAGCGGCCGTAGAAGCCGAGGCTATAGACCAAGGTAACACCGGTAATTCCCTTCAATCTTTTCAAACCCTTGCATCATCTCGTTACTTTTCATGCACTACCAGTATTTCTTTCACCACCACTATCACCAAATTTTTCTTGAATCTATTACAACTTCCTTCTATAAATTTCGAGGACGAAATTTTTATAAGGAGGGTAGAATGTAACCTTAAACTTTCTGCACAAAATTTTTGTAAAGTACATAAAGGAATACCTTAGCCCGAGCACAAGTTATAAATTTAATTTGTTTTAGAACAGCAAAAAACCACCTGTTGCTCACTGCTAAAGCTTTACACTGCTGTGACATGGCCCCCGTGTTCAAATGCCCCCAGCCATATATAATGATTTTTCTTTTAAACTTTTTGGAAGCCCAAAAGTTTACACATACAATACACGTAAAAATGAAAAGTCACTAAAATCAAACATGTGGAAATTGATATATGAGCAGACATCAACACGTGGAAAGAATCCAGACCCCAACCCCCACCCATTGACCGGCGAGATGAGCCAAAGGGCCGGTGCCACCGGGACCCCGTGGGGAATGCTCTCAAATTTTTCCCTAACACCCCTTGGCCTCCCCCAATACTCCTCTTCTGTTTGAATTTCCTGCAAATTAACAGAGGATTAAAATCACTATTAAACCAATGTTTCAATGCATTTTAATTCTCATTTTTAATTCCCTAAACCCTAATTCTATCCTATAAATACCACCCCACACCCTAGCCCTCTCCATTCTGAAATCCAGCATCAAAACTCTCAAATTTTTCCAAGTCAAATTAGTTGTACAAGTGGAGTTAGCCCAAGGTCATCTTCAGGCGACGACTCGGGACAAATCCGGCGACACCGCAACTCTACGAAGCTCTCAAACCCTTTCTCTACCTCCCCTCTCTTATCTAATCTAGTAAGTCCCCTCTCCTCTCCTCTCTTCCCTATTAAAAGAATTCTCTTCTCAAAACTCATCGGAAGCGGGGTTAGTCCGGCTTCTGATTCTAATTTTGTTAAAAATACAAATTTTCTTAATAACCAAACATCCATATTGTTACATCTAGTTTAGTAATCTTAAAACAAACATTTAGAACAAGTTTCAATTCAAAATACAATATTATACAACTTTTATTTCAATTTTACGGTTAAATACCACAAAGTTTACTTACGGCATCATTTCATCATATTTGCTCATATTACCTTTAGAAAACTACGAGGTAATGACCTACCTCATCACAACACTCATCATGACATAACACGATGGCTTTTGGAACAATATTTTATGGGATAAATACAATTTTTCAATAAAATACCTTAAACTAATAAAACCGTATTCTTTAAAATTGTTTTAATTAAATTCCTTGCAATTAAGCCTCTACAACCCATTTTGCCCGATTTGGATGGTGCGGGTTATCGCACATCCTTGAGACTAGTAGAGCGAGATGCAGACCTCCTTACGGAGCATTCGATCTCGATGGAATTTTTAATACAATTTTTAAGAATAATATGATTTTCTATTTAATAAATAAATTCTATTTTTAATAATTATATATATATATATACATTATCAAAATATCTATTTTAAATATATATAATAAATTCCATGTATCTAAACACAAGAATCATAAATTTCATGAATATACCATCACAAATCCATACAATTCCAATTTACACTAAAATACCATATACTATTCAATATAGGTTTATAATCATTAGAATACTTCACTTTTAAAAATTACATCCATGAAAACTATAAATACGATAAATAAATGCTTAAGGTTTATTTTGAAAGTTTATCAAAACTATTTTTCATAAAACCCTCTCAAGTTTATTAATTTACAATAAGGACCCTAGTAAATATAGGTTTATGCAGGACCAATTCTCTTGAGCCTCAGGAAGCCGGAAAAAGTGGGTGCTTGCTTATTTAAGGTAGGAAACTAAAACGGGGTTATCAATGATAATTGGCTTAGAAAAAGTCACAAATCCTGCCGTCCATGTGCAGCAGTTACCGATAACTCCAAAACCTAATTCAGGAATCCAATTCTGCTTAAGTGTCTGACTCAGACAGAGTCTCAGTCTAATCGGAATACAATCTAAATATGAATACAACCCAAATATAACTCCAATACGACATGAATCCATATACTGGAACTTGAAACATGAATACCAGAATACTATACAATATCAACATGACTTGAACTGACCGAACCATGGATATACGTGGAATTGATTACATGACTATCCATTTACATCCTTATCCATTTACATGTGCAATTGATATCATGGTTTCAGCAAGTTTTACAGCTATAAATAATACAATAAACATTACGAGGTTTTTAAGGGGTAGATTGGTACGAAATGTGTTAAAAGTGGCACGATGATGGTCACTTTAATCTGAATATCCGTTGTTGTTGTCCCATGGCTTAACGGTTCCTTGTGCTCCGTATACCTTAGTCCACGGAATAGTTGGACTCCTCTCGTATACACTGGCATATTCTGTACCAAGCTACAAACAATAGCGTTAACATAACAATCATACATTATACCAGTATATTATCTTATCTGTCTATTCTATTTCTATCTCTCTTTGAAACTTACCGAGCGATTGTTTGCCGACGACATTCTTTTTCTATTCTTTCTTTGGAATGTTGTCAGGAGGACCCGACTCTCTAGAGATCGAGCCCAACTCAGAAGACTTGGAGCAGTTCATCGAGGATCTGGAGCTCTAGTCACCTATATATACTTTTACTTTCAGTTCATGCCATTGTTTAGGCATTGCTTTCCATATTGTATTTACTTTTCAGTTGTATTGTAAAGAATGTTTAATAAATAAAAAATTGATATTCATTTACATCTCATGTCTTTCTTGTGTACATTTATTATATTGCTTATTTACGCTTAACGTGCTTACTTCTGAGTAAATACGTCGTGGGCCTAATCGCTTCCCCTTACCCATACACCGGGAAGTAGGGCGTGACACATACTAAAGAGATTTAGTATGGAAGATTCCAAGCATGGTAATATACCCGCATTACACAGTATCACCCTCTCCAAAGAGATGCCTCCAAAGACTGATGAGGAGAGGGTTCGCATGAGTATTATACCCTATGCTTCGACGGTATGATGTATAATGTATGCGATACTATGTACCAGACCAGATGTAGCTTACGCGTTTAGCGTGGTGAGCCGGTATCAGTCGAACCTAGGAGAGAACCACTGGACAACGGTGAAGAACATTCTAAAGTACCTGAGAAGGACTAAGGAATTATTCTTGGTGTACGGTAATGGGGACCTCCAGGTGGAGTCCTTTACCGACTCGAGCTTCCAGAGTGATAAGGATGCCAGCAAGTCTGTCTCAGGTTTTGTGTTTACCCTCAACGGAGGGACGGTCAATTGGAAGAGCTCCAAACAGGACACCGTCACAGACTCAACGATAGAGGCTGAATACAGTGCTTCCAACGATGCCGCAAAAGAAGCGGGCTGTATAAAGAATTTCATTACTGAATTTGTGGTGGTTCCAGCCATTATTAATCCAATACCTTTGTATTGCGACAGCAATGGGGCTATGGCTTTAGCGAAGGAACCACGGTCCCATCAGAAATCCAGACACATCTTAAGGCGGTATCACCTGATCAGGGAGATCGTTGATCGCCGGGAGATCGGGGTGCGGAGAGTAGACATAAAAGAAAACACGACGGATCTATTCACCAAGGCCCTCCCTTAAGCACAGTTCGAGAAACTATTTGAGATGTTGGGTATACGATACGCCAACAACTAGCCCTAGTGCAAACATTGGGTACTCGATACGCAAATATATGGCTTTAGTGCAAGTGAGAGATTGTTGGATATGTATGCCCTAGAGGCCATTATTGTATATGTATACAAGTGGATGCTTGGACATATATATGTACAGGACAATCTTGCTCGATATGATAGTATATTATTTGGTTTGTTTTTATCTTAACATGTGTATATGTTTTACTTGTTATTGCATATCATTAATACATGCTGATAAAGCCCATAGGATCATTGCTTGACTGCCAGCGTTATGATGGCAATCGTACATTGTCACGCCCCGCTTCTCGAAAGGCGGTAACAGGTACGTGACGAGGCCCACAACGTATTTATTTTGATAAGATTATTTCCCGGAATAAATACGCTAAGTGTAATTGAGCAACATAAAATGACAAGAAATTAACATGAGATTTAAACTTCAACAACTTTAATTACATTCAACTTGATACATTTATAATATATGAGTTCAACTGAAAGAAAATACAAGAAGAGAAATGCCTAAACATGTGGCATACATAAACTAAAAGAGATAATAACTAGTCTAGGCCTGAGTCGCGATCTGATCGTGCTCCTCCTCAGTGGTGTCCACCTCCTCAGTCTCCACAGTATCTGACGAACATTCCAAGAAACAAAGATGGGTGGAATGCCCATCAGCGAACTTTCGTTCTGTAAGTCCCCAAGAAATGGGTGTGAAGTATAAATGTATAATGATAAAGAAAATGTATATCATGAAGCAATAGACTAGGAGATATGGTGTTTAAATATGTCATTTAATATAAGCATAGCAATTCTATATAACATGCGGTTCTATATATATATCATGGAAAAATAACATGAGCATAGTATAGCATGGCCGTGTAGCGTAGGTGTAGTAGATATGATGTAAATGTAAGTATCCTAAAAGGTCTTTACATGGGTAAACTAATGTAACGTAAGTTCAAGGATGAATGTCTACCAATCTTAAGAGTGTTCTCGAACCCAACAGGCTGGGTAAGGAACCACGGGCCCGAATCAAGTGTTAGTAATTGGACTTCAACCTAGTGTTGAAGTATTCCAAACTCAATAGGTTATATTCTAGGAGCAAGGATGTCACGCCCCGCTTCCCAAAATACGGAATAAGAGGGATAGACAAGGCCAGCCATGTTCCTACGGTCAAGGAAATGTCCTGCCGTAGTCACACTTCGGCTTCTAGTTTTTCATGGTAAACAGTAAATAATGCGCAGGTAAAGAGAAATGCAGTAACTGGAACAAAACAGTAATATGAACTGACCTGATGGGAAACAAAAGATATAACTCTGGATAGCTAAACAAGATGTCCGTGAAGTGCGTCTAGTCCTGGTCCAGGCTAAATCTTCTCCTCACACTGAGCATGCATACTCAGGTCGTCAGAGCGACACAATAGCAATAATATATATATAAAATTATGTGACAATTCTAACAGTGATAATATGTATATATAACAGTAGATCAATGGCAGTATGGATATGAACATGCAGTAAGCAATGCAGCGGAACAGTAAAAGCAGTAGAATGATATGCCACGTATGTCAACACAGTATGTAAGGTATATCAATGCCAGTATCCCTATCAGTCTCTAAGTCTCACTGTACAGGTCACTAAGCCTATCGTCAGTCCAAGTGTGAGAGTCAACCACTCGCGAGTGTCCTCCACCCAAGGGTAGAACCCAAGGGCAAGGGACCACGGGCCCAACATGTATATCACGGTGATAATCACATACCCTGTAAATCTCCATATATCTCCCTAAATATATAAGCCGGCATGGGACTCCCGAGATTCTGTTGAACTCACACTTAAACTACCCCACACCCCGTGGTCTACATCAAACGTTAACCATAACCCTAAATACCAATCGGTCTGTGACAAGTCTGCGCGAGAACTGGAAGCAGGACCTCCATCAAGCACATCCCGACTAATACCTAAGATAAATGGCGGTGTCTGGTGCCTTATCTGTGACACCCGTGCAAGAGCTTCCATAAGTGTCCCATTCCACTTATAGTCACACGTACACGTGTCCCACAGACGTCGACAATGCAATATAATAATGAGGGTCACAGATTGTGTACAAGTACGTATCATTTTCACTTATTCACTGATACACGAACACTGACGTACTTGCCACAATCATCACTAATACCTAACACTGGGTAATGTACGTTATCACTAGGTTATCAATGCAATGACATGTGTATGATATGATGCATAAACAATATATAAAGCATGTTTAGGATGTCCTGAATCAATAATCTACCACTTGCATAATTTATCGTAAATTATACGGTTACAATTTAGAGAAATAATAAACAGGGAATAATTAGTATGTTCAGATATCTATCCATCGAATTTAGTTTCATGCCAATCGGGTTCCAGGATCACTAATTATAGCCATTTCATTTTAAGCGTTCACGGCTGGAAATCCGGTTTCAGAATCGGAAGTCCGTTTCGCAACGCATTTTAATCCCAGTTGGGATCATATTTTAGCGATACTACAGTTGAATGAAATCTAGGGTTTTCAGTAAGGTTTTCAACGCAACAGACAGATCTTCAATCGCGTCTATACGTCAGGAGATATACACTGTTTAGTACTAGTATGTCAATTCTGATTCTGTTGGGACTGTTATGCGTCCCGATCTTTTAAATTACAGAATAAATAACAAACGATAACGAAACAGAAAGAAACCACTTGTGTTGTCTAGCTAACAGATTTACCTATAATAAACAGTAGAGTTCCGCAACCTACAAGTTAAGTAAATCTTGTGGTACCCATTACGGAACAGTAAGCAACAATTGGAGTCGCTCTGGACTGCAGTCCAGAGTCGCACTCCGATCCAAGTATCGTCACAGTTTAAGTACAGGAATATCTGGAAACTAGTATAGGGTTAAAGTTCGTCGGGTTGGCTTCGATTTGAGCCCTCGAACGCATCATTCCAGTATGTATATAATTTATGGTGATTTTAACGGTTTTCAGGTACACGGAAATTCCAGTTTTACGAGTGAACTTGGGGGTAGTCGTTTTAGTCATTAACGGTCATATTATCCAACAAAATTCACACACTAGGTTCACAGCCATACGGGCCAAACTACACCATTTAGTTCCGTCAAATTTGATGGGTATTCTCATAGGGATCATGCATCGAACAGGTGTGTAGTATAATTTATTCAGAAAAGTAACTACCGAATCTAAACGATTTTAATTTGTAACAAGTATAACTTAGCATGTAGCAAGTAGAGAACTTGCCTGGACACGTCTCGGGGATACACGGCAGCGACGCGGTCTATTGTAATGGCCCGACGCGATCACGACAAGGATTGGTCTCGGCTCGAGCTTCGCTTGACGGCTCGGTACAGTGGTTGTTTGTGGAGTTGGCCGGTTGATAGGAGAGTGCGGAAGAGATATAGAGAGAGAGGAGTGTTGGGAGAGAGATGTGTAGAGAGAGAGATTTTAGAGAGTGAGAGAGAGAGAGGACAGAGTGAGAGACAGAGGGAGTACTCAGAGAGAGAGGCCAGAGAGAGGCAGAGAGAGAGAGATTGTGAGTGGTCAGTGAGAGAGAAAAAGAGCAGTATGAGAAGGGGAGAGTGTAAGAGGGACAGAGAAAGAGAGTTGTAGAGTGAGAGAGAAACAGATAGAGAGTTGTAAAGGGAGAAGGGGACAGAGATTAGAGAGAGTTCACTGAGAGAGAGATTGAGAAAGAGAGAGAGTGATTTGTAGAGGACGGAGAGATAGAGAGGATGATGGCGTCGATGACGATGAAGATGATGATGGGGTCGACGAGATGCGATGGGTCCGCCGGCGAGGGGTGCAGGGAGGTTGGGTGCGCAGGGATTCTGTGGTGGCTGAGTTTTTGAGGTGAAGGTGAGGGCTCGTCGGGGGTGCGGTCGAAGTTGGTTGCAGTTGAGGGGACGAGAGCGAAGGAGGGAGTTTGAAGGGTGATAGTCGTCGTCGACGGCGGTGGCGAGTGAGGGGACTCGAAGCAGTGGGTTGGGTGAATGAGATGAGTGAGGACGAGAGAGTGACGGAAGTGAGGGGGAGAGAAGAGGTCGCGCGTCGTGGGGAGTAACGCGCACTCGAGCGTTGGCGTGGGCGTGGGGAGCGGCGACGAGGGCGCAACGGGAGGATTTCTCGCGGGAAATCTGGAAAGCCGTTGGAGGAAGAAGGAGGTTGGGTAGTGGGCCGGGTCGGGTAGGTAGCGCGGGCGGGATTGAAGCGGGCCAGGAATTGAAAATAGAGTTAAATTTATGGGAAAAAGAATGGGCTGAGGGATTTTTTTTTGGTTGGGCCGCAGGAAATTAAATTAGAGGGAAAAGAATGGAAAAAAGGGCCGGGAAAAAGGCTGCTGGGCTGGTATTATAATTGAGGAATTTAAGAATTCCTTTAATTGCGTGGGCTTAAGAATTGGGCTCCTGAAAAAAAGATTTAATAAAAAGGGTTAAGAGAAAATGAAGGATTAAGTTTAATCTAAACGAATGAGCCGAGGGTAAGGAAAAATGTAGGATATATTAGGGTTTGGGTTCAATGGGGTTTTGAAAAACAAAAATAATAAATTTATAAATAAAATAAATAAGATTATAAATAAAATAAATAATTCATGATTAAGAATAAATAGAATTTTAAGGTAACAGAATACAAATTTTGGTATAAAAGGGGCTGGGCATTACAAAGGAAACACGGGCCCTTATGATAGCTTGCTTGTGTTGGCGGACATGGATTCATAATATAGGGGGACTCTTGAGATTTCTTTGGATTCATACATGAACTACCCCAACACCCCGTTTATTCTTGGTTACAGTTAAAATTATCAGCCTTGCTCGAAACTATGAATACATAAAGTTGCAAGATTGAGTTCATGTCAATATCAAGTATTCGTGTCAAGTGTTCATGTATTCATGTCAAGTTGTATTCATGGTTCGAGTCAAGTCAGTTTCAATAGTAGCCATTGTGTTCTAGTATTCATGTTAAGTTTATGTCAAGTCATAGTATTCTAGTATTCAAGTTTTGGGATATTCAAGTTCAATTATTCTGGTTCATGATCAAAGGTTCAAGTTTATGTTAAAGTTTGGATCCTGGTTGAGTTTGTATTTGAGTTCGAGTTCAAGTTTAGATTTGAGTTTGGATTTGAGTTCATATCTTTTCATATGAATTGATGTAAATTGTTAAAATCTTATGTTTGGGAGAAATCGGCAACTGCTGCATATGGACGGTAGGATTTGTGTCTTTTTCCAAAACGATTGTCATTGATAACTCCGTTAAGTTGTCTAACCTGAATAGGCAAGAACTCACTTTTTCCGGCTCCCTAAGACTCAAGAGAATTGATCCCGCTTAAACCTATATTTACTAGAATCCTTAAAATATTGTTTTGTATATCTCGAGTGAGTTTTATGAAAAATATTTTAAGATAAATTAAAAATAAATCTCAAGGATGATTTATAATATTTAGTGTTTTCATGAGCATGTGTTTTAATTATAGGGGTATTTTAATGATAGATACTAAGTTTTAAAAAGTTTATGGTATTTTATTGAAAATTAGCCCTTTTGGTAAGTTGATGGTATTTTCTTAACATTTTTTAATCTTTCATTTTTTGAAAAAAGATAGTTTCATAAAATATTGAAAATACGGATTTATAATTTTTTATATAATTTTCAAAAAATTAGTTTTGTTTAGAAACGTCGTGTTTTCTTAAAACCCGTATTTTATTTTCTTTCGAGATCGAATACTCCGTGAGGATTTCTGCATCTCGCTTTATTATCCCAAGGATGTATGATAATCCGCACCATCTATTAGCGGGTCCCCTAACGAGAGTTGTATAGGTGTATTTGCCAAGGATTACAAAATACCGTTTTAAAATAAACCCGGTTTTTAAAAGATGTGGTATTTTATTGTAAAAGTTATTATTTGAACCAACTATATAAATATGTAGACATCGTGGTATGAAACCAAAGTGTGCGTGTGGGGTAGGTCGTTACCCCGTGAGGTTTTCATAAAAGTATTGTTTTTAACCATATCGAAAAGAGGCGATAATAAAGTTCAAGGTATTTTAATGCAAAATTTCGATTATGTTTGTTTGACATGAAAATTTTGGTTAAACTTGAATCTAAACATTTGTAATTAAAGTTACAAATAGTGTGGTAAAATTATATTGGCCAAGATATAAAGGAAAATGGAGTTCTAGGTTTTAAAAGAAAAGGTATCGGGAATAACTCCACTTTACCGATGTATGATTAGAGGATGAATTTCAATGAAAAGAAAGAGAGTTGGGAGGGACTTATCGTTTGGAAATCTCAAGAAAAGGGTAAGGAAGAAGGGAGGGGCTTCGTGGCATCACGGGAGCTCCGAAAATGGCTTCTATTTTCGACGGAACAAGCTTGGTCGCTAACTCCACTTGCACTTAGGAACTTTTTGAGAGAATTTTTTCTAGAATTTCAGAATTGTGAAGAGCTAGAGTATGGGGTGGTATTTATAGTGAAGAATTAGGATTTGGGAATTAAAATTTTGGATTAAAAAGTATTAAAAAGATGTTAAATGGTGAAATTAAGGGTCTCTGTTTGATTGCAGCGAAATCAAACAGTGGAGAGGAGTTAAGGAGAGCTGAAAGGACAAGTGTGCAAAGCACGGAGGCAAACGGGCTCATCTTGACCGTCGGCGCCGGCCCTATGGGCATTTTGGCTGGTCGGATCTGAGGCAAATGCCCCGATATTCGTGCGATGTGGGTTTTTCTGGGATTACTCTATTTTGCGCATGTTTGATTTTTCTGAAACTTTTCATTTCCCCGTGTATTGCACGTGCAACTCTTGGGCTTTCAAAAATTAAGAAGAAAAACCTAAAAAAATAATAGGGTCTGATGGGATTCGAACGCACATGCTATGTCACAGCAGTGCAAAGGTTTTATCAGGGAGCTAAAAGTTGCTTCTTCCTTTTATTGAAAAAAAATAACTTATAACTTCACATCAGACTGAAATACCCCTTTTTGTACAATAAACAATAAATTTTTGTACAGGGATTTCAGAGTCGTTATATTCTACCCTCCTTATAAAAATTTCGTCCTCGAAATTTACACAAGGATGTTGTAACAGATTCAAGAAAAAATTTGGTTAAAACAGTGGTGAAGGAACTACTAATATCGTACCGAAAGTGCATGAAAATGTTTAGGTAGATGAAAGAACAAAAGGATGAAAGAATTTGAAAAGGCTAAAAAAGATGGGAGGAGATTTACCAGTGTTTTCTTGACCTATGGCCTCGGCCTCTACGGCCGCCAAAGTGGAAGTCTAACGTCTCAGCACATTTCTCTGTATACGCTGGTACATCGATGGCTGACGAGGTAAAGGTGGTCCGCACAGAAGTGGTGCAGGAAATGCTGAGCAAGTAGGTGGAGCTTGAATAGCTGGTATAGCTGCGGGGGCTGGGCCAGTTCGGTTGTATGGGTAAGTTCCTACAGTGTGTGAGGGTGATCCACATATCAAACAAAGACCATTTGCTCGACGGCAATTCTTGATTTGGTGTCCGGTTCTCTTACAATAGATACAGAAGTTTGGTTCAGTCTTGAAAAATGATCCTCCTGGCGTCATAGTTGGCGCTGCGAGAGTTGGCCTAGAAGAGGCAACTCCAGTAATCTGGTTGGCGGGATGTTTCATACCGACCGACTGTGGCCTTCCCTTCTTATTAATGACAGCTTCATAGTGATGGGCTGACTTCAAAGCTTCTTCATGTGTTAGATATTCTCCCGTTGCTAAGGCAGCCTGAATGTAACGACTCTGAATTTACTGTACAAAATTTTTCAAATTAATATATAGAAAGGAGTTTACATGCCTGAGTACAATTTATAAGTTAATTTTTGTTTAAGAACAGCAAGAAACAACTTGTAGCTCACTGGTAAAGCCTTGTATTTCTGTGACGTAGCCCCTGTGTTCGAACCCCATCAGACACATTATATTTTTTCTGATTTTTCTTTTAAACTTTTTTGAAGCCCAAAAGTTTACACATGCAATGCACATAAAAATTAAAAGTCTGAAGAAATAAACATGTGCAAAAGAGTATTAATACAGAGAGGAACACGTGGCGTCAATTCGACGGCCCCTCTTCACAAATCGACCGGCGAGATCTCTTCTTGGGCCGATACCGATAGTCGGCCTGTGAAAAAAGATTCCCGGGCTTTGCACACAAGTCATTTCCCCCACCCCTAACTCCCATGCACTGTTTGATTGCTCTGCAATCAAACAGAGACCCCTCAATTCCCCATTTATCTTCTTTTTAATGCATTTTAATTCATCTTTTTAATTCCAAAACTCTAATTCCATACTATAAATACTACCCCATGCCCTAGCCCTTCATCATTCTAAAAATTATAACCAAAATTCTCAAAATTTCTCAAGTACAAGTGGAGTAGAAGAGGAGTTAGCAAGCGATCGAGTTCCGGCGAGGATCGAAGCAAGTTCCGGCGACCCCGCGACACCACGACATCAACCCTCCCTCCTTCTACCTTCTCTTAACCTAACCAACTTGTAAGTCCCTTCCAATCCCTCTCCTTCTTCGATGAAAGTCTCTTTTCAAAACATATGTCGGAAGTGGAGTTAACACCGACATCTTCTTTTAAACCTCTAAAATTCCACTTTTCTTATATATTCTTCATGCATATTCCTACACCATGCTTGTTAACATAAAGAAAATGTTTAGAACCAACTTTTAATCAAAAATATCATGCAAAATAACTTTAAATCAACATTTACATTAAAATACCATGAACTTTACATATCACATTTTAGTATGTTGTTAATACTTTACCTTTAGAAAACCTCATGGGGCAACGACCTACCCCACTCACAAACACACATGGTTCCATAGCACAATAACTACTTCATGTAGATTTGTGTTTCGAGAAAATATTTCATTAAAATACCATTTACTTTAAAAACGGTTTTCTTTGGACTTGTATTTTAAAATTTCTTTGCAAATAAGCCTCTGCAACCCTTTTTAGAGGACCCGCTATTGGATGGTGTGGATTATCTCACATCCTTGGGCTAGTAGAGCGAGATGCAGACCTCCTCGCGGAGTATTCGGTCTTGAAAGGTTTTTAAATACGGTTTTTAAGAAAAATGTATTTTCTAATTTAATAAAATTTAATTTTTATAATTATATAAATATTAAAAATCCATATATTTTCAAAATATAACAAACTTACATTTTTCTAAAGATGAAAATTTACAAGTTCATTAAAATACTATCAAGATATCAATACAAAACAAGCTTACAGTAAAATACCATGAACTATTCAAGCTAAGATAATTATCATTAAAATACCTCAAATCCTTAAAATTCATATCCATGAAAACCCTAAATAAAATAAATAACTTCTCGAAGTTTATTTTGAAACTATATTAAAAATATTTTTCATAAAACCCCTTCGAGCTATATAAAACACTGTTAAGGACTTTAGTATATATAAGTTTAAGCGGGATCAATTCTCTTGAGTCCTAGGGAGCCAGAGAAAGTGAGTGCTTGCCTATTTAAGGTAGAAAACTTAATGGTGTTATCAATGGTAAATGTCTTGGAAAAACACACAAATCCTGCCGTCCATGTGCAGCAGTTACCGATAACTCCCGAACATAATTCAGGATCTAAATCGGTTATAAGTGTCTGACTCAAGTCTGAGTCTATATCAAGATTGAATCCAAACTCAAACCAGAATCCAATTCAAACATGAATCTAAACTCTAACATTTATACTTGAACATGAACCTGAATATCAAACCTGAATACAAGACTTGACTTGACCGAACCATGGCTATAACTTGACATGACTACAAGCTTACATCCTGAATCTGACTACTTGAACAACTTGTATCCATGGTCTCGGCAAGCCATATAATCTATACAATACATTACGGGGTTAACGGGGTAGATTGGTACGGAATGTATAGTGTGGCACGAGATGATCACTAAAAGACACCTACATGAACTCTCGTGCCGTTGTCCCGTGGGTTTTGACGGGGCCTTATACTACATGTTACCATAGTCCACGAGGAAAGATAGAATTCTCTCGTATACACAAATACCTTCTGTATCAAGCTACAAACAATTACGTTAGAATAGCAATCATATACCTGTACATCTTACCAGTTAAATTCTCATTACTTGCTATATTCATTTCTTTCTTTTGGTACTTACCGAGCGCTAGTTCGCTGACGATATTTCTGTCTATTTCTTTCTTTGGAATGTTCGTCAGAAGGACATGACTCTCAGGAGACCGAGCCCAGCCAGGAGGACTTGAACCAGGTCACTGAGCAGCAGGACTTCTAGTTCAACTTGTACTTATTTCAGTTTGTATGCCATTATTTAGACATTGCTTTATATCATTGTACTTTCCTTTTCAAAACAGTTGTATGTAAAGATGAATGTTAATAAAAGCTGCAGTTCTTTTTATATCTCTTGTTATTCTTGTGCATTATATATATATATATATATATATATATATATATATTGCTTAATTTACGGTTAACGTATTTATTTCTTAGTAAATACGTTGCGGGCCCGCCACGTCTCCGCTTCCGTACACTGGGAAGTGGGGTGTGACACTGGATCTCAGGGTCTAATCCTTGCTGGAAGCGCCTGGCTCTGATTTCGGCAGTAGGAATTAGATGGGCAGCGAATCTGCCGAGCATAGTGAATTCTGCATCATACTCATCCACCGACTTATCCCATATCGACCCTTGTTGCAGGTGAATGAACTTCTGTTCCATCTCGAAGTGTGCGGTTTCCGGAAAATACTCGGCGTCAAAAAGATCACGCAAAGTCTTCCACTCGATCGGCTGCTCAAGACGGCTCTCCTCAGCCTTCCACCAGATTCTGTGTAACAACTCCAATTCTTGTGTACATAAAATTGATTAAAAGTTAATGTATACTAGGGGTATTTATATTTCCTGTGAGTACTATAAGTATTTGATTTACTTTTGAACAGCAAGAAGGAGCTTTTAGCTCATTGGTAAGACCTTACACCGCTGAACCAAAACACCAGAGTTCAAATCCCATCGGCCATACATTATTTTTATTTAAAATTCTTTTAATTTTTTAGAAGCCCAAGAGTCTACACATGTACTACACGTAATAGGGGAAGTTACAGAATAAACAAACGGGTCCACGAGTCAAGACCAAGCGTCGAGGACACGTGACAAGGAGACGCGGCCCGACTCGGCCGACTCGGGCCGGCGACTCGCCCGACTCGGCCGGCGCCGCCGGGTCAACTCGGCCTGATCCCCGATTTTCTTCATTCCCCTGCACCCTTTGGACTACCCACTCCCCCTGCACTATTTAAATTCTCTGCAATTAACCAGAGAATTAAAATACCCCCTTTTAATCCTTTTTAATGCAAATTGAAATACAATTTTTTCACACCCTTTCATTACCCTAAACCCTAATTTTTCCTATAAATACCACACCTCAAATTACCCCTCCTCACTCCCAAATCCCTGCCCAAACTCTCAAGAAAATTCCCATGACTTTTTGTGTGCAAGTGGAGTTAGCAAAAGGCGAAGCTCCGAAGAACTTCCGACGGCAATCCGAGGAGTTTCCGACGACAAAACGATACACCGGCAACTCCCATCTCTTCCTCTTTCTCTCCTCTAGCTAATCAACCTGTAAGTCCCTAATTCTTCTTCATTTCTCTATTCTAAAAATATTCAAAACTAAAACCCGACGGAAGCGGAGTTAATCCGACTTCCGATTCGGTATTTCCTTAAAAAGTTCTATTTTTATTAAACACAATAATAACAAACTCTTATGTTATGACCATTAAACATTAACGAAGATAATAGAATAAGTTTTGCATCAAAATAATAAACGTAGCAAGTTTTATTCCACTTTTACATTAAAATACCCATATGTCTCATTTCGACATGCTTGAACTTTTTAAAACCGTATTACCTTAGAAAACTCATGAGGTAATGATCTGCCTCCTCACAACACTCATATGTAACATAGCACGATGGAATTTGGGAACATAGATTTAGGAAAAATACGACTTTACACATAACTACCTCCGACTTATAAAAACATTTTTCCATAAGATATGTATTTTAACAAATCTTTGCAAATGCGTTTGTACAACCCATTTGAGGAACCCATTTGGGATGGTGCGGATTATCGCACATTCTCGAGCTTAGTAGAGTGAGATGCAGACCTCCGCAAGGAGCATACAATCTCGAAAGATTTAAAATACAATTTTCTTTAGAAAATATGATTTCTATTATAAATAAAACTTATATTTTTAATAAATAAATATATATTTAATTAATATCAAAATATCTATTTTTAATATTTATAATATTCCACATTTCCAAAATTCAAGAAAAACATCTCACTTATAAGAAAATACCATACAAATCCAATATTACAAATAAATACCATATATTATGAAATTAAGTTTTATTCACTAGAAATGTCACGTTGATAAAATATACATCCATGAAAACTCTAAAGACGATAATAAAATACTTGAGGTGTATTTTGAAAATCATACAAAATTATTTTTACATAAAACCCCCTCAAGTTATACTAAATTATAATAAGGACCCTAGTAAACATCGGTTTAAGCGGGACCAGTCTCTTGAGCCTCAGGGAGCCGGAGATATAGGTGCTGCCTATTTAAGGTAGACAACTTAACAAACAGTGTGATCAACACGGTAATTGTCTTTGAAAAAGACACAAATCCTGTCGTCCATGTGCAGCAGTTACCGATAGCACCAAAACATAATTCAGGACTTCAATTTCTTTTCTAATTTTTCGACTCAAACTGAGTCTCAATATAATCAATCTAACTTGAATATAATTCAAGTATCAAACTTTAATACAATATGGATCTATGAATCCGTCTATTCAATCTAATCAATCTATATTGACCAAACCGAACCATAGATATATTCCATCTACATGATCATCCATTATATCCGTTCCATTACTGATATCATGGTTTCGGCAAGTCATCCATTTATACAATTTAATTTACAAGACAATACAATACAAATAATACAATCAAGACATCGCGGGGTTTATAAGGGGTAGATTGGTACGAGAGGTGTTAGAAGTGGCACGAGACAGCAACCATAAAGACACCTAACCTGAATTCAATTGCCATTGTGCCATGCCTGAACGGTTCCTTATACTCCGTATACCGTAGTCTCTAGTCTAGTGAGACTCCTCTCGTATACATTGGCCTCTTCTGTACCAAGCTATAAACAACAGCGTTAACATTAAATACAATATTATAACAATATACTCTCTATTCTGTCTATTCCATTTTTGTTTATTTACGGGACTTAACGAGCGATTTGTTCGCTGACGACATTCTCTTTCTTCTTCTTTGGAATGTCGTCAGGTGATACGGACTCACTGGTGATCGAGCCCACCAGCGAGGATTTGGACCAGCTAGCTTTCGACCCAGAGCTTTAGATTCCTTGTACACATTTACATTCTGTATTTTCCATTTCTGTTACGCCGCTGTTTAGGCATTGCTTTCCATTCCATGTATTTACTTTTCAGTTGTATTGTAAAAAGAATGTTTAATAAATAAAGTTGTTGTTCAATTATATCCATTGACATTGTCTCTTGTGCATTTTACTTATATTGCTTAGATATGCTTAGCGTGTTTACTTCAGAGTAAATAAGTAGCGGCCTCATCACATCCTTTGCCTGTATACTGGGAAGCAGGGCGTAACAGGTTTTGTTGGTGGCCCATGCAGGTCAGAGCTATATGGAACCCTACCATGCAGTTCAGTTCTGCGTGGACAACCTAAGCAATATAATATAAGAACTAGCAACTAAAAACATTTTTTACAATTCATATTTCTTGAATCTTATCATTTCATATACTTTGAATCTGTCCTAACCCAAAATTTTCTTTCAGGGTTATGATTTCCCAAACAACACCAGCACGAATGTCAACAACACCCCCCACCACCACTACCACTCACACCTGTTGTCGCTGCTCCGATCAACGAGCAGACGGTTCTGCTTGAGGCAATCCGCAGCCTTCTGGAAGGATAGCAGCAGCAAACTGCTATCCTGATGAACCGATCAGAGGCAGAAGCACCTGGGGTGAAGCAATTCAGGGCATTGCACCCCCAAACAGTTTGCAGGAAAAGAGAGCCCTCTAGAAGATGAGGAATAGGCTCAAAGCATTGAAGATGATCTGGTAGCGGCATAAGTGCTAGAGATAGTTTGGGTCCAAGTTGCGAATCTGCAACTCACGGACAATGCACGGGTTTGGTGGAAGGCGGAAGAAAGCCGTCTGACCCAGCCGATTGAATGGAGGACTTTCCGAGACATGTTCGAAGCAAAGTACTTCCATGAGACTGCCAGGTTCGACATGGAACAACAGTTCATCCATTTGCAACAAGGTTCAGTGTGGACCAAGTCAGTAGATGAATATGACGCTGAGTTCACCATGCTCAGTCGGTAAGATATGTCTCAATAATTCGATTTTTCAATATATCACATACTACACAGCTAACACAATACTTTAACAGATTTGCGGCACACCTGATATCGACGGATGAGATCAGAACCCGTCGATTTCAATAAGGGTTAGATTCGGAGATTCAGGCTGCACTAGCTACAGGAGATTTTCCGACTCATGAATTGGCTCTGAAAGCTTCCCACCGTTATGAGGCAGTGGTAAAGAACCCTCGCGTTGACCGTTCGCTTTCTCAGTAGCGAAAGCGCTTCTCTTTGGGTGCTTTAAACATTTTCCACGGGAGCAAGTCTGTTCTGATATTCCACGTTTCCGAAACGGATCCTATCAAATATTTTACATTTTCTATGATCATCTCTATTTTAGGTATTCGGGGAATCCTCCAGATAAGTCATCGCGTAAAGATTTTATCCAATCTCTATTCTTCGCTTTTTTGTACCCGGAGCAGGAGTTCAATTTCTGAGTTCGCTCCAGAGAGGTCCGCCAAAAGCCAAAAGAAAGACAGTTCATTCAATGCTTTTCCGAACAAGCGAGTCTTCAGAGAGAGGGGGTTCGGGGGAGGAGCTCTCGGCACATGGTCAGTCGGCGGTTGACGAGTCAAGGCGCTTCCTCTTCTTGTTTATATATAGATGCGGGTTCTCATTTTCTCAATTGACTGTCTTATAAAAGAGATTGGAACTCCCAAAATCGAAAGAAACCAATAGGGCTGACAAAAGGTTGAGGGGCAGATCTCAATCTGCTGGAGTTAAGCGCCCTGCCACCCAGATGGCAGGAGGAGCCTCATCAAGGCCACCATTTGTGCCCAGAAGACCGGGAGTACCAATCAACCGGCCCGGCCCGGCCTTTTGTATCTACTGTAGGAGAGATGGAAATTTGATGAAAGACTGTCGGCGTGCAAATCGTCTTTGTTTATGCGGCTCAGCTACTCACGATATTGGGTCCTGTCCTCGTAGACAAAATTCATATGCTGCACCCAGGCCAGCAATCACTTACCCGCAGCGCCCAGCCATCCAAGCACCTGCTCCGAAACTTACACTACCTGCTCCAATACCTAGAGGAACACCGACTGCACCTCCTCCTCATCAGTTCCATCAAGCTCAAAAGAATGTTCAGAGGAATGCTGCTCCGGCCAAGAGGAATGTACCACGGCGACGGGTTTTCATAATGACTGTGGAAGAAGCTGAGGCCACTGGCCAAGTTATCACTGGTAACCTTTTCTTCTCAAGCTTTTCTTTCAGTCTTAACACCTACCTACATATTTTTCCTATACCTAAAACATATCCCACAAACCTTAAGTACAATCTTAGTAGCCTCACTTCCTGCACTCGCACTATTCGATACTGGAGCATCCCATTGCTTTATGTCGCAACGGTTCGTCCGAACTCATGCGATTCCAGTCACACCGCTTGTATCCAGCTGGAATGTCAGTTCAGGAAATGGCATTCAAAAGGCAACAATAGGATATAGCTTGTGTCTAGTAGTCGTCTGCAGCAGAGAATTCTATGCTGACTTCAAGGTGCTGGACATACCGAACTTCGATGTGGTTCTAGGTATGGATTGGCTTGGAACATTTTATGCTACCATCGACTGTCGTCAAAGGAGGGTAGTATTCGAGATTCCAGAGTATCCGGTCTTCTATTTCAAAAGTGGAGACCGTACCCTGGAACCAAGCATTTACAAAGCGAAGCCAAAGGAAGCAGTGATTGCAGCAATCCAAGCGGAGGAAGTATCAAAGCCAGAAGAGGTTCGAGAGTTCGACGATGTGTTTCCTGACGATATATCAGGTTTTCCCCCTGATCGAGCTCTTGAATTCAGCATTGATTTAGTACCAGGAGCACAAACAGTAATCAAAGCACCGTATCGACTAAGTCCGAAAGGTTTGAAGGAAGTCCAAACTCAGTTGGACGAATTGTTGATGAAAGGATGGATTCGTCCCATCACTTCAAGTTGGGGATCACCAATACTGCTTGTGAAGAAGGAAGGTTCATACAGAATGTGCATCGATTATAGAGCCTTGAATGAAGTAACGATAAAGAACAAGTATCTGCTACCGCGTATTGACGATTTGTTCGATCAGCTAAGTGGATCTTGTGTTTTCTCCAAATTAGATCTTCGTTCAGGTTATCATCAGGTGAAGGTCAAGGAAGCTAATATTCATAAAATAGCATTCAGAACTCGCTATGGTCATTACGAATTTCTTGTGATGCCATTTGGAGTGACCAACGCACCAGCAATATTCATGAACCTGATGAATCAAGTTTTTTAGGAGTACTTAGACAGGTTCGTTGTCATCTTCATCGATGACATCCTGGTGTATTCAAAGAGTCGGAAAGAACACGCCGAGCACCTACGAATTGTCCTGGAAACTCTACGACAACATCAACTCTATGCCAAGTATAGCAAATGCGAATTCTGGCTAAATCAAGTTGGTTTTCTCGGACATATTGTATCAGGCGAAGGAATCTCTGTAGATCCAGCAAAAGTTTCAGCGGTAAGCGAATGGTCGACACCAAAGTCAGTGAAGAACATTCGAAGTTTCTTGGTTCTAGCTGGATATTACAGAAGGTTCATTGAAGGCTTTTCTAAGATAGCAACACCCCTGACTAAGCTCACACGTAAAGATGAAGACTTTGTGTGGTCAGAAGCACGCGAACAAGCTTTCGTAGAACTCAAGTCAAGGTTGACATCGGCGCCTATTCTCGTTATACCGGACCAATCTGGAGGTTTCGAAGTGCATTGTGATGCATCCGGTAAGGGATTAGGATGTGTTCTACATTAGCGCGGTAAAGTTGTGGCTTATGCTTCAAGACAGCTGAAGATTCAGGAGCGCAATTATCCGACACATGATTTGGAGTTGGCAGCCGTTATCTTTGCTCTTAAGATTTGGCGCCATTATCTTCTTGGTGAACGAGTGAACATATACACAGATCACAAGAGTCTGAAATATGTGTTTATTCAGAAGGAGCTTAATATGCGGCAGAGACGATGGTTAGAATTGATGGCGGACTTTGACATCAACCTGCAATATCACCCGGGAAAGGTAAACATAGTACCTGATGCACTTAGTCGCCAACCATTATTGATGAATCTCACCGTCCAGTGGAAACTTCAACAGGATTTGCATCAGATGGAGATTGAAGTAGTCATGCCAGGTACCGCTTCAAGTTTGATGAATTTACAAGTTCAATCAACAATTGTCAGTTAGATCAAAGCAGCTCAAGCAAGTGATACTAAGTTGCAAAAGATCAGAGAACAAGTGGAGAATGGACTCAGAATAGACTTCATCATCCATGAAGACGGATCTTTGAGATATGGCAGCAGATTGTGTGTACCAAAAGGTTCTGTGCGGGACGAGTTAATGAAAGAAGCTCACAGCTCTTCCTACTCAGTACACCCTGGAGGTACAAAGATGTACAAAGATCTATATCAGAATTACTGGTGGCATGGAATGAAGCATGAAGTAGCCAGAAGCGTCGCTAAATGCTTAGTGTGTCAGCAAGTAAAGGCTGAACATCACAGGACAATTAGATTACGTCAACCGTTACCTATCCCAGAATGGAAGTGGCAACACATCACAATGGATTTTGTGACTGCACTCCCTCACGGCACAAAGGGTAACGATGCAAATGGGTCATTATGGATCGACTCACAAAGTCGGCTCATTTCATCCTATTTCGAGTTGGCCAATCTACTGAGACATTTGCAAAGAAGTACATAGAGGTAAGAATCTACTTAAGATTTAAACTCTTCATAGTGTAATATCTTTGATATCCATGAACTCATACAGGAAATTGTGAGACTTCATGGAGTACCGGTCTGCATTGTCTCCGATCGTGACACCAGGTTCCGATCATAATTTTGGCAGAGTCTGCAAGCGAGCTTGGGAATAAGTCTGAACTTAAGCACGGCTTATCATCCACAAACAGATGGTCAGTCTAAGTGAACTATTCAGATCTTGGAGGATATGCTCAGAGCGTGTATGTTAGACTTCGGAGGATTGTGGGAAGATCACCTACATCTTGTGGAGTTTTCATACAATAACAGCTACCAAGCAAGCATATGAATGGCACCTTTTGCAGCACTTTATGGAAGGAAGTGTCGATCGCCATTAAGTTAGGACGACATCGGTGATAGCGAACTTCTTGGATCTGAGATGATAGTAGCAACTGTTGATGTGATTCGTACTATCTGGGAACGAATGCGCATAGCCCAAGATCAACAGAAGCACTGGGTTGATGCAAAGCGCCGTCATTTGGAGTTCCAGCCAGGAGATCATGTATTTCTGAAGATATCTCCGAACCGTAGAGTGATTTGTTTTGGAAGACGTGGTAAGCTACGTCCGAGATATATTGGACTGTTCAACATACTCGAACGAGTCGATGAAGTGGCTTATCGCTTGGCACTTCCACCTTCATTGGAAGGAGTGCACAATGTGTTCCATATATCCCAACCCAGAAGGTACGTGAGTGACCCCAGCCATATTCTCGATTTTCGAGCTCACTGTACAGCCTGACTTATCTTGTGAGCAACAACCTGTTGAGATCCTGGATAGGAAAGTGAAGTCACTTCGGAACAAGGAAGTCAACTTAGTTCGAGTGATGTGGAGAAAAGACACTCCAGGAGAATCGACATGGGAAAGGGAAGATGAGATGCGTGCAAGATATCCATGTGGAGAAAAGACACTCCAGGAGAATCGACATGGGAAAGGAAAGATGAGATGCGTGCAAGATATCCTCACCTATTTGTAAACTAGTCCTTAAAATAAATTGTAAATTTTGAGGACGATATTTTTGTAAGGATGGTAGATTGTAACAACTCCAATTCTTATGTACATAAAATTGATTAAAAGCTAATGTATACTTGGGGTATTTACATTTCCTGTGAGTACTATAAATATTTGATTTAATTTTGAACAGCAAGAAGGAGCTTGTAGCTCATTGGTAAGACCTTACACTGCTGAACCAAAGCACCAGAGTTCAAATCCCATCAGCCACACATTATTTTTATTTAAAATTCTTTTAATCTTTTTGAAGCCCAAGAGTCTACACATGCACTAAACGTAATAGGGAAAGTTACAGAATAAACAAACGGGTCCACAAGTCAAGCCCAAGTGTCGGGGACACGTGACAAGGAGACGTGGCCCGACTCGACCGACTCGGGCCGGCCACTCGCTCGACTCGGCCGGCGCCGCCGGGTCAACTCGGCCCGATCCCCGATTTTCTTCATTCCCCTACACCCTTTGGACTACCCACTCCCCCTGCACTATTTAAATTCTCTGCAATTAACCAGAGAATTAAAATACCCCTTTTTAATCCTTTTTAATGCAAATTTAAATACAATTTTTTCACACCCTTTCATTACCCTAAATCCTAATTTTTCCTATAAATACCACACCTCAAATCACCTTTCCTCTCTCCCAAATCTCTGCCCAAACTCTCAAGAAAATTCCCAAGACTTTTTGTGTGAAAGTGAAGTTAGCAAAGGGCGAAGCTCCGACGAACTTCCGACGGCAATCCGAGGAGTTTCCGACGACAAAACGACGCATCAGAAACTCCCATCTCTTCCTCTTTCTCTCCTTTAGCTAATCAACCTGTAAGTCCCTAATTCTTCTTCATTTCTCTATTCTAAAAATATTCAAAACTAAAATCCGACAGAAGCGGAGTTAATCCGACTTCCGATTCGGTTTTTCCTTAAACAATTCTATTTTTCTTAAACACAATAATACCAAACTCTTATGTCATGACCATTAAACATTAATGAAGATAATAGAACAAGTTTGGCATCAAAGTAATAACCGTAGCAAGTTTTATTCCACTTTTACATTAAAATACTCTTATGTTTCATTTCGACATGCTTGAACTTTTTTAAACCATATTACCTTAGAAAACTCACGAGTTAATGACCTGCCCCCTCACAACACTCATATGTATCACAGCACGATGGAATTTGGGAATATAGATTTGGGAAAAATACGACTATACACATAACTTCCTCCGACTTATAAAAACCTTTTTCTACAAGATGTGTATTTTAACAAATCTTTGCAAATGCGCCTCTACAACCCATTTGGGGAACCCGTTCAGGATGGTACGAATTATCGCACATCTTCGGGCTTAGTAAAGTGAGATGCAGACCTCCGCAAAGAGCATACGATCTCGAAAGATTTAAAATACAATTTTCTTTAGAAAATGTGATTTCTATTATAAATAAAACTTATATTTTTAATAAATAAATATATGTGTAATTAATATCAAAATATCTATTTTAATATTTATAATATTCCACATTTCCAAAATTCAAGAAAAATATGTCATTTATAAGAAAATACCATAGAAATCCAATATTACAAATAAATATCATATATTATGAAATTAGGTTTTATTCACTAGAAATGTCACATTGATAAAATATACATCCATGAAAACTCTAAAGATAATAATAAAATACTTGAGGTTTATTTTGAAAATTATACAAAATTATTTTTACATAAAACCCTCTCAAGTTATACTAAATTATAATAAGGACCCTAGTAAACATAGGTTTAAGCGGGACCAGTCTCTTGAGCCTCAGGGAGCCGTAGATATGGGTGCTTGCCTATTTAAGGTAGACAACTTAACAAACGGTGTTATTAACACGGTAATTGTCTTTGAAAAAAACACAAATTCTGCCGTCCATGTGCAGCAGTTACCGATAGCACCAAAACATAATTCAGTACTTCAATTTCTTTTCTAATTGTTTGACTCAGACTAAGTCTCAATATAATCAATCTGATTTGAATATGATTCAAGTATCAAACTTCAATACAATATGGATCTATGAATCCGTCTATTCAATCTAATCAATCTATATTGACTGAACCGAACCATAGATATATTCTATCTACATGATCATCCATTATATCCGTTCCATTACTGATATCATGGTTTCTGTAAGTCATCCATCTATACAATTCAATTTACAAGACAATACAATACAAATAATACAATTAAGATATCGCGGGGTTTACAAGGGGTAAATTGGTACGGAAGGTGTTAGAAGTGGCACGAGACAGGAACCATAAAGACACCTAACCTGAATTCAATTGCCGTTGTATCGTGGCTGAACGGTTCCTTATACTCCGTATACCGTAGTCTCTGGTGTAGTGAGACTCCTCTCGTATACACTGGCCTCTTCTGTACCAAGCTACAAATAGTAGCGTTAACATTAAATACAACATTATGACAATATACTCTCTATATTGTCTATTCCATTCTTGTCTATTTACGGGACTTACCGAGCGATTTGTTCGCTGACAACATTCTCTTTCTTCTTCTTTGGAATGTCGTCAGGTGATACGGACTCACTGGAGATCGAGCTCACCAGCGAGGACTTGGACCAGCTAGCTTTCGACCCAGAGCTTTAGATTCCTTGTACACATTTACATTCTGTATTTTCCATTTCTGTTATGCCACTGTTTAGGCATTGCTTCCAATTCCATGTATTTACTTTTCAGCTATATAGTAAAAAGAATGTTTAATAAATAAAGTTGTTGTTCAATTATATCCATTGACAATGTCTCTTGTGCATTTTACTTATATTGATTAGATACGCTTAGCGTGTTTATTTTAGAGTAAATACGTAGCGGCCTCGTCGCGTCCTCTGCCCGTATACTGGGAAGCGGGGCGTGACACTCTGGCTTTGTCAGTAAGCTGGAGTTTTACTACTCTGACCCAAGCCATTTCTGGAACTTGGGCTGCGGCTAGTTCATCTTCTATGCTCTGAGCCCATTCCTCGGCTTCAAGTGGTTTCTCTTTCTCTGAGAAGTTTTTCGGGTGTAATGCTCAAAATTGTTTCACTCCCGGTACTTCTACTTCAGAACGGATGAAACTCTATTGAAGGAGAGTAGTATGCTCCTGCAAAATCGTGCTTTGAGCCTGCTAACCCTCAAGTAGGCTTTTAATACCCTTCAAAAGTATCGTCTGTTCTGTGAGTGGAACGGCTACGGTAGGTGGAGGTGGTAGAATGGTAAAGGTAGGTTGTGGTGGTGTACTTCCATTGACGTTGGTGATAGGGTTGGAAGAATCCATCACCTTAGATAGAGAAGAAAGATTAGGATAGATTCAACGGACATTGAATTGCAAGGAATGTAAAGTTGTTGAATTTCATATTTCTTGTGATATATTGCTTACGACTTCATGCAAAACTAACATGTATGGGCCACCAACAAAACATGTCACACCCCGCTTTCCAAAAGGCTGTAGCAGGTACGTGACGAGGCCCGCGACGTATTTATTTCGAGAAGGAAATTTCCCGGAATAAATATGCTAAGCGTAATTGAGCAATATAAAATGACAAGAAATTAACATGAGATTTAAACTTCAACAACTTTATTTACATTCAACTTGATACATTTATAATACATGAGTTCAACTGAAAGAAAATACAAGAAGAGAAATGCCTAAACAGGTGGCATATATTAACTGAAAAGTCGTGTTTTCTTAAAAACCGTATTTTATTTCCTTTTGAGATCGAATACTCCGTGAGGAGTTCTGCATCTCGCTCTACTATCTTAAGGATGTGCGATAATCCACACTATCCATTAGTGGGTCCCCTAACGAGGGTTGTAGAGACGTATTTGTCAAGGATTACAAAGTACCGCTTCAAAAGAAACCCGGTTTTTAAAAGATGTGGTATTTTATTGTAAAAGTTATTCTTTAAACCAACTATATAAATATGTAGATATCGTGCTATGAAACCAAACTGTGCATGTGGGGTACGTCGTTACCCCGTGAGGTTTTCCTAAAGGTATTGTTTTTAACCATATCGAAAAGAGGTGATAATAAAGTTCAAGGTATTTTAATGAAAAAGTTCGATTATGTTCGTTTCACATGAAAATTTTGGTTAAACTTGAATCTAAACATTTATAATTAAAGTTACAAATAGTGTGGTAAAATTATATTGACCAAGATATAAAGGAAAAGGGAGTTCTAGGTTTTAAAAGAAAAAGGTATCGAGAATAACTCTACTTTGCCGATGTATGATTAGAGGATGAATTTTGATGAAAAGAAAGAGAGTTGGGAGGGACTTACCGTTTGGAAATCTCAAGAAAAGGGTAAGGAAGAAGGGAGGGACTTCGTGGCGTCTCGGGGGCTCCAGAAATGGCTTCTATCTTCGACAGAACAAGCTTGGTCGCTAACTCCACTTGACTCCACTTGCACTTAGGAACTTTTTGAGAGAATTTTTTCTAGAATTTCAGAATGGTGAAGAGCTAGAGAATTGGGTGGTATTTATAGTGAAGAATTAGGGTTTGGGAATTAAAATTTTGGATTAAAAAGATATTAAATGGTGAAATGAAGGGCCTCTGTTTGATTGCAGGGAAATTAAACAGTGCAGAGGAGTTAAGGGGAGCTGAAGGGACAAGTGTACAAAGCACAGAGACAAACGAGCTCATCTCGACCGTCGGCGCCGGCCCCATGGGCATTTTGGATGGTCGGATCTGAGGCAAATGCCTCGAGATTCGTGTCACGAGGGTTTTTCTGTGTTTACTCTATTTTGCGCATGTTTGATTTTTCTGAAACTTTTCATTTCCCCGTGTATTGCACGTGCAACTCTTAGGCTTCCAAAAATTAAAAAGAAAAATCTGAAAAAATAATAGGGTCTGATGGGATTCGAACACACAGGCTATATCACAGCAGTGCAAAGGTTTTACCAGTGAACTATAAGTTGCTTCTTGCTTTTATTGAACAAAAACAACTTACAACTTCACATCAGGATAAAATACCCCTTTTTGTACAATAAACAAGAAATTTTTGTACAGGGATTTCAGAGTCGTTATATACATGCGGAGGCTGGGTAGTCCACAAGCACATCCTTAAATGTCCCTAGTCGTGGGAGTATCGTGACAGGGCATCGATACTCCGGAATAGACTGGTGTATACATTTCTAGACCCCGATGAGGGGCGATGGTTGGTCCCATAGCCATTGGTCTTTGGCACCTAAGATCGTATACATGTGCTCACTGGGGTGAGTACACTGGACGGACTCGCTGAGAACCGGCTAGATGGTATTATACCAATCGTCAGATAGTAGTTCTCTGATGACATAAGTACAGATAGTCTGTCGACCTGAGATTGTCATTTGTCTCATGTGAGTTCCCACCGTGCTTTGATTACTACCCTACCACGGCTCTACTGAGGCGTGCAAATAGGTTTTAGTTGGGTACATTTCAGAGCCACGTGGAAGCAGTGAGCGATTGTCGGGGACCATTTCTCCCGGTATAGGGAGTTGATATCGTGCTGTGTTCGGTTGGCCAACACCATAAGTCCCTGGTCAAAGCGGATTGAGAATTTCTGATAGGTAGATCAGTAGATTCTCGAATGGTCTTGAGCCACATCGATACGACTTGTCATTTTATTAGGAGTCTGACGTTTTCCATCCTAGACCCGACATGCGATACTCTCAGACGAACAGACCGGACTGTACGGAGATTGTCATGGATAGGCTCAATAGGAGTTCAGATGAGTTTGCTCGTCGTCCTTCTTTTCGATAGGTATCTGGTTAGCCGTTACGTACATCTAGTGCCGCTGACGTGCTTATGATTAAACCCACTGTCAGCGTACTGTCGAGTCTTTAGAGTCCCACACATAAGGTTTTCCTGGTTCAGGCGAAACGATGTAGAGGCCGTATGGTTTTACGTGCAGGGTTTCGATCATTAACGTATACTAGCTACACGGATTTTTATTCGGACGGATAATACTAGCGGGGTTAGGATTAAGCCTTATTCTTGTATTATACTTTTGGATTATTTTACCTCTTGGTATTCATATTTTTTGTAGTACGAATACGAGTATGTATATACGGTGGGGGGTATTCTTGTAATTACACTAGAATACTTCTAGAAGAAGACACCTTATTTTTGTGTTAATCTATTTGTTTAAATAGATAATGAGGTGGAGGGATGAGGTGTGTTAAAAGTATGGTTGAAGTATGGCTACTTGTTTTTCTTATTCATTTGTCCTAACTATTCAAGCATGGTTGCATTATTTCTATTGGAAATAATATTCTTGATATTTTTCTAACACTTAGCCATTCTTCACTTGATACTTCATTCTACACTTAGCTTTCTCTTTCCTCTTTTGCTCTTTTCTTCTTCCTCAAACTCTAACCCTTTCATGAGTTGAGAAACCATGGGTTTATGAGATATATTAATCTAATAAAGATTATCTACATCTACTAAACCACTTAGATTAGCAAACTAGGTGTAACACCCTAGTACATTTATATAATATAACTTGGTATTTTAAATCTTCTTTTATAATTCTTTTATTTTATCTATTGGGTCGCGAATGATTCGAATAGTAGTAGTCGTTATCTGACCCGACCCGCAAGTTTAGAACCCAAGATGGTGCAAAATTATATCTGAGATTTGCCAGTAAAGTGTATCCATGTGAATCTAGCATAATGCCTATATTATATATTTGATCTTTAAATATCTATTTATAGTACAAGATATAAGTAAACAATATTTTTTCTAACTGACTTTGCATGGCATATCACCCCATATCTTATTATTGTTCTTATCTATTATGGTCAAATCCTAAAATATAGACAATAAATTATTTAGTAAATTTTTATGTATATTTTTTAAAATTTTATTTGGGGGTATATGTATTTAATACTAGATTATTGCATTATGACCAAAATCTTTACATATGTATTTTATTCTCAAAACTATATTTTTTGACTAGATTCGGGTAATATTTGGAGTGATTTGATATCATCTAGTTACCCTAATATTATATATATATATATACACACACACACACACACTATATATAATTCCTCTCTCTCTCATCTCGTGTCTCTCTTCCCAATTCCCTCATCACCACCGTGCTGCCACTATGCCATCACCATGTCACCACCAGACCACCACCATGTCATCACCAGACTACTACCAGACCACCGGCATGTCATCACCAGACCACCACCATACCACCACCATACCCAGACCAGATCACCACCAGACCATGCACCTTATCCAGACTATGCCATGACCGTGTCATCACCGTATCCAGACCGTGTCACGCCATATGCCCTGCTCCTGTGTCACGCTATGCCCATTTTGTGCTCAGCTCATGCCACTTGTGTGCCACCATCGCATCAGCCCCGTGTCACCGCAAGGTCCAGCACCGTGTCGTGCCGCTTCACGCACTGTGTCGTGTCGTATCACGCCAAGCCGCTACACACCTTTATCATTGCCGATGCCATTTTCTTTTGATTCTTTGTGTAGCAATAGTCGATCAACCTATTGACGTCACCGCCTGCACATCAACCGTTGTTTCTGAGGCAAGTTTCTAAACTTGCGACATGCTACGTTACGTATTCCAATATATAGTTATTTATTAGCATGCGTATGTTAATAGTTAGCAAGTTATTTGCAATTTACAAATTTTACAGTATCAATCCGTATTTATATCAATAACGGTTTTATCTAGTTGTATGCTAGTTTATTATAATATTATAATTTTCACTGCAGTTCAGTATCTTTTATCTAGACTACAGTATACTTTGTAGCAAACGTAAAATGTTATTACAAATAGGTATACATCCATATATATGAATAGATTAATTATACCTTACAAAATAGATAGTATACATTAGTTATTTCTACAGTGTTTTAATAAATTGGTTACTGTTTTCTGTTAAGTATTTATCCTATTTAATACACACTGCTTAACATGTTCACGAAACGTTACTAGACCTGTTACTAGGATTATTACTAATGACGACAATCCTGACTTATTGTCCTGATCGACCTGACTTGTTGTCTAGATAGATAAGACATGTACCTGCTTGATCCTGTGTTGGTATTAGGTAGATATCATTAATACCTGACTTGAACACAAGGGAAAAATGGAAATCAATAATGAAACCTGACTTGTAACTCAACAGTTCGATACTTTCCAGAGACTGATCAGTTGATACGAGCTTCGGGCCCCGGAATGATGATGCTGACATCATTCGTCTGTACATGATACCCTGTTTTACTGCTTAGCGGAACGTCTCGGATACAGCCCCGAGGGTCTTGACCGTGGTCCTGGGCATGCACGGGATACTATTGAGTTACATCGATGATTCCATTAATTGATTTCAAAGACTTGTAGAATAGATAATCTAGAAGCACAGACTTTAGGATACACGTGACATACCTATAGCCCACTGTTTTACACCTGTGATTATGGTTTACACTTATATCATCTTGTATAGCATACTGATCTGATTATACTATTATTATTGATATTATGACGCACCGACGTCTGAGTTTTGCATGGCCCAGATACTTGACATAGCATGTGAGTATTCGACAGGATCGCCGATCAGTGAGGACCGCCTTATTGATATAGCTCTTATGCGGGTTAGTTATTTCTTGGATTTTTATTGCTTCCGCTACCTTTTCCAGTTATTGTTCTTTTGGTTATTGGACATGTGATAGATAGATTTAGTAGTTTCCTGTTTTTGATATCCGATTGACAGCCGTAATGTGACTATAGAAGGATCTTTTTTCACCATAGGTAGCATGGTTGGTTTTGTCGCGTACTGTATTTTTTTACTTTGGGAAGCGGGGCGTGACACTAGGTGCTTTAGTTATCCCAAGTTAGAGGTTGGAGCTTGAACTATAGACTCTCGGATGGATTGTCTTCGACGTGAGGAGGCTGACGACCAAGCTCGATCCCGATGGACGAGGAGCCTAAGAAGGAGATTAAGAAGACCGAAAGACTTGTTCATATAGGTATAATCACTTTCATAGTAGATTAGAACCTTTGCAAGTTTTGTTATCTATGGCTTACGGTAGATCTTAGGGATTAGTTGGTGTTGCCCGCTTAAAAAAATATTTTTGAAAATTCCACCTCTCTACAAACCCAGTAGAGTGTGTGACGCCACCTAATAGACTTGGTTAAGGATAGTTAGAAACATTTGACAACTGCGACGGATGCAGCAGGAATTCTGGCGTCAAAAAACGATTAAGGAGAGTGATTAAAAAGTGGGCTAGGCGTAGACAAAATGAGTATAAATTATATAAGGAAAGTCCGATAAAGCAGCTAATGGAGTTAGAGAAAAAAGTGGAGAATACTGATTTGTCAGAAGAAGAATATAATAGTTTGAGGACTTCAAGGAACTATTGGACGATTGGTATCGTAAGGAAGAGATGAAATAGAGCCAAAGGGCAAAGGAAACATAGCTTAAAAAAGGAGATGAAAATATGTCATTTTTCATAAGGTGGCTAATGCAGAAAGGATAATGAATATAATCGTGGTATTGGAAGAGAATGGCGAAATAGTGGAAGGTGAAGAGGAAAAGCGACGGATCGCGGAATCGTTCTGTAAGAAATTGATGGGTTAAAAAATGAGAATAGAGTGGAAGTGGAAGAGGATTTTTGGGACAATGCAGATGAAGATGTATGTTATAAACTAGAGGACATAGAACAAACTTTTATGGAAGATGTGGTAAGGTCAGTGGTGTGGGTAATGGGGGTAGACAAGGCACCAGGTCTGGATGGTTTCTCGATGAAATTTTGTCAAAGATTTTAGGGGTTGATTAAGAAGGAGGCCATGGCTCTATTTAAGGAATTATATGAAGGTTCTTTGCGTTTGGACAAACTAATTTATGCATCAATTATCCTCATTGTTAAGAAGAAAGGGTGGTATGCCCCACTTCTCAGTAGACAGAAATGGTGACTGTTGGGGTCGAAAATTGCACCGCGGTTGACCAAGTCAAAGTCAAAGTCAAAGTCAACCCCAAGTAAGCGGGCCCAAGCCCAGGTCAAGTGGGCCAATGCCCAGATCGAGCCCGAACATGAAGCGGCCGGCCTCCCCCATGCCAAAATTTTTATTTTATGAATAAATGTAAGAAAATTTTTTATGAATAAATGTAAGAAAAATGGGCATAAAACCAAATTTTTTTAAAGCCTATTGCTTATGTGCAAAAAAAAAATAGCACATGAGATATAGGATGGGCAAAATACCATTTTTGTAAAGCCCAAGGGGCTATATGTAAAGTATATAGCCTATAAAGGCAAAAATAATGAAAATATCTCAACAACTTTTTTCTCTCTCTCAAAAATCAAGATCTGTGCTCTTTCTCCTTCCTCAAGGTTCTAAAACCTTATTCTTTCTTTTGAATTAAATCAAGAGTTTTACTCTTCATTTTCCAAAACTAAATAGTTTTTCACCACAAAACCCACAAAGGGGAGCTTGGATCTTCCATCAAATCTTAAAAAGGAGAGATTTTTAAAATCTCACCCCTCTTGTTATCCAAGAGCCGGCCAACGGAAGAGGAGGAAGGAGACTCATTTCCAAATATTCCATTTGGGAAGAATCCAAGGCTTAAGAGAGAAGAACCTCTGAAGATTTTTTTTAGGGAGTTTAACTCCAAGACCCAAATCCTCAAAGGAGTTTAACTCATAATCCAGATCTTTTGGAGTTTAACTCCACTCAAAATCCTCTTTTGGAGTTTAACTCCCATTTCTAAGGGTAAAACCCCCTCCTTTTCGCTAGCGCCCAAGCGCCTACGTGCCGGACGCGTGAGGCGCAAGCGCCCAAACCACTAGCGCCAGTGCCGAGCGACCACGTGCCGGGCACGTGAGGCGCCAGCGCCCAATGCGCTAGTGCCAGCGCCCGAGCGCCCATATGCCGGGCATGTGAGGCACCAGCGCCCAAGCGTCCATATGCCGGGCATGTGAGGCACCAGCGCCCAAGCGCCTAAGTTCCGGGCACGTGAGGCGCGAGCGCCTAAGTGCCAGGCACGTGAGGCGTGAGCGCCTACGTGTCGGGTACGTGAGGCGCTCGCGCCCAAAGCGCCAGCGCCCAAAGCGCCAGCGCCCGAGCGTCCACGTGCCGGGCACGTGAGGCGCTAGCGCCAGTATGCCGCGCACGTGAGGCGCTGGCGCCTTCTCCCACGCATCCTTTGGATGCCCTTTCCCTTGTATACACACACACACACACACTCCAATACACTGTCCCTCGTTAGAAAAAATTTCTAACGGGGCGCTGCCTCGCACCCCGCAAGGGGGCTGCTAGCCCTCTTGACCCCCAGCCCGCTATCCAGGTAGCGGGACCCCCGTAAAAACTCTATGGGCCCCCCGATATATCCAAAACTCCTTCAAAACACAACACTGCACATTGAGTTCGTATGACCTATTTGACCCGTCAATCGGAGGTTCTCTCGCTCCAAAGGCGAGGGGTAATTAATAGCAGCTTAGTCAGCGGCTGCCGGAAATTCGAATCCCCACAATCAATAAACTCCGGGTACCCTAGGCAGGGGGAATCTGTAATGCGCCTGACAAGCGCGCGCGTATTTCCATCTCGATGGGGTGTAGATTCTGGCACGCCCGGTGGGGCTTTTCTCACATCCCATATCTCGGGTCAAGTGTTCATGCGAACTAATTTAACATATATGCCGATGTTTGTACTAAAATAATGTTTTTTTCCGTGCAGCAATCAACTTTCAACGACAATGTCTCCTAAGATAGATCCAGCTTCCGATGCGACCCCGATTCCGTACGTGGTCAAGATCAATACTCGTGTAGTTCTCCTCGCAAGCCTCAATCTACGGTAGGAGGAACTGCCCCGCCAATTTGGTTCCGTCATCATTTACCCTGCCGGAAGTGCTCATCTGGCAGAAAAACCGGCAAAACAGTTGGCCAAGCCGGTCTCAAGGGGCAAGAAACCGAATGTTGTGATCGCTAAGGCACCACAACCGAAACTTAAGACGGCATCTGAACGACTCTCTGGTGCTCTAGCTGGGGGCAAGACTTCTGGTACAAAGGGCAATATCAAACGTTGCGGACGAGCTTAGGTGATGACTCCAACAAATGCACAATCGGCCGTATCTCCAAAGCCCTCCATCGCCCGGTCTACAGCGGCTTCCCGAAGAGCCGTAACAAGCCAAGTGCTCAAAACAGAAAGGCTGAGACAGAAGTGGCTCAGGTATCGAGCAAACAAGAGGGCCAGGACTCTGGCCAAGTGGAATCTTGTGAGATTCCAAGAGCAGAGTCATCCTGCGACGACGGCTGAATCGGCCGTAAAAATGAGCAATTCCTTCAAACCGCTGAAGTGGGATCTGAAAAATGCCCTGACCGCCAGAATCAAGAAGACAGCGATCCGAACGTTGCTACAAAGAGGCGTGTCCCGGCCTCAATAGAAAAAGTATGACACTGTCTCTTCAAGAGTATACCAGGCATTCTGTGCCACGCGAAAACAGCGGGGCAAAACCAAAAAGGAAGCGTCGGCACCATTCAAGAATCCAGCCAGGCTAGCCGCCTTCAGTCGACTGCCTGTTACAGAAACAGGAGGGTCAAGACAGCGATCCGTGAAATCAGCCGCCGGTAATAAAAATACGGCTGGATATGTTATCCATACGGTCTAAATGGCAGGTGGGCGCCCCAGCGACAACCTTCGCAGCAAAAGCAATAATGGGGCCACCACGTCCCAAGCCCAATCTGGCTTGAATGTGGTTGCCGCTTCCCAAGAACAGCCGCCTCCGCTGGATGATGAAAACCCTCTCGATGAGGCTGATAGGCAGATAGACCCCTTAGTCCATATAGAGTCAAGCTCGGACAGTGAGGAGCCGACTTTCCTCCCCAGGACCACGAAGCAAGAGCTGCTTCAAGAGCTTCGAAAACAGCTCAGGAGCAAAGATAAAGAGATGGCCAAGCTCTATTCGAAAATTGACGACTTAACGAACGTTGTGATGCAGCTTGATTGAATGATATTTTGATTTCCGGATGTGTATGGTTTTTAGAAAATAGAATTTAGAAATCACAACCAAAAATATTTTGACCGCAATCAATAACGGTGTCGGATGTAGCGCGTTAGTAAGTGCGGATCATCCACAGGGAAAGTGAGATCCGTTCAATTTCCGAATTAGATGAGTTGAAAATTTAAGGAAAAGAAAAGAAAACAATTCATGATTTGCAATTGAAGATCAAGAATAAGAAAAATCTAGATCTAAAAGAAACATTAAAAACAAGAATTGAGATGTGTGATAATTTCCAACCAACAATCAAGATTAGAAGTATGGCTCGTAGGAGTAGATCGGATCTATAAATGTGATGAGATCTAATGATTACTCATTCTTATCCATTAACGAATTGATACTAGATCGATGCAAATTCATCGAGGTTTAAGGATCTTGTGAGGAAATTAGGGATTTCGCAACTCATCCTTTGTCCTTTTGATGGACCGCATTCAAATTCTAGCTTCTAGTTAATCAAATGGTCAATAGTTGTTCCCTAGTTTCGAGTGAACACGATCAAGAAAGCATCATCTCGAAACTAGGTTATTAATCATTTGATTCACTAGAATTTCCAAATATTATAGGATTTAAGAATTGTAAAAATATCTAAATCATCATCATCTAAAGATCGTCACAACTCCTACACGAGTGGAGATTACTCAAACATCATGATCACAAACACAATCACAAATTGAGATCTAATCATTATGCTTGAATTAAAAGATAAGCAAGAATATAGAAAATTCACCTTTATTTATCGACAATTTTCGTTACAACTCTCTTGAATTTACAAAAGGAAGGAACTAGATCGTCGATTTCGGCTTCGCTCGGCTCCTTGAGTCGCGGATCGGCGTGGATCTCTTGCTCCGTTGAAATCTGGCGTCGCTTCTAAAGGTTGAAGGCTCTCTTGCTTGAATTGCTCTCGGGATCTTGATCTTGATTTTGAATTGGATTTTTGAGGCACAAGTTGTGTCACTCAACTTGTGGGTAGAAGATGATGGTGATTCTTGAACCCACTTCACCCTAGATCTAGGCTCTCTTTTATAGACCTCCAAATTCTAGATCTAGGATTTGAAATTTGAAATTTCCCTCCACAAGTTTGTTAGGAGAGCCTTCTAGAATTAGTTTGTTAAGCCGAGCCTTCTAGATGCGCCACGTGGACATTCTACAATGTTCTGGAAACTTAGGCCGTTAGTTGAGAGCACGTGAGAAAAATTGAGCAGCTGATCTCTTCATAAGGCCGCGGATCCGCGGCGCCAAGGGGGTTTGGGCCGCTGATCCGCGGCCCTTTAGTGGCCTTGGTGTTTTATTTTCAGATGGTAATTCATGGGCTTCCTTATGGGCCTTTTTCTGATATTTTAAATTCTCTTAGGCCTTCTGTATTACTACCAGATCTTGTATCTTGGAGTTGGCGTATCTTTTATCAGTTCTTTTCCCAATTTGGGCTCTGCTTCTGGAATTTCCTGCATTAGACCTCAAGACAAGAGTTGCGCAATACAAGGATGATGCGATGCCATGAAACACAGTCAATTTCCCTTAAAGTGTCGGTTTTCAAGTCTAATACATGAAATCTGGTATTTCAGAGATGATTTGGTAATATGTGCAGTATGAATACCGAACACTTCTATATGAGTTCAAATGATAGGGAAATTGCCGTGTTAAAAATGCAGTATTTTCGACTGATCAAATTCCCCCAAACTTATTTTCGATCGTCTCGATCGAACTGTTTTATTAAAAAGAGAAGGAGAAAATAAAGAAAGAGAAAAGCACACTTTCGTAGGCAACATGATTGCACTGAGCACGTGCAACAAGCCTTTAAACCTCTAGGTGTCCCTAGTAGGAGGAGTGTTGTCTCCTGAGGGTTTTCAGCGGATTGCACCCACAAAATCCAATAATAAAAGGAAGATCATGAATATTACATTTAAAGAAAAGAATTGTAAAAGAAAAGCCTTGAAAATTAGGGTTTCCAACTAAGCTAGCTTTTCGGTTGTCATGAGCCCTATCTTAATGGTCATGAAAAAATGTCAGAAATCACGTCCTCCCTCAATAAAACATCGTCTTATTCTTCATTCCTATCTTTCTTCCAAACATCGATCATATCACCCTGCGTGTGTGTAAAGGACATCCCTACACCCGGAGAATTCAATTCAAGCTATCATACTCTTGCCCATCATCCTCAGTACTTTTTAATTAATGAATATTTTGATGTGCTCACACACTTTCATGCGATCGTTAATACTTCTTGAGGTACTAACCGACCGATTACTCATGCGCTTGCTTATTTGGTGTTTTTTTCTCGTCTTACACCACCTTAGGCATAGCAGTGACTCCCAGACCAGTTGGCCTTAGGGCACTAGGTGAAGAGCAACCCTTGCTATATATTTTTTTATTGCCCTTGGTGATAACAAAACCAGTGTCCATTTTTCTCACCACTTTATATTTTTTATTCACTTTTTTTTTTATTTCCTTCATACATCGGCTTTAAGACAAGAGCATTTCAAGGTATCCTCTACTATCTCAGGCTTCAAGACGTGTGTAAATGCGAATAGCAGGGTATCAACGTTCAAAATGTTTGGCTTCCCAGAATAGAAACTATTTTTCAGACTTATTTTTATCCTCCGATTAGTGACGTCTTTCATCTTACTAACCCTTGGGACAACGGCTCATAACTACTTATTACTAGTTCGTATAAGAAAACTTCTAATTTTCTTAGTTTTCTTAAATTTTTCTAATCTCATGGATGTAATTTTTCACTATCTAAACTTTTATTATCTTATTTATGTACAAAAAATGTTTTTATATTTTTGAATTTTTTTTAAATTTTTATGGTTTTCGAAAATGTTTTGTGCTTATGCAAAGTATGATGCAAATGATGCGAAAATAAGCACAAACCTCCCCCAAACTTGTTTTCAACAGTGTCCTCACTGTTGCTTTCCGCTAAATCTCGAAAAAACCTGTAAGCTTGGAAGGAATTTATTAGTGGGGGCAAAATATTTAAGTGAAGAATCTCCCCCAAACTTATTTTTGGCTCAAAATTTTGTAAAGATTTTGTTTTCAAGAGCCAGATTATACCCCCCAAACTTAAGCAATGTTAATCTTTGAAAATCACATGAGGGGGTCAAAAATCATTGGTCGATGCCAAGCTTTGCAAAGACCGAATGTTAACACCAACCATTCAAAAATTTTGTCAATGCAGTGCTCGGGTTGGTGGAAGAAGAAGTGGGGAAAGGGTAAGTGGTGGAATAGAAAGTGTGTGCGTCTCATTTTGGAGAGATGATGCAGTGAATGTGATGGATTGCTCGCATTCTTTTTACAATTCAGAAGAAGGGGTGGAGGTTCAATTTCAGTGAGTGGGACATGATTCATCTCAACACCCGTGTTATTCAAAAATGCGAGTTCATCAGCGAAGATTTCCTCAAAAGTTCCATCAATACCCCGATGAATAATGTCATCACAAAGTGCGGGGTGATCTTCAGACTCTAAAAGCAGTTCATAATTCGTGTAAATTGTTGAACCGGACATCTCGGTGGAAGAGTCCATATGTGTATGATACATAGTTGGGTCGAACAACAACATATGAAAAGAGTCCAGATCAGTATCAGGATGATTATCAAATTCGCTGCTGTCGACATCCATTAAGTCGACAGAACATACCTGAGCAGTAGGTTCAGAGGGTACACTTCCCAACTTGTAAATGTTTAGCTCTATTGATCTATTCCCGAAAGATAGGGTCATAGAACCATTACGACAGTTGATAATAGCATTGGAAGTGGCCAAAAAGGGGCGACCTAAAATCACCGGAATTTGATTCCGTGGGTTCGCTACAGGCTGTGTATCAATTACAATAAAATCCACAGGGAATATGAATTCCCCGATTTTTATTAACACATCCTCCAGTTCACCCCTAGGTTTGGTGATTGATCGGTCAGCCATCTGGAGAGTGCAATGGGTTGGCTTCAACTCTCCGATACCTAGTTGCTCATAGACTGGGTATGGAAGCAAGTTAACACTAGCGCCAAGGTCTAGTAGAGCACGGTTAATGTGTTCTTCCCCCGATAGAAATGGAAATCGTAGGATATCCAGGATCCTTACGTTTCCTCGGTAATTGCTGGGGGAAAGCCGTGTCTACTGTCTTTGCCATGAAAATCTTCTTGGGCACTTGAGTCTTCCTCTTCCTAGTGCACAAGTTCTTAAGAGTTTTCGCATAGGACGGAACTTGTTGGATGGCATCTAGGAGAGGGATGTTGATGTTAACTTGCTTAAAAATGTCCATGATCTTCTCCATATGTGGACTCGATGTGTTAGCCCTTAACCGATTAGGATAAGATGCTTTAGCAATAAGCGCTGGGTCCATCATAGGAGAAGGAAGTGGGGGTAGACGTGATCCCAAAAGAGGAGTGGGGATCGTCTGTGAAGAGCTAGAAGAGATGGGCTGAGGTGTCGAGCCTTGTGGGAAATGAAGAATAGGCTCGCAAGAAGGTGGTGGGGTAAAAGAACTGGGGTCAGAATTAGAAGTGTGTGTGGAAGGAAAGGTCTCAGCCGGGGTGTTATTGATTGATTTTTCAGTATCATCAAACTCTTCCCCAACGTGATTGTCAAGCACTCTTCCAAATCTCAACGTGATTGCATCCACATGATGTGAATAGCCAGGATTGGGTAAGGGTTGAGCTGGAAATTTCCCTTTCTCTCTTGCACTCATTTCGGCTTTTAATCGTGCAATTTCTTCTTCCATCGATTTTATAGTCTCGCTTTGGGACGCAGAGTTTTTCTTTATATCATCGACGGAAGTTTTTATTGTCCAAAGCAAATTCATGAATGAAGAGGATTCATCAGCACCGGTCAACTGCAAAGAGTTTTCATGTGGTGCAAAAGTGTTGGCCGGATTTTGGAAGTTTTGTGCATGGAAGGGGTGCTGACTCAATTGAAGTGGTTGCTGTTGTGGTGGAGGGACCCTTTGGAAATAATTCATGTTTGGAACCGTGTTTTGAGATTGGGATTAGTTCCAAGCAAAGTTAGGGTGATTCCTCTAACCCTGATTATATGTGGAGGAAGATGGATCGTTTCTAGGTCTTTGTTGGTAAGCAGAATTGATATGATCTTAAAACAGAGAATTTCGTGGGCATTCTTCCGTGAGATGAGAAGGATTAGAACAGCATCCACATACAGTTTTGGAGAGTGACCTTTGATTTAGGGCGGCAGCTAAAAATTTGTTTTCCATAGCGTCGAATTTCTTGTGTAAAGCTAAAATTTCAGTTCTAACTCCTATGGAAATATCATTGCCATCCCTAGATGATTGACTCACACCCTCCCACTGTTACGATTTTTCAGCGAAATCTTCTAGGAATTTCCATGCTTCCCCATCATCTTTGGTCATGAAGTTGCCTTGACACATGGATTCAAGGGTCTGACTTGTGTTAGGATTAATGCCGTCATAAATGATTCAGCATAGTTCCCATCTCGGGATGCCGTGATGTGGACATTAGACTAACAGATCCTTGAAGCGTTCAAGACATTTTGAAAATGTTTCATTTGGAAGCTGGGTGAATTGATAGATTTCGCTACGGACTCGAGCTGTTTTGTGACGTGGGTAAAATTTCTTAAGAAATGCTTTGACGAATTCGTCCCAATTTGAAATGGAATGTGCGGTAGTGTTATATAGCCACTTCTCGGCTAAATCGCACAAAGTGAATGGGAGAAGACGAAGACGCATAGCATCCACAGACAACTGTGAAGTACCCATCAGTGCGCATACATTTTCAAATTTGGTGATAAAGACATATGCGTCCTCAGACTCGAGACCGTGAAATTTTGGTAGAAGGTTGATGTATTGCGATTTAATCTGAAAATTTTCCCCGTTGGCTGGTGGTATGGAAAGACAGGTAGAAAGTGGGCCTCGTGTAGGACAGCACCTCTCCTGGAGAGAGATGCGAGGTGGATTCTGCGCACCAATGGACGGCGGCAGAGTAGTGGTAAAGAAGTTCGATGGAGACGGATCTATCGATGTGGGTGTGGTGGTGGGTAAAAGAAAGGTAAATGGAGAAATACCTACTTCGCAGTCGATCGAGGGGAGACGGACAAGTCGGGCACTAGAATCCCGTGTCCAGCCTATCTTGCACTAAAAGGGGTTAGTACAAGTGGCAGCGTGATTTATAATTAGGGAAAATGAAGTGAATGCGGTGTTTGTTTTGAAAAATGATACGGATTTTGAAAAGATGATGCGATCACAATAAATGCAACAAGCAAAACCCTAATTCTAGGGGTCACCTAGGTCAAATCTCTAGACCGCTCCTAAGTGCCAAAAGACAAGTCGCAGGATAAATCCTCCACTGCCTCTTTGTCTCTCCTGTAGCCAGGTAAGTGCCAGGTAAGTGGGAGGTTCTCCACTACGTAAGTAGTGGGCCTAATTAAGTAACCACTAGCCTTCGACACACTTGCCTTAGACACCACAAAAGAAACGCGGATAAGCAATGAATTACCCACGGTCTTCTCTTGTCCTAAGTGAGCACGACGGTCCTTAGAGTCATCTCTAGATATTTTTTAGTTAATAAGGGTAAATGCGGATGCAAGTTTGTGATTTTTAGGGCTTAGGAAGGGTAATGAACTCCCCACCTAATCTGGATTCGGCCGTGCCCCTTAATATCCGTATTAATTATGCAAACAACCACAAAATCAAAAACAAGCACAATTTATTTTGCTTTTTGCGGCGCTGCGATTTTTGCAAAGAAGCCTGCAACAAATTGTTAATTGGAGCAGGTTTAGGAAGGAGATAAGAAAGATAGAAGTTACCTGCTAAAAGTTTCCCAGAGAACCCCTTGAACCGCCGCGATTTCGCCGCGGTTGTCGCCTTATGCCGCGGTTCCGCCGCGCCTCAAGCTCCTCTCTGCACAAAATTTCACCAGAGCACTCCTGAACACTTCCTTAGCTCTTTGGAATTCTCCAAATAATTTTCCAATTTCACAGCAAGCTCCAGATTTCCTTGCAATTAACCACAACAACTTGTTTAGTGTTTTGCGCGAGTTTTGATCTAAAAAATATTGATGGAATAAACTTTTCAACTCAAATTTCAAAAAATGAACAAATAGCACACGATCCCCGGCAACGGCGCCATTTTGATTGAATGATATTTTGATTTTCGGATGTGTATGGTTTTTAGAAAATAGAATTTAGAAATCACAACCAAAAATATTTTGACCGCAATCAATAACGGTGTCGGATGTAGCGCGTTAGTAAGTGCGGATCGTCCACAGGGAAAGTGAGATCCGTTCAATTTCCGAATTAGATGAGTTGACAATTTAAGGAAAAGAAAAGAAAACAATTCATGATTTGCAATTGAAGATCAAGAATAAGAAAAATCTAGATCTAAAAGAAACATTAAAAACAAGAATTGAGATGTGTGATAATTTCCAACCAACAATCAAGATTAGAAGTATGGCTCGTAGGAGTAGATCGGATCTATAGATATGATGAGATCTAATGATTACTCATTCTTATCCATTAACGAATTGATACTAGATCGATGCAAATTCATCGAGGTTTAAGGATCTTGTGAGGAAATTAGGGATTTCGCAACTCATCCTTTGTCATTTCGATGGATCGCATTCAAATTCTAGCTTCTAGTTAATCAAATGGTCAATAGTTGTTCCCTAGTTTCGAGTGAACACGATCAAGAAAGCATCATCTCGAAACTAGGTTATTAATCATTTGATTCACTAGAATTTCCAAACATTATAGGATTTAAGAATTGTAAAAATATCTAAATCATCATCATCTAAATATCGTCACAACTCCTACACGAGTGGAGATTACTCAAACATCATGATCACAAACACAATCACAAATTGAGATCTAATCATTATGCTTGAATTAAAAGATAAGCAAGAATATAGAAAATTCACCTTTATTTATCGACAATTTTCGTTACAACTCTCTTGAATTTACAAAAGGAAGGAACTAGATCGTCGATTTAGGCTTCGCTCGGCTCCTTGAGTCGCGGATCGGCGTGGATCTCATGCTCCGTTGAAATCCGGCATCGCTTCTAAAGGTTGAAGGCTCTCTTGCTTGAATTGCTCTCGGGATCTTAATCTTGATTTTGAATTGGATTTTTGAGGCACAAATTGTGTCACTCAACTTGTGAGTAGAAGATGATGGTGATTCTTGAACCCACTTCACCCTAGATCTAGGCTCTCTTTTATAGACCTCCAAATTCTAGATCTAGGATATGAAATTTGAAATTTCCCTCCACAAGTTTGTTAGGAGAGCCTTCTAGAATTAGTTTGTTAAGCCGAGCCTTCTAGATACGCCACGTGGACATTCTACAATGTTCTGGAAACTTAGGCCGTTAGTTGAGAGCATCCTCAGTGAACATCATGAACTTGCGGACTCTGAAGAGTTTTTCAATGGACGTCCGACACCTGTCAAGGGAAAGGATTGTCATTCAAGGTTTCAATCAAAACTGTCAGCAAGTTCTATGGTCTATATCTTTGCCAATCAAATTTAGGGATCTACAAACTGAAGCTAAGATATACGTGATCGACGCTGACACGTCTTCTAAAATTCTCTTAGGACGGCCGTAGCTCCACGATTACAGTATCGTTCCGTCAACTCTCCATCAATGCATGAAGTATACTAAAAATGGCGAAGAAAGATGCATTGACGGAGACATCCAGTCGTTCGGTGTGCATGAAGTCCGATATGAAGATTCTCGGTACTTTGTGAACCTCCAAAGTGCTGAGCCACAGCTGACCAAAGACAAAACAGCCCCGAAACTCAAAAGCAAGTCTGAACCGGTTGTCACTTTCAAAAATAGAAACCCCCATATGCGTCCGCGTTTCGGCAGTGACACTGATGAGTCCGACGCTGAAAGTCCGTCCTTCCGTAAAACTCGCCCTCATTTTGGTAGCGATACGGACGAATCTGATACTGAAGGCCCATCCGACAGCAAAATCCGCCCTCATTTAGGCAGGACACTGAAGAATCAGAAGAAGAGGATCCGTCTTGCAAAAGCTGTGCGAATCGGGCTATCCTGCGAACAACGAAGCTACGATAGACCTTCGAAATTACAGAAGGGTCCCTAGCCGTCATAAGGGTGCCGAAGCAGATATGCAAAGAGCTCGATGCACTGTCAGTCTCCACCGTAGACCAGCTTTCTACGTTCCCGGAAGGAAAAGTGGACGGAAGGTCATTCTGTTTTATTGGTCAAATCTCGTTGTGCACCCGGACGATTTGTCTATCACGTGCCTTCCATATGAGAGAGGCATAAGAGTCGTCCTCAATCCCAGATACTATGCGCCCGAGATGCGGGAATACTTTAAAAAGTGTGGATGCCTGGTTTATCAAACGGAGTCCGAAGCAAAGTTTTACGAAGGGCTATGGCATCCGCCTTAGGTCCGAGCACTCGTCGATGGACAAATTCCAGATAGGCGGGGCATAGGTTTCATCCAGCCTGATTCTAAGGTATGCTACATGATCCATATAGGGGAAGCCAGTGAAGAGTCAAATGATGAAGACGAGCTAGCCGAGCCAGAAAAAGCTCCTCAAGAGCTCGAAGATAGCAGACAAGCAACTTTTGACGAGCTAACCGAGATTGACTTAGGAACGATCGATAATCCAAGGCCGACCTAAATCAGCTCACTCTTGTCAGAGGAAATGAAAGAGCAGATAATTGTCCTGCTGCATGAGTTCGTCGACTGCTTCGCGTGGACATACAATGAAATGTCTGGCCTTTCCCCTGAAGTGTTCGTGCATAAGCTGGCTATATCTCCTGATGCTAAGCCATTCAAACAAGCTCCTCGAAGAATGAGAAGGGAACTAGAAGAAAAGGTCATCGAGGAAACCAAGAACCTCATCGATGCCGGCTTCATCAGGGAAGAGAAATATGCGGATTGGATCGCATGCATAGTCCCAGTGAAGAAAAAAAATGGGCAGATCCGAGTTTATGTCAATTTCAGGGACCTCAATAAGGCATGTCCTAAAGACGACTTCCCGCTACCGGTCATGGAAATGATGGTCGATGACACCTCAAATTACGAGCTGTTCACCTTTATGGATGGCTCGTCTTGGTATAATCAGATCAAAATGTCTCCTGAGAATGAGAAGCACACAGCATTTCAAACCCCGATCGGAATATACTGCTACAAAGTGATGCCGTTCGGACTGAAGAACGCAGGTGCTACATATCAAAGGGCAATTACCAATATCTTTGATGATCTAATCTATAAAGTCGTCGAATGTTATGTTGATGATTTGGTCGTCAAGACAAAAGCCATGACCGATCATATCCAGGATCTTAGGATGGTTCTCACTAGACTGAAGGAATACGATCAGAAGATGAATCCTCTAAAGTGCGCTTTTGGCGTGTCATCGGGAAAATTCCTGGGCTTCATAGTCCGACATCGAGGGATCGATGTTGACCTATCAAAGATAAAGGCTATCATGGAGATGCCCCCTCCAAAGAGTCTGACGCAGCTAAGATCTTTTCAAGGCAAGCTTGCTTATATACGAAGGTTTATCTCAAATTTATCGGGGAGATGTAGGCCCTTCTCAAAGCTCATGGAGAAAGGAGCTCCTTTTGTCTGGGACGCCGAATGTCAAGAAGCGTTCGAAAACATCAAACAGTACTTGTTGCACCCTCCAGTGCTGGCCGCTCCCATTCCAAATAAACAGTTGATTCTCTACACTGCCGCGCTAGATGAATCACTCGGTGCGCTCCTTGCCCAGAACGGCGAGGAGGGAAAGGAAAATGCCCTCTACTACCTCAGTCAAACTCTAGTCGGGGCAGAACACAACTATTCCCTGATCGAAAAGCAATGCCTGGCTCTGATATTCGCTGTGAAGAAGCTGAGGCACTATCTGCTTGCTCATCGGGTTATGTTGATCTTCAAAGGTCGACCCGCTCAAACACCTAATGACCAAGGTAAGCCTAGCCGGCAGAATGGAAAGATGGGCTGTCATGCTACTTGAATTTGACATAGTTTATACTCTTCAGAAATCAGTAAAAGGGCATGCCCTCGCCAATTTCCTCGTTGCTCATCCTATACCAGAAGGGTCGCCGCTAAATTTTGAATTACCCGATGAACAAATATTGCACCTTGAGAATAGCGAGCCATGTTGGGAGCTCTACTTCGATGGAGCCTCATCAATAAGGACCTCCAGTAAATCAAGCGTCCCGGAGATAAAAGCAGGGATAGGATTGGTGTTCATCACACCATCGATAGGAACCCTACGGCGTTCTTTTTCTCTCACCGAGCCTCGCACAAACAATGAGGCTGAGTACGAGGCTCTGATAGCTGGTCTGGAGCTCGCTATAGAAATGGAAATCCTTCGGCTACGAGTCTACGGTGATTTCCAGCTCATTGTCAACCAAGTAAGTGGTGACTATAAGATATACAAACCCGAGTTAGCTCGGTACAGAAGCCGAGTGGTAGAACTCATGAAACGGTTCACTCACATTGAACTAATAAGAGTCCCTGGAGCGTTGAACGGAAAAGCCGACATACTCGCTCGCCTAGCTAAAGAGCTAGTTGATCCTGACATAGACAAAATTCTAATCACAGTCAGAAGCCGGCAAATTCTGCCTCCAGCCTCTTTGCGTGAAGAAGAAGGCGTAGAACAAGAAAAAAATTCTTCCGAAGAAACTTCGATCATCCAAGACAAGCCCGATTGGAGAGAACCATTCATAGAGTACCTCCGATACGACAAGCTGCTCGAAGGAAAATCAGCGAGGATTCAACTGAAGAAGAGAGCTCTCCGATACGTGTTTGTAAATGACACGTTATACCGTAGGTCATATGACCAACTCTGGCTCAGGTGTCTGTCGTTCGCCGAAGCCCAAAAGTTCATGAAAGAAGTTCACTCGAGCGTTTGCGATGCTCACCAATCTGGCCCCAAGATGCGACTTCAAATCAAACGGCTTGGGTATTACTGGCCCACTATGATACGGGATTGCGGAGAGTATGGAAAGAAATTTCATATCTGCCAAATTCATGGTAATTTCATTCACAAGCATCCCAATCCGTTGCATCCTACGGTGGCGTCGTGGCCCTTCGAAGTCTGGGGAACCGACATAGTTGGTCCAATTGATCCTCCGTCATCCAGAGGCCACCGGTTCATATTGGCAGCAACTGACTATTTCTCCAGATGGGCTGAAGCTGTCCCGCTAAAAGAAGTCAAGACAGAAAATATTCTAACGTTCTTCCAGCATAATATTCTATACCGCTTCGATACACCAAGAAAAATCATTTCTGACAACGGGCCTTCTTTTAAGAGCTTCAAAGTCTCAAGGTACTCAGCATAAGATAGACTGGAGATATTCCTCCATCTATAATCCAAGAGCCAATGGGCTAGCTGAAGCCTTCAATAAGACTCTATGCAAGCTCCTGAAGAAAAATTGTTAGTGTGATATGCCCTAGAGGCCATTATTGTATAGTACTAGTTTGTATATTACATTTCGGAAGCTTGGGATATATACACGGATTGACATTCTTGCTCAATATAGTAGTATGCTACTTGGTTTGTATCTATCTTAATATGTGTATGTGTTTCTTTTTAACATATCGCTAATACATATTGATGGAGCCCTTAGGATCTTTGCTTGACTACCAGCATTGTGATGGCAGTCACACTAGTGGGGGCTGGGTAGTCTACAAGCACATCCTTATACTGGTCCCTGGTCGTGGGATTATCGAGACAGGGCATCGATACTCCAGAGTAGACTAGTGTATACGTTTCTCATCCCAGGAGGGGAGATGGTCTGTCCCACAGCCATCGGTACGTCGTACTGGAGATAGTATGCAGGTGCTCGTTAGGTTACGAGTATACTAGACAGGACTCGCTGGGAACTGTTGGTTGGTATTATACCTATCGTCAGTTATCAGTTCCCAGGTGACATTAGTACAGCTTAGTCCGTTGATTTGACACTGTCACTTCGCCTCGAGTGTGTTCCCACTGTTCTTAGATTACTACCCTACCACGGCTCTATTGAGTCGTGAAAACAGGTAGTAGTTGGGTGTAGTCCCGAAATACTTGGAGGCAGTGACGGTTAGACAGGATTCGTCTCTCCCGGTATTGGGAGTTGATATCGTACTGTGTCTAGGAGAGCCATTACACAAAGTCCCTGGCCAGGGCAAGCGAGATTTACTGGTAGCGTTTCCAGTAGTTTCTCAGGGTGTTCTGGGCTACACTCCGACACGACTTGTACCGCTATTAGGGGACTGACGTTTACCGCCCCCTAGGCCCGATATCCGATACTTTTAGACGAACAGACCGGACTGTACGGAGATTGTCACATTCAGGCTCAGTAGGAGTTCGGATGGGTTCACCTCATCGGTCTTCTTATCGGTATCTACCTGGGGACCGTTACGTACAGCTAGTACCGCTTACGGCCTATGGTTAAACCCACTGCTAGTGTAGTGTCGAGTCTTTAGAGTCCCACACAGAGGGTTGTTCACCTTTGGGCAAAACTGAGTAGAGGTCGTATGGTTTTACGACGGGGTTCGTTCACATACGCGCACTTGTGCACGTTTGGTGTCCGGGCAGTTATTACTAGTGGGCTTTGGTTTAAGCCAGATCCTAGTATTTGTTTTGGAATTGGTTTGTTTTGGAATTGGTCTTGTCTCATTGTATTCGTGTTTCTTCGGAGCACGAATGCGGGTACGTACGTACAGTTGACAGAGGCGGAGAGGGAGACACCTCATTAGGGTTTTTGACCATTGACTTGATCAAAACCCTAATGAGAATAAGAAATATGATTAATAATATTAATTAAGGATAATTGTATCATGGTTTGAGTTGGGTTGACCATTTGACTTGTTGACTTGCTTTGACCTAGATATTTTTCTTTTGCATAAGATGCTTCTTGAAGCTTGCTGAGCATTAAATGTGAAATGATAATGGTCAAATCAACTCACCATCACAATTTTCTTAATTATTATTATTATTATCATATATCTCTAATATGAGAGTAAGGTTGATATTATTCACTCATTCTCTTTCTCTCTCATAGTTAGCTCTCTTTCTTCCTCTCTCAAAACTTTAATCTTTCATGTGTTGAAAATCAAAAGCTCTTGAGACTAAGCCACCAAAATACTTCTCTACTCACTCTAGGGTTCTTAGTGTAGCAAGCCAAGCACTCTAGTTACTTCATCATTGAGGTAGAAGCTCAAGGTAGAGGCCTTCGAGTGGATCGATCTTTGACCTAGAGAAGACAACGAGGAGGAGCCATCTACACTACTCCAAGGAGCTAGCAATAAGGAAGACCACAACAAGAAGAGAAGGAGTTCAAGAACTAGGTATAACCATCTTAACCTAGTAGTTAAAGCTCCTTGTTTGTTTGTTAGTTTTTGCTTAGCAAAGATCCTTCATGGTTAGTCTATGTTTCCTTGTGATAAAAATTTGATTTTTACTCTTTCCGCCTCCCCGTAAGTACCGGGATGGGTAACATAGACTTACAGTGGTATCAGAGCCTAGCTAAACAACAACTAATATGTTAGCAAAGTCTTTAGAATTTCGATCCCGAAAAAAATCGCAAAATACATCAAAAATTAGTGTTTTCTGTCGATTTTAAAAACAAGTCTAAAAATATTTTTAGAGACCTGAAAAATACGTGCAGGGTTTTTTAGGGACACACAAGAAAAACGAGCTCATGACTCGGTCAGACAGCCGCAGAAGCGCGGCAAAACCATGTGTTTCGCCGTGGATCTGCGGCCGAGTCGACTCGGAGTCAACTCGTTTTTCCTGCAGAATGTCCAGCTTGATGCTTTGTGATTTTTCAGATACTTTGTTTCTGCCCAGATTCTTTTGAGTATAGTGTTGTATTTGGGGTAGTTTCAAATTGGAATATTGATCGAAATTCTATAAACTTTAGCTAGTTGGATTATATCTGTAATGTGATATATGTACTGAACGTCTATTACTCGCTATACGTCGATTAGTGGGGGGTTGTACATATCTGTGATCTGTGATGTTGGATTGTGTATATGAACTTGTTGGATCGTCGTGGATGAATAGCCGGGGATGTGAGATGAGTGTTTATTTATCTTTCATTTGTTGTAAATTGTAAATTGATGTAATAATATTTTTTGGTCGCACATCCGGGTTGAGGATGTAGCCACCATTGTATATTATTTCTTTTACTGTTTTTGCTCTTAAGATAGACCCAAGGTGGGGTGCACAAACTACCGGGTACTTTGAAGTGCCGACTGGCCTACTCACGTTGTTGAGGGAGGTTGCTTCACTTCAAGTATTTGGCGGGTAGTTTGCCACACCCGTAGGGGTGTAGGATGGGGTTTGGCTATTCATCGCGACCATGTAATCCCTCTTTCGTTGCAGGCTCGAACGAAACGCAGATTCCTAGCATATCCAATGTGTTCATCTGTGATCTGAAATGGCTATCATTGCATCTGACGAATGTTTATATCTATATATGATATCTAGTAGGCGTTGCTTATGTTTTGCATCTGCGCTAGTCCAGCCCCTGCTCTGTCGTTAGTTAAGTAACCTAACGGGTGATGATGGGGCCCAGTGGCGAATGCGGATGGCATAAGCGTACTTCATATTTTCGTTGTTTTCTGCAATGGTAGGATTAATTGATGGGACGCATAATATTAATGCAAAGAAAATAAACCAAAGCTGAATCGTTGGAACAATTTCAAAACCACTCGGTTTTTTTACCAAAACAGAAAACTTTTAAAAACGCGGAGCTTAAACCACTCCTTTTAAAAGCTATTAGGTTCCTTCGATTATATCAAGTTCACCACGTTCACGGTTTTGCCAAAACCATTCGTAGCCCTCCGTCATTTCAGTTAAATATTCAGTAGTATTCAAGCTATGTATTTTAACCTTCGCCAAGGCATAGTGATTGGTAGGTGCCGAATATTTATCTGTTGCATAGATAGATGCGTTGGTTTGGGACAGTCATACTGCTATTTTGGCCTTCGTCAAGGGTATGTACGGGTGGGTTCAAATTAACCTGGATAATGGCGGGTAGAACTTGATATTTGACTTAAGATATGTTGGCCTTCGTCAAGGTCATAAGAGCATGGGGCAAAAATCAACATCGGGAGTTTCTAAAGAAACTGAAACTTGCTAGTGTTGCATACCATTTGGAGTGTGATAATTTTGGTAGGATTCCTTCAATTTCATCACACAATGATATTTGGATCCCGATCCTACTGTGAGTATATGCTACTCCTCGGGAAATTTTCTCACTTAACGATCAATGCTATAAACCAAGTAGGTGTCTAGAAAGGTGTTAGCGGGGCTACGCCCACAGGGAAAAGAGGTTATTTATTTAAGGAACTTCGCGAAAACGTCGTAAAACCTCCCTCGAAGTACCGACACTGGCCTGGCTGAACGGTTAAGCAAGTATTGTACGGTGAGATCAATCCCGACTAGTTCTTCTTTTATGGTTTGAGGAAGGATTCGAGAAACGGTGGGAGCCATCCTGTTTAGACAAACTAAAAACCACTCTAAACTTGCAAGAGCATCATGATAAAGTGTTTCTTCTCTCTCTCCTAATTGCAGCAACCAAACATCATGACGGGCCTTAAGTTACTATTAGATAAAAATAAACTGACAGGGCCAAACTACTAAGATTGGTTCAGGAATGTCAAAATGGAAATCACTTATGACAAGTTGGGGTATCTCCTTACCACTAAGGCCCCTGCCGTCCCAGGTCTAGAATCTAGCATCGCGGATAAGGAAATCCGTAAGACCTGGGAGATTGACTGTGCGAAGGCTAAGTGCCCCGTGCTTACCTCTATGGACAATGAACATCAGAGGAGGCACGAGAATATGGATCTTAAATCCATATTTCTCTATACTAAGGAACTATATGGAGAGCAATCCCGTATCGCCAGGTACGAAACCTCGAAAAAATTATTTTCAGCGAGGTTGGCCGTCGGATCATCTGTAGCGGAACATGTACTTAAGATGATTGGCTACATTAAGGAGCTCACGGACCTCGGGACCATATTGGAGAACGAGCTCTACACTGACTTGATTCTCCAGTCCCTTCCTTCCACCTACGTCCAGTTTATCCTAAATTTCAACATGCAAGGAAAAGAAGTTGAACTTTCGGAACTCCTCCACATGTTGAGGAGTGCAGAGGGCACCCTGCAGAAAGTTAGGGAAACACCCGCTTTGTTTGTTGGAGGAGCTTCCTCTTCTAGGTCCAAGGCGAAAGCCAAAGGAAAGAAGAAGAAGGCCCCCACAAAACCATGGGGCGGTGTTAGTAAGGTGGAAGCCAAGGGAAAAGCAAAGGTAGCGGGACAGATTGTGGGGAAGGAAGAATGCTTTTACTGTCACAAGAAAGGACACTGGAAGAAATATTGCAGGGCTTGGAAGGCCAAGAACCAGGACCCGAAGCAAGTTGTGGCTTCGGATTCAGGTTGTATGTTATTGAAAACTGTCTGTCAATCAACTCTACTTCCTGGGTATTGGATACCGGATCAGGATCTCATATCTGTAATTCTTTACAGGCACTGAGAAGCCGTAGAGTTTTGAAGGCGGGTGATATGACCCTCAGAGTTGCAAACGGAGCGAGCATGGATGCTGAGTATGTGGGGGACTATCACTTAGGATTGACAGATGGACATGTTTTGGTTTTGCGCAACTGTTATTTTGTACCCAGTTCGACTTGTAATATCATATCTGTATCTTTAATGTCTAAAGAAGGTTATGATTTTGCATTTGTAAGCAATGTTGTAAACATTCACCTTAATCATGTTTTGATTGGGTCGGGTACATTAAGCAACGGTATATACGTTTTAAACCAACCGCAAATTTTCAATATCCAGAATACACATAAAAGAAAGTCTCCGGAATTAAATCATGCTTTCTTATGGCATTGTAGACTGGGTCACATCAATGAGACAAGGTTAGCTAAGTTACATAAAGAAGGATATTTGTATCCGTTCGAATATCATTCTTATGCAACTTGTCAATCATGTCTCAAAGGAAAGATGACAAAGACTCCGTTCACTGGACACGGAGTAAGAGCGAGCGAGCTCTTGGGACTCGTACACAGCGACGTGTGTGGTCCAATGTCTACACATGCAAGAAGTGGTTTTTCATATTTCATTACTTTTACGGACGATTTCTCTAGGTATGGACATGTCTTCTTAATGAAGCATAAATTCGAGGCTTTTTAGAAATTCCAGGAATATAAGAATGAAGTAGAAAAACAAACCGGCAAAAGTATCAAGACACTAAGATCTGATCAAGGTGGTGAATACTTAAGTGCCGAGTTCCTGGATTACCTAAAAGAGAATGGAATTCTCTCTCAGCTTACTCCTCCATACACTCCACAACACAACGGTGTATCGGAGAGACGGAACCGAACCCTATTGGATATCGTACGTTCCATGATAAGTAATGCTGAGTTACCGCGATCATTCTGGGGCTATGCACTAGAATCAGCTGCATATCTTTTAAACAAGGTTCCTACCAAGACTGTGCCTACCACACCATATCAGATGTGGAGTGGGAAGAAACCCTATCTTCAATATCTGAAGATATGGGGATGTCCGGTTTTTGTCAAAAAGCAGCATACAGACAAACTCGAGGCACGCTCGGTACTGTGTAAGTTTGTGGGATACCCAAAGAACACCAGGGGGTATCTTTTCTATTACGCAGAGGAACAAAAGGTTTTTGTTTCTCGTCATGCCCACTTTCTGGAACATCAGTTCTTAGAAAAGGAAACAAGTGAGGGCGCAATAGAACTGGAAGAAATTCCAGAACCACAAGCTGTTACTGAAAGCTTGGTGGAACAAGAAGTTTCAAAAGAACAGGACATTCCCGCACCGCTCCGCAGGAGTAGTAGGCTTTCTCATCCACCTGAGAGATACTGCAGTTTTCTCGCAGACGGGGATAGAGAGGATTGCATCATTGATAATGATGAGCCGACTAACTTCCAGCAGGTCATTCAGATCACTGACTCGGTAAAATGGCTAGATGCAATGCAGACCGAGATGGAGTCCATGTACACCAACAAAGTATAGACTTTGGACTTTGCTCCAGAAGGGGTAAAACCCGTAGGCTGCAAATGGATCTTCAAAAAGAAGATTGGTGTAGATGGACAGGTTGAAACGTATAAGGCTAGACTTGTTGCAAAGGGTTTTCGTCAAAGACCTGGTTTGGACTATGACGAAACTTTTTCTCCAGTGGCTATGCTTAAATCCATTCGGATCCTTCTTGCTATTGCTGCCTTCCACGATTATGAGATTTGGCAGATGGATGTAAAAACCGCTTTTCTAAATGGAAATTTAGAGGAGTGTGTCTATATGGACCAGCCAGAGGGATTCATTCAGAGTGGGAGCAACGGAAAAGTGTGCAAGTTACTGAAGTCCATTTATGGACTGAAGCAGGCATCGCGGAGTTGGAACATCTGTTTTGATGAGACGGTCAAAAAATTTGGCTTTATCAAAAATCTAGATGAACCATGCATTTATAGTAAGATTGTAGCGTGAACTTTCGTATTCCTCGTTTTATACGTGGATGACATTCTCTTGATAGGAAATGGCATTCCTATGCTACAATCTGTCAAAGGGTTCTTGTCACACAGATTCTCCATGAAAGTCCTGGGTGATGCCTCTTACATTCTGGGGATCCAGATCTATCGTGATAGGTCTAAGAGGATATTAGGACTTTCGCAGTCCAGGTACATCGACACCATACTGAAAAGAGTTAGTATGGAAGATTCAAAGCACGGTAATTTACCGGCTTGTCACGGGATTACCCTCTCTAAAGAGATGTCTCCCAAGACTGATTTGGAAAGGGATCGCATGTCTATTATACCCTACGCCTCTGCGGTAGGCTGTATAATGTATGCGATGTTATGTACCAGACCAGATGTAGCTTATGCACTGAGTGTAGTAAGCCGGTATCAGTCAAACCTTGGGGAGAAGTACTGGATAGCGGTAAAGAACATTCTGAAGTACCTGAGAAGGACTAAGGATATGTTTTTGGTTTACGGCGGAAAAGACCTCCAGATCGAGGCCTTTGCTGACTCCAGCTTCCAGAGTGACAAGGATGACTCCAAATCCATGTCGGGTTATGTCTTTACTCTCAATGGAGGGGCGGTGTGTTGGAAGAGTTACAAACAGGAAACCGTTGCTGACTTGACGATGGAAGCGGAGTATATCGCAGCATCTGATGCCGCAAAAGAAGCCGTCTGGATGAGGAAGTTCTTGACAGAACTTTAGGTGGTTCCGTCCATTTTTGATCCAATACCTCTATATTGTGACAACAAAGGGGCTATAACTTTAGCAAAGGAACCCAGGTCCCATCAGAAATCCAGACACATCTTGAGGCGGTATCACCTGATCAGGGAGATCGTGGATCGCCGGGAGATCGAGGTTCGGAGGGTTGCTACAGAAGATAACACTGCAGATCCATTCATAAAGGCCATTCCTCAAACGCAGTTCGAGGGGTTATTCGAGATGATAGGCCTGCGATATGCCAGCACATGGCCTTAGTGCAAGTGGGAGATTGTTAGTGTGATATGCCCTAGAGGCCATTATTGTATAGTACTAGTTTGTATATTATATTTTGGAAGCTTGGGATATTTACACGGATTGACATTCTTGCTCAATATGGTAGTATGCTACTTGGTTTGTATCTATCTTAATATGTGTATGTGTTTCTTTTTAACATATCGCTAATACATATTGATGGAGCCCTTAGGATCTTTGCTTGACTACCAGCGTTGTGATGACAGTCACACTAGTGGAGGCTGGGTAGTCTACAAGCACATCCTTATACTGGTCCCTGGTCGTAGGATTATCGAGACAGGGCATCGATACTCCAGAGTAGACTAGTGTATACGCTTCTCATCCCAGGAGGGGAGATGGTCTGTCCCACAGCCATCGGTACGTCGTACTGGAGATAGTATGCAGGTGCTCGTTAGGTTACGAGTACACTGGACAGGACTCGCTGGGAACTGTTGGTTGGTATTATACCTATCGTCAGTTATCAGTTCCCAGGTGACATGAGTACAGCTTAGTCCGTTGACTTGACACTGTCACTTCGCCTCAAGTGTGTTCCCACTGTTCTCATATTACTACCCTACCACGACTCTATTGAGTCGTGCAAACAGGTAGTAGTTGGGTGCAGTCCCGAAGCACTTAGAGGCAGTGACGGTTAGACAGGATTCGTCTCTCCCGGTATTGGGAGTTGATATCGCGCTGTGTTTAGGAGAGCCATTACACAAAGTCCCTGGCCAGAGCAAGCGAGATTTACTGGTTGCGTTTCCAGTAGTTTCTCAGGGTGTTCTGGGCTACACTCCGACACGACTTGTACCACTATTAGGGGACTGACGTTTACCGCCCCCTATGCCCGACATGCGATACTCTTATATGAACAGACCGGACTGTATGGAGATTGTCACATTCAGACTCAGTAGGAGTTCGGCTGGGTTCACCTCATCGGTCTTCTTATCGGCATCTACCTAGGGACCGTTACATACAGCTAGTACCGCTTACGGCCTATGGTTAAACCCACTGCTAGCGTAGTGTCGAGTCTTTAGAGTCCCACACAGAGGGTTGTTCACCTTTGGGCAAAACTGAGTAGAGGTCGTATGGTTTTACGACGGGGTTCGTTCACATACGCGCACTTGTGCACGTTTGGTGTCCAGGCAGTTATTACTAGTGGGCTTTGGTTTAAGCCAGATCCTAATATTTATTTTGGGATTGGTCTTGTCTCATTGTATTCGTGTCTCTTCGGAGCACGAATGCGGGTACGTACGTACAGTTGACAGAGGCGAAGAGGGAGACACCTCATTAGTGTTTTTGACCATTGACTTGATCAAAACCCTAATGAGAATGAGAAATATGATTAATAATATTAATTAAGGATAATTGTATCATGGTTTGAGTTGGATTGACCATTTGACTTGTTGACTTGCTTTGACCTAGATATTTTTCTTTTGCATAAGATACTTCTTGAAGCTTGCTTAGCATTAAATGTGAATGATAATGGTCAAATCAACTCACCATCACAATTTTCTTAATTATTATAATTATTATCATATATCTCTAATATGAGAGCAAGGTTGATATTATTCTCTCATTCTCTTTCTCTCTCATAGTTAGCTCTCTTTCTTTCTCTCTCAAAGCTTTAATCTTTCATGTGTTGAAAATCAAAAGCTCTTGAGACTAAGCCGCTGTTCAGTTGATAAAACTGCATATTTGTATTACATTTTTCCTACCATTTTCATATTAAAAAATGACTTTATTATAATATATCATACATATGAGGGTTTATGTGTAAAAACACTATTTTCCATGTGTTAATATATTTTAATTAGCATTTGGTAGGAAAATGTATGCAAATAAATTCATTGACCAAATCCTAGTAGAACAAAGTCTACTAAATATTATTTGAGTTGTTGTGCAGAATTTTTACCAAGTGTGCAGAATTTTTCAAAGACTAGAATCAAGCAAATCAAGTTGTTGAAGAACACTTGCCTAATTAAGAATCAAAACTTGGGGACCAAGTCTGGCAGCAACCACGAGAAGATTTCTAAATTCTGAAGATTTCTAGGATCGCAAAATGTCAAAGAGAGCCAGCCCCTAAAAATTGATCAATGGCTGAGATAAGAAGGCCGCGGATCCGCGGCCCTAGCCTCTTTATGCCGCGGATCCGCCGCGGTTAAGGAGAGATGGAGGCTGAGGATTTTTGGGGTGAATCTATGATGAATTTTACCTAATTTTGAAGCAAATGATTCTGGCTTTGCACTATAAAAAGGCACCGAGAGCCTCTTGGAAAATTTATCAAGTCGACGCGATCACGAAGTCCAAGACGGCTCACGCATCCAGACTGATCATCAACTGTTCGTCTACCTCCTTGGAAGAGATCGAGAAGCAAACTAGTCTTTGTAATCAGTTTCTAAGTAATCAAAGTGTAATGAATATTGTTGATTAATAAAGGTAGCTTTCTTTTTCTTATTCTATTTCTTCATAGTTTAATTATGCATTTTCTCTCCATCTCTTTTTCTCCCAACATGCACGAGTAATTCTCCGCTTGTTAGGGTTCGTAGGATTAGGGTAGGCTAATGGATGATGAACATCTCTAAATTCTTTTTAAGTCCTATAAAGTTTATAAACTTTATCGAAAGAATCATTAACATCCTAATCGGGCGCGCTACCAATTCTTTGTTAGTTCCGACCGCGATTAGAGATTAGATTAATGATTGTTTTGGTAAAGGCTAGATATGAACGGAGTTCCATGTCGAGATAAGGGTTAAGAGTGGGATTCCTTTTCCCTCCAGAAACCCTAATCTACACGCATCACCGTCGTTCTAGTTTTAAATCTATTAAAAGATAAAAAGAGTAATTTTTAATTAATCGTCCATGACTACTAAATCCTAACGAACCCTACAAGCCCCCTTATTATATTAACTACATCCTTAAAATAATCTAGATCTATATTTTTGTATTCTTGCTTAACGTAGATCTAGAAACCATTCAACAAATTCTTTCTTTCTCCTCTCTTTTTCAACACATCTAAAGTAAGAGTAAAAGATTCAACGTTTCCCAGAGGACGACCCATACTCATCTCGGTCTAGCTACGCGCGACACCGTTATTGATTGCGGTTATTCTACAAACACAAATTTTCGTACCAATCAAATGGCGTCGTTGCCGGGGATACGTGCGTAATTTTTTGTTCTTACTATTTGTGTTGAATTCTTAGACGATTTATATCATTATTAACACAACACTGTAAATTGCATATTTAACGATTTGTGCGTGAATTTTGCAAGGAGTTCTGGAGTCACAGAATTGAGGAAAACAGAAGACAGAGACATTCTTAGTGATCCAGAGGAGCAAAGGAGGCCACAGAAAAATTTTCATCAACTATTCTCTCCACAACGCAGCGGAACCGTGGCGCAAATGGGCTTTTTGCGGCGGAATCGCGGCAGGTTAGAGGGATTAGGGCTACAGAACTCTCTGGTAAGATTCTCAACTCCTTCTCTCTCCTCTCAAATCCAATAAAATCTATCTTCTGCAGGATTCTTTGCAAAATAGCGCCGCTCAAAAATCTTTTTGCAAAAGTTTTGTGATTGGTTTTGTTTTGCATATTTTAATACGGACTTTAAGGGGCAAAGACCAAATCAAGATTAGGTGGGGATTTCATCACCCTTCCTAAGCCCCACAAATCACAAACCGAGCATCTAGATCAACCCTTCATTAATTTAAAAAATATCTAGACCAGACTCTAAGGACTGTCGCGCTCAATAAGGACAGAGGAAGGTCGTGGGTAATCTATCGTTTATCCGCATTACATTTGTAGTGCCTAGGCAAGTGTGTCAAAGGCTAGTGGTTTTTAATTGGGCCCACTACCGTGGTTCCTTCCCACTTACCTGGCACTTACCTGGCTACAAGGGTAGTACGGAGGCGGTAGAGGATTGATCCTGCGGCTTGTCCTTTGGAAGTCTAGGAGCGGTCTAGAGACTGGACCTAGGTGACATTAGTTCTAGGGTTGCTTGTGCATCTTAGGGTGATTTGTCTTGAGTCCCACTTTTTCAAAACAAACCAATTTTAAAATCACACACACTGCCACTTGCACTAAACCCGCTTAGTGCATGCTCGGCTGGACACGGGATCCTAGTGCCCGTCTTGTCCGCATTCCTGCTATCGACGCCGAAGTCGGTACTTCTTCATCCTCTTTTCCCCCACCACACACCATGACCGAGATGGATGGCACTCCATCAGATTATAACACCACGCTGCCACCGCCCGTAGGTGCGCAGAATCCACCGCACATCTCTCTCCAAGAGAGATGCTATCCTATCCGTGGTCCTCTTCCCACTTGTCTATCTCTTCCACCACCTAACGGGGATAATTTCGAAATTAAACCCCACTACATCAATCTGCTGTCCAAATTTCACGGGCTTGAGTCGGAAGACGCGTACGTTTTCATCACCAAATTCAAAAACGTATGCGCAATGATGGGTACTTCACAATTGACTTTAGATGCTATGCGCTTACGTCTTCTCCCATTCACACTGTGCGACTTGGCAGAAAAATGGCTTTATAATACTGCCGCACACTCTATTACTAATTGGGATGAATTTGTCATAGCATTTCTTAAGAAGTTTTACCCAAGCCATAAGACTGCCCATATTAGGAGCGAGATCAACCAGTTCACCCAGCTTCCCAATGAACCATTTTGGAAGTGCTTTGAATGTTTTAAAGATCTGCTTGTCCAATGCCCCCATCACGGAATACAAAGATAGGATTTATGTCGGATTATATATGAGGGCATTAATCCAGCGACAAAGCAGATGCTTGAAACAATGTGTCAATGCAATTTCATATCTAAAGATGACGGTGAAGCGTGGAAATATCTGGAAGACCTTGCTGATCACACGTTGCAGTGGGAAAGCGTAAGACCACCTTCAACTGAGGGAGGTATTCACCAGCTCGATGTTTCTATCGTAGTAAAAATCGAAATGGCAGCGATACAGAAGAAACTCGACGCTATTGAAAACAAGTTCTCATCATTCTCCCTAAATCAGATCACGCTTCCTAAGACCGTCTGTGGTTGTTGTTCGGATCCTTCACGCTTAACGGAAGAATGTCCTATGAATGCATCGTTTCAAGCTAATGCTGCTTTTCAGCAGCGACCTAGAAACGACCCTTATTCTTCCACGTACAATCAAGGATGGAGGAATCATCCTAACTTTGCTTGGAACCAAAACCAACAAAGCAATTATCAAAGACCTCCTCCACAGCTACCACAACCACAGAATCAGCCCCCCTTTCAGTCACAGAATTTCTAAAATCCGGCCAACATTTCTACACCACAAGTGGCCGGTACTGACAACTCACTTGCACAAACTTTGGATATGTTCATGAAACAATCCATGCAATTTTCGGCTGAGATGATGTCTTCTATTGATACCATAACGAAAAACTCCGCCTCCCATGGTGAGAGTATTAAATCATTAGAAAACCAAATCGCACAGTTAAACGCCGCAATGAGTGCGAGAGAGAAAGGGAAACTCCCATCTCAACCCCTACCGAATTCTGGCCATTCACAAAATCATAATGTGAATGCCGTTACTACGTTGAGATCGGGGAGAGTGCTGAATAACCGAGTGGGTGAGAAATTTGATGTTAGTGACACATTTGATACCCCAGCTTCTTCTTCTTCTTCCCCTAATTTGTCTAGTCTCCCATCTTCATCCGAGCCTATTCTCCGTTTTCCCCAAGGTTTGAACATTTCGCCAAATCTATCTAAGTCGATTCCCACTCCAATTTTGGGATCGAATCCGTCACCACAGTTTTCTCCACAAACGTTGGACCCAAACCTTATTGATCGAGCTCCATTTCCAAACCGATTAAGGGCCAACAGACCTAACCCGCAAATGGAGAAGATTGTGGAAATGTTTAAGCAAGTTAGCGTGAATATTCCTCTCCTAGATGCCATTCAACAAGTCCCATCTTATGCAAGAATCCTTAAATACTTGTGCACTAGGAAGAGAAAAACTCAAGTGCCTAAGAAGGTTTTCATGACGAGTAATGTTAGCACAGTTTTTACCCAACAAATACCAAAGAAACGTAAGGACCCCGGCTGTCCTACAATCTCTATTTCTATTGGGGGTAAAAATATTAATCGTGCTTTACTCGATATAGGCGCTAGCGTTAACTTGCTTCCTTATTCAGTATACGAGCAGTTAGGAATTGGAGAGTTAAAACCCGCCCATTGTACTCTCCAGATGGCAGACCGATCTATCACCAAATCTCGGGGAGAACTAGAGGATGTGTTAATTAAAGTCAAGGAATTCATATTTCTCGTGGACTTTATTATTTTAGATACACAACCTGTGGCAAACCCACGCAATCAAATCCCGGTGATACTTGGTCGACCCTTCCTAGCAACTTCTAACGCTGTAATTAATTGTCGTAACGGTTCTATGAACTTATCATTTGGGAAAATGACAATTGAGCTTAATATTTACAAGCTAGGAAGTCAGCCGTCAAAACCTTCTGCTCATTTGCTGGATGTTTGTTCCATCCACGAGATAGCTTCCGAAAGCTGCATGGATGAGGAACTTTGCTTTGATGTTCTCGACAACACTAATGAGACATCGTTTGATCTTGCACCACTTCACAGTGAGGATATGTTCAATGAGTCCGATCTTGAGATTGAACCCGTTGACTCGTTGCAGAAGTCAGCAGCACTTTCCGAGTCAATATCTTATGCAAGTTTTGAACCTCTTGGGGAGTCCGAATATCATTCCGTTACCCCACCTTCTATTGTCTCTCCGCCAATTCTTGATCTCAAACCACTACCTTCTCATCTTAAATATGCATATTTAGGAGAGAATGAGACTTTGCCGGTGATTATATCTGCTTCTCTAGCCTTAGAGCAAGAGAATGCACTTTTGGCAGTGTTGAGATCGAATCGGCAAGCATTTGGTTGGACGATGGCCGACATCAAAGGGATTAGTCCCTTAATTGTTGAACATAACATACATCTGATGGATGAAGCCAAACCAACCCGAGACCCACAAAAACGGTTAAATCCCGTTATGAAGGAGGCGGTAGAGAAAGAAATCGTCAAGTGCCTTGATAGTGGAATAATTTACCCCATATCTGATAGCCAATGGATAAGTCCAATTCATGTGGTCCCTAAAAAGTCTGGCATCACGGTCATCACTAATGAGGCTAATGAGTTAATCCAAACACGCACTCAAACTGGATGGCGCGTATGTATTGATTACAGGAAACTCAATGCTGCGACGAGGAAACATCACTTCCCTCTACCTTTCATTGACCAGATGTTAGAACGATTAGCGGGACACGAATACTATTGTTTCTTGGACGGATACTCTGGCTATAACCAGGTCCCCATCGCCGAAAAGGATCAAGATAAAACCACTTTTACTTGTCCTTTCGGAACTTTTGCTTATAGACGCATGCCCTTTGGGTTATGCAACGCTCCCGCTACATTTCAGCGGTGCATGATGGGGATATTTTCAGATATGGTGGAAAAATTTCTAGAAATTTTTATGGACGATTTCTCCATTTTTGGGGACTCCTTTGATGACTGCCTTCGTAATCTTGACGCGGTTCTTACCCGCTGTAAGGATAAGAACTTGACTTTGAATTGGGAAAAATGCCATTTTATGGTCCAAGAAGGTATTGTACTTGGACATGTAATTTCACGAAAAGGCATTGAGGTTGACAGAGTTAAAATAGATGTCATTCAAAACCTCCCTCGTCCCAAATGCGTCAAAGATATACGATCATTCCTTGGCCATGCAGGATTTTATAGGAGATTTATTAAGGACTTTAGCAAAATTGCTAGACCCTTAACCCTTCTATTGGCCAAGGACACTAATTTTCACTTCGATTCGGATTGTGAGGCTGCTTTTGAATCGCTTAAAGAATCACTCACTACAGCCCCCGTTCTTTCATCTCCGGATTGGAACCACCCGTTTGAGCTTATGTGTGATGCATCAGATTTTGCTATTGGTGCTGTCTTAGGTAAGCACATTGATAAGATGCCACATGTAATTTACTATGCAAGTAGGACCTTGAATGATGCATAAATAAATTACACAACTACCGAGAAAGAACTCTTGGCAGTTGTATTTGCATTAGAGAAATTCAGGCCCTACTTGATTGGCTCGCCTATTGTGGTTTACACAGATCACTCCGCCCTACGACATCTTTTATCGAAGAAGGATGCGAAGGCCAGGCTAATACGTTGGATCCTATTGTTACAAGAATTTGATCTTGTCATCCGAGACAAGAGTGGTTGTGAAAACGCTGTAGCCGACCATCTTTCACGCATCACTTCTTCACCAACTTTGACCGTGCCGATAAATGACTCATTTCCTGACGAACAGCTCTTGACTGTATCCTACGAACCTTGGTTCGTGGATATCGTGAACTATCTTGCGACGGGACTTATACCTAGCGATTGGTCGAAACAAGACAAACTTCGATTTCTATCCCAAGTAAAATATTTTTACTGGGATGAACCATATCTTTTCAAGTATTGTTCCGATCAAATCATTCGCAGGTGTGTCCCTAACGATGAATTCAAGAGGGTGTTATCATTTTGTCATGATCAGGCATGCGGCGGTCATTTTGGTCCTCGCAAAACAGCGGAGAAAGTTTTGCAATGTGGCTTTTATTGGCCAACATTATTTAAAGATGCATTTGAACATTGCAAAACTTGTCCGCGATGTCAGCATTTGGGTTGGATTTCACGAAGGAACGAGATGTCGCTCCAACTTATATTGGTTGTGGAAATATTTGACGTTTGGGGTATTGATTTTATAGGCCCTTTTCCTAACTCCTTTGAGAATCTATATATCTTGTTACCGGTTGATTATGTCTCGAAGTGGGTGGAAGCTATACCGTGTCGCACTAATGACAACAAAGTTGTCATTAAGTTCCTTAAAGAAAATATCTTTTCGCGATTCGGACACCCTCGTGCTATAATTAGCGACAACGGGACACATTTCTGCAATAGGTCTTTCGAGGCCTTGATGCGGAAATATGCAATCACTCACAAGCTTTCTACGCCCTATCATCCCCAAATGAGCAGGCAGGCTGAGATCTCAAATAGGCAGATCAAACAAATCTTGGAGAAGACGGTTTCGAAAAACCGTAAGGATTGGTCAACCAAATTGACGGATGCTCTTTGGGCATTCCGCACCGCTTATAAGACCGATCTTGGTATGTCTCCATACCGCCTTGTGTTTGGGAAGGCATGCCACCTTCCTGTCGAGATTGAACATAAGGCAATGTGGGCTATTAAAGAGCTTAATTTTGATCTTGATCATGCATGCAGCTATCGGAAGCTGCAGTTGAATGAGCTAAGTGAACTCCGTGATGAAGCCTACGATAATGCGGTGATAGTAAAGAACAGGACTAAAGTGTTCCACGATAAAAATCTTTTTAGAAAAACCTTCACATCGGGGCAACAAGTCCTTCTTTACGATTCCCGTCTCCATCTTCATCCGGGTAAGCTTAAATCTCGTTGGAAAGGACCTTTTGTGGTGCGGTTTGTACACCCGCACGGGGCAGTTGAAGTCGAAAATTTGAAAAACGGTTCAATTTTTAAAGTAAATGGGTATAAATTAAAACCGTATTTTTCTGCTGACCCCGCAGAGGAGCTCCTGTTTTTACAGGAGCCGCTTTATCAAAACTAAATTTCCTCCGCCTCACCTCCATGTTTTTGAAGTTGTTTTCTCATTTTAAGAATGGAGGTGAGTAAAAATGGATTTGATTGAATATCTGTGCGTGTCAAAGAATAAGTTTGGGAGAATTTTTCATTTAACTATTATTTTACCCCTTGTATCTCTCCCCTAGTATACAGGTCCATGACTCTCAAAAGGCTACATCAGTAAGGGCACTGCTGAAAACAGGTTTGGGGGGAGGTTTGTATTCACTGAATTATCTTTGACACTGGGCATTAAAAATTTTTTTTATAACAAAAGAGTAGAAAGTGAAAAATTACATCCAAAAGATAGGAATAGTTTAAGAAAACCAAGAAAATTAGAATTTTTCTTAAACGAACTGGTAATAAGTAGTTATGAGCTGTTGTCCCAAGGATTAGTAAGATGAAGGAAGTCACTAATCTGAGGATAAAAATAAGTCTGAAAAATAGTTTCTATTCTGGAAGCCAAACATTTGAATGTTGATACCCTACTATATGCACTTACACACGTCTTGAAACTCGGGATAGTAGAGGATACCTTGAAATGCTCTTGTCTAAAAGCCAAAGTATGAAGGAAATGAAATAAAAAATGAAGAAAATATAAAAATGGTGAAAGAAAAAAATGAACACTGGTTTTGTATCGCCAAGGCAGCAATAAAAAAAATATAGCGAGGGTGCCTCTTCACCTAATGCCCTAAGGCCAACTGGTCTGGGAGTCACTGCTAAGCCTTAGGTGGTGCAAGACAAGGAAAATATTATCACCGAATCAGCAAGCACATGAGTAATCGGTCGGTTAGTACCTCAAGAAGTATTAACGGTCGCATGAAAATGTGTGAGCAAATCTAAATATTTATTAAGTTAAAAAGTACTTAGGTAGATGGACAAGAGTATGATAGCTTGAATTGAATTCTTTGAGTGTAGGGATCTCCATTACACACACGTAGGGATATATGATCAATGTTTGGAAAAAGGATAGGAATGAAGAATAAAGACAATGTTTTATTGAGGGATAATGTGATTTATAACATTTTTTTCATGACTATTAAGATAGGGCTCATAACAACTGAAAAGCTAGTATAGTTGGAAACTCTTATTTTCAAAGTCTTTCTTTTATGGTTCTTATCTTTATATGTAAATTTCACCATCTCTCTTTTATTATAGGATTTTGTGGGTGTAATCCGCTGAAAACCCTCAGGAGACAACACTCCTCCTACTAGGGACACCTAGAGGTTTAACGGCTTGTTACACGTGCTCAGTGCAATCGTGTCTGCCTACGAAAGTGTGCTTAGTTTTCTCCTTTCTTTTTCTCCTCTTGAATAAACTAGTTTGCTCGGGACGATCAAAAATAAGTTTGGGGGTATTTGTTCAGTTGATAAAACTGCACATTTGTATTATATTTTTCCTACCATTTTCATATTAAAAATGACTTTATTATAATATATCATACATATGAGGGTTTATGTGTAAAAACACTATTTTCCATGTGTTAATATATTTTAATTAGCATTTGGTAGGAAAATGTATGCAAATAAATTCATTGACCAAATCCTAGTAGAACAAAGTCTACTAAATATTATTTGAGTTGTTGTGCAGAATTTTTTCCAAGTGTGCAGAATTTTTCAAAGACTAGAATCAAGTAAATCAAGTTGTTGAAGAAGACTTGCCTAATTAAGAATCAAAACTTGGGGACCAAGTCTGGCAGCAACCACGAGAAGATTTCCAAATTCTGAAGATTTCTAGGATCGCCAAATGTCAAAGAGAGCCAGACCCTAAAAATTGATCAACGGCTGAGATAAGAAGGCCGCGGATCCGCGGCCCTAGCCTCTTTATTCCGCGGATCCGCCGCGGTTAAGGAGAGATGGAGGCTGAGGATTTTTGGGGTGAATCTATGATGAATTTTACCTAATTTTGAAGCAAATGATTCTGGCTTTGCACTATAAAAAGGCACCGAGAGCCTCTTGGAAAATTTATCAAGTCGACGCGATCACGAAGTCCAAGACGGCTCATGCATCCAGACTGATCATCAACTGTTCGTCTACCTCCTTGGAAGAGATCGAGAAGAAAACTAGTCTTTGTAATCATTTTCTAAGGAATCAAAGTGTAATGAATATTGTTGATTAATAAAGGTAGCTTTCTTTTTCTTATTCTATTTCTTCGTAGTTTAATTATGCATTTTCTCTCCATCTCTTTTTCTCCCAACATGCGCGAGTAATTCTCCGCTTGTTAGGGTTCGTAGGATTAGGGTAGGCTAATGGATGATGAACATCTCTAAACTCTTTTTAAATCCTATAAAGTTTATAAACTTTATCGAAAGAATAATTAACATCCTAATCGGGCGCGCTACCAATTCTTTTTTAGTTCCGACCGCGATTAGAGATTAGATTAATGATTGTTTTGGTAAAGGCTAGATATGAACAGAGTTCCGTGTCAAGATAAGGGTTAAGAGTGGGATTCTTTTTCCCTCCAGAAACCCTAATCTACACGCATCACCGTCGTTCTAGTTTTAAATCTATTAAAGGATAAAAAGAGTAATTTTTAATTAATCGTCCATGACTACTAAATCCTAACGAACCCTACAAGCCCCCTTATTATATTAACTACATCCTTAAAATAATCTAGATCTATATTTTTGCATTCTTGCTTAACGTAGATCTAGAAACCATTCAACAAATTCTTTCTGCCTCCTCTCTTTTTCAACACATCTAAAGTAAGAGTAAAAGATTCAACGTTTCCCAGAGGACGACACGTACTCATCTCGGTCTAGCTACGCGCGACACCGTTATTGATTGCGGTTATTCTACAAACATAAATTTTCGTACCAATCAGCCACCAAAATACTTCTCTACTCACTCTAGGGTTCTTAGTGTAGCAAGCCAAGCACTCTAGTTACTTCATCGTTGAGGTAGAAGCTCAAGGTAGAGGCCTTCGGGTGGATCGATCTTTGACCTAGAGAAGACAATGAGGAGAAGCCATCTACACTACTCCAAGGAGCTAGCAACAAGGTGGACCACAACAAGAAGAGAAGGAGTTTAAGAACTAGGTATAACCATCTTAACCTAGTAGTTAAAGCTCCATGTTTGTTTGTTAGTTTTTGCTTAGCAAAGATCCTTCATGATTAGTCTATGTTTCTTTGTGATAAAAATTTGATTTTTACTATTTCCGCCTCCCCGTAAGTACCGGGATGGGTAACATAGACTTACAAAAATGCTTCAGCCAACAAGAGAGACTGGAATCTCAAACTTCATGAGGCGTTGTGGGCATATCATACCACGCACCGTACTCCTACTCAGTCCACTCCATACTCATTGCTCTTCGGAGTGAAGGCGATCCTCCCCCTCGAAGTCAAAGTTCCAAGCTTAAGAATGGTCATTCAACACGAGTTGACGGAGGAGGAAAACGTGCTCCTTCGTCTTGAAGAGCTCGACACCCTCGAAGAAAAGAGGCTCACGGTGCAGCAAAATCTGGAGCTATACCGAGCCTAAATGGCACGGGCCTATGACAAGATAACCCGTCTCCACGCTTTCAAGAAAGGTGAATTGGTGTTGGTCCTCAAAAGACCGATCATCCCCATTGACATGCCAAGAGAAAATTCGATCCAAACTGGGAAGGACCGTACATCATCGAGAAAGTGTTCGACGGAGGATCCTACCAACTAATAAATGCCGAGGGAGAAAGGCCTATGCCACCCATCAATGGCCGATATCTCAAGAAATACTACGCGTGAATGCTCCAAGTCGTGGGCGAATTGAGCATACCGGCCCTACGGTCTGGATCATACATCCTGCAAAACCGTATACAATCCATGGGCATAAACGACCCCTATCTCTCCCAAAGTCCTACCGGCGAGACTACATTTAAAGTCCCACCGGCCTAAAAAAAAGTTATGTCCACAAGCAAAACGGGCATGGATGAAAACCCGAAAGGGCTCCGTGAGTAAAAACAGCAGGACTGTCAGCGAGTTTGTGAAAACCCGAAAGGGCGCAAACTCGTGAAAAGAGATAAAATACACTCGCAAAGTCCTCTCGATCTTGTGAGGAGAAAATCCCTGCGTGAGATCCTTACGACTCACAAAGGAGCAACACACTTAGGAATCCTCACGATTCCTAAGAAGAACATACACCTACGAGATCCTCTCGACTCATAGGGAGAAAGTGCTTTTATGAGACCCTTACGGCTCATAAAATTGAAAAGCCATAGGTGATAGGGATCTAAACTTGTCTCCTGAGCCATCACTCCCCAACGGGAAATGGCAAATGATGAGTCGCTCCTGGCGTTACGCTTCAGTGTTAGCGGTGCTGATGCCGACCCAAAAACCAAATCCTAAGTCCTCCCGGGGCAAATGACGAGTTGCTCCTGGCATTATTCCAGTGCAGCAATGCTGATGCCAAACAAGATCCAAATTTCAAGTCTCCCAACGGTGAATGATGAGTCACTCCTGATATCATATTCCAGTGCAACGATGCAGACGCCAACCAAAATCCAATCTCCCAAAATTCTTCCAGCCCTACGGTTGGTCCCCAAGTTGACTACCATATACAATCCACGGGCTCAAATAATTCTCATCATACCCATGCCCCACCGCAACCACCAGTTACGCGGCTGGTCTCCGCCCTTGGAATTATGCTCCATTTGGGAAAACCCACTCATGTGTCCTCACGATACATGAGGAGAACGAACTTACAGGATCCACACGACTCGTAAGAAAACACCTTCGTGGGAGCTTTACGACTCACAAAGGAAAAACACACTTAGGAATCCTCACGACTCTTAAGAAGAAAATACACTTGCGGGATCCTTTCGACTCGTAGGGAGAAAATACTTTTATGAGACCCTTACGGCTCATAAAATTGAAAAGCCTTAGGTAATCGGGACCTAAGCCTATCACCTAAGCCATCGCTCCCCAACAGGCAAAGGCAAATGATGAATTGCTCCTGGCATATGTGCTTCAGTGTTAGCAACGCTGATACCTACCCTAACCCCAAAATTCCAAACTCCAATCCGTAGACCCCTAAGTCTTTAAACTGGGAACAAATGACCTCTAAGTCGTTAAACTGGGCACAGATGACCTCTAAGTCGTTAAACTGGAAACAGATGACCTCTAAGTCGTTAAACTGGAAACAGAAGACCCCTAAGTCTTTAAATTGGGCACAGATGACCCCTAAGTCGGTAAACTGGGAACAGACGACCCCTAAGTCGTTAAACTAGGAACGAGGGAAATCCCCTCACAGCAAATGATGATTCGCTCCTGGTACCATATTTCAGTGCAGCGGTGCTGATGCCAAACCAAAACCAAAATCCCAAATCCTGTCATGGCAGATGATGACTCGCTCCTGGTACCATATTCCAGTGTAGCGGTGCTGATGTCAATCCAAATCACATCAAATCAGCAAAACAACCAATGACCTCCCTGGCAGAATCAAGCTCCGCCTCGGAAACAAGTTAACTTCATCCCTGACATCGCAAGAAGTGGAGCAAGTCAAATCAAGCACCGACCGTCCAAGTCGCTAAAATGGAAGCACCGACCTTCCACGTCGCAAAAAGGGCAGCATCGACCGTCTAAGTCGCAAAAAGGGCAACACCGACTGTCCAAGTCGCTAAAAGGGCAGCATCGACCGTCCAAGTCGCAAAAAGGGCAGAACCGACCGTCCACATTCCAAAAAGGACAGCACCGACCGTCCACGTCGCAAAAAGGGCATCATCGACCGTCCAAGTCGCAAAAAGGGCAGCACCGACCGTCCAAGTCGCTAAAAGGGCAGCATCGACCGTCCAAGTCGCAAAAAGGGCAGAACCGACCATCCACGTCGCAAAAAGGGCAGCACCGACCTCCACGTCGCTAAAAGGGCAGCACCGACCGTTCACATCGCTAAAAGGGCAGCAACGACCTCCTCATCGGAATTATGCTCCGCCTTGGAATCAAGTCAACCAGACACTCCATCTCGGAGACACGTCAAGCATCGACCGTCCATGTTATAAAAAAGGCAGTGCCAGCTTCCCAAAAAGCGGGAACCAAATCAAGTCGCCTCCACGTGAAAGAAGATCCATCAATTTCATGCACACGACCCACATATGCGTTGTGCATTTATTGATGGGGGCACTTTGTTGGGGTCGAAAATTGCACCCCGGTTGGCCAAGTCAAGGTCAAAGCCAACCCCAAGTAAGCAGGCCCAAGCCCAGGTCAACTGGGCCAATGCTCGGGTCGAGCCCGAACATGAAGCTGACGGCCTCTTCCCATGCCAAAATAAAAATTTTATAATAAATAATTTTGGTGTATTTCCTTTTTTTATTTATTTATGAATAAATGTAAGAAAAATGGGCATAAAACCAATTTTTTGTAAAGCTCATGGCTTATGTGCAAAAAGAAATAGCACATGAGGCATGGGATGGGCAAAATGCCATTTTTGTAAAGCCCAATGGGCTATATGTAAAGTGTATAGCCTATAAAGGCAAAAATAATGAAAATATCTCAACAACTTTTTTCTCTCTCTCAAAAATCAAGATCTGTGCTCTTTCTCCTTCCTCAAGGTTCTAAAACCTTCTTCTTTCTTTTGAATTAAATCAAGAGTTTTACTCTTCTTTTTCCAAAACTAAATAGTTTTTCACCACAAAACCCACAAAGGGGAGCTTGAATCTTCCATCAGATCTTAAAAGGGAGAGATTTTTAAAATCTCACTCCTCTTGTTCTTCAAGAGCCGGCCAACAGAAGAGGAGGAAGGAGACACATCTCCAAAGATCCCATTTGGGAAGGATCCAAGGCTTAAGAGAGAAGAACCTCTGAAGATATTTTTAGGGAGTTCAACTCCAAGACCCAAATCCTCAAAAGAGTTTAACTCCTAATCCAGATCTTTTGGAGTTTAACTCCACACAAATTCCTCTTTTGGAGTTTAACTCCTATTTCTGGGGGTAAAAATCCCTCCTTTTCGCTAGCGTCCAAGCGCCCACGTGCCGGGCGCGTGAGGCGCAAGCGCCTAAAGTGCTAGCGCCGGCGCTAAGTGCCCACGTGCCGGGAATGTGGGGCGCTAGCATCCAATGTGCTAGTGCCCAATGCGCTAGCGCCAGCGCCCGAGTGCCGGGCACGTGAGGCGCTCGTGCCCAATGCGCCAGCGCCAGCTCCCGAGTGCCGGGCACGTAAGGCGCTAGCGCCCAATGTGCCAGCGCCAGCGCCCGAGTGCCGGGCACGTGAGGCGCTAGCGCCCAATGCGCCAGCGCCAGCGCCTGAGTGCCGGGCACGTGAGGCGCTAGCGCCCAATGCGCCAGTGCCAGCGCCCACATGCTGGGCACGTGAGGCGCTCGCGCCAATGCGCCAGCGCCCACGTGCCGGGTATGTGAGGCACTAGCGCCAGCGCCCGAGCGCCCACGTGCCGGGCACATAAGGCGCTCGCGCCAGCGCCCGAGCCCCCACGTGCCGGGCACATGAGGCACTAGCGCCAGCGCCCGAGTGTCCACATGAGGCGCTAGCGCCCAAAGCGCTAGCGCCAGCGCCCGATCGTCCTTGTGCCGGGCACGTGAGGCACTAGCGCCTTCTCCCACGCATCCTTTGGATGCCCTTTCCCTTATATATATATATGTATGTATGTATGTATATATATATATGTATGTATGTATGTATATATGTATGTATATACACACACACTCCACGACGCTGTCCCCCGTTAGAAAACATTTCTAACGGGGTACTGCCCCGCACCCCGTAAGGAGGCTGCTAGCCCTCTTGACCCCAGCCCGCTATCCGGGTAGCGGGACCCCTGTAAAAACTCTGCGAGCCTCCCGATATATCCAAAACCCCTTCAAAACAAAACACTGCACATTGAGTTCACATGACCTGTTTGACCCGTCAATCGGAGGTTCTCTCGCTCCAAGGCGAGGGGTAATTAACGGCATCTTAGTCCGCGGCTGCCGAAGATTCGGATCCCTACAATCAATAAACCCCGGCCTACCCTAGGCAGGGGAAATCTGTAATGCACCTGACAAGCACGCGCGTATTCTCATCTTAATGGGGTGTCGAAAAACACCCTATAATAACGTGGCAAGCCCGCGGTATATTTATCTAGAGAAGATCATTCCCTAAATAAATATACTAAGTGTATTGAAACAATATTACACAATGCAAGAATAAATGGAGACTGTAAAATTTTTCAACAAACACCTTTATTTACATTCAACTTCTAATATTTGCAAGTACATGAGTTTTAGCTGGAAAGTAAATACAATAAAAGAAAATGCCTAAACATGTGGCATACATAAACTGAAGAAAAGTGAAGCTGAGCTAGCACTGAGTAGAGATTTGGTTGTAGTCCTCCTCTGTGGCTTCCACTTCCTCCGTCTCGACCGTATCTGACGAACATTCCAAGAGAAGAAAAATGGGTGGAATACCCGTCAGCGAACTAGCGCTCGGTAAGTCCCAAGGATAAGTAAGAATAAGAAAATGACAATTGTAGAATATTTATATGATGAGTAGGAGTATAAGATCATGGATAAATATATTCTATAGGTCTCTATATGGTCACTATGGTAACGTTAAGTTCCAAGTGTGAATATCAACACAGTCGTAGAAGTATTCACAAGCTCAAGAGTGGGGCCCCAGGAGTAAGAAACTATGGGCCCATTTCATGTGTTAGTATCGGGGTTTTAGGCTGTGGATGAATCAACCTGACTGATATTCGAGTAAAATAAAAAAAGAGTTTAATACGGGACTCCTGAAACTCCATTGGATTCACACAAGAAACTATCCCAAACGCCCCGAGTATAAAATATATTATAACTGGTTAATATACTTAATTGATTTAATTGATTGATTAACATATATTGATCGAAACCATAGATTGCAAAAGGTGTAGAATGTAGTCGAGTGAGTCGAGTAATATGCGAGTTACAATAATTGCAATCTTGGTTCGAGTCAAGTTGGTTCGAGTAGTTTGGGTTCAAGTTCATATTCGAGTTTAGATTCGAATTAGGTTAGAGATCGAGTTTGTATTCGAGTTAGAGTTCAAGTTTAGATTTAAGTTTGGATTCGAATTCATGTCTTTTCATGTGAATTGATATAAATTGTTAAAAATCTTATGTTAGGGAGAAATCGGACAACTGCTGCACATGGACGGCAGAATTTGTGTCTTTTTCTAAGACAATTATCATTAATAGCTCCATTAAGTTGTCTAACCTAAATAGGCAAGCACTCACTTTCTCCTACTCCCCGAGGCTCAAGAGAATTGATCCCGTTTAAACCTATATTAATCTAAAATCCTTAAGTATTGTTTGTATATCTCGATGGGGTTTTATGAAAAATACTTTAATATTGTTTAAAATAAATCTCAAGGGTGATTTATAATATTTAGGGTTTTCATGAACATGTATTTTAATTGTTATGGTCTTTTGGGTGATAAAACCTAGCTTTTAAAAGTTTATGGCATTTTTATGAAAACTAGTTATTTTGGAAATTTGATGGCATTTTATTAAAAATTCTAAGCTTTAATTTTTTTTTAAAATATAGGTTCATAATATGTTTTTATTGAAAATACGGATTCATGGTTTTATATAATTTTCCAAAATTTAGTTTGTTTAGAAAAGTCGTATTTCTTAAAAACCGTATTTTTTAATTTCCTTTCAAGGCCGAATACTCCATGAGGAGTTCTGCATCTCGCTCTACTACCTTCAGGATGTGCGATAATCCACACCATCCATTAGCGGGTCCCCAAACGAGGGTTGTAGAGCCGTAATTGCCAAGGATTCTAAAAATATCGATTAAAAGAAACCCGTTTTGAAATGGTGTGGTATTTTAATATAAAACTTATTCTTTAAATAAACCATATATTGGAGTACCGTGCTATGAAACCATAGTGTGCATATGGGGTAGGTCGTTATCCCGTGAAGTTTTTCTAAAGGTGGATAAACTAGTTATCGAAAAAGGTTATACTAAAGTTCATGGTATTTTAATGAAAAAGTATGTTATTTGATTATTGAACATGAAATTTTGGTTACATCAAAAGACAATAAATGTGTGTTTTGTTTTAAAAAGATATTAGGGTGATTATGTGACATGTAGACCTATCAAGTATGATAAATATTTAAATGAGAAGATGGTTACGTGTTAACTCCACTTTTGTCAATATTTTCTTAGAAGATGAATTGAGATGAGATAAATGGAAGAAAGAGGTACTTAGGGTTTAGATGGTTAACAAGAGAGAGAAGAAGCCTTCGGGGGTCGTGGTTTCGTCGGAGATGCTTCGGTTGTCAAGCTTGGCTTGCTACTCCTCTTGGGTGCTTAACTCCACTTGGTATTTGGAAAGTTTGAGAGAATTTTTGATAGAAATTTCAGAAAGGGGGAGAGCTAGGGCATGTAGTGATATTTATAGTGAAGAATTAGGGTTTGAGAATTAAAAATTTGGATTAAATGAATTAAAATGGTGTTAAATGGTGAATTGAAGAGGCTCTATTTGATTGCAAGGAAATCAAACAATGCAGAAAAGTTGAGGGGAGTCGAAGGTGTCTGTGTGTGTAAAGTACGGGGGGAATTGGGCTCATCAAGACCGTCGGCGATGGCATATCAGGGAAATGGGCGGTCGGATCTTGGTCAATTGCCTCGAGATTCGTGCCATGTACATTAATCTATATTTACTCCTTTTTGCGTATGTTTGATTTTTCTGAAACTTTTTGTTTCTCCGTGAATTGCACGTGCAACTCTTGGGCTTCCGAAAAATTAAAAAGAAAAATCTAAAAAGAATTGGGTCTTATGTAAATCGAACACACAGGCTATGTCACAACAGTGTAGAGGTTTTACCAGTGAACTACAAGTTGTTTCTTGATTTTATTAAACAAATTTAACTTATAACTCTTACACGGGTTGTAATACTATTTTCTGTACAATAACAAGAAATTTTTTTAGTATAGGAAATTCAGAGTCGTTACAAAGGGGCAAGGCAAATCAAGGATTTTAGATCAATTAGTCTAATAAATTACTTGATTAAGATCATTACTAAGGTTTTGGTAAATAGATTAAGTGAGGTCGCAGAGAAGTTTGTTGATGATAGTCAAACAGAATTCATAAAAGGCAGATACATTCTAGATGGGATCACGATGGCTCAAGAGGTAATTCAGGATTGTAAGAGAAAAAGGAAAGGAGGGTACTTATTGAAATTGGATTTTGAAAAGGCATATAATATGGTAGATTGGAATTGTGTTTTGGAGGTTTTATGCTTGAAAGGCTCTGGAAAAAGATGGATTGGATGGGTCTCTTTATGGTTACGTACGTCGATTACATCTGTAAAGGTCAATGGTGTGAGAGGAAAGGAGTTCAAAGGCAAAAGAGGCCTACGTCAAGGAGATCCTCTGTCGCTATTAGTATTTGTCGTTGTAACCGATAATTTAAACAGAATGTTTCAAAGATGTACAGATAAGGACCTAATACAAGGAATGGGATCAGAAGAGAAAAATAATACGATCGTGAATTTACAATACGCTGATAATACATTAATATTTGGTAATTTAGATGGGGGGTCAAATGTAATTAAAGGTATCCTGAGATACTTTGAATTGTGGTCAGGCCTAAGAATTAATTTTCATAAAAGCTCGGCGGTTTGCTTTCAAGATAATGAGGAATAGGAGGAGAGATTGCGAAGAACATTCAATTTTCAGATTGAAAATTTTCCATTCAAATATCTAAGATTGCCAATTAGACCAACATTGAAAAGATCGGACTGGTTTGAATTGCTAGATCGTTTCCAAAAAAGATTAAAAGTGTGGAAAAGAAGATTACTTTCACTTGGAGGGTGCATTACATTAATTAACTCCGTACTCTCGTCTTTATCATCATATTATGTCATTCTATCGGTTGCCAATTTGGATGGTCAAACGTATTGACAAGATTAGACGAAATTTCCTATGGAAGGGGACTAACAAGGAAAGATGAGGGTACAATATTATGAAATGGGGACGGGTGTATAAAGCGAGAGAACAAGATGGTTTAGGCATAAAGAATATTAGGGACATGAATAATGCTTTTTTGGGTCAATGGTGATGGAGGCTATGTAAATGACCGTATGCCAAGTGGGTGACTTGTGTTAAGAATGAATGCTTAGGAAAGAATAAGGCCTGGAATGGAAAAGGAAAGAATACAGCGACGATTGGAAAAGGAAAGAATACAGCGACGACGTCAGGATTTTGGAAAGGGCTCAACAGAGTCAAAGAAGCATTTTTCACAGGATCTAGTTTCACAATAGGAAATAGAATGCTAATAAATTTTTGGAATGACAGGTGGTGTGGTACATTGAGAAGCATATTTCCTAAATTGTTTCTATTAACAAAGGAGGAGGATGTATCAGTGGACTCACAATGGAATAGAACAAAATGGTGGTCAAAATTTGTAAGAAGGTTAACATATAGAGAGAGAAGATATTGGAAAACATTAATTGATTATCTTGAAAATTGGAAACCTTTAATAGAGCCGACGGTAGATAACATTCAATACAATTATGATCAAACCAAATAATTTTCGGTTAGAGGTATATACAAAAGCCTTAATATTTGAGGGGAGGGAGGGTAAGATGTGTTATTTTGAATGGTTTGTGGAAATCAAAGGTCCCACTGAAAATTAGGGCATTTATGTGGTTGTGACCAAAGAAAATTTAGTCAAAAGAAATTGGGTGGGAGATGATTGATGTGTCTTTCGTTTGTCAAGTGTGGAACTACAAATCATTTGTTCTTACAATGCCATTATGATAGCAAAGTCTGGAGGGACTTCCTTAGGAGAGATGGTAATAGGAGTTTATCAACTTCGGTTGAAAATGTGTGGAGAGGATGGAGAATAATTAAAAAAGGTTTGGATAGGATAGTTTGGGATATTTTGGAACTTGTGGAATGAGAGAAATAATAGGATTTTTAATTGCTAATGGAAAAATGAATCTCAAATAATCCATCAAACTGAATCTTGTGCTATTTCTTGAACAGGAGTTTGCGCCACTAAGATGAAAAGAAAGACACAAAATATTTTGAGCATTGGAGGATCAGATATGGCACCGTCGGAGAAGAATGTACAAATCAACAGGATCTTCGTTTCTAGAACAAAAAAGAAGACATGAACAACGGGGTGAGCGGTGGAGATGAGGACGATGCTAACGATCGATCTCATAACTCGGACGAGGCTGAGCCACATACCATTGACGACTCCATCGAGTGACTGGGGTAGTAAGGTGTTCAATGGGCAGCATGGTTTTTACAATGAATTTTGGTGTATTTATTCTTCATGTTGCTTAGGTTTTAGAAAGAACATGAATGGATTTCTCTTTATTTGAAGTTACGAGGGAAGTGAACTTGCTGTATTGAATTCTCATGACTTGATATGGGATGTAAGTGCTTTACTTTTTCTACTGTATTTTTATTTTTTTTTCTTTCTTGTCTTTTCTTCTTATGTTTGTAAGTTTTGTTAAGTGTTTTTAATGAAAAGCGGGGCTCTTTAAACACCATTTATCTCAAAAGAAAAAAGAAAAGAAAGAAAGAACAAGCTAACCTTTTTCTCTTTTTTTAACTTCTGATTTTAAATCTTTGATGACATACAATCTAATCAAAACATCACATTTTCAACACAAATGTGGGAAATGCAACCAAGCATTACCCAATACGCTGCACATATTTATTGTTCCACAAATGTTTTGGGCACGTTGAGCCACACGACAATTTTTGAGTACTAATTGTGATCTCAATGAGAGTAATTTATTTTACAATGGTTGTGAACATTATGGTTGCAAAAATTGTTTGGAAAATATAGAGAGAGAAAATATGAACCCAATTTTTAGGTCTCAATATAGGACTTAAGTAATAGTTTTTTAACATTTATTTCCCATGCTTCCATTATGATGGGCCGTATATATCAGTGATGGATCAATTGCTTGCAATTGAAATGATCCACCTTCTTAAAAGTTTTTTAATTTTCCATCATTAAAAAACCCACGAATCTTAAAACCCACACAACCGCACCAGTAGGGTTCGAGCGAGTTTTGGGAATGAGTCGGGATTTAGTGGGTAGGACCGGTTTGTACGAATTAGGGTAGGCAGCGGGTTTAAGCTTTTTTCTTTTTGAAAAGTGCGGGTTTAAACTATTATAAAAATGAGCTCCAAAAATGAATATAATGTTGGATATATATGCCCTAGAGACCATTATTGTATATGTATACATGTGGATACTTGGACATATATGTATGTACAGGACAGTCTTGCGCGATATGATAGTATGCTATCTGGTTTGTCTTTATCTTAAAATGTGCATATATTTTACTTGCTATTACGTATCATTCATACATGTTGATAAAACCCGTAGGATCATTGCTCGACTATCGGTGTTGTGATGGTGATCATACTTGTGGAAGCTGGGTAGTCGGTACCCACATCCTTTAATGGTCCCTAGTCGTGGGAGTATCGAGACTGGGCATCGATATTCCGGAGTAGACTAGTGTATACGTTTCTAGATCCTGATGAGGGGCAATAGTAAGGCCCCGCAACCATTGGTCTTTTGCACCTAAGATCATATACAGGTGCTCACTGGGTGTGAGTACACCGGACGGACTCGCCGAAAACTTCCAGATGGTACTATACCTATCGTCAGGTGGAAGTTCTCAGGTGACATGAGTACAAGTTAGTCTTTAGACCTGAGATCGTCATTCATCTTGTGTGAGTTCCCACTGTGCTTTGATCACTACCCTCCCACGGCTCTACTGAGTCGTGCAAACAGGTTTTGGTTGGGTATAGTCCCAAGCCACATGGAGGCAGTGAGCGATTGTCGGGGATTTGTTTCTCCCAGTATTGGGAGTCGATATCGCACTGTGTTCGATTGGTCAAGACCATAAGACCTTGGCCAAGACAGTTGGGATTTACTGATAGGCTTATCAGTAGTTTCCCGGATTGGTCCTGAGCTGCATCAGCACGAATTATCGGGTTATTAAGGTCTGACGTTTACCACCCCCTAGACCCGGTATGCGATACTCTCAGACGAAGAGACCGAACTGTACGGAGATTGTCATAGATAGGCTCAGTAGGGATCCGGATGAGTTTGACCTTCCTTTTTGACAGGTACCCGGGTAGCCGTTACATACAGCTAGTGCCGCTGATATACTTGTGGTTATGGATTTATCCAGTAACTCGCTGTCGGCGTACTGTCGAGTCTTTAGAGTCCCACACAGAGGATTTCTCTGGTTCAGGTGAAATGATGTAGTAGCCGTATTGGATACGTGCAGGGTTCCAATCGATTGATATACTTTGTACCCGGACTTTCGATCGGACAGTTGGTAATATTAGCTGGCTTGGGCTTGAGCTGGATTATTAAATCAGGTATTGATTTAATAATTTACATATATGTATTTCGATATATATATTATAGTATTACGTTCTTCGTGTTATTCTATCTCTTTGGGCATTCGTATTTTTATCCGAATGCAGGTATATATATACAGCAGAATGTAATCCGCATTTTGTTACGGATAACATTCTATAAGGTGGCCACCTCATTATTCTTTTTCCATTTATTTGATAAATAGAAATGAGGTGTAAAGTGTGAGGTGAGGAGAGTATGGTGAGGACCATGCCTCAATAGTTGACAAATGAATTCTTTATTCATTTGTGGCAACTATTGAAGCATGGGTCATATATTTTATTCTTGGATATTCATATACAAAACTAATGTGAGTTATTTTCTCTCACATGGTTGCTCATTTCTTTTGTGCTCACCATTTTTACTTCACTCTCCTCTCCTCCTCTTGAGTTCCTCCACCTTCATCATCTTCCTCCTCTCTACATTCTCATGTGTTGAGAAATAAGAGAGAAAGCAAGATAGAGATAGCAAAACACTTAGAACCTCATACTACATCCTAGAGATCTTGGATTAGCATCCCAAATTCTTTAGTTGCTCCTTTTTGTTACTTAGTTAGGAGCTAGAGCCATGAATCACATCTCTCGGGTGGATCATCTACGACAAAGGAGGACCGGAGAACAAGCTCGATCCCGGAGCACCGATGGAGCGAGCAAAGGAGATCAAGCGCGATCATGGTGGCCACTCGGAGCGAACGATGAGGAAAGAAGACCGAAGGACTTGGATCATTTGGTGAGACTTCTTTCCATAGTAGTTAACTCTCTTTGTTTAGCTAGTTAGGTTTATGGTTAGATCCGGTTTAATGGGTTATTCTAGCGCCGTTTTTACTTTGGTAGAAAAAATTTTGTTCCGCAAACGGCCACGAATGATGAATAGGGCGTTAAGGTAACCCAACATATAATAGATATATAAGAGGCAACAACGTTGAAATTCAAATTCTTATAAAATATCTCTATGTGGTATACAAAAAAATTCTTATATAAAAGTTCCAAATTATAAGCCGAGATTTAATATGTTTGGGCAGGATAGAAATCGGATTTGGTATTGGGCAGGTTAATGTATTTTCATTGTCCTAAAACCCGTTCGATTTCTAAAACAATACATGCTAAAACTTTCCAATATAGAGATGGGCCCACAAAATATGGGCGGGTGCATGCTTTTTTCGGGTCCAAGCCGACCCGGTTCAACCCCTATCATCAACAAACAGTCTCTCATCTTGGATCTTATTCCAAACTTGATTCAAGCTCTATTTGGATACAAAGTTAGGATAACCATGGTTTCTTTTAAGGGTTTTTTTTCCAAAAAGGATGGTTAGGTATTAAAATCATTAAAATAAGATTTAAATTATAATTAGGAGAATAGGACTCTCACGACCAGAAATGGCACGCGACTGGCATTTGAATCATATGAAGTCTATAGAACCCCATCTAATTCAGGTAAGCCAAGAAATCCCAGAAATCTAAACCATTTAAAGAAAGAAGTGAAGAAAACATGTTTTTAAAACAAGGGGTTTTTAAATAACATAAGCCGAATATGCATTTTAAAATCTTAAGTCTTTTCCGAAAATTTCAGCAGAGTTTCCTTTGTAAATACTGGCCCCAAACGGGGTACAACATGAATAATATATGCACAATGATAAAAGGCATCCCCAAACGGGAGCTAACTCTTCGTCAATCGACGGTCACAACCACGCAAGAAATATAATATACAACGCCAAAGGGCGAGGATCAAAACTCAAAAGGAAACTCAAAACATCAAGAAAAACCAGAATAATACAACGCGCGACTCTAAGGTCAAAAGAATAAACAATTGGTTTTCTAAGTCTGAAACAATATACAAGTCTGGTTGATGGAGTTTATTAGATACAACTGAAATAAATACATGTACAATGGTGGTCACGATGCAAGTGAACCCACCTACCAAAGCAAGTCACCCGGAATGAAAGCAGTGTGCCAGCAAAGCCGCAATGAAACCTGTATGGCATAACCTGCAAGGAACTGTGGCACAACGGGGGTGAGTTGCCAACTCGTGAGTAGAAAACATCACAGAGCAGAAATTGTATGTATGACTCAATCCTAGATCAATACGATCAATAATATATACATATCCTCAATATGATAAGGTCTGAAGCATGGAAAGGTGGCAAGGGTAAACAACTATACAAAAGTGTAATACCAAGTGCTCGTGTCAGTGCCTCAGGTAGCAACATATCATAAATAGGAGGTATCATCAATGAAAATCAGTGCCAACTATAGCGTCAAGTCTATAAGTATGTGGATATCATCCAACAATGTAATCAATGCCTGTATGCGTGTGGATCCCGTCCACGTATCAACCAATGACACAAAACGTCATGCATGTAAATATCATAAAGCATATGCATGAAAGTATTAGGATATAAATCAACGTGTGTCCCTCGCGACACATCAAAATCATGGAACCTGAGTGTCTAGTATCGACACTCAAAAACATCATGAAACCTTTGCCCAGTATTGGCATGTAAATCCTCATATATATCGGGCTCCGTCAGTCCGGATCGGCCCACGGGCTCCGTCAGTCCGGATCGGCCCATATCATCTCTCAACTCCGGTCGGTATCCTCCGGATATCCGCCGAGCCTAAATACTATCACTCGTAGGTAGTAGTCCCTCTGCCAGACTCACCGTCTGTATACACGGCATCCCTTTCTTGCCCCGAGGTATCATACCGGGCCCCACCATGTACCCGCACACAACCCATGGCTCCTCCTCGCATGGGGTATATATATATATATCAGAACCGATAAAACTCATGGTGGCTGTTGAAATATTATATCAAGAGAAACCGGGTTTTTAAAACAGTACATATTTTCTTTTGAAATACCCACGGTTCTCAAATCCAGAAATATCATGGAAACAACATATCTCAATGCGTATAATCATAAAGCATGATGTATGCGACATATAACAGAATGTAAGTATATCCGTATATCATGCAACCTAGAACAGTAATATGCACATATCGAGGGAAAACCGCTCTTATAAAATGAATCCAGTTTTAAAATATATCTTGCGGTTCCTAAATCTCCAAAATCAAGCCAGAATCATCTATATACGTGCAAATACGTATGTATGCAAGTATGTCATGCAAGGAGTCATATCCTGATGCAACAATCCTACTGTGTAGTGACATGGCAATTATCGATGATGAAGTGTATGAGCCGGCAAGCAAGTGTACGTGGAACTTACGCATCATTGATAATGGTGCTGGTTTCCTGACAGCATAGGTTTAATATAACAATAAACATATTTAAACATGCAACGCGATGCGAATAGCAAGAATATGTGGAAAATGAATAATAAACACAACAGTGAAGAATCTACATCAATATATATATGTCCTACAGTTTTTGCCATTTGAAATAAGACGAATCGTGGTGTTTAGAAAAATAAGGGCTACGGTGTTTTTAAGAAAAGATGCGTCTTTTGAAAATATCCGTAGAATCCCTTGGCCTGTCTTTAAAATACTCACGATTCGTTAGTTTTGAAATAGGTATGACTCGAGTCTAGTCTAACATCTATAAGTAAACTACAGGATTAAACGAACAGTCTAACCGCAAAGGTAAGGGAAAACCACTTAAATCTGAGTCGATATATATATAAATATAATAGTCAGTGATCCCGCCTCAATAGTATCACATACGATACAATATACAATATGACATCCTCGAGTCAAGAGTGCAGATCTATTATCAATATATAGCTCATACGTAAATCCGTCGTACGGCATCCCAAATCTGGGTACGGGTCGAAATATCACATTCATCTCATCATTTATCTGGTATCCTTATCATCATATCTCATGAACTGGGGTACTGATATAAATCTAATACTAACTGATACCAACTATATATATATATATATGCGTATATGAAAACACGCGCCTAAAGGCCCCCCATAATCTCATGTCGTATCTCCTAATACGAATCAAAACATATCACCGATCTCGTGGCATCATGCCCAAACTCATCGACTCATCTCCAAATATCATCCACTATCCTCATTATCCATGTATAGGTATACGCATATATATATAGACCTGGTCCCAAACGTAAGTGTGTAAATACACACACACACACACACACACACACGTATCCCCATATACGCACAAGTAATAATCATAATGCATGTAAGGGTGTATGTGTGCGTGTGTGCAAACCTATTCTATGGTTCGCGACTAAGAAATCAATCACGACACTATCTTCCAAATTCACGACACATATGTAAATGTATAACATATCATCAACTACACTACGAACTGCGGGGGTGCTATACGCCATCCACCCGACTTCCCTCGTAGATGTGTATCTACTCACTTTGCTCATCGCTTGCCGTTGCCGACGTCGCCACGCACTTGCTTGTCATGCCGAAGTCCTTGTGGGGGTACCTACACATCATAATGTATCGTGCCGCATTAAAACTCAATTCAAAACCAAAACGACACGCTAAAAGCCTATAGGTTAGAACATATGGACTACGTCTTCAAAACCACCAAACAACCCTCGATAACGTCGTACAAACGTCAAGTGATCGAGGTGAAACAAAAAAACTAAAAATCCAAAATCCAAAATACGGAAAATATAACCCTGAATCAAAATAGCAACTCATGAAAATAGTCCCAGATTTTACCCTAAGTGAAATTAGCCAATTTTGCATATGTGTAGGGTCTAGTTTACTGGAGATAAAGCTACAGAACAAACACGGATCCAAACACCACTGCTCTGGCCGCAATTTGCGGCCAGAAAGAATATATTTGCGGCCAAGGAAAGGGGGTTGGGTTCAGGGTTTCAATGGTTGCTTCTAGGATGCCTGCACACTCCTCTGTGTTTGCTAAATAATTTTCAGGTCACCCGGGTGTTAGCAGATTTCATTATACCCTCACATAATCCACAATTTTCCGATATCGGGTTTTCTAAGTTCGTATTCCGGGGTTTAAGTCTTTGTTTTAGGTCCAAAGTACAATCATTACTAGGGTTTAAGATCACTGTAAGCCTCAATTACACATTACAACTCAAGAATTCCTCAAACCTTAACTAGAAATTTCCAAACCTCACTAAACGACACTAAAACGGTTCTAAACAAACATAGATGTAAAAGCAAACCAAATTCCACACTAATGGTTCAGAATTTACCTCATTTGGCACTCATGAATCCCCTAGGGTACCAAAATGCAAACTTTCTTGGTCCAAAGTGTAGCTTGTGAGCTTGTGCAAGTTTTTTGTGAAGGCAAGTATGTGTTTTGATGTTGTTTTTAGGGTGAAGTGAGGTGTAGGAGGTGGTGGAGGGAGAGGGCAGCAGCCATGGAGTGAAAGGGAGAGAGAAAGAGATGAAGAAAATGAGGGGGACAAAAGGTTATGGTTCTCTCTTGACCCCTCACACTCTCTCACTTGCCCATGCTTATTTCTTTATTCAATTTTCTTTTTCTTTTCAATTCTTTTCTTTGTTTTCCTTTCTCTTCTCATTTAAACACAAACCATGAATGAAAATGAAGAGAAAGCCATGTAGGAAAATGTAACACAAGTGTAAAATGATATGGTGCATGTCATGTGCACAAAACCGGCTTAATTCGCGATTAGCGATATTTAATCGCGATTAGCATTAAAATATAATATAATAAATCATAAAATTTCACAATTTGCTTAAATCCAATAAAACGCCCTCTTTTTAGTAATTTCTATAATTTTCCAAATTTTTCCCAAATTTATCGGTATTTAATTATACCGCCTTATTAAAATATTCAATATAATATTATTTAATTATAAAAATTCCCAAAAATAATATTTTATTTTTCTGAAATGTTACAAGGACGGTGTTCCCGCCGAAACACGGAGACGCGACCTCGCGGGTCCGTTTTACCTGAATTTCGGGGCAGATGCTAATTGGTGCTATCCGTCCACCTCTTTGAAAATACCAAGTTGATTTATGACACCATGTATCGAAGGTTTAAACGGATGCGGCCAATATTGCAGACTTCGTCAGATTCCCCATCATTGATGAGGGGTTTTTGATTGTGGGGATGCTCTTCCCTACAGGCGCAAGCCCCTGCAGTTAATTATGCTACTGCATCGCGGTAACCACTTTCTCCTTCTCCAGATGGTCATTTCGTGTCGTGGGTGTTTGTTTTGTTTTGGTTGCCCGTGGATTGTATACGGAGACTAATTTATGTTATCGCCCGTAGGGCGTGAATTAGTCCAAATCCGTATCTTCTTAGATTTGGGTTTGGGGGTTGGGTTTAAAGATACGTTAGTCTCATTTGAGACTAAAATCAACTTAAACGTTTGTTAAGGATACGTTAGTCTAATTTTTAGACTAAGATCAATTTAACAGGATCATTTAGATCCAACAAAAGAGCATTTGAACTCTATTGTTTAGTTTGGGAACATTGCGGTCGATTAGTTTAGGGACATTACGGTCCAAGGTTAAGGACATCATAGTCCGTGAGTTTAAAGACCTCACAGTCAAGGTTAAAGACATCATAGTCCATGAGTTTAAAGACCTCACAGTCAAGGTTGAGGACATCATAGTCCGTGAATTTAAAGACCTCACAGTCAAGGTTAAGGACATCATAGTCCGTGAGTTTAAAGACCTCACAGTCAAGGTTAAGGACGTCATAGTTCATGGGTTTTAAAGGACCCCACAGTCCGTAGAATGTTTGGTTGTCGGGACCCGTCACCTCTCTGAAGACGTTGAAGGATTACAACGACAAATATCAGAGGAGTAAAGAGATGTACTCTCGAACCGACGTGAGTTGGTTGAAAGATCTGTAGTACAATTTGGGGCTAAAATCTGTTAACATATTTATGAGCGGATGAGCTCAATTAATATGAGTCGAGGACTTATGGCCAATCTTGGGCTAAGTCCAATAAATTTTTAACATTTTATTTTGGGCTATCGAGCCTTTATTTGGGCTTGGCCCTTTTGACAATGTTTTTGTCTTTTATTGAATGCTGAGCATTCATCCGAGCTCTGGGCTTATTAAAAAACAATATATGTTCTGTCAGCGTAACACGTGGTGCGCTAGGCACTTTGCGCCAGTCAAAGAGCGCAGTGCGCTTCTGCCACGTGGCGCTCATGTAAGGGACACGTGTCGCGCTTGGCGCAAGGCGCCAGATGATGAGCGCATGATACCAGTTTATGAGCGCTGAGCGCTAATCCATGAGCGCATTGCGTACACGTGAGTGACACGTGGTGCGCTTGGCGCTGAGCGCCAGCCCATGAGCGCAGTGCGCTATTTCAGAAGCGCAAAGCGCTAGTGGTTAATTGGCGCATTCGTGGTTGACACGTGGCGCATTTGGCACTGAGCGCCAGTCCAGAGAGCGCAGAAGCGCAGTTCAAGAGCGCAAAGCACAGTTCAAGAGCGCTAAGCACATCTGATCAGTTTTATGATCTGGGAAACAAATTTATGTTCTTTTAAAAAAGACTTTGTCTCAAGATCTATGAACAACAGTTCTTATTTTGCAGGAGATATTTCCAATCTCTTATGTTGATGAAAGGTTTTGCCTTTATAGATCCATGATCTGTGAGAAGAATTATGTTCTTCTTCTATTTTATGATGAGATCTTTTGATCTATTTTTTTTGTGAAAGACTTTTTGTCCTTGTAGATCTATGATCTTTTTAAAGAAATGAATTCTTCTGATTTCATCTCTATGTTCATCATCATCATTTTTACCTTGAAGAAAGATCTTCTTGCAAGAGGTTGCTCTTTGAATTTTCTCAAAGTTTTTGGGGAGGTTTCTCTCTCTTTTTTTTAATTTCTGTATATGTGAGACTTGAAATCTAGGGGCCTTTTTATAGGGTAGGCTGATTTGTTGAATCGGTTAAAGAGATCTTTCTCTGATTGATTTGGAGATGTTTCACCACCATTGGATCTTTGATCCTGAGGCTTCTGTTTTACAGAAGGCAATCTTCTTGTTTTTAACAAGATTGGAAAATCTTTCCATACAGAATTTATTCTGTCTTTTGGTAATTTTTATTTACCATTGGATCATTGATCCAACGGTGCTCTGATTTACAGAGCACAATCTTGTTATTTGGAAAGATTTTGAGGAATCTTTCCTTAACAGAATTTAACTCTGATTAATTAATGATTTATCATTATAATTAGATTTTTGATCTAACGGTGGGGAGCTTTTAGTTCTAGTGCTAGCGCACCCGTGCTCTGCACGTGGTGCGCTGCTTGAAGGGCAGCGCACATTGCGCTAGCGCACCTGTGTTTGACACGTGGTGCGCTGCTTGGTGCGCAGCGCACCTTGCGCTAGCGCATCCGTGTTTGACACGTGGTACGCTGCTTAGAGCGCATCGCACCTAGTACTAGCGCACATATGGTGCGCTGCTTAGGGCGCAGGGCACTTGGCGCTGCATCTGAAACGTTGCTTCATTTCAAAATTTGAATTTTTGAACAGAGCTTTGCTCTAATTGGGGGAAACAAATGCCCCCCCACCGTTGCGCTCACGTAGCCCACACGTGAGTGTAGCGGTGGCAGCATCTGCGCCCTCGGATCAACTGAGAAGTTGAAACGGCACTCAGTGCCTATAAATAGGACCTTTGGTCCTCTGGGATGACCACTGCTCATCGTCTTCCTTATTTTTCTGAGAATTTTCATTTTCTTACAGAGCATAGCTCTCCATCTTAAGAAATCTCTTAAGGACAAAAACTTTGTCGAAATTTAGGTATAGATTAAATCTTTTAATAATTTAGGATTTTACCTATTAACAGAGCCTTACTCTTCATAGATCTTTGATCTAAAGAAAACCCTTTTAGGGTTTCATTAACAGAGCTTTTGCTCTCTTCAAATCATGAAGAACTCTTAAGAATTTGTTCATGGATCTTGAAGATCTCAGAATTTTATTTAATTCGTATATATAAAATAAATTGTTTTAATTTTCTTGATGGATTATTCCATCATTTTCTTCCAGAGCAAGGCTCTTGAGGAATTTTTATTCCTTCATGATCAGAGTTTGACAAGTGTCACTCCATCACAGAGCACTGCTCTCAAAGGGAGATTTATTCCTCTGCCCGAGAGATCTCTCATTTAATGAGAATTTCTTGAGGATTTCCTCATTTAATCAACAGTCTCATCAAATGATGAGGCTGTTTTATTAATGATGAACTGTCATCTAGATTTTGTGGGCCCCGTTTGGTCCCTCTTCACTGCATTGCAGTGTGGTACAAATTCTAAAGTACCAAGTGTCAGAATTTAAATCAAATTATCGCACTGACAGTTGACTTCTGTCCCTTTTTGCGCAGGCGACATGTCTTTCGATCCCTTTTTCCCGTTTGTTCGTTCAGAGGGAGGATTCCCTGGAGCGCCCGTAGACCGAGAGGTTCTTGCGCTGATCAAAGACTATGACCCGGAACATAAGAATCTTCATCTCTGGGGGACATGGTATAATCAGATTATTAAGGGTCGGCAGAGCTTTACGTGCGCGGTACCCTCAGAGCCCATCATGGCGATCCATTATGCCGACCCACCCCCGGTGAACTATACCGTGGAAGAAGTCAATTGGACTTCGGGAGGTCTTCTTCAGCCTGCTATGACTTCGATACCCATTCAGCTTCCAATGGCTTTGGATACCCTGGGGTGACGTATTTGTCAAGGCGAGGCACGACCGTGGGGACAACCATATATGATCGGCCTAATTCCTCATCATCCAGCTGGCTATCTGCAATGGGCCCGCTACATTCTGTCAGCGAAGAAGTCACAGTTGTTGAGGCTTGGGTTGTATCCCGCCATTTATGCTTCTCTCTTTCAGTATTCTACGCTTCACGCCTGGCGGGTTAAGGCCTTTCTGGAGCAGTGGAATATTCCTACTCACACCTTCCTTTCGCTGGACCGAGAAGTATCAATTTCTTTAGAGGAATTTGCAGAAGTTTCTGGTTTGCCGGTTATGGGGGAGCACTATGAGAAACTGCTTCCTACAGATGAATACATTTTTAGTGCCAAGCCAGTGATGACAGGCCTTACCCCGGAGAATGCCATTCAACACCAATTCCCTAGTTTAATCGAAGTGTTGAATATTTATGAGGGCCTTTTTCTCGAATCTAGGAGCCGCGGGGTTACTTTCTGTAGGGTTCCTAGGCATCCTATAGAGGTCTCACAAGGCATCGAACATGCCAAATTTAAAAATTATGGTACCGAGAAACCCTAGTTAACGGATCGTTGCTAGATGTCTAGGCGAAAAACAAAACTAGTTAACTATTTAACTAGAAGTTGAGATGCTACAACCTTTGTAGATCCGGATATCCACTTGCTTAGCTCTATGTGGTCGTCCCCTCGCTGTCCATCACGAACCTCGGACTCTCGCGACGGCTTCATCGGAGAAGTGAGCGGAATAGTTCGACGGCTTCGTGTCAAAGACGATCTACGTCGAGGTTGCACTAGTTCAAGCTCCGACTTCACCAAGTAGTGAAACTTGTGAAGAAAACACCCGAAACCACTTGGCAAGAGGTAGAGGATGAAGAAATAGGAGGTGGGTTCACTTTAGATTTGGATTTCTCTCACTAGATCTCAAGTTGCCATTAAAGTAGCAAGCTTTTCTTTTGAAGAAGAAGATGAAGAAGATGATAGAATATGATAAAAGTCTTAATCAAAATAGAAAAGAAAATGATCTTTATCATATCCTAACCATGGTCAAGTGTAGAGAATTGACCATGGTTAGTGGGAGTGGTTAGGTTTAAGTATGAAGACAAAATAGCATCATTAGTAAATGCTTCATGAAGCTTCACCATTCTTCATGATAAATGAAGCCATTTTATTTTCATAAAAACCAATTAATAAATAATGAATGGATTAAATAATAAGTGAATAAAACATAAACCCTAACCACTCTCATAACCATGGTTCAATTCTTTTACACAAAGTCAAGTCAACATGCATCATCAAACATGATACAATCATGTGCACAAAACATATCACATATACAATGTGCACATCAAGTGAGAGAAATCCGTTTAAAGTGAACCAATACTAGTTAATGCAAAGTAATATATCAAATATATAATTATACATTAAATCATTAAATCAACACTTGATTCAATGATCCGGTCATGTCGCACATAACCGACTAGTATACAATGCATCGATTTATCGAATCAATGATTCGATAACTAGGTCATATCGAATATAACCAATCGAAACATATATCGCGAGAATGAAATGCGGTATCACATACACGCATTATTCTCGGTCCTGCACATATCTCATATGCGCTCCTATTTCGTTTCGCTTGAGCTAAGAAACCTCTGTGTAGGACTCTAAAGACTCGTCAATACGCCGGCAGCAGATGATGATCATATCAAGCACCCACAAGCCGCAAGCGGTCTGCTAAACGTAACGGCCACCCGGGTATTGAGCGATCAGAAGATCGACGAGCTAGCCCGCTCACACTCCTGCGAATCCGACCAGTAACACTTACCGTACAGTCCGGTCTCTTCGTCTGATATGTCGCATATCAAGTCTAGGGGTGGTAAACGTCAGACCCCAATAACCCGATAAGTCGTGCCGATATGAGGCTCGTAACGGATCGAGAAACTACTGGTAACACTTACCAGCAAATCTCTGATCAGCCCTGGCCAGGGACTTCCCTGTTACGGCCAATCGAGCACAGCGCAACATCAACCCCCAATACCTGGAGAGACGAAACCCCTCCAATCGCTCATTGCCTCCATGTGACTCGGGACTGCACCCAAAGACCACCGTTTTGCACGCCCTCATGGACGTGGTAAGGTGGAGATCAAAGCACAGTGGGAATCACACAAGACTCTATGACGATCTCGGGTCTACAGACTAACCTGTACAAGTGTCACCTGAGAACTGCCATCTGACGTGAGGTATAATACCATCTGGGAGTTCTCGGCGAGTCCGTCCAGTGTACCCAGTCTCCACTGAGCACCCGTATACCATCTCTGATGTCAAACACCAATGGATATGGGATCATCCATCGCCCATCACATGGGTCGAGAAGCGTATACGCTAGTCTACTCTGGTATATCGATGCCCCATCTCGATACACCCACGACTAGGGACCTTGAAGGATGTACTTATGGACTACCATGTCCCCACTAGTATGATCTGCATCATAGTCCAGGTAGTCAAGTACAAATCCTAAGGGCTTTACCAATATGTAACTATAAGACAGTATAAAGAGACTAGTGTACATGTTAAGATAAAGAGTAACCAGATAGCATACTATCATATCGAGCAAGAAAGTCATCTCTATATATGTCCAAGCATCCAATATAATATACAACATCTGTACAATACTGGCCTCTAGGGCATATATACAACTAACAATCTCCCACTTGCACTAGGGCCAGTTGCTGTAGTATCGCATACCGAGCATCCCGAAGAGTCTCTCAAACTGTATCTGGGGAATGGCCTTCGTGAGTGGATCCGCCGTGTTGTTCTTCGTGTCAACCCTCCTGACCTCGATCTCCCGGCGATCAACTATCTCCCGGATCAGGTGATACCGCCTCAGAATATGCCTGGATCGCTGATGGGACCTGGGTTCCTTGGCCAAAGCCACCGCTCCATTGTTATCGCAATACAAAGGTATTGGACGCTCAATGGATGGAACCACTCCAAGTTCAGTAATGAACTTCTTGATCCAGACAGCCTCTTTAGCAGCATCGTTGGCAGCGATGTATTCAGCCTCCATCGTCGAGTCTGCCACGGTTTCCTGCTTGGAACTCTTCCAGCTAACTGCCCCTCCGTAAAGGGTAAAGACAAATCCCGACTGCGACTTAGAGTCGTCCTTATCACTCTGGAAGCTCGAATCGGTAAAGGACTCCACTTGGAGTTCTCCATTACCATACACCAAGAACATATCTCTAGTCCTTCGCAAGTACTTGAGAATGCTCTTCACAGCTGTCCAGTGATTCTCTCCAGGATCAGCTTGATACCTGCTCACTACACTTAGTGAGTATGCTACATCGGGTCTGGTACATAGCATCGCATACATGATAGAGCCTACTGCCGAAGCATAGGGTATCCCTTGCATGCGAGCTCTCTCCAAATCAGTCTTGGGAGACATCTCTTTGGAGAGAGTGACTCCAGAGATCGTGGGCATGTTCCCACGCTTGGACTCTTCCATACTAAACCTCTTTAGTATGGTGTCAATGTACCTGGATTGGGACAATCCCAAAATCCGTTTGGATCTATCTCTATAGATCCTAATTCCCAATATGCAGGAGGCATCACCAAGATCTTTCATTGAGAATCTTTGTGATAAGAAGAGCTTGACCGATTGCAGCATAGGAATATCATTTCCTATCAAGAGTATGTCGTCCACGTACAATACGAGGAAGACAACCTTACTCTCTGCCACCTTCTTGTAGATACAAGGTTCATCTGGGTTTTTGACGAAATCAAACTCTTTGATAACGATGTCAAAGTAGATGTTCCAACTCCGCGATGCTTGCTTTAATCCATAAATGGATTTAAGCAGCTTGCACACCTTTCCGCTGCTCCCACTGTCTACGAAGCCCTCTGGCTGAGTCATGTACACGCACTCTTCTAAATCACCGTTTAGAAAGACGGTCTTAACATCCATTTGCCAGATTTCGTAATCATGATATGCAGCGATGGCAAGCATGATCCGGATGGATTTAAGCATAGCCACTGGAGAAAAGTTCTCGTCATAGTCCACACCTGGTCTTTGACGAAAACCCTTTGCTACAAGTCTAGCTTTGAAAGTCTCCACTTTCCCATCTACACCAAGTTTCTTCTTAAAGATCCACTTGCTCCCAATGGGTTTTACCCCTTCAGGAGCAACGTCCAAAGTCCATACTTTGTTGGTGTACATGGATTCCATCTCGGACCGCATAGCATCCAGCCATTTCACTGAGCCCCTACTCGTGATGGCCTACTCGAAGCTAGTTGGGTCATCATCCTTCATGATGCAATCCTCGCTTTCACCGTCAATGAGAAAACCGTAGTATCTCTTAGGTGGACGAGATACCCTACTAGATCGGCGGAGAGGCTGGGGTTCGTTGAGTTCTACTGAATCCTCTGGTTCCACCAAGTCTTCTGTTATAGTTTGTGTTGCTAGAACTTCTTCCAGTTCTACCTCAATGCCACTAATCTGTTTCATAAGAAAACCTTTTTCTAAGAAAGTGGCATGTCGAGAAACAAACACCTTTTGTTCCTCGGGGTGGTAGAAGATATACCCTTGTGAATTTTTGGGATATCCTACAAACTTACATAAGACCGATCTTGCCTCGAGTTTGTCCGGATTTTGTCTTTTGACATAGGCTGGACAACCCCATATCTTAACATACTTAAGAGATGGTCTCTTCCCTCTCCATATCTCATATGGAGTGGTAGGCACTGATTTGGTAGGAACCATATTCAATAGGTGTATGGCTGTCTCAAGCGCATACCCCCAGAAGGAAATAGGTAACTCAGCTGTGCTCATCATTGAACGCACCATATCTAATAGGGTGCGATTCCTTCGTTCCGATACACCGTTGTGCTGTGGTGTATAAGGTGGAGTAAGCTGAGAGAGAATCCCATTCTCTTTTAGATAATCTTGGAACTCATTGCTCAAGTATTCTCCTCCTCGATCAGATCGAAAGATCTTAATACTTTTGCCCGTTTGGTTCTCTACTTCGTGCTTATATTCTCTGAATTTCTCAAAAGCTTCAGACTTGTGTTTCAACAGGAACACATGCCCGTATCTAGAGAGATCGTCAGTGAATGTAATGAAGTAGGAAGAACCATCCCTGGCATGTGTAGACATAGGACCGCATACATCACTATGTATCAGTCCTAAGAGTTCAGTAACTCTTTCTCCGTGTCCACTAAACGGAGCTTTGGTCATTTTTCCTTTGAGACATGAATGGCAAGTATCATAAGATGATAATTCGAACGGATTCAAATAACCATCCTTAGGTAACTTAGCCAGTCGTGTCGCATTGATATGACCAAGTCTACAATGCCACAAGAAGGATTCGTTCATTTCTGAATTTTTCCTCTTGTGTGTGTTTTGTATATTGAGGACTGTATTTTGATTTAGAATGAATATGCCATTATGTAGCGAGCCTGATGCAATCAACTTTTGATCTAGGAATATGTTCATAACATTATCCTTTACTACAAAATTATATCCTTCTTTACTTAATAAAGAAACTGATATAATGTTGCACATCATGTTCGGTATATAATAGCACTCATTCAGAATTATTGTATCACCACTTGGTAATACTAGGTGATATTCGCCAACTGCTTTGGCTGCAACACTTGCACCGTTCCCAACTTGAACGGAATGATCACATTTCCCCAGTTCTCTACCTTTTCGTAGCCCATGTAACTGTTTACATATGTGGGATCCTGATCCGGTATCTAATACCCAGGACGTAGGGTGAACTGAGAAACAGTTCTCAATAACTAACACACCTTTAGAAGATGCATCAACATGCATGTTCTTTTGGGCTTCTTGAGAATCCAAATATTCTCCTGTTTCCTGTTCAGTCTTATAACATTTATAAGATAGAACGGGTCCAACGTTCCCCTGCACAGTATAACATGCAGGTTCGGTCAATACATCCATATTATTATCTTTATTAAGGCATGAAATGGTCGCTACCTGGAGAGAGAGAGAAGAAAACACTTTAGCGTAAGCTCGTGCAAGATCAGATTGGTTATTATCTTATCTAATCAGGATGGCTCCCACTGCTTTTTATCAAATCTTCCTTCAAACCGTAAAAGGAAAGACTAGCCGGGATTAATTACACACTACAGGTTCGTCAATCTTTCAGCCAGGCCAGTGTCGGTACTTTGAGGGAGGTCCCCCATGCTTTCGCACGAACCTAATTAATGTAAACCTCGTTTTCCCAGAGGCGTAACCTCGTTAACACATTTCTAGACACCTACTTGATCGGCTAATTGTAATGTGTAAAACTCTCCCAGGAGTAACTCTTACTCGCAGCGGGTATCGGGATCCAACTATCTCATAGAAGGTATGCAATCTCATTGCAAATTTCAACACTTGAAATTCCCGATAATATTTTACCCCTAGTGTTCTATGACCTTGACGAATGCCAAACAACCCATAGTCCACTAGTCAAGTTCAACCCGTACATTTCTTGATTGAATTAAACCCACCCGCACGACCCTTGACGAATGCCAAACAACGCCGTACGAATACCCTAATCCAATCTGCATCATATGCATAAGCAGATAAATACTAGTTAGCTACCGTACACTACGCCTTGACGAATGCCAAACTACCGTAGCACGAATACTAATTAGTACTTATCTGAAATGACGGAGGGCTACGCAGGTTTTCATAAAACCATGAGCGTAATGAACTTGATATCGTTGTAGAATCAAATTAAGTTTTTAAAAATGGAGTGATTTTGAGGCTTTTCTAGTTTTGCTAAAGGGGTCACTCCCGGTGAAGGGATCGTCGGCCCTTTCCTCGTCGAATGAGGTGCGGGATATATCATATATATCGTTGTGCAAAGCAAAAACTCAAAAGCAGTCAAAAGCAAACCGAGTGTGTAGCATCTGCCAGTTATTGCTAAAGGAGTCACTCCCGGTGAAGGGATCTCGGTCCTTTCCTCATCGAATAAGGTGCGGGGTATATCATATATACCGCTATGCAAAGCAAGAACTGTAGCTACCTGTTTTATTTTAAAATTCGATTCCACAACATCTTAGGTTTCTTATCTTTCATTAATCACATTAATGAAGTCCCATCATTTAAATACCTAAACATCACAGATAGATATGACGTACACTTATGCCATCCGCATTCGCCTCGATGTCCCCTCGTGCACCGTTAGGTTAGGTAACTAACGACAGAGCAGGGCAGGGCTAGTGCGGGTGCAAAACATAAGTAACGTCTATATAATATATCATATATACTATATACTATATCCATCACAGAGTCACATCACAGATATCGCAGCAGAATAATCATATGAAATATTGGATATACTAGGACGTCCGTGTTTTCAATACGAGCCAGTATAAAACACGGATTCCACGGTCGTGATGAATAGCCAATCCCACACCCCTAGACCCCTACGAGAGCGGCAAGCAACCCTGCCAATTCTAGGGTTAGGAGACCCGGACTCGACTCCTCGAGTTGGTCTCCCACTGGACCCCAGAACCCGGTTACTTGTGCTCCCCTCCTTGGGTCTATCCTAATGCGGAAAAGTAAATAATATACAAAGGGTGACAACTTCCGCTACCTGGAAGTGCCCCAAATAAAAGAATATTACATACAAGTTTTTACATGAATGAAAATGAAAAACACTCATCTCACATAAAAACCCCCGGCTATTCAAACACGACGATCCAATATAACATATCCAGCAACACATAACATCACATGTCATCAACGTAAGTAAGTATGCATACCCCAATTGTCGTTGACGTATAGCAACGAAACCGGCGATATGAACATACTATACTTACGGTCACAGAAAAGAAAGTGTAAAACTACAACAATTGGAATCCGCAACCTCTTTAGACATCGCATGCCTAACAGATATAAATCCCGCATTTTAGTCTTGTTATCGAAAACTCTTTTCAATATCATATGGGACTAAATTGCTAGATTTATAACATTCATTCAGTTATCTCATAACTACTTGTGAATTCCAATTATTGTATCACATTCCAGATAAACAGAAAATGTTAAACTTTCCGATCGAACAGTCGAATACCCAAGTTTTCCCGATACAGCTCAACACATGAAACAAGTCTAACAACATTCAGTTCGTGCCTCAGTACCGACGGTCCAGCCGTAGAAGGGTCAAGCCAACGCCTCACATGTGGCACGCCGTACTGCCCCAAACCCGAAGGTTCAAAGGGCAGTTCAAGACGGTCACATAATCGAGTTAAGGTTTGTTGTATTCTAGAGGGTCCATCGCGTTACTTGCACTACTTAGAACGTCGTTAAACTACGGAAAAATCCAACACTTGGAAATTTCCTGACAGGGGAAAAATTGGGTATTTACATCCGGTCGAACTTTTTAACATATTCCAAAAAAAATATCCGGAAATACACATAGACGATATTTGATAATCCGATCGAACTATTGAAACCCCAAAGCAACCCCAAAATACTCTTCTGTAGAATAAAATATTAAAATTATCCAGAAAACACAGGAGTCAAATATAACAATTACTGTGGAAAGAGGAGTCAAAGAGTCAACATTACTGCCGCGGAACCGCCGCGCCACGTGGGCTTAGGCCGCGGTTCCGCGGCGTTATGACGGCGTTAGCACTCCGTTTTTCACAGTAATTCATAATAAAGGCTGCTTGATTTTCTGGATATTTTTAATCTTGAAAAATCCACAATTTTAAAATCTGGACAGAGAGCATTTTTGAATATGGGTTTCGGGTTCGTTCGGATTTCAAACTCCGTCGGGACTTCGCCTAAGGCTCTAGCTAGGCTCTGATACCACTGTAGGGTTCCTAGGCATCCTATAGAGGTCTCACAAGGCATCGAACATGCCAAATTTAAAAATTATGGTGCTGAGAAACCCTAGTTAACGGATCGTTGCTAGATGTCTAGGCGAAAAACAAAACTAGTTAACTATTTAACTAGAAGTTGAGATGCTACAACCTTTGTAGATCCGGATATCCACTTGCTTAGCTCTATGTGGTCGTCCCCTCGCTGTCCATCACGAACCTCGGACTCTCGCGACGGCTTCATCGGAGAAGTGAGCGGAATAGTTCGACGGCTTCGTGTCAAAGACGATCTACGTCGAGGTTGCACTAGTTCAAGCTCCGACTTCACCAAGTAGTGAAACTTGTGAAGAAAACACCCGAAACCACTTGGCAAGAGGTAGAGGATGAAGAAATAGGAGGTGGGTTCACTTTAGATTTGGATTTCTCTCACTAGATCTCAAGTTGCCATTAAAGTAGCAAGCTTTTCTTTTGAAGAAGAAGATGAAGAAGATGATAGAATATGATAAAAGTCTTAATCAAAATAGAAAAGAAAATGATCTTTATCATATCCTAACCATGGTCAAGTGTAGAGAATTGACCATGGTTAGTGGGAGTGGTTAGGTTTAAGTATGAAGACAAAATAGCATCATTAGTAAATGCTTCATGAAGCTTCACCATTCTTCATGATAAATGAAGCCATTTTATTTTCATAAAAACCAATTAATAAATAATGAATGGATTAAATAATAAGTGAATAAAACATAAACCCTAACCACTCTCATAACCATGGTTCAATTCTTTTACACAAAGTCAAGTCAACATGCATCATCAAACATGATACAATCATGTGCACAAAACATATCACATATACAATGTGCACATCAAGTGAGAGAAATCCGTTTAAAGTGAACCAATACTAGTTAATGCAAAGTAATATATCAAATATATAATTATACATTAAATCATTAAATCAACACTTGATTCAATGATCCGGTCATGTCGCACATAACCGACTAGTATACAATGCATCGATTTATCGAATCAATGATTCGATAACTAGGTCATATCGAATATAACCAATCGAAACATATATCGCGAGAATGAAATGCGGTATCATATACACGCATTATTCTCGGTCCTGCACATATCTCATATGCGCTCCTATTTCGTTTCGCTTGAGCTAAGAAACCTCTGTGTAGGACTCTAAAGACTCGTCAATACGCCGGCAGCAGATGATGATCATATCAAGCACCCACAAGCCGCAAGCGGTCTGCTAAACGTAACGGCCACCCGGGTATTGAGCGATCAGAAGATCGACGAGCTAGCCCGCTCACACTCCTGCGAATCCGACCAGTAACACTTACCGTACAGTCCGGTCTCTTCGTCTGATATGTCGCATATCAAGTCTAGGGGTGGTAAACGTCAGACCCCAATAACCCGATAAGTCGTGCCGATATGAGGCTCGTAACGGGTCAAGAAACTACTGGTAACACTTACCAGCAAATCTCTGATCAGCCCTGGCCAGGGACTTCCCTGTTACGGCCAATCGAGCACAGCGCAACATCAACCCCCAATACCGGGAGAGACGAAACCCCTCCTATCGCTCATTGCCTCCATGTGACTCGGGACTGCACCCAAAGACCACCGTTTTGCACGCCCTCATGGACGTGGTAAGGTGGAGATCAAAGCACAGTGGGAATCACACAAGACTCTATGACGATCTCGGGTCTACAGACTAACCTGTACAAGTGTCACCTGAGAACTGCCATCTGACGTGAGGTATAATACCATCTGGGAGTTCTCGGCGAGTCCGTCCAGTGTACCCAGTCTCCACTGAGCACCCGTATACCATCTCTGATGTCAAACACCAATGGATATGGGATCATCCATCGCCCATCACATGGGTCGAGAAGCGTATACGCTAGTCTACTCTGGTATATCGATGCCCCATCTCGATACACCCACGACTAGGGACCTTGAAGGATGTACTTATGGACTACCATGTCCCCACTAGTATGATCTGCATCATAGTCCAGGTAGTCAAGTACAAATCCTAAGGGCTTTACCAACATGTAACTATAAGACAGTATAAAGAGACTAGTGTACATGTTAAGATAAAGAGTAACCAGATAGCATACTATCATATCGAGCAAGAAAGTCATCTCTATATATGTCCAAGCATCCAATATAATATACAACATCTGTACAATACTGGCCTCTAGGGCATACATACAACTAACACTTTCGAGGATTTCATTGCTCGTTTTCTCCATCGGAAGTCCTCTCGAAGGATGCTGCTAAATTCACCAAACTTGACGACCCTTTCGGTTTAGGGTTAAATAACTTCCCAACGGCGGAGGCAGATCAAAAGAGTTTCTTCCTTCCCAACACTCCAGTTGTTCCTTTCGCGGAGGTCGCAGTCCCTGGGATTGATAAGGAAACGTTCTTCTTGGGGTTTCTTGGGCTATGGCTGAGCTGGTTTGTGCTCCCGATGCACCCTCGCCGTATGAGGCCGTCTGTCTTCTATCCGGCTCACCGAATGATTATTGGGGTGAAAGTGGCTGTCGGGGTTGCCGAGTTAGCTGATCTGTATTACGGCCTCAGCCAAGCGGTGGATACTACTGAACCCGGAGTGCAGCATGTGAACTTCTCGATGCATTCGAGTTTTCATCTTATGAAACTTGTCAGTCTTGTCTCAAAGGGAAGATGACCAAATCTCCGTTCACCGGACATGGAGAAAGAGCAGCAGAGCTCTTGGGACTCATACATAGTGATGTATGTGGTCCGATGTCTATACATGCAAGGGGTGGGTTCTCGTACTTCATCACATTCACTGACGATCTCTCTAGGTTCGGATATGTGTATCTGATGAAACACAAATCTGAAGCTTTTGAGAAATTCAAGGAATTCAGAAACGAAGTAGAGAACCAGATAGGCAAAAGTATCAAGATCCTCCGGTCTGACAGGGGAGGGGAGTACTTAAGCACGGAATTCCTAGATTACTTAAAAGAGAATGGTATTCTCTCTCAGCTTACTCCTCCTTATACACCACAGCACAACGGTGTTTCGGAGCGGAGGAATCGTACCCTATTGGATATGGTTCGCTCCATGATGAGTAGTGCTGAGTTACCTCTTTCATTCTGGGGATATGCACTTCAAACTGCAGCACATCTATTGAATCAAGTTCCATCCAAATCCGTGCCTAAGACTCCGTATGAAATATGGAGTGGTAAAAGTTTGTATCTTAAACGTATTAAGATTTGGGGTTGCCCAGCTTATGTCAAAAAGCAGAACCCAGACAAACTTGAGGCACGGGCGGTTTTGTGTAAGTTTGTGGGATACCCAAAAGAATCAAGTGGGTATCTATTCTACCATGCAGAGGAACAGAAGATAATTGTTTCAAGAAATGCCACATTTTTAGAAAAAGAATTTCTTGTTAAAAACATTAGTGGCAGCACGGTAGAACTGGATGAAATTCCAGAAACACAAGCTTTAACAGAAAATTTGGAGGAACCGCTAGATTCAATAACCCCAGACGAACCTCAGCCACTCCGCAGATCTGGTAGGATTTCTCATCCACCCGAGAGATACTACGGTTTTCTCATAGACGGGGATCGAGAGGATTGCATCTTGGAAGAAGATGACCCTATCAGTTTCAGGCAGGCCATTATCAGTAGGGACTCTGATAAGTGGCAGGAAGCAATGCAATCCGAAATGGAGTCCATGTATGCCAATAAAGTGTGGACCTTGGATATTGCTCCACCTGGGGTAAAACCCGTTGGATGCAAATGGATCTACAAAAGGAAACTTGGTGTAGATGGGCAGGTGGAAACCTATAAAGCTAGACTCGTTGCAAAAGGTTTTCGTCAAAGACCTGGTTTGGACTATGATGAAACTTTTTCTCCGGTGGCTATGCTCAAATCCATTCGGATCCTACTTGCCATTGCTGCCTTCCATGACTATGAAATCTGGCAGATGGATGTTAAAACGGCTTTCCTAAACGGTTGTTTGGAAGAGTGCGTTTACATGGATCAACCAGAAGGTTTCGTAGACAGTGGGAGCAGCGGAAAGGTGTGCAAGTTGCTTAAATCCATTTATGGATTAAAGCAGGCATCGCGGAGCTGGAACATCTGTTTTGATGAGGCAATCAAGGAATTTGATTTCATCAAGAACGAAGATGAACCCTGTGTATATAAGAAGATTGTAGGACGAACTGTCGTATTCCTAGTCTTGTACGTGGACGACATTCTTTTGATAGGAAATGATATTCCTATGCTACAATCGGTCAAGCTATTTTTGTCACAAAGGTTCTCCATGAAGGACCTGGGTGATGCCTCGTACATTCTGGGGATCAAGATCTATAGAGATAGATCCAAGAAACTATTGGGACTTTCGCAGTCCAGGTACATAGAGACCGTACTAAAGAGATTTAGTATGGAGGGTTCCAAGCGCGGTAACATACCCGCATTGCACGGAATTACCCTCTCCAAGAAGATGTCTCCTAAGACTGACGAGGAGAGGGTTCGCATGAGCACTATACCCTACGCTTCGGCGGTAGGATCTATAATGTATGCGATGCTATGTACAAGACCAGATGTAGCTTACGCATTGAGCACGGTAAGCCGGTATCAGTCAGACCCAGGGGAGGACCACTGGACAGCAGTGAAGAACATTCTCAAGTACCTGAGAAGGACTAAGGAGATGTTCCTGGTTTACGGTAATGGAGACCTCAGGGTCGAGTCCTTTACCGATTCAAGCTTCCAGAGTGACAAAGATGACAGCAAGTCTGTCTCGGGTTTTGTGTTTACCCTCAACGGAGGGGCGGTATGTTGGAGGAGTTCCAAGCAGGATACCGTCGCAGACTCGATGATGGAGGCTGAATACATTGCTGCTAGCGATGCCGCAAAAGAGGCGGTCTGGATTAAGAAGTTCATTAGTGAACTTCAGGTGGTTCCGTCCATTGTTGACCCAATACCTTTGTATTGCGATAACAATGGGGCTATAGCTTTAGCAAAGGAACCAAGGTCCCATCAGAAATCCAGGCACATCTTAAGGCGGTATCACCTGATCAGGGAGATCATTGATCGACAGGAGATCGAGGTGCGGAGAGTGGACACAAAGGACAACACTGCGGACCCATTCATGAAGGCTTTACCCCAGACTCAGTTCGAGCGGCTGATCGAGATGATAGGTCTTCGATACGCCAGTACATGGCCTTAGTGCAAGTGGGAGATTGTTAGTGTATATGCCCTAGAGGCCATTACTGTATCATACTAGTATGTATATTACTTGATGGAAGCTTGGGATATTCACAGTTGTACAGACAATCTTGCTCAATATAGTAGTATGCTACTTGGTTTATCTCTGCTTTAATGTGTACATGTGTGTTTATTTATTATATCACCCATACGCATTAGTAGAGCCCTTAGGATCTTTGCTTGATTACCGGCGTTGTGATGGCGATCACACTCGTGGGGGCTGGGTAATCTACAAGCACATCCTTATACACGTCCCTAGTCGTGGGAGTATCGAGATAGGGCATCGATACTCCGGAGTAGACTAGCGTATACGCTTCTCATCCCAGCACGGGAGACGGTCTGTCCCACAGCCGTCGGTACGTCGTACTTGAGATAGTATGCGGGTGCTCGTTAGGTTATGAGTACACTGGACAGGACTCGTAGGGAACTGATGGTTGGTATTATACCTATCGTCAGTTATCAGTTCCCAGGTGACATGAGTACAGCTTAGTCCGCTGACTTGACACTGTCACTTCGCCTCGAGTGTGTTCCCACTGTTCTTTGATTACTACCCTACCACGGCTCTACTGAGTCGTGCAAACCGGTAGTTGTTGGGAGCAGTCCCGAAGCACTTGGAGGCAGTGACGGTTAGACAGGATTCGTCTCTCCCGGTATTGGGGGTTGACATCGCGCTGTGTCTAGGAGAGTCATTACACGAGTAGTCCCTGGCCAGGGCAAGCGAGATATACTGGTAGGTTCCAGTGTTATCTCAGGGTGTTCTGGGCTTCACTCCGACACAACTTGTACCGCTATTAGGGGTCTGACGCTTGCCGCCCCCTAGGCCCGACATGCGATGTATCAGACGAACAGACCGGACTGTACGGAGATTGTCACATACAGACTCAGTAGGAGTTCGGGTGGGTTTACCTCATCGGCCTTCTTATCGACATCTACCTGGGGACCGTTACGTACAGCTAGTGCCGCTTGCGGTCTGTGGTTAAACCCACTGCCAGCATAGTGTCGAGTCTTTAGAGTCCCACACAGAGAGTTTCCCTGCACTGAGCGAAACGTGTAGAGGCCGTATGGTTTTTCGGCAGGGCTGCGATCACTTACGTACACTTGTGTGCGTATGATGTTCGGGCAGGCAGTACTAGTGGGCTTTGGTTTAAGCTAGATCCTAGTATTGGACGGATGGATTTGTTTTGTCTTCTGCGCATCCGCATTCTACGGAATACGGATGCAGGTGTGTATGCACAGTTTTCTGGAGCGATGAAGGAGGAGGTGCCTCATTAGGGTTTTGGCAGATGGTTCGGCCAAAACCGCTATGTGGCAGGCTCATTAGGGTTTTGACAGTTGATTCCGTCAAAACCATTTTGAGGCCGACTCATTAGGGTTTCGACAGTTCGTTTGGTCAAAACCATTATGAGCCGGGGACATTATTTACTAATCCTTTCCTTGATAATTTTGTTATGGCTAATTACATTGACCATTTGACCATCTTGACTTTGTTGACCTTTTGACCAAAGTTGACTTGGATCTTCTTAGAAGATCTAAAGTATTCTTTGGTTTTCTTTTTATTTAGTTATGATAATGGTCATGTCATTTGTAGCCATCACCTTTATCTTGATGGGATTAGTAATGATGATGTTTGTGCATTATTTGCAACCATGGTTGTTTTTCTTTTGTTGATAATATTATTCTCATTCTCTCTCTTGAAATGAGAAGCTCCATGGTTGCAAGAAAAACTCCTTCTTCTTCCTCCTCTTGATTTCTCCTTTGATCTCATGTGTTGAGAGAAAAAGGATTCCACTTGACAAACACATCCATACATCTTCTCTACACAACCTAGGGCTTCTAGATTAGCAATCTCCTTGCCCTAGTTACCTCGGCTTGAGGTGGAGCTCGGTGTACATCTCTCGGGTGGATCGTCTTCGATTCAAGGAGGCCGCGGAGGTGACCGAAGTCCGGATCAACCATTGAGCAAGCAATGAGAAGAACAACAAGAAGAGAAGAACATCAAAGAAGAACAACAACAAGAAGTGAAGGAGTTCAAGTTGAGGTATAACCACTTTGCCGAGTAGTTAACTCTTCTTTGCAAGTATGCTAGTTTAGTTTAGCAAAGATCCAGCTTTTACGGTCCATGTTACAAAGTTTAGAAAAATTTTGATTTACCGTTTCCGCAACCCCGAAAGTACCGGGAGAGATAACGTGGACCTAAAAGATCTGGCGGCTGCCATTGCAGCTTCTGAGTAATTGGCAAGCCACGAAGCGGGACTGGCCACCCTCGCGCAATCAGGTAACCATTAGCTGTATCTTTCGTCATTGCATCGTATTTTTGTCATCATGTTTTGACTGACACTTTTTCCCCTTTTTTAACAGGCATTTCCACCGAAGAAGCTCTCGCAGCTTCTCTCAAGACTTTTGAGGAAGAGGAAAGACTTCGAGCATCCTTAGTCATCGGTATATTTTGGTTCACCGCGTCTCCGCTCCCGTTTCTTATGGGTAATCTGACCCCCTCCTTTTCATCTTATTACAGGAACTACCTCTACTCAGATTATTCCAGGCGTGGCACCGACTTTACAGGGCGGTGCGGAGACGCTTCCCGGGTCGGCTATCTCGGTTCCGCCAGTATTGCTAAAAGAAGCTTCACTTAAGCAACCGATGACGGATGCCATAACGGCTCCAGAGGTAACTATTGGCGCGGACGATGATGTCCTTTTGAAGGAAGTCCTTAGAAGATCTGCCCTCACGGCCTGGGCAGAAAGGAAGCGTAGGATGCGCGCGGCAAGGGAGCGTACCGCCTCCTTGGATGTGGGTGCGGGTTCAAGCACTGTTACCCCTGCCCCTACTCCTTCAGAGGATACTTCGGCTTCCTTGTCTACCGCCCACAGACAGGCAGCACATGCGGCTCGGGAGGCAATCGAAAAACCGACCTAAGGTAACGTGACATTGGGTCCTTTTGTCAAAGTTTTAATTTTCAGGTTCTCATATATCCTATCCTGCAGGGCCGAGTTTTGCCGAGGAAGTGGTAGGTGACGTGGCGGCAACCACTGAGCCAGAGGTAGCGGCAGGTGAGACAGCCACAATCGCCGAGCCTGAGGTAGCGGTAGGTGAGATGGCTACAATCGTCGAGCCCGAGATAGCCACTCTTTCTCAAGAGTCGGGCACTGCTCCAATCGTCGCTCTTTCCCTTTGCGGCTCCTTGCGGTTGCCGGGCGCTGCGAGTGTCACGACGATTCTCGTGGAATCGGGAGATGAGGCTACGAGTGGTGAGACCGTTCTGATGGAGGAGGGTGGAGCATTCGTTGCATCCAGTGACGCCCTTGTCGCGGTCTCGACCAGCGACTCACCAGGTAGATTTTAGGTCATCACTTTCCCCTTTATTCTGCAATCCCTTTCAATTTTTTTTGACAGTGTTTCTCTTATTTCTAATGCAGGTGTAATGAGCGTTGGGGTTATGCCACCTGAGGAAGCGTCTCCAGTTGCTGCTTTGACGGTGACCGCTCATCTACCTTCTCTCGTACCATCTCAAATGCTGGAAGGTGCGGATTTGTAACCCATCAGTTTCATTATAGGCAGTATACTTTATGTACTGACATTAAATTACTGCATCCTTGCGGGAGTTCTTTTTGATCACCTGTATCAGGTGCTATACCCACACTTCTCCTTTCAGTCAAAAATTGCCTCATCTAGTGGTGCTGGTGAGTACAGCCTTTAGCTAATGTCTCTTCTTTTCTTTTAAGGGTAGTCAAATCGTTTCTAATTCTTCTTTGTCTTAATTGCAGCCCTACAGATCGAAGGAGGAGATGAAAGAACAGTTGCACCGCCGGTACTCCCGGTCTTGCCACCTGCTGCAGCCGGTATAGTAAACTCCGTTGTTCACGAACCTCCTTTATTTCTTGAACCGTTATTTGACTGTGATTTGCTTTGTAGCTGTGACACCGACTTCAGCTCCGTTTGAGTCTCAAGTCATAATGCCAGCAGGCCCCTTCTCTCGACGCCCCTCTTCCAAAGATGCTGTGAATAGCCTGCGCACGTTGATCGATCATCTCGAGGAGCTTGATGCGGAGACTCCTGCCCTTGCTGCAGATTTCGCTGCTGAGGTTAATCCCATGATGGCGATGCTCGTGCACTTTCATAATGAAGGCATCGTGGAGTCCTGGGTTAATCATTGCAGAAAAATCGAGGCCTGTTTGCATGAGCTTGAGTTCAGACGTCCTGCTCCTGAGGTCCTGGCTGTGAACTCTCAACGGGCTGTGTGGGTTGAGCAGAGTGCTCCCTACTTCCGCCATCATGAACAAGAAGCGGTCTTAAAGCGTAAGGAATGTGAAGAGATTTCAAACAACTCTGCTCGACTGCATGCTCAAGTTGATACCAATGCTGTGTAGTTGAAGGCTATCTTTGAGGGCCTTCTACGATGTATTTTCGACGGGCTAACGCTGAGGCAGAAGCTCGACCTCATCGAGCGAGATGCACAGAATCGTGGGGCAGCTCAGCGAGTCGTCGAAGAGTGACTTTCTTCCTACTTGCAGCAACGAACCCAGGTCGAAGCAGAGTTGGCCGCGGCAGCTGACCAAGATAAGGGGCTGAGAGAAGTGCGCGAGCGGCTGATTGGTCTATTGAAAACACTTCCCTCTCAATAATTGTTTTTGTACCATTTATAATTTTGATTAAAATGTATCCATTTTTTATTCTTTCATAAGATGTATTTTTGTACCCAATTGAATTTATGAATAAAGGATACATTTCTTTCGTAATGTCTTATGTCATCTCTTTGCTTTCTTCTTTTTTTCGTTATCAGCATGTCACTTTAGTAAGCATAGTCTGCCGATGATAGAGAGAGTATTCCGTTTTGAATTCTTCGAGAGGTAGTGATGGCTTAGAAAGCAGGTTCAGATCTGCTGCCTAAGACTTTTCAATTTCATGAGCCGTGAGGGTCTCATGAAGACTTTTCTCCCTACGAGTCGAGAGGATCTCGTAGGTGTATTTTCTCCTAAGGAATTGTGAGGATTCCTAAGCGCGTTTTCTCTTGTAAGTCGTAAGGATCTTACAAGAGAGTTTTCTTCCTTACGGGTCGAGAAGACCTGTAAGTGATTGATGGTGTTGCTATTATCCGCACTTCGCGGAGTCAGGAGTTGCTCTGGGCATTTCCCACGGGGTCAAAATTAACTTTAACCGTGTTCCACGGTACCAGGATTTGCTCTGGATACTTTCCATGGGGTCATAGCCGTGTTCTGCGAGGACCGGGCTCCGCTCTGGACGTTTCCCACGGGGTCAGGATTGACATAAGCCGCGTTCCACGTGACCAGGAATTTGCTCTGGATGCTTCCCACGCGGTCATAGCCGTGTTCTGCGACGACCAGGCTCCGCTCTGGATGCTTCCCATGGGGTCATAGTCGTGTTCTGCAAGAACCAGGATCCGCTCTGGACATTTCCTACGGGGTCAGGATTGACATAAGCCGCATTCCACATAACCAGGAATTTGCTCTGGATGCTTCCCACGGGGTCATAGCCGTGTTCTGGGAGGACCAGGCTTCGCTCTGGATGCTTCCCATGGGGTCGGATTGACATAGCCGTGTTCTGTGAGGACCAGGATCTGCTCTGGATGTTTCCCACAGGGTCAAGATTGACATAAGCCGCGTTCCACGTGACCAGGAATTTTGCTTTAGATGCTTTCCACAGGGTCATAGCTGTGTTCTGCGAGGACCAGGCTCCGCTCTGGACGTCTCCTACGGGGTCAGGATTGACATAAGCCGCGTTCCACGTGACCAGGAATTTGCTCTGGATGCTTCCCACGGGGTTGTAACCGTGTTCTGCGAGGACCAGGCTCCGCTCTGGATGTTTCCCACGGGGTCAGGATTGACATAAGCCGCGTTCCATGTGACCGGGAATTTGCTCTGGATGCTTCCCACGGGGTCATAGCCGTGTTCTGTGAGGACCAGTCTCCGCTCTGGACGTTTCCCACGGGGTCAGGATTGACATAAGCCGCATTCCATGTGACCAGGAATTTGCTCTGGATGCTTCCCACGGGGTCATAGCCGTGTTCTGCGAGGACCAGGCTCCGTTCTGGACGTTTCTCATAGGGTCAGGATTGACATAAGCCGCGTTCCACGTGACCAGGAATTTGCTCTGGATGCTTCCCATGGGGTCATAGCCGTGTTCTGCAAGGACCAGGATCCGCTCTGGACATTTCCCACGGGGTCAGGATTGACATAGGCCGTGTTCTATGTGACCAGGAAAGGTCTCAGTTGTTTGTGCATCGTCGAGTCATGGAACTGGAAATTTTGCCGCAGCTCCGATTTGTTGATGTCGTGTCTGTTGAAATAAGACGGAAATTAAGATGATCTCCAGGCTGTCTGTGAACCATTGAGATTTGGCTTCTTCTTCAAATGGAGCCTGGGGAGGGAAGGTGTGATTCCTTCTTTGTTTGCGCCCCTGGATTGTATACAGGGATTGATGTGATATCTCCTGCAGGGCAAAAGGCTTCATTTTATATATTTTTTCTTTCCGCGATACTCTATCATTTCATCTTTTATATCGCGAAGGTCGTGATTGCCCAATCATTTCGGCTATTTTTCGCGGTGCCCAATCATTTTGGCCATTTGTTTTATTTTTACTCGCTGCTTTTTATTGCGAGTTGCCCAATCATTTTGGCTATTTTCGTATGCATACATTTTGACTTGCTGATTTTGCTGCAAGTTACCCTATCATTTCGGCTATTTCGTACGCATGTGTGGCTCGCTGGCTTTTTTGCTGCAAGCTTGGAATTAGACACCGATTTCGGCATCAGCACCGCTACAACTGGGATATTGCCAGGAGCGAATCATCATTTTCCTCTGTCGATGTCGAACAAAGGTGGCTTAGCGAACAGGGTTAGGATCCTGTCGACTAAGGCTTTTGACTTTATGGGCCGTAAGGGTCTCATAAAGTTATTTCTCCCTGCGAGTCGTGAGGATCTCGTAGGTGCATTTTCTCCTTAGGAATCGTGAGGACTCCTAAGTGTATGGCTTCTCGTAAGTCATAAGGATCTTACAAGAGTATTTTCTCCTTCTAAGTCGAGAGGACTTACAAGGGCTGTTCACCGTGTAGACATATCCCTAGTCACGAATGGGACTTTGTTAGGAAAATGTTTATTCGCGCCCGTGGATTGTATACAAGGGTCAGCATTGAGCCGCTTGTAGGGCGGCATTGGAGGTTGGGGTAGCCGCTTAAGAACAGGTTCAGATCCCTTTAACTTAAGACTTTTGAATCTTATGAGCTGTGAGGGTCTCATAAGAGGGTTCTCCTTACGAGTCGTGAGGATCTCGCAAGTGTAATTTCTCCTTAGGAATCGTAGGGATCCCTAAGTGTGTTGCTCCCTTGTGAGTCGTAAGGATCTCACGCAGGTGGTTTCTCCTTACAAGGTCGAGAGGACCTTGCAAGTGTCTTTTAACGAGATTGCGCCCTTTCGGGTTTTCACAAAAACTCGCCGGTAGCCCTGCTGTTTTTACTCACGGAGCCCTTTCGGGTTTTCATCCGTGTCCATTTTGCTTATGGACATACCGTTTTCTTTTTCTTTCTTTATTTTTTTTATTCTTTCTCTTCTTCTTTTTTGTCAGCCTTGGGATGCTGCAGTTCACAGTAGTTTATCGACGTCTCGGTCAACAGCTAGTTTTAGGAGATAGTGGTCAATCGTTAGCTTAAGGACGTTTCGGTCCGATGCCAGTTTTAGGACATAGGGGTCCATTGTTAGTTTTAGGACATTTCGGTCCGTTGTTAGTTTTAGGACATTTCGGTCCGCTGTTAAGGAAGCCGGCTACCACTTACAGAGTTTGGGCTTAGGAAGATAGCGAGCGGACATAGTCGTCGTCATTCATCGTTGACCTAAGCCGTAACTCGTCAGGCATAGTATTTCTTTAGGAAGCGACCGTTTATTAGCCTAAAAGGTCTTTCACCATGCATGTCCATGAGTAGATAGGCTCCATCTTGGTAAACTTTGTCTATGATATATGGGCCTTCATGGTTCGGCTCGAATTTCCCCCGCTTGGCACGATTAGGGATCATAGGTCTTTTGACTACTAGCATGAGTTCACCTTGGCAGAATATTCTCGGCCTGGTCAATCTCTCATATGAGTGCGTCATCTTTGCTTTATAAGCTTCCAGACTCTGTTGCGCCACGAGCCGGTTTTCATCAAGGGCATCAAGCTCTTCAAGCCGATAGTGAGCACTCTCTGCATCTGTTAGCTCGTAGTGAACCGCCACTCGTAGAGAGGGTAACTCTATTTCAAGGGGAAGCACCGCGTCTGTGCCGAATACCAATGCGTACGGCGTTGTGTTCGTGGCCGTTTTGAACGTAGTTCGATACGCCTAGAGAGCTTCATGCAGTCTCTCGTGCCAGTCCTTCTTATTTTGAGACACTGTCTTTTTCACGATCTTCGTCAAGATCTTATTGAAAGCCTCTGTTAGACCGTTAGCCCGAGGATTATAGACTGAAGAGTATCTCTAGTCTATGTTATGCTGTTGTGCGAAGCGGCTGATCTTGTGGCTTCTGTAGGCTGGCCCGTTATCGGAGATGATCCGTCGTGGAGTTCCAAACCGATAAATGACGTGTGTCTTGAAGAAATGGAGGATATTCTCCGTCTTCACTTCCCTCAGCGGTACTGCTTCTGCCCATTTGGAGAAGTAATCAGTTGTCGCCAAAATGAACTGATGCCCTCTGGACGATGCTGGCTCGATAGGGCCAATTATGTCAGTTCCCCACATTTCAAAAGGCCAGCTAGCCACTGTCGGATGTAATGGATTCAGATGCTGATGGATAAAGTCCCCGTGAATCTGGCACGAGTGGCATTACTTCGCATATTCGAAACAGTCTTGGATCATCGTGGGCCAATAGTAGCCCATCCTTTTGATCTTCAGCTTCATCTTCGGGCCGGCTTGGTGAGAACCACAAAGTCCATCATGATTTTCTTGGACGACTCTCTTTGTCTCTTCAGGTCCTAAGCATCTTAGCTATAAAGAGTCAAATGATCTCTAATACAAGGTATCATTGACGAAAGCAAAAGACAGAGCTCGTTTCATAAGCTGATGTCTTGAGGACGCATCTTCAGGTGTTCGACGGGATTTGAAGTAGTCTATAAAGACTTCTCTCTAATCCGTGACCCTTTCTTGGTCTTTTATTTGTAGAGTCGTTTGCTCGGTCGCTCCCTTCTCCTTGGACGATTCTGGAGATATTTCTGCTAGTGCAAGAACCCAATGGCTTTGCACAACGATCCTTACGTCATCGAGGTTTTCGTCGGCCAATTCTTTAGCGAGCTTGGCTAATGCATCCGCTTTGCTATTTTCCGCACGCGGTATACTTTCCAAGGTGTAGGAAGGAATTTGAAGCAGCAGTTGCTGCACTCTCTCGCCGTACCGCACCAACTCAGGCTTGCACGTCTGATAGTCGCCATTTACTTGACTAAGGACCAGCTGGGAGTCTCCGTATATGAGGAGGTCTTCAATTCCTATGTCGACGGCGATCTCAAGGCCTGCTATCAAAGCTTCATATTCGGCTTCATTGTTCGTCCTCGGCTCTGTTAAGGAGAAGGCAAAGCACATTATCCCTCCTTGTGGAGTCACGAAGATGAGGTCTACCCCTGATTTGATTATAGGAGTGCTTTGTTTGTGCCTCTTCATGGAAGATGCTCTATCGAAGTATCCCCGTCGATTGTGTCGAATGCATGTTCGTCTGGCAATTCGCAGTTCAAAGGAGAATCGGCGGGTATTGGGTGCTCAGCGAGAAAGTCGGCGATGGCCTGGCCTTTCATTGCCTTGAGGGGATGATAGGTTATCGAGAACTCCATCAAGAGCAGGGCCCATTTAGCGAGCCGCCCTGTTAATATAGCCTTTGACATCAAATATTTGAGAGGATCCACCTTTGATATGAGATGGATCTCATGTGTCAACGCATAGTGTCTGAGCTTCGTTATCACGAAGATCAATGCCAGGCAGTGTTTTTCAATGGGGGAGTAATTGCTTTCTGCCCCCAGGAGAACTCGACTCAGATAGTAGAGAGCTCTTTCTTTCCCTTGGTCGTTTTCTTGTTCCCATAATGCGCCTAGAGAACCCTCAAGATATGTTGTATACAGGACGAGAGGTTTTCCTTTGACGGGAGCGGCCAACACTGGCGGATTCTGCAGGTATTGCTTGATTTCGTCCAGTGCGCTTTGGCATTTGTGATCCCAGACGAACGGGGTTCCCTTTTTCATTAAGTGACTGTAGGGGCGGCACTTGCCGGAAAGATTGGCTATGAATCGTCGGATATATGCGAGCTTTCCTTGGAGAGATCGCAGCTGCTTGAGAGTCTTTGGCGGGGGCATTTCCATGATCGCCTTGATCTTCGACGGGTCTATCTCGATGCTTCGATGTCGTATGATGAATCCTAGGAATTTTCCCGAGGAAACTCCGAACGCGCATTTGAGAGGGTTCATCTTCAGGTTGTATTTCCGAAGGCGTTGAAACACAATCTTCAGATGCTCTAAATGCTCCTCGTATGATTTGCTTTTTACTACTAGGTCGTCGATATAGCATTCGACGATTTCATGTATGAGGTCATCGAAGATCTTCGTCATGGCCCTCTGGTAGGTGGCACCGGCGTTCTTTAGACCGAAAGGCATCACCTTGTAGCAGAATATACCCAAAGGGGTCCGGAAAGCGGTATGCTTCTGGTCCTCAGGATGCATCTTTATCTAATTGTATCCTGACGAGCCGTCCATGAAGGAGAAAACTTCGTTAGTGGAGGTGTTGTCTATCATTAGCTCGGTAACCGGTACCGGGAAGTCATCCTTCGGGCAGGCTTTATTGAGATCCCGAAAGTCCACACATATGCGCACCGTCCCATTTTTCTTCATCACTGGGACGATGTTGGCGATCCAGTCAGGATATTGAACCTCTTGGATGAAGCCGGAGTCGATTAGCTTCTTGACCTCGGCGTTGATGCTCATCTCAAGCTCTAGCCGCATTCTTCTTGGTGCTTGTTTGATCGGCTTGATGTCCGGAGATATCGCTAATTTGTGTACAGCAATCTCTGGATCCAGTCCTGGCATCTTGGAATAGTTCCATGCGAAGAAATCTCTATGCTGCATGAGCACGTCCTTTAGCGTAGCCACCCTTTCTTCAGACAACAGCTCACTGACGAATGTCGGCCGCGGGTCACTTGCTGTCGCCAAATCAATTTTCTTGAGGTTATCTGCAGTAGTATGTATTCCATCTTCCAGCTCTTTTGGCGCCGGTGGAAACTCTGAGATCACCTCGCCATCATCATTTTTGAAGCACTAGGGGAGGTCATCCATATTCTCGGGCTCTTCTTCTGATAGCGTTATCACGTGGCAGGTACGAGATCGCTTCCAAGACCGATATTGATCTGGTTCTACTCTCGCTGCAGGCGCGGCTTTTGGTTCATGCTTCTGCGGCGGGGTTACCCTCCAGCTGCTAGATAGAGCGAACATGCCTTGCTGATACCGGTCTTCTACCCAGTCTTTGAATGTGAAGCAGTCTTCGAGAGGATGTCCTATTGCTCGGTGATAGGAGCAATAATCTGGGTGATTAACTTCACCTGCTTGCTCGGGGTGCTTGGACTCCGGGAGGGTAATCATTTGATGTTTTATGGCAAGATCAAGTATCTTTTGTGTTTTGTCCTGGGAAAAAGAGTATGCTCGACCCATCTTCTTTATAAGAGGCGAATCCGGATTGCTCGATTCCCGATCGCGTGGCTTCTTGGTCCCGCTTTGTCGCTGTCGAATGCCTTTCCTGCTTTTTGATTTATTTTTGCCTCTGCGTCGGGCCTTTTGTATGACGGGTTGACAAGGAAGAGCATTTTTATTTTTCGCAACCTGCTGAACGAGGCGCTGTGTTCTGGCTTTCTCATAGATGGCCATTTCACGATTATGATCGTCGCGAACCTTTTGACCCGCTTCCCTTATAAGCTTGTCCATCTATTCTTCAAACGAAGGATTTGGCATTTTCATGGCGGGAGCTGGTTCTGGTTTAGGGTTACCATCTTCCCACAGAGCATCTCCTTCTTCATCAAAGTCATATATGATGTAGCAGTCGCGGAATAGGTCCCGTTTCTTGGATCAAACATATCCAAGCCCGATCGTTTCCATTCTCCCGTTGGGCAACTTTCGTTGAGTTCCGGGAACGTTCCAGATCCTGTTATAGAACCATGCTTGTCGAGCAGTTTGCTTAAGGGGTACACCTTGGCATCTCAAGAGTCTCCTGAGTCCGTCTGTGTAATATCTGGGCAAACGGATAGGCTGGAGCCTGTCAAGTGTAGAATCCGCACCATGCCAAATTTCTTTCTCCGCTTTAGTCTCTGTTGATCGGTAAAAGAGGATCGCCTTTTCATCTCTTCACCTGGGAGGGACGTAGAATGTCTGCAGTTCTTCCACACTGTAGGTATCAAGCGCGTCTAGCTCTTTATGATACTTTGGTGGAACCATGGCAACTTGCAAACTTTGATCTTCATCCGCGAAGGCTTGTATTGATGGCCGAGCAGAGAATACGGCATTGACCTTATCTTCCGAGTCGCTGCCGAAGATCAACATAGGAGTGGACGGTCCCGGCTTGTTGCACTGGGGCGGACCTGAATAAACTATTTCTTCTTCCTCCTCGGTATCACTCCCGAAAACTGGAATAGTGGTGATAGCTTTGTTCTTGTCCTCCGATTTGCGACATCTTTCTGTGTCTTCAAAATCTGGCAGGAAGTATTTTGCATCTTCGTACTTTCGGACTTCGTTCATGGAGAATGGGTTCAGCTCTCCTGTTACGGTATACTCGAGACCATCCTTGAAATACTTCATACACTGATGTTGTGTAGAAGGGATGATGTTGTACTCGTGTAACCAAGGCCGGCCGAGCAAAGCATTATAGCAGGTCTTAGCGTCAATGACGTGGAACTTGATGTCCGTGATGAGCAGCCCAAAGCGTAGTGTCAATATTACAGACCCAAGCGTCCGTGATGACTGGGAGTCAAACCCGGAGATAGTGATCTTATCCTGAGCGAGGTGCTGAACGCTCATGCAGATTTCCTTCAACACTCTCACATTGAGGAGGTTGACGGAGGACCCATTGTCAACCAGGATTTTGCCTATCTTGATATCATGACAGTATCTGGAGACATAAAGGGGACGGTTATGCTCGCATGTCCCGAGGAGGAGATCTTCATCGCCGAAGGTGATATCGGCTGTGTGCACTTCTTCCAGCTCGTCCTTCATCTTTTCTTCGGCAAGAAAAGCTTGGAATTGTTCAGGCTCTTGTAATGCCCTGATCAGAGAATCTCTCGCCTCTTTGGATAGCAGAAGGGCGTCGAGAATGCTTAGCTGCGAGGGTATCTTTCTCAGGTGTGCAAGAACGTTGTAATCTACCTTACTTTTTGGGCGGGTCCTTGGCTGCCAGCTCTTCGACGACTCGATCATCAAGAGCGATATCCTCAAGGACTTTTTCTGTCCCCTTATCCTTTTTGTTCGAGCCCTTATTTGCAGGTCCGAGATTCTTTTCAGGTAATATGCGATTGCGCAGCTGAATGTTCTCACAGCTCTCCGGTTCTTCCTCTTTTTCTGAGGTGGATTCTTTGAAGAAAGGGCCAAGAGTCATTTCTTCGTCGGAGTCGCTCCCGAAGGTGAGAACTTGCGATCCCCCAGTGTTGACCATGCGACAGTTGCTGGTAGTTCTTTTATGCTCCTCGGTCGTATTTCTTTGCTCCCGACGAATTTTGCGTTTCATCCGCTTGAAATACTGTCGGTGAGCAATATACCACTGCCACCATCTTTTAAAAGCGTTACACTCTTCGGTGAGGTGCGCGATCTTTCGATGATATAAGCAGTAGCTAGGATGTGTTTCCGCTTCACCAAGAGCGTTCCCTTCGGGGGGTGGCAGCTTCATTCCCATCGATATGGTTTTGGCGAACCTCTTCCTCATTTTGAACCTGCTTTTATCTGCGACGGATGTACTTTGATCTGGCGGGAGTGTTTCAACCCTTTTGTCCAGTCGCCAGCGTTTGGTTTTTTCAAATATGGTCATCTCACGCTCTTGAGCAGCTTTCTTTTAAGAAGAGCCTCGTCCAGGAATGCATTTCGTCTGATGGCCCTAGAAGTTCCGGCTTAGGATCTGCCCCCAGTTTCTCTATATAAGGAGCTTCTTCATTGTCTATCGACGAGTGAGAGATCACATGGCAGCTTGCTACATAACCTTCAGATTCATCCGACGAGTCTTCTCCATTGTCATCATCTCTGTCCTCAAGGACGTGGCTGAGAAATTCTTGGAGTGTGACTGGAATCCGCGCTTTTTGATTATATTCTTCCAACGCGTCAATCTGTTTTTGCAGGTCCGTGCGTTTGTCACCAGGCTTCACGTGCTTTTTGGTCTTCTTCTTCTTCTTCGAAGACTTTGACGGCTAGGTGTGAGTGCTTTGGCTATCACCACCAATTTTTGGAGTTGGGCTCGGTTTCAGCATTCCCTAGATGATCTCGGGTTCCAGTGGATTTTTCCACATGATCGCCGGGCATGTTTGGAGATCCTTCAGCATTCTTTTCGTCTTGGCTGAAAGAGCGACCTCCCATGGAGCTTCTTCTATGAAGAAGCATGATGCCCCTGGTGTATCTGTCTTCTTGGGAGCGTGTGGTTGTGGTGGGTTCACTTTCCAGTTCTCGGACAGGGCAAATTTGCCCTGTTGATACTGGTCTTCAATCCAGCCCTTGAAGACGAGCAATCTTCAATTGGATGGCTTACCGTTTGATGGTAGGGGCAATAATTGGGACTATTAGCCTCACCAGGTTGCAATTGGCGTTTTGGATTTGGCAGATTGATGAGCCTGCTGCGCACCGCTAGCTCGAACAATCTCTTCGTTTTGTCCCAGGGAAACGAATAAGGGCGTTTCATTTTCTCATTATAGTATCGCCGTCTTTCCTCTAGGCGATCCGTTAATTTTGGACCACTGGGCTGCTGTTGAGTATTCGCAACGAATGTCGCCTTCCCTTTACCCTTTTCGTTTCGCGGCTCCGGCTTTGGAGGAGACGATCTATGACCCATCTGGTCCATTTGGGCCAGTTTGTCGATCAAGGCCTGGAACGTGGTCGGCTTGAAGAACATCATGAATTGAGAAATGGTCGCTTGAGGGTCAAGAGTGCCCACGAACATGCCCACTGCCGGCGCTTCTTCGATGCGCTGCTCGCATTTCGACCATAAATTCCGCCATCGTATTGCATATTGAACCCATGTCTCTCTAGGTTTCACCCTGGCATCGATCAATGCCGTTATTGGGGTGCGTTCACTAGCACTCGCGAAACGCTGGGTGAATAGTAGCTCCATCTCTGCAAAAGTTTTGACAGAATCGTTTGGAAGCCCCGAATACCACTCGAACGCCGTTTTTGACAAGCTACCAACAAACTGACGGAGCAGAAGTTTATCATCACCTCCAGTATTACCGCACAAGGCTCTAAATTGAGCGATGTGCTGATGCGGATTTCCCGTCCCCTTATATACGTGGAATTTGGGGATCGTATATCCCGGCGGATACCTTATTTGGTCATACCAGCCTGGATAGGTGTAGGGTGTTTTTCATGACCCCATTGAGATGGGAATACGCGCACGCTTGTCAGGCGTACTACAGATTCCCCCTGCCTAGGGTAAGCTGGAGTTTAATGATTGTGGGGATCCGAATTTCCGGCAGCCGCGGACTAAGCTGCCGTTAATTACCCCTCGCCTTTGGGGCGAGAGAACCTCCGATTAACGGGTTAAACTGGTCATGTGAACTCAATGTGCAGTGTGCGTGTGTGTTGTTTTGGAGGGGGTTTGAATATATCGGGAGCCACGCAGAGTTTTTACGGGGGTCCCGCTACCCGGATAGCGGGCTGGGGGTCAAGGAGGCTAGCAGCCCCCTTGCGGGGTGCGGGGCAGCGCCCCGTTAGAAATTTTTTTCTAACAGGGACAGTGTCGCGGAGTATGTGTATGTGTACATTTGTATACATATGTATATATATACATGTATATATAAGTAAAGGGGAAAAAGACATCCTAAGGATACGTGGGGCCAGCGCCTAGGCGCTTGAGCGCGAGCGCGCCACGTGTCGGCACGTGGGTGCTTTGCGCTCGAGCGCAGAGTGCTGGAGCGCAACGCTCCACGTGTCGGCACGTAGGCAATTTGCGCTCGGACGCTGGGCGTTAGCGCGCCACGTGTCAGCACGTGGGCGACTTGCGCTCAAGCGCTTGCGCTCGAGCGCTTGCGCTTGAGCGCAAGAGCGCCACGTGTCGGCACGTGGGCGACTTGCGCTCGAGCGCTTGCGCTTGAGCGCAAGAGCGCCACGTGTCGGCACGAGGGCGACTTGCGCTCGAGCGCTTGCGCTTGAGCGCAAGAGCGCCACGTGTCGGCACGGGGGCGACTTGCGCTCGAGCGCTTGCGCTTGAGCGCAAGAGCGCCACGTGTCGGCACGGGGGTGACTTGCGCTGGAGCGCAAGCGCGCCACGTGTCGACACCGGGGTAACTTGCGCTCGAGCGCTTGCGCTTGAGCGCAAGAGCGCCACGTGTCGGCACGAGGGCGACTTGCGCTCGAGCGCTTGCGCTTGAGCGCAAGCGCGCCACATGTCGGCACGTGAGCACTCTGCGCTTGAGCGCCGGCGAGAAAAAGAGGCTTTTAGCCTAAAAAGATTTCTCTGAAGAGAAATCAAAGAGGAGTTGGACTCCTGAGTGTTTTTTTTTTGTTGGGTTTAGTGAAAGGGGTTCTTCTTCTTCCTCCTCTGTTAGCTGGATCTTGAAGATCAAGAGATATGCGATTTTAAAAATCACTCCTTTTTGAGATCTAATGGAAGATCTGAGTTCCCCTTGATGGGTTTTGTGGTGAAAAACTAATTTGTTTTATAAAAAGGAGAGTAGAACTCTTGATTTAATTCAAAAGAAAGAAAAAGGTTTTGGAACCTTGAAGAAGGAAGAAAGATCTCAGATCTGAAACTTTTTTTGGAGAGAGAAAGTTGTGAGATATTTTCATTATCTTTTGCCTTTATAGGCTATACACTTTGCACATAGCCCCTTGGGCTTCATAAAATGGCATTTTGCCTATCCCATGGCTCATGTGCCATTTCTTTTTGCACATAAGCCATGGGCTTTACAAAAATTTGGCTTTATGCCTATTTTTCTTACATTTATCCATAAAATAAAATAAAAGAAATACAACAAAATTATTTATTACAAAATTTTTATCTTGGCATGGGGGGAGGCCGGCCGTTTCATGTTCGGGCTCGACCCGGGCATGGGCCCACTGGATCTGGGCTTGGGCCCACTTGGCTTGGAGTTGACTTTGATTTTGACTTGGCCAACCGGGGTGTAAATTTTTACCCCAACAAATTGCCCCCCATCAATAAATGCACACCACATATGTGGGTCGTGTGCATGAAATTGATGGATCTTCTTTTACTTGGAGGCGACCTGATTTGGTTCCCGCTTTTTGGGAAGCTAGCACTGCCCTTTTTATGACATGGACGGTCGTTGCTTGACATGTCTCCGAGATGGAGTGTCCGTGATAGACGTTTCTCTGGCCCGGAGTGATTTGGTTCCCGCTTTGTAGGAATCCTGCGCTGCCCTTTTTATGACATGGACGGTCAATGTTGCCCTTTTTGCGACTTGGACGGTCGATGCTGCCCTTTTAGCGACGTGGACGGTCGGTTCTACCCTTTTTGCGACGTGGACGGTCGATGCTGCCATTTTAACGGCATGGACGGTCGGTTCTGCCATTTTAGTGACTTGGACGGTCGGTGCTGCCCTTTTTGCGGTTTGGACGGTCGATGCTGCCATTTTAGCGACGTGGACGGTCGGTTCTACCCTTTTTGCGACTTGGACGGTCGATACTGCCCTTTTTGCGACTTGGATGGTCGGTTCTGCCCTTTTTGCAACGTGGACGGCCGTTGCTGCCCTTTTAGCGACGTGGACAGTCGGTTCTGCCCTTTTAGCGACGTGGACGGTCGGTGCTGCCCTTTTTGCGACTTGGACGGTCGATGCTGCCCTTTTAGCGACTTGGACGGTCGGTGCTGCCCTTTTAGCTACGTGGACGGTCGGTGCTGCCATTTTAGCGACTTGGACGGTCGTGGCTGCCCTTTTAGCGACTTGGACGGTCGGTGCTGCCCTTTTAGCGACGTGGACAGTCAGTTCTGCCCTTTTAGCGACGTGGACGGTCGGTGCTGCCCTTTTTGTGACTTGGACGGTCGATGCTGCCCTTTTAGCGACTTGGACGGTCGGTGCTGCCATTTTGGCGACTTGGACGGTCGATTCTGCCCTTTTTGCGACATGGACGGTCGGTGTTGCCCTTTTAGCGACGTGGACGGTCGATGCTGCCATTTTAGCGACTTGGACGGTCGTGGCTGCCCTTTTAGCGACTTGGACGGTCGGTGCTGCCCTTTTAGCGACGTGGACGGTCGGTTCTGCCCTTTTTGCGACTTGGACGGTCGATGCTGCCCTTTTTGCGACTTGGACGGTCGATACTGCCCTTTTAGCGACTTGGACGGTCGATGTTGCCATTTTAGCGACGTGGACGGTCGATTCTACCCTTTTTGCGACTTGGACGGTCGTTGCTGCCCTTTTAGCGACGTGGACGGTCGATACTGCCCTTTTAGCGACTTGGACGGTCGGTGCTTGATTTGACTTGCTCTGCTTCTTGCAGTGTCAAGGGTAGACTTGACTTGCTCCGCTTCTTGCGGTGTCGAGATTGGATTCTGACTTGCTCCGCTTTCTGCGGCGTCGGAGTGGAAATTGACTTGTTGGTTTTGATTTGGGTTGACATCAGCATCGCTATACTGGAATATGGTACCGGGAGCGAATCATCATCTGTCATTGAGAGGATTTTGGGATTGTTTTACGCCCGTGGATTGTATACGGTTTTGCAGGATGTATGATCCAGACCGTAGGGCCGGAAAAATTTCGGGATTTTGTCGGCGTCTGCATCGCTACACTGGAATATGGTACCAGGAGCGACTCATCATTCACCATTGGGGTATGGGATTTGGAATTTGGTTGGCGTCTGCATCGCTGCACTGGAATATGGTACCAGGAGCGACTCATCATTCGCCATTTGGGGATTGGGGAGCGATGGCTTAGGAGACAGGTTTAGATCCCTATCGCCTAAGACTTTTCAATTTTATGGGCCGTGAGGGTCCCATAAAAGCATTTTCTCCCTACGAGTCGTAAGGATCCCACAGGTGTATTTTCTCCTTAGGAGTCGTGAGGACTCCTAAGTGTGTTTTTCGTTTATGAGTCGTAAGGATCCCACAAAGGTTTGTTCTCCTCATATATCATGAGGACACATGAGTGGGTCATATCAATGGAGCATCATTCCCAAAGCGGAGACCGGCCGCGTAACTGGTGATTACGGTGGGGCATGGGTATGATGAGAATTATTTGAGCCCGTGGATTGTATACGATGGTCAATTTGGGGACCCACCGTAGGACCAGGAGAATTTTGAGAAATTGGATTTTGGTTGGCGTATGCATCGCTACACTGGAATATGGTACCAGGAGCGACTCATCATTCGCCGTTTGGGGACTTGGAATTTGGATCTTGTTTGGCGGCAGCATTGCTGCACTGGAATAATGCCAGGAGCAACTCATCATTTACCTTGGGAGGACTTGGGATTTGGGTTTTTGGTTGGCATCAGCACCGCTAACACTGAAGCGAAATGCCAGGAGCGACTCATCATTTGCCGTTGCCCGTTGGGGGACGATGGCTTAGGAGACAGGTTTGGGTCCCTATCATCTAAGGCTTTACAATTTTATGAGCCGTGAGGGTCTCATAAAAGCATTTTCTCCCTACGAGTCGAGAGGATCTTGCAGGTGTACATTCTCCTTAGCAATCGTGAGGATTCCTAAGTATGTTACTCCTTTGTGAGTCGTAAGGATCTCACGCAGGGATTTTCTCCTCACAAGGTCGAGAGGACTTTGCGAGTGTATTTCATCTCTTTTCACGAGTTTGCGCCCTTTCGGGTTTTCGCAGACTCGCCGGTAGTCCTGCTGTTTTTACTCACGGAGCCCTTTCGGGTTTTCATCCGTGCCCGTTTTGCTTGTGGACATACCGTTTATTTTTTTTTATATCTTTTATTTATTTATTTATTTATTTTTTTACCGCTGATGGGACTTTAAAAGTAGTCTCACCGGCAGGATTTGGGAGAGATAGAGGTCATTTACGCCCGTGGATTGTATACGGTTTTGCAGGATGTATGATCCAGACCGTAGGGCTGATGTGCTCAATTCGCCTGCGACTTAGAGCATTCACGTATAGTATTTCTTGAGATATCGGCCATTGATGGGTGGCATGGGCCTTTCTCCCTCGGCACTTATTAGTTGGTAGGATCCTCCGTCGAACACTTTCTCGATGACGTATGGTCCTTCCCAGTTTGACTCGAATTTTCCCTTGGCATGTCGATTGGGGATGATCGGTCTTTTGAGGACCAATACCAATTCACCTTTCTTGAAAGCGCGGAGACGGGTTATCTTGTCATAGGCCCATGACATTTAGGCTCGGTATAGCTCCAGATTTTGCTGTACTGCGAGCCTCTTTTCTTCGAGGGCATCGAGCTCTTCAAGTCGAAGGAGCATATTTTCCTCCTCCGTCAACTCGTGCTGAACGGCCATTCTTAAGCTTGAAACTTCGACTTTGAGAGGGAGGACCGCCTCCACTCCGAAGAGCAATGAGTATGGAGTGGACTGAGTTGGAGTACGGTGCGTGGTACGATATGCCCACAACGCCTCGTGAAGTTTGAGATTCCAGTCTCTCTTGTTGGCGGAAGCATTTTTCCTCAGGAGCTTGCATAGAGTCTTATTGAAGGCTTCGGCTAGCCCATTGGCTCTTGGATTATAGATGGAGGAATATCTCCAGTCTATCTTGTGCTAAGTAGCGAACCTTGAGACATTGAAGCTCTTGAAAGAAGGCCCGTTGTCAAAAATGATTCTTCTTGGTGTACCGAAGCGGTATAGAATATTATGCTGGAAGAATGTCAGAATATCTTTTGTCTTGACTTCTTTTAGCGGGACAGCTTCAGCCCATCTGGAGAAGTAGTCTGCCGTGGCCAGTATGAACCGATGGCCTTTGGATGATGGAGGATCAATTGGGCCAACAATGTCGGTGCCCCAGACTTCGAAGGGCCATGACGCCACCGTAGGATGCAATGGATTGGGATGCTTGTGAATAAAATCACCGTGAATTTGGCAGATATAACATTTCTTTGCATACTCTCCGTAATCCCGTATCATGGTGGGCCAGTAATACCCAAGCCGTTTAATCTGCAGTCGCATCTTGGGGCCAGATTGGTGAGCACCGCAAACGCCTGAGTGAATTTCTTTCATGACTTTTTGGGCTTCGGCCGATGACAGGCACCTGAGCCAGAGTTGGTCATATGACCTGCGGTATAACGTATCATTTACAAATACGTATCGGAGAGCTCTCTTCTTCAGCTGAATCCTCGCAGATTTTTCTTCGGGCAGCCTGTCGTATTGGAGGTACTCTATGAAGGGTTCTCTCCAATCGGGCTCGTCTTGGATGATCGAAGCTTCTTCGGCAGGACTGTTCTTCTGTTCTGCGCTTTCCTCTTCTCGTAGAGAGACTGGAGGTAGAATTTGTCGGCTCCTGACTGTGATCAGAATTTCTTCCATGTCAGGATCAGCCAGCTCCTTGGCTAAGCGAGCGAGTACGTCAGCCTTTCCATTCAACGCTCTAGGGACTCTCATTAGTTCAATGTGAGTGAACCGTTTCATGAGTCCCACCACTCGGCCTCTGTACCGAGCTAACTCGGGTTTGTATATTTTATAATCACCGCTTACTTGGTTGACGATGAGCTGGGAGTCACCATAAACTCATAGCCGACGGATTTCCATTTCTATGGCGAGCTCCAAACCAGCTATCAGAGCTTCATACTCAACTTCATTGTTTGTCCGAGGCTCGGTGAGAGCGAAAGAACGCCGTAGGGTTCCCATTGATGGTGTGATGAACACCAATCCTATCCCTGCTTTTAACTCTGGGACGCTTGATTTACTGGAGGTCCTTATCGATGAGGCCCCATCGAAGTAGAGCTCCCAATATGGCTCGTCTTCCTCGAGGTGCAGCACTTGTTCGTCGGGTAACTCACAATTTAGCGGCGATCCTTCTGGTATGGGATGAGCAGCGAGAAAGTCTGCAAGAGCTTGCCCTTTTACTGCTTTCTGAGGAGTATAAACTATGTCAAACTCAAGTAGCATGACAGCCCATCTTGCCATTCTGCCGGCTAGGCTTGCTTTGGTCAACAAGTGTTTGAGCGGGTCGACCTTGGAGATCAGCATAACTCGATGAGCCAGCAGATAGTGCCTCGGCTTCTTCACAGCAAATATTAGAGCCAGGCATTGCTTTTCGATTGGGGAGTAGTTGTGTTCCGCCCCGACTAGAGTTCGACTGAGGTAGTAGAGGGCATTTTCTTTTCCCTCCTCATTATTCTGGGCAAGGAGCGCACCGAGTGACTCGTCCAGTGCGGCAGTGTAAAGAATCAGCGGTTTATTTGGAATGGGAGCGGCCAGCACTGGAGGGTGCAACAAGTATTGTTCGATACTTTCGAACGCTGCTTGACATTCGGCATCCCAGATAAAAGGAGCTCCTTTCTTCATGAGCTTTGAGAAGGGCCTACATCTCCCCGATAAATTTGAGATAAACCTCCGTATGTAAGCAAGCTTGCCTTGAAAAGATCTTAGCTGCGTCAGACTCTTTGGAGGGGGCATCTCCATGATGGCCTTTATCTTTGATGGGTCAACTTCGATCCCTCGATGCCGGACTATGAAGCCCAGGAATTTTCCCGATGACACGCCAAAAGCATACTTCAGAGGATTCATCTTCAGATCGTATTCCCTCAGTCTGGTGAGAACGGTCCTAAGATCTTGGATGTGGTCGGCCTTGGCCTTAGTTTTGACGACCAGGTCATCAACATAACATTCGACGACTTTATGGATTAGGTCATCAAAGATATTAGTCATTGCCCTTTGATATGTAGCACCTGCGTTCTTCAGTCCGAACGGCATCACCTTGTAGCAATATATCCCGATCGGGGTTCGAAATGCTGTGTGTTTCTCATCCTCAGGCGACATCTTGATCTGATTATATCCAGACGAGCCATCCATAAAGGTGAACAGCTCGTAATTTGAGGTGTCATCGACCATCATTTCCATGACCGGTAGCGGGAAGTCGTCTTTAGGACATGCCTTGTTGAGGTCCCTGAAATCGACACAAACTCGGATCTGCCCATTTTTCTTCTTCACTGGGACTATGCATGCGATCCAGTCCGCATATTTCTCTTCCCTGATGAAGTCGGCATCGATGAGCTTCTTAGTTTCCTCGATGACCTTTTCTTCTAGTTCCCTTCTCATTCTTCGAGGAGCTTGTTTGACTGGCTTAGCATCGGGGGATATAGCCAGCTTATGCACGGCTACTTCAGGGGAAAGACCTGGCATTTCTTTGTATGTCCACGCGAAGCAGTCAACGAACTCATGCAGCAGGGCAATTATCTGCTCTTTCATTTTCTCCGACAAGAGCGAGCTGATGTAGGTCGGCCTTGGATTATCGGGCGTTCCTAAGTCAATCTCGGTTAGCTCATCAAAAGTTGCTTGTCCGCCATCTTCGAGCTCTTGAGGAGCTTCTTCTGGCTCGGCTATCTCGTTGTCATCATTTGATCTTTCGCTGGCCTCACCAACATGGATCATGTAGCACGCTTTGGAATTAGGTTGAATGTAGCCTATGCCCCGTCTATCTGGAATTCGTCCATCGATGAGTGCTCGGACCTGGGGCGGATACCATAGCCCTTCGTAAAACTTTGCTTCGGACTCCGTTTGATATAACCGGCATCCGCACTTTTTGAAGTATTCCCGCATCTCGGGCGCATAGTATCTGGGATTGAGGACGGCCCTTATGCCTCTTTCGTATGGAAGGCATGCGACAGACAAATCGTCCGGATGCACAACGGGGTTTGACCCATAAAACAGGATGCCCTTCTGTCCACTTTCCCTCCCGGGAACGTAGAAAGTTTTCAGCTGGTCTACGGTGGAGACTGACAACGCATCGAGCTCTTTGCACATCTGCTCTGGTACCCTTGTGACGGCTAGGGACCCTTCTGCGACTTCGAAGGTCTCTCGTAGTTTCGCTTGCTGCATGGGGGGCCAATCTGCACAGCTGTTGCACGGCAGGTCCTCTTCTTCTGACTCTTCAGTGTCACTGCCAAGATGAGGGCGGGCTTTGCTGCTAGATGGGCCTTCAGTAACAGATTCGTCCGTATCGCTGCCGAAATGAGGGCGAGTTTTGCGGAAGGACGGGCTTCCAGCGTCGGACTCATCAGTGTTACTGCCGAAATGCGGGCGCACTTGGGTATTTTTGCTTTTGAAAGTGATAGCCGGCGCAGATTTGCTTTTGAGTCTTGGGGCCGGTCTATCCTCAGTCAGTTGTGGCTTAGCATTTTGGTGGTTCATAAAGTACCGAGAATCTTCATATCGGACTTCATGCACACCGAACGGCTGGATGTCTCCGTCAATGCGTCTTTCTTCGCTATTTTTAGTATACTTCATGCATTGATGGAGAGTTGACGGAATGATGCCGTAATCGTGGAGCCACGGCCGCCCCAAGAGAATCTTATAAGATGTGTCGGCATCGATCACGTATATCTTAGCTTCAGTTTGCAGATCCCCAAATTTGATTGGCAAAGCTATAGACCCCAGAACTTGCTGGCAATTTTGGTTGAAGCCTTGAATGACGATCCTTTCCCTTGACAGGTGTCGGACGTCCATTGACAAACTCTTCAGAGTTCGCAAGTTCATGATGTTCACTGAGGACCCCGGATCAATCAATATGCGATTAATTCGATCTCCGTCGCTGTACCCGGTCACGTAAAGCGGCCGATTGTGCTCAGCCGTTCCCAGTAGCAAGTCTTCATTCTTAAATGTGACTGCGGCAGCATTCAGAGCGTGCTGGGCTTCTTTCATATTAATTTCCGCAAAGTAAGCCTGATACCGCTCGGGGTTTTGTAGAGCATGAATGAGAACATCTCTAAGCTCCTTAGATAGGACCAAGGCGTCGTAGATGCTCAGGAGAGACGGAAGCTTCCGGAGATGTGCCAAGACATTATAGTCTACCGAGGAAGGACTTATGTTTTCATCAGTCGGTTCTCTGCCATCTTCTTCATTAGCGACTTGTTTTTCCTTCCCTTTTGGGGTGTTGCCCTGATTTGGCGGTAGAGCCCTGCCACTTCTGAGCTGGATTTGATTGACCTTTATGGCGAGCTCCTCGTCCTCCTCAGGAAAGCAGAGCTCATCCTCGGAGTCGCTGCCAAGATGGATGGCGTAGCAGGTCACTACTGGGATCTCTTCATTGGAGTCTTCTTCTAACTCCTCCGGAATTTCAGCCGCTTGTACAGGGAAGAACTCCTTCAATTGAATCAATGTTCTTTCCTTTTGTTCATATTCTTCCAGGGAATCGATATATTTTTGAATGGTCGATCTCCCCGCAGACTCTTTTTCGCGCCGAGCTGCACTTTTCTTCTTCTTGAGCTTCTTGGATTTTGAGCTTGATGGAGCCGCATTGGCAGCTGGACTGGTAGGCTTCTTCTGCCCTTCCCATTCCGTCCTGGGTTCTTTCCGAAGTAGCTTTATCATCTTCTTCGTCTTATTAGATATGTGCATACTCCATGGAGGCCGCGATGAGTCCGTTTCATTGCTCAGGGCAGCGGGTTCGGCTGTCTGCTCCCAGAAGGCTTCAGTTTCTGTCTGTATAAAGTTGGTGGTTGCAACTTGATTGTTCACCAACACACTTTTGGACAGCTCGATTTCTCCAGCCTTGTACTGCTTCTCGACCCAGTCTTTGAAGATATAGCAATCCTCGATCGCATGGCTCACTAGTCGGTGGTACGGGCAATAGAGAGGATTGTCGGTCATTTTTGCTTCTTGGGGTCTTTTCGACTCCGGCAATTGTAGGCCGTTGTTCAAGGCATCTTTAAATATCTTACGGACCTTGTCCCTCCTGAAAGAGTAAACCTTGTTCTTTTTCTCCTCTAGGGAAGGCCCATGTCCTCCCAGCAATGGCTTTCGAGACTGGTTGGTTTTGGATTCGTCCGCCCTTCGCTTTTCTTCATTGTCGGAGGCATTGAAAACATTGGTACTGCTGGAACTCCCGCTTCTACGGTTGTCGTCCCGCTTGCTTTTCCAAGTTTTATCTCTCTGAGAGTCTGGCGGAGACTCTTGCTTCGAGCGTTCCAGCATTTGGACTTTCTTGGTTAGCTCCTGGAATGTCTTGAGGCCCGCGGTACACAAGAATGGGACCATCCAATTGCTGAGGTTCCCAATGAGAAGGCTGACGGACTGGTCCTGCTCTAGCGGCGGTTCGCACTTGACCGTGAGATTACGCCATCGGGCAATAAAGTCGGTGTTGCTTTCATTCTTCCCCGGCTTGGTCCTCACAAGGTCGGCAATGGAGATTTTATCACTGACACTCATGAACCTTTGCCGAAACAGGGACTCCATTTGGGCAAAGGTAATGACGGACCCATCCGGTATACTCGCATACCAGTCGAAGGCGACGCCGGTCAGGCTGTTGACAAACTGACGAAGAAGGAGCGCATCATTGCCCCCTGTATTTCCGCACAATGCTTTGATCTTGACCACGTACGGAATCGGGGTCGCTTTGGAAGTTGAATTCGTCTTGGGAGACATTGTCGTTGAAAGTTGATTGCTGCACGAAAAGAAAACATCATTTCAGTATAGGTAATCGATATGTATATTGATCGAGTTCGCATGAACGTTTAACCCGAAATATGGGAGGAGAGATTGGTCCCACCGGGCGTGCCAGAATCTGTAGGGTGTTTTTCATGACCCCATTGAGATGGGAATATGCGCACGCTTGTCAGGCGTACTACAGATTCCCCCTGCCTAGGGTAGGCTGGAGTTTAATGATTGTGGGGATCCGAATCTCCGGCAGCCGCGGACTAAGCTGCCGTTAATTACCCCTCGCCTTTAGGGCGAGGGAACCTCCGATTAACGGGTTAAACTGGTAATGCGAACTCAATGTGCAGTGTGCGTGTGTGTTGTTTTGGAGGAGGGGTTTGAATATATCGGGAGCCACGCAGAGTTTTTACGGGGGTCCCGCTACCCGGATAGCGGGCTGGGGGTCAAGGGGGCTAGCAGCCCCCTTGCGGGGTGCGGGGTGCGGGGCAGCGCCCCGTTAGAAATTTTTTTCTAACAGGGACAGTGTCGCGGAGTATGTGTATGTGTACATTTGTATACATATGTATATATATACATGTATATATAAGTAAAGGGGAAAAAGACATCCAAAGGATGCGTGGGGCCAGCGCCTAGGCGCTTGAGCGCGAGCGCGCCACGTGTCGGCACGTGGGTGCTTTGCGCTCGAGCGCAGAGTGCTGGAGCGTAACGCGCCACGTGTCGGCACGTAGGCGATTTGCGCTCGGACGCTGGGCGTTAGCGCGCCACGTGTCAGCACGTGGGCGACTTGCGCTCGAGCGCTTGCGCTTGAGCGCAAGAGCGCCACGTGTCGGCACGAGGGCGACTTGCGCTCGAGCGCTTGCGCTTGAGCGCAAGAGCGGCTTATTTTCAACTCCCCGAAGCATTTCTTTGAATACGGGAGACCCCCTCGGATGGGAGGGAAGCCGAGCCCAAACAAGGGAACAACAAAAGCAACAAAAAACAAACCGATACTGGGGTATCGGGAGGTGAGGTAGAGGGGCAAAGCCCTCCTCTCGCGCGCGCGTGCGTACCGTGTTGGCACGGGGGCGACTTGCGCTCGAGCGCTTGCGCTGGAGCGCAAGCGCGCCACGTGTCGACACCTGGGTAACTTGCGCTCGAGCGCTTGCGCTCGAGCGCAAGAGCGCCACATGTCGGCACGAGGGCGACTTGCGCTCGAGCGCTTGCGCTTGAGCGCAAGCGCGCCACGTGTCGGCACGTGAGCACTCTGCGCTTGAGCGCCGGCGAGAAAAAGAGGCTTTTAGCCTAAAAAGATTTCTCTGAAGAGAAATCAAAGAGGAGTTGGACTCCTGAGTGTTTTTTTTTGTTGGGTTTAGTGAAAGGGGTTCTTCTTCTTCCTCCTCTGTTAGATGGATCTTGAAGATCAAGAGATATGGGATTTTAAAAATCACTCCTTTTTGAGATCTAATGGAAGATCTGAGTTCCCCTTGATGGGTTTTGTGGTGAAAAACTAATTTGTTTTATAAAAAGGAGAGTAGAACTCTTGATTTAATTCAAAAGAAAGAAAAAGGTTTTGGAACCTTGAAGAAGGAAGAAAGATCTCAGATCTGAAACTTTTTTTGGAGAGAGAAAGTTGTGAGATATTTTCATTATCTTTTGCCTTTATAGGCTATACACTTTGCACATAGCCCCTTGGGCTTCATAAAATGGCATTTTGCCTATCCCATGGCTCATGTGCCATTTCTTTTTGCACATAAGCCATGGGCTTTACAAAAATTTGGCTTTATGCCTATTTTTCTTACATTTATCCATAAAATAAAATAAAAGAAATACAACAAAATTATTTATTACAAAAATTTTATCTTGGCATGGGGGGAGGCCGGCCGTTTCATGTTCGGGCTCGACCCGGGCATGGGCCCACTGGATCTGGGCTTGGGCCCACTTGTCTTGGAGTTGACTTTGATTTTGACTTGGCCAACCGGGGTGTAAATTTTTACCCCAACAATAGGGTCGTCCAGTCTTAACGATCTGTCCAGCCGCTTCATTCGCCTGGTGAGTTTGTATTTGCTGAGCGATGTAGTCGTCCAAGACGGCCTTAGAGATTGTCTCTTCTTTGGCTGCTGAAAGAGCCAGAGGGGGTTCGATGTCTCCCCTCTGTCGTCTTCAATGATGATCGGGGGGTCTTCAGCTGGTGGTTCCGGCTGTAACATCATCCCAGCCATGTCTTGGAACAAAAGAGCCATTCATTTTATATTGGCTGCCTGTTCCGCAACCTCTTTTTCTTTCCTCTCGAGCATTCTTCGGAGGAACTAGGTGTCAGTTTCTTGTTCCCGACGCTGCTCCGAGGTCTCTGGATTTTCTTTTGGCCCAGTGAGTGCGGCCATTGCAGTCAGCATCTCCTGAAGTTTCTGCTGCTGTTGTTCCTGAGCCTTTATTATCGATCGGGTAAACAGTCGATGACCCGTAGAAGCACGACTTTCTTCTTTTTCAGAAGCCATATAAACGGTATGTGTTACCATGTCCCCAGACTTAGGGCGTTTAGATTCAGCATCTTTGCGGTTCGCCGCGGTCACAGGGGCTTTCTCCGGCCTCCTTCTCTTGTGAGCGGTTGATATTGAGGGAGCCGTTGCAGCGGGCATCCAGACGGATGACATCTTCTGTGGTACCACGGGATGGCTCTTTTCTTGCTGAGCTTTAAGCTTCTTTGGCCGGCGAGAATAGTCCTGATTAATCACCGATTCCTGGACCTGTCGCCAGACTTTGTAAATTTTGGAAGAAAGCCGCTGAGGAGGCTGCTCCGGCTTGTTTTCTATAGCATTCTCCATTGGTGGAGGAGATCTTTTCAGCGTAGCAGTTGGAGAGTTCTTGTGAACCCTCCTAAGCGGTTCAAAGTTGTTCCCAGTTGGAACAGCAGCATTGATTTCCACCATGGGAGCTGGCGGAGTTAGCCCAGAGGGGGAGTTGCCCCCGGCCTTCCTTACTCGGCGCTAGTGACGACGGCGAGCATGTCGTGCAGATGGAGTTGGTTTAGCAATGGAGATGGCTTCGGCATGCCCTCTGTCTTGACGGAGGGTTGTCGCCGGTGCCAGCCTTTTGAAGACTGACGTCCGTTGAGAAGAAATGTCCAATCTGTCAAAGACAGACCATTGGGCAGGGGAAGCAGCATTGGGGACTTCGCCTGGAGCAGGAGTCGGGATGGCCAGCCTTGTGAAGATTGACTTCTTGGCAGAAGAAGCCTCTCCGATGATTTCGCCCGCTTGAGCCGGGATGGCTATCCGCTTAGGGATGGCTGCTTCAGGTATCGCGGGCTTGTTAGCGTTCTGGCCCAATCTGCTGAAAACTGAGGCATTGGACTTGGGTGACCCATTGAGAGGGGCCGCGGCAGTGGTAAGTCGATCAAAGACTGACTTCTTTGGGGCTTCTTGCGGCAAAATCGGGGCATTAAAGCTTATGGGTGGGATCATAGTCCCAAAGAATAGCCCAGTGGTGGCCTGGCTTACTTGGTCCACCGGCATCGTGAACAGGGAGGCCGCCTGGGGCCTGTAAGTTACACCTCCAGATGAGGCGGAACGGGAGTTGCAGTTGCAGCTGGAACATTTTGTGCAGGTAAACACCATTGATCTTTCGTTTTCTGCACGGAGCAAGACACCAAATCTTAGTACCTTGAATCCAAGGGCAACTATATCAAACCGCGATTCGTTCGCGAACACGACACACGAAGTGTGGAGTGGAAAGAGGAAAAGGTCCCACCGGGCGTGCCAGAATCTGTTCTCCACCGAAATACGGAGACGCGACCTCACGGGTCGTCTTGCCTGGTGCTATCCGTTCACCTCTCCGAAGATGCCAAGTTGATTTATGACGCCATGTATCGAAGGTTTAAACGGATGCGGCCGATATAGCAGACTTCGTCAGATTCCCCCTCGTTGATGAGGGGGTTTTGATTGTGGGGACGCTCTTCCCTGCAGGCGCAAGCCCCTGCAGTTAATTACACTACCGCATCGCGGTAACCACTTTCTCTTTCTCCAGATGGTCACTTCGTGTCGTGGGTGTTTGTTTTGTTTTTGGTTGCCCGTGGATTGTATACGGAGACTAATTTATGTTATCGCCTGTAGGGCGTGGATTAGTCCAAATCCGTATCTTCTTAGATTTGGGTTTAGGGGTTGGGTTTAAGGATACGTTAGTCTCATTTGAGACTAAGATCAACTTAAACGTTTGTTAAGGATACGTTAGTCTAATTTTTAGACTAAGATCAACTTAACAGGATCATTTAGATCCAACAAAAGAGCATTTGAACTCTATTGTTTAGTTTAGGGACATTGCGGTCAATTAGTTTAGGGACATTACGGTCCAAGGTTAAGGACATCATAGTTTGTGAGTCTAGAGACCTCACAGTCAAGGTTAAGGTAGTCCATGAGTTTAAAGACCTCACAGTCAAGGTTAAGGACATCATAGTCCGTGAGTTTAAAGACCTCACAGTCAAGGTTGAGGACATCATAGTCCATGAGTTTAAAGACCTCACAGTCAAGGTTAAGGACATCATAGTCCATGGGTTTTAAAGGACCCCACAGTCCGTAGAATGTTTGGTTGTCGGGACCCGTCACCTCTCTGAAGACGTTGAAGGATTACAACGACAAATATCAGAGGAGTAAAGAGATGTACCCTCGAACCGACGTGAGTTGGTTGAAAGATCTGTAGTCTAATTTGGGGCTAAGATCTGTTAACATATTTATGAGCAGATGAGCTCAATTAATATGAGTTGAGGACTTATGGCCAATTTTAGGCTAAGTCCAATAAATTTTTAACATTTTATTTTGGGTTGTTGAGCCTTTATTTGGGCTTGGCCCTTTTGACAATGTTTTTGTCTTTATTTGAATGCTAAGCATTCATCCGAGCTCTGGGCTTATTAAAGAACAATTTATGTTCTGTCAGCGCAACACATGGTGCGCTAGGCGCTTTGCACCTGTTCCCCTCCGAATGACGGTGCGGCAGGGACGTCTTGCCTGAGATTCGGGGCAAATGCTAATTGGTGCTATCCGTCCACCTCTCCGAAGATGCCAAGTTGATTTATGGCACCGTGTATCGAAGGTTTAAACGGATGCGTCCGATGTAGCAGACTTCGTCAGATTCCCCCTCGCTTGAGGGGTTTTTTGATTGTGGGGACGCTCTTCCCTGCAGGCGCAAGCCCTGGTCACTTCGTGTCGTGTGTGTTTATTTCGTGTTTAGTTGCCCGTGGATTGTATACGGAGACTGAGTTATGTCGTCGCCCGTATGGCGTGGACTAGTCCAAATCCGTATTATCTTAGATTTGGGTTTGGGGGTTTGGGTTTAAGGATACGTTAGCCTCATTGAGGACTAAGATCAACTTAAACGTTTGTTAAGGATACGTTAGCCTAGTTTTTAGACTAAGATCGACTTAACGGGATCGTTTAGATCCAACAATAGGGCAATTAAGGGAGCCCTGTTGTTTAGTTTAGTGACATTGCGGTCAATAGGTAGTTTGAGGACATTGCGGTCCAATGTTAGTTTTAAGACGTTGCGGTCAAGGTTAAGGACATCATAGTCCGTGGATTTAAGGACTCCACAGTCCGGCGTTAGTTTTAAGACATCACGGTCAAGGTTAAGGACGTCATAGTCCGTTGTTAGTTTTAAGACATTCCGGTCAAGGTTAAGGACATCATAGTCCGAGGATTTAAGGACTCCACAGTCCGGCGTTAGTTTTAAGACATCTCGGTCAAGGTTAAAGACCTCATAGTCTATGAGTTTAAGGACCCCACAGTCCGTATCAATATATGGTCATCGGGACCCGCCACCTCTTTGAAGACGTTGAGGAATTACAACGCCAAGTATCAAAGGAGTGAAGAGATGTACCCTTGAACCAAGGTAGATTAAATAGTCTTCGGCCCAATTTGGGACCAAGACCAATTAATTATATTATGAGCCCATTAGCCCAGTTAAGTTTAAATTGAGGATTTATGGCCAGCTTGGGCTAAGTCCAATCATGTTTAGAATATTGGCTTTCTGTTGGTCCATTGAAGGAGAGGCTTTGCCTCTAGAAACTTAGCCAATTGGGCTAAAGTTAGTGTTAAACACTAAAGACCAACAGTGTTGAACACTGGGAGTGAGATTGACAAGTTAGTGTTTAACACTAAAAGATAGTTAGTGTTAAACACTAGCAACAGGGCTTTCAAATTAGTGCTTATACACTAAAGCAAATCAGTGTTAAACACTGGCAATGGAGATTTCAAATTAGTGTTTAACACTAAGGCAGATCAGTGTTAAACACTGGAAACAGGGTCTTCCAAGTTGGTGTTCAACACTAAGAAAGTCAGTGTTAAACACTGTAAATAGAGTTTTCCAAATTAGTGTTTAAACACTAAAAAAATCAGTGTTGAACACTGGATATAGAGGTTTCAACTTTAGTGTTAAACACTAAGGCAAGAGGGGTCACGTGGTAGCACATGAGAGCGCCCTCAATTCATTTTATTCTGCCAAAAGTATTGAATACTTTGGAGCATCACGTGCTGTCATGTGATGGGCATTTAAATGTTTGTCCGTTAGAGCTTCTGCCAAGGGGTCACATGGTAGCACGTGAGGGCACCCATAGCTTCTGTTTCTTTTGCTTTCCCCTAATGTGCTTCTGGGGTCACGTGGGACACATGAGGCATTGCCTTGAAGTTCTTTTTTGTGGATCTTTACAAGGGTCACGTGGTAACACGTGACTCTGGTTCTTTTTAAAGATCTGTTAATCTTTTAAGAATTAAATTCTTCGTAGGGTTAAACCCTAGCAATAAACTTTAGAGGAATTAAATTCCTATTTCCTTCTTTTTGAAGAATTATATTCTTGGATAGGGTTAAACCCTAATTTCTTTTCTTTTAAGAGAATTAAATTCCTGTGATTTTGAAAGAATTGAGTTCTCAATTAGGGTTAAACCCTGGTTCTGTCCATTTTGAAGGAATTAAATTCCTATAACATAGGGTTAAACCCTAATTTTACCTCAAAGGAATTAAATTTCCATAGTTCTGTGAGAATTAAATTCTCAAACTTCCATTCCCCTTCTATGCTTTGGATCTGCATGGCAGGATCTTAACCCAATGAGAATTAAATTCTCAATTCATAGGGAGATGTGCAGTTTGCAGATCCTCCGCTAGAGAAAGAACTAAATTTTTCTTTTTATATAAGACTTAAACTCTTTTGAGAATTAAATTCTCTTTTTAAAAGCCTCTCCTTTCTTACCTAAGGTTTTCTTTTGCAGAAGATCAAATTCCTCTAAAGTCTCAAGGCTTTATTTTTTCTCTCTCTCTCTCTCTCTGTATATCTCTCTCTCTATCTCTTGGCTCCTATTTATAGGAGAAAGAGCAAAATCAATTAGTTTTAGTGAATCTTTCATTGAGAGATTTGATTTGCATTCATCATTCATCTGGACCTTTGGATTATTAGGTGAATTTTATTCACCATTGGATTTCAAATCCAAAGATATTTCTTTGTTATTTCGGTTAGATTTTAAGGGGAAATCTTTCCAGGTTCAAGATTTTTTCATAAATAGGTGATATTTAATCACTTTTAGATTTTTAATCCAACCGGTTCCAAATAATCATTTTCCTTTGGAAAGATTTGAATGCCTTTTCAGAATTTAATTCTGTTAAATAGAGAGGCTTTGCAAGCCGGTCACGTGTGACCACGTGACCCTTGGTCACGTGTAGGCACGTGACCCCCTGGAACGAGCTTTCTTCTCCTTTCTGCGCACTGTTTTCTAGCCGCTGTTCAACCGTCACGTGCCAACACGTGACCCCTGGTCACGTGCCAACACGTGACCCCTGGTCACGTGCTAGCACGTGATGCTTTCTGGAGCCTTTTCTTTGATTTAATCAAGGAGCTGATGTGCCTTTGCCGCTGCTTTTAAATGTCACGTGCCAACACGTGACCGCTGGTCACGTGCTAGCACGTGATGCCTCCTCCGTAGGTTTTCCTGATTTTAAATCAGGAAACAGCACCAGTCAAAGAGTGCAGTGCACTTCTGCCACGTGGCGCTCATGTAAGGGATACGTGTCGTGCTTGGCGCTAGGCGCCAAATGATGAGCGCATGATGCCAGTTTATGAGCGCTGAGCGCTAATCCATGAGCGCATTGCGCTTTCAGTTTAGTGGCGCACACATGAGTGACACGTGGTGCGCTTGGCGCTGAGCGCCAGCCCATGAGCGCAGTGTGCTATTTCATAAGTGCAAAGCGCTAGTGGTTAATTAGCGCATTCGTGGTTGACACGTGGCACATTTGGCGCTGAGCGCCAGTCCAGAGAGCGCAGAAGCGTAGTTCAAGAGCGCAAAGCGCGGTTCAAGAGCGCAAAGCGTATCTGATCAGTTTTATGATCTGGGAAACAAATTTATGTTCTTTTAAAAGAGACTTTGTCTCAAGATCTAAGAACAACCGTTCTTATTTTGCAGGAGATATTTCCAATCTCTTATGTTGATGAAAGGCTTTGCCTTTATAAATCCATGATCTGTGAGAAGAATTATGTTCTTCTTCTATTTTATGATGAGATCTTTTGATTTTTTTTGTGTGAAAGACTTTTTGTCTTTGTAGATCTATGATCTTTTTAAAGAAATGAATTCTTCTGATTTCATCTCTATGTTCATCATCATCATTTTTACCTAGAAGAAAGATCTTCTTGCAAGAGCTTGCTCTTTGAATTTTCTCAAAGTTTTTGGGGAGGTTTCTCTCTCTTTTTTTTATCTCTGTATATGTGAGACTTGAAGTCTAGGGGCTTTTTTATAGGGTAGGCTGATTTGTTGAATCAGTTAAAGAAATTTTTCTCTGATTGATTTGGGGATGTTTCCCCACAATTGGATCTTTGATCCTAGGGCTTCTGTTTTACAGAAGGCAATCTTCTTGTTTTTAACAAGATTGGAAAATCTTTCCATACAGAATTTATTCTGTCTTTTGGTAATTTTTATTTACCATTGGATCATTGATCCAACGGTGCTTTGATTTACAGAGCATAATCTTGTTATTTGGAAAGATTTTAAGGAATCTTTCCTTAACAGAATTTAACTCTGATTAATTAATGATTTATCATTATTATTAGATCTTTGATCTAACGGTGGGGAGTTTTTATTTCCAGTGCTAGCGCACTCGTGCTCTGCACGTGGTGCGCTGCTTGAAGGGCGGCGCACATTGCGCTAGCGCACCTGTGTTTGACACGTAGTGCGCTGCTTGGAGCGCAGCGCACCTTGCGCTAGCGCACTCGTGTTTGACATGTGGTGCGCTGCTTAGAGCGCAGCGCACTTAGCGCTAGCGCACACATGGTGTGCTGCTTAGGGCACAGCGCACTTGGCGCTGCATCTGAAGCGTTGCTTCATTTCAAAATTTGAATTTTTGAAAAGAGCTTTGCTCTGATTGGAGACCCGCCCTGCTTATATCCCAACCCACCCCCAAGCACCCCCTCGCCCTACTCCACCCCACGCAGTCACCTACCCCTACCCCCACCCCATCCCTCCCCATGGAGGGCGGGTTCTAGGAACCAGCCCTTCCCCCCTCCATAGGGAGGGCGGGTTCCTAAAACCCGCCCACCCACCCGGGACCCCCAAAGTAGAGGGCGGGTTCTGGGAACCCGCCCTCTTTTGGGGGCGGGTTCTGGGAACCCACCCCCTCCTTGAGAGGGCCAGAACCCGCCCACTTTTGGGGGGCGGGTTCTGGGAACCCACCCCCTCCTTGAGAGGGCAGGTTTCCAGAACCCGTCCTAAATAAAAAATTAAAATTAAAATATCAAAAAAATTTAAAATTTAAAATAAAATTATTATTAAATTAAAAAAATCCTTAAAAAAATAATTTCATCTATACCCGGAATACTAATAAATCGGGTTCCAAGAACCCGCCCTTGAGTGTATGACAGAGAGGGTGGTTTCCAAAAACCCGCTTTCGGACAAATATTGAATAAGATTGTTGTTACTGTTAGTGACGTGGGGATAAGGGTTGTTACTGTTTATATAGAAAGAATCCAATACTTGGATCATACTATAAATATGAATGGGTAACACTTCAGTAACGAAAACAAAGCAAAAAAATTTGAGTTTCAAGTTCTGTCTCCTCATGGTAGAATTAGAAAAGATACAAAGAATACAACTGCAGTTGCTATGGAGTTTCTAAATAGTTACTAAAGGGTGAAAGATATGGGGGTAGAATAACTCAAAGTTTCTAAGCGGTTACTAACGTAATATCTTAATACTTGAAGTCCATCCTATTGCCAATCTAAACCCATGACACTCGTTGGAGAGGGTAATATAATATGTCGCGGAAGCTCGAGGGAGGAAACGGGCCCATGTAGGGACACGATCTTTTAGCCCTCTCAGAACTGCATTCAATCCAATATCACGGACCGTGTAGCATCTACTTCTTTAATATTATTGTATAACATTTAATTGATGTATGTGTCACAGCACAAATTTGTAGCACTGTAGTAGAAAATCAGTAATGCCGCAGAAGCTATTTCAGCTGAAAACGAGTAAATTCAAGTGTTATTATTCGCTACTCAATTTACATATTGCAATTTTAACGCTAGTTTACAGTAAATTAGCCTCCAACGAATAATACAAAAAAATCTCACTAAAATTTAAATTGTACAAGTTTCTTTACAAATGATAATTGATTTTCCTTCCGTTGCTTCTTCTTCACGATCTCGAAGGTCCCGCCCCTGATGACTTTCCTGGACATCTGGTCCTATAATGATCTGGTTGTTTGCATAAGCTACATCTGTCGTGTCTTTGCTGAGGATCAGCATCTATTGTCATTCGATCTCGACGTATCTTAGGTCTTCCGGGTCCTATATTTTTGTCCGGTGGTAATACAGTCGATATTTGTCTGTACCCGGTATAATAGTGTCAATAGTGATTGTCTGGTATAGGATGAAATTTTGGATCGTATGCGCCTTGGTAATTGGAAACCATATAATAACGTGAAGCAAAATTGTAATGTGGGGTATGCATGCTACTCGCAGTAGTAATTGCGTGGGCACACGGTAAATTTTGTTGCTGGAAAACACCGTATGTGCATAAAGAGAGCCCTTCATCTCTAAAATTTATGGTATATTGATTCTCATTACTCCCCGTAACTTGAAACTCCGCTGTGTCAAACCTTTCAGATCTTTAGTATTGTAATATGCGCTCTCTTTTCCGAATATATCTTCATAATACACGATGAGTGGAGTCTCCATCATCAAAGACTTTTCCCTTCTTTGCACAAAATAAGTATTCACTCTGAAAAAGGTTCGAACAATCATCCCCTGTATCGGTAAGCCTCTAACGCCCTTAAGGATCCCGTTGAAGCTTTAAGAAATATTAGTGGTCATTAATAGATATCTATATCCATTATCATATGCTTGTGTCCACATGCGTGCTGGATACTCATCTAACCACGCTTTCGCTGCTTGATTCATCTCTCCAATTTTCGTCATGTACATGTCATGAACATTAGGGTCAGACGCTTCACCGGCTTTGTACATAAGCTTATGTAGAATTTTTAAATTTTCTATCAAAATTCTGTCTGAATTGCCGCAGGCAAAACCTATGTGGTGTCGTCGGAAATACAGTTCTCATTGCAGCTAGTATTCCAAGATGTCTATCATATATGATACATAAATCTGTTTTATCAATAACAGATGGGATACTTTTGAGTTGACGAAAAAACCATGACCAAGATGATGTATTTTCACCCTGGACAATAGAAAATCCCAACGAATATATACCATTATTAGCATCAACACCTGTAGAAATTAACATGCAAGCTCTATACTTACCATATTGATACGTCCCATCCACGTACAATACCGGCCGACAGTGTTTGAAACAAGCCGCGCAAGGAGAAAAACACCAAAAAATTCTTTGAAACCTGACACAGCCATCGACATCTGTTTCTGTGGTTTTTAATTGGTATACGGACCCTGGATTTGATGCTTTCATAGCTCCATAAAAGGGACTAGCGAGTTGTATGAGCTTTCCCAATCCCCAAATATCTTGCATAAAGCCTTTCTACGAGCATTCCATGCCTTCACATACGAAATCTGAATTTTGTGCTCTCCACTTACGTAGAGCCGTATATCTCGAGGAGTCATCGCCACATCTGTATGGATAAGTGGCATGATAAGTGAGCAAATGTATGATGAAGTGCAATTCCTGTGATCTTTTAATATAATCGAATTGATACAAGTGTGTTCTCGGTTGTATTTCGTGACTTTCCAGACTTTAGCTCTTTTGGAACAATATGCATGCAATCTCCACTTACATTCAGGAGCTTTCGTATATATCACGATATAGTACGTCTTATTTGACTCTTCGGTTTTAAATGTAACATTTTTTTGAATAGCCTATGACTTCAGTTTACAAATAAGATCTCTTTTTTCCGGAAATATACCTCCAACAGTGACGCAATTTTCACTTGCTACACTCGCTTCCAAATAAAGTTCAACATTTACTTCTACCACAGGTAAGTCTACCCAACTGTCATCTTCCAACGGATTAAGGCCGGGATCTTCTAGTTCGACAAAATCATTATTCGCAGCCATGTCATCAATTAATACCAGTTCATTCAATCCAGTGGCATAATCCACGCTATCCTCCTCTTGATGATCTTCACCAGTTTCATCATTATTACTGTCACCTATATCTTTGTCACTCATAGCAACATAAGGCTCGGATGCAATATACGATAGTTGAGGTCGGTATAATGTGGATGGTTCGGGTTGAAAAGACCGGAATGATATGGACGGACATGCTTGGAATGCGCTACTGGATCGTGTTGGAATGATGCTGAGGTATGGGAAAATCTATATTTAGTATATAAAATTTTGTTAACATTTTCGTATTACAAAGAAAATAAACATAATCACCACTTGTTTCAAATTGATTTACTTTTGAAAGGTTGTATATGGTAATCCTTGTTGTTCTTCAGGTGTGCATGCAACTGCAGTAGTCGCTTGGGAAAATCTGTATTAATATATAAAATGTATTAGCATTTTGGTATTACAAAAAAAAGGAATTATAAAATATTTACCCTTGAGTTTGAAAGTGTGAATAATCATGTGTATAGTCGTATCCACTGAGACTAAAGGTATCATCGTTATCCATAGGACCGTATCTTCAGGAACTACCTCCAGCATTACCATCAAAATAAACCGTTGGAGCGACATCTGATACTTCCAATTCTTCATTCTCAACTAAAAGTTCAAAAGAATGCTGGATGTTTGCCAAACCAAAATCTATTATCGAAGATGTTGCATCGTCTATAATTTCAACCAATGCATTTCCACTAAACAGAGGCCATATACAACTTAACTTAAGCTTAATTTCACGGGGATCGTATTTCGTAATTTTAAACACTTTATTCTCGAGTTCATTATAAGTCATTGATAATCCTAATCACATAATTATTGCACACCCGTCCATATACTCGGGACCTTGTGCACTTGTCACAATCTGGCCATCGTATTTACATAAAACAAATAAACTTGAACTTGGAATTATCTGCATCAAACAATATCAACCCAACAATAAATATTAAAAGTTAACAACTGAAGTAATGATTATATTCACCGAAAATTAAATAAACGGTAAATAAAATTTATATACATTTGTCAATCGGGAATTTTAATAGATAGATCTATAGGGATAGAGAGATCAAGTTCGGTTGAAGGGGTGCAGATGAGAGCTTTAGATTTTTTAGGAGGTGCAGATGCAAATCGGAGCAAAATGGAGAGCAAATGGGAGGAGGGCAGGTTTTTGTAGGTATTTGGTGGTCGTTGGTCAAAAAAGGGGTCACGCTTAATTTCAGAAAAAATATTATTAGGGTCTTGAGATAAAGAGTCATGGGATTGCCTTGGGTTCAAAGAAAGGATTGGGCAGAAAATGGTCACAAGTCACGGGATTGTCTTGGTTTGAGAGAGGGGTCACGGGTTTGCATTGTTTTGAGATAAAGGGGCCGCGGGCTTATCTTTGGTTAAGTAAAAGAGGTCACGAGTCAAGATGTGACCAATTATTGGGCAGCCTATCAGTAAGAGAAATTATTGAAATTAGTTTTTAACAGTCTTTTATTGCGAGGAGGGCGTGTTCCAAGAACCCGCCCTCTCCTTTTTAAATGAGAGGGCGGGTTCTTGGAACCCGCTATCCCCTTTTGACAAATTCTGTGGCCCTCTCCTTTTTAAAGGAGATTCCATCTCTTTTAAAAAGGAGATGTCATGTATTGTCAAATCACCATTAAAAAGGGGGCCATCTCCTTTTTAAAGGAAATTCCCTCTCCTTTAAAAAGGAGAGGTCATAGGCGTGAAAAATTCAGGGCCCTCTCCTTTTTAAAGAAGATTGAGATTCCATCTCCTTTAAAAAGGTGAGAGCGAGGTTTTGGAACACGTCCTCAATTAATGTAAACTCCATTTTTCCTCTTTAAAAACCCGCTTCTTCCATATGCTCTTCCTTATCCTTTTTCTGACCGAACTCCATTCTATACCCACCGACTTTCTCAATCTTTCAATTAATTGAATTTGAAAAAAAATTACAATGGAGAATCAACCATTCGACAAATTACTGCTCGTAAATCAAAACGAGCATAGATCTTTCAGTATATTACACGGGAAGGAACGTTTCGAAACTTATTAAATTTGTTTCAAATATTGGCCATATCTTTTAATTCAAATGGTTGAAAATAATATGAATAAATCTTGCAGGGTGGAGATAATCTTACAGTCGTCAGTCATAATTCTGACAAATGGCAAGTTACTGATTATCGTATTATCGAGCGGATTCGAAGAGCCGGTTTTTATGAAGCTTTATTACCGCGTCATATCCAACTCGACCACATTCTCGTTACCTCTTTTGCTGAGCGTTGGAGAAGAGAGACTCATACTTTTCATCTTAGATGGGGTAAGGCCACTATCACACTCTAGGATATTGGCCTTTTGCTTGGTTTACGTGTGAATGGATTTGGATTGGTTAGAGGTACAATTATGGGTCCAGAAACTGAGCACCCATATTGAGATACGTATATTGAGTCTGCTCTCGGACAGGTATAATTCGTAATTTTTTTAAATCAAAATTTGAAGTATATTACAGTGATATTAATTAACGATTAATTGTAAAATTTAGGTACCAGGAGGGTATATGAAGGGGTATATGAAGGGGTATAAGATTAGTTTAAGCTGGCTTAAAAATACATTTACAAATATTCCTGATGAACCTGCTGATGATGTCTTTGATAGACACGCACGTGCCTACATTCTGTACATGATCGGTTTTTGGTTGATACCGGACCAATCAGCAACGCATGTCCATCCTTTATACCTTGGATTTCTTACGGACTTCGATGTGTGTGGCCAGTATGCTTGGGGAGTAGGAGTCCTGGCATATCTTTATAAGGAACTAGATAATACATGTGCTCCTACGAAAAATAAAATTTATGGTTACATTACATTACTTCGGGTACATAATAATTTTGAACTAAATATTTGTAAATTATAATATTGGTTCTTTCTAATATTATGACATTTTATATATAAATTTGGTCATGTGAGCACATGTATATTGGAAGACCAGATCATATTCGTATTTCTTCTGAGGATATCCTTGGAAAGCCTCTCGGCTGTTGGTGGAGTGGCAAGAAATCTTATAAGGCTTCCCGTCGAGTACTTAAATATTATAGAGATGAGTTAGATCGAATGGAGACGACTCAGGTAACCATATATTAGGCAATTAACTTTGTTAAAAAAATTTAATTTATATTATTTACAATTTTTGTACTATGTTATTTGTGCAGTTCACGTAGACACTTTATACAGTAGATCGTCTGCAAGGATTATCCAGTATCTGTATCAAAGGAGAGCCGGTTTGGCGGGCTCGATGCCCACTACTGTGTATTAATATCGTGGCCATGCACTTACCGGACCGAGTGTTGCGATAGTTTGGTAGATTACAACATATTCCTGGTCTGCCGTTTGCGCCTATGACAATAGAGGGAGATATGCAAGGAGGAAAGACGAAGCGTGATTGGAGAGAGCATCATCATCAATATTTGCTGAGATGGAAAGATATGCTTCGTAATATTGCCTTACAGTAAATAGGTGACCAAACACCCACCGGCTCTAAAGAAACATACCTACAATGGTATAAGCGTGTCACTGTGAGATATCTTTCTGCTCCCCCTACCGACTTTCCGAACGTCCAGCAGTACGAGCCTAAAGGCCACGTAGAACGATGAATAGTAAGTTAAATTATTTTTAAAATTAAATTAGTTTTTAGCATCCGGCAGTACGAGTCTATAATTATATATTATTTTTTATGTAACGACAGGCTCGTGGGTTGCATCATATACAATCATTGATACAAGATCCATATCTGACTGTTGCTGGTCCAGATAGCCAGGCTTTATTTTCTACCGTAAACTCATATATTGGTGGTATATTCAGTTCATATCATGTGCTTCCACATTTATCGCCATCACTAGAGCCGCAGCATGAGCCGGAACCAAAGCCGCAGCATCAGCCAGATCCAGAGCCGCAGCATCGGCCAGATCCAGAGCCACAGCATCAGTGGTTCGGAGCACCATACGATCAGCAGCAACCCTGGCATAGTCAATGGTATCGACAACCGTCGGGTGATAATGAACAAGCGCAACAACCGGAGCAATGACAGTCTTGGGGAACAGGTTTTGCGCAACAACAACAGTCTTGGGAGTCAGGTTTTGCACAACAACAGCAGTCTTGGGGACAGGTTTTGCGCGGTCTTGGGGGCCAGGTTTTGTGCAACAGCAGCAGCATGAAACCGGGACAGGTTTTTCGCAACAACAGCCCAGTTGGGAGACAGATTTTATGTCCTACATACAATTATTGGGAGGCAGCACATATCCGGCATCTGTCCCACATTCAGGATTTACGCAACACCAGCCTGTCCAAGACGATATTGAAGACGAAGCAGAAGAGCAAGCGGAAGAACAAGCAGAAGAGCAGACGCCACCGCCATATACACAGGACATGAGGGGGGTCGTCCAATCATCCCTAGTGGCATAGGCTTATGTCAAGTCTTCTCGGGTTGGGAAAGGAAAAGGGAAAGCGTTAATTGTATACTTTTAATTTGGGTGTCAAATACGTCCAATTCTCTTAATGGATTCATTTTGTTACTGAAGTGTTTCTTATTCATATTTAATAGTATGATCTAAGTATTGAATTCCTTCTATATAAACAGTAATGACTCTTATCCCCACGTCAGTAACAGTAACAACAATTTTATCCAGTATTTGTGCGAGTGCGGATTTTTAGAACCCGCGCTTTCCGGCAAACACTGAAGGGCGGGTTTTTAGAACCCGATTCACTTTTTTGTCCGGAAAAGATGAAATTAATTTTTTAATTTAATAATAGTTTTATTTTAAATTTTAAATTTTTTTAATTTTAATTTTTTGTTGGGCGGGTTTTGAGAAAAAGGAGAGGGCGGGTTTCCAGAACCCGCCATTTTTTTTGGGGAGGGGATCCCCTCCCCAAAAAAAATGGCGGGTTCTGGGAACTCGCCCTCTCCTTTAAAAAGGAGAGGAAGAACCCGCCCCTCCCCTCCCCCAAAAAAATGGCGGGTTCTGGGAACCCGCCCTTTCCTTTAAAAAGGAGGGGACGGGTTCCAGAACCCGCCCTTTTTTGGGGGTAGAACCCGTCCTCCCCATAGAAGGGGGGAGCGTGGGTTCCTAGAACCCTCTCTCCATTGCAGCGGGAAGGGATGGGATGGGGTGGGGCTTGGGGTGTAAGCAGGACGGGTTTTGAGAAACCGTCTTCCACTTTTAAATAATGATGGCGGGTTCCAGTAACCCGCCTTCTATCTGTATCCACCACCAACTTGTCATATTCTCATAATTATAATTTAAATTATCCTATTTTACTAATTTAAATACCCAACCATCCTGTTTTGAAAAAAAAAACTACTTATTTTAAAGTGGAGGTAGTAGCCATGCACACTATGATTTACAAGCCCCAAACTCCAAAAATGAAGCTCAGTAAACTTTGATCATATTAGAGTTGAGATAATTGCAGTTTAAAACCGAAAAATTGCAGTTATCTCAACTCCAAAAGGATTGTCAAATAAGCCAAAGTTAGCATTTTGGAGTTAACTTTTGCTTACTCCGTGAAACTGTAGTTTACAAAACTAGACTCCATTCCCAAACAGGCCCTCAAGCTGATCTTTGTGATCTTTATTTTCTTTTCATTTTCATTTTCATTTCCATTTTTTGTCAACAAATTTGCATCTTTGTGATCTCAACCACAATCTTATGAAATACTAACCCCACATCGTCTCTCTCTCTCTCTCTCTCTCTCTCTCTCATTTCCATTAAAAAGGAGAGCATAAAATCCTCACACTTCTTTCTTCCCTCCCAAAAGAGAAAGAACCAAAAGCCATCCCTTTCATCTCAAAAATGGCTTCCCCTCTTCTTTCCAAATTCGATGATCTCAAAGAGAAGCTCTCTTACCATTTACAGCCTCTGAATCGATCTGTTCAGTTCTGGGTTCGAGCTGCTGACATCTATACAAGCTACAAGGTGTCTCCTTTAGCCCTAAATTCACTTCTTGGTGATGAGTTCTATAATGGGTATTTGATTGATTTTGGGGATTTTCTTTTCTTAGGTTTGTCAAATTCGAGTGAAGTTTGTGAAGGATGAGGAGAAGCAGGACGCAATGTGGGAGAAGCAGCATGAGCTTGCGGCTGACAAGATGTATTCTTTGTGTTCTGAACTTGGTGGGCTTTTCTTGAAGGTAATTTTTTTTTGGGTTTGTTTTGATCTTTGATGATGAAAAGTTGGAAGTTTGGGTGATGGGTTCTTTCTATTTTCCTTTTTTGCTTGTCAATTTGTTACTTTTGGATTGTGGGGTTTTACATTGTGCTGAATATTGAATTAGAAGATAGTGCTACATACTAAGTAAAAAGCTGTGATTTTGGGATGATGGGTTTGTTGTGATTTGGATTAGAGAGCATCGCTTGCAATGGGCCTTGGAATTCTGTGTCTAATGTGATTTTTTTTTTTTTTGTGTGTGTGTGTTTGTTTCGTTAGAGTTTGGAATTCATACTCTAGTTTATTTTTCTTAACTTTTATGTTGTTCTCCTGTAAAGGAGTTTTGAATTCAGTGTCTTGGTTGGAATATTTTCTTCTGTGAATGGTAGCTAACTACATTGATGAGGAAATGGCTCGAGTTATCGATTGTTCATTTAATTATATATGGTTTGATAGTGTCGAGAGGTTTCAAACTCTAGCTATGCCTATAAAGTCAAACTAAATTCATTATATTTGTTCTGAAATTCTAAATTGTTTAACAGGCTGCCCAAATTCTGGGCAAACCTGATTTGGCTCCAGCCGCTTGGGTGAAAAGATTAGTCACACTATGTGATCAAGCTCCTGCCACGCCATTTCCAGTGGTGCAGCAAATTATCGAGGAAGAGCTGGGCAAAAAATTTGGTGACATTTTTGAGCGATTTGATGTCGATCCCGTTGGATCTGCTTCAATAGCACAGGTTTTTCTTTACCTTGACGAACTTCATAAATTATTAAGTCAGTACAGACTAGAAGCATTCATGTTTAAGCATTTACATTCTATGATCCATAAATTTTGGTTGTTGCTTCCCCTTTTTTGATACAATTTCGTGATGAATTATTGCTGCATAGAGTCAATCTGTTGTTGAGTCGAGAATATGCACTTCTACCATAACATGAAATAATCGTTATAGCTTCAAGATGAAAATTAGTGGTACCTGGGTATACCAAGATCCATGGTGCCATTCTTATCAAGGTTATATGTCTCGTAGGTATTGGGGTTAAAATTTACACCCCATCGACCAAAAGTCAAAGTCAAACCGCGAACAAGTAGGCCCAAACCAAAGCAAACGGATCCTACTGTCGAACCCAAGCTAGGCAAATGCCCGAACCCAAGTCCAAGCATGTGGGCCCAAGCCCAGACCGGACCCATGCCAAGAAAGTAAAACAAATAAATGTAATATTTAAATAAATGTGTAAAATGTAATAAAAATGGGCATAAAGCCAATTTATGTAAATCACGTAGCTTATGCACAAAAGAAATGAGCACATAGACATGAGATGGGTTAAAAAACCATTTTGTAAAGTCCAAGGGGCTATGTGTAAATTTGTAAGCCTATATAAGACTACATTATGAAGAAATGAAACATAATCATTCGCCCTTCAAAAAAATCTAGGGTTTGTGCCACTTTTCTCTCTTCTTCAAGGTTTCTCTTCATATTTTAAAAAAAATTAAACCAAGAGTTTAACTCTTCTTTTCTAAAAAATAAATAGGTTTTGGCCATAAAACTCATTGAATAGAGAGAATCTATCCTCAAATCCGAGAAAAAGGAGATTTTTAATTCATCCCCTTTTTCTTCAAGATCCCAAAAGAGAAGAGAAAGAAGGAGAACCCATTTTAGAAAGTCTGAGGCTTGAAAAAGAAAATTGATCCCTTTTCATCATCCAAGATCCAGATCCTTTGGAAGTTTGACTCCAAAATAAATCTTTTGGTAGTTTAACTCCAAATCTAAATTTTTTTAGAGTTTAACCCCAAATCCAGACCCTTTGGGAGTTAAACTCCAAATCCAGATCGTTTGGAAGTTTAACTCCAAATTCAAATCTTCTGGGAGTGTAACTCCAAATCAAATCTTTTCGGAGTTTAAACTCCAAAATCGGGGCTTAACCCTTTTTCCGCAGGTGCGCCTCAGGCGTCCGGCAAACACGTGTCGCTCATGTGGCCCGCAGGCGTCGAGTGGGCATGCGCCATTCACGTGGCCTGCTGGCGCCAGTGGGCACATGTTGCATAAGCCCCTCGGGCGCTCCTCAACTTATTTTTTAAAAAAAAATAAATAAACATGGGTGTAAATAAAATCTTTTGCTTTTGAATAAATAAATTCCTTTTGTCACAGTTTTACCTTGAACAAATAAAAATAAAATGAACACGTCCATTCGTTTTTGTTTTCAAAAACACGCGTGTTCCACACTCAAACCACTTTTCCTGTCAGAAAAATTTCTATCGGGACGCTGTCCCGCACCCGCAAGGGGGCTGCTAACCTCTTGACCCCCAATCCGCTGTCCGGATAGCGAGACCCCCGTAAACTTTGCGAGGCCCTCGATTCGTCCAAAACACACCCTCAAAACACTAGACACTGCATATCGAGTTCGCATGATCTGTTCGATCCGATAATCGGAGGTTCCATCGCTTTCAAGAGCGAAGGGTAATTAACAGCGGCTTAGTTCGCGGTTGCCGGAGATTTGGATCTCCGCAATCAATAACCCCCAGTCTGCTCCACGTAAAAGGAATCTGTATACGCCTGACAAGCGCGCATTCCTATCTCAATAGAGTGCCGAAAAACACTTTACAGTAAGTTGGGTTGCATGGATCCGGAGATCTGGGTAATGTCCGGAACCCGATTTAGATATTTATGGTCCTTATATATGTTATGCATTTGAAAGAAAATTTTAACATTGTTTTCTCATGTTTGTTTTAAAATATGCTAGTAATATGTATAATATATTTGTTTGTATAAATTTATTTATTCATATAATATTCATTTGCATGCAAATTTGCCTTTATCAAATACCTTGAGTACATATTAAATAAGTTTTCAAATTCGTTTTTGGAACGTATTAATTACATGCATATTTCTGCTTCACATCCATATATGTTTTATGATTATCTCTTTTATACCCATACCCGATTCGTATCCATATTGGTCTTTTTCATATCCGTTTCATATCTGTATTCGATTTTATGAAATTTGGATATGACCTTTTATTACTGAACTATATTCGGATATATATCTATGTCTGGAATTAAGACAAGATATGGTAATGGTCATATCCTCTTCGTATCTAACCCAAATGCAACCCCTACTCATAAGTGAAAATGGAATTTGGATCGGTGGGTGCAAATTTTAGCATAGACTGTAGAATCTTAAGGAAATCACAAAATAACAAAGTTTTTAGTCGTTCGTATTTGAATTTTTGAAGAAGATATACGAAGTAATTTGGATAAAATGAAGGGATTATATGATCAAAATTCTGATTTCAAGGCAACGAAATATCAACCAGAACCAACAAGTAATATGAGAGTAAAGATATATGAATCTTCAAGGAGATCAAAATAATCATAATGCCTTTAAAATCAACTTTACGGGTAATATTTGTTTGCCGCCTCTTGATGGAAGTTTTTGAGGCCTAATCCAATTGAAAAGTTGAATGTTGAAAGTTGTAAATATTATCATATTGGTCTATAGGACTTGAGCTGGACTACTGGTCATGTGCATTATAATTGGTCTTGAACAAACTATAATATTTGAGAGTAAGATAGAACTTACATATTTCCTTTGCATAACTTTTTTAGGCCTTTTCCTAATACGTTTGTCGTGGGGCTAAAATTGACATTATGTTCCATCCATCAAGTTCTAACAATTTACAATCAATGAATTACTCATGATCCGTGGAATAAAGAGAAATCCTTAGAAATAACTCCTGTCATATGTTACACTAGGGAATCGGTATAATTCAATAATTTTGTTGAAGAATTAAGCATCGATATCTTAACCGTCTTTTGATACATGGCTTCTGAGATGCTCACAAATATAAAAATACTCCCTAACTTAAAAAATATAATTGGATGACTAAATTATTCAGAGTTTAATATCTTTCTCATTGCATAGTAGGCAATTAGCGAGCAACCCGTTTTGGGAGATCGGGACGTCTAATCACTTATATTTTGACATCATTTTTTTTGCTCCAATATGATGGTAATTAACGAGCTATCCATTTTGGGAGATTGGGACATCTGTAATCATTTATGTTTTGACATCTTTTTTTTGCTCCAATAGAAATAGGTACTGCCCTATTCTTTTTAATAGTCTTTTTTATCTTTTATTTTTTTTTCTAGATTACTAGTCTCTTCTATATAATATATATAAATCTATATGAGAGAATATCTTTGAATTTTTCCTTATATAGCTTTGGCTTTAGTGTAAAAATTGTTATCTTGCCCCTATTGCATTCTTACTACATTTGGGTCATATAAAATATATTATTAGCCCCTACTCCTTTTTTCCCAATACAACTAGAGATGATTGTCAAAAAAATTCTGGTCGGCCCCTTCTTTAAAATCCCATTCTATTTTTTCTCTCAGTACTTGGGTTTTACCGGCAAATTATTGAAAAACTTTACGATTTTTGTGTGCTATCGCATGCAAAATATTGAAAAATATAAAATATTTTTTGACATTTTAAAAAAATTCGCTATTTTCATGTGTATCTAAACAATTAAACTTTTGAAGGAAACAAAAATTTCGTGATTTTTGAAAATTTCGTGATTTTCGTGTGTTAAAATAATATTGAAAAAACAGAAGAACATCGAAAATACTGATATTTTTGAAAAATTTACGATTTTCATGTGCTATAGCATGTAAAAAATAGAAAATGGAACAATTTTTTGTGAGATTTTTATGTGCTATATATTGTGCAAAATATTGAGTAGTGAAGAAAACAAATTCTTTTTGAGATTTCTGAAAATTTTGCGATATTTGTTTGTTATAGCAAACAAAATGTCGAAAAATCAAGGATAACAGAAAATTTTGGGAATTTTTGAAAATTAACAATTTCATGGTTTTTATAGCAAGCAAAATAATAAAAAAACGACAAAAACAGAAAATTTTGAGATTTTTGAAATCTTCATGATTTTCGTGTGCTATATATTGCATACAAAAAGTTGCAAAACCGAAGAACGTAATTTTTTTGAGGTTTTAAAAAAAATTTAGCTTTTTCGTGTGCAATATGAGACAAAATATTGAAAAATAGAAGAAAAAGGAAAATTTTGATAATTTTGAAAAGTTCGCGATATTTGTGTGCTATAACAAGAAAAATATTGAAAACCGAATAAAATTGAAAATATCAAGAATTTAGATATTTTTACGATTGTCATTTGCATGATTTTCAAAATTTGAGAATTTTGAAGATTTCATGATTTTCGTGTGATATCGCATGGTTAATATTGAAAAAAGGAAGAAGGCAGAAAATTGTAAGATATTTAAAAATATTGTGATTTGCATGTTCTATATCATGGAAGATATGAAAATACTGAAAAAAACAAAAATATTTTATTTTTGAAAATTTCATGATTTTCTTGAGCTATAGCAAGCAAAATATTAGAAAACAAAAATTTTAAGATTTTTAAAATTTCGCCATATCCATCTTTATAATGTGCAAAATGTTGAAAATTTGAAGAAAACATTTTTTGGGGATTTTTATATATTTCACGAGTCTCGTCAAAATAATAAAAAAAACCGCAGAATTTCTTTTGAGATGTTTAAAAATTTCACGATTTTCCTATATGCTAAAAATATTGGAAAACTGAAAAAATACGGAAATATTTGCAAGTTAATCCTTCATATATCTTACATATAAAGAAATATGAGATGTTATAACTTACAAATCATATAACAATAAACCTTAAATTAATTTGATTTTTCTTGACTTTGGAACTTCGTACCTGCGCATTGCACTAGGTCCCTTGCTAGTTAGACTATCAAGAAACATGTTATACTCATGCTTCCAATACCAATGCACTTTATATATGAGGTTTCAAATTTATCCCTAATTGGGTGAAGAAATGAAGATTACCCTAGGGTTACATTACAAATTTCTCATTTAAGTCATTTTAGATTTTAGAGTAATTATCCTCTTCTTAATAAGTGTGCAAAAATAAAAAAGTGCTAGTAGAAAGAAACGTATGGAGGACCATCTTTCTCAGGCATAAAATTCTGTAAATTCTATTACTTTCTCAGTTTCACAATACTAGTCTAGTTTTGCAATTTTTTCCCTCTCAAATTATTTACCCCTTTAGAATATCAAGAAGCATCTTTTATCTACGCTTCTATTACCAATGCACCTTAAATGTAGAGTTCCAAATCTAACCCTAAAATTGCAGTTATGAAGACTATTACAGGGTTAAATTAAGGGCTTTACATCTACGGCATTTTAGGAAAAGTTATGCTTTCTTAATAAGTTTGCAAGAGGAGAAAAAGACTAGTAATCTGAAACAGAGGTAGTAAATTATGTATTTTAAAAAAATTTGATGTGAACAAAAGTGCACAGATATCTTATGAAACTATTTTTGGCCAGTTGACCTTGAAAATGCATTAACACATTCTTTGCATTCTTATGCTTTATTATAGGTTCACCGGGCTAGATTGAGGTCGACAAAGACAGATGTTGCCGTCAAGGCAAGGAACATTGTGAATTTTTATTATACAAAAATTAAGTGCATCGATAGCTTATTGAGTTTATGGCTTCATGCACATGTGCAGGTGCAACATCCTGGTGTAGAACACCTGATGATGGTTGATATCCACAACCTGCAAGCATTTGTACTGTTTTTGCAAAAAACAGATATCAAGTTTGATTTATTCTCTCTTACCACAGAAGTTGAGAAGCAGGTATGTTTAGTTCCATAAGTGTATTTTTTCATCAGAATGCATTTATTTGTTAAATTACTATGGCCTTTCAGCATTTCCAGATAAATTCCATATACTTTTAATCATTGCAAGTTGATACCATCTTTGTATTCATGTATGATTTTTTTTGAGAAAAGAGCAGGGGTTCCGAAAGTGGATCCCGTCCCATAAAAGCTTTATTAAGAAAATAACCAGTACAAAAATACGACGAAACTAAACATTTTACACAGCCTATTAATAGGCCCACCGCGGTAAGGAACCCCAAAAAAAAATTAACAGAAAAAGGTGAGAAGAAGGGAAGCGAGAAGAGGGACCGCAAAACAATTGTATTCATGTATGATATGCGTAATACGTTGAAACTGTTAAATGATCTGGGGCTGTTTGGTTGCTATGGACTATGAAGTTGCAGGCAACATTTGTTGCAATTAGCAACACCTAATATCGATTTGGGATTGAGTTGCAAAAATGCAATAAATTGCATCCATTTGGTTGCAACAAATGTTGCAACTTTAAATAATGCGGTTATGGGAAATAAAAGAAGTTCCACACGAAGCTCATCGTTTATTCTTTCCAACAAATGTGCATTTTCACTTCTTGTTTGTTCAGCCAATCACATAACATTGTTTGGATTTGGAAATTTTACAACTAAACATCAAAAGAATGGACTTGGGATTTTTGACTTAAAACGAATATTACGTGATCGTGCAGCTGATGCTGCATTTCCTTTTGCTGCAAACTCAACAACCTGTAACACCTTCTTACAAGAATCTCAGTTGACATAAGCAGGATGCATATACTTTTATAGTTTATTAACTGTCAACATTGTGGGTGTCAGAGACTCAGAGGTGAAGCAGAACTGACTAGAAGTATGGAGCAAAGTACCGTGTCTGTATTCATTATTGATTCCCACAGCAAGATTTTTAAATGACAACTTAAGTAAATATTTGAGCAATTAAATGCAAGGTTGCATTGCTTCCACCGAGCACTTAATAATTTTTCATCCTCCTTACATATTTAAATTATCTGGTTGAACATTAATAATCACTGTCGGCAAAAATACAGAATTACTTCAGTCCATATGACTATTCTGACATTTTTTATCACGTCTTTTTCTGCTGTTAAAGATTGGATATGAGTTCGACTTTCTGCGGGAATCTGCAGCCATGGAAAGAATACGTCGGTTTTTCCATGCTAACAACAAAAAGGTTCCTGTTCTGGTGCCACGTGTCATACAGGGAATGGTTACAAGGTATGGTGTTAGTATCGCTGAAAATCTGTTGATTTTACCCCTGCAAAAACACTATCTACGCTGTCATTTTTTCTATTTATCTTATTTCACTTTTTTTAAAAATGATAATTTTATGATATATTTGGTTAATTAGGAAGGTCTTAGTGATGGAGTTTATAGATGGAATTCCGATAATGAAACTTGGCAATGAGATAGCTCGAAGGGGTATAGATCCTAGTGGTAAGGTTGCAGCTATGGCAAAGCAGTAAGCCCCTTGATCATCATAGAGAATATGGTATTTAATTTTCTTTCATTGCTATACCTTGCTTTTTAATGTATGTACTTGTATATGATTGGTAGTATATTTAAACACTGTAACATGGATCTGTACATGTAGCATAGGCTTCAGAATTTTGTTTTCTGGAAGAAAAAATTCACTAAACTCGTATGATACTCTCTCTTATCTAATTTTACTAATTGGACAGCCTTTTTACATTGATGTTTGTTGGACCCTTGCCTTTTGCAGTAAATTTGACTTCTTGTTTCTGCCCTCTTTTACCATGCTATTAGACTATCCATCTGTAAATGATAACATATGACTATTTGTGTTTTTATGTTGCATTTGACACTTATGGATACGTGTCTCTTTTCCTATTAATTTTTTACTTAATTATTTGACTTGCTCATTTGCCATCACCAAACTGATTTAGGGTTGCTTCTATTGATAACTGACATGATCCATTTTTACATGCAAGTATTATACGCATTTCAATTATATAGACTTCATAAAGAGAACTCGCAGTTTAGCCGTTTTACCGAGTTTTTGCAACAACTTTGGTTTTCAATTGTATTCCTCTCACGTCTTAGATTTTCCAAGTTTTGAAAAGGTGTATTGCCTTTCTTTGCACATTTACGGAATTTGTTTCTTAAATAAAGGATACACTGATTAGTTGCTTGGAGCCTCCTTCTGGTAATCCCCAAAGTTTCAGTCATAAGGTATCTGTTGTGGCCAAAAGGCTCTAAGACCAGAACTATACTTGCTCATAGACGGCAAAGATTGTAAAGAGAACATGATGAGACATCAGTTGAGATATGTTATTATGATGGTTGTGAACATAAATGGTCATCAAATTCACTTTGACCAATAGAAGCAAATAAACAGCAAACAGTAAAAAGTTCTTTGGAAGGTATTGTACACGTAATGAATCTGGTATTTCAAGCAGGCCAAATAAGAGGCATGATCATAGATATAGTGATGGGGTTTAGTAGGATACGGATATTGTGTTGGAAAAGTCCTTAAGAAAACCTAGGATATCTTACACTGAAGATATATCGATTAGGTAACAGTTTAATTTGCCTGTGAATTTGCATGGGCGCATTTCCTGTGAAATTTCACTTAAAAAAACAGGCGTGAGTCTGGTATTTCAAGAAGGCCAAATAAGAGGGATGATTTTAGATATGGTGATGGGGTGTAGTAGGATATGGATACTGTAATGGAGAAGTTCTTACAAAAATCTAGGATTATTATACTAATAGAAAGCTATATGAGAAGTGGAAATTTGGTGATATCCCCAAAGTGCCCCTAATGATAGAATATTCCTTTAGATTTGTTTGCAAAAAATCTGGTATTTTTATAAATTTTAATGGTTTGATGGGGGGTATTTTAAGTAGTTTAAAGCAAAGTTTTGCCAACTTTTCATTATTTACAATTTTGCCATCATCTCAACCTCCCACTATTAATGTGCCATCAGTTCAATTTTTTCAATAATTACAAGCATGCCATCAATTCAAAATCCCAATAGGTTTTCCCTAAAATACCATGAACTTTCAATATTTTATGCATAAATACCATTAGATTTTCATTAAAATACGATGAATTTTCGCTATTTTTGTCCATAAAAAATACCATAAATATCCAACATTTGCAGATAATACTATGGGTTTTGTCCGTTACAAATAAATATCGTCAACTTTCAACGTTTTTTAGATATATCATGGAATTTTTCGTTAAAAATAAATAACGCTAACTTTCGCCGATTTTTAGATAAATACCATGGACTTACTCTGTTTAGAAATAAGTAACACAAACTTTAAGTGTTCTATAAGTTAATAGCATTAGATATTCATTAAAATATGATGGACTTTTCCTTTTTCAAATAAATACCATGAACTTTCTCTGTTATAAAAAAAATATTATATACTTTCAATGTTTTTCAGATAAATACCATGGACTTTGTCTGATACAAAAAAATATCAATAAATTTCAACGTTTCTGAGATAAATACCATGGCTTTGTCCGTTACAAAAAACTAACATTAAATTTCAACGCTCTTAAATAAATTTCAACGTTTTTCGGATAAATACCCTGGATTTTGTTTTTCACAAATAAATACTATTTTCACACATAATTCCAAAACCCTCCACATCGCGCCGGGTTTACCGCTAGTATCCTACAATGGGCGTATATCAATCAGGCAACGGTTTAATTTGCCTGTGAAATTGCATGGGAGCATTTCCTTTGAAATTCCACTTCAAAAAACAGGTGCCCCTTTCTCATTGTTTCCCTAAAAACTGAAGAACCAATAAAAACCTAAATCGTTTACAGAAAAATCCAAAACCAAGCTTCTTGTTTCTATAGAAAACCAAAATCAGCAAATGATCAATGGAGGTTGATGAAGTTTCGTAGTTGTGAGAAACCAATGAAGGGGTTGAAAAACTAGGTCATGTGGGTGGGAGAGGATTTCGGTCGAGCTGATCCAGGGGTTCCATGTGATTTTTACCAGAAATGTTCCAAGTGTGATTTCACAGGAACATTAAACTCATCAAGTAAATACTAAATGTTCTTTAAAAAAAATTCTTTATGTAGAAAATCTATAATAAACCTAAAAATGGTTTTAAAACGGATTGGTTGGAAATGATTCTATTGTTAGTTTTCACATTAATCAATTGTGCATCCTACATTATTCATTAACTAAAGGAAGTAGAATATATTCGTAGTGAACCAATAACCAAAATATTCAGGCGTTTCAAATTGATAATATCGAAAAACTAAATACCCATTTTGCTTTGCCATGTGTTTTCTCAAAGCAGAATTCATAAACTGAAGCCTAAGACACTTCGTTTAGATTTCTATGGCCTATCGGTCTTTCTGAACAGAATTTATGAAAACATCCAAACCACGACATTACTTGTTCTCAAGTATTGTCAAAACCTGCTTCGGGAAACTTGCAAACCAACTATTTTATAATTTGTAGATGGATAAATTTTTCCCCGTACGCTTTTAATTCAATGTTTCTTTCAATAATTTCTGTTAGAGTGTTAGGTAATGTCTGTATTTTTACTGACAGCGTTCTTTGTTGCGTCATTTAACTATAGGCCAAATCACACTAAAATACCATGATCTGTTATCATATTATCAGATAAATAGCATGTACTTTGTTTTTACAGATAAATGCCATGAACTTTACATGTAGGTCGCACATACATACCACCTGTTATTTTCCCGTCTAGTGTTGATTATATTAGTGAGGTGCCAATGCTACCCGTCTAAATTATTTCCAAATTGCCCTTTATTTGCTATTAAAACATGTGTTACTTCTTTTGCCATTGTGCCAATAACACACATAATGGCATAGTTATGACTTTATTTAGTTCAATATTCTCCTGTTTTTCCTTGACTTAATGAAGGATTGAAAGGGAGAATAAACAAGAACAAGGGGATGGTGGAACTAGGGTTTCAATGTTGTGGGAGAAAAAAATTAAAAAATAAAAACCTATGTATGATAAGTTTACGTGATAGATTAAGCAAATGGGTATAGTGGTTATAAGACAACTTCCATGGACACCACTGGTCTCTTGGGTCCATGGTATTTTAAATTGGGTCCATGGTATTTTAAATTAGCCTTTACCTGCATGCATGCTACTTTATGGTTAATATTTGGAATTGTTTCCTCTCTGTTCTCTCTGTAAGCATGTACATTACATATTTAAGGCTTGGAAGCCTCTTTATATAGAAGGATTGTTTTAGTTAGTGAAAATTTAGGTATTTCCCTTCTAAAAGGTTTATTTTCAATGCAGGAAAATTTTGAAAAGTCTGACTCTGGCGTATGGTCAAATGATCTTGAAGGATGGTTTTTTCCATGCAGATCCACATCCTGGAAACATTCTCATTTGCAAGGATTCAGAGGCAAGTTCACTGACCATGATGCATCTTGATTATGTGTGCACTTGTGAATTCATACAAACCCCCCTCCCCCCCCCCCCCCCCCCCCAAAAAAAAAATACACAAAAGCAATTTTTTTTTTGATAAAAGAAACGCACATGCACACACACACACAGTTCCACCTTTCTGCTGATTAATAATCTTTTGTAGGTTGCATTACTTGATTATGGGCAAGTAAAGCATCTTCCTGAGAACCTGAGGCTTGGGTATGCTAATCTTGTTGTTGCAATTGCAGACAGTGATCTTCCGAAGGTTTTGCAAAGTTACAGGTACCATCATTCCGAAGGATTTGCCTTGAGTTATTGTTGCATGCATTGAATCCAAAATTTAAATTTTTTTTGCTATTTTATTTTTATTATTGTGTAGGGAGCTTGGCATTGACACTTTGTGCACTTGTGATGATGAAGAAAGAGAACTATTTAAATTGGCGCAGAGAATGTTTGATACCCAACTTCCCCCAGGGGTAACTGTGATGTCACCATTTTCAGAAGATTCTTCTCTAAAGAAAATTGGTGTCAAGGTATGTCAAAAACAAAAAATGGAACTTGACTTACCAAGACCAATGTTGTAAAACACGTATTCGTTCTCTATTCTGGCCAATGCTTTACACATAAATGGATTATACGGCATATAATCGAATTGTGCAGAATTATACATAAATATTTTTTTTAATACTATTCCATGTGTTGTTTAGCCGACAACTTTCAAGCAACCTTTTGAACCTTGTTTTTCTACACTGGCCGGGACAAATTATTATTGTTATTTCTTTGGTAAATGGAATTCTAGCATGTGCTTTGATTTCTCATGCACATGTGATATGCATATTTCTACAATGTACAGTTGACGGACGGGTCCATAAAGAAAATGATATAGTGGGCTCTAAGTAATGCAAGAGACAGTTAACCATTTTTGTGTAACCTGGTTATGTTGTGCTGAATACTTACAGGCACATGTACTGCGACTTGATCTAATATTCAAAGTCTACCGTTTTCATTTTTTTGGACCAGAATTTCCCTGAGGAGCTATTCTCTGTGCTCAGAACGATGCAGCTGCTAAGAGGGCTTAGTGTTGGGTTGGGCATAAACTACTCATGCGCGCAGCAGTGGAGACCCATGGCCGAAGAAATTTTGTACAAAGCTGGGAGATTAAAAGGTTTGTTAGTATCTATTTAGGCCTTGCGCTTGAATTGTATTTTGTAGATGCTATTTTCTTATTAACTATTTCGACTTTTCTTTTTTCCCGAAAATGTTTCAGAGGATGATCTGAAAGCACGCAGACCTGGCTTTCTTAGAAGAATATTTGGAAGATGAGAGATTAGTGTGACTCGTATGCGATTCATTTTTCCCCGGATGATTTGTTTCAGATATAATAGCCAGCTTTCCTCGTATATAACTTTAGATGTCCGTATCCAATTCGAATGGAGTGTCCTGCTTATGTTTTTATCGTATGCTAGAGTGAACCATGCCCTGTGTGAAATTATGGCGGCTTTGTTTTATTTTATTTTTGGCATTGTTGATTTTTTTATTAATGGATGGCCATGTAATGTGCCAGCATTCTTGTGTTTATACTACAGTAACCTATACAGTTACTGATTATCAAATCTGTAAACTTGGTTTTCTATACTTTATATCAAGCAGAGGGATTGAATAATTGTTCTCACTGGATGTGAATTATTTATTCTTTTGATTAGTGTGGCATCTTTGCCTTTTAATCACATACATTACATTGCTAAAATTAAGCAGGCACTGAAGAAATGGATGTTGATGTCATCAAGGAAAGATTATGTTCTGATTAGTATTTGTAACAATGATGCTTCATCCTATTGCTGGGGGAATGCATGTCATGTATCCTATTGTGCAAATTGCTTTTATTCTTGGATGCATGATGCAACATAACTGTATTACTAGTTCAAAGTTGCAAAAAATAAAAAAAAATATGTGTGGCAAATGATTGATGTTTGAGCATGTTAAGGACCATAGGTTAGGCATAACTTGAGCCTCAGATTCTCACAAATGATAATAAAGTTCTTTGTGGACATACATACAAAGTTTGTTGATCAAAATATTGCAAGTGATTGAATCATAAGTTAAGCCATCTAATCTGGCGAAAACTAGGGTCCTTTTTGTTGTTGACACTTCTTGTCTAATGAGTAAATCCTTTTCCCTTCTCTTTTTACATTACTTTTTGAAGTAAAAAAAATTCAAAGTAGACAAACACAATAATACAAGGTTCTTAATCATAAATCTAGGAATTATCTCCCAAATATAAAAAATATGCCAAGCAAAAGAGGCAAAGAAAAGAGACATCAATTGAGACGTGGAAGTCTGAGAAAGGGATATGTTGGTGTATGACAAAAATGCCAAAAACCAATGAGAACAAACCCTGCTTCTTGTCTTTCCATTTGGCCAACACCTAATAAACCCAGTAGCACCTAGTGTGTTGTGTCCATTTGGAATCATTTCCTTATCCCAATGGAAAACAAACGAGCAACTGAAATGCACCACATAGATTGTTTGTAATTCAAATTACACTAAAAATCACTAAAAATGCCTAAAAATCAATTTTTATTACATTAAAACACCTTAAACTAATTATATTACACTGAAATACTCTGATGGTGTTGACAGTAAGATGAGTTTTTACTTTCTCGACCCTTATTGCTCACATCTTTTCCATGAGGTGGAAGAGCAAGAATGAAAAGTCAGGCATCAAGAATCGATTTTGACGGAAACGACGTCGGCAAGTAAGAGTTTTGTCACGCCCCGCTTCCCAAAATACGGAATACGAGAGGTTGACAAGGTCAGCCATGCTCCTACGGTCAAGAAAACATCCTGCCGTAGTCACACTTCGGCTTCTAGCTTTACGTGGTAATCAGTAATCAATGTACAGGTAATGAGAAATGCAGTCACTAAATCAAAACAGATACAAAAACTAACCAGATAGAGATCAAGAAAAGATGGCGCTGACGTCGCTGATCTAGATGTCCGCAATATCCTCAAGATACGTCAGGTGCTGACCCGAGCTAAGTCCACTTCTCACTCTGAGCATGCATACTCAGGTCGTCAGAGCGACACAATAGCAATATATATAAATGCAAAGGTAAACACGTGCAATGATAATGAACATGAAGCAGTAAATATAGAATGATGACGCATATGAAATAATCGGTACAGGTAAACAGTAAAGTATATATCAAATCAGTAAGCAATGCATGTCAATGTCACTAACCCTATCAGTCTCTAAGTCTCACTGTCCAGGTCGCTAAACCTATCGCCAGTCCAAGTGTGAGAGAACCACGCTGGAGTATCCCCAACCCAAGGGTAGGGCCCCAGGGGCAAGGGAACACGGGCCCGAAACGCTCGCTAATAATCAGTAATATCACCCATATGACTCCCAGAATCGCTGTATATGCCGGCAATGGGACTCCCGAGATTCCATTGAACTCACACTCAAACTACCCCATACCCCGTGGTCTACATCAAATACCAACAACGAATCCAAATACTAGTCGGTCCATGATAAGTCTACGCGAGAACTGGAGACAGGGTCTCCATCAAGCATGTCTCGACTGGTACCCGAGATAAATGGACAGCGTTTGACGTCTTACCTATGACACTAATATAAGTACTTCCATAACCGTCCCATACTAGTTATAGTTACACTTACATATGCCCCATAGGCGTCGACAATGCAATAAATTAATTGGATTCGCTGATTGTGTACAAGTACGTGTCACTTCACTTATTCATTCACGTTTTAACATTAACGTACTTGCCACATTCAAAACACTAATATCTATCACTGGGTAATGTACACGATCACTAGGTTACCAATGTATATGACATCTATATGATATGATGAAAATGCAATAATTACGATATGAATAAAAGTTTCAGCAGCCAGTGTTATACAACTTGCAAAATTTACTACAAATCATATGTGCAGAATTAAACAAAACAATATAAAAGGGGTAAGCAGTAAGTTTGACTCTCTATACATCAAAATTGGTTTCGCGTCAATCGAGTTTCAGGTTTGCTAGTTATGGCCATTTCATTTTAAGTGTTCACTGCTGGAAATCCAATTTCTGAATTGGAAGCCCGTTTTGTAACACGTTTTAATCCCAGTTGGGATCGTAATTAGGCGACGCTACAGTTCAACTAATTGTATATTTTACTGTTATGTATCCAACACATCAAACGGATCATCAATAGAAGTTCTGTATTAAAAATTATGTTGGGTTCAAGGTGCTGGTGTAAGAGAGGTCACTGCAAAAACTGCAGAACACCACGGTATTCTAAAATACAAATTAAATATCAAATGACGGTGAAACGACACGGGACCAGATTCAGGAGTTAGCTAAATAAATTATCTACGTGACCATATTGGCCTACATGCATTTTCAGTTTAAAGAAGGGGTGTACAGGTGTTCCAAAGACAGGTGTCCAAAATGAACGCTGCCCCGGACTGCAGTTCAGGGACGCGTATATCGCCTCAGTTTTCAACATCATAACAAAAAAATATTCAGTAAGAATTATCAGTGGTTTATAGATTATCTAGTCTTCTTCATATCGGGCCCAAGCATGTCACGATACGATTTATGTACGATTTACTAGGAATTTAATATGGCGGTGTATGCAGTAAATTCCAGATTTCGTGTCGGTTATCGGGGATGTCATTTCATATTGTAAACGTCAATATTTTCAACCCAAATTTCTACGTGATATTCGTTATCAGTAACGGGACTTATTGTCATAAATCCCGTCATTTCAAATATGGTTTTCATTGAGGGTTTTGTCACGCCCCGCTTCCCAGAGTACGCTAAATTGGGCACGTGACATAGCCAACCATGCTACCTGTGGGTAGGAAGTACCCATCCACAGTCACATTACGGCTGTAGAGATATCAAGAACAAAATAAAACTATCTAAAACATGTCCATAAGCCAAGATAATATGAGTCAAAATAATAAAAGTGTGGAAGCAAAAGATCCAATACAAATAACTGGAATGTATATCCCATAATGCGGGCTCACATCAGGAATAAACTGCAAAAAAAAAAGGAACTAGCTACTACTGGAACTCACAGCTCAGCCTGCTGGCTGAAGTACTCCTACTCGGACTGCAGCAACGGTACAGAATCTGGGCCATACAAAACCCAGACGTCAGCGCGTCGTGTCATCAAGTAATAAAATATAAACAGGGTAACAGGCAATGCAGATATAAACATGAATGAAAAGCAGGTGCAACAGTAATGTAGTCAGGGCAGTGAAGGATAGTGTGCAGTGAGTAAACTAAACTGTTCTTCTGGTTTTCTATTCTAAAGTCTTTGAAATCAAATTGATGAATCATCGATGTAACTCAAAAGTATCCCGTGCATGCCCGGGACCACGGTCTACAGACTCTCGGGCTGAAACCGAGACGTGCCGCTAGGCAGTAAAAGGTAACAGGTACAGACGAGTGATGTCATCATCATCACTCCGGGGCTGGCCTAGCCCGTAAGACTGATCAGAACAGGTATCGAACTGTTGAGTTACAAGTCAGGTTTCACCTTTGATTTCCCCATACTCCCAAGTTATGTATGTCAAGTCAGGTATTCAGTAATCAAGAACTAATGCCAATACAGGATCAGGTAAGAGCAGGTTTGTCTGGATAGACAGCAGGAACGGTCCGTGAGGACTACATGTCAGGTTTGTTGGCATTAGACACAAGATCGGTAACGGGTCAATCCATAGTACAACAGGTCATGTCTAGTAGTGTACGGTACCATGTCGGGTCAATCGATATGTGTGTAGCAAGTCATCAAGGTGTAAACGATATCATGGGTGTGCTCATAATCATCTAGCATAATCAGGGTTATAATAATCAAGCATGATTATCAAAAACATGATCTAAGCAAGGAGTTAAGCAATAAGCAGATTTTATTTATTTAGCTGTACGGTTATCAATTGTGTTTAACAGACAATGTCGGCATAATGTGAATACAGTATGAAAGATGTAAATGCTGAAAACAGGTTAGTCAATATTGAGTGATCCATGGATGCGATAACATGTATAATCTGTTTAATGAATGCAGTTGTAATTAGATCGGTTAAAGTTGCACGTGGATGTCCGATAGGCTAAAAGGTATCACAGCAATAAACAAATGTGATCTATCGTGTACAGGTGATGTTAGATGTAAATAATTAGATACAAGATTAGGTTTCACGTTTAGAATCATGAAATGTATAACAGAACCTTACACGATTAACTTGTAATCCATTTCTTTCAATTCTAACTAGAGATTTAACAGGAAATAGGTAATTTAGTATATGAATAGTTTATTATAGCATGTAGCAAGTTTCATTTGCCTCGACGGGTCGCGAAACGGAAAACGGAACGTTACGCGTCGGCGAGGAAAAGTCACGACGCGCGCACGGTGCACGGAATAAGTCCGCATGACAAACAGTGGAACCACACGGGTCAGAGTCCCTCGCTGGATCGTCGGGAAACGTCGCCGGCACGGTCGGGTTCCGGCCAAACACGGCAACAGTGAACAATAAATATGCAAGCATGCAAGAAATAAAGAAGAAGAGAAGATTAAGAATAAAGGAGAGAAGGAGGCTAGAGGAGGGTGCTTACTACGATCTGTAGAGGGGTTACGATCGTCGACCATGTCGACGGAGCTCCGATGCACGAACTGCAAAAGGCCCGGCAATTCAACAAAACATTCTGTAAAAGAGGTGAACAAAGAAGGAGAAGGAAAGAAGAAAGAAAAGGGATAGGTAGTGCTCACCGGGGTTGCACGAAGGCCGGGACACGGAGGCGAGGTCTCAGGCGGCGACAGATCCGGCGGTGCAGCGTGCAGGGGGCTGCAGGTGCAGGGTGCACGGAAGAGGAAGAAGAGGATTTGGAGGTGACGAGGGCGAGGAGGCGACGAGTTCTGCGATGACGGCATCGACGCTGGGGCTACGGCGGTGGACGACGAGGCGGCTAGGATCTCGGGGATGTGGGTTCTGTTGATTTTCTTTAAGAAGAGGAGGAAGGGATTTAAAAGTAGAAGAGAGAGAGAGAGACGCGGAGGGAGAGAGAGAGAGAGAGAGAGAGAGAAAAGAGGAGAGATGAAGATTTCGCGAGAGGAGCGAGATAGAGAGAGTAACAGTGCGGAGAGAGAAATTTGGATTTTAGTGGAGGGATCGGGAGGAGAGAGAGAGATAGAGAAGAGAGAGAAGGAGATAAAGAAAGGAGAGAGAAGGAGATTTGAGGGTGCACAGTTAGAAAAAAAATGTAAAAAGATTTTAAAGAAAACTGGAAAATATTTTCTGGGGTTGGAATTTATATTCGTTGGGTTTTTATTTTTATTTTTTTAAAAAATACTACAAAATAGGGTTTGGCGCAAATGCAAAATATTTCAGAATTGCGTCCGGGTCGGGTCCAAAAATTTGAATTTGAAATAAGAAAATTATTGGCGGGTTCCAAAAATTAAAATGAAGTACTTTTCAATTAAAAAGCGTACCACCAAGAACGGACGCACGTGCGTACGCGTAGCCGTCCAAACACGTCCGTTTCACTGAACGGGACGAGAAAACGATGCAAGGACGCTACCACAGGGTTAGGGATGTCAAGCAGGCCATGTCAAATATTTTTAATTTATTTTAGATGACTTAAACTGTTATATGCAGCATTAGAAATGTCGGGGTAAATTTATAACTAGCAATAGTCAAGCAAGACAAATGAAATAAATACCACACACCATATATACGATAACTGAAATTAGTAGAATTGGACTCGGTTGTTACATTATACCCAACTACAAAAAGAATTTCGTCATCGAAATTCCAAGAACACAAAAGATAAACGAAAAAAATCAAACTACAAGAAAAGATGAGGAAATTTCTGTCGGATTTCATCTTCTCGTTCCCAAGTGGACTCTCCATGCGAGCGATTACCCTAAGAAACAAGTACAAGAGGGATAACCTTGTTCTTAAGAACCTTTTCCCTTCGATCCACAATTTCAACCGGTCGCTCCTCAAAAGTCAAATCTTCTCGTACCGTCAGCTCCGAATGATCCAATACATGCGTTTCATCCCGAATATACTTACGGAGTTGAGATACGTGAAACACATCGTGCATACTCGCCAAGGACTGCGGTAACGCCAAACGATACGCTACCTCACCAACACGCTCCAAGATCTCAAAGGGTCCAACAAATCGAGGACTGAGCTTTCCTCGACTTCCAAAAGTGAATCACCCCTCTAGTCGGTGATATCTTCAAGAATACCAAATCACCCACGGCGAACTCTAGAGGTCTTCTCGACGTATCTGCCCAACTCTTCTGTCTGTCTTGTGCTGCTTTCATGTGATTCCTGATAGTGTTAACTTTCTCAACTGTCTGCATGACCAAATCTGGTCCCAACAATCTTCGTTCACCGACATCGTCCCAACAAACAGGTGAACGACATTTACGACCATACAAAGCTTCAAATGGAGCCATCTGAATAGTCGCCTGGAAACTATTGTTGTAAGAAAACTCCACCAAATGTAGATGATCCTCCCAAGAACCCTTGAAGTCCAACATGCACGCCCTCAACATATTTTCAAGAGTTTGGATCGTTCTCTCCGACTGACCATCAGTTTGAGGATGATAAGCGGTGCTATACTTCAATCTACTCCCCAAACTTTCCTGTAAACTCCTCCAGAAGTGTGATAAGAACCGAGTGTCCCGATCGGACAAGATGCTCACCGGTACTCCATGCAATCTTACAATCTCCTGCATGTACCGCTCCGCCAAAGTTTCTGTTGATTGACCAACCCGAAAAGGGATAAAATGAGCTGCCTTGGTCAATCAATCAACAATCACCCATACTGCATTGTTGCCTTTTGAACTTCGCGGTAAAGCTGTCACGAAATCCATGGTTATATGTTCCCACTTCCACTGAGGAATCGGAAGTGGTTGCAATAAACCAGCAACCCTTTGATGTTCAGCCTTAACTTGCTGACACACCAAACACTTTGCCACAAAGCGAGCAATCTCCTATTTCATACCTTCCCACCAGAAATGCTGTCATAAGTCTCGGTACATCTTCGTGCCTCCTGGATGTAGAATAAGCTGAACTGTGTGCCTCCTTCATAAGCTCTTCGCGAATATCTGCCTTTGGCACACACAAACGGCTACCATACCTCAACGAACCATCTTCGTGGATCAATAAATCTGTTCGTAGTCCGGCTTCAACTTGTTCTCGAAACTTTTGCAATCTAGGATCCTGCGATTGCGCTGCCTTAATGTTCTCGATCAACGACGAATGTACTTACAGCTGCATCAACTGTCCCGAAGAATGCGGTAGCAAAACCTCCAAATCAAATCTTCGAAATTCTTCAACGAGTTCTTTCCGCGTAGTCAACATCTGAATTGCTGGTAACCGACTGAGCGCATCCGGTACGACATTGACCTTCCCCGGATGGTACTTGAGATCAAGATCGTAATCAGCCATCAGCTCTAACCATCTACGCTGCCTCATATTAAGCTCCTTCTGCATGAACACATACTTCAAAATCTTATGATCAGTAAAAACTTCGACCCTTTCGCCCAAAAGGTAATGTCTCCAAATCTTCAAAGCGAAAATCACAGCCGCAAGCTCCAAGTCATGAGTTGGGTAATTCTTCTCATGGGTCTTCAGCTGTCTTGATGCGTACGCTACAACCTTCCCATACTGCATCAAAACACATCCCAATCCTTTCCTAGATGCGTTGCTGTGAATCACCAATCCTCCGGAATTGTCTGGCACGGTCAGAATAGGGGCGGTTATTAATTTCTGCTTCAACGTCTCAAAAGCTGACGCACATTTATCCGTCCATACAAAAGGTACCTCCTTCCGCGTAAGCTTGGTCAATGGCTCCGCCATACGAGCAAAGTTCTCCACAAATCTTCTGTAATACCCGGCGAGACCAAGGAAACTTCTTATCTCCGCAACATTCTTTGGAATTGGCCAATCTCGAACTGCTGCAGTCTTTTCTGGATCGACGGCGATTCCATTGCCAAATACGACATGCCCCAAAAACTTTACTTCTTCCAGATAAAACTCGCACTTGCTCATCTTCGCGTATAACTTCTCATGTCTCAACATTTGCAGTGTGATCTTCAAATATTCTGCATGCTCTTCAAAACTCTTCTAGTAAACCAGAATATCGTCAATGAACACCACAATAAACTGGTCCAAGAATGGTGAAAAGATTCGGTTCATCAAGTCCATGAATATCGCTGGTGCATTCGTTACTCCTAAGGGCATCACTAAGTACTCGTAATGTCCATAACGAGTTCGGAACGCCGTCTTGCAAATATCTTCTGCTTTCACTCGGACCTGATGATATCCGGATCGCAAATCCAGCTTCGAGAATACCCTCGCGCTACTAAGCTGCTCAAAAATTTCGCCAATGCGAGGGATCAGGTACTTGTTCTTAATAGTCACCCGGTTTAATTCTCGATAGTCGATGCACATCCTTCTCGTGCCATCTTTCTTCTTGACTAGAAGAACTGGAGCTCCCCAAGGCGATTTACTGCTTCGAATCCAACCCTTCTCAAGCAGTTCAGCAACCTGTTTCTTGACTTCTTCCAACTCTACTGGTGCCATTGGATAATACGCTTTGGATACTGGAGCTGCACCAGGAACAAGGTCAATTGCAAACTCTACGTCTCGCTTCGGCGGTAATCCCGATATATCCTTAAACACATCCATAAAATCACGAACAACAGCTGGTTCTTCACCTTCCTCAACCTCCATTGATGCTAGAATATTAGTTGTCGGCCTAGCCCTAAACTCGACTGGCCCGACAGAGCTGCTTCTTCCAGTGAAGGTAAACTCGGGATGTCCGGGAATCTGGAAAATTACTTTTTTTGCCCTACAATCAATGTGAGCGTGGAAAGTGCCAAGAAAATCCATTCCCAAGACGACTTCGTAGCTGCCCGTATCGATTACCAAGAAATCTGCAAAAAGCTCCTGTCCGCAAACAACAACTGTACAATCTTTACATTCCCTACTAGATATGATTTTCCCATTCCCAGTGTGTATGTCCCAGAAACTAGACAGGGTCGTGCAGGTAATCGAGTGTGTAGCTATAAACTTGGATGACATAAAACAATGGGATGCACCAGAATCAAATAACGCTAATGCGGGAAAACTATGAACGGGTAGAGTACCTAAAACAACTTCTCCTGACGCCTTAGCTTCTTCAGCTGTCAAGGTAAAAGCTCGAGCCTGATTAGGTCCTTGAGTCAGCTGCTTCTGTCCCTGGAACGGTCTCTACGGAGGCTTCTGAATATCATCCCTCGTATGAAGCTTCTACGAACAAGCGCTGACAGCGTGATCTGCCGCTCCACAAACTAAACAGAGTCCCAGCCTCCTTCGACACTCCTTTTGCACATGTCCCGGTAAATGGCAATAGTCACAAATCACGCTCCTCCTTCGATCAACGACAACCGGCTTCTTCATCGGTGTTACGCCACGACGGTCCACTGGAATACCTCTGCGTCCATGAGCTCGGTTTGGTACAAATGCCGGCTTCCTTATCGCAACTGCTGTCTGCTGTGAACTCCCAGTCCTCCCCGATAGGTTCTGCTGTTCTCGGGCTGCCTTAAGTACCTGTGAGAAAGTGGTCAAACCCAGGGAGACAATCTGCCTCTGGATGTCTACATCCAAGCTGCGCATGAACCTCCTTGCCCTGTCTGCATCGTTGGCAACTAAAGGTCCAGCGAATCTACTAAGCCGTGTCCATTCTGCTGCATGTACATCTACGACCGCACCATTCTGCTTCAGACTGATGAATTTCTCTTCCATTTCCTCCCGTGCAGTCCTCGGGAAGAACTTCTCTAGAAAACTCTTCGAAAAATCCGCCCACTTGATCGGCTTGGGCAAGCGGGTCTCCTCCACAAGCCACCATTCACGGGCGTAGTCCACTAACTGAATACGCACCACATCAACTCTTTTATCATCTGGAATCTGTGCCGCAATAAGTAAATTCTCCGTGTCAATTAGCCACTGCTCTGCTGGCAACGGCTCCTTCAAACCAGTAAGGACAGACGGACCCAAACGCCTGAAATCTGCTACGGTCCCCACACGATCAACTGGTTTAGCTCCAACATTGTTCACAGACTGCTGAACGGTCTGCAAACCTTCCTGAAATGATTCAGCTTGCTGCTGGATCAGCTCGGTCTGCCTCTTTTGATTCTCCAGCATTCCCCGAATTACTCCAAGCATGGCGGCTTCGTCAACACGCCTTTGGTACGTTTTCAGACTCTTGTCTGCCATACTCCTGAAATCAAAACACCCAAGATTAGTATGATAACAAATTTACAATTTGGATCAAGGCTAGAACTCCAAGTTACTTAAATAGAGTGCCGCATTGTAACTATGCCGCGGTATCATAGCCACAATTAATAACTCCACCCAAGTCGCCTAAGTCCTAGAGATAACAAGGAATCAGGTTTCGAGTCGATATGCAAAGGAAGTTTGCACATCGTAAAAGATATAACCAGGAAGAACTTGATTCAAGAACGGTAAACGGCAAGGTGGCAGGACATGTTTCCTAAACACGGTATCCTGATTCGTGTATTGGGTACAATACCCAACTACAAAAGAATCAGCCCGACTAACCTATGTCTCTGATACCAAAAGAACCATATCACGCTCCGCTTCCCAGAGTACGCTAAATTGGGCACGTGACATAGCCAACCATGCTACCTGTGGGTAGGAAGTACCCATCCACAGTCACATTACGGCTGTAAAGATATCAAGAACAAAATAAAACTATCTAAAACATGTCCATAAGCCAAGATAACATGAGTCAAAATAATAAAAGTGTGGAAGCAAAAGATCCAATACAAGTAACTGGAATGTATGTCCCATAATGCGGGCTCACATCAGGAATAAACTGCAAAAAAAAAGGAACTAGCTACTACTGGAACTCATAGCTCAGCCTGCTGGCTGAAGTACTCCTACTCGGACTGCAGCAACGGTACAAAATCAGGGCCATGCAAAACCTAGACGTCAGCGCGTCGTGTCATCAAGTAATAAAATATAAACAGGGTAACAGGTAATGCAGATATAAACATGAATGAAAAGCAAGTGCAACAGTAATGTAGTCAGGGCAGTGAAGGGTAGTGTGCAGTGAGTAAACTAAACTGTTCTTCTGGTTTTCTATTCTAAAGTCTTTGAAATCAAATTGATGAATCATCGATGCAACTCAAAAGTATCCCGTGCATGCCCGGGACCACGGTCTACAGACTCTCGGGCTGAAACCGAGACGTGCCGCTAGGCAGTAAAAGGTAACAGGTACAGACGAGTGATGTCAGCATCATCACTCCGGGGCTGGCTTAGCCCGTAAGACTGATCAGAACAGGTATCGAACTGTTGAGTTACAAGTCAGGTTTCACCTTTGATTTCCCCATACCCCCAAGTTATGTATGTCAAGTCAGGTATTCAGTAATCAAGAACTAATGCCAATACAGGATCAGGTAAGAGCAGGTTTGTCTGGATAGACAGCAAGAACGGTCCGTGAGGACTACATGTCAGGTTTGTTGGCATTAGACACAAAATCGGTAACGGGTCAATCCATAGTACAACAGGTCATGTCCAGTAGTGTACGGTACCATGTCGGGTCAATCGATATGTGTGTAGCAAGTCATGTCAAGGTGTAAACGATATCATGGGTGTGCTCATAATCAGCTAGCATAATCAGGGTTATAATAATCAAGCATGGTTATCAACAACATGATCTAAGCAAGGAGTTAAGCAATAAGCAGATTTTATTTATTTAGCTGTACAGTTATCAATTGTGTTTAACAGACAATGTCGGCATAATGTGAATACAGTATGAAAGATGTAAATGCTGAAAACAGGTTAGTCAATATTGAGTGATCCATGGATGCGATAACATGTATAATCTGTTTAATGATGCAGTTGTAATTAGATCGGTTAAAGTTGCACGTGGATGTCCGATAGGCTAAAAGGTATCACAGCAATAAACAAATGTGATCTATCGTGTACAGGTGATGTTAGATGTAAATAATTAGATGCAAGATTAGGTTTCACGTTTAGAATCATGAAATGTATAACAGAACCTTACACGATTAACTTGTAATCCATTTCTTTCAATTCTAACTAGAGATTTAACAGGAAATAGGTAATTTAGCATATGAATAGTTTATTATAGCATGTAGCAAGTTTCACTTGCCTCGACGGGTCGCGAAACGGAAAACGGAACTGTTCCCCTCCGAAAGGCGGCGCACAGGACCGCGATGTCCTGACGCTGAGATTCGGGGCAGATGCTATTTGGTTTTATCCGTCTACCTCTCCGAAGATGCCAAGTTGATTTATGGCACCTTGTATCGGAGGTTTAGACGGATGCGGCCGATGTAGCAGACTTCGTCAGATTCCCCCTCGCTTGAGGGGTTTTTGATTGTGGGGACGCTCTTCCCTGGAGGCGCAAGCCCCTGTAGTTAATTACGCTACCGCGTCGCGGTAACAACTTTCTCCTTCTCCAGAATTTCACTTCGTGTCGTGGGTGTTTGTTTTGTTCGTGGTTGCCCGTGGATTGTATACGGAGACTGAGTAATGTCGTCGCCCGTAGGACGTGGATTAGTCCAAATCCGTATTTACTTAGATTTGGGTTTGGTGTTTTTAGTTTAAGGATGCATTAGTCGCGTTGCGGCTAAAATCAACTTAAACGTTCGTTAAGGATACGATAGTCCTGTTTGAGACTAAGATCAACTTAACGTGATCGTTTAGATCCGACAAAAGAGCGTTTGGGCTCTATTGTTCCAGTTTGGGAGATTCATAGTCCAATTTGGGACTAAAGTCTGTTTGGAGGATACGTTAGCCATTTTTGAGGCTAAGATCGAATCAAACGTTTGTTAAGGATACGTTAGTCCAGTTTGAGACTAAGATCAACTTAACGGGACCGTTTAGATCCGACAAAAGAGCATTTGGGCTCTATTGTGCCAGTTTAGGGACGTGGTGGTCCATATTCCAGTTTAGGGACGTGGTGGTCCGATATTAGTTTAGGGACGTCTCGGTCCGATATTAGTTTAGGGACGTTTCGGTCCGATATTAGTTTATGGACGTCTCGGTCCGATATTAGTTTAAGGACGTCTCGGTCCAACATTAGTTTAAGGACGTCTCGGTCCATATCAATGTGTGGTCGTTGGGACCCGTCACCTCTTTGACGTCGTTGAGGAATTACAACGATGGATATCAAAGGAGTTCGGAGATGTACCCTTGAACCGGATGTGGATTGGTTTAGGAGAGCCATTTTGCTCGCACAATTTAATTTAAGGACTTATGGCCAAAATTGGGTTAAGTCCAGTTTCAATATTTTTTGTCTTTGGCCTGTGCTAAGGCTTTATCCCTTTTTAGTAATGCACTGCATTATTCTTGTTTTGGTCGGGCTTTGCCCTTTTCTAAATGATGCAAAGCATCTATTTTTTTGTTTGGGCTTTGCCCCCCCTTTTTTTTAAATGCATAACATTTTTTTATTAGGCCTGTTAGGCCTTTTAATTAGGCTCTGTCCTTTTTCTTTAATAATGCAGAGCATACTCTGACAGTGCCCCACGTGGCTAGTCAGGCGCTTTGCGCTAAGTAATGAGCGCAAACTCATATGGTGGTGACACGTGTCACGCTCTGGTGAGCGCAAGCGCAATAGCGCAGTGTGCTGCGCTAGTGCGCTGCGCTGTTGCGCTGCTGACACGTGGCGCACTCTGGTGAGCACAAGCGCAATAGCGCAGTGCGCTGCGCTAGTGCGCTGCGCTGTTGCGCTGCTGACACGTGGCGCGCTCTGGTGAGTTGCGCCGATTCCAGAGAGCAAAGCTCTATTTCAAGAGCGCATAGCGCAAGTGGTTCTATAGCAGACACGTGGCGCTCTCGTAAGAGCGCAACAGCGCAGTTTGGAAGTGCAAAGCACTAAGAATCTTTTAGATTCAAGAACAGAAGTGCAAAGCACTGTTGGATTTCTTGATCTAATTTAGATCAAAGGAAAAGAAAAGTTTTTTTCTTATCTTAAACAACCAAAGGTTCATGAAAAAGTGCAAAGCACTATTTTTATTTTATTTATTCATTTTATTTAGTTATGTTTAAAGATCAATGATTTTGTTTTTAGATCACTGATCTGTTCATAAGAGAATTTTCTCTTCTTTCCAAGGTTTTTACCTTTTGTTGTTCTTGAGGAGTTCTCAAGAGTTCTCCTCTTTCTTTTTTTAGAAAGATATTGATGCCTTTGAATTGAGGTCTGGGGTCTTTTTATAGTGCCCATAAATTAGTTAAATTTGTTAAAGAGATCTTTCTCTGAGTGATTTGGGGAATTTTCCCCACCGTTGGATCTTTGATCCAAGGGCTTCTGCTTTGCAGAAGAAAATCTTCTTGTTTTAACAAGAACAGAAAAGATTTCTTGGAATTTTATTTCTGTTTGGCGCAGATACCCCACCGCGAGACACGTGTCGTGCAGCGCAACTGCGCGAGCGCATCTGCGCTGACACGTGTCGCGCAGCGCAACGTGCAGCGCAACTGCGCGAGCGCAACTGCTCTGACACGTGTCGCGCAGCGCAACTGCGCTAGCGCATCTGCGCTGACACGTGTCGCGCAGCGCACAGCGCAGCGCAACTGCGCTGACACGTGTCGCGCAGCGCAACTGCGCTAGCGCATCTGCGCTGACACGTGTCGCGCAGCGCAGCACCCGCGCAACTGAAGCGTTGCTTCCTTTAATAGAGCTTTGCTCTGATTGGGCGCGCCTTCTTGGGCGCCGCGCTGATGCATCTGCGCCTGACACGTGGCGCGTTGCGCACAGCGCAAAGAATCTGAAGCGTTTCTTCATTTATTAAAGTTTAAATTTTCCAAGCAGAGCTTTGCTCTGATTGGGGTAAGATGAAGCGTTGCTTCATCTCCCGCCTCGGAATTTGAACAGAGCTTTGCTCTGATTGGGGTAAACAAATGCCCCCCCACCGTTGCGGTTACGTGGCTCCAAACGTGAGCGCAACGGTGACGGAATTCCAACCGTCGTGACAACTTTTGGAAGTCGAAGAGGCACTTGATGCCTATAAATAGGACCTTTGGTCCCCCACAGATACTTATCATCTTTCAGATTTTTATTTTCAAAAAAAACTTCAGAGCCTTGCTCTTACCTTCAAGAACTCCAGAGCTTTGCTCTCCTTTTCAAAGTTTTCAGAAAAAGTTTAGGTAAAATTGATTCTTATATTAAATTAATTTTAATTAATCTTAACCAGCAGAGCTTTGCTCTCATAGATCTTTTAATCTAAAGAGATCCCCATTGGGGTTTCACTAGCAGAGCTTTGCTCATTTTCAAAGTTAAAAACTTTAGGTATAAATCAAATTAATTTAAATTAATCTCAGTCAAAGAGCTTTGCTCTCACAGATCTTTTGATCTAAAGAGATCCCCATTGGGGTTTCATTAAACTTTCGTTCATGGGTTTTAATCCCTGAACAGAGCTTTGCTCTCTAGGAATTTAGCCCTTTATGTATATTATTTTTCTTCTATCGCTAATCTTCTTGTGGTATTTCCTCCAGGCATAATGGCGGTGCACCTATACAGTTTGCACGAGTTCATCACCTATGACGATATTCGCGCACAGGGTCGTCAACAAAACCAGGAGTTTACAGACGCTCAATGTGCAGAGGTCATGGGTTGTCTGAACGCAAACGGTGGTTGGCTGCTACCCCGTCGTTCGGCTCTTTTGAAAGTCGTGCTGGGAGCAATATGGAGAGCACTTCCGGGTCTTCACGAGGCCTTACCACTGAATGCGCTGGATGATGCCGAGGACAATGTGCATTCAGTGTACCTGACGGGGCTGATCTCGAAGAAACGGTGGGACAGCCTCATTGACATCCTACACCAAATCTTCCAGCAGACGACGATAGTTGCTGCTTATCGAAGGCCGGAAGGGCTTGCCGACGATATCGACACAGAGGAGCGCGAGAGGCTGCGCATAAGAATAATTAGAAAGGCCAGAAGAACTCTGGATGGCCTTACTTTTGAATTCCTCAATCCGTGCCCCGGATCTGAGCTTATTCCATTGTAATAATATTTTTCTTCCATTGCTTTTTATGATTGTAAGAATTTTGGGCAATATTAATGGAATTTTTTTTTATCCCAGCTTGTCTTTATTATGTATCTTTTGTTCTGAGTCTTTTTGCCCATGCATGAATGAATACGTCTTGAACGCTTGATCAAACGTAAATCAGGTGCTCTTTCTGTTGCTTTTCCTCTTTCTCAGCATGTCGTCATAATTAGCAGGTAAGAGAGTAAGCTTCTTGATTTCTTCATGAGATAGCGAGAGCTTAGGCCGCAGGTTCAGATCTGCTGCCTAAGACTTTTCAACTCTATGAGCCATGAGGGTCTCATAGAGACTTTTCTTCCTACGGATCGAGAGGATCTCGCAGGTGGGTTTTTCTCCTTAGGAATCGTGAGGGTTCCTAAGTGTGGTTTTCTCTTGTAAGGCGTAAGGATCCTACAAGAGAATTTTTCCCTCTTACGAGTCGAGAGGACTTGTAAGCGGTTGTTTCCCTCCTTGTTGAAGTTCGACGTTGGAGAGTGAGACCCGTGGATGGTATGCAAGAGACCGTTTTGGGCCAACTGGCAGGGTCCCAATGCTTAGGAAACGGGCTTCTTTTATGCCCACTGCCTAAGGCTTTATCTCACGAGTCGAGCCGTCTCGACAATTTTTCACAAGTCGAGACGAATCGAACGTTTCTCGCAAGAACATCTTAACGTCGCATTTAACCTCTGCTCTTTACGACAGAAGCCCGTTAAGGTTGGTGGTACTTAGGGTTTTGGCCATCGTACCGTTGCATAAGCTGATATAGTCCTCGATAGGCAATCATGCTGTTCGAGTAGCCCTGCGACTGCCGTGTCTCTGATCCCTTCGGGGGCTGGACAAGACGTCTTCAAGCAATCCTTCCTTGGCAGTTTGACCGTCAGAAGAGCAAGCGCTAGGAATTTGCCATGCCGCTTTTTACTTGAGGTTAGGCTCATTTTGGAGAGCTCCGATGAGTCATAACCACTCCGCGCTGGTGTGGGATGATCTCCGATAGTCTTTCGGGCTTTATATGAGTTGCCGTCAAGACCCTGAAGCTAGGAATTTGGCCTTTGCTTCGTTTGCTGGCATTGCATCTGCTGTATCGAGACGAATGTTGCGGTGGGAACTAGGGATTTTGCCGTGGCTCCGTTTGTTTGGTGACGTTGCGTCTGCTGTGTCGAGATGAACGTTGGGGTGACATCTCGTCTGCTGTATCGAGACGGACGTCGAGGTTGTCTCTGGGTTGCTGGTGAACCGTCGAGGTTTGGAACTAGGGATTTTGCCGTGGCTCCATTCGTTTAATAACGTTGCATATGCTGTGTCGAGACGAACGTTAGGGTGACATCTCGTCTGCTGTATCGAGACGGACGTCGAGGTGGTGACCATTCTGTGCTGGTGCGAGATGATCTCCGATTGTCTTTCCGGTTTTATATAAGTTACCATCAAGACGTCGAAGTTAGGAGTGTGGCCTTCGCTTCGTTCGCTTTGGTGTGTCCAAATACTGTTGGAGGAAGAACGCTGGGGTCGACATTTCGTCTGCTGTATCGAGACGAACGTCAAGGTGGTGACCACTCTGTGCTGATGCGAGATGATCTCCGATTGTCTTTCCGGTTTTATGTGAGTTACCGTAAAGACGTTGAAGCTAGGAATGTGGCCTTCGCTTCGTTTGCTTTGTCATGTCTGAATCCCTGCTGGAGGAAGAACGCTGGGGTGACAACTCGTCTGCTGTATCGAAACGAACGTCAAGGTGGTGACCACTCTGTGCTGGTGCGAGATGATCTCCGATTGTCTTTCCGGTTTTATGTGAGTTACCGTAAAGACGTTGAAGCTAGGAATGTGGCCTTCGCTTCGTTTGCTTACACTGCGTCTGGTGTATTGAGACGAATGCTGAGGTGGAGCTGGGATTTTGCCATCACTCCACTTTGTTTCGACCATGGGGTCTTTTGTTAACTTTGCATGTACACCCTGCTTGGCTGCGAAGGAACGCCGTTGTTGACATTGCGTCTGCTGTAACGAGACGAATGCTAAGGTGGAGTTAGGATTTTGCCGTTACTCCGCTTTGTTTCGACCGTGAGGTCTTTTGTTGACGTTGCATCTGCCTCCAGCTGGACTGCGGAGGAACGCTGTTGTTGATATTGTGTCTACTGTATCGAGACGAATGCTGAGGTGAAGCTGGGATTTTGCCGTTATTCCGCTTTGTTTCGACCGTGAGGTCTTTTGTTGACGTTGCATCTGCCTCAGCTGGACTGCGGAGGAACGCCGTTGTTGACATTGCGTCTACTGTATCGAAACGAATGCTAAGGTGGAGTTGGGATTTTGCCGTTACTCCGCTTTGTTTCGACCGTGAGGTCTTTTGTTGACGTCATGTCTGCATCTAGTTAGAGTAAGGAGAAACACCGTTGGTGATCTCTAAGTTGTCGATGTTGACGTCGAGACCCTGAAGCCCGGGATCTTCGTTTGCTTCATTTGTTGACATCGTGTCTGTAATATTGCGATAAATGTCGAGATTGTCTCTAGGTTGCCTATGAACCGTCGAGATTTGGCTTCGCTTTCTGATGGAGCCTGTTGGGAAGGTATGGTTCCCTCTTTATCTGCGCCCCTGGATTGTATACAGGAATCGATGTGATTTCACCTGTAGGGCAAAAAGTTTCATTCTTTCATTTTTTTTTATTCTTTCCGTGATGCTCTATCATTTCAGCTTTTTATATCGCGAAAATCGCGATTGCCCAATCATTTCGGCTATTTTTCGCGGTGCCTAATCATTTCGGCTATTTTTCTTTTTACTCGCTGCTTTTTATTGCGAGTTGCCAATCATTTTGGCTATTTATTTTATTTTTACTCGCTGTTTTTTTTATTGCGAGTTGCCCAATCATTTCGGCTTTTTGCATGCATACATTTTTACTTGCTGCTTTTTTATTGCAAGTTGCCCCATCATTTCGGCTATTTCGTATGCATGAGCGGCCTACTGGCTTTTCGCCATAAACATGAAATTGGACAGCGATTTTGGCATCAGAACCGCTACAACTGGGATATTGCCAGGAGCGAATCATCATTTGCCTCTGTCGTTGTCGAACAAAGGAGGCTTAGCGACCAGGGTTAAGGTCCTGTCGACTAATGCTTTTGACTTTATGAGCCGTAAGGGTCTCACAAAGCTATTTCTCCCTACAAGTCGTGAGGATCTTATAGGTGTATTTTCTCCTTAGGACTCGTGAGGATTCTTAAGTGTTCGTTTCCTCTGTAAGTCGTAAGGATCCTACATGAGGGTTTTCTCCTTGTAAGTCGAGAGGACTTATAAGGGTTGTTCATCATGCGAACATATCCCCAGTTTCGGATGAGACTTGATTAGGGAAACGTTTGTTCGCGCCCGTGGATTGTATACAAGGGTCAGTATTGAACCACTTGTAGGGCAATATTGGAAGTTTGTAGGGGTTTGCTTAAGCACAGGTTAAGGTCTCTGTAACTTAAGACTTTCAAATCTTATGGGCCGTGAGGGTCCCATAAGAGAGTTCTCCTTACGAGTCGTGAGGATCTCGCAAGTGTATTTTCTCCTTAGGAATTGTGGGGATCCCTAAGTGTGTTGCTCCCTTGTGAGTCGTAAGGATCTCACGCGAGTGGTTTCTCCTTACAAGATCGAGAGGATCTTGTAAGTGTTCTTTAACAAGGTTGCGCCCTTTCGAGTTTTCACAAATACTCGTCGGTAGCCCTGCTGTTTTTACTCACGGAGCCCTTTCGGGTTTTCATCCGTGCCCATTTTGTTTATGGACATACCGTTTTTTTTTATTTTTTTATTTCTACACATTTTCTCTTTTTTTTACGAGGTCGCGCCCTTTCGGATTTTCACGAACACTCGCCGGTAGCCCTGCTATTTTTACTCACGGAGACCTTTCGGGTTTTCATCCGTGCCCTTTTTGCTTATGGACATACCGTTTTTTTTTATTATTTTTTTTTGATATATTTTTTTTATCTCGTCAGCCTAAGCATGCTGCGGTAGTAGTTTAAAGACATTTCGGCCATTTGCAAGTTTTAGGACATTGCGGTCCATCATTAGTTTAAGGACATCTCGGTCCGCCGTCACCGTATTTGAGGCGAATATCTAGTTTATTGACTTTTCGGTCTATGAGTCCTTCTCCATGAATGAGCGTGATGCCCCGGGCGTATCCGTCTTTTTCGGAGCGTGCGGTTGTGGCGGACTCACCTTCCAGTTCTCAGACAGCGCAAACTTGCCCTGTTGGTATTGTTCTTCAACCCAGTTTTTGAAGACGTAGCAGTCCTCGATCAGGTGACCTACTGTTTGGTGGTAAGGGCAATAATTAGGATTATTAACATCGCCTGGCTGCAACAGACGTTTTGGATCTGGCAGATTGATGAGTCTGTCGCACACTGCCAGCTCGAACAGTCCCCTTGTTTTATCTTGCGGAAACGAGTAAGGACGTTTCAACTTTTCCTGGAGGGGTTGCCGCTTGTTGCTTTGGCAAGCAACCGGTCTAGGGTCACCTGATTGTTGTTGAGTGCTGGCGACGAGGGCCTTTTTTCCTTTTCTTTTATCCTTTTTGTTTGCTCCGTTGTTTGCGGGGCCGGGATTCTTTCCGAGTAGCATGCGATTGCATGGCTGAACGTTCACGCAGCTTCTCAATTCCTTTATTTTTGAAATAGATTCCCCGAGGGAAGAGTTGGGGATAGATTCTTCATCAGAGTTGCTTCCAAAGATGATAATTTGTGATCCCTTGAAGTCGGCTATATGACAGTCGGCGGCGGCTCTTTTGCGCTCATCTATCGCATTTTTCCGATGTCCACAAGCTTCACACTTTGTCCTGTCGAAGTGTCGCTTTTGAGTGATATACCCTTGCCACCAACAGTTAAAGGATTCACAGTCTTCGGTAGGATGTATGATCTTCTGATGATATAAACAGAAGTTAGGGTACATCTCTACCTCAGAGAAAGAATTTTCTTCAGAGGGCGGTAGCTTCATTCCTACTGATAGAGCTTTGGCGAACCGTTTCCTCGTCTTGAATTTGTTTTCACCCGCAGTGTATGGCTTTTGATTTGACGGGAATACCTTGGTTCTTTCCAGTATGGCCATTTCATGCTCTTGATTGGCTTTTGCTTTCAGACGAATTTCATTTAGGAAGGCATCGATCAACTTGTCTGACGGCCGCGGAATTTCTGTTTCAGGGTCCGCCATTGATTTCTCAGCGCAAAGATCCTCCTCATCATCCGTCAGTGAATGAGAAATCACATGACAAGTCGCTACGTAGTCTTCGGATTCATCCGATAAGTTTTCTCCATCGTTTTCATCCTCGACGAAAGAACAAGTTGCCCCCGGCGTGTCCGTCTTCTTTGGAGAGTGCGGCTGTGGTGGGTTTACCTTCCAGCTTTCAGACAGCGTGAACTTGCCTTGCAGGTATTGATCCTCGATCCATCCCTTAAAGACGAAACAATCCTCAATCGGGTGACTTACCGTTTGGTGGTAAGGGCAATAATTGGGATTATTAAGATCGCCTGGCTGCAACGGACGTTTTGGATTCGGCAGATTAATGAGTCTGTTGCGCACTGCCAGCTCGAACAGTCTTCTCGTTTTATTCTGAGGAAACGAGTAATGACATCCTAGCTTCTCTTCGAGGGATGGGCATGGACGCACGTTGTTTTGGCGAGCGACCGGCTTTGAGTTGCTCGACTGTTGCTGAGCGTTGGCGATGATGATCGCTTTTCCTTTCTCATTTCGGGGATCGGGTCTTGGAGGAGACGGTCTATGGCCCATCTGGTCCATTTGGGCTAATTTGTCGATCAAGGCCTGGAAGGTGGTCGGCCTGAAGAACATCATGAATTGCGAGATGGTCGCCTGCGGATCGAGAGTGCCCACAAACATGCCTACCGCAGGTGCCTCTTCTATGCGTTGTTCGCATTTTGACCATAGGTTTCACCATCGTGTTGCGTATTGGACCCACGTTTCGCCGGGCCTTATCCTGGCATTTATCAGTGCTGTAATCGGGGTGCGTTCACTAGCACTTGCGAATCTTTGTGTAAACAGCAGTTCCATCTCTGCAAATGTTTTGACAGAGTCGTTAGGTAGCTCCGAATACCATTCAAAGGCTGTTTCTGCTAAGCTGCCGACGAATTGACGTAGCAACAATTTGTCATCGCCTTCAGTATTGCCGCATAAGGCCCTGAATTGAGCGACATGCTGATGCGGATTCCTTGTCCCTTTATATACGTGGAATTTAGGGATCGTATATCCTGGCGGGTAATTGATTTGGTCATACCAGCTCGGATACGGTCGTCCGGTTCTAACAATTTGCCCAGCCGCTTCATTCGCCTGATGAACCCGGACCTGCTGAGCTATATATTCATCTAGGTCGACTTTGGAGATTGCCTCCTCCTTGGCTGTTGATAGAGCCGGCGGAGGATTTGACGTTTCTCCCCTGTCGTCTTCAAGGACGATCGGAGGATCTTCAGCAGGAGGGTCCGGCTGTAACATCATCCCTACCATATCTTTGAAGAGGAGCGCCATCTGTTTTATGTTAGCCGCTTGCTCTGCAGCTTCTTTGTCCCTCTTTTCGAGGACTCTGCGTAAAAAGTCAGCGTCAGTTTCTTGTTCTTGACGCTCATCCGAAGACGTTTCAGAGTTTTCTTTTGGCTCAGTGAGTGCAGCCATTGTAGTCATCATTTCCCGAAGCTTTTGCTGTTGCTCCTGGGCTTTCGTCACGGATCGGGTGAGCGGTCGGTGGCCCGTAGAAGTGCGGCTTTCCTCCTTTCCAGAAGCCATATAAACAGTGTGCACCACTATGCCCCCATACTTAGGGCGTTTGTGTTCGGTGTCTTTGCGATTTGCCGAAGACACAGGGGCTTTTTGCGGCCTCCTTTTTTGAGTGATTGGAGTTAAGGGAGCCATTGTAGTGGGCACCCAAGTAGCTTTTGCTTTTTGTGGTTTGACAGAGTAATCCTTCCCCCGCCGAACCTTCATCTTTTTCTGTCGTCGGAGGCAGTCTTGATCGATCACCGACTCTTGGACCTGTCGCCAGACTTTGTAAATTTTAGAGGACAGCCGTTGAGGGGGCTGCTCTAGCTTCTTCTCTGGAGTATTCTCCACAGGTGAAGGAGTTCGTTTCAACATCGCAGTAGGAGAGTTTCTGCGCACCTTGTTGAGCATTTCAAAGCTGTTCTTGGTTGGAACAGCAGTATCGATCCCAACCATTAGAGTTGGATGAGTAAGTCCAGAGGGGGAGTTGCCCCCAGCCTTCCTCACTCGGCGCCAGTAGTGACGTCGAGCATGTCGTGCTGATGGAATTGTTTCAGATATAGGGGTGACCTCCTCATGCCCCCTGTGTTGGTCAGAATATGCTGGTACCAGCCTTTTAAAGATCGACGTCCGTTGAACGGGGACGGCCAACTTGTCAGAAGTGGACTTCTGAACATGGGAAGCAACCTTGGTGATTTTGCCAGGAACGGGAGTTGGAATGGCTATCCGCTTCGGGATAACGCCTTCTGGTATGGCAAGCTTCTTCATGGGCCCAATGGAGCTCTGGCCTAATCCATTAAAACCTGAAGCAGTGGAGTTGGGCAACCTATTGAAAGGGGTCGCGGCAGTGGTAAGTCGATTGAAGACCGACTTCTTTGGAGCTTCTTGCAATGTCATTGGGGCGTTGAAGCTCATTGGTGGGAGCATGGTTCCAAAAGATAGTCCAGTGGTGGCTTGAGCCACCTGCTCCACCGGCATTTTGAAAAGGGAGGCCGCTTGGGGCCCATAAGTCACTCCTCCAGTAATGACGGAGCGAGAGTTGTTGCTGCAGGCGATGCAGTTCGAAGCCATTGATCTTCTGTTTTCTACACGGAGCAAGACACCAAATCTTAGTACCTTGAATCCACAGGAAACCACAGCAAACCGCGATTTGTTCGCGAACACGACACACGAAGTATGGAGTGGAAAGAGGAAGAGGTCCCACCGGGCGTGCCAGAATCTGTTCCCCTCCGAAAGGCGGCGCACAGGACCGCGATGTCCTGACGCTGAGATTCGGGGCAGATGCTATTTGGTTTTATCCGTCTACCTCTCTGAAGATGCCAAGTTGATTTATGGCACCTTGTATCGGAGGTTTAGACGGATGCGGCCGATGTAGCAGACTTCGTCAGATTCCCCCTCGCTTGAGGGGTTTTTGATTGTGGGGACGCTCTTCCCTGCAGGCACAAGCCCCTGCAGTTAATTGCGCTACCGCGTCGCGGTAACAACTTTCTCCTTCTCCAGAATTTCACTTCGTGTCGTGGGTGTTTGTTTTGTTCATGGTTGCCCGTGGATTGTATACGGAGACTGAGTAATGCCGTCGCCCGTAGGACGTGGATTAGTCCAAATCCGTATTTACTTAGATTTGGGTTTGGTGTTTTTAGTTTAAGGATGCATTAGTTGCGTTGCGGCTAAAATCAACTTAAACGTTCGTTAAGGATACGATAGTCCTGTTTGAGACTAAGATCAACTTAACGTGATCGTTTAGATCCGACAAAAGAGCATTTGGGCTCTATTGTTCCAGTTTGGGAGATTCATAGTCCAATTTGGGACTAAAGTCTGTTTGGAGGATATGTTAGCCATTTTTGAGGGTAAGATCGACTCAAACGTTTGTTAAGGATACGTTAGTCCAGTTTGAGACTAAGATTAACTTAACGGGACCGTTTAGATCCGACAAAAGAGCATTTGGGCTCTATTGTGCCAGTTTAGGGACGTGGTGGTCCATATTCCAGTTTAGGGACGTGGTGGTCCGATATTAGTTTAGGGACGTCTCGGTCCGATATTAGTTTAGGGACATTTCGGTCCGATATTAGTTTAAGGACGTCTCGGCCCGATATTAGTTTAAGGACGTCTCGGTCCGACATTAGTTTAAGGACGTCTCGGTCCATATCAATGTGTGGTCATTGGGACCCGTCACCTCTTTGACGTCGTTGAGGAATTACAACGATGGATATCAAAGGAGTTCGGAGATGTACCCTTGAACCGGATGTGGATTGGTTTAGGAGAGCCATTTTGCTCGGTCAATTTAATTTAAGGACTTATGGCCAAAATTGGGTTAAGTCCAGTTTCAATATTTTTTGTCTTTGGCCTGTGCTAAGGCTTTACCCCTTTTTAGTAATGCACTGCATTATTCTTGTTTTGGTCGGGCTTTGCCCTTTTCTAAATGATGCAAAGCATCTATTTTTTTGTTTGGGCTTTGCCCCCCTTTTTTTTTTAAAATGCATAACATTTTTTTATTAGGCCTGTTGGCCTTTTAATTGGGCTCTGTCCCTTTTCTTTAATAATGCAGAGCATTAAATACTCTGACAGTGCCCCACGTGGCTAGTCAGGCGCTTTGCGCTAAGTAATGAGCGCAAACTCATATGGTGGTGACACGTGTCACGCTCTGGTGAGCGCAAGCGCAATAGCGTAGTGTGCTGCGCTAGTGCGCTGCGCTGTTGCGCCGCTGACACGTGGCGCGCTCTGGTGAGCGCAAGCGCAATAGCGCAGTGCGCTGCGCTAGTGCGCTGCGCTGTTGCGCTGCTGACACGTGGCGCGCTCTGGTGAGTTGTGCCGATTCCAGAGAGCAAAACTCTATTTCAAGAGCGCATAGCGCAAGTGGTTCTATAGCAGACACGTGGCGCTCTCGTAAAAGCGCAACAGCGCAGTTTGGAAGTGCAAAGCACTAAGAATCTTTTAGATTTAAGAACAGAAGTGCAAAGCACTGTTGGATTTCATGATCTAATTTAGATCAAAGGAAAAGATAAGTTTTTTTCTTATCTTAAAGAACCAAAGGTTCATGAAAAAGTGTAAAGCACTATTTTTATTTTATTTATTCATTTTATTTAGTTATGTTTAAAGATCAATGATTTTGTTTTTAGATCACTGATCTGTTCATAAGAGAATTTTCTCTTCTTTCCAAGGTTTTTACCTTTTGTTGTTCTTGAGGAATTCTCAAGAGTTCTCCTCTTTCTTTTTTTTTAGAAAGATATTGATGCCTTTGAATTGAGGTCTGGGGTCCTTTTTATAGTGCCCATAAATTAGTTAAATTTGTTAAAGAGATCTTTCTCTGAGTGATTTGGGGAATTTTTCCCACCGTTGGATCTTTGATCCAAGGGCTTCTGCTTTGCAGAAGAAAATCTTCTTGTTTTAACAAGAACAGAAAAGATTTCTTGGAATTTTATTTCTGTTTGGCGCAGATGCCCCACCACGTGACACGTGTCACGCAGCGCACAGCGCAGCGCAACTGCTCGAGCGCATCTGCGCTGACACGTGTCGCGCAGCGCAACTGCGCTAGCGCATCTGCGCTGACACGTGTCGCGCAGCGCATCTGCGCTAGCGCATCTGCGCTGACACGTGTCGCGCAGCGCAGCACCCGCGCAACTGAAGCATTGCTTCCTTTAATAGAGCTTTGCTCTGATTGGGCGCGCCTTCTTGGGCGCCGCGCTGATGCATCTGTGCCTGACACGTGGCGCGTTGCGCACAGCGCAAAAAATCTGAAGCGTTGCTTCATTTATTAAAGTTTAAATTTTCCAAGCAGAGCCTTGCTCTGATTGGGGTAAGATGAAGCGTTGCTTCATCTCCCGCCTCGGAATTTGAACAGAGCTTTGCTCTGATTGGGGTAAACAGGAACGTTAAACGTCGGCGAGGAAAAGTCACGACGCGCGCACGGTGCACGGAATAAGTCCGCACGACAAACAGTGGAACAACACGGGTCAGAGTCCCTCGCTGGATCGTCGGGAAACGTCGCCGGCACGGTCGGGTTCCGGCCAAACACGGCAATAGTGAACAGTAAATATGCAAGCATGCAAGAAATAAAGAAGAAGAGAAGATTAAGACTAAAGGAGACAAGGAGGCTAGAGGAGGGTGCTTACTACGATCTGTAGAGGGGTTGCGACCGTCGACCACGTCGACGGAGCTCCGATGCACGAACTGCAAAAGGCCTGGCAATTCAACAAAACATTCTGTAAAAGAGGTGAACAAAGAAGGAGAAGGAAAGAAGAAAGAAGAGGGATAGGTAGTGCTCACCGGGGTTGCAAGAAGGCCGGGGCATGGAGGCGAGGTCTCAGGCGGCGACAGATCCGGCGGTGCAGCGTGCAGGGGCCGCGGCTGCAAGGGCCGGGTGCACGGAAGAGGAAGAAGAGGATTTGGAGGTAACGAGGGCGAGGAGGCGACGAGTTCTGCGATGACGGCGTCGGCGCTGGGGCTACGGCGGTGGACGACAAGGCGGCTAGGGTCTCGGGTAGGTGGGTTTTGTTGATTTTCTTTAAGAAGAGGAGGAAGGGATTTAAAAGAAGAAGAGAGAGGGAGAGACGCGGGGAGGGAGAGAGAGAGAGAGAGAGAGAGAAAAGAGGAGAGAGGAAGATTTCGCGAGAGGAGCGACATAAAGAGAGAGTAACAGTGCGGAGAGAGAAATTTGGATTTTAGTGGAGGGATCGGGAGGGGAGAGAGAGAGAGAGAAGAGAGAGAAGGAGATAGAGAAAGGAGAGAGAAGGAGATAGAGAAAGGAGAGAGAGAAAGATTTGAGGGTGCACAGTTAGGAAAAAAATGTAAAAAGATTTTAAAGAAAACTGGAAAATATTTTTTGGGGTTGGAATTTATATTCGTTGGGTTTTTATTTTTATTTTTTTTAAAAATACTAGAAAATAGGGTTTGGCGCAAATGCATAATATTTCAGAATTGTGCTCGGGTCGGGTCCAAAAATTTGAATTTGAAATAAGAAAATTATTGGCGGGTTCCAAAAGTTAAAATGAAGTACTTTTCAATTAAAAAGCGTACCCCCAAGAACGGACGCACGTGCGTGCGCGTAGCCGTCCAAACACGTCCGTTTCACTGAACGAGACGAGAACACGATGCAAGGACGCTACCACAGGGTTAGGGATGTCAAGCTGGCCATATAAAATATTTTTAATTTATTTTAGATGACTTAAACTGTTATATGCAGCATTAGAAATGTCGGGGTAAATTTATAGCTAGCAATAGTCAAGCAAGACAAATGAAATAAATACCACACACCATATATACGATAACTGAAATTAGTAGAATTGGACTCGGTTGTTACAGGTTTCGTGTCGAACATCCAGGTTACAATCGAAATGCATATATTAATCACTGATTAAACAAGATTAAAATCCTATAAATTTTCTACAATATTGCTACGGAATATTAGACACGAATTTGGGTTCGTTTCGGTACAATCCAATATGATACGTTATGTGTATTAAATTTCGTCAATAAAATCACGACGTTGACATATAATTAGGGTTATACATAATTAGCATAAGTAGTCAGTGAGAAATCACTTGCACTTGTAACTTAATCATCTGAGATCCAACTACGATGGGTTTGATGCAATCAAGTTTAGGTACAAATATTATCCCGCGATTGTATTCTGTTAGATTCTGGCGTTTCCGGTCGTCAAGGAAGAATCTTTTTCTTGCTTGAGCTAGGTATTAAATTGAGAACTCTAACAATGCATATATAAATATTTTCTTAGCATGATAAGCAAGTTCCAAAACTTGCCTGCGGACGATGAAGATCGGTGACACGAACACAGCGGAGGCACGATTACACGCACGACCCAGCACAGGCAATGGCGACGGCAGCGATCTCGGGCGGCGGCCGAGGCTGTGGGTGCAGGGGCCCGGCTGCAGGAAGGAGGCGGCCATAAGTGGGTACTGGTGGTGGTCGGCTCCGGTGCGGTGAGGGTTCTGACGAGGTGGGAAGCTCGGCCAAAGAAGAAGATGGTCTCGGTTTTGATGTGCAGGTGAGAGGAATGAAGTGATGGCTTGGGTTAGGGTCGAGGGAGATGAAGAAGATGCTGTCGATGAGATTGATGGTGTTCAAGCGAGGTGATGGAATGCGACGACAGCGATGGTGATCTCGGGAAGATGAAGTTGGGTTCTTGGGATGATAGCGATGGTGGTGTGCTTCGATAGGGTCTCGGGGAGAGGAAAGAAGCAGCGGAGTTCGTGAGGGAGTCGTTGGTGGTTGCTATCACGCCCCGCTCTCCAGAGTACGCTAAGATAGGCACGTGACAGAGCCAACCCTGCTAGCTGTGGATAGAAAACATCCCTCCACAGTCACATTACGGCTGTCTAGGGATATCAAGAACAGTAGAAATAAAATAAACTATCTAGTACATGTCCATGAGTCAGAATAAACGAGTCAAGAAATAATATACGGAAGCAAATGATCCAATAAACAATAATAATCTGTAATGTACGTCCCAAATACGGGCTCACATCAGGAATGAAAATGCTGAAAGAAAACTAAACTAAAATACTAACAGGTCCTCACTGCTCGGCCTGTTCACTGAAATACTCCTGATCAGCCTGCTGCAAAGGTAGAGGATCTGGGCCATGCAAAACCCAAACGTCAGTGCGTCATAATATCAACAATTATATAATCAGGGTAGCAAACATGCAAGCACGAGTATGAACAGTAATAAAGGTATAATAGTAACACGAATAAGAAACAGTGAAGGGTATAAGCACATGTGACGTGTGGTGAGTAATCTGAACTAAATTACTGGGTAACTACTCTCAATTCTGTGAAATAAATTTAATGAATCGTCGATGTAACTCAAAAGTATCCCGTGCATGCCCGGGACCACGGTCAAGACTCTCGGACTGAATCCGAGACGTGCCGCTAGGCAGTAAACAGGTAACATGTACAGACGAATGATGTCAGCAGCATCATCCCGGGGCTGGCCTAGCCCGTAAAACTGATCAGTATAAGCATCGAACTGTCGAGTTACAAGTCATATTTCATCATTGATTTTCCCATACCCCTAAGTTATGTGTTCAAGTCAGGTATTGATAAATCTGGAGCTAATGCCAACACAGGATCAAGCAGGTACATGTTTGTCTATACAGAAAACAGGATATGTCCATCGGGACAACATGTCAGAATTACCGGCATTAGAAACAGGATCAGGTAACATGTCAAGTAATGGTGTATCAGGTCATGTCAAGTAGTGCACAGTGAATCAAATGGGTGCCCAACAGTACAATGCGGCAAGTATTGAATCAGGGTAGAAGTACGGATGTACAATAAAAGTATGGATGCACAAATATTTATCAGGGGTTACATCATGACTATGTAGGATGTACGTTATCAAGCATAGGGTACTAATGTAATAATAATATGAATTAATGTAATATGGCATGCAACTAGGTACATAATTAATGGTATGGATGCACAAATATCGATCAGGGGTTACATTTATAGTTTCAAGTCTAAGTGGGATTCACATTATTAAGCATGGGTTGTTACTACAATCATAACATGAATTACTATGATCTATAGATGCAGTTATATATATTTTAAATGATATGGATGCAAACGGGTATCCGATAACGGCAAAACTTTAATATGAATGTATAATGTGATAAACGGGTAACATTTTACTCATATGGATGCATAATATTATAACTATCATGTAGCAAGATGGATTAGCATGCGACTAGATATGTAAATAATAATATGGATGCACACGGACGTCGTATAACAGTTAAATGATAAAAATGGTAATGTGGGATGTACAAATAAGCAATATGAAAAGTTATTATTCAATTGGGTGCATTATATAATAGTATAGCATGTAGCAAGATAAACTTGCCTCGATTGATCACGCGACGGATACGCACGGCACATCCGACGTCGGTAAATCGTCGCAACGCACACGCAGCACGCATGATGTGTCCAAGCAAGGCAAGAGGATAACCACACAGGTAGGGGGACGTTCACTGGATCTCCCGGTTCGTCAGCGACGACGCGACTCCGGCGATCGCTGGAAATACAAGATTCAAGAAAAGAAGAAAAAAGAAAAAGAAAAAGGAAAAGAAGAAGAGGGAGAAGAAGAGAGGGAAGTGCTCTCTAGGATTGGTGCTGGGGTTTCTGTGCAGGGAACAGGAGAGAGGTGAGGGCGACGATGGGATCCCAGAGCTCCGGCGAGGGTGCATGGTGCAGTGGGGGTTCTGGTCAAAAGGGTTGGGTTGTTGGATGTGCAGGGAAGGTTCTGGGTGTAGGAGAGTGGAGTCATGGTGATGGTGGAAGCAAGGGAATAAGGAGGTGACGACGAGGTCGTCGGCGGTGAGGTGTGCAAGTTCTGGGTGATGGGTTCTGTGGGTTAGGTTTTGGGTGTGCAGGCTCGGGAGAAGAGAGGGAGGATGAGGAAGAAGAGAGGACGACGAGAAGGAAGAGGAGATGATGGAGATGGAGGCTCGGGTTGAGGTCGAGGGCAAAGGAGTAGGGTTAGGGTTTCGTTTGTATGGGTTTTTTTTCTCGTGGGCTCGGGGATTTTATAAATAGAGAAGAAGATAGGATGAAGGGAGGTGACGGTAAGAGGATAGAGGTGACGGGAATCGAGAAGGCTATAGTAGCCGCGAGAGGAGAGAGAGAGGCGAGCGAGAGGAGAGAGAAAGGGGAGAGAGAGAGACTGAATGGGGGGGAGGGGGGAAAGAGAGAGACTGAGTGGGGTAGAGAGAGAGAGAAAGGTTGTTTAATAAGTTAAGATTTAAAATTTAAAACAATATGTTTAGTTATAAAAGATTTAAACTGTGTTAATAATAATTAAAATATTATATTAATAAAATTTGATTTTCTGGTAAATACAAATTTAGTTCAAATCATGTCCGGGTCGGGTCTAAAAATTTAGTTTCAAAATATAAAAAATATACATGTCGACCAAAATTAAAATTGGATATCCGGATAACGAAAATGCATACCCCCAAGAACGGATGCACGTACGTGCGCGTAGCTATCCAAACAAGTCCGTTTCACTGAACGGGACGAGAACAAGATGCGCGGATACTACCACAGGGTTAGGGGTATCATGCAGGCCATGCAATGTATTTTTAAAATATTTTATATGACTTAAAATGTTATATTGTAAAAATGCAGATGCCAGATAAAATGCCAGTGTGCAGGATGTATAAATGAATGTGCACGAGTCTACGCGACAAGTCAGGATAAACCATAATCATGAATCAAGACAGGTTTCAAGCAAGCGGGTCGGGTCGGATGCAAATACAGATATCAAACACACTATTCGCACCCTAAACACAATAAATCAGGAAAATACCATAAATAAAGAAATACTAGAATTAGAATTGATATAAATGAACTAGGGTGTTACATTATACCCAACTACAAAAAGAATTTCGTCCTCGAAATTCCAGGAACAAGAAAAGATAAACAATCAAGAATCTATAAGAATAGGTGTGGAAACTTCTGTCGAATTTCGTCTTCTCGTTCCCAAGTCGATTCTCCATGCGAGCGATTTCCCCAAGAAACAAGTACGGGATGGATAACCTTGTTCTTAAGGACTTTTTCTCTTCGATCAACAATCGACATCGGTCGTTTCTCAAAGGTCAAATCCTCTCTTACAGTCAGCTCCAAATGATCCAGCACGTGTGTTTCATCTCGAACATACTTATGGAGTTGAGATACATGAAACACGTCATGAACATTCGCCAAAGATTGTGGTAACGCCAATCGATAAGCCACTTCTCCAACACACACCAAAATCTCGAAAGGCCCCACGAATCGAGGACTAAGCTTGCCTCGACTCCCAAAACGAATCACTCCTCTAGTCGGTGATATCTTCAAGAATACAAGATCACCAACAGCGAACTCTAGAGGTCTTCTCGATGTATTGGCCTAACTCTTCTACCGATCTTGTGCTGCCTTCATATGATTCCGGATAGTATTAACTTTCTCTACGGTTTGCACGATCAAATCCGGTCCCAACAATTTTCGTTTTCCAACATCGTCCCAACAAACGGGTGAACGACACTTGCGACCATACAACGCTTCGAATGGAGTCATCTGAATAGTCGCCTGAAAACTGTTGTTGTACGAAAACTCCACCAAGTGTAGATGATCCTCCCACGAACCCTTGAAGTCCAACATGCAAGCTCTCAACATATCTTCAAGAGTTTGGATCGTTCTCTCTGATTGGACATCTGTCTGAGAATGATAAGCTGTGCTAAACTTCAATCGAGTCCCCAAACTTTCCTGTAAGCTCCTCCAGAAGTGCGATAAGAATCGGGTGTCACGGTCGGAAACTAGACTCACAGGTACTCCATGCAATCTCACAATCTCCTGCATGTACCGTTCTGCCAACGCTTCCGTTGATTGACCAACTCGAAATGGTATGAAATGAGCTGCCTTGGTCAAACGATCAACAATCACCCAAACTGCATTGTTACCCTTTGGACTCCGCGGTAAAACTGTCACGAAATCCATGGTTATATATTCCCACTTCCATTGAGGAATCGGAAGTGGTTGCAATAAACCGGCAACCCTTTGATATTCAGCCTTAACTTGCTGACGCATCAAGCACTTCGCTACAAAGCGGGCAATCTCCCTTTTCATGCCTTCCCACCAGAAATGCTGTCTTAGATCGCGGTACATCTTCATGCCTCCTGGATGTACGGAATATGCGGAACTGTGTGCATCCTTCATCACTTCTTCACGAATGTCTCCTTTCGGCACACACAAACGGCTACCATATCGCAACGAACCATCTTCATGAATCAACAAGTCCGTCCGAAGTCCTGCTTCAACCTGTTCTCGAAACTTCTGCAATCTTGGGTCCTGTGACTGCGCTACTTTAATATTATCGATCAATGATGACTGTACTTGCAGCTGCATCAACTGCCCCGAAGAGTGCGGTAGCATGATCTCCAACTCGAATCTCCGAAAGTCTTCGATAAGCTCCTTCTATGCAGTCAACATCCAAATTGCTAGCAACCGACTAAACGCATCCGGCACAACATTAACTTTCCCCGGATGGTATTTAAGATCAAGATCGTAGTCAGCCATCAGCTCCAACCATCTACACTGCCTCATGTTAAGTTCTTTCTGTGTGAACACATATTTTAGGCTTTTGTGATCGGTGAATACTTCGACCCTTTCGCCCAATAAGTAGTGTCTCCAAATCTTCAAAGCGAAAATCACAGCTGCTAGCTCCAAATCATGAGTTGGGTAATTCTTCTCATGGATCTTCAACTGTCTCGATGCGTAAGCTATAACTTTCCCATGCTGCATCAAAACACATCCCAAAGCTTTCCCAGATGCGTTGCTGTGAATCGTCAATCCTCCGGAACCGTCTGGTACGGTCAAAATATGAGCGGTTATCAATCTTTGCTTCAACGCCTCAATAGCTGACGCACATTTATCCGTCCATACGAACGGTACTTTCTTACGCGTAAGCTTGGTCAAAGGCTCAGCCAAACGGGCAAAATTCTCTACGAACCTTCTGTAATACCCGGCAAGTCCAAGAAAACTTCTGATCTCTGCTACGTTGTTCGGAATCGGCCAATCTTGAACTGCTGCAATCTTCTCAGGATCAACGGCGATTCCATCTCCGGATACGACATGCCCAAAAAACTTCATTTCTTCAAGCCAAAACTCGCACTCACTCATCTTTACATACAATCTTTCTTGCTTCAATGTCTGCAGTGCGATCTTCAAGTGTTCTGCATGCTCTTCTAGGCTCCTCGAATAGACCAGAATATCATCGATGAACACCACTATAAACCGGTCCAAGAATGGTGAAAATATTCGGTTCATCAAGTCTATAAATATCGCTGGTGCATTAGTGACTCCGAATGACATCACTAAATACTCGTAATGTCCATACCGAGTTCGGAACGCAGTCTTGCAAATATCTTCTGATTTAACTCGGACCTGATGATATCCGGATCGCAAATCCAGTTTCGAGAATACCCTCGCGCCACTAAGTTGCTTGAATAATTTGCCAATGCGAGGAATCGGGTACTTGTTCTTAATAGTCACCCGGTTTAATTCTCGATAATCGATGCACATTCTTCTTGTGCCATCTTTCTTCTTGACTAGAAGAACTGGAGCTCCCCAAGGTGAATTGCTGCTGCGAATCCAACCCTTCTCAAGTAATTCGGTAACCTGCTTCTTGACTTCTTCCAACTCCACTGGTGTCATCGGATAATATGCCTTTGAGATTGGCGCTGCACCAGGAACAAGATCGATTGTGAACTCCACATCTCGCTTTGGCGGTAAACCCGAGATGTCCTCGAACACATCCATGAACTCTCAAACTACAGCTGGCGCTTCCTCCTTATCAACTTCCATCGACGCAAGAACGGTGCTTGTCGGCCTAACCCTAAACTCGACTGGCCCGACAGAACGGCTTCCTCCTGCGAAAACAAACTTCGGATGTTCGGGAATCCGGAAAATCACTTTCTTTGCTCTACAATCTATGTGAGCATGGAAAGTGCCGAGAAAATCCATTCCCAAACAACATCATAGCTGCCAGTATCGATCACCAAGAAATCTGCAAATAACTCTCGTCCGCAGATAACAACCGAAAAATCCTTGCACTCGCTACTAGATATGATCTTCCCATTCCCAGTGTGTATGTCCCAACAACTAGACAGGGTTATGTAATAAATTGAGTGTGCATCAATAAATTTGGACGACATAAAACAATGGGATGCACCAGAATCGAATAATACTAATGCAGGAAAATCATGAACAAGTAGGATACCTGAAACAACTTCATCTGAAGCCTTGGCCTCTTCAGCCGTCAGGGTAAAGGCTCGAGCTTGATTGGGTCCCTGAGTCAACTGCTTCTGCCCCTGAAACTGCTTTTGCGGTGGCTTCGGAACATCATCCTTCAAACGAAGCTTCGACGGACAAGCATTAATAGTAAGATCCGCCGATCCACAAACCAAACAGAGTCCCCGCATCCTTCAACACTCCCTCTGCACATGTCCGGGTAAATGGCAGTAGTCACAAATCACGCTCTTTCTCTGATTGGCTACGACGAGCTTCTTCATCGGCACCACGCCATGTCGGTTCACCGGAATACCTCTGCGTATAGGCGCTCGGTTCGGCGTAAACGCCAACTTCTGTACCACAACTGCCTGCTGCTGCGTACCCCCCGTCTTCACTGATAAGCTTTGCTGCTCTCTGGCCGCTTTAATCACTTACGAGAAGTGGTCAAACCCAGAGATATAATGTGCCTCTGGATGTCCGCATCCAAACTGCTCATAAACCTTCGTGCCCTATCAGCTTCTTTGGCCACCAAAGATCCAGCGAATCGACTGAGCCGTGTCCACTCAGCCGCATGCGCATCCACGGATCCGCCATTCTGCATCAAACTGATAAACCTTTCTTCCATTTCTTCCCGTGCAGTCTGCGGAAAGAACTTCTCCAAGAAACTCTGCGGGAAAGTTTCCCAACTGATCGGCTTGGGCAAACGGGTCTTTTCCATGAGCCACCACTCGCAGGCATAATCCACCAGTTGGATGCGTACTACATCCACTCTCTTGTCCTCTGGAATCTGTGCTACAATGAGCAGATTCTCCGTATCAACCAGCCAATACTCTGCCGGCAACGGCTCCGCCAAACCAGTGAAAATGGACGGACCAAGTCTCCTGAAATCCGCCACGGTACCCACACGCTCTACTGGTTTGGCCGCAACATTATTTACGGACTGCTGGACGGTCCGCAAACCTTCCTGAAAAGCCTCGGCTTGCCGCTGCTTCAGTTCGGTCTGCCGCTTTTGGTCCTCAAGCATCCCACGTATTTCTCCAAGTAAAGCGGTGTCATCAACACGCCTCTGGTATGATCGTAGACTCCTGTTTGCCATGATCCTGCAACCAAGACACCGAAAAGGATTAGTATGATAACAAGATTCAAAACTTGCGATGAATAATGACCATAAATCAAGGATATGAATCCAGACTAGAACTCCAAGTTACTTAAATAGAGTATCTCATTGTAACCATGCCGCGGTACATAGTTACAAACACATAACTCCACCCAAGTCGCCCAAATCCTAGTATCAGAATAGAGAGAAACTATAGGGAACCAAAAGGTTTCAAGTCGAGATGCAAAGTGGTTTGCATATCGTCAAGACACAAAGTCAAGAGAAGGATATGATTCAAGAATCATAATAACAATGTGGCAGGATATGTTCCTAATTACAGGTTTTCTGATTCGTGTATTGGGTCCGATACCCAACTATAAAAGAATCAAACCCGATTAATCTAAATCCTATGGCTCTGATACCAAACAAACCCTGTCACACCCCGCTTCCCAGTGCGCTAAGATAGGCACGTGACAGAGCCAACCCTGCTACCTGTGGATAGGAAACATCCTTCCACAGTCACATTACGACTGTCTAGGGATATCAAGAACAATAGAAATAAAATAAACTATCTAGTACATGTCCATGAGCCAGAATAAACGAGTCAAGATATAATATGCGGAAGCAATAGATCCAATAAACAACAATAATCTGGAATGTACGTCCCAAATACGGCCTCACATCAGGAATGAAAATGCTGAAAGAAAACTAAACTAAAATACTAACAGGTCCTCACTGCTCGTCCTGTTCACTGAAATACTCCTGATCAGCCTGCTGCAAAGGTAGAGGATCTGGGTCATGCAAAATCCAGACGTTAGTGCGTCATAATATCAACAATAATATAATCAGCGTAGCAAACACGTAAGCACGGGTATGAACAGTAATAAAGGTATAACAGTAACACGAATAAGAAACAGTGAAGGTTATAAGCACATGTGACGTGCGGTGAGTAATCTGAACTAAACTACTGGGTAACTACTCTCAATTCTGTGAAATCAATTTAATGAATTGTCGATGTAACTCAAAAGTATACCGTGCATGCCCGGGACCACGGTCAAGACTCTCGGGCTGAATCCGAGACGTGCCGCTAGGCAGTAAACAGGTAACATGTACAGACGAATGATGTCAGCATCATCATCCCGGGGCTGGCCTAGCCCGTAAAACTGATCAGTATAAGTATCGAACTATCGAGTTACAAGTCAGGTTTCATCATTGATTTCCCCATACCCCCAAGTTATGTATTCAAGTCAGGTATTGATAAATCTAGAGCTAATACCAACACATGATCAAGCAGGTACAGATTTGTCTATACAGACAACAGAATATGTCCATCGGGACAACATGTCAGGATTGTCAGCATTAGAAACAGGATCAGGTAACATGTCAAGTAATGGTGTATCGGGTCATGTAAAGTAGTGCACAGTGAATCAAATGGGTGCCCAACAGTATAATGCAGCAAGTATTGAATCAGGGTAGAAATACGGATGTACGATAAAAGCATGGATGCACAAATATCTATCAGGGGTTAAATCATGACTATGTAGGATGTACGTTATCAAGCATAGGGTACTAATGTAATAATAATATGAATTAATGTAATATGGCATACAACTAGGTATATAATTAATGGTATGGATACACAAATATCGATCAGGGGTTACATTTATAGCTTCAAGTCTAAGTGGGATTCACATTATTAAGCATGGGGTGTTACTACAATCATAACATGAATTACTATGATCTATAAATGCAGTTTGTTGAAGTCAAAATTTGCACTCCGGTTGACCAAGTCAAAGTCAAGGTCAACCCCAAGCCAGGTGGGCCCAAGCCCAAACAAGTGGGCCAATGCCCAGGTCGAGCCCGAACACGAAGCGTCCGGCCTTCCGCCATGCCAACAAAAAAAATCATGGAATAAATAATTTTTATGTAAGTTTTTATACATGAATGTATGCAAAATGGGCATAAAGCCAATATTTTGTAAGCCCATGGCTTATGTGCAAAAATAAAATGGCACATGAGCCATGGGATGGCTAAAATACCATTTTTGTAAAGCCCAAGGGGTTATATTTAAATATGTAAGCCTATAAAAGGCAACATGATGAATAAAAAAAGACACTTTTCATTCCCCTCAAAAAACCTAGGGTTCTTTGTGCCTCCTTCTCTTTCTCCAAGGTTCTAAACCTTTTCATTTCTTTTGAATTAAATCAAGAGTTTTACTCTTTCTCTTCCAAAACTAAGTAGTTTTCCACCACAAAACCCACAAAGGGGAACTTAGATCTCCCATCAGATCTCAAAAAGGAGTGATTTTTAAAATCTCCTACTTCTTGATCTTCAAGATCCGGCCAAACAACAGGAGGAAGAAGAAGAACCCCCTTTATCAGCTTCAAAACGTCCTAGGAGTTTTAACTCCATAACATATATATATATATATATATATATATAACAACAAATATTTCCTTTCTGAAGTATAGCTTCTGTTTCTTAGGCTAAAAGCCTCTTTTTCTCGCCGGCGCTCAAGCGCAGAGCGCTCGCGTGCCGACACGTGGTGCGCTTGCGCTCAAGCGCAAGCGCCCGAGCGTAAGTCGCCCATGTGCCGACACGTGGCGCGCTTGCGCTCAAGCGCAAGCTCCTGAGCGCAAGTCGCCCCGGTGTCGACACGTGGCGCGCTTGCGCTTAAGCGCAAGCGCCCGAGCGCAAGTCGCCCAGGTGCCGACACGTGGTACGCTTGCGCCCAAGCGCAAGCGCTCGAGCGCAAGTCTCCCCCGTGCCGATACGTGGAGCGCTTGCGCTCAAGCGCAAGAGCTCAGGCGCAAGTCGCCCCGGTGTCGACACGTGGCGCACTTGCGCTCAAGTGCAAGCGCTCGAGCGCAAGTCTCCCCCGTGCCGACACGTGGCGCGCGTGCGCTCAAGCGTAGGCGCGCGTGCGTAGAACGCCCACGTGCCGACACATGGCACTCTAGCGCCTGAGCACACAGCACCTAGGCGCACAACGCCCAAGGTGCTGCCCCCACGCATCCTTTGGATGCCTTTTTCCCCTCTTTTTTTTATGTATATACATATACATATATATATATATATATATATATATATATATATACACATATGTACACATATGCATACATATGTGCACACACACATACACCACGACACTGTCCCTGTTAGAAAAAAATTTCTAACGGGGCGCTGCCCCGCATCCCGCAAGGGGGCTGCTAGCCCCCTTGACCCCCAGCCCGCTATCCGGGTAGCGGGACCCCCGTAAAAACTCTGCGTGACTCCCAATATATCCAAAACCCCCCTTCAAGACACAACACACGCACACCGCACATTGAGTTCGCATGACCAGTTTAACCCGTCAATCGGAGGTTCCCTCGCTCCAAAGGCGAAGGGTAATTAACGACAGCTTAGTCCGCGGCTGCCGGAGATTCGGATCCCCACAATCAATAAACCCCGGCCTACCCTAGGCAGGGGGAATCTGTAGTACGCCTGACAAGCGTGCGCGTATTCCCATCTCAATGGGGTGACGAAAAACACCCTACAGATTCTGGCACGCCCGGTGGGACTAATCTCTCCCCCCATATTTCGGGTTAAGCATTCATGCGAACTCAATCAATATACATACCTATATTTAAACTAAAATAATGCTTTTTCATGCAGGTTTCCAAGCAATCACTTCTCAACGATGTCTCCAAGGATCAGCTTAGCTCTCGACACAGCTCCCTTCTCCTACACAATGAAGATAGACTCCAGAACGGTCCTTCCGGCCAGTCTTGGGCAACAATGGGAGGAGGAGCCGCTACCATTTGGCTCTATTATGTTCGTGTCAGCTAACGCCGTCCCATCTCCTCAAGCTTCGGTAATAGACAAACCGGTCTCAAAGGGGAAAAGGGCGAATGTCGTGGTCGCGAGGGTGCCCCAACACAAACGCAAGTCGGTGTTTGAACGATTTTCCTCGGCCCCAGCTGGGGGCAAGGCCATCAACACCAGCAAAGAAACAAGGCATCTCGGGAAATCTCCAGCGACGCCTCCGATAACTGCTCGATTGGGTGTCTTCTCAAGCATCCCCATCACTCGGCCTATGGCGGCTTCCCGAAGAACAGAAGCCTGCCAAGCGCTTAAGGCAGAGAAGCTGAGGCAGAAGCGGCTCAGATATAGAGCCAAGAAAAGGGCTAAGGCTCTGGCCATGTTAAAATTTATGAATTTCCAAAGCCCGGACAGCTCTGTGAAATCAGCTGCCAGTGATGAAAGAATGGCTGAATGTGTTATCCACACTGTCTACATGGCCGGCTATGAAGAAACGAACCCTCCTCTTCTTCACAGCCATGGTGATGATATGGTCAACGCGACCCAGCATCGGCTCGATCTAAATGATGAAGAGCCCGCTCAGGCCGATAAGCCAGAGGAGCCCGTGGTTCCTGCGGAATTGAGGTCAGGCAATAAAGATTACCCGGTTGTCATAGCCGGAACTACAGAACAAGCATTATTCCAATGGCTTCAAAGGCAATTTCAGGACAGGGATGAGAAGATGGCCGAGGTCTATTCCAAAGTTGACGAGCTAGCAAACGTCGTGGCAGATCTCGCGACCCAAGTCGCCCGATTGCAATTACAGCAAGGTCAAATTTTGGTTCATGAGCCAGGGATTGATACCCGGAGGCAGCCAACTGATATCCCCTTCAACCTAACACCGGAGCGCCTTCGTGAAAAACGGCCGCAATCAGCCTCCAGTCCCTCCGATACATACGCCGGGGGGGAATCACCTCTGAAAGAGAAGCTGGAAAAGGTCTATTCCTTCAAAAGGGAAAAAGTCCACAAGATATTCAGGGACGCCCTAAGAAACGGTCTACAACTGCCGGAATCAAAGAGACCGCAAGAAGCGAATATGACCGACGACCCAGAATATTGCCCCTATCACAGGGTGATAGGTCATGCCATTGAGAACTGTTTTGTCTTCAAAGATTGGGTCGAAAGGCAATACAGGACGGGAGAGATAAAACTGTCTAAAGGCGCGTTAGCAAACAGTCAAGCTACGACTGCCGATTTCATGCAGATGGAGACCGAAGCCTTTCGGGAACCTAATCCTCCCAGACATGTGCCATTATCTGAAAAGGGCGAACCAAAGACCGATTGGCCTCGAGGACCAACATCAGTAAAGGCACCTACTCCAATGGAGAGAAAGAAGAAGGTAAACTCCTTCAGGAGGGATGAAGTCCGCAAAATATTCATGGACGCCTTGAACAACGGTCTGCAACTGCCTGTTCCAAAGAGGCCACAGGAAATGAACATGACCGGAAATCCCATATACTGCCCATATCATAGAGTGGTGGGTCATACCATCGAAGACTGCTTTATTTTCAAAGATTGGGTAGAGGACCAATATAAGCTTGGAAAAACCTCACAATCCTCGGATGTATCGGCAAGCCACAGAGCTAGGTCATCAACACAGCTCCGCCAAGATCAAAGTTCAAGGAGCTGGGATAAGCAAAGAGGACCACCACGTCGTTAAACTGGGAACACCTGATGACCCCCACGTCGTTAAACTGGGAACCGTCGACCTCTAAGTTGTTAAACTGGGAATGTAAAAAAAATATATATGTATGTAAATAAACAAAAAAAATGTGTAAATAAAAGAAAAATAAGGAAAAGCCGAAATGATGGGGCAACTCGCAATAAAAATCAGTGAGTAAAGATAAACATGAAAATAAAGCCGAAATGATGGGGCAACCGCGAATAAATAGCCGAAATGATAGGGCAATCGCGACCTTCGCGATAAGAAAAGCTGAAATGACAGAGCAATCACGATAAAAAAAATGCGAATGATGAGTCGCTCCTGGTGCCATATTCCAGTGTAGCGATGCAGACGCCAACCAAAATCTAATTTTTCAAAATTCTTTTGGCCCTACGGCCAGTCCACAAATTGACTGCCGTATACAATCCATGGGCTCAAATAATTCTCATTATACCCATGCCCCACCGTAATCACCAGTTATGCGGCTGGTCTTCGCCTTTGGAGTTATGCTCCATTGAGAAGACCCACTCATGTGTCCTCACGATACATGAGGAGAACAAACCTTTGTGGGATCCTTAAGACTCACAAAGGAAAAACACACTTAGGAGTCCTCACGACTCCTAAGGAGAAAATACATCTGCGGGATCCTCACGACTCGCAGGGAGAAAATGCTTTTATGGGACCCTCACGGCCCATAAAATTGAAAAGCCTTAGGCGATAGGGACCTAAACCCGTCTCCTAAGCCATCACTCCGCCAACAAGAGTAGGCAAATGATGAATTGCTCCTGGCACTTCTGCTTCAGTGTTAGCAACGCTGATGCCGGCCCCTACCCCAAAATTCCAAACTCGCCATCAACAGATGACCTCCAAGTCGTTAAACTAGAAACAGATGACCTCCAAGTCGTTAAACTGGAAACAGATGACCTCCAAGTCGTTAAACTGGAAACAGATGACCTCTACGTCGTTAAACTGGAAACAGTAGACCACTACGTCGTTAAACTGGAAACAGATGACCTCCAAGTTTTTAAACTGGAAACAGATGACCTCTAAGTCGTTAAACTGGAAACGATAGACCTCTAAGTCTCTAAACTGGAAACAGATGACCACCAAGTCGTTAAATTGGAAACAGATGACCACCAAGTCATTAAACTGGAAACAGATGACCTCCAAGTCGTTAAACTGGAAACAGATGACCTCCACGTCGTTAAACTGGAAACAGATGACCTCCACGTCGTTAAAATGGAAACAGATGACCTCCAAGTCGTTAAACTGGAAACAGATGACCTCCAAGTCGTTAAACTGGAAACAATCGACCACCACGTCATTAAACTGGGAACAGTCGACCGCCACGTCATTAAACTGGGAACGATCGACCGCCACGTCATTAAACTGGGAACGATCGACCGCCACGTCATTAAAATGGGAACAATCGACCGCCACGTCATTAAACTGGGAACGATAGACCACTACGTCGTTAAACTGGAAACAGATGACCTCTAAGTCGTTAAACTGGAAACAATAGACCACTACGTCGTTAAACTGGAAACAGATGACCTCTAAGTCGTTAAACTGGAAACAATCGACCACCACGTCGTTAAACTGGAAACAGATGACCTCTAAATCGTTAAACTGGAAACAGTCGACCTCTAAGTCATTAAACTGGGAACGAGGGAAATCCACTCATGTGTCCTCACGATACATGAGGAGAACAAACCTTTGTGGGATCCTTACGACTCACAAAGGAAAAACACCCTTAGGAATCCTCACGACTCCTAAGGAGAAAATACACATGCGGGATTCTTATGACTCGCAGGGAGAAAATGCTTTTATGGGACCCTCACGGCCCATAAAATTAAAAGTCTTAGGTGACAGGGATCTAAACCTGTCTCCTAAGCCACGCTCCCCAACTCCAAAGTGGCGAATGGTGAGTTGCTCCTGGTACCATATTCCAGTGTAGCGATGCAGACGCCAACCAAATTCCAAATCCCATACCCCAACGGCGAATGATGAGTCGCTCCTGGTACTACATTCCAGTGCAGCGATGCAGACGCAAAACAAAGTCCTGAAATTTTTCCGGCCCTACGGTCTGGATCATACATCCTGCAAAACATTATACAATCCACGGGCGTAAAACAATCCCGATCTCTCCAAAAAAAAAGAGAAAAAAAAGAACGGTATGTCCACAAGCAAAATGGGCACGGATGAAAACCCGAAAGGGCTCCGTGAGTAAAAACAGCAAGACTGCCGACGAGTTTGTGAAAACCCGAAAGGGCGCAAACTCGTAAAAAAAAGGGAAATGAAATGCACTCGCAAAGTCCTCTCGACTTTGTGAGGAGAAAATTCCCGCGTGAGATCCCTACGACTCACAAAGGAGCAACACACTTAGGAGTCCTCACGACTCCCAAGGAGAAAATACACCTACGGGATCCTTATGACCCGTAGGGAGAAAATGATTTGTGAGACCCTTACGGCTCACAAAATGGAAATGCCTTAGGTGACAGGGATCTAAACCTGTCTCCTAAGCCACCAATTCCTAAATCCTCTCAGGGCAAATGATGAGTTGCTCCTGGCATTATTCCAGTGCAGCAATGCAGATGCTAAACAAAAAAAAAACCATTCCTAAATCCTCTCGGGGAAAATGATGAGTTGCTCCTGGCATTATTCCAGTGCAGCAATGCAGATGCCAAACAAACCAAATCCAAATCCTCCCGGGGCAAATGATGAGTTGCTCCTGGCATTATTCCAGTGCAGCAATGCAGATCCCAAACAAAAAAAACAACAAATCCTAAATCCTCTCAAGACAGATGATGATTCACTCCTGGTACCATATTCCAGTGTAGCAATGCTGATGTCAACCCAAATCAAATCAAACCAGCAACCTCTATGGCGGAATCATGCTCCGTCCCAGAACTTACCCCGTGTCGAAATCATGCTTCGCCTCGGGATATCTACCCTCCCTGTCGGAATTATGCTCCACCTCAGAATCAAGTCAACCACCGACACTCCGCGCCGGGGAAAAGTCGATCAGCGACACTCTGTGCCGGGGAAAAGTCAACCACCGACACTCCGCGCCGGGGAAAAGTCGATCAGCGACACTCCGTGCCGGGGAAAAGTCAACCCGACACTCCGCGCCGGGGAAAAGTCGATCTGCGCCACTCCGTGCCGGGGAAAAGTCAACCACCGACACTCCGCACCGGGGAAAAGTCGATCAGCGACACTCCGTGCCGGGGAAAAGTCAACCACCGACACTCCGCGCCGAGGAAAAGTCGATCAGCGATACTCCGTGCCGGGGAAAAGTCAACCCGACACTTCGCGCCCGGAAAAAGTCGATCAGCGACACTCCGTGCCGGGGAAAAGTCAACCCGACACTCCGCGCCAGGGAAAAGTCGATCAGCGACACTCCGTGCCGGGGGAAAAGTCAACCCGACACTCCGCGCCGGGGAAAAGTCGATCAGCGACACTCCGTGCCGGGAAAAAGTCAACCACCGACACTTCGCGCCGGCTAAAATTCGATCAGCGACACTCCGTGCCAGGGACACGTCAACCAGCGACACTCTGCATTGGGGAAACGTCCAACACAGACACTCCGCATCAGGGAAACATCAACCAGCAACACTCTGCATCGGGGAAACGTCCAACACAGACACTCCGCATCAGGGAAACGTCAAACAAACACTCCGTTTCGGGGATACGTCAACCAGTCGATACTCCGCCTCGGCGAAACGTCAAGCAGACACTCCGTGCCGGGGGCACATCGACAACAGACGCTCCGTCTCGGGGATACGTCAACCGGCCGATACACCGCCTCGGGGAAACGTCAAGCAGACACTCCGTGCCGGGGGCACATCGACAATAGACACTCCGTCTCGGGGATACGTCAACCAGCCGATACTCTGCCTCGGGGAAACGTCAACCAGAAAATCCGTGCCGGGGGCACATCGACAACAGACACTCTGTAATGAGGAAACGTCAAGCAGACACTCCGTCTCGGAGACGCGTCAAGCGTCGACCGTCCATGTCGCAAAAAGGGCAGTGCAGGCTTCCTACAAAGCAGGAACCAGATCACTCCGGGCCAGGGAAACGTCTACCACGGACACTCCGTCTCGGAGACGCATCAAGCATCGACCGTCCATGTCGTAAAAAGGGCAGTGCATCCCAAAAAGTAGGAACCAAGGCAAGTCGCCTCCACGTGAAAGAAGATCCATCAATTTTATGCACACGACTCACATATGTAGTGTGCATTTATTGATGGGGGCACTTTGTTAAAGTCAAAATTTGCACCCCGGTTGACCAAGTCAAAGTCAAGGTCAATCCCAAGCCAGGTGGGCCCAAGCCCAAACAAGTGGGCCAATGCCCAGGTCGAGCCTGAACATGAAGCGTCCGGCCTTCCGCCATGCCAACAAAAAAAATCATGTAATAAATAATTTTTATGTAATTTTTTATACATGAATGTATGCAAAATGGGCATAAAGCCAATATTTTGTAAGCCCATGGCTTATGTGCAAAAATGAAATGGCACATGAGCCATGAGATGGCTAAAATGCCATTTTTGTAAAACCCAAGGGGCTATAAGTAAATATGTAAGCCTATAAAAGGCAACATGATGAATAAAAAAAGACACTTTTCATTCCCCTCAAAAAACCTAGGGTTCTTTGTGCCTCCTGCTCCTTCTCCATGGTTCTAAACCTTTTCATTTCTTTTGAATTAAATCAAGAGTTTTACTCTTTCTCTTCCAAAACTAGGTAGTTTTCCACCACAAAACCCAAAAAGGGGAACTCAGATCTCCCATCAGATCTCAAAACGGAGTGATTTTTAAAATCTCCTACTTCTTGATCTTCAAGATCCGGCCAAACAACAGGAGGAAGAAGAAGAACCCCCTTCATCAGCTTCAAAACGTCCTAGGAGTTTTAACTCCATAACATATATATATATATATATATATATATATATATATATATATATAACAACAAATATTTCCTTTCTGAAGCATAACTTCTGTTTGTTAGGCTAAAAGCCTCTTTTTCTCGCCGGCGCTCAAGCGCAGAGCGCCCGCGTGCCGACACGTGGTGCCCTTGCGCTCAAGCGCAAGCGCCCGAGCGCAAGTCACCCACGTGCCGACACGTGGCGCGCTTGCGTTCAAGTGCAAGCGCTCGAGCGCAAGTCACTCTGGTGCCGACACGTGGCGCGCTTGCTCCCAAGCGCAAGCGCAAGTCTCCCCCGTCCCGACACGTGGCGTGCTTGCGCTCAAGCGCAAGCGCTCAGGCGCAAGTCGCCCCCGTGTCGACATGTGGCGCACTTGCGCTCAAGCGCAAGCGCTCGAGCGCAAGTCTCCCCCGTGTCGACACGTGGCGCGCGTGCGCTCAAGCGCAGGCGCTCAAGCGTAGAGCGCCCACGTGCCGACATATGGCACTCTAGCGTCTGAGCGCACAGCACCTAGGCGCACAACGCCCAAGGTGCTGCCCCCACGCATCTTTTGGATGCCTTTTTCCCCTCTTTTTTTTTATGTATATACATATATATATATATATATATACATATGTACACATATGCATACATATGTGCACACACACATACACCACGACACTGTCCCTGTTAGAAAAAAATTTCTAACGGGGCGCTGCCCCGCATCCCGCAAGGGGGCTGCTAGCCCCCTTGACCCCCAGCTCGCTATCCGGGTAGCGGGACCCCCGTAAAAACTCTGCGTGGCTCCCGATATATCCAAAACCCCCCTTCAAGACACAACACACGCACACCGCACATTGAGTTCGCATGACCAGTTTAACCCGTCAATCGGAGGTTCCCTCGCTCCAAAGGCGAGGGGTAATTAATGGCAGCTTAGTCCGCGGCTGCCGGAGATTCGGATCCCCACAATCAATAAACCTCGGCCTACCCTAGGCAGGGGGAATCTGTAGTACGCCTGACAAGCGTGCGCGTATTCCCATCTCAATGGGGTGACGAAAAACACCCTACACAGTTATATATATTTTAAATGATATGGATGCAAACGGGTATCCGAAAATGGCAAAACTTTAATATGGATGTATAATGTGATAAACGGATAACATTTTACTCATATGGATGCATAATATTATAACTAGCATGCAGCAAGATGGATTAGCATGCGACTAGATATGTAAATAATAATATGGATGCACACGGATGTCGTATAACAGTAAAATGATAAAAATGGTAATGTGGGATGTAAAAATAAGCAATATGAAAAGTTATTATTCAATTGGGTGCATTATATTGTAGTATAGCATGTAGCAAGATAAACTTGCCACGATTGATCATGCGACGGATACGCACGGCACATCCGACGTCGGTAAATCGTCGCAACGCACACGCGGCATGCGAGATGGGTCCAAGCAAGGCAAGAGGATAACCACGCAAGTAGGGGGACGTTCACTGGATCTCCTGGTTCGTCAGCGACGACGCAACTCCGGCGATCGCTGGAAATACAAGATTCAAGAAAAGAAGAAAAAAGAAAAAGAAAAAGGAAAAGAAGAAAAGGAAGAAGAAGAGAGGGAAGTGCTCACTGGGGTTGGTGCTGGGGTTTCTGTGCAGGAAACATGAGAGAGGTGAGGGCGACGATGGGATCCCAGAGCTCCGGGGAGGGTGCAGGGTGCAGTGGGGGTTCTGGTCGAAAGGGTTGGGTTGTTGGATGTGCAGGGCAGGTTCTGGGTATAGGAGAGTGGAGTTGTGGTTATGGTGGAAGCAAGGGGATGAGGAGGCGACGACGAGGTCGTCGACGGTGAGGTGTGCAGGTTCTGGGTGATGGGTTCTGTGGGTTAGGGTTTGGGTATGCAGGCTCGGGAGAAGAGAGGGAGGATGAGGAAGAAGAGAGGACAACGAGAAGGAGAAGGAGATGATGGAGATGGAGGCTCGGGTTGAGGTCGAGGGCAGAGGAGTAGGGTTAGGGTTTCGTTTGTATTGGGTTTTTTTCTCGTGGGCTCGGGGGTTTTATAAATAGAGAAGAAGATAGGATGAAGGGAGGTGACGGTAAGAGGAGGGAGGTGACGGGAATCGAGAAGGCTACAGTAGCCGCGAGAGGAGAGAGAGAAGCGAGCAAGAGGAGAAAGAAAGCGAGAGAGAGAAAGAGACTGAGTGGGGGGAGGAGAGACTGGGTGAGGGGGGGGGGAGAGAAATGTTGTTTAATAAGTTAAGATTTAAAATTTAAAAAAATATGTTTAGTTATAAAAGATTTAAACTGTGTTAATAATAATTAAAATATTATATTAATAAAATTTTATTTTTTGGTAAATACAAACTTAGTCCAAAACATGCCCTGGTCGGGTCTAAAAATTTAGTTTCAAAATATGAAAAATATTCATGTCGACCAAAATTAAAATTGGATATCCGGGTAACGAAAATGCATACCCCCAAGAACGGATGCACGTACGTGCGCGTAGCCATCTAAACAAGTCCGTTTCACTGAACGGGACGAGAACAAGATGCGCGGATGCTACCACAGGGTTAGGGGTATCATGCAGGCCATGCAACGTATTTTAAAAATATTTTATGTGACTTAAAATATTATATTGTAAAAATGCAAATGCCAGATAAAATGCCAGTATGCAGGATGTATAAATGAAAGTGCACGAATCCACGCGACAAGTCAGGATAATCCATAATCATGAATCAAGACAGGTTTCAAGCAAGCGGGTCGGGTCGGATGCAAATACAGATGTCAAATACACTATTCACACCCAAAACACAATAAATCAGGAAAATGCCATAAACAAAGAAATACTCGAATTAGAATTGGTATAAATGAACTAGGGTGTTACAATTGCTGAGGTTGGCCGGGGCTGTGGTGCACGGGGCCGGTGGCGATGACACAGAGGCGGTCGGAGGGGCCGTCGATCGTGAGTGGAGCTTAGGCGCAAGGGGTGTGCAGGCGAGGTGCGGCTTTGGTTTGGGGTTCGGGTTGAGGGTGATGGTGGTGATGAAAGGAGCAGTGGTGGCCTTCGAAGGGTGTGGTGGAGGTCGTCGGCGTGAGGTGACGACGGCGAGGCGCGCTCTGGCAGCGACGAGGTGTGTTGTGGATGCTGGGGTTGAGTTGTGAGGAGAGAGGGAGCGAGGCGTGGGGTAGTGCGATGGAGATGGAGGAGTCGGCGAGAGGGTCATGGGATAGCTGTAGAGAGGAGCGGGTCTCGTGGCGTGAGCGTGAGGAGTGGGGGAAGCGGGGACATTGGAGGTAGTTGCGAGGGAGAGGCGAGACGTGGGCGAGTGAGACGGAAGTCATGGTTGAGCGGGTCGCGGGGAAGTGAGCATTGGGGAGGTGAGCGGGGCGCGTGCGCGAGAATCGGTCACGAGGGGGAAAAGGCGGGAAAAGAAGACGAAGAGGGGAGAAGAAGGGGAAACGGGTCGGGTTCGGGGAGTGGGTGTGGGTTTGGGGTTCATGGGCTGGGCCCGGGAAAAAGGAAAGGAAAATGGGGAGTTGGAGTTTGGGCTGAGAAAAGATTTTGGGAAAAATGGTAAATAAAGGTTAGGGTTTGGGTTTAGGTAGAATAGGATTTAGGCTGGAGAGTTGGGCTTCGGGAGAAAGAAAAGAGAAAAAGAAGAAAGAAAAGAAATGAGAGAGAGAAGGGATTGGGTTGGGGTTTAGATAGTGTTAGGAAAAATAGAAATATTTAAATAGGGAAAAATATGGAAAATGTTTATTTATAAATACGAAAATTATTTTTAAAGGAACCCGGGTATTACAAGTTTAAAGAGAGGACGAGGCCGCAGAGATGGAAAAGGAGTAAGACATGTTGTTGTATCAGGAGAGGCTGACAAGGTGACGAGGTGGAGAAAGAGAGGAGGAAGAGGTGTGGGAGAAGAGATGAAAACAGTGAAGGACGTGTTGAGAAGGATGACGGAGTAAGCGGAAAAGGGAAGAGGAGAGGGGTGGGAGAGGAGATGATAACCGTCCTTTAGAAAACACATCACCAGAAAAACAGTCCGGTAGTTTTAGTGTAAACCAACAATAATTGAGGGTAGTTTAGCGTAAAACCTGATCCATTAAAAAGAAACGTGGGTGAATCAATCAGTCAGTTCTTGTGCTCACGTTGAAAAAAAAATCCAAAATCAACTTCTTTCCTCCTTTTTTCTAATTCCCAAAATCACCCTGTAAAATCTCTCTCTCCTCTCTCTCTCAAAGTATTTAAGGAAACAAAATCAAAGCAAGTTAGAAAGATAAAATCTTTGGGGCAGAGGCATAGCCAAATGGATCTGGTGCTCCGCCGGCGGGGATGATAAGAGCGAGGAAGCTTCAAGACGCCATGAAGGATCGAATGAGAAAGAGGAGATCTCTCTCCTCCTCTTCTTCCTCCTCTTGGTTGGCCTTCGTCGCTCTCGGCTGCTTCCTCCTCTTTTTCACAGCCTCATCGACTTTTCGCCATTTTGGAGGTATTTTAATCTTACCCATCGCTGATTTCTTGTTAGAATTTCTGAAAGGAGCTGCATTTTCTGTTAAAAATTGGATTTTGTTACTTGGGTATTTGTTGTTCAGTCGAAATCTTGTGTTTTGAGATCCAATTTATAAATTGGGTTCCTTTTTCAGTTCTTGATATTGATGGGTCATCTGAGATCTCTATGTCATTAATGGAAAATATTGCTTTTATAATTATGTATATATATATATATATATATCTATGTATATATAATGCAAATACCTTGCTTAGAGTTTCACCCTTCTTCCTTTTTTTTAGAAAAAAAGAAAAAACGAGAAAAATCATCACAAATCAAGCCTTCCAAGTCATCTTTCAAGCCTTCCGCATCGTCATCTCTCGATCCTCCCATAAAATAATTAATTGTTTATTTAGAATCCTCCACCTATCAATCCTCTTTAAAAAAAAAATGTAAATAAATAAAACTGGAGAACCCTTCGGATCTCCCACCATCTCCCTTCTCAAAATCTTTTTAACACGTGAATTCTAGTATAAATAATGTGAGTTGTATGCTCTTCACCAATCTAATGTGATTTTTTCCCTGAAATCTATGTAACAGTATCCTTCAGGCCAGTGCTGATCTCCACGTGGCAAAACCCAGCCATGAATGCCATCTCCATAGAGCAGCCATTGCCTCTTCAGAACCAACAAAACCTTTCTTCAATCAAGATTCAAGAAGCAGTCTCGTTCCCTGATTTCATCCTTCTCTTCATCAAAGACCCTTCAGAAATCATCCCCAATTCAAATCTCCAATGCATCTACTATCCTCATTCAGCACCAAATCCCAAGCTTAGCCTCACCCCGATCTCTTATTCCAATCAAAGCCACCTCATTCGATGCCCTTTAGCGCCCCGTGGCTTCTCGGTCTCTCTCTCTCTTTGGCCTTCGAATTTGGTGCCGCCTGTTAGACCACTAGGTTGGGATCGTTTGGCTTACACTGCGGTCCTAGATCACCGAGATAACACCACCATCGTTTTCGCTAAGGGATTCAATCTACGGTCCTCTCGCTTATCGGAGCCGAATCGATATGAGTGTTTATTCGGTTGGCATTTTGAAAATCCTAAGTATATGCTCACTAGTCCAGTTGTTTCTGCTGCTCAAGAGATTTTTCGATGCAAGACCCCCCGCAGTGTCCTTTCTCGATCTAGTATCGATCCCCCATTGGTCACCATCAAAACGAAAGGCCGTGGCTCGATCACGTTGCCTACTATCGCTCACCCGAAAATGATACCCTCTGCATTAGAAAGGAAGAAGTATAAAATGTGTGTTTGCACGATGGTTCGCAACCAAGCACGATTCCTACGCGAATGGATTTTATATCACTCTCGAATTGGAGTAGAGAGGTGGTTTATTTATGACAACAACAGCGATGACAACATCGAGGAGGTGGTAAACTCGATGACATCATCAGTGAGTCTTCACAAGTGGCTTTGGGTTAAGACTCAAGAAGCGGGTTTTGCTCATTGTGCACTCCGTGCTCGAGATTCTTGCGAATGGGTTGGATTCATCGATGTCGATGAGTTCTTATATCTCCCAAGTAACTTAACTTTGCATGATTTGCTTCAAAATTACACAAACAAGCCGTATATTGGAGAGCTTCGAAGCGATTGCCATAGCTTTGGGCCATCGGGAAAAAAGGATATTCCATCAGAAGGAGTAATGGCCAGTTACACTTGTCGAATGGCTGCACCAGAGCGACACAAATCGATCATTCGACCCGATGCATTGAACCCTTCATTGATCAACATTGTGCATCATTTTCATCTAAGAGAAGGGATGAGGTATGTGAACTTGGAGAACAGGGTTATGGTGATCAACCATTATAAGTATCAAGTATGGGAGGTGTTTAAAGAGAAATTCTATCGAAGAGTGGCGACGTATGTTGCTGATTGGAAAGATGAAGAGAACGTGGGATCAAAGGATCGAGCTCCAGGGTTGGGGACAAAAGCGATAGAGCCGCCTGATTGGCCAAGTCGATTTTGTGAGGTAAATGATACAGGGCTTAGGGATAGGGTGCTGCAAGTTTTCGTCGATCCTAACACTGGGAATCTTCCATGGTAATTGAGAAATTAGATTTTGTTCATCACATTTCGCCTTACAAAGTTTTTTGTTATTGCTGCTATTGTTTTTCTTTTCCGCTTTTTTCATGCCCGTTTTGTAATTATAGGTAGAAAAGCACATCATTCTTTTGTAGATAAAGATCATAAAGTACTTTGTAGCAATTTGAGCTTCAATTGAATGGAGAATTGGGGCTTGTTATTCATTTATGCTTGTTATATTACTTCTTGCACTTGAAACTTTATATTCATATATTAGAGATTTATGGTTGTATTTATTTGTATGTATCTATTTTTATTAACTTGTTATGTGATTTTCATTGACAATAATGTTTGCTAATGTAGTCATAAAGTGCCTTTTTTCTTATTGAAAGAGAAGCCCTGTGTGTCTGATGGTGACTATCAATTTGTTTTAAAGATAAAGTTATTTTGTTTTGTTTTTCTGGACTCGACCCATTTGCAATTTGGAAAGGAAAGTTATACTGACCGAGCCATGTCCAGTTGATTTTCCAGATAAAGATGCTATATCTTCCTTGAGGTGGCCCTAAAGAATCTTTAGCTTATGAATGGCCCTAATTGTATACAACGTTAACTTTCTTAGGGGAATGTTAAAGTTAATTGCTTTCAATTAAAGAATATAATTCCACCCGCAAAAATTAACAAAAACCACTTGTAGCTGCTTTACCTTGCCTTCTCTAGTCAGTTCTCTCACTTTAACCAAAAGATAAGCTTTCATTTCCTTTTATTTAATTCTCTATTGAATCAATTGTTTTTCCCATTAAATTCTATTTTCATGTGAAGTTAAGAAAATTGAGCAATTGTTTATTACTGCTAATAATTTTGTCAAACAGTTGGATTAGTGTATAATCCTTTTCCATGTGATTGTGGCACCTTTGGATATGGTTTCCTGCAAGCAATGGCCTGCCAACTATTGTTCCAAAGCTAGATGGCACCATGCTTTTGTCCTGCTTTTAGGGTTCTATTCCTCTATATTATAATATTTCTGAAATAATTGCATTTTTAATGTTAAGGTGAGGTTAATTAAACAAATGGAAACATAATGATAAACTATGGAGCTATCCCATTGCTTCCAAATGCAGTTGAATTATGATCTCATGTGGAATTATAATTAGGCCACAAGTTAGGGAAACTAGGAGTCAGGTTTACTAAAAGTAAATTCAAATTAGAATGAGTACAGTTTGATTTACTTTCCATAATTTTAATGCACATCAAGACTAGTTTGGTGATAATAGCAACAAAAAATTGAGTGAAAATTGTGCATCAAAGTATCTATTTTGTCGCTAAAAGGATACGAATTTCAATATTCGTGTCACATACAAGAACTTGATACGTAGACAAATACTTGCATCGAAGCATCTACTTTTATGTGATATATGATTATGTATATACTACATTTCAAACTATGGATTTTTTAGGGTATTTTTTATTTAAAATTATTAAAATAGGATAGTTTTATTTTAATTTAGGAGAATGGGACTTTGTGGACCCCACCCCCTTCCCAGTTTAGAGGGCGGGTTCCTAGAACCCGTCCCCTATATAGTATAGGAGAGGGCGGGTTCTAAGAACCCGCCCTCTCTATTAATATAAAGAGGGCGGGTTCCCTCTCCTATATGAAGGAGAGGGCGGGTTCTGAGAACCCGCAATATTAATTTTTTTTAACTAAATAAACGAAAATACAAAAAAATTGAAATAAAATAATAAAATTGTATTATATGAATGTGGTGTACAAAATGAATCCGTTAAATTTACAATACAAAAAAATCCTATCTGTTTTTAAAATGTAAATTCTATCTCGACGGTCAAATTTATAATATCAAAATGAATCCGTCAAATTTACAATACAAAAATCCTATCTGTTTGTAAAATGTAAATTCTCTCGACGGTCAAATTTATAATATCAAACTGAATCCGTCAAATTTACAATACTAAAAAAATCTTCCGGTGCACTTATCACGATCTTGAAGGTCCCGCCCCTGATGACTGTCCTGGACATCTGGTCCTATAATGACCTGGTTGTTTGCATAGACTACAGCTGGCGTGCCTTTGCTGAGAATCAGCATCCATTGTCATTCGATCTCGACGCATCTTAGGTCTTCCGGGCCCTATATTTTTTTTCCGGCGGTAATACAGTCGGTGTTCGTCTGTTCTTAGTATAATAGTACCAATAGCGACTGTCCAGTATAGAATGAAATTTTGGATCGTATGCGCCTTGGTAATTGGAAACTGTATAGTAATGGGAAGCAAAATTGTAATGTGAGTTATGCATGCTGCTCGCAACAGCAAGTGCGTGGGCACATGGTAAATGTTGTTGCTGGAAAACACCGCATGTACATGAAGAGAGTCCTTCATCTCTAAAGTTTACGGTATATTGATTCCTATTACTCCCCGTTACTTAAAACTCCGCAGTGTCAAACTTTTCGGATTTGTAGTATTGCGCTCTGCGCTCTCTTTTCCGGAATATATCTTCGTAATACGCGGTGAGCGGAGTCTCCATCGCCGAGAACTTTTCTCTTCTTTGTACAAAATAAGCATTCACCCGGAAAAAGGTTCGAACAATCAACCCCTGTATCGGTAAGCCTCTAACACCTTTAAGGATCCCGTTGAAGCTTTTAGATATATTAGTGGTCATTAGTAGATATATGTATCCATTATTATATGCTTGTGACCACATGCGTACTGGATACTCATCTAACTACGCTTTCGCAGCTTGACTCATCTTTCCAATTTTCGTCATGTACATGTCATGGACATTAGGGTCAGACGCTTCACCGGCTTTGTACATAAGCTTATGTAGATCTGAATTTTTAAATTTTCTATCAGAATTTTTAAATTTTCTATCAAAATTTTACCTGAAGTGCCGCAGGCAAAACCTATATGGGGTCGTCGGAAATACAGCTCTCATTGCCGCTAGTATTCCTAGATGTCTATCAGGTATGATGCATAAATCTGTTTTATCAATAACAGATGTGATACTTTTGAGTTGACGGAAAAACCATGACCAGGATGATATATTTTCACTCTCGACAATAGAAAAACCCAACGGAAATATACCGTTATTAGTATCAACACCTGTAGCGATTAACATGTAGCCTCTGTACTTACCGTATAGATACGTCCCATCAACGCACAATATCGGCCGACAGTATGTGAAACTAGCCGCACTTAGAGCAAAGCACCAGAAAATTCTTTGAAACCTGACAGAGCCATCGACATATGTCTCTGTGGTTTTTAACCGGTATACGGTCCCCTGATTTGATACTTTCATGGCTTCCATAAAAAGGACTAGTGAGTTATACGAGCTTTCCCAATCCCCAAATATCTTGCATAAAGCCTTTTTACGAGCATCCCATGCCTTCACATACAAAATCTGAATTTTGTGCTCTCCGCTAACGTAGAGCCGTATCTCTCGGGAAGTCATTGCCACATCTGTAAGGATTAGTGGCATGATTAGTGAGCAAATGTAAGATGAAGTGCAATTCCTGTGATCTTGTAACATAATAGAATTGATGCATGTATATTCTTGGTTGTATTTCGTGACCTTCCAAGCATTGGCTCTTTTGGAACAACATGCATGCATTCAGCACTTACATTCAGGAGCTTTCGTACATACCACGGTATAGTACGTCTTATTTGACTTTTCGGTTTTAAATGTAATGTTTTGCTGAATAGACCACGACTTCAGCTTACAAATAAAATCTCTTTTTTCCTGAAATAAATCCCCAACAGTGACGCAATCTTCGCTTGCTACTGTCGCTTCCAAATAGGGTGTCGTATTTAATTCTGCTACGGTTAAGTCTACCCAACTATCATCTTCCAGCGGATAGAGGCCGGGATCTTCTAGTTCGACGAAATCATTGTTCGCAACCATATCATCAAACAATGCTATCTCATTCAATCCAGCGGCATATTCCATGCTATCCTTCCCTTAATGACCTTCACCAGTTTCATCATCATCATTGCCACAAATATCAATGTCACCCGTAGCAACATAAGGCTCGGGTGCAATATATGATAGTTGTGGTCGGTGTAATGTGGATGGTTCGGGGTGAGAAGACCGGAAAGATGTGGATGGACATGCTTAGAATGCGCTACTTGGATCGTGTTGGAATGATACGGAGGTATGGGAAAATCTGCGTTTAGTATATAAATTTTTATTATACTATTATTCCTTAATATTTTCGTAAATAAATCACCACTTGTTTCAGATTTATTTACCTTTGGAAGGTTGTGTATGGTAATCCTTGTTGTTCTTCTGGGGTGCATGTAACTGCAGCAGTCGATTGGGAGAATCTGTATTAAATATATAAAACATATTAGTATTTTGGTATTACTAAAATGTTTGAAGGTGGATTTATAAAATGTTTACCCTTGAGTTTGAACGTTTGAATAATGTTGTGTATAGTTATATCCACCGAGACTGACGGTATCATCGTTAACCATGTGACCGTACCCCCAGGAACTACCTCCAGCATTACCATCAAAATTACCCGTTGGAGGGACATCTGATACTTCCAATTGTTCCGTCTGAACCAAAAGTTCAAAAGAATGCTGGGTGTTTGACAGACCGAAATCTATCGTTGAAGATATTGATGCATCGTCTATAATTTCAACCAATGCATTTCCACTAAACATAGACCATATACAACTTAACTTAAGCCTAATTTCATGGGGATCGTATTTCGTGATTTTGAACACTTTATTCTCGATTTCATTATAAGTCATTGATGGTTCTAATCGCATGATTCTTGCGGACCCGCCCATATACTCGGGACCTTATGCACTTGTGATAATCCGGTCATCGTATTTACATACAACAAATAAACTTGAACTTGCCATAATCTGCATCAAACAATATCAAGCCAACAATAAAAAAGCGTTAACAACTTCATACAATCACAGTCAAAACATGCACAATCATACCTAGAGCTATGGTCTTCAAAGTCCACTAGACTGCTCCTAACTGTTTCAAAGTGACAAGTTGTGAGATAATCCTCAAATCATCTCTTCACTACCAATTGTGGCCAGGTAGGCACAAATGAGGAAAGGAGGGTTCCGCTCACGAATCACCATGAGACAGGCCTTTTAAAATTACCTTTCTCACTTATCTAGCCTAGGCACCACAAAGTCAAGTTTAGATAAATGATCGAATGCCCACAACCTTCCTCTGTCCTATTGAGCACGACAGTCCTTAGTTGGCTGAGTCTAGATATTTTTTTTAATAAGCTCAAGGGTAATGCGTATGCTTTTAGTGATTTTTGGGGTCTTAGAAAGGATGATGAAATCCCCACCCAATCTGAATTGGTGTTATAGCCCCTTAAAGTCCGTATTATTTATGCAAAACAGTAACAAACATAAATCGAAAACACTTGCAAACAACTTATTTGGCAGCGGCGCAAAGAATGCTGCACAAAAATAGTTTTATTGGAGAGAGGAAGAGAGTTTGTGCAAAGAATGCTGCAGGAAGAATAGTTCAGAGGAGTTCAGAGGAGGGGAGAAGATGAGGGAAATACTCACAGAGAATTTGGAACTTCAAATTTCTTCCCTGTGCTTGTTTTGGTCTCATCTTCCTGTTTAGAACCCCTAAACCTTGGTTTGGTCACTGAATTTGCTCCAGAAATTTACAGCAAGCCGTGATTCCGTCTTGATCCTATCCAGCAGCTCCTCACGACTATGGCACTGAACTTGACCTTCTTCCTAACCTCCACACTTGCATAAAATAAGGGTAAATGGAGAGTTGCTGTATAGGAGAGAGCTATTTATAGGAACACGCCAGTATTTAATTATTGATCATTGATTTCACAACATTAAAAAACTGATTTGACTTGACACTATAATACATAAAATTAAAAAACTGATTTGACTTGACACTATAATACATAAAATTAAAAAACTGATTTGACTTGACACTATAATACATATCCCGGGAATCCAACAAATATGAGGGCGGGTTCCTGGAATACGCCCTCATTTAATTATTGAAGAGTGCGAGTTATAAGAACCCGCCCTCATCGTTCTGATAAAAATATAAAACATTAAAAAACTGATTTGACTTGACACTATAATACAACTGATTTGACTTGACACTATAATATCCGGGAATCCAACAAATAGCCCTCTTCGTTCTGATAAAAATATAAAACATTAAAAAACTGATTTGACTTGACACTATAATACAACTGATTTGACTTGACACTATAATACCCAGGAATCCAACAAATAGCCCTCTTCGTTCTGATAAAAATATAAAACATTAAAAACCTGATTTGACTGGACACTATAATACAACTGATTTGACTTAACACTATAATACCCGGGAATCCAACAAATATGAGGGCAGGTTCCTGGAACACGCCCTCATTTAACTATTGAAGAGTGCGCGTTCTAACAACCCGCCCTCTTCGTTATGATAAAAATATAAAACATTAAAAAACTGATTTTACTTGACACTATAGAAATTCATACAATCACTTTAATTAAATAATTGATGTGACAACACTAAGCATTGAAGAGGGCCGGTTCCAGGGAACCCACCCTCCTTTCCCTATAAAACCCCGCCTTCTTCAGCATGGTTTTCATTAAATTAACTCTGTCCAAAATCCCTTCTCATATCTAAAATATCAAAATTGTCTCAATGGAGAATCAACCATTCGACAAATCTCTGCTCGTTGATCAAAACGAACACAAATTTTTTAATATATTACACGGAAAGGAAAGATTCAAAACTTATTAAATTTTTTTAATTACTCATTTCTTTTAATTCTAATAGTTGAAAATAACATTATTTAATTTTGCAGGATGGAGATAATCTCATCATCGTCACCCATAGTTCTGACAAGTGGATAGTTACTGACCAGCGGATTCGAAGGGCCGTAATTTATGAAGCTTCATTATTTCGTCATATCCAAATCGACCACACCCTCGTTACCTCTCTAGTTGAGCGCTAGAGAAAAGAGACCCGCATTTTTCATCTAAGATGGGGTGAGGCCACTATCACACTCCAGGATATTGGCCTCTTACTCGGTTTACGGGTCAATGGGCTTGAATTGGTTGGAGGAAAAATTGTTGGTCCAGATACCGACCACCCATACTGGGATACATATGCCGAGTCTGCTCTCGGACAGGTAAAAAAATTAATGTCAATAAACTCTCGATATCTTTGTTTTTAGCTAAGTAAATTATTTATATTTAATATTCAGATTCAAATTCTCTCTTATTGGTTCATCTCTTTAGTGTACCTATTGCATGGACATTTTGTACATTATTTCTAGCTTTAATATTTCACAAAAAATTCCAATATCAGGCACCAGGAGGCTATAGTAAGGGGTATAAGATCAGTTTAAACTGGCTGAAAAATACATTTACTAATATCCCTGATGAAGCCACCGATGAAGTCTTGGATAGACATGCACGTGCCTACATTCTGTACATGATCGGTTCTTGGTTGATGCCGGACCAATCGGCAACGCATGTCCATCCGTTATACCTTGGCTTCCTTACGGACTTTGATGTGTGTGGCCAATATGCTTGGGGAGCAGGGGTCCTGGCTTTTCTTTACAAGAAACTCGATAAGGCATGTGCTCCAACGAAGAATAAAATTTGTGGCTGCATTACATTACTTCAGGTAAATTCCTTGTTTTTCACAGCTAGAAATTTGCAAAATTGTAATATTGGTTTTTCTCTTATCTTCTAACACTTTATTTATAGATTTGGTCATGAGAGCATATATGCATAGGAATACCGGATCAAGTTAAAATAACTGCCTTGGATATCCCTGGAAAGCCCCTCGGCTCTTGGTGGAATGGCAAGAAAGCGTATAAGGCTTCTCGTCGAGTAATCAGGTACTATAGAGATGAGTTGGATCGCATGGAGGCGACTCAGGTAACCATAACTTAGGTAATTAAGTTTGTTTTAAAATTTTGAAATACTTGCATCACAATTTTTGTACTATGTTATTTGCGCAGTTTACGTGGACGCCTTATACAGCAGATCGTCTGCAAGAATTACCCGGCATCTGTATCGAAGGAGAGCCGGTTTGGCGGGCTCGATGCCCACTCCTCTGCATTAATATCATTGTCATGCACCTACCGGACCGGGTGTTGCGACAGTTTAATAGATCGCAACATATTCCTGTCCCACCGCTTTCGCCTATGACAATAGAGGGAGACATGCGAGAAGGAAAGGCAGAGCATGATTGGAGGGAGCATCATCATCAATATTTGCTGAGATGAGAGGATAGGCAGTATTATATTGCCTTACAGCAAATACGTGACCAAACAACCACCGACGCTACCGAAGCATATCTACAGTGGTAAAAGCGTATCACCATAAGATATCTTTCTGTTTCCCCTAGCGACTTCCCAAACATCGTGCGGTACGAGCCTAGAGGCCACGTGGAACGAGATTTAGTAAGTTGAATTTTTTAGATTATATTACTTTTTAACATCCGGCGGTATGAGTCAATACTTATTTCTTATTTCTAATGTAACGACAGGCTCGTGGGTTGCATCATATACAATCAATAGTGCAGAATCCATATCCGACTGATGCTAGTCTAGAAACTCAGGCTCTATGTTCAAATGTAGACCAATATATTGATAGTATATTCGGTTCATATAACATGCTTCCACATTTATCGCCGTCACCAGAGCAGCAGTATGAGCTGGCACCGGAGCAGCAGTAAGAACCGGCACCAGAGCCGCAGCATGAGCCGGCACCAGAGCCGCAGCATCACGGAGATCCAGCGCAGCAGGACCAGTGGTTTCGATCACCATACCGTCAGCAGCAATGTGGCATACCGGACAAGCGCAACAACCGGAGGAACAACAGTTTTGGGGGACCGGTTTTGTGCAACAACACCAGTCTTGGGGGTCAGGTTTTGCAGAACATCCGTCTTGGGGGTCAGGTTTTGCGCAATAACAGCAACCTTGGGGGTCAGGATTTGCGCAACCATGGGGCCCAGGTTTTGTGCAACAGCAGCCGCATGAAACCGGGACAGGTTCTTCGCTACAACTGCCCAGTTGGGAGACGGATTTATCATCCTACGTACAGTTGTTGGGAGGCAGCACATATCCGGCACCTGTCCCACATTCAGGATTTGCGGAACAACAGCCTGTCCAAGACGCTGCTGAAGACGAAGCCGAAGCTGAAGCCGAAGCAGAAGAGCAGCAGCAGCCGCCGCCGCCATATACCCAAGAAACAAGTGGGTCCTCCAGTCATCCCAAGAGGCATAGGCTTATGTCAAGCCTCCTGGGATTTCATAAGGGAAAGAGAAAACGATAGTTATATACATTTTACAAACAGATAGGATTTTTTTGTATTATAAATTTGAAGGATTCATTTTATTATTATAAATTTGACGGTCGAGATAGAATTTACATTTTACAAACAGATATGATTTTTTATATTATAAATTTGACGGATTCATTTTGTTATTAGAGTGTACACCAGATTCATATGTAAACAACAATTAATATTATACTATTTTTATTCATTTATTTAATATTTAATTTACTCATTTATTTAATATTTAATTAAATTCGATAATTTTATTTAATTTTTTTTTAGAAAAGAGGGCGGGTTGAAAGCCCGCTGTCACGTCCCGAAAGTACGGAATATGACTGGCACTTAAACTACGAAACGTCTCGAAACGTACGTAATCTAAGTAAGCCGAAAACCCAGAAATCCAAACCAAGAAAAGTAGTGGAGTGAAGGAAGACCAACTAAAAGCAAGTAGTTTTAATAGCATAAGCCGAATTATGCGTTTTAAAAAAAACATCAAATATTTTCTGAAAATTTCGGTAAAGTCTCCTTTATAAATACTGGCCCCCAAACCGGATAAAACATGAATAGTATACAAAATCAATAAAAAGGCATCTCCAAGCGGGAGCTAGCTCTTCGTCAAACGACGGTCACAACCACACAAGAAATATAATATACAACGCTAAGGGCGAGGATCAAAACTCAAAAGGAAACTCAAAACAGCAAGAAAATCCATAGAAATACAACGCGCGACTCTAAGGTCGAAAGAATAAATATTAATGGTCTCTATCTCTAAAATAAATACATATTTGGTTGATGGAACTTCTAGATACAACAGAATAATAATATATAAGGTATAATGATGGGTACGATACAAATAAACCCACCTACTAGCAAGTCACCCGAAAAGAAGCAGTGCCAGCAAAGTCGTAATGAAACCTGTACGGCAAAACCTGCAAGAACTATGGCACAATGGGGGTGAGTTGCTAACTCGTGAATAGAATACATCCATGAACAGGAATCGCATGTATGACGCAATCCTAGGTCATACGATCATAATATATAATCCTCAAATATAAAACCTGCAGCCTATAACAATGGTTAGGGTAAATATCTAACCCAAGTATAATCCCATGTGCCCATGTCAGTGCCCCAGGTAGCAATATATCATATGGATGCGGTATGAATGCATGACAACAGAATACATGAAACTGAAGAAACTGCTTTCATAACTTAGAGAGATTTTTGTATATTTAAAATGAGGTATCATAATGAAATCAGCATAAACAGTGTCTAGCATCGACACAAAACAAGTATCCAAATATCTCGATATCTCTGTGTCGCAATCTCTGTACCTCAATATCTCAAATATCTCTGTATGTCTCAATCTCACTATCTAGGGCGCCGTCAGTCCAGACCGGCCTCTAATATTCATCTCAAGACCACGACGGTATCCTCCGGATATCCGATGCGTCGGGTAAAATCACCGGTAGGTACTGCTCCCCTACCAGGCTCACATCGTCATCACCACGTGCTTCTTGCCCCGGGATACCTTACCGGGTCCACCATATACCCGAAACGGTTCATCCGTCTTCTCGAATCGGGTTACGAAATCCATCAGCAAACTCATGGTGGACGACTCATACATCATGGGAAAACCGCACTTTTCATTTAAAAAGAGAGAGAAGAAGTTTGTATAAGTTTTGCGGTTTTCCCCCAAATCCAGAAAATCTTATGGAAATCCGAATCCAAAACTCAATAGCACGTAAAATAGTGAATATATGCATGAGAATCCATGAATGCGGCATAACAATGAATAACAGTATGTATGAAGTGACAAGTAATAACTACAATGTCTAAACTGCCATATAAGGCAAGTACACTAATATCATGTCAAAACTACTATCTAACAAGCTAAGTCAATAATATTCTCTAAGTGTACGTGACATGGCAATTACCGATGAAGAGGTGTGTGAGCCGGTAAGTAAGTGTACGTGGTACATACGTATCATCGGTAATGGTGCTGGTGTCCTAACAGCATGATATCAATAATGGAATATAAATCACAATAAGTATGCGATGCGGAGCAACAGCAATAATGAGCGGGAGCTAAATACTAGACACAAAGATAACAAATCTATATTTAATATAAATCTAGTCTAACAACTACACTAAACTAAAGGGCTAAGCTAACTGGCTACTAAAGGTAAGGAAACCGCCTAACCTCTGAGTCGATACATATACCTACACGTATATGTTAGTCGGTGATCCTGCCTCAATAACATCACATCCGATACCATATCTATAATCAGACATTCCCAAGTCAAGAGTGCTGATCAAACATCAATATATAGCTCGTACGTAAATCCGTCGTACGGCATCCCTAAATCTGGGTATAGGTCAGTATCACATTCATCAAATTAATCATTTGGTATCCTCTTTATCAAAGATCATAATCCGGGGTACTGATTTACGTCTAGTACAATACTAATATCATCAATCTAATCATGATTTGACTGCTGATCTACAGCCTCATACAAACCGATATCATCATCATATATCATCATAAAGAGGTATACATTGCCTAATGCGACCTATTATGAATATCTTAACATATCTTATCTCATATCACGATCACATGTCAACCATTCAATGTATAACACTATTCACATGTATCGTCGTCCCAAGATCCGCTATAACATCAGGACGTATCTCAAGTACGAATCCTGCTATATCACTGTTCTCGCGGTCTCAATCAAATCTTATCGACTCATCTCAAATCCTAAATACTATCCTCAAATCCAGTATGTGAACACATAGTCCCATACCCATGTGAACACATAACAATATAACCCCATATAAGCACATATGAAAGAAGAATGTATGCAAGTATGGGTGTGTGTGTGTAAATGTGGTCCAACCTCTACTCTAGGGTCTCGCAACACTAAACCTATCCAATCACACCTAAAATCAATCTTTATCATCAATAAACTCAATAATATATAATCAATATATATGAGTGTATACGTATTCGAATACATCACCACGAACTGAGGGGGTGCTATACGCCATCCACCCGACTTCTCCCCGTAGATATAAATCTACTCACCTGGTCCTTGCTCGCCGGGGCCGACGTCGCCACGCGCTTGCTTGTCGTCTCGAAGTCCACATGGGGTACCTACATATCATAACGCACCGTATCGCATTAAAATCCAACTCATGACCAAAATGACACACGAATCCCACATAGGTCAAAACCTATGGTTGCTTTCACAAATCAACCCAAAAACCCTCGACGTCGGCGTACAAATACCAAACCATCGAGAAAAACACAAACACACTCATTTGCACATTCACAAGCACTAATTATAATATAAAATAGGTTAAAATTCATAAAAAGCTTAAACTCACTTTAAAAGCTATTTTTCCGAAAATCCAGCAAGCAAAATTAACCGTTTTTGTACAAAACTCGACGTTTAAACAAATCTAGCGGCCGCAATATCCACTCAATATCATAACCAAGTCATATAAACCATTCCAATAATTTATTCTCATCAAAATATATATATTTATAAAACCTAGTTAACAAAATTAGCACAATTTTCCATTTTAGCTCAAAACTTGGTATTTTAATAAATATTAAATATTTTAACAATTCTAGTGGCCATAATTCTCATTAAAACATATTAACTAAGCCACACAACCAATAAGTAGATTTTTATCTCACTACTTTAGATAAATTACAAAAATCTAGTTTGCCAAACAAACATAATTAGGACAATTTAAATGTCGCAATCTAGCAATTGAGCAACTAGATTAGTTTTCTATGGCTTAGCATGATAACCACACCATTAAACCAGGATCAATGTTAAAAACCCTCACTTGAATTTCACAAACCCTAATCCTAAAAATCAAACCCTTTTCTAGAATATCCTAAACTAGCAATTACAACCAAATTAACACTTGAATAAAATAGATTGTCATAATTAAACAACAATTAGCCATAAGGTTAAGAATTTACCCCACAATTATCTTGAGATCTAATATGAATCTAGCCTCCCAAACTTGCTTCTAAGCTCCAAGATCAAAGCTTGAAAGGCCAAGGAAAAATGGGTAAAGTTTGGATTTGGTGTTTGTGGGATTTTAGATGGACATTTTGAGGATTTTGGAAGGGAAAAGAGATGGAGAATTGGGGACAATGAAAGAGGCAGCAGTAGGAGGGGGGCTCGGGATTTCCTGCAGGGAATGGAGGGTGTGGGTTTTGTGTGGGTGTGTGGAAGTTTCCCAAGTCAAGATTCCCTCTCTCTCAAGTCAACAAAGCCCATGTTTCATTTTCTCTTTTCTTTCATTATTTCCTTATTCTAATTTGTGTGGAAAAGGAGTGGGGAAATGGTGGGGGAGGGGCTGCTGAATTCCATCCAAAAGGGGGAGGAAAAATGTGGAGTGTGAGTGTGGGTGTGCAAAAAAAAAGATAAATATTATACCCCAAAACCATTTACACTAATCTCACCAAATAAGCCGTTTTTCTTTAATTTTTTCTAAAATCGTTTAACAACTTTATTTCATTTCAAAAACCACATGTTAAAATTTTGTTTAATATGTTATGATGCACAAAATTTGTTTCAACCCATTCCAATTTGTAATTTTCCCTAATTAAATTTATTAGTGACGGCTTAAAATAATATTAAAATAATTAATTTCGGAAAATTTTTCAGAAAATTAGAAATTTTATGAGTGGCTCAATAAACCCCAAATACTAGCAATTACAAAGTTAGAATATGTATATTTAGTTTTATAATAAAAATATTTGTATTTTGACTTTTTACAGAAAAATCCTTTATTTTAGCGATTTTCCAAAATTTCACCGAAACGATTTTCAAAACGTTACAATCTTCCCCCTTAAAGAAATTCGGTCCCCGAATTTAAATTAAAACTCCCCCCAATTATGAAAACATCTAAGCAAAACCGTTAAGTCGTCGGGGTTCCGAAATCATAAATACATAAAACAAATCGTAGCGCAGCGCATCCGCATGAAAAATGAGCATATAACTCAAAATCAAAACTCCATCCAGTATCCCGCAATCATCGGAGTCAAGGTGAAGACACGTATGCCAAATCCAAAGCAAAACCGATATGATATAATCTCGAAACTATACATGTAAATATTAACTCTATATATGTAAATATCTGAAGAAAATGCATACCAAATCTTTTAAAGTCGATGTGCAATGCGCATAAAACTGCACAGTGGCGGACGCCTCTTATAAGAAGATAACCATATATGTATATATCTTTTATTTAACATGTACATTCCGCCGTTTTAAACAATTTAGAAGGGTTTCCTTATTTTGAACGTTTCGTGTCATATCGGATACGTAGGTAAATACTGAGATTATACCTCGCTTTTTGGAAATCCCTTCGATAACTATCAATACATGCAAAATATATTCAGGTACTGTCCTCTGACTAGTCCTGCTCAGTACGAGAACACATAGCGAATATCATAAAAACGTACTGCTCCATAAGAAATCAATCTCAAAATATGCATATGAATACTACTTGCGTCTGGTGCGCACGGAAATCAAAATCCATGAATATGCCATACATGCGCACAGAAACAATATCTAAGTACATCGGGTGTGCACGAAACATCTGTCAAAGGCAACGTGTGTGCCTGACAGCACAAACAGGTGCATCTGACATGCACGAAGAATCTTGATTTAGTGCATCTGGTGTGCACCAAAATCGCATCTCAAAACATGCGCCCAACATGCGCGAAAACCCAAATCAGGTGCATCCATCATGCACGAAATCATGAAATCCAATATCAAGCGCCGAACATGCGCAAAATCCAATCAGGTGCATAAGGTACACAAAACAAATATCGAACATCACAATCGAAGTCGAAGACCAGTGCATCTAAGTGCACAAAATGCGAATCACTGCACTGCAAGCATATGTGAAGTATACCGAGTGCAAGAACCAAATCGTGTGCGTACATATGCACAAAATCAACTCAACTGTATGAAGCCCATAAAATCATAAACATGAGAAACCAAGGCACGAAAACGATATCAAGTGCAACAACTGTGCAAAAATCGTAAATACTCAGTAGGTGCAACCATGGTGCATGAAAACAAATATCATAAAACTCAATCATCAAAATCAATCATGCGAATAGATCGTCCAAAATACCGAAATCAAGTATGGCGAAATAGTCCCGCTCAAGCACATCCTCAAGAATCTCTGGCCAACTGTCGTGGTCACTCATAGCATGTCTCGTCAATGATCATGAACTCTGGTATACTGGTGTGCGTAACATGACCACTCCTGGGTCCAAGTCTTCTCGTAATTTATTCTAGAAAGGTCTTGTCGAGGTCTCTCCCAAATCTCGTCTCTGCCGAACTGTCCGAAAGTCATCGTCCCTTACTATATGCGTTTCTTGTTCCGGAACGGCTGCATACTCATCGCGACTCCTTTTGGAAGGTATATCCAAGCACAATGCCTCGGCATGCGTATCGCATCTCTGATGTCGGCGGAGTAGAACGTCATCTTATCCAGATCTTGTACGGACCTCTTACTCCACTTTTCTCTAATGTCGACTGCTTCGGACTCGTCTCGTCGTGGCTGCATGGACTGAGCTCCAACGGCTATCCTCGTATCTGGAGTCTCCCAAGAAATGCATCTCACCACCTAGCATCCGAATGAAATCGAACCATCCGATCGATTCGTCAAAACCTCATAATCCCCCAAGAGCTCAACATCTTGGATACAGTTTAATAGTATCGAGTACATACCACAGTATCGATGGTCCAGCCGTAGAAGGGCAAACCCAAGCCTCACTAATGGCGTCGCGGAACTGCCGCAAACCCTAAGGTTCAAATGCTTTCACACGGTCATTAAGTCGAGTTAGGGTTTCATTCTTCTAGAGGGTCCATACAATTGCCTGCATGTCTTTCCGAATACTTTAAACTTGGAATAATAGGTTTCTGGCATTCGATCATCTCTATTGACTCTTAACGTATCCGTATGAAGTCGTCTCTAGCTGGAATCAATCTATCTGATGACCTCGTATCGGGGTAGCGAACGAACCACACGTCCTAATCATTCATCCTCGGTAACTAGCGACCTTTTCTCATCTCTTAGTACAACTCGTACTGCAATAGCTCCAATATCTGGGGTGATATCTCGTCGTTCGCAGCAACAACTGGCTCACTCGTCTGCACGCTGAACCGTGCCTTAATCATCATGAATAAGCAATACATCAACGGTCATCAAAATCTTGTTGGCCTCTATCAGTGGCTCAATCCTCTAGGGCTGATCTGCACGTCTGAGTAATCTCATACAGCAATCCACCCAACGCTCGTGGTGCGAAAACACAATAAAAAGACACATCTCTACAATCGTGTGTCGCCGGAATCATGCCCTGGTCAGTCCTCGTTCTTGACGAGCTCGTGCTGACCGCAACTCTAGCCGTGGCTCTCCCTGCCTGTAATCGTGGCAGCAAAACTATGACTAGTACCGATGAGGCTAGATCATACGAAGGAATATAATACTGAACAAAGAAATGTACATTCTAAGGCTTCTTAAGTGGAGTAGCGTATCGTAAGTATGCCGCGGAACATACCCACGGTACGTCACTCTACTTTAGTCACCTATTCCATCAACCAAGGGTCATCCTACGCTCCGAAGGTAAAACCTAACGCTTTGATACCAACTTTGTCACGTCCCGAAAGTACGGAATATGACCGGCACTTAAACTACGAAACGTCTCGAGGCGTACGTAATATAAGTAAGCCGAAAACCCAGAAATCCAAACCAAGAAAAGTAGTGGAGTGAAGGAAAACCAACTAAAAGCAAGTAGTTTTAATAGCATAAGCCGAATTATGCGTTTTAAAAAAAACATCAAGTATTTTCTGAAAATTTCGGCAGAGTCTCCTTTGTAAATACTGGCCCGCAAACGGGATAAAACATGAATAGTATACGAAATCAATAAAATGGCATCCCCAAGCGGGAGCTAGCTCTTCGTCAATCGACGGTCACAACCACACAAGAAATATAATATACAACGCCAAAGGACGAGGATCAAAACTCAAAAGGAAACTCAAAACAGCAAAAAAATCCATAGAAATACAACGCGCGACTCTAAGGTCGAAAGAATAAACACTACTGGTCTCTATCTCTAAAATAAATACATGTTTGGTTGATGGAACTTCTAGATACAACAGAATAATAATATACAAGGTATAATGATGGGTACGATACAAATAAACCCACCTACTAGCAAGTCACCCGAAAAGAAGCAGTGCCAGCAAAGCCATAATGAAACTTATACGGCAAAACCTGCAAGAACTGTGGCACAACGGGAGTGAGTTGCCAACTCATGAATAGAATACATCTACGAACAGGAATCGCATGTATGACGCAATCCTAGGTCATACGATCATAATATATAATCCTCAAATATAAAACCTGCAACCTATAACAATGGCTAGGGTAAATATCTAACCCAAGTATAATCCCATGTGCCCGTGTCAGTGCCCCAGGTAGCAATATATCATATGGATGCGGTATGAATGCATGAAAACAGAATACATGAAACTGAAGAAACTGCTTTCATAACTTAGTGAGATTTTTGTATATTTAAAATGAGGTATCATAATGAAATCAGCATAAACAGTGTCTAGTATCGACACAAAACAAGTATCCAAATATCTCAATATCTCTGTGTCGCAATCTCTGTACCTCAATATCTCAAATATCTCTGTATGTCTCAATCTCACTATCTAGGGCGCCGTCAGTCCAGACCGGCCCCTAATATCCATCTCAAGACCACGACGGTATCCTCCGGATATCCGACGTGTCGGGTAAAATCACCGGTAGGTAGTGCTCCCCTACCAGGCTCACATCGTCATCACCACACGCTTCTTGCCCCGGGGTACCTTACCGGGTCCACCATATACCTGAAACGGTTCATCCGTCTCCTCGAATCGGGTCTCAAAATCCATCAGCAAACTCATGGTGGACGACTCATACATCATGGGAAAACCACGCTTTTCATTTAAAAAGAGAAAGAAGAAGTTTGTATAAGTTTTGTGGTTTTCCCCCAAATCCAGAAAATCTTATGGAAATCCGAATCCAAAACCTCAATAGCACGTAAAATAGTGAATATATGCATGAGAATCCATGAATGCGGCATAACAATGAATAACAGTATGCATGAAGTGACAAGTAATAACTACAATGTCTAAACTGGCATATAAGGCAAGTACACTAATATCATGTCAAAACTACTATCTAACAAGCCAAGTCAAGCAATAATATTCTCTAAGTGTACGTGACATGGCAATTACCGATGAAGATGTGTGTGAGCCGGCAATTAAGTGTACGTGGTACATACGCATCATCGGTAATGGTGCTGGTGTCCTAACAGCATGACATCAATAATGGAATATGAATCACAATAAGTATACGATGCGGAGCAACTGCAATAATGAGCGGGAGCTAAATACTAGACACAAAGATAACAAATCTATATTTAATATAAATCTAGTCTAACAACTACACTAAACTAAAGGGCTAAGCTAATTGGCTACTGAAGGTAAGGAAACCGTCTAACCTCTGAGTCGATACATATACCTACACGTATATGTTAGTCGGTGATCCTGCCTCAATAATATCACATCCGATACCATATCTATAATCAGACATTCCCAAGTCAAGAGTGCGGATCAAACATCAATATATAGCTTGTACGTAAATCCGTCGTACGACATCCCCAAATCTGGGTACAGGTCAGTATCACATTCATCAAATTAATCATTTGGTATCCTCTTTATCAAAGATAATAATCCGGGGTACTGATCTACGTCTAGTACAATACTAATATCATCAATCTAATCATGATCTGACTGCTGATCTACAGCCTCATACAAACCGATATCATCATCATATATCATCATAAAGAGGTATACATCGCCTAATGTGACCTATTATGAATATCTTAACATATCTTATCTCATATCACGATCACATGTCAACCATTCAATGTATAACACTATTCACATGTATCCTCGTCTCAAGATCCGCTATAACATCAGGACGTATCTCAAGTACGAATCCTGCCATATCACCGTTCTCGCGGTCTCAATCAAATCTTATCGACTCATCTCAAATCCCAAATACTATCCTCAAATCCAGTATGTGAACACATAGTCCCATACACATGTGAACACATAACAATATAACCCCATATAAGCACATATGAAAGAAGAATGTATGCAAGTATGGGTGTGTGTGTGTAAATGTGGTGCAACCTCTACTCTAGGGTCTCGCAACACTAAACCTATCCAATCACACCTAAAATCTATCTTTATCATCAATAAACTCAACAATATATAATCAATATATATGTGTGTATACGTATTCGTATATATCACCACGAACTGCAGAGGTGTTATACGCCATCCACCCGACTTCTCCCCGTAGATATAAATCTACTCACCTGGTCCTTGCTCGCCGGTGCCGACGTCGCCACGCGCTTACTTGTCGTCTCGAAGTCCACATGGGGTACCTACATATCATAACGCACCGTATCGCATTAAAATCCAACTCATGACCAAAACGACACACGAATCCCACATAGGTCAAAACCTATGATTGCTTTCACAAATCAACCCAAAAACCCTCGACGTCGGCGTACAAACCATCGAGAAAAACCCAAACACACTCATTTGCACATTCACAAGCACTAATTATAATATAAAATAGGTTAAAATTCACAAAAACCTCAAACTCACTTTAAAAGCTATTTTTCCGAAAATCCAGCAAGCAAAATTAACCGTTTTTGTACAAAACTCGACGTTTAAACAAGTCTAGCGGCCGCAATATCCATTCAATATCATAACCAAGTCATATAAACCATTCCAATAATTTATTCTCATCAAAATATATATATTTACAAAACCTAGTTAACAAAATTAGCACAATTTTCCATTTTAGCTCAAAACTTGGCGTTTTAATAAACTTTAAATATTTTAACAATTCTAGTGGCCATAATTCTCATTAAAACATATTAATTAAGCCACACAACCATTAAGTAGATTATTATCTCACTACTTTATATAAATTACAAAAATCTTGTTTGCAAAACAAACATAATTAGGACAATTTAAATGTAGCAATCTAGCAATTGAGCAACTAGATTAGTTTTCTATGGCTTAGCATGATAACCACACTATTAAACCATGATCAATGTTAAAAACCCTCACTTGAATTTCACAAACCCTAATCCCAAAAATCAAACCCTTTTCTAGAATATCCTAAACTAGCAATTACAACCAAATTAACACTTGAATAAAATAAATTATCATAATTAAACAACAATTAGCCATAAGGTTAAGAATTTACACCACAATTATCTTGAGATCTAATATGAATCTAGCCTCCCAAACATGCTTCTAAGCTCCAAGATCAAAGCTTGAAAGGCCAAGGAAAAATGGGTAAAGTTTGGATTTGGTGTTTGTGGGATTTTAGATGGACATTTTGAGGATTTTGGAAGGGAAAAGAGATGGAGAATTGGGGACAATGTAAGAGGCAGCAGTAGGAGGGGGGCTCGGGATTTCCTGCAGGGAATGGGGGGTGTGGGTTTTGTGTGGGTGTGTGGAAGTTTCCCAAGTCAAGATTCCCTCTCTCTCAAGTCAACAAAGCCCATGTTTCATTTTCTCTTTTCTTTCATTATTTCCTTATTCTAATTTGTGTGGAAAAGGAGTGGGAAATGTGGGGGAGGGGCTGCTGAATTCCATCCAAAAAGGGAAGGAAAAATGTGGAGTGTGATTGTGGGTGTGGACAAAAAAAGATAAATATTATACCCCAAAACCATTTACACTAATTTCACCAAATAAGCCGTTTTTCTTCAATATTTTCTAAAACTGTTTAACAATTTTATTTCATTTCAAAAATCACATGTTAAAATTTTGTTTAATGTGTTATGATGCACAAAATTTGTTTCAACCCATTCCAATTTGTAATTTTCCCTAATTAAATTTATTAGTGACGGCTTAAAATAATATTAAAATAATTAATTTCGGAAAAATTTTCAAAAAATTAGAAATTTTATGAGTGGCTCAATAAACCCCAAATACTAGCAATTATATAGCTAGAATATGTATATTTAGTTTTATAATAAAGATATTTGTATTTTGACTTTTTACAGAAAACTCCCTTATTTTACCAATTTTCCGAAATTTCACCGAAACGATTTTCAAAACGTTACAATCTTCCACCCTTAAAGAAATTCGGTCCCCGAATTTAAATTAAAACTCCCCCCAAATACGAAAACATCTAAGCAAAACCGTTAAGTCGTCGGGGTTCCGAAATCATAAATACATAAAACAAATCGTAGCGCAGCGCATGCACTTGAAAAATGAGTATATAACTCAAAATCAAAACTCCATCCAGTATCCCGCAATTATCGGATTCAAGGTGAAGACACGTATGCCAAATCCAAAGCAAAACCGATATGATATAATCTCGAAACTATACATGTAAATATCAACTCTATATATGTAAATATCTGAAGGAAATGCACGCCAAATCTTTTAAAGTCGCTGTGCAATGCGCATAACACTGCACAGTGGCGGACGCCTCTTATAAGAAGAAAACCATATACGTATATATCTTTTGTTTAACATGTACGTTCCGCCGTTTTAAACAATTTAGAAGGGTTTCCTTGTTTTGAACGTTTCGTATCATATCGGACACGTAGGTAAATACTGAGACTATACCTCGCTTTTTGGAAATCCCTTCGATAACTATCAATGCATGCAAAATATATTCAGGTACTGTCCTCTGACTAGTCCTGCTCAGTACGAGAACACATAGCGAATATCATAAAAACATACTGCTCCATAAGAAATCAATCCCAAAATATGCATATGAATACTACGGGCGTCTGGTGCGCACGGAAATCAAAATCCATGAATATGCCATACATGCGCACAGAAACAATATCTAAGTGCATCGGGTGTGCACGAAACATCTGTCAAAGGCAAAGTGTGTGCCTGACAGCACAAACAGGTGCATCTGACATGCACGAAGAATCTCGATTTAGTGCATCTGGTGTGCACCGAAATCGCATCTCAAAACAAGCGCCCAACATGCGCGAAAACCCAAATCACGTGCATCCATCATGCACGAAATCATGAAATCCAATATCAAGCGCCGAACATGCGCAAAATCCAATCAGGTGCATAAGGTACACAAAATAAATATCGAACATCACAATCGAAGTCGAAGACCAATGCATCTAAGTGCACAAAATGCGAATCACTGCACTGCAAGCATATGTGAAGTATACCGAGTGCAAGAACCAAATCGTGTGCGTACATATGCATAAAATCAACTCAACTGTATGAAACCCATAAAATCATAAACATAAGAAACCAAGGCACGAAAACGATATCAAGTGCAACAACTGTGCAAAAATCGTAAATACTCAGTAGGTGCAACCATGGTGCATGAAAATAAATATCATGAAACTCAATCATCAAAATCAATCATGCGAATAGATCGCCCAAAATACCGAAATCAAGTATGGCGGAATAGTCCCGCTCAAGCACATCCTCAAGAATCTCTGGCCAACTGTCGTGGTCACTCATAGCATGTCTCGTCAATGATCATGAACTCTGGTCTGCTAGTGTGCGTAACATGACCACTCTTGGGTCCAAGTCTTCTCGTAATTTATTTCAGAAAGGTCCTGTCGAGGTCTCTCCTAAATCTCGTCTCTGCCGAACTGTCCGGAAGTCATCGTCCCTTATTATATGTGTTTCTTGTTCCGGAACGGCTGCATACTCATCGCGACTCCTTTTGGAAGGTATATCCAAGCACAATGCCTCGGCATGCGTATTGCATCTCTGATGTCGGCGGAGTAGAACGTCATCATATCCAGATATTGTACGGACCTCTTACTCCACTTTTCTCTAATGTCGACTGCTTCGGATTCGTCTCGTCGTGGCTGCATGGACTGAGCTCCAACGGCTATCCTCGTATCTGGAGTCTCCCAAGAAATGCATCTCACCACCTAGCATCCGAATGAAGTCGAACCATCCGATCGATTCGTCAAAACCTCATAATCCCCCAAGAGCTCAACATCTTGGGTACAGTTTAACAGTATCGAGTACATACCACAGCATCGATGGTCCAGCCGTAGAAGGGCAAACCCAAGCCTCACTAATGGCGTCGCGGAACTGCCGCAAACCCTAAGGTTCAAAGGCTTTCACACGGTCATTAAGTCGAGTTAGGGTTTCATTCTTCTAGAGGGTCCATACAATTTCCTGCATGTCTTTCCGAATACTTTAAACTTGGAATAATAGGTTTCTGACATTCGATCATCTCTACAACTCTCAACGTATCCGCGTGAAGTCGTCTCTAGCTGGAATCAATCTATCTAATGACCTCGCATCGGGGTAGCGAACGAACCACATGTCCTAATCATTCATCCTCGGTAACTAGCGACCTTCTCTCATCTCTTAGTATAACTCGTACTGCAATAGCTCCAATATCTGGGGCGATATCTCGTCATTCGCAGCAACAACTGGCTCACTTGTCTGCACGCTGAACCGTGTCTTAATCATCATGAATAAGCAATACATCAACGGTCATCAAAATCTTGTTGGCCTCTGTCAGTGGCTCAATCCACTAGGGCTGATCTGCACGTCTGAGTAATCTCATACAGCAATCCACCCAACGCTCGTGGTGCGAAAACACAATAAAAAGACACATCTCTACAATCGTGTGTCGCCAGAATCACGCCCTGGTCAGTCCTCGTTCTTGACGAGCTTGTGCTGACCGTAACTCTAGCCGTAGCTCTCCCTGCCCGTAATCGTGGTAGCAAAACCATGACTGGTACCGATGAGGCTAGATCATAGGAAGGAATATAATACTGAACAAAGAAATGTACATCCTAAGGCTTCTTAAGTGGAGTAGCGTATCGTAAGTATGCCGCGGAACATACCCACGGTACGTCACTCTACTTTAGTCACCTAGTCAATCAACCAAGGGTCATCCTACGCTCCGAAGGTAAAACCTAAAGCTTTGATACCAATTTTGTCACGTCCCGAAAGTACGGAATATGACCGGCACTTAAACTACGAAACGTCTCGAGGCGTACATAATCTAAATAAGCCGAAAACCCAGAAATCCAAACCAAGAAAAGTAGTGGAGTGAAGGAAAACCAACTAAAAGCAAGTAGTTTTAATAGCATAAGCCGAATTATGCGTTTTAAAAAAACATCAAGTATTTTCTGAAAATTTCGGCAGAGTCTCCTTTGTAAATACTGGCCCCCAAACAGGATAAAACATGAATAGTATACGAAATCAATAAAAAGGCATCCCCAAGCGGGAGCTAGCTCTTCGTCAATCGACGATCACAACCACACAAGAAATATAATATACAACGCCAAGGGCGAGGATCAAAACTCAAAAGGAAACTCAAAACAGCAAGAAAATCCACAGAAATACAACGCGCGACTCTAAAGTCGAAAGAATAAACATTACTGGTCTCTATCTCTAAAATAAATACATGTCTGGTTGATGGAACTTCTAGATACAACAGAATAATAATATACAAGATATAATGATGGGTACGATACAAATAAACCCGCCAACCAGTAAGTCACCCGAAAAGAAGTAGTGCCAGCAAAGCCGTAACGAAACCTGTACGGCAAAACCTGCAAGAACTGTGGCACAACGGGGGTGAGTTGCCAACTCATGAATAAAATACATCTACGAACAGGAATCGCATGTATGACGCAATCTTAGGTCATACGATCATAATATATAATCCTCAAATATAAAACCTGCAGCCTATAACAATGGCTAGGGTAAATATCTAACCCAAGTATAATCCCATGTGCCCGTGTCAGTGCCTCAGATAGCAATATATCATATAGATGAAGTATGAATGCATGAAAACAAAATACATGAAACTGAAGAAACCGCTTTCATAACTTAGTGAGATTTTTGTATATTTAAAATGAGGTATCATAATGAAATCAGCATAAACAGTGTCTAGCATCGACACAAAACAAGTATCCAAATATCTCGATATCTCTGTGTCGCAATCTCTGTACCTCAATATCTCAAATATCTCTGTATGTCTCAATCTCACTATCTAGGGCACCGTCAGTCCAGACCGGCCCCTAATATCCATCTCAAGACCACGACGGTATCCTCCAGATATCCGACGCGTCGGGTAAAATCACCGGTAGGTAGTGCTCCCCTACCAGGCTCACATCGTCATCACCACGCGCTTCTTGCCCCGGGGTACCTTACCGGGTCCACCATATACCCGAAACGGTTCATCCATCTCCTCGAATCGGGTCTCAAAATCCATCAGCAAACTCATGGTGGACGACTCATACATCATGGGAAAACCGCGTTTTTCATTTAAAAAGAGAGAGAAGAAGTTTGTATAAGTTTTGCGGTTTTCCCCCAAATCCAGAAAATCTTATGGAAATCCGAATCCAAAACCTCAATAGCACGTAAAATAGTGAATATATGCATGAGAATCCATGAATGCGGCATAACAATGAATAACAGTATGCATGAAGTGACAAGTAATAACTACAATGTCTAAACTGGCATATAAGGCAAGTGCACTAATATCATGTCAAAACTACTATTTAACAAGCTAAGTCAAGCAATAATATTCTCTAAGTGTACGTAACATGGCAATTACCGATGAAGATGTGTGTGAGCTGGCAAGTAAGTGTACGTGGTACATACGCATCATTGGTAATGGTGCTGGTGTCCTAACAGCATGATATCAATAATGGAATATGAATCACAATAAATATGCGATGCGGAGCAACAACAATAATGAGCGGGAGCTAAATACTAGACACAAAGATAACAAATCTATATTTAATATAAATCTAGTCTAACAACTACACTAAACTAAAGGGCTAAGCTAACTGGCTACTAAAGGTAAGGAAACCGCCTAACCTCTGAGTCGATACATATACCTACACGTATATGTTAGTCGGTGATCCTGCTTCAATAATATTACATCCGATACCATATCTATAATCAGACATTCCCAAGTCAAGAGTGCGGATCAAACATCAATATATAGCTCGTACGTAAATCCGTCGTACGGCATCCTCAAATCTGAGTACAGGTCAGTATCACATTCATCAAATTAATCATTTGGTATTCTCTTTATCAAAGATCATAATCCGGGGTACTGGTCTACGTCTAGTACAATACTAATATCATCAATCTAATCATGATCTAACTGCTGATCTACAGCCTCATACAAACCGATATCATCATCATATATCATCATAAAGAGGTATACATCGCCTATGTGACCTATTATGAATATCTTAACATATCTTATCTCATATCACGATCACATGTCAACCATTCAATGTATAACACTATTCACATGTATCGTCGTCCCAAGATCCGTTATAACATCAGGACGTATCTCAAGTACGAATCCTGCCATATCACTGTTCTCGCGGTCTCAATCAAATCTTATCGACTCATCTCAAATCCCAAATACTATCCTCAAATCCAGTATGTGAACACATAGTCCCATACCCATGTGAACACATAACAATATAACCCCATATAAGCACATATGAAAGAAGAATGTATGCAAGTATGGGTGTGTGTGTAAATGTGGTGCAACCTCTACTCTAGGGTCTCGCAACACTAAACCTATCCAATCACACCTAAAATCTATCTTTATCATCAATAAACTCAATAATATATAATCAATATATATGTGTGTATACGTATTCGTATACATCACCACGAACTGAGGGGGTGCTATACGCCATCCACCCGACTTCTCCCCGTAGATATAAATCTACTCACCTGGTCCTTGCTCGCCGGTGCCGACATCGCCACGCGCTTTCTTGTCGTCTCGAAGTCCACATGGGGTACCTACATATCATAACGCACCGTATCGCATTAAAATCCAACTCATGACCAAAACAACACACGAATCCCACATAGGTCAAAACCTATGGTTGCTTTCACAAATCAACCTAAAAACACTCGACGTCGGCGTACAAATGCCAAACCATCGAGAAAAACCCAAACACACTCATTTTCACATTCACAAGCACTAATTATAATATAAAATAGGTTAAAATTCACAAAAACCTCAAACTCACTTTAAAAGCTATTTTTCCGAAAATCTAGCAAGCAAAATTAACCGTTTTTGTACAAAACTCGACGTTTAAACAAATCTAGCGGCCGCAATATCCACTCAATATCATAACCAAGTCATATAAACCATTCCAATAATTTATTCTCATCAAAATATATATATTTACAAAACCTAGTCAACAAAATTAGCACAATTTTCCATTTTAGCTCAAAACTTGGCGTTTTAATAAACTTTAAATATTTTAACAATTCTAGTGGCCATAATTCTCATTAAAATATATTAACTAAGCCACACAACCATTAAGTAGATTTTTATCTCACTACTTTATATAAATTACAAAAATCTAGTTTGCAAAACAAACATAATTAGAACAATTTAAATGTAACAATCTAGCAATTGAGCAACTAGATTAGTTTTCTATGGCTTAGCATGATAACTACACCATTAAACCATGATCAATGTTAAAAATCCTCACTTGAATTTCACAAACCCTAATTCCAAAAATCAAACTCTTTTCTAGAATATCCTAAACTAGCAATTACAACCAAATTAACACTTGAATAAAATAGATTATCTTAATTAAACAACAATTAGCCATAAGGTTAAGAATTTACCCCACAATTATCTTGAGATCTAACATGTATCTAACCTCCCAAACATGCTTCTAAGCTCCAAGATCAAAGCTTGAAAGGCCAAGGAAAAATGGGTAAAGTTTGGATTTGGTGTTTGTGGGATTTTAGCTGGACATTTTGAGGATTTTGGAAGGGAAAAGAGATGAAGAATTGGGGACAATGAAAGAGGCTACAGTAGGAGGGGGGCTCAGGATTTCCTGCAGGGAATGGGGGTGTGGGTTTTGGGTAGGTGTGTGGAAGTTTTCCAAGTCAAGATTCCCTCTCTCAAGTCAACAAAGCCCATGTTTCATTTTCTCTTTTCTATCATTATTTCCTTATTCTAATTTGTGTGGAAAAGGAGTGAGGAAATGGTGGGGGAGGGGCTGCTGAATTCCAGCCAAAAAGGGAAGGAAAAATGTGGAGTGTGAGTGTGGGTGTGGAAAAAAAAGATAAATATTATACCCCAAAACCATTTACACTAATTTCACCAAATAAGCCGTTTTTCTTCAATATTTTCTAAAACCGTTTAACAACTTTATTTCATTTCAAAAACTACATGTTAAAATTTTGTTTAATGTGTTATGATGCACAAAATTTGTTTCAACCCATTCCAATTTGTAATTTTCCCTAATTAAATTTATTAGTAACGGCTTAAAATAATATCAAAATAATTAATTTCGGAAAATTTTTCAGAAAATTAGAAATTTTATGAGTGGCTCAATAAACCCCAAATACTAGAAATTACATAGCTAGAATATGTATATTTAGTTTTATAATAAAGATATTTGTATTTTGACTTTTTACAGAAAACTCCCTTATTTTACCGATTTTCCGAAATTTCACCGTAACGATTTTCAAAACGTTACACCCGCCCTCTTCATAATTTAGGAAAGGGCAGGTTCCTAGAACCCGCACTCCCCTATAATAGGTAGAGGGCGGGTTCTAGGAACCCGCTCTCTAATATGTAGAGTGGGTGGGGTCCACCAAACCGTCCTATTCTCTCAAATAAAATTAAAACTACCATATTTTTATAATTTTAAATTAAAACTATCCTATTTCAAAAAAAAAAAACCTTCAAACTATTGGAATTATGATATCCTTTGAAAACAAGTTGTTTACACGCACATAGAAGTCGATGACTAATAAAAGAGCATCTATTGTTTTTCTTCAAAAAAAAACTAGCACATATTATTGGATTTAAAAAAATCTTGAGATCGGAAATTTAGTCAAGATTGTTATTTGACGGCTCCATAGGCTTCAATATATCCTGAAAATGTCTTGCACAACCTAGAAGCAAACTCAATCCGAGTGGGGGGCGATGTACACCTTAAAGATAACAGTGCTTCACACACGCCTGGAAACCTAGCAGGTTTTGTTTTAATATGGGTTAATTGCTAAATAATACCCCAATATTTCACCCGCTTTGCTATCACGCCCCGCTTTCCAAAGGTACGGAAACAGTGACGTACCAAGATCCGCAACCTAACCGTGTCGAGAGTGCTCTTTCTCGATACAGTTACGTTAAGCGTATAAATAAATCATACAGGTAATGTACCAAAACTGATAATAAAAGTAGAAACATTGATTTCCGCTAACTAAAATTATTACATCCCAAAGTACTGAAAGCAACTAAATAGTTTGATTACATTGATAAAAAGAAAGTAAGACTCAAACAGATGGGCAATAGAAGAGCTATCCTAATACTCTTTCGTCAACTCCGCGTAGTCTTCACTAGTGGGCTCAACTCCATTGTTTCCTTCTTCATCAGCCTCGTGTTCATCTAACGGACATTCCAAGGATAGAGAAAATAAAATAAAATCCGTCAGCGAATTACTATAACATCCTAATACGTTTATACAGTATAACTTGGTATTTTAAGTCTTACTTTATAATTCTTTTATTTTATTCATATGGTTTGCAAGTGATGCGAAAAAGTGGTGGTGGTTATCCGACCTGACTCGTATGTGTGAAACCTAGTATGGTGCTTGATTGTGTCTGTTATTTTATCGGTAAAGTGTATCTATGTGAATGTAGTATAATATATGCATTATAAATTTAAAATCATTAGATATCTATTTATAGCCTAATGACGGATAAATAATATTTTACTAACTGACATTGCATGGCTAATCACCCCATATCTTAATTTGCTTTTATCTATTACGATTAAATCTTGAGATATTTTATAACCAAATATTTATTAAATCTTAATATATTTATTTATAGTCTTATTCTAAATCTTATTAGGGGTATATGTATTTAATATTATATTATCGCATTATGGCTTAAATCCTTACGTATGTGTTTTTTCTCAAAAATATATTTTAGACGAGATTGTGGAAAAATTTGGTGTAATTTGATATTATCCGTAAAATCCTAAAACTAATATATATATATATATATATATATATATATATAGTTTATATAATATTTATTTTATAAAAAAAACGCTCTCTCTCTTCCCGTCTCTATCTCTCTCTCCCTCTATTCTTTTTCTTTCTCTCTTTCTGTTCTCTCTACCCAACTCCCTCGTCCCTCGTACCCGAGCCTTAAACCCACGCCGACAACACCTCCGACCTTTTCCCTCCTCTTCGTCGTCGTCTTGATCTCGTCAACTTCGCCATCCTCGTCATTATCTCCCACTACAACCTTGAGACCTCACCCCGAGTCCCCGACCTCCATCACCGAGGACCTCCTTCCTCCTCTTCCTCGTCGACCTCGCCTCTCCCATCTCCTCGTCGCCGACCTAACCACCTCTCCTCTTTGCCCTTGACCGTGGCCCAGAACTCAAGCCACCAGCATCACCCCGACATCATCGTATCTTCTCCTTCTTCTCTTTTCCTTCTCTCGCCGGAGCCCACCGCCGTGACCGCCTACTCCCTCACTGACGACTACAATCCAGGTTCATCTCCAGTCACCACCCTCTTCAAAACCCAGACCCCATCACCTCTCTCCCTCTTCTTCTTCTCACCGAGCTTCATCCCCGACTTCACTTCGTCGTCGGCAAATCCCGACCCATTGTCGTTGCCTCGACCTAGACACTGGACCAGAGTTGTCCAAAGAGCACCAGAGAGCATCTCAGAGCAGTACACAGTCGCTTTTAGCTAAGATAAGTTGCCGTCGTGCGGATATCCGTGTTTTGTCGTGATTTTATCGACCGAGGAAAGTTTATAAACTTGTAATATGCTATGTTACATACACAAATATATATATATATATATATATATACATATATATATATATATATATATACATATATATATATATTTATATTATACACATATCTATTGTTTAGCAAATTATTAGCAATATACAATCTTTATACTATTAATCCGTATTTGGTAACAATTGCAAGATTATCTTACAGCATACGTAAAATGTTTATTATCTTTTACCTATACTAAAGTATATCTAGTAGTTCCACTGTAGTTCCATTAACAATTGCAAGATTATCCACTGTAGTTCCATTATCTTTTACCTATACTAAAGTATATCTAGTAGCAAACGTAAAATGTTTATTATAAATAGGTTTAATATATATTATAAATAAATTTATCAGACTTTACAGTTTAAATAGTATGCATCAGTTAATTGTACAGTGAATTAAATAAATTGGTTACTGTTATTTCGTTGAATATTTCTACTGTTTAATATACAATACCTGACATGTGCACGATACGTTCCTTGCTATTGCCATTACTATATTGTTTAAATAACTACTAATGCCGACAATATTGACTAGTTATCCTGATTGATACCTAACTTGTTGTCTATTAAACAAGATTGCACATGACTGTTCCTGTGTTGGTATTAGGTAGATATTCTATTCATACCCGACTTGAACACGAAAGCCCGGGGGAAAGGGGAAATCAAGAATGTAACTAAAACGTAACTCAAGAAGATATTATATTGTTTGCCGTGATTCCGGGCATGAACGGAATAACCGTTGTTTATTGTACCGTGTTCCCATGGGGAATGAACGGGATATATTGTGTCGTGGTCCTGCGGGAAATGAACGGGATATATACTGTTGAGTTACGATGAGAATTACATTAATTGGTTTCAAATACCTTTAGAATAGATAACCTAGAAACACAAATTTTAGAATACACGTGAGATACTTTTAGCCTGCGGATATATCACTTGTGATTGTTTATTTATAATTATATATTATTTTGCATATAACACCTTATAGTATATTGCTGAGTGTTCCCGCCAAAATTTTGGCTCAAAACTTGCTCCTTTAAAAAACAATAATAATAATAATAATAATAATAACAATAAAATAGAAATAAAAATAAAGGAAAAACCCCAATGGGGCATCACGTTCCTACACGTGACCGGGGGTCATGTGCCAACACGTGATGGGTTCCTGAGGACTCTGAAATAATAAGAATTGAATCCTAATCAAATGGGGTCACGTGCCCACACGTGATGGGCCTTTAAACCCACTAAAAAGAATTAAAGGTATAATAAAACAACAGGGAAAACCCCCAATGGGGCATCACGTGCCTACATGTGACCAAGGGTCACGTGCTGACACGTGATAATTCCCGAGTTCTTTAAAATAACAGAATTAAATTCTGGTTAAATTGTAACAACTCCAATTTTGTATAGCAAAAAATTTGCTTTAAATATAGTGTATACTTGGAGTATTAATGTTGCTGGAAACAATTTAAATATCTAATTCCTTACAATAATTACAAGAAGAAGCTTGTAGCACATTGGTAATACCTTGCACTGCTGAACCAAGCCACCAGAGTTCGAATCCCATGCCCCACATATTTTTTATTATCTTTTTGCTTTAAATTTTTGTGAAGTCAAACGGTCAAACAGCCATAACTCACAATTTATTGCAAATTATAAAAAATAAAGTATACCAAAACCTCCCCTAAACTATTCCCCACTCGACGGCACCCGACTCGGCCCTGACTTGGCCGAGTCGGCCGGCGACTCGGCCGGCGCCGCCGGCCGGACTCGGCCGGTTGGCCGAGTCGTCAACACGAAAAAGTTTCGTGTTGACTTGGTCAATTCTCCTGCATAGTCTATTTTTCCAGTACTGTTACACAATTTCCATTAAACCTCTTTTAAGTCCAAAATTAATGAATTTTACATTTTTTAAAAATATTTTTTAATCCTAACTCTAACCCTAGCCTAGCCCTATATAAAGACCCCTATCCTCTACCATTTCACCTCACGACTCTAAGTCCACTCTCCCAAATTCTTGAGAACTCGGTACAAAGAGCGAGAAGCGAAGCGCTGCCGAAACCGACGACGAATTCCGACGACTGGATCAGAACCTTCGCGACGTTTTCGACGCATCAACAACCACCACCTTCTTTAGCCCCCTTAGCTTGTCCAAACCCGTAAGTCCCATCTCTTCTATCTCTTTTTTCTTTAATATAAAAATATGACTTTTTGGAACCCGACGGAAATCGGACAAACCGATTTCCGATTCGGTTTTTCTATAAATTTCCACTTGTCACCTAATACATAACACCTACCTATATTCATGTTGATTATTAATCACCCATAAATCAATTTAAACAAACTTTCTCACATGAAATGATAGCTTCTTTGTAAAACCGTATTCTTTTCATAAAAATACCATGAAGTTCATTTTTCTTAGTTTAATCAATTCCCTCCCTCCTAAATAGGTTTATCTTGATCACTAAACTTGTAGAAACCAATTTGAATGAATTTTCACACATGAAATGATAACGTTTTCGTATTCTTGCACCTTAATGCCTTCAAGTTTAACATATCATGTTTAACCTCTAAACTTCATCAAAACTTAAAATAAGTCACGAGGTAATGACCTACCTCTACACACACACAAATATAACCCTAATTGATATATGTCAAAACATAGAATACGAGATTACAGGACTTTTCACTAAAATACCATATTCTTTATAATTTTTCTTGAAAGCTTTAAGTTGTATAAAATTTTAAATAAAAGGAAAATACGATATGTCATGGATATCGATCGTTTATCTAAACTGACTTTGTGGTGTTTAGGCTAAGCAAGTGAGTTTGGGTAACTTTAAAAGGCCTGTTTCACGATTCGTGAGCGGATCCCTCCCTCCTCACTTGTACTTACCTGGTCACAATTGGCGGTGAAGAGGCGATTTGAGACTTCTAATGACTTTTCGTTTAGACCTTAGAAATAGGCTAGTTGGCTTAGGAAACCCTAATAACTAAAATACGGAAAACTGTACTCTTTTGCAAATAAATACCCTATATTTATAAACCGTTTTCCTAAATGAAAAGTATTTATAAAACCTAAGCAAAGTGCCGCTACAACCCATCTTTGGGGAACCTGTTAGGGATAGTACGGTTCATTGTGCACCCGCAGGCTAGTAGTGCGAGATTCAGACCTCCGCAAGAAGCATTCGGTCTCGAAAGGTTTAAAATACGATATTTAAGGAAAATGAGATTTTTGAAAATAAAATATTCATTTAAAAATTATTCATGTGTTTATAGATATATAATTATCATTTAAACACCTATTTTATCATAAGATAAAGTTTCCACCTTTTTCTAAAATTAAAAGATTAAAAGTTACATTAAAATACCATGAATTTCAAATAAAACAATTAATACTTTTATTAGGGTATATTCACTAGAATAACACAAATAAAATTCACACTCATTATAAATAGAAAGACAAATAATAAATACTTGAGGTGTATTTTGAAAACTATACAAAAGTACTTTTTACATAAAACCCCCTTAAGTTTTACAAATTACAATAAGGCCCCTAACTAATGTTGAACTTCAACTTATCTTTCTTTTAGTCTGATTCTGGTTAGAGTCTGACTATTTCTGACTTGAATATGATTCAAGTCAATCTATATTCTCTTATATTCCAACACAATTTGAATACATGAATCCCTGAATCCAGTTAACAATATATTCATTTTGACTGAATCAAACCATGGATATTCATCCATTATTCTGATATTCCATTTACCTGATTATACAGTTACAACATGTTTACTGATATCATGGTTTTGGTCAGTCACCCAACTTACATATTCCAATACAACAATACTGTTAAAACACAACGGGGTTTAAGGGGTAGATTGGTACGGAAGGTGTTAAAGGTGGCACGAGGTGGTCAGATTAAGACACCTAACCTGAATCCTATTGCTGTTGTACCGTGGCATAACGGTTCCTTGTACTTTCCTTTTGCCCTGATCTCTAGCATATAGAGATCCCCCTCGTATACACTGGCATCCTTCTGTACCAAGCTACAAACAACAGCATTAATTCAATGTTCCATAATATTCAACAATGAAATACTTTAGAAAATACTGTTACTCTGTCATTCTCATTCTTCTTATTCTTTGGGACTTACCGAGCGACCTGTTCGCTGACGACATTCTATTTCTTTCTTCTTTGAATGTCGTCAGGTGCGTTGGACCAAGCTGAGATCGAGCCCACCGGTGAAGATTTGGAGCAGTTTCAGGAAGACCCAGAGCTCTAGATATTGTACCTTGTTCTTTCCAGTATTTCCATTTATTGTAATGCCACTGTTTAGGTATTGCTTTTCATTTCAGATGTATTTTCCTTTCATGTATTGTACAAAGAATGTTATTAATAAAAGTTGCTGTTATTTCTATACCTTTCGTCTCTTGTGATTTATTTTATATTGCTTAGCTACGCTTAGCGTATGTACTTCTAAGTACATACGTAGCGGACCTTGTCGCGTCCACTTCGTCGTACACTGAGAAGCGGGGCGTGACATAAATGCTTAATCAGGGGGTCACGTGCCAACACGTGATGGGTTCCTAAAGATCTCTGAATTAATAGAATTAAATTCTAATTAAATTGTCAATCAGTAGGGTCACGTGCTAACACGTGATAGGCTCTTAAACCTTCTGAACTAATAGAATTAAATTCTAATTAAGGGAAATCAAAAACCCTAATATTTTCTTAGATTTTTCCAAATAAAAAGATTGCGCTCTGTAAAGTGGAGCACCGTTGGATTAAAAATCCAATGGTGATTAAAAAATCACCAATTTATAGAAAGATTCTATATAAGGAAAAATTTCCCTGAAATTTGCCAAGAATAACAGATAAAAGATCTTTTGGATTAAAAATCCAAGGGTGAATAAAATTCACTGAGTGATCTAAAAGATCATGTTGGTTACAAAATCAATTAAAATCTTTCAATGAAAGATTGACTAAACAAACTGATTCTTTTCTTTCTCCTATAAATAAAAGCCAAGAGGGAAGAAGAGGGATACAACAACAACAGAGAGAAAAAAGAAGAGAATTTAATTCTCCAAAAAGAAAAGAAGATTTTCTCAGAAGCGAAAGAAACCATAAGTGAGAAAGGGAAAGAGATCATAAACTCCACAAAACAAAAAGAGAATTTAATTCTCAAACTAAGAGTTTAACTCTTCTGAATAAGAACTTAGTTCTTCCTTTAGTTGAAAATCTGCAGAAGCAGATCTCCCCATAAGTTGAGAATTTAATTCTCATTGGGGAGATTCTGCCATACAGATCCAAAACTTAGAGCGAGAATTGAGTTTAAAGAATTTAATTCTTCTATATACATAGGAATTTAATTCCTCTAAAAAAAATTAGGGTTTAACCCTACCAAAGAATTTAATTCTTAAAATAAGGAACTTAAAACTGTTAGTTATATGTATACCCTAGAGGCCATTACTGTACATGCGTTGTATATTGTAGCGGATGCTGGGACATATATAGAGAGGACTTTCTTGCTCGACATGATAGTATGCTATCCGGTTGTACTTTATCTTAACATGTACTCTGATTGTCTCTATATTACATGTTGATAAAGCCCTTAGGATATGTACTCGACTACTGGGACTTTGATGAGATCATACTAGTGGGGCCACGGTAGTCGACGAGTACATCCTATAACTGTTCCTAGTCGAGGGTGTATTGAGATAGGGTATCGATACACCAGAGTAGACTAGCGTATGCGCTTCTTGACCCATATGATGGGTGATGGATGATCCCATATCCATTGGTGTTTGACATCAGAGAAGGTATACGGGTGCTCAGTGGAGACTGGGTACACTGGACGGACTCGCCGAGAACTCCCAGATGGTATTATACCTCACGTCAGATGACAGTTCTCTGGTGACACTGGTACAGAGTAGTCTGTAGACCCGAGATCGTCATAGAGTCTTGTGTGATTCCCACCGTGCTTTGATTTCTATCATACCACGTCCAAGAGGGCGTGCAAAAAGGTGGCTTTTAGGTACAGTCCCGAATCACATGGAGGCAATGAGCGATAGGAGGGGATTCGTCTCTCCCGGTATAGGGAGTTGATATTGCGCTGTGTTCGATTGGCTATAACTAGAAATCCCTGGCCAGGGTTGCCGAGATTTACTGGTAAGTTATCAGTAGTTTCTCGAACTGTTATAGACCTCATATCGACACGACTTATCAAGCTACTAGGGTTTGACGTTTACCACCCCTAGGCGAGATATGCGACATATCAGACGAAGAGACCGGACTGTACGGGAGTGTTACTGACTGGATTCACAGGAGAATGTACAGGCTTGCTTATTGATCTTCTGATCGCTCAATACCTGGGTGGCTATTACGTTTAGCTGACCGCTTGCAGCTTGTGGGTGTTTGATATGATCATCGCCTACTGCCGGCGTATTGACGATTCTTTAGAGTCCTACATAGAGGTTTCTTGACTCGGGCAAAACGGAGTAGGAGCACATATATGAAATGTGCGGGACCGAGAAAAATACGTGTATGTGATACCGTATTAGATTCTCGCGATTTGAGATATCGGCCAGGTATATGTGATATAGCCAGGTCATCGGATCAAGTGTTGATTCGATGAACTGATACAGATTATATTAGTCGGTTATTTGTGAAATAGCTGGATTATCGGATCAAGTGTTGATTCGCTAATTTAATATATAATTATATATTTGATATATTAAATTACATTAACTGATATAAGCTCACTAAAAGATTCTTTTCTCACTCGGGTAATATATTGATATATATGGGATATATGTTAATTGTATTATTTTATTTTGTTACAATAAATATTGTATATGTGATATATAATATTGTAACAAGTTATGATTACTAATGCAACATGATTAGTAGAGATTAAACATGGTTAGGGTTTGATTTGGGTTAATCTTTTCTAGAAGCTTCTAGAAGCTTTTATTTTGTTTCTTGCAAAGATATTTCATTTAGATATTTTCCAAGATATTTCCAAACTCAACCCACACCCTTTAACCCTAGTTAACTCTCTATATTTGGTCAACCATGGTTGCATTTGTAGTTATCATAACAATTCATTATTCATCACAAAAGGTATTATTCATTCATCTTCTTTTTCATCCTCCTTGCAAAGCTTTCTAGCTTTGAGTTTTGTAATGAAAATGAGTGAGATTAAGAAAACAAATGAGAGCTAAAATCCTACGTCATCATCCTAATCTATCCTAGCCATTTAGATTAGGGTGTTCACTTCATTAGTGAGTGGGAGCTTGTGTTAAAGAAAATTCAAGGTAGATCATCTTTCTTATCGAAGATCGGAAGCAAATTTGCATCTTTCTCTTCGTGGAGGCTCTCTAGAGTCCGGGTACTCGATGATCGCAGCGAAGGGACCTCAACACGGAGCTTTAGAAGTGAAGGATCGGACTACAAAGGTTGTAATCCCAAACTCTTAGATGTTAAAGTGTTTAACATGCTTTATTTCGCATAATCTCTAGTTTAAAGATCTTGGTTAAGGTTGTTCGGCATGTCTAAATTTTAAATCGGGTATGGTTGATACCTTATAGACCCTTATGAGAGTGCCTAGTAACCCTGCAGTGGTATCAGAGCCAAGTTAGAGCTTTAGGAGAAGTCTAGGCGAAGTTTAAAATCCGACCGAACTCCGAATACCCGTAAAACCCTAGTTTCTGGAAAATTTTCAAAAAGTTGACATTTTTCATATTAAAAATGCTCAGAAAATTCAGCAGGTAATTGTATGGGTTACTGTAAAAAACGACCCCAAAATACCATTATTGCGCCGCGGAACCGCGGCCGTACCCTTGCTTGCGCGGCGGTTTCGCGTCGCTACAGTGGAATTAGGGTTGCATTTTTGAACAGTAATGTCCGTATGTATTTCCTGATGTTTCTGGGAATTTTTAATTTTACTCAAGTGTTGAGTTTTCTGGGTTGTATTGGGAGCTCGTTGATTCGATCGGAAAGTATAACTTCGTTTAGTTTGTCCGGGTAATTTTTAGAATATGTTAAAAAGTTCGAACGGATATCAATAACTCACTTTTTCCTCTGCCGGAAAAATTCCAAGTGTTGGATTTTCCCGTTGTTTAAGAACATTCTAAGTCGTGCAAGTAACGCGATGGACCCTCTAGAAGAACACAAACCTTAACTCGATTATGTGACCGTCTGAACTGCCTCTAAACCTTAGGGTTTGAGGCAGTACGGCGTTGCCACATGTGAGGCGTTGGTTTGACCCTTCTACGGCTGGACCATTGGTACTGTGGCATGTGATGGATACCTTTTTTGAACTCCGCTCAAGTGTTGAGCTATTTGGGAAATCTTGGGTGTTTGTTTATTCGATCGGAAAGTTTAACATTGTCTATTTATCTGGAATGTGATACAATATTTGGAATCCACAAGTAGTTATGAGATAACTAATTTGAATGTTATAAATCTAGCAGTTTAGTCTCATTTGATCGGTTGCCACAGGATTTTGATGCGATCAAAATTCCGTCGCAATCACGTAGCGTACGCGGATACTCGCCGGGTAAACTTAATAGATAGCCACGCCCCATAGCCCCGACCAAGTGACTGTAGGAGAACCCCGTTGCCAAAAGAATCCATTCGGGTGCTCGCGGAAGCGGTGTTCCGCCTTAGTGCACTTCGTCGACGGCATCCGGGGGTGCGGCCGTCTACTAAAGTTTGCGACGAGCATTCGATCAGTATGTCGGGAATCTTGTTGAATTGCCCGACTTGATATTGAAAAGAGTTTTCGATAAAAGAGACTGAAATGCGGAGTTTATAATTGTTAGGCATGCGATGTCTAAGGAATTCATTTGGTTAGGCATGCGATGTCTAAGGAGGTTGCGGATTTCAACTGTTGTATTTTTACACTTTCTTTTCTGTGATCGTAAGCGTAGTATGTGGTGTATCGCCGGCTTCGTTGCTATATATCAACGACAATCGGGATATGCTTGCTTACGTTGATGATATGAGATATTATGTGTTGCTGTGATATGTTATATTGGATCGTCGTGTTCTGAATAGCCGGGGTTTTTTTTATGTGAGATGAGAGTTTTTTTCTTTTTCATTCATGTAAAATTCATTTGTATTTATAATATTCTTTTATTGGGGCACTTCCGGGATGAGGATGATGTCACCATTGTATATTATTTACTTTTCCGCATTAGGTAGACCCAAGGCGGGGAGCACAAGTAATCGGGTTCTAGGGTCTAGTGGGATACCATCTCGAGGAGTCGAGACAGGGTCTCCTAACCCTAGAATTGGCAGTGTTGCTTGCCGCTCTCGTAGGGGTGTAGGGATGTGGGTTTGGCTATTCATCATGACCATGGAATCCGCGTTTTATATAGGCTCGCATAAAACACGGAAATCCTAATATATCCAATATTTCATACATGTTCTTCTGCTGCAATGTTCTATGATGAGATCATATTACTGCCTGAGACGAATGTTTATATTATATATATGAGATATATGTTATATTGCAGATTTCGTTTCAAATGTGATGCTTGTGAAGCATAATAAAAATGGGACTTCATTAATGAGATTAATGAACTAAAAGAAACCTAAAGATGTTGTAGAAACTTGTTTAAAAACTGGTAGCTATAGTTCTTGCTTTGCATAGCGGTGTTCCTTGTAGAACATCCAGCACCTTATTCGATAAGGAAAGAGCCGAGATCCCTTCACCGGGAGTGACCTCTTTAGCGAAACTAGCAGATGCTACAAACTCGGTTTGTCTTTTAATTGTTTTTATAGTTTTTGCATTGCATAGTGATATTTGTGAAATATCCTGCACCTTATTCGATGAGGAAAGAGCCGACGATCCCTTCACCGGGAGTGACCACTTTAGCAAAACTAGAAAAGGCCTAAAAACATTCCATTAAAAATCACTCGATTCTACAACGATATCAAGTTCATTACGCTCATGGTTTTCTTAAAAACCTGCGTAGCCCTCCGTCATTTCAGATAAGTACTACTTAGTATTCGTGCTGCGGTAGTTTGGCATGCGTCAAGGCGTAGTGTACGATATCTAACTAGTGCTTATCTGCTAGCATACGATGCGATTGGATTAGGGTATTCGTACGGCGTTGTTTGGCATGCGTTAAGGATCGTACGGGTGGGTTTAATTCAATCAGGAAATGCACGGGTTGAACTTGACTAGTGGACAATGGGTTGTTTGGCATGCGTCAAGGTCATAGCACGGTAGGGGTAAAAATATTATTGGGAATTTCAAGTGTTGAAATTTGCAATGAGATTGCATACCTTTTATGAGATAGTTGGATCCCGATACCCGCTGCGAGTAAGAGTTACTCATGGGAGAGTTTTACACATTACAATTAGCCGATCAAGTATGTGTCTAGAAAGGTGTTAACAGCGTTATGCCCCTGGGAAAACGACGCTTACTTTAATTAGGTCCGTGTGAAAGCACGGGGAACCTCCCTTAAAATACCGGCACTGGCCTGGCTGAAAGATTGGCGAACTTGTAGAGTGTAATTAATCCCGGCTAGTCTTTCTTTTTAGGGTTTGAAGGAAGATTTGACTAAAACAGTGGGAGACATCCTGATTAGATAAATTGATAACCAATCTAATCTTCTAAAGCGCACGCTGAGTATTTTCTTCTCTCTCTCTCTCCTGGTTGCGACTATGTCACGCCTTAATCAAGATAATAATACGGATGTATTGACCGAACCCGCTTGTTATACTGAGCTGGGGAACGTTGGTCACGCTCCAATTTATAATTGTTATAAGACAGAGCAGGAAATTGGGGATTACCAGAATTCCCGTGCCACCGAAACGAAGAAAGTGCATGCTGATGCATCATCTTCGGGTGTGTTCATTACCGAGAACTGTTTCTCAGTATCCTTTACATCCTGGGTATAAGATACCGGATCAGGATCCCAGATATGTAATTTGTTACATGGGCTACAGATAGGTAGAGAACTGAGAACGGGTGATAAGTTTCAAGAGTTGGAAATGATGCAAGTGTTGCAGCCAAGTCTGTTGGCAGTTATCACCCTGTATTATTAGAATATATTGATTCTGAACGAATGTTATTAGATACCGAACCTGATATACAATATCATATCATTCTCTTTATTAGTAAAGAAGGATATAATTTTGTATTATTGGATAATGTTTTGAACATTTCCTATATCAAGAGTTGATCGGATCAGGCACGTTATCTAAAAGCATAGACATTCTAAATCAAACCACAGTTCTTAATGTACAGAACACACACAAGAGGAAGAGTTCAGAAACGAACGAATCCTTCTTGAGGTATTGTAGACTAGGTCATATCAATATGACCCGACTAGCTGGAGTTATATTAGATGCATATTTAAATTAGTTTGAATTTACATCTTGTGAAACTTGCCAGTCATGTCACAAAGATAAGATGACCACAGCTCTGTTTATTGAAAACAGAGAAAGAGTTAGTGAACTCTTAGGATTGATACATGATGATGTATGTAAGGTCCCCTGTCTATACATGCCAAGACCGGTTCTTTATACTTCATTATATTCACTGATGGTCTCTCAAGATTCACACATGTGTTCCTGTTGAAACACAAGTCTGAACCTTTTGCGAAATTCAATGAATATGAGTTAGAAGCAGAGAACCAAAAATGGGTAAAAGTATTATGTCCTTTGATGAGATCAAGGAGGAGAATACTTGAGCACGGGATTTCTGGACTATTCTAAAGGAGAATGAGATTCTCTCTCAGCATTACTCCTCCGTATACACCACAGCACCTCGGTGTATCGGGGCAGAGCAATCACACCCTATTAGATATGGTGCGCTCTATGATGAGTACTACTGAGTTTCCTATTTCCTTTTGGGAGTTATGCATTTGAGAAGCTACATACCTATTGAATATGGTTCAAATCAAATCAGTTGCCTACCACTTCATATGTGATATGGAATGGGAAGAGCCCATATCTTAAGTAAGTTAAGATTTGGGGTTGTCCAGCCTATGTCTAAAAGCATAATCCGGACAAGCTCGAGGCAAAGTCAGTTCTGTAGAAGTTTGTTGGATATCCCAAGTATTTGCAAGGGAATATCTTCTATCTAACCGAGGAATAAAAGATGTTTTGTTTCTCAGCGTGCCACCTTTGTGAAAGAGAATTTCTTGTGAAGAAATTAGTGGTCATGAGGTAGAACTGGAAAGAGTTCCAGCTATACAAACTGCAACTGATGATTTGGTAGAACCAAAGGATTCAATAGTTTCTAACGAACCTCAGCCTCTTCGCCGATCTAGTAGGGTTTCTCATCCACCTGAGAGATACTTCGGTTTCTCTATGACAGTAGGAGCGAGGATTGCATCATGAGATGATGACCCAACTAGTTTCGAGCTGGCCATCAGGAGTGGGACTCTGTAAGAATGGCTGGATGCTTAGCGATCTGAGATGGAATCCTTATACACCGATAAAGTATGGACTTTGGTTGCTTTATCTGAAGGGTTAAATCACCATCAGGAGCAAGTATATCTTGAGAAGATTACTTTGTGTACATAGAAAAGTTGAGACTTTCAAAGCTATGCTTAAATCCATCCAGATCCTACTTGCCATGGCTACATACCATGACTACGATATCTGGCGGTTGGATGTCATGACTACTTTTCTAAATGTTGATTTGGAAGAGAGCGTCTATAAGTACACAGCCAGAGGGCTTCGTAGACAGTGGGAGCAGCGGAAACGTGTGCAAGATGTTTTATGTGATAAAGCAGGCATCGCGGAGTTGGAATTTCTGTTTTGATGTGGTAGTCAAAGAGTTTGACTTCATCAAAATGGTAGATGAACCTTGTATATACAGAAAGGTAGTAGACAGTATGGTGGTGATCCTCGTAGAGTACGTGGATGACATACTCTTGATAGGGAAGGAGTTTCCTATGCTACGCTCGGTCAATCTCTGCTTATCACAAGGATTCTCCATGTAGGATCAAAGCAATACCTCCTAAATCCTGGGTTTTGGATCTATGAGATAGATCTAATTGGATGTTAGGATTCTCACTAGATGTAGTGAGATGGTATCAATCGATCCTGGGGAGAATCACTGGAAAAGGTTCCAGGGTGATAAGGACGACTGAATGTCAGTCGCAGGCATTGTCTTTACCCTCAGTGGAGGACGGTATGTTGGAAGAGTTCCAAGCTGTATACCGTGACTTACTAGACGATTAAAGGCAAGATACGTCGTTACCAAGGATGCTACCAAAGAGGCAGTCTGGATATATATAAGTTCATGAGATGAACTTCGTTCCTGCCATTGTGTGACAATGGAGTTATGGTTTTGGCCTAGGAATCCCCGTCCCATCAAAAATCCAGATATAATTCTTAGGCAGTATCACCTGATCATGGATATGGTTGATCTCCAGGGAGATCGAGGTTAGGAGAGTAGACACAGAAAACAACAGCGCGGATCCACTCACAAAGGCCTGATTCCCAGAAGAGACTTTTATGGGATGGTTGAGTATGAGATACTTCAACCACAGCTGATTGTTAGGTATGCGATACCACAACAGATGGCTCTAGTGCAAGTGGGAGATTGTTAGTTATATGTATGCCCTAGAGGCCATTACTGTACATGCGTTGTATATTGTAGTGGATGTTGGGACATATATAGGGAGGACTTTCTTGCTCGACATGATAGTATGCTATCTGGTTGTACTTTATCTTAACATGTACTCTGATTGTCTCTATGTTACATGTTGATAAAGCCCTTAGGATATGTACTCGACTACTAGGAATATGATGAGATCATACTAGTGGGGCCACGGTAGTCGACGAGTACATCCTATAACTGTTCCTAGTCGAGGGTGTATCGAGACAGGGCATCGATACACCAGAGTAGACTAGCGTATGCACTTCTTGACCCATATGATGGGTGATGGATGATCCCATATCCATTGGTGTTTGACATCAGAGAAGGTATACGGGTGCTCAATGGAGACTGGGTACACTGGACGGACTCGCCGAGAATTCCTAGATGGTATTATACCTCACGTCAGATGGCAGTTCTCTGGTGACACTGGTACAGAGTAGTCTGTAGACCCGAGATCGTCATAGAGTCTTGTGTGATTCCTACTGTGCTTTGATTTCCATCATACCACGTCTGAGAGGGCGTGCAAAAAGGTGGCTTTTGGGTACAGTCCCGAATCATATGGAGACAATAAGCAATAGGAGAGGATTCGTCTCTCCCGGTATAGAGAGTTGATGTTGCGCTGTGTTCGATTGGCTATAACTAGAAATCCTTGTCCAGGGTTGTCGAGATTTACTGGTAAGTGTTTTCAGTAGTTTCTCGAACTGTTATAGACCTCATATCGACACGACTTATCAAGCTACTGGGGTCTGACGTTTACCACCCCTAAGCGAGATATGTGACATATCAGACGAAGAGACCGGACTGTACGGGAGTGTTACTGACTGGATTCACAGGAGAATGTACAGGCTTGCTTGTTGATCTTCTGATCGCTCAATACCTGTGTGGCTGTTACGTTTAGCTGACCGCTTGCAGCTTGTGGGTGTTTGATATGATCATCGCCTACTGCCGGCGTATTGACGATTCTTTAGAGTCCTACACAGAGGTTTCTTGACTCGGGCAAAACGGAGTAGGAGCACATATATGATATATGCGGGACCGAGAACAATACGTGTATGTGATACCGTATTAGATTCTCGCGATTTGAGATATCGTCCGGGTATATGTGATATAGCCGGGTCATCGGATCAAGTGTTGATTCGATGAACTGATACAGATTATATTAATCGGTTATTTGTGAAATAGCCGGATTATCAGATCAAGTGTTGATTCGATAATTTAATGTATAATTATATATTTGATATATTAAATTACATTAACTGATATAAGCTCACTAAAAGATTCTTTTTCTCACTCAGGTAATACATTGATATATATGGGATATATATTAATTGTATTATTTTATTTTGTTACAATAAATATTGTATATGTGATATATAATATTGTAACAAGTTATGATTACTAATGCAACATGATTAGTAGAGATTAAACATGGTTAGGGTTTGATTTGGGTTAATCTTTTCTTGAAGCTTCTGAAAGCTTTTATTTTGTTTCTTGCAAAGATATTTCATTTAGATATTTTGCAAAATATTTCCAAACCCAACCCACACCCTTTAACCCTAGTTAACTCTCTACATTTGGTCAACCATGGTTGCATTTGTAGTTATCATAACAATTCATTATTCATCACAAAAGGTATTATTCATTCATCTTCTTCTTGTTCCTCCTTGCAAAGCATTCTAGCTTTGAGTTTTGTGATGAAATTGAATGAGATTAAGAAAACAAATGAGAGCTAAAATCCTACTTCATCATCCTAATCTATCCAAACCATTTAGATTAGGGTGTTCACTTCATTAGTGAGTGAGAGCTTGTGTTAAAGAAACATCAAGGTAGATCATCTTTGTTATCAAAGATCGGAAGCAAGCTTGCATCTTTCTCTTTGTGGAGCCTCTCTAGAGTCCGGGTACTCGATGATCGCAGCGAAAGAACCTCAACACAAAGCTTTAGAAGTGAAGGACCGGACTACAAAGGTTGTAATCCCAAACTCTTAGATGTTAAAGTATTTAACATGCTTTGTTTCGCCTAATCTCTAGTTTAAAGATCTTGGTTAGGCTTGTTCGGCACGTCTAAATTTTAAATCGGGCATGGTTGATACCGTATAGACCCTTGTGAGAGTGCCTTGTAACTTTGCAGTGGTATCAGAGCCAAGCTAGAGCTTTAGGCGAAGTCTAGACGAAGTTTAAAGTCCGATCGAACTCCGAATACCCGTAAAACCCTAGTTTCTGGAAATTTTTCAAAAAGTTGACATTTTCATATTAAAAATGCTCAGAAAATTCAGCAGGTAATTGTATGGGTTACTGTAAAAAACGACCCCAAAATAACTTTATTGCGCCGCGGAACCACGGCCGTACCCTTGCTTGCGCGGCGGTTCCGCGGCGCTACAGTGGAATTAGGGTTGCATTTTTGTACAGTAATGTCCGTATGTATTTTCTGATGTTTCTGGGAATTTTTAATTTTACTCAAGTGTTGAGTTTTCTGGGTTGTATTGGGAGCTCGTTGATTCGATTGGAAAGTATAACTTCGTTTAGTTTGTCCGGATAATTTTTAGAACGTGTTAAAAATTTCGAACGGATATCAATAACTCATTTTTTCCTCTGCCGGAAAATTTCCAAGTGTTGGATTTTTCCGTAGTTTAAGAACGTTCTAAGTCGTGCAAGTAACGCGGTGGACCCTCTAAAAGAACATAAATCTTAACTCGATTATGTGACCGTCTGAACTGCCTCTAAACCTTAGGGTTTGGGGCAGTACGGCGTTGCCACATGTGAGGCGTTGGTTTGACCCTTCTACGGCTGGACCATTGGTACTGTGGCATGTGATGGATACCTTTTTTGAACTCCGCTCAAGTGTTGAGCTATTTGGGAAATCTTGGATGTTTATTTATTCGATCGGAAAGTTTAACATTGTCTATTTATCTGGAATGTGATACAATATTTGGAATTCACAAGTAGTTATGAGATAACTAATTTGAGTGTTATAAATCTAGCAGTTTAGTCTCATTTGATCGGTTGCCACGGGATTTTGATGCGATCAAAAGTCCGTCGCAATCACGTAGCGTATGCGGATACTCGCCGGGTAAACTTAATAGATAGCCACGCCCCATAGCCCTGACCAAATGACTGTAGGAGAACCTCGTCGCCAAAAGCATCCGTTCGGGTGCTCGCGGCAGCGGTGTTCCGCCCTAGTGCACTTTGTCGACGGCATCCGGGGGTGCGGCCGTCTACTAAAGTTTGCGACGAGCATTCGATCAATATGTGGGGTCCTTAAGCCCATGGACTATGATGTCCTTAACCTCGGACTGTGGGGTCCTTAAGCCCATGGACTATGATATCCTTAACCTTTACAGACTATGATCTCTTTAAACTGGACCACCATGTCCTTAAACTGGTAATCAACCGCAATGTCCCTAAACTAAATAATAGAGCCCAAATGCTCTCTTGTTGGATCTAGACGATCCCGTTAAGTTGATCTTAGTCTAAAATTAGACTAACGTATCCTTAACAAACGTTTAAGTTGATCTTAGTCTTAAATGAGACTGACGTATCCTTAAACCCAACCCCAAACCCAAATCTAAGAAAAATACGATTTGGACTAATCCACGCCCTACGGGCGACAACATAAATTAGTCTCCGTATACAATCTACGGGCAACCAAAAACAAAACAAACACCCACGACATGAAGTAACCATCTGGAGAGAGAGAAAGTGGTTACAGCGATGCGGTAGCGTAATTAATTGCAGGGGCTTGCGCCTGTAGGGAAGAGCGTCCCTACAATCCAAAACCCCTCAATGAGGGGGAATCTGACGAAGTCTGCTATATCGACCGTATCCGTTTAAACCTTCGATACATAGTGCCATAAATCAACTTGGCATCTTCGGAGAGGTGGACAGATAGCACCAATTAGCATCTGCCCCAAAATTCAGGCAGGACGAACCTACGCGGTCGCGTCTCTGTGTTTCGGAGGAGAACAGATTCTGGCACGTTATTTTATTTTGCATATAACACCTAATAATTATATATTATTTTGCATATAACACCTTATAGTATATTGCTGAGTTTATTATTATGTTATTTTATGACACACTGATATCTGGGTTTTACATGGTTCGGTTCCTTTAACCCTGTTGCAAGAAGATCGAGAATATTTTGGCAAGCAAGCTGAGCAGTGAGGATATATCACGTGAGATACTTTTAGCCTGCGGATATATCACTTGTGATTGCTTATTTATAATTATATATTATTTTGCATATAACACCTTATAGTATATTGCTGAGTTATTATTTTAGAATAGATAACCTTGAAACACAAATTTTAGAATACACGTGAGATACTTTTAGCCTGCGGATATATCACTTGTGATTGTTTATTTATAATTATATATTATTTTGCATATAACACCTTATAGTATATTGCTGAGTTTATTATTATGTTATTTTATGACACACTGATGTCTGGGTTTTACATGGCTCGGTTCCTTTAACCCTGTCGCAGGAAGATCGAGAATATTTTGGCAATCAAGCTGAGCAGTGAGGAGCTTTGCCGATTAGTTTTGAGATATTTAGTTTATTTTTATTTCCTAGTTAAAGTTTTAACGTTGTGATCCCATAAGGGACTTGATTAAGATATTATTTACATCTTGGATCTTTATTTTTTCCGCTACTTTCTCGTTATTATTTTATTGTGGCAATTGGACATGTGTTAGTTAGATCTTATTTCTTGTTCTTGATATCTGATTGACAGCCGTAACGTGACTATGGAAAGATCTTTCCCCGCCATAGGTAGTATGGTTGGTTTTGTCACGTACCGTATTTACTTATTTTGGGAAGCTAGACGTGACAAGGTTTTGTTGGTATCAGAGACATAGGTTTTAGGATTAGTCGAGTTTGGTTCAATTTATAGTTGGGTATTGGATCCGATATATTGACCAAAAAACCCGGAATTAGGAACATGTCCTGCCACATTACTCCCTTACCAGTCTTGAATCTATAGCTTATCGACTTCTTATTTATTGAATCATGTTTATCGTTGCTAATCATTTCAGTGTTATTGGATTTAGAATCATGGCAAATAGAGATCTACAGACATACCAGAGACGTGTAGACGACACCGCATTACTTGGGGTCGTACGTGGTGTGTTGGAAAACTAGAAGCGTCAAACTGAGCTGAACCAGCGACAGGCCAAGGATTTTCAGGAGGGCATGAGGATGGCCCAACAGACTGCTATCACAGCAGCTGAGAGGGCAGCAGCTCCCAGACCAACACAGCATGAGGGCACCATGGCAGACTTCAGGAAGCTCAGTCCGTCTACATTTACAGGATTAGAGGAGCCTGGCCAATAGAGCAGTGGCTAGTAGATATAGAGAACCTTCTTGTTTCCGCATAGATTCCAGCTGAAAAAAAGGGTGGAAGTAGTACGCATCCAATTGGTAGATTACGCTCGCGAGTGGTGGCTTGTTGAGGAGACCCGTCTGATCAAGCTGATCAGCTGGGTGACTTTTTCACGAAGTGTCTTGGAGAAGTTCTTTCCACAATCTGTCAGGGAGGAAATGGAGGAAAAATTCATTAGCTTGAAACAAAATGGCGGATCCATTGATACTCATGCGGCTGAATGGACCCGACTCAGTCGTTTTGCGGGGCCCTTGGTTGCCAACAAGGCAAATAGGGCAAGATGGTTTATGCGTAGCTTGGATATGGAGATTCAGAGACACATCATATCGTTGGGATTGACCACCTTCTCCCAAGTTCTTAAGACGGTTAGGGAACAACATAGTTTATTAGTAAGAGTGAAGGGTACTCAACGGCAAGCAGTTGCAGTGCGGAAGACTCCGTATGCACCAACCAAAGCTTCTGTACGTAGAGGCATTCCGGTAAACAAATAGGGGACAATATCAATGAAAAGGAAATTTGTTTCAACGAAGAAGAAGGATATGATTTGTGATTACTGTCAACGACCAGGTCATTTTTGGAGGGAGTGCCGGATGAGGCTTAGGCAGTGTCTGATTTGCGGAGCTGCTGAACATCGAATTAATACTTGTCCATCGAGAGTCCAGTTGAAAGGTGATGGTCCGAGAGCACAGCAGAAGCAGATTACTCAGAGGCCTAATCAGAGGCGGGCCTTCACCTTGACGACCGAGGAGGCCAAGGCTTCAGACGATGTTGTTTCAGCTATCATACTTGTTTATAATTTTCCCTCATTAGCATTATTCGATTCATTGCTTTATGTCGTCCAAATTTATTAGTGCATACTTTATCCCACACACGACCCTATCTAGCTATTGGGACACACACACTGGGAATGTGAGAATTATATCTAGTAGTGAGTGCAAGGGTTGCTCGATTGTTATTTATGGACGGGAGTTATTCGCGGATTGATACTAGCAGCTATGATGTTGTCCTGGGGATTGATTTTCTTGGCATTTTCCACGCTCACATTGATTGTAAGATGAAAAAAGTGATTTTCTATATTCCCGGACATCCGGAGTTCGTATTCTTGGGAGGTAACAAATCCGTCGGGCCAGTCGAATTTAGGGCTAGGCCGACAAGTGCCGCTTTTTCGTTAATGGAAGTAATCAAGGAGGAAGCACCAGTAGCAGTTCGGGACTTCATGGACATGTTCGAAGACATCTCGGGTTTACCGCCAAAACGAGATGTGGAGTTCGCGATTGATCTTATTCCAGGAGCAGCGCCGATTTCAATGGCTTATTATCCGATGGCACCAGTAGAACTTGAAGAAGTAATGAAACAAGTTACCGAATTACTAGAAAAAGGCTGGATTCGCAGCAGCGGTTCACCATGGGGAGCTCCAATTCTTCTAGTCAAGAAGAAAGACGACTCACGAAGAATGTGCATCGATTATCGAGAGTTAAATCGGGTGACTATTAAGAATAAATACCCAATCCTTCGCATAGGTGAATTATTCGATCAACTCAGTGGCACGAGAGTATTCTCGAAGTTGGATTTACGATCAGGGTATCATCAAGGTCGGGTGAAAGAAGGAGACATTTGCAAGACAGCGTTCAGAACTCGATATGGGCATTATGAGTATTTAGTGATACCATTTGGAGTCACTAATGCACCGGCGATATTTATGGACTTGATGAACCGGATCTTTTCGCCATTTCTAGATCAGTTCGTGGTGGTATTCATTGATAATATTTTGGTCTATTCGAATAGGAAAGAAGAGCATGAAGAACACTTGAGAATTGCACTGCAGACGTTAAGACAAGAAAAGTTGTATGCTAAGATGAGCAAGTGCGAGTTTTGGCTCGAAGAAGTGAAGTTCTTAGGTCATGTTGTATTTGGAGATGGAATTGTAGCTGACCCCGAAAAGATTGCAGTTGTTCATGATTGGCCAATTCCAAAGAATGTAGGGGAGATCAGGAGTTTCCTCGGGTTTGCTGGATATTATAGAAGGTTTGTGGAGAACTTCGCTTGAATAGCAGAACCTTTGACCAAGCTAACACGTAAGGAGGTACTGTTCGTGTGGACTGAGAAGTGTGTGTCAGCTTTTGAAGCACTGAAGCAAAGAGTGGCAATCGCTCATATTCTAACAATGCCAGATGGTTTCGAAAGACTAGTGATTCACAGCGACGCATTTGCGAAAGGCTTGGGAAGTGTTTTGATGCGGCGTGGGAAGGTTATAGCTTATGCGTCGAGACAATTGAAAACTCATGAGAAGAACTACCCAACTCATGACTTGGAGTTGGCAGCAGTGATTTTTGCGCTAAAGATTTGGAGGCACTACTTATTGGGCTAAAGGGTAGAAGTGTTTACTAATCACAAGAGCCTAAAGTATGTATTCACACAAAAAGATCTCGACATGAGGCAGCGTAGATGGTTGACTATGATCTTAATCTAAAATACCATCCACGGAAAGTTAATGTAGTACCGGATGCTTTAAGTCGGTTTCCAGCGATACGGATGTTGACTGCACAGAAGGAGATTATAACTGATCTTCAGAGATTCGAGTTGGAGATCGTACTACCAGATTCTTCGGAACAATTGATGCTGTTACAAGTGCAGTCATCTTTAATTGATAGCATTAAGGCAGCACAATGGCACGATCCTATACTGCAAAAATTTCGAGAACAAGTGGAAGCGGGATTTCGAATAGATTTGTTGATTCATGAAGATAGCTCGTTAAGATATGGAAGTCGTTTGTGTGTACCTAAAGGAGATGTATGTGAAGAAGTCATGAAAGAAGCCCATAGTTTCGCATATTCAGTACATCCGTGAGGCATGAAGGTGTATAGAGATTTGCGACAACAGTTTTGGTGGGAAGGCATAAAAAGAGAGATTGCTCGCTACGTATCGAGGTGCTTGGTATGTCAGCAAGTCAAGACGGAACACCAAAGGGTAGCTGATTTGTTGCAACCACTTCCAATTCCTCAATGGAAGTAGAAACATATAACCATGGATTTTGTGACCGCCTTACCACGGAGTCCAAAAGACAATAAAGCAGTTTGGGTGATTGTCGATCGACTGATCAAGGCAGCTCATTTCATACCATTTCGAGTTGGTCAGTCGATGGAGGCTTTGGCAGAGCGGTACATGCAGGATATTGTGAGATTGCATAGAGTACCAATGAGTATCATTTCTAATCATGATACTCGGTTTGTAACAACCTTAAACTTTCTGTACAAATTTTTTTCAAAAATACAGAAAGGGGTACTTGAGCCTAAGCACAAGTTATAAGTTTGTTTTTCTTTTGAACAGCAAGAAGGAGCTTGTAGCTCATTGGTAAGACCTTGCACTGCTGAACCAAAGCATCAGAGTTCAAATCCCACCAGCCACATTATTTTTTAATCAGTTTTCTTTTAATTTTTTTAGAAGTCCAAGAGTCTACACGTGCATAACCCGTAAAACCAAGAGTCACACATAAATAAACGAGTCCACGAGTCAAGTACAAGCGTCAGGGACACGTGGCGAAGAGATGGAACCCGACTCGGCCGATTCGGCAGTTGACTCGCCCGGCGCCGCCGGGTCAACTCGGCCCGATTCCACATTTTCTTTTTTCCCTTGCACCCTTTGGCCTACTCCATAACCCCTGTATTATTTAAATTCCCTGCACATTTGCAGAGCAAATTAAAACCCCCATTTAATCCATTTTTAATACAATTTTTATCACACCCTTTCACTACCCTAAAACCCTAGTTTTTCCTATAAATACCATACCTCAAATCACCCCCTCACTCTCAAATCCCTGCCCAAACTCAAGAAAATCCCCAAGACTTTTTGTGTACAAGTGGAGTTAGCAAAGGGCGAAGCTTACTGTAAAAGTGGAATAAAACTTGTTACGATTATTATTTTAATGTCAAACTTGTTCTATTGTCTTAGTTAATGAGTATTAAACAATATATATTAAAAGTTGAAGGTTTTTTATGAAGAAAATGTTGTATTTTGAAAGAAAAGAGAATCGGAAGCCGGATAACTCCACTTTCGACACATTTTAAGAATTACGAATTTGAGAATAGTAAAAGAGATAGGGGGAATTACAGGTTGATTAGCTAGAGAAGAGAAAGGGGAAGAGATGGGAGTTGCCGGTGCGTCGTTTTGTCGTCGGAAACTCCTCGGATTGCCGTCGGAAGTTCGTCACAACACTCATATGTAACATAACACGATAATTTTTGGGAATATAGTTTAGGGAAAATACGATTTTACACATAACTATCTCCGACTTATAAAAACATTTTTCTACCAGATGTGTATTTTAAACAAATCTTTGCAATGTGCCGCTACAACTCATTTTGGGGAACCCGTTCAGGATGGTGCGGATTATCACACATCTTTGGGTTTAGTAGTGTGAGATGTAGACCTCCGCAAGAAGCATACGGTCTCGAAAAATTTAAAATACAATTTTCTTTAGAAAATGTGATTTCTATTATAAATAAAATTTATATTTTTAATAAATAAATATATATGTAATTAATATCAAAATATCTATTTTTAGTATTTATAATATTCCACATTTCCAAAATTTAAGAAAAACATCTCATGTACAGGAAAATACCATACAATTTCAATATTACAAATAAATACCATATATTATGAGAATTATGTTTTATTTACTAGAAATGTCACATTGATAAAATATACATCTATGAAAACTCTATAGACGCTAATAAAATACTTGAAGTATATTTTAAAAATTATACAAAATTATTTTTACGTAAAACCCCTCAAGTTATACTAAATTACAATAAGGACCCTAGTAAACATAGGTTTAAGTGGGACCGATCTCTTGAGCCTCAGGGAGCCGGAGATATGGGTGCTTGCCTATTTAAGGTAGACAACTTAACAAATGGTGTTATCAATACGGTAATCGTTTTTGAAAAAGACACAAATCATGTCGTCCGTGTGCAGCGGTTACCGATAACACCAAAACCTAATTTAGGATTTAATTTCTTTTCTAATTGTCTGACTCAGACCGAGTCTCAATATAATCAACCTGACTTGAATGAGATTCAAGTATATATAACAATTCAATATGAATCCATATATTCAATCTGTTCAATCTATCAATCTATACAACTTGACTGAACCAAACTATGGATATACATCCATCTACATGATTCTCCAGTTACATCCATTTACTGATATCATGGTTTCGGCAAGTCATCCATCAATACAATTCAAATTACAAGACAATATAATTTACAATACAATACAAACAATACAATCAAGATATCGCGGGGTTTAAGGGGTAAATTGGTACGGAAGGTGTTAGAAGTGGCACGAGACTGCAACCATTAAGACACCTAACCTGAATTCAATTGCCGTTGTTCCAGGTATTATCACGGAGCCTTGTACTCTTGATTCCGTCCACCTTAGTCTCTGGTCTATTGAGACTCCTCTCGTATACACTGGCCTCTTCTGTACCAAGCTACAAACAACAGCGTTAACACTAAATACAACATTATAACAATATAATACCACTTTAAAAGTTACATACTCTCTCTCTCTGTCTGTCTATTCTACTTCTCTCTTATCTTTGGGACTTACCGAGCGATTTGTTCGCTGACGACATTCTCTTTCTTCTTCTTTGGAATGTCGTCAGGTGATTCGGACTTTCTGGAGACAGAGCCCAGTAGCGAGGACTTGGATCAGATAGCCTTCGACCCAGAGCTGTAGCCACTTGTACTTATTCCATTTTCATTTCTGTTATGCCACTGTTTCGGCATTGCTTTCCATTCCATGTATTTAATTTTCAGATGTATTGTAAAAGGAATGTTAATAAATAAAGTTGCTGTTCAATTATATCTATTGTCTTTGTCTCTTATGCATTTTACTTATATTGCTTAGATACGCTTAGCGTGTTTATTTCAGAGTAAATACATAGCGGCCAGTCGCGTCCCCTTCGTCGTACACCGGGAAGCGGGACGTGACACGATTCCTATCGCGCTTTTAGAAGAGTCTATAGGAAAGTTTGGGAACTCGCTTGAAATTTAGTATGGCCTATCATCGTCGGACAGATGGACAATCTGAGAGAACGATCCAAACTCTTGAAGATATGTTGAGAGCTTGTATGTTGGATTTCAAGGGTTCGTGGGAGGATCATTTGCATTTAGTGGAGTTTTCATACAATAACAGTTTCTAGGCGACTATACATATGGCTCCATTCGAAACGTTGTACGGTCGTAAGTGTCGCTCGTCTATATGTTGGGACGATGTTGGAGAGAGAAGATTATTTGGATCGGAACTCATTGTGCAAATTGTGGAGAAAGTTAACTTGATTCGTGATCATATGAAGGTGGCACAAGATCGAAAGAAAAGTTGGGCTGATACTGGAAGAAGACCTTTAAAGTTTGCGGTTTGTGATCTTGTGTTCTTGAAGATATCACCGACGAGGGGAGTAATCCGATTTGGTAGTCGAGACAAGCTTAGTTCTCGATTCGTGGGGCCTTTCAATATCATTGAGTGTGTTAGAGAAGTAGTTTATCGATTGGTTTTACCACCATCCTTGATGGGTGTTCATGACATGTTTCATGTATCTAAACTCCGCAGGTATGTTCGAGATGAGACGCACGTCCTTGATCACTCGGAACCGACAGCAAGAGAAAATTTAACTTAAGCAACCGATGGCTATTGTAAATCGACGAGAAAAGATTCTCAAGAATAAAGTAATCTCTCTAGTGCTTATTTCATGGGGAAATCATTCACAAGGAGAATCTAATTGGGAACGTAAAGATGAGATTCGACAAAAGTTTCCACATCTCTTTTCTTAAATCCGTATTTTCTTGTCTTTACCTGTTCCATGAATTTCGAGGACGAAATTCTTTTGTAGTTAGGTATAATGTAACACCCTAATATGTTTATATAGTATAACTTGGTATTTAAGTCTTACTTTATAATTATTTTATTTTATTCATATGGTTTGCGAGTGATGCGAAAAAGTGGTGGTGGTTGTCCATCCCGACTCGCATGTGTGGAACCTAATATGGTGCTTGATTGTATCTGTTACTTATCAGTAGTGTATATCTATATAAATCTAGTATAATATATGCATCATATATTTAAAATCATTAGATATCTACTTATAGCCTCAAGGTATGGATAAATTATATTTTACCGACATTGCATGGCTAATCACCCTATATCTTAATTTGCTTTTATCTATTACGATTAAATCTTGAGATATTTTATAACCAAATATTTATTAAATCTTAATATATTTATTTATAGTCTTATTCTAAATCTTATTAGGGGTATATGTATTTATATTACATTATCACATTATGGCTTAAATATTTACGTATTTGTGTTTTTTCTCTAAAATATATTTTTGACGAGATTCAGGTAAAATTTAGTGTAATTTGATATTATCTGTAAAACCCTAAAACTATAATATATATGGTACTATATATATATATAATATTTATTTTATAAAAACACACACACACACACACTCTCCCCCAGTCTCTATCTCTCTCCCCCTCTATTCTTTTTCTTTCTCTCTCTATGTTCTCTCTACCCAACTCCCTCGTCCCCGAGCCCTAAACCAATGCTGACACCACCTTCGACCTCTTCCCTCCTTTTCATCATCCTCACCTTCTAAACCTCGCCATCCTCGTCGTTATCTCCCTCTTCAACCCTGAGACCTCATCCCGAGTCCCCGACCTCCATCACTGAGGATCTCCCTCCTCCTCTTCCTCGTTGACCTCGCCTCCCTATCTCCTCATCGCCGACCCAACCATCTCTCCTCCTTGCCCTAGACCGTGGCCCAGAACTCAAGCCACCAGCATCATCCCGACATCATCGTATCTTCTCTTTCTTCTCTTTTCCTTCTCTCACCGGAGCTGATCGCCGTGACCGCCCAGTCCCTCACCAACAACCACAACCCAAGTTCATCTCCAGTTACCATCTCCTAAAAACCCAGACCCCATCACCTCTCTCCTTCTTCTTCTTCTCACCGAGCTTCATCCCCGACTTCACCTCGCCGCCGGCAAACCCCGACCCATTGACATTGCTTCACCCCAAACGCTGGACCAAAGTAGTCTACAGAGCACCAGCGAGCATCCCAGAGCAGTACACAGTCGCTTTTAGCCAAGATTGTGAGTACGTCGTGTTTTCAAAAGTTGCCGTCGTGCAGATATCCGTATTTTGTCGTGATTTTATCGATCGAGACAAGTTTATAAACTTGCAACATGCTATGTCACACACACACACACACATATTGTTTAGCAAATTATTAGCAATATACAATCATTATAGTATTAATCCGTATTTGGTAACAATTGCAAGATTATCTTACTACATGCCAGTTCATTATAGTTTCAATATAATTCCACTGTAGTTCCATTATCTTTTACCTAGACTAAAGTATATCTAGTAGCAAACGTAAAATGTTTATTATAAATAGATTTAATATATATTATAAATAATTTATCAGACTTTACAGTTTAAATAGTATGCATTAGTTAATTGTACAGTGAATTAAATAAACTGGTTACTGTTATTTCTTTGAATATTTCTACTGTTTAATATACAATACCTGACATGTGCATGATACGTTCCTTGCTATTGCCATTACTATATTGTTTACACTTGTTACCTGAATAACTACTGATGCCGAAAATATTGACTAGTTATCCTGATTGATACCTGACTTGTTGTCTATTAGACAAGATTTGTACATGACCGTTTCTATGTTGGCATTAGATAAACATTCTATTGATACCTGATTTGAACACGAAAATCTGGAAGAAAGGGAAAATCAAGAATGTAACCAAAACATAACTCAAGAGGATATTATTATTATTATTATTTGCCGTGATTCCGGGCGTGAACGGAATAACCATTATTTATTGTATTGTGGTCCCTTGGGGAATGAACGGGATATATTGTGCCGTGGTCCCGTAGGAAATGAACGGGATATATACTGTTGAGTTATGATAAGAATTACATTAATTGGTTTCAAATACTTTTAGGATAGATAATCTAGAAACATAAATTTTAGGATACACGTGAGATACCTTTAGCCCGCAGATATATCACTTACGATTATTTATTTATAATTATATATTATTTTGCACATAACACCGTATAGTACATTTCTCAGTTTATTATTATGTTATTTTATGACGCATTGACGTCTGGGTTTTGCATGGCCCAGTTCTTTTAATCTTGTCTCAGGAAGATCGAGAATATTTTGGCAAGCAAGCACAGTAGTGAGGAGTTTTGCCGATTAGTTTTGAGATGTTTAGTTTATTTTTATTTTCTAGTTAAAATTTTAACGTTGTGATCCTATAAGAGACTTGATTAGGATATTATTTACTTATTGGATCTTTATTGTTTTCCGCTACTTTCTTGTTATTAATTTATTGTAGCAGTTGGACATGTGTTAGTTAGATTTTATTTCTTGTTCTTGATATCTGATTGACAGCCGTAATGTGACTATGGAAGGATCTTTTTTCGCCATAGGTAGCATGATTGGTTTTGTCACGTACCGTATTTATTTATTTTGGGAAGTGGGGTGTGACAGTTACACTCGGGTGGGATTTTCTCAACAAAAAGTAATGGTAAAAAGAACAAGTTTGTGTAATGTATGATGTCATATGTGTGTAGAGATATGATATAGGTATTGTAGACATCAGGTAAAGTATGGTATACTGTGTAAGGTAATTACAAGTAATATATTCGTTTAGTTTGTTAGACAAGGGTAATGGGTTCTCAAGATTATTCCGTTCTAACCACGGAACAACGGTTGGGGAAAGTGAAATGTAATGTTCCACTTTTCCGGATCTGATCAAGTAATAGGGGAATTAAACTACCCAGCCCCGTTTTAAAAGTTTTACGAATTTGAGTTAGTGCGTATATCATCTAGGCATGAAATGTCATTTGTCCATATTGGGACTGTTCATATCATTTGCCCAAATATCGAGATTAGTAGTCATCCATGTTGGGACTGTTCAATTCATTCGTAATAGTCGTCCATGTTGGGACTGTTCACCCTTCCTGCAGGGATCTTCATCTGTAATATTATTTCATACCTAGATCCGCGCATTCTAATCCTAACTGTATCGTAGGTCATGTCGTGTGATATATCAAAAGTTGGATTTAAGTAGATGATATCTCAGTCGATATGGACTTCCATAACCATTGGTTATATCTCGTTCCACTATAGTTTATAAAATAAACACGATATTTTATAGAAACCTTAGTTTATAAAGGACTATAGTATTTTATCATAATTATTGTTTATATAAAAAAACCATGATAATTTAGGGAAAAATATTGTTTTATGAAGAGCCATGGTATTTTAGGATGATTATCTTTCAATAAAGATATCTCTTTATAAAAGAGTGTGGTATTTATATAGTACATTAACGAAAATTATCTTTTATTATAAAGGTTATGGTATTTTAATAGAAGAATCTCTTTTATAAAAAGGTAATGGTATCTTAGTGAAATTCTAATTTAAAAACTTCACTTTCGAGATTAGGGGTATTTTTGGTAAGGTTTAACTTTTTAAAGGTATTTAGTAAAAATCTAGTTTTTTGGATTGTTATTGATTTTTAAAAGAAAACCCTAACTTTTAAAAGTTCAGGGTATTTTAATAAAAATAATTAGTCTACAAAGTTTATGGTATTTTAGTAAAAATTATGATTCAGAAAGGTTCGTGGTATTTTAATAAAAATATCGCTTAGAAAAGTTTAGGGTATTTTAAGGAAAATACTATTTTTCTGAAGTTCATGGTATTTTAATGAAAATATAAATTGTTAGGAGTTGATAGTAATTTTGCGAAATAGAGATTTTAGTGAAAATATGGTTTTCCAAGTTTACCATCAATTTTATTTAAAAATAACAAATATATAAAAATTTACTATGATTTTTCCATATTTTAAGCAATTAGGGAAAAATTATTAATAACTTTTATTTAATACCATAGAATAATTATATTTATTCACGTATAACTTGTCCCGGTCATGATAGTCGCTTGACGACTTAGTTCCATATATCCAAACATGAAATGGGGGTTGTCCATGAAAGTTTCCTAGTGCCCTCACCGCTAACCCGCGGCCAATGCGGAATCCAAAAACAAAAATTTTCGTGGCACTAGAAACTAAAAGCTAAGAATCGAACCAAACACCTAAACTTGAACCATAAAAAGATAGAAATCACAACTTTTGTAGTATCTTCATTTGCTCCAATTGGGTTGGACTCTAGCATGCTCTCAAGAGTTCCGGTTCGCGTTTGCAAACTGATCCTCCTTCGTCGAAGATGATACACCCGAGAGAACCGATCCAAGTTTCAGCTTCGTCTAGTGAAGCAACCGACGCTCCAAGTTCGCTTGGAATGGAGAGTGGAGATGTAGGAATTTTCCACTATCTTTTCTCTCAAATCTAAGCTCAAGAAAGTAAGTGTAGAAGGAGGAAGAGGAGGAGGTGAGGAAAAATAGCCATGAGCAAATGTTGAAGACATAAGAGAATAGAATGAATCAAGTGTATAATGAAGAATGGCTTCATATTGTTTTTGCAACCATTCAAATAAAAAACTCATAACCATTTGCAATAAAATAATGAAACCCCATTCCTCTTTACATGTCTTCAACCATGCTCAATGTCACCTTACCCTCCACCTCATTTTATGAATATTCACAAATGAGGTGTTCATCTTCTAGAACAAATTCCGTATAAATATGGAATACAACCCGATATACGTACCGAAATACATATACACGTATTCCTATAAAAATACGAATAGTAAAGAGAGAAAATGAATAGTGAACAATAATACTAGAATGCATATATAAATATATATATGTAGGGTGTTTTTCGTCACCCCATTGAGATGGGAATACGCGTGCGCTTGTCGGACGCATTACAGATCCCCCTGCCTAGGGTAGGCTGGGGTTTATTGATTGTGCGGATCCTAATCTCCGGCAGCCGCGGACTAAGCTGTCGTTAATTACCTCTCGCCTTTGGAGCGAGAGAACCTCCAATTGACGGGTTAAACTGGTCATGCGAACTCAATGTGTGGTGTACGTGTGTTTTGAAGCGGTTTTGGATATATCGGGGGCCCCGCAGAGTTTTTACGGGGGTCCCGCTACCTGGATAGCGGGCTGGGGGTTAAGGGGGCTAACAGCCCCCTTGCGGGGTGCCGGGCAGCGTCCCGGCCCAAAAACTTTTTTGGGGGGACAGTGTTGTGGAGTGTGTGTGTATCTGTACATATATATACATGTATATATATAAAAAAAAGAGGGAAAAAGTACCCAAAGGACGCGTGGGGTCAGCGCCTTGAGCGCTGTGCGCCTAGGTGTCGTGCGTTTAGGCGCTAGCGCGTCACGTGTCGGCATGTGGGCGCTTTACGCTTGAGCGCTGGGCGCTGGAGCGCAAGCACGCCACGTTTCGGCACGTGGGCGCTTTGCGCTTGAGCGCTGGACGCTTGAGCGCAAGCGCGCCACGTGTCGGCACGTGGGCGCTTTGCGCTTGCGCTGGGCGCTTGAGCGCAAGCGCGACACGTGGGCGCTTTGCGTTTGAGCGCAGGGTGCTGGCGCTCCACGTGTTGGCACGTGGGCGCTTTGCGCTTGCGCTGGGCGCTTGAGCGCAGGCGCGCCACGTGTCGGCATGTGGGCGCTTTGCGCTTGAGTGCAGAGCGCGCTTGAGCGCAGGACGCTGGAGCGCCAGCGCGCCACGTGTCGGCACGTGGGTGCTTTGCGCTCGAGCGCTAGCGCGCCACGTATCGGCACGTAGGCATTTGGCGCTTGGGCGCCTGCGAGAAAAATAGGTATTTAGCCCCAGAAATTCTCGAAAGAGGAATCATAGTGGAGTTAAACTCCTAAGATGTTTTGGGGTTGATGAAAGGAGTTCTTCTGCTTTCTCCTCTGGTTGCTGGATCTTAAAGATCAAGAGATATGAGATGTTAAAAATCTCTTCTTTTTGAGATCTAATGGAAGATCTGAGTTCACCTTTATGGGTTTTGTGGTGAAAAACTATTTAGTTTTTATAAAATGAAGAGTAAAACTCTTGATTAAATTCGAAAGAAAGGAGAAGGTTTTAGAACCTTGAGGAAGGAGAAAGATCTCAGATCTAAAATTTTTTGGAGAGAGAAAAAGTTGTGAGATATTTTCATTATCCTTGCCTTTATAGGCTATACACTTTACACATAGCCCCTTGGACTTCACAAAATGGTATTTTGCCTATCCCACGGCTTATGTGCAACGGCTCATGTGCCATTTCTTTTTGCACATAAGCCATGGGCTTTACAAAAATTTGGCTTTATGCATATTTTTCTTACATTTATCCATAAAATAAAATAAAAGAAATACAACAAAATTATTTATTACAAAATTTTTATCTTGGCATGGGGGGAGGCCGGCCGCTTCATGTTCGGGCTCGGCCTGGGCCTGGGCCCACTGGATCTGGGCTTGGGCTTACTTGGCTTGAGGTTGACTTTGATTTTGACTTGGTCAACCGGGGTGTAAATTTTTACCCCAACAAATTGCCCCCCATCAATAAATGCACACCACATATGTGGGTCGTGTGCATGAAATTGATGGATCTTCTTTTACTTGGAGGCGACCTGATTTGGTTCCCGCTTTTTGGGAAGCTGGCACTGCCCTTTTTACGACATGGACGGTCGTTGCTTGACATGTCTCTGAGACGGAGTGTCCGTGATAGACGTTTCCCTGGCCCGGAGTGATCTGGTTCCCGCTTTGCAGAAATCATGCGCCGCTCTTTTTACGACATGGACGATCAATGCTGCCCTTTTAGCGACTTGGACGGTCGATGCTGCCCTTTTAGCGACTTGGACGGTCGATGCTGCCCTTTTTACGACTTGGACAGTCGATGCTGCCCTTTTTGCGACTTGGACGGTTGATACTTCCATTTTAGCGACGTGGACGGTCGGTGCTGCCATTTTAACGACTTGGACGGTCGGTGCTGCCCTTTTTCCGACTTGGACCGTCGGTTTTGCCCTTTTTGCGACTTGGACAGTCGTTGCCGCCCTTTTAGCGATTTGGACGGCCGGTGCTGCCATTTTAGCGACGTGGACGGTCGATTCTGGATTTGACTTGCCCCGCTTCTTGTGGCGTCAGGGATGAAGTTGACTTATTTCCGAGGTGGAATTTGATTCTGCCAGGGAGGTCATTGGTTGTTTGACTTGATGTGATTTGGGTTGACATCAGCATCGCTACACTGGAATATGGTACCATGAGCGAATCATCATCTGTCTTTGAGAGGATTTGGGGATTGGTTTTTTTTTGTTTGGTATCTGCATTGCTGCACTGGAATAATGCCAGGAGAAACTCATCATTTGCCCTGAGAGTATTTGGGAATTGATGGCTTAGGAGGCAGGTTTAGATCCCTATCACCTAAGGCTTTTCAATTCTATGGGCCGTAAGGGTCCTATAAAAGCATTTTCTCCCTACGAGTCGAAAGGATCTCGTAGGTGTATTTTCTCCTTAGGAGTCGTGAGGACTCCTAAGTGTGTTGCTCCTTTGTGAGTCGTAAGGATCTCACGCGGGAATTTTCTCCTCTCAAAGTCGAGAGAACTTTGAGAGTGCATTTCATCTCCTTTTCACGAGTTTGCGCCCTTTCGGGTTTTCACAAACTCGCCGGCTGTCCTGCTGTTTTTACTCACGGAGCCCTTTCGGGTTTTCATCCGTGCTCGTTTGCTTGTGGACATACTGTTTTTTTTTGTTTTTTTTGGAGTGCCGGTGGGACTTTAAAAGTAGTCTCACCGGCAGGACTTGGGAGAGATTGGGATTGTTTTACGCCCGTAGATTATATACGGTTTTGCAGGATGTATGATACAGACCGTAGGGCCAGAAAAATTTCGAGATTTTGTTGGCGTCTGCATCGCTGCACTGGAATATGGTACCAGGAGCGACTCATCATTCACCATTGGGGTATGGGGGTTGGAATTTGGTTGGCGTCTGCATCGCTGCACTGGAATATGGTACCAAGAGCGACTCATCATTTGCCATTGGGATTTGAGTTTGGAATTTGGTTGGCGTCTGCATCGCTGCACTGGAATATGGTATCAGGAGTGACCCATCATTCGCCACTTGGGGACTTGGAATTTGGATCTTGTTTGGCATCAGTGTTGCTGCACTGGAATAATGCCAGGAGCAACTCATCATTTGACCCGGGAGGACTTGGGATTTGGTTTTTGGGTCGGCATCAGCACCGCTAACACTGAAGCGAAACGCCAGGAGCAACTCATCATTTGCCGTTGCCCGTTGGGGAACGATGGCTTAGGAGACAGGTTTGGGTCCCTGTCACCTAAGGCTTTTCAATTTTATGAGTCATAAGGATCTCATAAAAGCATTTTCTCACTACGTGTCGAGAGGATCTCGCAGGTGTATGTTCTCCTTAGGAATCGTGAGGATTCCTAAGTGTGTTGCTCCTTTATGAGTCGTAAAGATCTCACGCAGGGATTTTCTCCTCACAAGGTCGAGAGGATTTTGCGAGTATATTTCATCTCTTTTCACGAGTTTGCGCCCTTTCGGGTTTTCACAAACTCGCCGGTAGTCCTGCTGTTTTTACTCACGGAGCCCTTTCGGGTTTTCATCCGTGTCCGTTTTGCTTGTGGACATACCTTTTTTTTTATTTTTAATTTTTTCCTTTTTTTCTTCTTTTTTTTCTCTTTTTTTTTTGCCGCTGGTGGGACTTTAAAAGTAGTCTCACCGGCAGGATTTGGGAGAGATAGGGGTCATTTACGCCCGTGGATTGTGTACGGTTTTGCAGGATGTATGATCCGGACCGTAGGGCAGGTGTGCTCAATTCGCCTACGACTTGGAGCATTCACACGTAGTATTTCTTGAGATATCGGCCATTGATGGGTGGAATGGGCCTTTCTCCCTCGGCACTTATTAGTTAATAGGATCCCTCGTCGAACACTTTCTCGATGACGTATGGTCCTTCCCAATTTGGCTCGAATTTTCCTTTGGCATGTCGATTGGGGATGATCGGTCTTTTGAGGACCAACACCAATTCGCCTTTCTTGAAACCGCGGAGACGGGTTATCTTGTCATAGGCCCGTGACATTTGGGATCGGTATAGCTCCAGATTTTGCTGCACCGCGAGCCTCTTTTCTTCGAGGGCGTCGAGCTCTTCAAGCCGAAGGAGCACATTTTCCTCCTCCGTCAACTCGTGTTGAACGACCATTCTTAAGCTTGGAACTTCGACTTCGAGGGGGAGGACCGCTTCCATTCCGAAGAGCAATGAGTATGGAGTGGACTGAGTTGGAGTACGGTGTGTGGTATGATATGCCCATAATGCATCGTGAAGTTTGAGATTCCAGTCTCTCTTGTTGGTTGAAGCAATTTTCCTCAGGAGCTTGCATAGAGTCTTATTGAAGGCTTCAGCCAGCCCATTGGCTTTTGGATTATAGATGGAGGAATATCTCCAGTCTATCTTGTGTTGAGTAGCGAATCTTGAGATTTTGAAGCTCTTGAAAGAAGGCCCGTTGTCAGAAATGATTCTTCTTGGTGTACCGAAGCGGTATAGAATATTATGCTGAAAGAATGTCAGAATATCTCTCGTCTTGACCTCTTTTAGCGGGACAGCTTCAGCCCATCTGAAGAAGTAGTCTGTTGCGGCCAATATGAACCGGTGGCCTCTAGATGACGGAGGGTCAATTGGGCTAACTATGTCGGTTCCCCAGACTTCGAAGGGCCATGACGCCACCGTAGGATGCAATGGATTGGGATGCTTGTGAATAAAATCACCGTGAATTTGGCAGATATAACATTTCTTTGCATGCTCTCCGCAATCCTGTATCATGGTGAGCCAGTAATACCCAAGCCGTTTAATTTGCAGTCACTTCTTAGGGCCAGATTGGTGAGCACCACAAACGCCTGAGTGAACTTCTTTCATGACTTTTTGGGCTTCGGCCGATGACAGGCACCTGAGCCAGAGTTGGTCATATGACCTGCGGTATAGCGTGTTATTTACAAACATGTATCAGAGAGCTCTCTTCTTCAGCTGAACCCTCGCAGACCTTCCTTCGGGCAGCTTGTCGTATCGGAAGTACTCTATGAAGGGTTCTCTCCAATCGGGCTCGTCTTGAACGAGCGAAGCTTCTTCGGCGGGACTGCTCTTCTGTTCCGCGCTTTCCTCTTCTCGTAGAGAGACAGGAGGTAGAATTTGTCGGCTCCTGACTGTGATCAAAATTTCGTCCATGTCAGGATCAGCCAGCTCCTGGCTAAACGAGCGAGTACGTCAGCCTTTCCGTTCAACGCTCTAGGGACTCTCGTTAGTTCAATGTGAGTGAACCGTTTCATGAGTTCCACCACCCGGCTTCTGTATCGAGCTAACTCAGGTTTGTATATCTTATAGTCGCCACTTACTTGGTTGACGACAAGCTGGGAGTCACCGTAAACCCGTAACCGAAGGATTTCCATTTCTATGGCGAGCTCCAAACCAGCTATCAGAGCTTCATACTCGGCCTCATTGTTTGTGCGAGGCTCGGTGAGAGCAAAAGAACGCCGTAGGGTCCCTATTTATGGCGTGATGAACACCATTCCTATCCCTGCTTTTATCTCCGGAACGCTTGATTTACTGGAGGTCCTTATCGATGAGGCCCCATCGAAGTAGAGCTCCCAACATGAATCCTCATTCTCGAGGTGCATCACGTGTTCGTCGGATAACTCACAATTGAGTGGTGACCCTTCTGGTATGGGATGAGCAGCGAGGAAGTCTGCCAGAGCTTGCCCTTTTACTGCTTTCTGAGGAGTATAAACTATGTCAAACTCAAGTAGCATGACAGCCCATCTTGCCATTCTGCCGGCTAGGCTTGCTTTGGTCATCAAGTGTTTGAGCGGGTCGACCTTGGAGATCAGCATAACCCGATGAGCGAGCAGATAGTTCCTCAGCTTCTTCACAGCAAATATCAGAGCTAGGCATTGCTTTTCGATTGGGGAATAGTTGTGTTCCGCCCCGACTAGAGTTCGAATGAAGTAGTAGAGGGCATTTTCTTTTCCCTCCTCGTTATTCTGGGCAAGGAGCGCACCGAGCGAGTCATCTAGCGCGGCAGTGTAGAGAATCAGCGGTTTATTTGGGATGGAAGCGGCCAGCACTGGAGGGTTCAACAAGTACTGTTTGATGCTTTCGAAAGCTTCTTGACATTCGGCATCCCAGATAAAAGGAGCTCCTTTCTTCATGAGCTTTGAGAAGGGCCTACATCTCCCCGATAAATTTGAGATAAACCTATGTATATAAGCAAGCTTGCCTTGAAAAGATCTTAGCTGCGTCAGACTCTTTGGAGGGGGCATCTCCATGATGCCCTTTATCTTTGATGGGTCAACTTCGATCCCTCGATGTCGGACTATGAAGCCCAGGAATTTTCCCGATGACACGCCAAAAGCGCACTTTAAAGGATTCATCTTCAGATCGTATTCCCTCAGTCTGGTGAGAACAGTCCTAAGATCTTGGACATGATCGGCCTTGGTTTTAGTCTTGACGACCAGATCATCAACATAACATTCGACGACTTTATGAATTAGGTCATCAAAGATATTGGTCATTGCCCTTTGGTACGTAGCACCTGCGTTCTTCAGTCCGAACGGCATCACCTTGTAGCAGTATATTCCGATCAGGGTTCGGAATGCTGTGTGCTTCTCATCCTCAGGCGACATCTTGATCTGATTATATCCCGACGAGCCATCCATAAAGGTGAACAACTCGTAATTTGAGGTGTCATCGACCATCATTTCCATGACCGGTAGCGGGAAGTCGTCTTTAGGACATGCCTTGTTGAGGTCCCTGAAATCGACACAAACTCGGATCTGCCCATTTTTCTTTTTCACTGGGACTATGCATGCGATCTAGTCCGCATATTTCTCTTCCATGATGAAGCCAGCATCGACGAGCTTCTTAGTTTCCTCAATGACCTTTTCTTTTAATTTCCTTCTCATTCTTCGAGGAGCTTATTTGACTGGCTTAGCATCAGGAGATATAGCCAGCTTATGCACGGCTACTTCAGGGGAAAGACCAGGCATTTCTTTATACGTCCATGCGAAGCAGTCGACGAACTCATGCATCAGGGCAATTATCTGCGCTTTCATTTCCTCTGACAAGAGCGAGCTGATATAGGTCGGCCTTGGATTATCGGGTGCTCCTAAGTCAATCTCGATTAGCTCGTCAAAGGTCGCTTGTCCGTCATCTTCGAGCTCTTGAGGAGCTTCTTCTGGTTCGGTTATCTCATCATCATCATTTGATCTTTCACTGGCTTCACCAATATGGATCATGTAGCACGTCTTAGACTCAGGATGGATGAAACCTATGCCCCGCCTATCTGGAATTCGTCCATTGATGAGTGCTCGGACTTGAGGTGGATGCCATAGCCCTTCGTAAAACTTTGCTTCGGACTCCGTTTGATATAACCGGCATCCGCACTTTTTAAAGTATTCCCGCATCTCGGGCGCATAATATCTGGGATTGAGGACGGCTCTTATGCCTCTCTCATATGGAAGGCACGTGACAGACAAATCGCCCGGGTGCACAACGGGATTTGACCCGTCAAACAGGATGCCCTTCTGTCCATTTTTCCTTCCGGGCACGTAGAAAGTTTTCAGCTGGTCCACGGTAGAGACTGACAATTTGTCGAGCTCTTTGCACATCCGTTCCGGCACCCTTGTAATGGCCAGGGACCCTTCTGTAACTTTGAAGGTCTCTCATAGTTTCGCTTGCTGTATGGAAGTCCAATCTGCACAGCTGTTGCATGGCAGGTCCTCTTCTTCTGACTCTTCAGTGTCACTGCCAAGATGAGGGCGGACTTTGCTGCTAGATGGGCCTTCAGCATCAGATTCGTCCGTATCGCTACCGAAATGAGGGCGATTTTTATGGAAAGACGGACTTCCAGCGTCGGACTCATCAGTGTCACTACCGAAACGCGGGCGCACTTGGGCGTTTTTGCTTTTGAAAGTGACAGCCGGCGTAGATTTGCTTTTGAGTTTTGGGGCCGGTCTATCCTCAGTCAGTTGTGGCTTAGCATTTTGGTGGTTCATGAAGTACCGAGAATCTTCATATCGGACTTCATACACACCGAACGGCTGGATGTCTCCGTCAATGCGTCTTTCTTCACCATTTTTAGTATACTTCATGCATTGATAGAGAGTTGATGGAATAATGCCGTAATCGTAGAGCCACGGCCGTCCTAAGAGAATCTTATAAGACGTGTCGGCGTCGATCACGTATATCTTAGCTTCAGTTTGCAGATCCCCGAATTTGATTGGCAGAGCTATGGACCCCAGAACTTGCTGGCAAATTTGGTTGAAGCCTTGAATGACGATCCTTTCCCTTGACAGGTGTCGGACGTACATTGACAAACTCTTCAGCGTCCCCAAGTTCATGATGTTCACTGAAGACCCCGGATCAATTAATATGCGATTAATCCGATCTCCGTCGTGTACCCAGTCATGTAAAGCGGCCGATTATGCTCAGCCATTCCCAGTAGCAAGTCTTCATCCTTAAACGTGACTGCGGCGGCTTGCAAAGTGTACTGAGTTTCTTTCATATTAATTTCTGCAAAGCGAGCCTGATACTGCTCGGGGCTTTGTAGACCGTGAATGAGAACATCTCTAAGCTCTTGAGATAGAACCAAGGCATCATAGATGCTAAGGAGAGACGGAAGCTTTCGGAGGTGAGCCAAGATATTATAGTCTACTGTGGAAGGACTCGAATCTTCATGAGCAAGTTCTCTGCCATCTTCTTCATTAGCGACTTATTTTTCCTTCCCTTTTGGGGTGTTACCCTAATTTGGCGGTAGAGCCCAGCCGCTTCTGAGCTGGATTTGGTTGGCCTTTGTGGCGAGCTCCTCGTCCTCTTCGGGAAAACATAGCTCCTCCTCAGATTCGCTGCCAAGATGGATGGCGTAGTAGGTCACTACTGGGATCTCTTCATTGGAGTCTTCTTCTAACTCCTCCAGAATTTCAGCCGCTTGTACAGGGAAGAACTCCTTCAATTGAATCAGAGTTCTTTCCTGCTGTTCATAATCTTCGAGAGAATCGATATATTTTTGAATGGTCGATCTCCCTACAAATTTCTTTTCATGCCGAGCTGCACTTTTCTTCTCCTTGAGCTTTTCGGATTTTGAGCCTGATGGAGCCGCATTGGCAGCTGGCCTGGTAGGCTTCTTCTACCCTTCCCATTCCGTCCTGGGCTCTTTCCGAAGTAGCTTTATCATCTTCTTCATCTTATTAGATATATGTGTACTACACGGAGGCCGCGATGAGTCAGTTTCGTTTGTCAGGGCAGCGGGTTCAGCTGTCTGCTCCCAGAAGGCTTCAACTTCTGTCTGTATAAAGTTGGCGGTTGCAACTTGATTGTTTACCAACACGCTTTTGGACAGCTCGATCTCTCCAGCCTTGTACTGCTTCTCGACCCAGTCCTTGAAGATATAGCAATCCTCGATTGCATGGCTCACTACTCAGTGGTACGGGCAATACAAGGGATTGTCGGTCATTTTTGTTTCTTGGGGTCTTTTCGACTCCGGCAATTGTAGGCCGTTGTTCAAGGCATCTTTAAATATCTTATGGACCTTGTCCCTTCTGAAAGAGTAAACCTTGTTCCACTTCTCCTCTAGGGAAGGCCCATCTCCTCCCAGCAATGGATTTCGAGACCGGTTGGTTTTGGATTTGCCCGCCCTACGTTTTTCTTCATTGTCGGACGTATTGAAGACATTGGTACTGCTGGAACTCCCGCTTCTACGGTTGTCGTCCCACTTGCTTTTCCAAGTTTTGTCTCTCAAAGAGTCCGGCGGGGACTCTTGCTTCGAGCGTTCCAGCATTTGGACTTTCTTGGTTAGCTCCTGAAATGTCTTGAGGCCCGCTGTACACAAGAATGGGACCATCCAATTGCTGAGATTCCCAATAAGAAGGCTGACGGATTGGTCCTGCTCTAGCGGCGGTTCGCACTTGACTGTGAGATTACGCCATCGAGCGATAAAGTCGGTGTTGCTTTCATTCTTCCCCAGCTTGGTCCTCACAAGGTCGGCAATAGAGATTTTATCACTGACGCTCATGAACCTTTGTCGGAACAGAGACTCCATTTAGGCAAAGGTAATGACGGACCCGTCTGGTATACTCGCGTACCAGTCGAAGGCAACACCGGTCAGGCTGTTGACAAACTGACGAAGAAGGAGCGCGTCATTGCCCCCTGTATTTCCGCATGATGCTTTGAAGTAGGCGACATGCTGATTTGCATTCCCCGTTCCGTTGAATCTTCCGAATTTAGGAATGACGTAGCCGCTCGGGAACTCGATCAGATCATAGTGTGCGGGATACGGCCGCCCACTACTACCAATTTCTTTCTGAGCTTCAACATCGGCCACCAATGTTTTAACTTTGCTGGTGACCAAATCCATCATCCGATCTTGTGTTAGCGGGATAGTGCTATCTTGGGCCGAGGCATCCCCAGAAGCGGAATGTGGCCGGTTTTTGTGCGGCTCAACCATTCTTAGACCCAAAGAAGCAGGCAATGGCTGCTTCGGATTGTCATCACCCGGCTGATTAGTAGCGACTTGTGCTTGATTGGGAGGCGCTAGAGCAATTTGAGTCGTAAGCTGCATCACAACATTCGTTAAATCGTCAATCTTCGAATAGAGCTTGGCCATCTCTTTATCTTTGCTCCTGAGCTGCTTTCGAAGCTGTTGAATCAGCTCTTGCTCCGCAGTCCTGGGGCGGAAATTCGGATCTTCCTCGCTGTCCGAGCTTGACTCTGCATGGACCGAGGGGTCTTTCTTCCTATCATCCTCATCGAGAGGGTTTTCTTCATCCAGCGGAGGCGGCTGTTCTTGGGTAGCGGCGACCACATTCAAGCCAGATTGGGCTTGGGATGTGGTGGCCCCATCCTTGCTTTTGCTGCGAAGGTTGTCGCTGGGGCCCCCGCCCGCCCGCCATATAAACCTTATGGATAATATATCCAGCAGTCTTTTTATTGTCGGCAGTTGATTTCACAGATCGCTGTCTTGACCCCCCCTCCGTTTCAGTAGCGGGCAGTCGATTGAAGGCAGATGGCCTGGCCGGATTCTTGAATGGTGCTGGCGCTTCTTTTCTGGATTTGCCCCGCTGCTTTCGTGCGGCACAGAGCACCTGATAGACCCTTGAAGAGACAATGCCATACTTTTTCTGTTGGGGCCGGGACACGTCTCTTTGTAGCGACGTTCGGACCGCTGTCTTCTTGATTCGGGCGGTCATGGCATTTTTCTGAACCCACTTCAGAGGTTCGAAGGAATTGCTGATCTTTACAGCCGACTCAGCCGTCGTCACAGAGTAACCCTGTTCTTGGAACTTCACAAGATTCCACTGGCCGAAACCCTGGCCCTCTTGTTGGCTCGATACCTGAGCCGCTTCTGCCTTAACTTTTTTGTTCTAAGCACCTGGCAGACTTCGGCTCTTTGGGAAGACACCGCAGACCGGGCGATGGAGGATTTTGGAGATACGCTCGATTGTGCATTTGTTGGAGTCATCACCTGAGCTCGTCTACAACATTTGATGTTGCCCTTTGTACCGGAGTTCTTGCCCCCCGCTGGAGCACCAGAGAATCGTTCAGATACCGTCTTAAGTTTCGGTTGTGGTGCCTTGGCGATCACGACATTCGGCCTCTTGCCCCTTGAGACCGGCTTGGCCACCTGTTTTTCCGGGATTTCTGCCAGATGAGCGCTTCCGGCAGGGTAGATGATGATGGAGCCAAACTGGCGGAGCAGTTCCTCCCACTGTCGACTGAGGCTTGCGGGGAGAACCACACGAGCATTGACCTTGACCACGTACGGGATCGGGGTCACGTTGGAAGCTGAATTCTTCTTGGGAGACATCGTCGTCGAAAGTTGATTACAGCATGGAAAAAAACATCATTTCAGAATAGGCAATCGATATGTATATGGATTGAGTTCGCATGAATATTTAACCCGAAATATAGGAAGAGAGAAAGGTCTCATCGGACGTGCCAGAATCTGTAGGATGTTTTTCGTCACCCCATAGAGATGGGAATACGTGCGCGCTTGTCGGGCGCATTACAGATCCCCCCTGCCTAGGGTAGGCTGGGGTTTATTGATTGTGGGGATCCTAATCTCCGGCAGCCGCGGACTAAGCTGCCGTTAATTACCCCTCGCCTTTGGAGCGAGAGAACCTCCGATTGACGGGTTAAACTGGTCATGCGAACTCAACGTGCAGTGTACGTGTGTTTTGAAGGGGTTTTGGATATATCGGGGGCCTCGCAAAGTTTTTATGGGGGTCTCGCTACCCGAATAGCGGGCTGGGGATCAAAGGGGCTAGCAGCCACCTTGCGGGGTGCGGGGCAGCGCCCTGGCCCAAAAAGTTTTTGGGGGGGACAGTGTTGTGGAGTGTGTGTGTATCTGTACATATATATACATGTATATATATAAAAAAAAAGGGAAAAAGCGCCCAAAGGACGCGTGGGGTCAGCGCCTTGAGCGCTGTGCGCTTAGGTGCTGTGCGTTTAGGCGCTAGCGCGTCACGTGTCGGCATATGGGCGCTTTGCACTTGAGCGCAGGGCGCTTGAGTGCAGGCGCGCCACGTGTCGGCACGTGGGCGCTTTGCGCTTGAGCGCAGGGCGCTGGAGCGCAAGCGCGCCACGTGTCGGCATGTGGGCGCTTTGCGCTTGAGCGCAAGCGCGCCACGTGTCGGCACGTGGGCGCTTTGCGCTTGAGCACTGGGCGCTGGAGAGCAAGCACGCCACGTGTCGGCACGTGGGCGCTTTGCGCTTGCGCTGGGCGCTTTGCGCTTGCGCTGGCGCGCCACGCGTCGGCACGTGGGCGCTTTGCGCTTGCGCTGGACGCTTGAGCGCAAGCGCTAGCGCACCACGCGTCGGCACGTGGGCGCTTGGGCGTCGGTGAGAAAAAGAAGCTTTTAGCCCCAGAAATTCTCGAAAGAGGAATCAGAGTGGAGTTAAACTCCTAAGATGTTTTGGGGTTGATGAAAGGGGTTGTTCTGCTTTCTCCTCTGGTTGCTGGATCTTGAAGATCAAGAGATATGAGATGTTAAAAATCTCTTCTTTTTGAGATCTAATAGAAGATCTGAGTTCCCCTTTATGGGTTTCGTGGTGAAAAACTATTTAGTTTTTATAAAATGAAGAGTAAAACTCTTGATTAAATTCGAAAGAAAGGAGAAGGTTTTAGAACCTTGAGGAAGGAGAAAGATCTCAGATCTAAAATTTTTTGGAGAGAGAAAAGTTGTGAGATATTTTCATTATCCTTGCCTTTATAGGCTATACACTTTACACATAGTCCCTTGGACTTCACAAAATGGCATTTTGCCTATCCCACGGCTCATGTGCCATTTCTTTTTGCACATAAGCCACGGGCTTTACAAAAATTTGGCTTTATGCCTATTTTTCTTACATTTATCCATAAAATAAAATAAAAGAAATACAACAAAATTATTTGTTATAAAATTTTTATCTTGGCATGGGGGGAGGCCGGCCGCTTCATGTTCGGGCTCAACCCGGGCATGGGCCCACTGGATCTAGGCTTGGGCCCACTTGGCTTGGGGTTGACTTTGATTTTGACTTGGTCAACCGGGGTGTAAATTTTTACCCCAACAATATAAATTATTAAATCAAAACTTGATTTAATAAGCCGGCTTAATCCTAAACCGCTAGTATTATCAACCGTCCGATTAAAGTCCGTGTAGCCTGTACACATATTTAATCGGACACCTGTATGTACCAACATACGTCATCTATATCTTATCACATGAACCGGGAAAACTCTATGTGTAGGACTCTAAAAACTCGGCAATACGCTGGCAGTGAATTTAACCACGAGCACGTCAGCGACACTAGCTATACATAACGGCTACCTAGGTATTGAGCGAAAAGAAGGCCGACAAGCAAACTCATCTGTACCCCTATTGAGCATGTCTGTGACAATCTCCGTATAGTCTGGTATGTTCATCTATGAGTATCGCATATCGGGTCTACGAGGTTGGATAAAGTCAGACCCCTAATAACGCGACATTTCGTGTCGGTGTGAAGCCCATCACCAACTGAGAAACTACCGATCCAAATTAGTAATTCTCGTCCACCTTGGCTAAGAATTTCTGGTGATGGCTACCCGTGCACAGTGCGACATCTACCCCCAATATAAGGAGAGACGAATCCCCAACGATCCGCTCACTGCCTCCATGTGGCTCGGGACTGTACCCAACTAAAACCTGTTTGTAGGACTCTTTTGAGCCTTGGTAGGGTAGTAATCAAAGTACAGTGGGAACTCACACGAGACAAATGACGATCTCAGGTCAACAGACTAACCTGTACTCATGTCACCTGAGAACTGCTATCTGACAATAGGTAGCATGTTCCCGCCGAGTCCGTCCAGTGCAACTCATAACCCAATGAGCACCTGTATACTATCTTAGGTGACCAACTGACACCAATGGCTTATGAGACCGGCCACTACCTCTTGTCGGGGTCTCGAAAAGTATACACTAGTCTACTCCAGAGTATCGATGCCCAGTCTCGATACTCTCTCAACTAGGGACATTTAAGGATATGCTTATAAACCACCCAGCTCCCACGTATATGATTGTCATCATAATGCTGATAGTCAAGCGAGAATCTTATGGGCTCTATCAACATGTACTAGTGATCTGTGATACCACATAATTTATGTACATGATGATAAAGTCAAACCAGATAGCATACTATCATCTCGAGTAAAACTTTTCTACCCATATAGGTCCTCCCTCAATCATCATAATCGCATGCCTACGATTACAATAATTGTCTTGAGGGCACTATATCCAACAATCTCCCACTTGCACTTAAGGCTAATTATTGCGGTGTCGCATACTCACAGCCCGTGTACTACCGAACACCCAACTTCTCTACTAAACAGTTTCACAAATCATGTTTGCGAGACATTCGCATTCGAGAAATATTCTCAGCGAGTGGATCCGCTTCAATGTTTTTATTTTTATCTTTCTATATCTCAACTTCGCGGAGAAAGACTATCTTCTGAAATGAGAGATACCTGTCTTAGAATTTGTCTGGATATCTGATGGGACCAAGTTTATAAATGAACTCCAAATCCAACAAAACTTCTTAGACTGTATCTTCTACTGAATTAATTAGTATCATGCGCCATGTCTTCCTCAGTATTCGCTTGGACTCCCTTGTCCAACATACTGGCCCTCAGAAGAGAGTAAATTTTAACTCTGACAGACACTCTGTCATCCAGGTCACCTTAGAAGCCTAAAATGATAATCGCCTCTTAAAGGAGGTTGTCATTACCATATACCAAGAACATCATCTTATGTTCATAACTGCTTCCCAATATTTCTCCAGGATTGGATTAATATATGCTTATTGCAGCTAGTGCAAAAGCAATATCTGCTGTGGTACTTGACATTTCATGATTGACTCAATTACCTAAGCAAGTGATATGACAATCATGAAAATCCCTCTCCTCATCGGTCTTGAAGACATATCTTTAAAGAGAGTGACTCCATCACCTGCGGGTACACTACCACGCCAGGATTCGTCCATTCTAAAACATTTTAGAATAGTGTCAAAGTACCCAAATTGGGACACTTCCAAATCTGGATGTAAATCCATAGATCTAGTCACCAGAGTCCTTGATATTTTGTCCAGATCCTATGTGGAGAAACACCTTGTGACAACCACAGTATAACCGATTGTAGTATAATAACATCATTTCCTATATGGAGTACATCATCCAAATATCAAGACATCACTCCCTACTACCTTCATAACAGGTCCATCTACTGTTCCGGTGAAGTCAAACTCTATGACTGTCACATCAAAAATAGATGATCTATCTCCGCTATACTTGCTTTAGTCTATAAATAGACATAAGCTACTGGTCCACCATGCTTTCGCTGCTCCCACTAACTACAACAACTCTCTGGCAAAATCATATAGACAAGCACTTCTAAAGATAATTTAGAACGACGTTATAGTCATCCACCTGCCAGATATCATAGTCTAGGACAGCAGTAGTTGCAAGCTTGGGTCATCAAAACCTGCTTATCACCGTCTTTGAAGAAACCGAAGTACCTCTCGGGTGGCTGAGGTTACCCACTATATCTGCATGGTGGCTAATGGATTGTCAAATTCAATTGAATTCTTAAGTTCTACTAAATTTTCAGTAATCGTTTGTGGTTCTGGAATTACTTCCAGTTCTACCATATTCCCACTAATATTTTTTGAAAAGAACACATTTTACTAAAACGGGTGGCGAGTCAAGAACAATATAACTATTGATACTCCAAATGGTAGAATGTTAACCCTCATCAAATCCCGGGATAACGCACAAACCGTCATTACTGAAACGTGCCTTGAATTTATCCGGATTCTGGTTTTAAGCATAAGCCAGACTATTCCATATACCTTAATTTCGTTAAGGTATGAATCCATTCTATATCCAATATAGAAATAAAGATACTAATTTAATTAGAACCAGATTCAAAAATCATGCAGCTGTTTCCAATGCATATCGACTAAATTGAAGAAGGCCATGCAGCACTACTCATCAAGGAGCGCACCCACGGATGAGTAACCTAAGAGAGAAGCAAGTTCTCAAATATTACTTATGACGGAATACCTAGCATAAGTATCTACATCTTCGATTACCTTAAAGAATCCTGATACTTGCAATATATGGTTCTCTAGTTTATTCTTATACCTATATCTTCTCAAAATTTGGACCTCGTATTTCAAAGAAATGCGTGTCTAAAACCAGAGAAGTCATAAGTAAATGGAATATAGTACGAGTACCAACCCCTTGTCCTAGTGGATATCGGACAACATACAATACTTTGTATAAGTCGTTTGAGTTTAATAACTCAAACCCTATGCGTCGTAAGTTGAAAACTGTATTATGGTTAAGAAGAATTACACCGTTATTGAATGCACCTTACCTAATTATCAACTGATAAAGGTAAATGTCATAAACATAATTTCAAAAGGTTATATCTCACTTTATAAAATAAATGTACAAATATATCATTTTGAAATTTGTGCATAACGGATATTCAAAACCAAATATTTGCCGTTAGAAAAAACCCAGGTGGTTTCCTCAAATATCATGAATTACAAAGAATTCTGATATTGAGGATTTAATCACCCAATTCCCAATATTTCACTCCCACTCAGCATCTATAACGCCATACAGATGTGAGAATCAAGTCTAGTAAATACATACCCTGGAGTCAGAAATTCATTAGCAAAGCAGTTTTCAATTAACACCGCACAGTAAAACTGAAACATAAAAATGTTTCGAAGGGGTGGCCGGGTATTTCTAATAATGTCTCTTCCACTATCTAAATTCATGACAGTAGTCGCAAATTTCTTTTCCCTCACTGCAATCCCTTATATGTCTTTGCTTCTTACCTTTTGTACACTATACTTAGACTAATTGGTTTTCTTCTTCCCTACCTTTCGACACCTGCCTAAGGTTTGGAAGAAGACTATCCAATAAACTCAATATGTGTACTCTCCTAATACTAGGAGCCCTTGCAACCTGAGAGAAGGTAAATAGAAAAGACAACCGAATAATCCTATTCAATTTCTCCAGAATTGGAATCCATTCTCGAACTGAAACAAGTTTTTTTGAGTTTGTATGTAACTATATGATAGCATACCCAAGCAATATGGATCTTCATAGTGATACGGAGTGTTCTGAAGAAATGCAAAGGGGAAGTAGGAGTGGCAGGAATATATGCAATTTTTTCGTGAATCATGACAATCCAAAACCGAAGTGTGTAAGAAGGTTCGGTTAACTTGGTTCATGAGTTTTAGTTTAAGGTCAAGTCATGGTCGCTGCTAAAGAGAGAGAAAAAGAAACGCTCGGAGTGCACTCTAACCTAAATTAGATTGGTTAATCACTTTATCTAATCAGGATGGCTCCCACTGTTTTCTCGAATTCTCCTTCAAACCCTAAAAGGAGAATTAGTCGGAATCATCTGAAAATCATCTGAGAAGTAACACCTACTCATCGGTGGGAATCGGGACTATAACATTTCGTAAAATTATAAATATTAATTTATAATTTAAATATGGATATTATGAGTTTACGAAAGTAATATCGTGTATGTATTTTTGGTTTCGGATTGGTATCCGAAAAAATGTAATTATTTTGGGAAAAATGAAAATACGTGATATCATAAAAATGATAAGTATTTTATTTTTAACAAGATATGAGATTTTGTTATAAGATTATGGTATTTAAGTGTAATAGTAATTATTTGTAAAAGGATTTTAATTTGTTATGAGTGTTGCGGTATATGTTTAGGCAAGAATTAACCCTCACAAACACCACACCCTCACATACACTTTAATTCCTACACCTCCTCCTTCTCCCTTTACACCTCCTCCTTTCTCTACACATCTCCTCCTTCATCCAATAATTCTCATATACATTTTATTATCAAACTGGACAAAACAACTCCCTTCAAGCTCCATCATGTTAGTTGCTGGTTCTTCATCAAACCAAGAGGAAGCGATGATCCTTTCATGAAAACTGTTCATATCATCAAGCTAAAGCCACTACAATCTCAAGAAGCCTCAAGCAAATACTTCATACGCTGGGAATTCTTTTGTGCTCATTCTATAGAGGTAAAGATCATCCCTTTTCAAAATTCCATGTGTTAAGTTTCAAAATTTCTTTGTTAGATATCAGAAAAATAGAATTTTTTTTAAGTTAGTGGTGTTCAAATTGAATCTGGAGCTAGTAGGTTTCATTGAAAATCTTTTAGCGAGTATTGTGATATGATGAGACTAGTAGAAAACTAACCCCAAAGCCCAATCCCCTAACTCCTTTTAATGGCCGCAAATTTAATCATTTTGACCGCAAATTGCGGCCCAATTTTTGAGTTAGATCTTGATTTTTGTTCTATAGCTTCATCTTGTGGTAATTAAACCACCGTATTAGGGTTTTTGTTCAGGTTTCTTGTAGAGAAATCTGAGACTGTTTTAGTGTGGTTTTGGCAATTTTTTCCGATATTTAAAACTTGGTTTTATGTATTTCTATATCTTGACTTGATCGTTCGACGTTTGTATGTCGACGTTGGGGGTATTTAGTCGTGTTTAGTGTAAGTGAGCCATAGGTTCTAACCTATATGCGCTTCGCTCGTTGTAATGTTTTTGGTTTGGATATTTATGCCGCTGTGTCCTAATTACGATTATAGGTACGATCGCGGGGATTTTCGAGACTGCAAGGACGGGCAAGGCGGTTGTGGATTTTGACTAGCTCGATACGTCGGTGAGTATATTTATATCTACAGGGGAAGTCGGGTGGATGGAGTATAGCACCCCGCAACCAATTACGTAGGATACTTATACTATATACCTAAACTATAGTGTTATGTTAGATAACTTAGTCTATAACTAAATTAGTGTATAGTTGGTATCTAGTAGGTTACATAAATGTATGGATATATCTTGATATATGATTATTGTGATATATGTACGCGACTATGATCCATACGATATAGATGGGATATTAGATGGATATTGTATGAGAGATCATTTCGTACTTATTATGATAAGGATAGTGTGCTGAATACGACCGAGATTCATTTGGACTCGCGGAGTCGTGTAGTTATCCCGATTCGATCTTTTGAGCTATACTCCTTTAAAAAAAACCAAAGATTCATTTCCTCTTTAAATGATAAATGATAAGGATGCGCTGCTCCTTTCAAATGGATATCTATTTTGATAAACTGCAGCTTCCTTATTTGCAAACTAACGTTTCGTTTTACTTTCAATTGTAACGGTATAGCTCATAAAAGTTAGCTACGTTTAACGATTATACATGTTACGATTAGGTTACCTTTTTATACGCTCGCGATTCATTTACCTGTTTATATACTAGTTATGTTGCTATTCTCGTACAAATATACTGATAGATCACTGCACAACTACCAATGATTACTATGTTGCATAAATCACAGACACGCATGTTACACTATACCTCATTGGTACTGCCATGACACTGAAGGATTTCCACGCTTGGTAAGGTTAATGTTATTATATGAATGCGATGATTGACATATACATGTGATAGCGATGTTCAAACACCTTTGATAGAATACTTGCACAAATACTAATGATTGCCATGTGACACAAGCATATACGCATATGCTACATCACACATCATTAGTATTACCATGACATGGTAGGACTACCATATTAACTCATGTTCTAGATATTCATGATAGATGTGATGATGCTTTTAATGATTTTGATATACGAATACCATCTTTACGGATATTCGTATATGATTGTGCCAATGTGCCAGAGATGATATATGCGTTATGTTGTTACGATCTCGAGATAGATTATATATGTGTTCTTTGGAACTTGTTGTTTTTTATGGATTTAAGAAACCGCGGGTATCTTTTCAAACTAATTATGTTTTCAAAAGTGTTATTTTTTTGTGATATGATGATTTAGCGTCCACCATGAGTTTTGGTTTTCATGATGAGATATCCGAATCGAGAGAGGGGTTAACCGATTACGGATACATGGTGGACCCGGTACGACACCTAGGGACAAGAAGTCCGTAGGGAGGTACGGGGAGCCTAGCGAGGTGGATCAATACCAGAGAGAGTATTGGAGCACAGCGAATATCCGGTAGATACCGACCGAGGCTATTGATATCGCAGAGGACTGGTCTGACAAGACAGTGCCTATGATATCTGGATTTACGTATCGATGATAGACACGAGATTTATAATGATTTTGGGTGACGGTGATGGAAACTTGGTAGATGATGAGTTTGAGTGCCGATGATGAACACTCGTGAGATTTTGGGCGACGATGCTAGACACTCATATGTTGGTATTTGCACGATCCGTCGAGATGCGCTATTATAGATTATGCTTTTAGTGGCCGAACATGACTGATCCATGGGACGGTACCTGAATACTATTTTCATATATTGATGCATATAAAGAGGTTTCCAAATGAGCTATAGTCTCATTATTTTGACATATCTGGGACGAGACAAGGATCTTTTAAATGGAAACCCTCTTAAAACTCATTTCTAAAAAGCGAGACGTATACTTTAAACAAAACGCATATAATACTTTATAAAACCACGTCTGCTACTATTGCCATGATATACATATCATACGGTTATTTTGAAAGGGTTTTACATACATCTTTTCGGATAATTTATAGGCTTATACATGGATGCATACTATATACATATACATATGATATGATGACATATTTCCATGTTTATGCAATCGTTATTGATGCGCTTATAATACTTGTGCATTATTCATATATTAGTACAGGATATGATAGTACTATACTTTATGACCTAGGTAGATCGTTATGCATTTCGGTTTCTACCTTGCGATATACTTTTATTTACTGAGTTGGCAACTCACCCCTGTTGTGTCCCAGTTTCTTGCAGGATTGACCGCTCGGATCAGTAGCGGCTTGCCGGCACACTTCTTATTTCGGTAATTGCTTTGGTAGGTGGGTTACATGTTGGATCGTAACCACACATTATATATGTATATTCTTTTGGATCTAGTAAAAAACATCCATCGACCAAAACTTGTATATTTGTAGACTTACTTAGATGTTTAGGAGTTTTTGGGTGTCGCATTCGTTTGGAGTCAACTTTATATTGTTTTCTTCATGTTTCTCTTTATATTTGTTCGTCTAAGGCGTCGTATATTATCTGTATGGTTGCTCCGCCGTTTGGGCGTGGAAGCTGGCTCCCGTTTAGGATGCTTATATATATATATATATATATATATATATATATATATTATGCTTTGTACTTGGTTTTATTCAAAATTTACAAAGGAGGTGCTGCCCGATTTTCAAATGACATAGGCATTTTCAAGAGAACTTATTTGCACTTTAAAAGAAATTTGATTCCATTTAATAACACTTTCTAAAATTTCACCTCCACTATTTTTAAAAAAAGGTTTAGATTCCGGTTTTGGCTTACTTGAATCGCGTCGGTATCTTTAGACATCACGAGATCTAAGTGCCGGACACGTGTCGCTTTCGGATCGTGACAGGGACCCAACTATCATTGCGTGATAAGTTTGACGGAAGCCGACCAAAATTACCATACTTCAGAAGGTATGCAAAAACTTGGCAAGTTTTCTTTATATTTGAAACTTCCCATATGGGTTTTGCCCCTAGGACCCAAGGACCTTGATGAATGATCAACAAATCAAGGGCCCTAGTCAAGTTTTGCCCGTCACTTTCTTGATTGCGTTAAACCCACCCGCACGACCCTTGACTAATGATCAACAAAGTTGTACGACTGTCCTAACCAATCCACATATCCATGCGACAGAAAAGTATTACAGAGCTACCGCACACTACGTCTCGGCGAATAACAACGACAAACGTAGTACGAATACTAAACAATACAAATCTGAAATGACGAAGGGCTACAACTAGTTTTTGGCGAAAAAGCTTTAACGTAATGAACTTGATATCGTTGAAGGAACTCGAGCAGTTTTGAAAAGGAGTGGTTTAGGCTCCACATTTTTAAACAAGTGGTTTTGTAGAAAACCAATAGTTTTGAAAAAAACCGAGTAGTTTATAGACACATAAACTTTTTGCTAAAGAGGTCACTCCCTGTGAAGGGATCTAGGCTCTTTCCTCATCGACTGAGGTGCAGGATATTCCTAACTAAATACCTCGACGCAAAGCAAAATAAAATGCCTATAGTTTTCAAAAATTGGTTCAAACAACATCATTTAGGTTTGTTTCCTTGCATTAATCAGAATTAATGCATTCTCATTAATCAAACATATCATGCAAGAAAGAAACGAAAACAGGCACGCACATATATACCATCCGCATTCGCCACAGGGTCCCGGGTCTTCACCGTAAGGTTACTTAACTTACGGCAGGGCGGGTGATTGATTTCTGTTTTAGAGAAGCGTGTGTAGTAACCGCAATCAATAACGCTGTCGCGTGTAGCTAGACCGAGATGAGTACGGATCGTCCTCAGGGATATGTGGAATCTTTTTATCTTTCTTTAAACGTGTTGATTAGGAAGAGGAAGAAGAATATATAATAGTTAAGAATAGTTATAGAATCTAGATCTACGTTAAACACGGATGTAGAATATAGATCTAGTTTAAAAACGGATGTAGATTTTATATCAGAAGAGGGCTTGTAGGGTTCGTTAAGATTTAGTAATCCTGGATGACTAATAAAGATAACTCATTTTATCTTTTGATAGATTTAAAACTAGACAGATAGTGATGAATGAGGATTAGGATTCTTGGAAGAAACTAGGGTTTCCATACTATTGACCCTTGTCCTTTCATTGATCTCTATTCATGTTTAGCCCTTAACAAAACAATTGTTAATCTGATCTCAAATCGCGGTCGATACTAGCAATAAATTGGTAGCGCGCCCGATAAGGATGTTAACGATTCTTTTTTTAAAGTTTATAAACTTCATAAGATATAAAAGAAGTTAAAATATTTTCTCATCTATTGATCTACCCTAATCCTACGAACCCTATCAAGCGGAGAATTACTCGCGCATGATGGAGATAGAAGAACGGATAGAGATGAAATTCATAATTTAACTAAATAATTAAACTAATTAAACTAAAGATCTACCTTTATTAATCAATTTCACAAGTAAAACTTCAAGTTTAGATTACAAGAGAAAGAAGAAGTTGCTCTCGATCTCTGCCTTTTTGGATGTAGATATTCCGTCGAATCTCACGTCGCTTTATCACGTCGAATTTTGGACCTGTCTTGGATCACTTGTTCTTTTACGGTGATTAGCTTGTGTAAAAGATTGATAATTTCTAAGTTTAGCCCTCGGTCCTTTATATAACCCCAAAACCAGAAACCAAAAATCTCCAGAATTAGGGTTAGTTGTAGCAAATCCAACCTGAAAATCCTAACTCCTGATTCGGTGAATTGGCCGCGGATCCGCCGCATATTGCATGGTTTGGTCGCGGATCCGCGGTTTGTTGGTGAGATCTTGGGTGCAAATTTCTAGGGCTTTATTCTTGTGACATATGGAGATTTAGTTGATGTCTGGAACTTGAAAATATTTCCTGAGTCTCTGCCAGTATTGATTCTTCGATTTTCTTTAATATTTCGGCAGATTTTTTATTTTTCGACATCTCAACATCTCGATCTCCTGACCTGAGCCAAAGCTTGCACCATATCTCTAAGAATAATGTTAGTAATATTTGGTATTTTTGAGATATTATCCTAACCAATTTGATATGATATTATATTTTAAGAATATTGATTAAGGATATTTGATATGATATGCATATTTAAATTATTAAAATATTATATAAATATTATATGCATATATTTTCCTTCATAATTTTAATTATAATATATAAACATATGAAAATAATATTTTTACATATAAACCCTCATATGTGTCATATTTATAATAAACACATTTAGATATTTAAGAAAAGTAAGGAAAATGTCATATCAAAAGTGCAATATTTTCGACTGAACAAATACCCCCAAACATAACTTTGATCGTCCCGAGCAAACTTATTTATTCAAGAGAGGGAGAAAGAAAAAGAAAAACCTAAGTAGCACACTTTCGTAGGCAACACGGTCGCACTGAGCACGTGCAACAAGCCGTTAAACTCTAGGTGTCCCTAGTAGGAGGAGTGTCGTCTCCTGAGGGTTTTCAGCGGATTACACCCATAAAATCCTATAATAAGAGAAAGATAGTGAAAGTTACATACAAAGATAAGAAGTATAAAAGAAGGAACTTGAAAATAAGAGTTTCCAACTACACCAGTTTTTCGGTTGTCATGAGCCCTATCTTAATGGTCGTGAAAAGATGTTAGAAATCACATCATCCTTCAATAAAACATCGTCTTTAGTTTTCCTCCCTATCTTTTCTCCAAATATTGATCATATACCCCTACGTGTGTATAAAATTCATCCCTACACTTAGAGAATTCAACTCAAGCTATCATACTCTTGTCCATCTTGCTTAGTACTTTTTAGTTAGTGAATATTTTAGATGGAATTGCTCACACATTATTCATGCGACCGTTAATACTTCTTGAGATACTAACCAACCGATTACAAAATGTGCTCCCGTATTAAGACGTAATTTCTCGTCTTGCAACACCTAAGCTTTAGCAGTGGCTCCCAAACCAGTTGGTCTAAGGCACTAGGTGATAAAGCACCCTTACTATATTTTTTTTATGCTGCCTTAAGCAATTACAAAACCAGTGTTCATTTTTTTCTTCACCACTTATATTTTATTTTATTTTCCATCATACTAAGGCTTTTAGACAAGAGCATTTCAAGGTATCCTCTACTATCCCAAGTTTCAAGATGTGTGTAAGTGCGTATAATAGGGTATCAACGTTCAAATATTTGGACTTAAGAATATGGACTATTTTTCATACTTATTTTTATCCTCAGATTAGTAATTTCCTTCATCTTACTAACCCTTGGGACAACGGCTCATAACTACTTATTACTAGTTTTGTTTAAGAAAATATCTAACTTTCATGCTTTTCTCAAACTATTCCTATCTTTCATCCGTAAATTTTCACTTTCAAACATTCATTATCAATTTTTTTTGCATATATATAGTATGATGCAAAATAATGCATGAATAAGCACAAACCTCCCCCAAACTTGTTTGCAGCAGTGTCCTCACTGATGTCATCTGTCAAGCTTAAAAAAATTGTAGACTTGGGAGGAAAAGTAACGGGGAAAAGAAATAATGAAAGTGAAATTCTCCCCCAAACTTATTTTTGGCTCACAATTTTGTAAAAATTTTCTTTCAAGAGCCAAAATATATCCCTCCCCCAAACTTGAGTAAAATCGTATTAAGCATTTAAAATTATGAGGGGGGTTAAAGTTATTGGTCTATGCAAAACTTTATAAAGACCAAAAGTCAACACCAACCATTCAAATATTTTATCGATGTAACGCACTAGTTGGTAGAAGAACATGTCACCTATCGACGTGAAGAAATGGGAAGGGGATAAGGGGTGGAATAGAACGTGTTTACGTCTCGGTTTATAGAGACAAAACAGTGATGGTGGATTACTCGCATTCTTGTTATTGATAAGAAGAAGGGGTGGTGGTTCAAATTTTTTGTGTTGAGGTTGATTCATCACAACACCCATGTTTTCTAAGAATGCGAGTTCTTCAGCGAAAATTTCTTCAAAACTTTCATCGATATCCCGAATAATAATCTCATCAGAAAGAACGTGATGATACTCGGACTCCATAAAAGGTTCATATTTAGCGTTAGATGTTGACCTGGACAGCTCGATTGAAGTGTCCGTATGTGTATAACAAATAACAGGGTCAAACAACAACGTACTAGCGGAGTCAAGATCAAAATCATGAAACTGTTCAAATTCACTGCTGTCGAGATTTATCACTTCGACAGATAATACTTGAGCATAGGGTTCGGAGGGTTCACTTCCCAATTTGTAAATGTTAAGCTCAATCGACATCTTCCCGAAGGATAGGGTCATAGAGCCATTTCGAGAATTGGTTATTGCGTTGGAAGTCGCAAGAAAAGGTCGACCTAAAATCACCGAAATTTGGTTTTGTGAGTGCGCTACAGGCTGTGTATCTATAACGATAAAGTCCACAGGGAATATAAACTCCCCGACTTTGATTAACACATCCTCTAGCTCACCCTTAGGTTGGGTGATAGATCGATCGTCCATCTGAAGAGTGCAGTGCGCCGGTTTTAACTCTCCAATCCCTAATTGCTCATACACAGAATACGGAAGTAAGTTAACACTAGCGTCTAAATCGAGTAGAGCACGATTGATATCTTTACCCCCAATAGAATAGATATGGTAGGACTTCCGGAGTCATTTCATTTCTTGGATAGTTGTTGGGTAAAAGCAGTGCTTACATTACTCGCTAAGAAAACTTTTTTAGGCACTTGAGTTTTTCTCTTCCTAGTGCACAAGTCCTTTAGAATTTTTGCATAAGATGGAATTTGTTGAATAGCATCTAGGAGAGAAATGTTTATGTTAATTTGCTTAAAAATTTCCACAATTTTCTCCATTTGTGGACTTGGTCTGTTGCCCCTTAACCTGTTAGGATAAGGTGCTTTATCAATAAGGTTGGGTCCAACATTGGGGAGGATTGTGGGGATGGAATGGATCTCAGAATTGGAGTTGGGATTGTTTTAGGTTGACTCGAGGAAGTGGGCTGAGTATTCGAGCCTCGGGGAAACCTGAAAATAGGCTCGAAAGAAGGTGGTGGACTAGACGAAATAGGAGAAGAAGTAGAAGACGGTGTATCATTAATATCATCAACGTGTTCACCCACTTGGTTATCCAGCACTCTTCTTGATCTCAACGTGGTAACAGCACTCACATTATAACTTTGTGAGTGGCCAGGATTAGGTATAGGTTGAGATGAAAGTTTCTTTTTTTCTCTCACACTCATCGCAGCATTTATTTGTGCAAGTTGTGCCTATATCGATTTTATACTTTCACCATGGGAGGTGGTGGTCTGTGTTAATGATTGGATAGAAGACTTTATTTCATCCGTCGATTGCATGGAATGTTTAATAAACATATCCACGCTTCATTCGAGTGCAGATGAGTTTTCGTTACCGGCTATTTGGAAAGAATTATTATAATGTGAAGAATTGTTGGCCGGATTTTGAAAAGGTTGCGAATGAAAGGGGTGCTGACTCTGTAGGTGTGGTTGCTATTGCTGTGGAGGAGGTCTTTGATAATTGCTTTGGAACTGGTTTTGGTTTTGGTTCCAAGCAAAATTAGGATGATTCCTCCATCCCTGATTATATGTGGAAGAATAAGGATCGTTTCGAGATCGTTGCTGAAAAGTAGCATTAATTTATTCTTGACCTTGAAACGGTGGATTCAAAAGACATTCTTCCGTTAGATGTGATGGGTTGGAACAGCAACCACACACGGTTTTGGGGAGCGTAAATTGGTTTAGGGGGGCTGAAGAGACTTTGTTTTCTATTGTATCGAGTTTCTTTTGTATCGTGGCCATTTCGGCTTTCACTGCGATGGAAATATCGAGCTGATGGATATCTCCCCTAGACGATGCAAGTCTAACGCTTTCCCACTGTAGGGTTTGTTCAGCGAGATTTTCTAGAAATTGCCAAGCTTCACCATCATCTTTAGACAAGAAATGACATTGACATATGGTTTCAAGTATCTGTTTTGTTGTTAGATTAACACCCTTATATATAATGTGACAAAGGTCCCATCTATTGATTCCGTGATGAGGGCATTGTAAAAGAAGATTCTTAAACCGTTCAAAGCATTTTCAAAATGGTTCATTGGGAAGTTGGGTAAACCGGTTAATCTCGCTTCGAACGCGGGCAATCTTATGATTGGGATAAAATTTCTTAAGAAATGCTACAACGAATTCATCCCATTTGGCAATAGAATGTGAGGCAGTATTATAAAGCCATTTTTCTGCTAGATCGTACAAAATAAAAGAGAGAAGACGTAAGCACATAGCATCCACAGACAGTTGTGACGTACCCATCATTGCGCATACGTTTTCGAATTTATTTATAAAAACTTATGCGTCTTCAGATTTAAGCCCGTGAAATTTGGGCAACAGTTTGATGAAGTGGGGTTTAATTTCAATATTATCCTCATTAGTTGGTGGAATAGATAGGCAGGTAGGAAGGAGTCCGCACATGGGGTAACATCTTTCTTGGAGAGAGATGCGCGGTGGATTCTGCACACCGATGGGTGGTGGAAGGACGGTGGTGGTAAAATCTAATGAAGAACCTTCCATCTCAGTCGATGTGGTGGGTGGAGGGGAAAAGGAGATGAAGAAGTACCGACTTCGGAGTCGATAGTAGAAATGCGGACAAGACGGGCACTAGAATCCCGTGTCCAGTCGAGCATGCACTAAGCGGGTTTAGCGCTCGTGGCAGCGTGTGAGAACTTAAAAATTGGTTTGTTTTGAAAAGTGTCAGACGTAAGACAAACCACAGAAAAATGCACACACAACCCTAGAACTAAGATTACCTAGGTCAAGTCTCTAGACCGCTCCTAGACTTCCAAAGGAAAAACCGCAGGATCTATCCTCTACCACCTCTTTATCACTCTTGTGTCCAGGTAAGTAGGAGGTATCCGCTATACAAATCACCGAAAATAGCGGGCCTAATTAAGTCACCACTTGCCTTAGACACACTTGCCTAGAAACCACAAAAGTAATGCAGATAAGCGATAGATTACCCACGACCTTCCTCTGTCCTTATTGAGCGCGACGGTCCTTAGAGTCTTGGTCTAGATATTTTTTAATTAATGTAGGGTGATGCGGATGCTCATTTTGTGATTTGTGGAGCTCAAGAAAGGTGATGAAATCCCCACCTAATCTGAATTTGGTCTTTTCCCCATAATGTCTGTATTAAAATATGCAAAAACAAACCACAAAACAAAACTCGCAAAAAGATTTTTGAGCGACGATATTTTGCAAAGAATCCTGCAGAAAATATATTATTGGATTTTTAAGAGGAGAGAGAAAGGGATAGAAAAGATACCAGAGAAAATTGAAGTCCTAACTCACCAACACCGCCGCGGTTCCGCCGCCAAAACGCACTTCTTGCCGTGATTCTGCCACGGAGTTGAGAGCTCTTTAAAAACTTTTTGCTATGGTGGCCTCCCTTGCTTCTTTGGGTCTTGATGAATTTATCTGAATCCTTATCTCCTCGCTACAGTGACTCCAGATCCCCTCGCAATAATCGCACACTAATCGTTAAATATGCAAGATGCAGTTTGTTTTGTTTTATGATATAGATCGAATAAGAATTCAACACGAATAGTAAGAATAAAAAATTACGCACGTATCCCCGGCAACGACGCCGTTTGATTAATTTCTGTTTTAGAGAAGTGTGTGTAGTAACCGCAATCAATAACGGTGTCGCGTGTAGCTAGACCGAGATGAGTATGGATCGTCCTCAGGGATATGTGGAATCTTTTAATCTTTCTTTAGACGTGTTGATTAGGAAGAGGAAGAAGAATAGATAATAGTGAAGAATAGTTATAGAATCTAGATCTACGTTAAACACGGATGTAGAATATAGATCTTGTTTAAAGACGGATGTAGATTTTATATCAGAAGAGGGATTGTAGGGTTCTTTAGGATTTAGTAATCCTGGATGACTAATAAAGATGACTCGTTTTATCTTTTGATAGATTTAAAACTAGATTGATAGTGATGAATGAGGATTAGGGTTCTTAGAAGAAACTAGGGTTTCCACACGATTGACCCTTGTCCTTTCATTGATCTTTATTCATGTCTAGCCTTTAACAAAACAATTGTTAATCTGATCTCAAATCACGGACGAGACTAGCAATAAATTAGTAGCGCGCCCGATAAGGATGTTAACGAGTCTTTTGCTAAAGTTTATAAATTTCATAAGACGTAAAAGAAGTTAAAATATTTTCTCATCCAATAATCTACCCTAATCCTACTGTTCCCTCATAAAATACAAGGAAAAACCCCAATGGGGCATCACGTGCACACACGTGATCGGGGGTCACATGCTGACACGTGATGGCTTCCTGAGGGCTCTGAAATGATAATAATTGAATCCTAATCAAATGGGGTCACGTGCCCACACGTGATGGGCCTTTAAACCCACTGAAAAGAATTAAAGGTATAATAAAACATCAGGAAAAAACCCCAATGGGACATCACGTGCCCACACGTGACCAAGGGTCACGTGCTGACACGTGATAATTCCTGAGTTCTTTAAAACAACAGAATTAAATTCTGGTTAAATGCTTAATCAGGGGGTCACGTGCCAACACGTGATGGGTTCCTAAAGATCTCTGAATTAATAGAATTAAATTCTAATTAAATGGTCAATCAATGGGGTCACGTGCTAACACGTGATAGGCTCTTAAACCTTCTGAACTAATAGAATTAAATTCTAATTTAGAGAAATCAAAAACCCTAGTTGGAAAAATATTTCCCTAGATCTTTCCAAACAAAAAGATTGCGCTCTGTAAAGTGGAGCACCGTTGGATTAAAAATCCAATGGTGATTAAAAATCACCAATTTATAGAAAGATTCTATACAAGGAAAGATTTCCCTGAAATTTGCTAGGAATAACAGATAAAATATCTTTTGGATTAAAAATCCAATGGTGAATAAAATTCACTGAGTGATCTAAAAGACCATGTTGGTTACAAAATCAATTAAAATATTTCAATGAAAGATTGACTAAACAAACTGATTCTTTTCTTTCTCCGAGCCAAGAAGAAAAAAAGGGGGAAGATACAACAACAACAGAGAGCGAATACAAAAGAAAAGAGAATTTAATTCTCCAGAGAGAAAAGAAGGCTTCTTTGAAAAAGAAAGAAATCCTAGATGAGAGATCATCCTATAAGCTCCCACAAAAGAAAAAAAAGAGAATTTAATTCTCAAACTAAGAGTTTAACTTTTCTGAATAAGAACTTAGTTCTTCCTCTGGTTGAAAATCTGCAGAAGCAGATCTCCCCATAAGTTGAGAATTTAATTCTCATCGGGAAGATTTTGTCATGCAGATCTAAAATCTAAGGGAGGATTTAAGTTCAGAGAATTTTATTCTCCCAAAAAGCACATAGGAATTTAATTCCTCCAACAAAAATAGGGTTTAACCCTTAATACAAGAGCTTAGTTCATCTTCATGGTTGAAGATCTGCAAAAGCAGATCTCCCCATAAGTTGAGAATTTAATTCTCATCGGGGATATTCTGCCATGCAGATCCAAAACTCAGAGAGAGAGTTGGGTTTAAAGAATTTAATTCTTCTAAATACATAGGAATTTAATTCCTCTAAAAAAATTAGGGTTTAACCCTACAAAAGAATTTAATTCTTAAACAAGGGACTTAGACTTTTCATGCACGTAAAAAGATCAAGTACCCAACCTGATCACGTGGCAACACGTGACCCTCCCATCAATGGTCAAAAAAGAATTAATGAGATCGGGTCACGTGCTCCCACGTGACCCTTAAACAAACTTCTCAAAAATGAAGGTAGAAAAGACTTTGGGCGCCCTCACGTGTCCCTACGTGACCCCTGACAAACACCTCTTTAAAAAAGAGAAGATGGAAAGAACTAAAGGATTAAAATCCAATGCATGGGCGTCCTTATGTGTCCCCACGTGACCCCTAACAAATCCCTTTAATATCCAGTGTATGTATACCCATCACGTACCCACACGTGATGGCCGTGAAGACTTAAGTGTTTAACACTTATTTGAATATTCTGAGAATAAATAAAGGAAGCTTGGCCCAATCCTAGGGCGCCTCACGTGTCCTCACGTGAGCGCTTCATTTTTTTTAGTGTTTAACACTATTTTAAGTACTTCATCCCTAGTGTTTAACACTATTTTAAATGCATCATGTGGGAACACGTGACTGCCGGATATATGCTAGTGTTTAACACTATATGCAAAATTGTCTTAGCCCAAATTAGCTAAGTCTTCCAGAGGCAAGACTCCCCTTTTTGACCGAGCCTCAAATACATTCTTGTTTTCCAAGATTGATCATCTCATATGGCATATGAGTGCTTAGCACTCAATAAAAGACAAAATATGGTCAGAACCCAGACCCATGCTTAGCATTGCAAAATAATAGGGGGCTGAGCCCAGACAAATGTTCAACGGCCCAAACAAAGGTCCAACATTTTAAAACTAATTGGACTTAGCCCAAGTTGGCCATAAGTCCTCAATTCAGATTAAATGATCTTAGTCCCAAATTGGACTACAGATTTCCCAATCAATTTTGGTTCAATGGTACATCTCTTCACTCCTTTGATATTTGCCGTTGTAATCCTTCAACGTCTTCAGAGAGGTGACGGGTCCTGATAACCAATCATTCTATGGACTGTGGGGTCCTTAAACTCATGGACTATGATGTCCTTAAACTTTTGCCGTTGTAATCCTTCAACGTCTTCAGAGAGGTGACGGGTCCTGATAACCAATCATTCTATGGACTGTGGGGTCCTTAAACTCATGGACTATGATGTCCCTAAACTTTATAGACTATGACGTCTTTAAATTACGGACTGTGGGGTCCTTAAGCCCATGGACTATGATGTCCTTAACCTTGGACTGTGGGGTCTTTAAACCCATGGACTATGATGTCCTTAACCTTTGACCGCAAAGTCCTTAAACTAAAACAATAGAGCCCAAATACTCTTTTATTGGATCTAAATGATTCGATTAAGTAGATCTTAGTCTAAAATTAGACTAACGTATCCTTAACATATGGTTAAGTTGATTTTAGTCTAAAATTAGACTAACGTATCCTTAACGAACGTTTAAGTTGATCTTAGTTTCAAATGAGACTAACGTATCCTTAAACCCAACCCCAAACCCAAATCTAAGAAGATACGGATTTGGACTAATCTACGACCTACGGGCGGCAACATAAATTAGTCTCCGTATATAATCCACGGGAAACCAAAAACAAAACAAACACACACGACACGAAGTGATCATCTGGAGAAGGAGAAAGTGGTTACCACGATGCGGTAACGTAATTAACTGCAGGGGCTTGCGCCTACAGGGAAGAGCGTCCCCATAATCAAAAACCCCTCAACGAGGGGGAATCTGACGAAGTCTGCTACATCGGCCGCATCCGTTTAACCTTAGATACATGGTACCATAAATCAACTTGGCATCTTCGGAGAGGTGGACGGATAGCACCAAATAGCATCTGCCCTCGAAATTCAGGCCCGACGTCCCGGTCGCGTCTTTCGGCGGAGAACAGATTCTGGCATGCCCAGTGGGACCTTTTCCTCTTTCCACTCCACACTTCATATGTCGTGTTCGCGAACGAATCTCGGTTTAATATGGTTGCCCTTGGGGTCAAGGTACTAAGATTTGGTTTTGCTCCCGTGCAGATGAAAGAACAACAATGGCCTCTAACTGCTCCAGCTGCAGCTGCAACTCCCGTTCCGCTTCATCTGGAGGAGTAAGCTACGGGCCCCAAGCGGCCTCCCTTTTCACAATGCGTGTGGAACAGGTGACTCAAGCCACCACTGGGCTATTCTTCGGGACCATGCTCCCACCGATGAGCTTCAACGCCCCTGTACTATTGCAAAAAGCTCAGAAGAAGTCGGTCTTTGATCGGCTTATCCCTACTGCGGCCCCTCTTAACGGGTCGCCCAAACCAAGCATCTCAGTTTTCAGCAGATTGGGCCAAAGCTCCAATGGGCCCGCGAAGAAGCCCGCAATACCAGAAGGCGTTATCCCGAAGCGGATAGCCATTCCAACTCCTGAAGTCACCAAGGCGGCTTCTCCGGCAAAGGGGTCGGTCTTCACAAAACTGGTCGTTTCAGCTCCCACTTCGGGTGAAGTAACCAAGGCGTTTCCCCTGTATGAAAATCGACCTTTTCAGGATTGGCCATTCCCTCTCAGCGAGCATCTGTCTTTGACAGCCTGGCGCCAACAACAGACTCTCATCAGAACAGAGGGCATAGAAAAGTTGAGCTAATAGCGGAGGTGATCCCGGCCGCACGACATGCTCGACGTCGTCACTGGCGCCGAGTGAGGAAAGCTGGGGGCAGTTCCCCTTCTGGACTGACTCCGCCAGATCTAATGGTGGAAGTTGATGTTGATGTTCCAACTGGGAACAACTTTGAACTATTTAACAGAGTGCGCAGGAATTTGCCAACTGCCGTGCTAAAAGAGTCTCCTCCGCCTGTTGAAAAGATCACAAAGGCGAAGCCGGAGCAGCCCACTCAGCTGCTGTCCTCTCAAATTTATAAAGTTTGGCGACAAATCCAAGACTCGGTGATTGGTCAAGATTACTCTCGCCGACAGAAAAGGGTGAAAGTTCAGCGAGAAGAGGACCGCTCTATCAAGCCACAGAAAGTGTCATCTTTTTGGGTGCCCACTGCAACGTCCCCCTCAACTTCGACCGCCCACAAAAGAAGGAGGCCAGAGAAGATCCCTACTTCTTTGGCAAATCGCAAAGACACTGAATCTAAACGTCCCAAGTCTGGGGGCATGGTGGTTCACACCATCTATATGGCATCCGGAAAAGAGGATAGCCGTATCTCCACAGGTCATCGACCGCTTACGCAATCAGTGACTAAGGCTCAGGAGCAACAACAACAAAAGCTCTAAGAAATGCTAACAGCTATGGCCGCACTTACGGGACCGAAAGCAAGTCCGGAGACATCCTCGGAGCAGCGCCGTGAGCGGGAAACTAATGCTGAATTCGTTCTCCTTAAGAAGAAGGACAAAGAGGTCGCGGAACAAGCGGCGAATATAAAACAAATGGACCTTCTATTCCAAAATATGGTGGGCATGATGATCCAGCCGGGCCCTCCAGTCGAAGACCCTCCAGTAATAATTGAAGATGATAGAGGAGAGACATTAAATCCTCTGCCGGCTCTGTCAGCAGCCAAGGAGGAGACCATCTCAAAAGCCGCCCTGGATGATTACATCGCTCAGCAGATACGAGTTCATCAGGCGAATGAAGAGGCTGGGCAAATTGTTAAAACTGGACGACCCTATCCGGGTTGGTACGACCAAATAAAGTACCCGCCGGGATACACGATCCCCAAATTCCACGTATATAAGGGGACGGGAAATCCGCATCAGCACGTCGCTCAATTCAGAGCCTTGTGCGGCAACACCGGAGATGACGATAAGCTACTGCTTCGCCAATTCGTTGGCAGCTTGTCAGAGACAGCATTTGAGTGGTATTCCGAGCTCCCGAATGACTCCGTTAAGACGTTTGCAGAAATGGAGTTACTCTTTACACAAAGGTTCGCAAGCGCTAGCGAACGCACCCCGATCACCGCATTAATTAACGCCAGAGTGAAGCCAGGAGAAACATGGGTGCGGAATCTATGGTCGAAATGTGAACAACGCATAGAAGAAGCTCCTGCAGTGGGCATGTTTGTATGAACCCTCGATCCGTAGGCGACTATATCCCAATTCATGATATTCTTCAAGCCGACCACCTTCCAGGCCTTGATTGATAAGTTGTCCCAAATGGACCAAATGGGCCATAAGCCTTCCTCTTCAAAGACGGAGCCTCGGAATGAAAAGGGAAAAAGGAAAGCGACCTTTGTGGCCAACGCTCAACAACAATCGAATGGCCCGAGACCGGTTGTTCGCCAAAGCAACAAGCGGCAATCCCTCGATGAGAAGTTGAGACGTCCTTACTCGTTTCCCCGGGATAAAATAAGGAGATTGTTTGAACTAGCAGTGCGTAACGGGATCATCACTCTACCGGAGCCGAAACACCCATTACAACCGAACGATGTCAACGATCCCAATTACTGCCCCTACTACCGAGTATTGGGCCATCCGATCGAAGACTGCTACGTCTTCAAAAATTGGGTTGAAGACCAGTATTAACAGGGCAAGTTTGCGCTGTCTGAAAACTGGAAGGTGAACCCGCCACAACCACATGCTCCGAAAAAGATGGACATGCCGGGGGCATCGTGCTCATACATAGAGAAAGCCCCATGGACCGAAATGTCGTTAAACTACTACCAACACGCGCCGTCCCCAGGCTGACGTGGTGTTAAAAAAAAAGTACGTCCACATGCGAAATGGGCACGGATGAAAACCCGAAAGGGCTCCGTGAGTAAAAACAGCAGGACTACCAGCGAGTTTGTGAAAACCCGAAAGGGCGCAATCTCGTTAAGAGACACTTGCAAGGTCCCCTCGACCTTGTGAGGAGAAAATACCTGCGTGAGATCCTTACGACTCACAAAGGAGCAACACACTTAGGGATCCCCACGATTCCTAAGGAGAAATTACACTTACGAGATCCTCACGACTCGTAAGGAGAATTCCCCTTTGAGACCCTCACGGCTCATGGGATTCAAAAGCCTTAAGCTACAGGGATCTGAACTAGTTCTTAAACCATCACAATCTTCAGACTGCCCTACAAGCGGTTCAATATTGACCCTTGTATACAATCCACGGGCACGAATAAACATTTCCCTAACAAAGTCCTACCAGCGACTGGGGATATGCTCACACGGTGAACGACTCTTGTAAGTCCTCTCGACTTATAAGAAACCATACACTTGGGAATCCTCACGATTCTTAAGGAGAAAACGCACGTACGAGATCCTCACGACTCGTAGGGAGAAATACCTTTATGAGACCCTTACGGCTCGTAAAGTCAAAAGCCTTAGTCAACAGGATCCTAACCCTGTTTGCTAAGCCACCTTTGTTCGACATCGACAGAGGCAAATGCTGATTCGCTCCTGGCAATGTCCAGTTGATAGCGATGCTGATGCCTAAATCGGTATCAAATTCCAAGCCCTCTCACGGCAAAAGATGATTCGCTCCTGGCAATATTCCAGTCGTAGCGATGCTGATACTGAGATCAGCACCAGATTCCAAGTTCCACACTCGCGATAAAAAATCAGCGAGCCAAAAATGCATATGAAATAGCCGAAATGATGGGGCAACTTGCAACAAAATCAGCAAGTAAAAATATATGCATACAAAATAGCCGAAATGGTTGGGCAACTCGAAATAAAAAACAGCAAGTAAAAAAAATAGCCGAAATGATTGGGCACCGCGAAAAATAGCCGAAATGATTGGGCAATCACGATTTTCGCGATATAAAAAGCTGAAATGATAGAGCCTCGTGGAAAGAATTTAAAAAATGAAAGAATGAAACTTTTTTCCTTGCAGGTGAGGTCATATTGACCCCTGTATACAATCCATGGGCACAAACAAGAAGGGAACTATATCGTCCCACCAGGCTTTGTCGAAGCAAATCCAAATCTTGACAATCTCGACGTTCGTCGTAATATTACAGACACAATGTCAACAAACGAAGCGAAGGAAGATCCCTAGCTTCAGGGTCTCGACGTCAACATCGACAACTTAGAGATCAACACCGGCGTTCTTCCTCCCTCCAATCGGATGCAGACGCAACATCAACAAACGGAGCCACGGCAAAGTCCTCTAGTTCCAATTCTCGACGGTTCACAGACAGCCTAGAGACTTCCCCGGAACCATGGCAAAGTCCCCTAGTTCCAAATCTCGACGGTTCACAGACAGCCTAGAGATCACCAACGGCGTTTCTCCTTACTCCACCAGGATGCAGATGCGACGTCAACAAACGACCCCAGGGTCAAAACAACGGAACCATGGCAAAGTCCTCTAGTTCCAAATCTCGACGGTTCACAGATAGCGTAGAGATCACCAACGGCGTTTCTCCTCACTCCAACCATATGCAGACGTGACGTCAACAACCGACCTCAGAGTCGCAACGAAGCGGAGCCATGGCAAAGTCCCTAGTTCCAAATCTCAATGGGTACATCTACGCCCCGAAGACCAACAACGGTGTGCCTCCTCATTCCAGCAGGACACAGATGCTACACCGTTAATCGGAGCCACGGCAAAGTCCCCAGTTCTAAGACTCTACGGTTCACAGACAACCTAGAGTCATCCAATGACCCCGTCTCGGAATCAAGTCAACTCAAATACCTTGATTCAGGGAAATCAGCGTCCTTGATGAGAGCATCTCGATTCGCATCGACCCGCAAAGAAATCAGTGTCTTTGCAGGAATACCTCGATTCGTCTCAACTCCGAGGAAATCAGCGTCCTTGGCAAAAACCTCGATTCAGGGAAATCGGCATCCTTGACGAGAGCATCTCGATTCGCGTCGACCCGTAAGGAAATCAGTATCTTTGCAGGAATACCTCGATTCGTCTCAACTCCGAGGAAATCAGTGTCCTTGGCAAATACCTCGATTCAGGGAAATCAGCGTCCTTGACGAGAGCATCTCGATTCGCATCGACCCGCAGAGAAATCAGTGTCTTTGCAGGAATACCTCGATTCGTCTCAACTCCGAGGAAATTAGCGTTCTTGGCAAAAACCTCGATTCAGGAAAATCAGCATTCTTGACGAGAGCATCTCGATTCGCATCGACCCGCAAGGAAATCAGTATCTTTGCAGGAATACCTTGATTCGTCTCAACTCTGAGAAAATCAGTGTCCTTGGTAAATACCTCGATTCAGGAAAATCAGCGTCCTTAACGAAAGCATCTCATTCGCATCGGCCCGCAGAGAAATCAGTGTCTTTGCAGGAATACCTCGATTCGTCTCAACTCCGAGGAAATCAGTGTCCTTGGAAAAAACCTCGATTCAGGGAAATCGGCATCCTTGACGAGAGCATCTCGATTCGCGTCAACCCGTAAAGAAATCGGTATCTTTGCAGGAATACCTCGATTCGTCTCAACTCCGAGAAAATCAGTGTCCTTGGAAAATACCTCGATTTAGGGAAATTAGCGTCCTTGAAGAGAGCATCTCGATTCGTATCGACCCGCAGAGAAATCAGTGTCTTTGCAGGAATACTTCGATTCGTCTCAACCCCTGAGGAAATCAGCGTCCTTGGTAAAAACCTCGATTCAGGGAAATCAACGTCCTTGATGAGAGCATCTCGATTCGCGTCAACCCGCAGAGAAATCAGTGTCTCTGCAGGAATATACGACGTCAGCAAAACGGAGCCATGGCAGAGTCCATAGTTCCAAGTCTCGACGGCCACATCTACAGCCTGGAGACCCACAACGGTGTTCCTTCTCGTTCCAACCAGAAGCAGATATGGCATCAACCCCAGAGCCATGGCAAAGTCCCTAGTTCCAAATCTCGACGGTCCACAGACAACATAAAGTCAAACAAATCCTGGTCCCGTAGAACACGACTAAAGTTAATTCTGACCCCGTGGAAACGTCTAGAGCAACCCCTGACTCCGTCGAATGCGGATAAAGTCTACCCCCTGACCCCGCGAAATGCGGATAAAGTCAACCCCTGACTCCGTGAAATGCGGATAAAGTCAACCCCTGACTCTGTGAAATGCGGATAAGGTCAACCCCCGACTCCGTGAAATGCGGATAAAGTCAATCCCCGACTCCGTGAAATACGGATAAGGTCAACCCCCGACTCCGTGAAATGCGAATAAGGTCAACCCCCGACTCCGTGAAATGCGGATAAGGTCAACCCCAGACTCTGTGAAATGCGGATAAAGTCAACCCCTGACCCTGTGAAATGTGGATAAGGTCAACCCTTGACTCTGTGAAATATGGATAAAGTCAACCCTCGACTTCCCCGTCAAAGCAATTCTTTGATTCGGGAGCAAGTCAACTCATCAATCACTTATGGGTCCTCTCGACTTATAAGGAAGAAAATTCTCTTCTGAGATCCTTACGACTCTCAAGAGAAAACACACTTAGGAATCCTCACGATTCCTAAGAAGCAAATTACACTCACGAGATCCTCACGACTCGTAAGGAGAAATACCTTTATGAGACCATCACGGCTTATAAAGTTAAAAAGTCTTAGGTGGCAGATCCTAACCCTGTCTCCCAAGCCATCGTTGCCTCGCAGAGAGGTCAAGGTAGATTTTCTACGGACTACACTCTCCGACAAGAAAGGAAACAATTACTTACGAGCCCTCTCGACTCGTAAGCAAGAAAAACTCTCTTGTGAGATTCTTACAACTCTCAAGAGAAAATACACTTAGGAATCTTCACGATTCTTAAGGAGAAATTACACTTACGAGATCCTCATGACTCGTAAGGAGAAATACCTTTATGAGACCCTCATGACTCATAAAGTTGGAAAGCCTTAGGAGGCGGATCTGAACCTGACTCCTAAGCCATCACTGTCCTACAAGGAGATCAAAATAGATTATCCACCAAATGCATTTACTAAAAGGGACACACCACCATGAAGCAAAATATGTCTTTTATTCATGAATCAAAATGAATACAAAGTACAATTTATGAAAGAATAAAAAATACTCTCATTCAGGAGTATGTATAAAAGAAGAATAAAAAATACATAATTTTTTCAAGCCGGCGGACGATTTAATAGATTTTCCAGTTCATCCTTTTTCTGCTGGGTCTCGGCTTCATGATTCATTATCGCTAAGAGACGGGCCTCTGCTTGAGACTGTTGGGCCTGGTACGAGGCACGCCGACTTTCAAACTCCTTTTCGGTAACTTTATGAGCTTCGACTATTTCACGAGTAAAAATGACGACTTTATTAATGGCTACCACCTCCCTGATAGCTTCTTGAAGCACCCGCCAAAGTTCATACGCCTGAGTGGCCTTGGCCGTAAGATTAGCTTGAAGTTCCCCCAGTGTAGTTGAAGCCAGCTTCCTCTCTGAAAATTTTCGGCTGAGCCTCTTCTCGCATGACAGCATATTTGCGGTGCACCGTTCGATCAGCCCCCGCAAGCTCGCCTTTGCAGCCATAACCTATTAAGGAATGCGCTTACATTCAAGATTATGCAAACAAGCCTCCACCCGACGACAAAACTCAACCCAGACTCGCACCAATGTTTCACTATGGTAAGCAGCAAGAAAGGGAAGAGAACTGTTGGCTTCGGCGGCGAATTCTTCGACTGTGATCAAGCTACCAGCACGAAGGTCTTCAATCAGAGCTGACAAAGAGTGAAGGCTTAGTTTTGCCATCCGTTCAGAGGCACGTAGTGCATAGGGGCCGGGTGGTATGACGATGTGAGATTCCAGCATGGTAAGAACTGGAAAATCTATTAAGATTTATAAACAATCAGCGAAACTTGCAAGCAAAGAGCAGATGGAACAACGTCGAAACTTTACTTACCCACAGTCATGCAAGAAGGGTCCAAAATATCCCCAGGCCCGTCAAGAATCTCAACTTCGTCGTCGGCTTCCAGAACTACAGAAGGCATCAATATCGTTATACAAAATAATAATAATGTCGTAAGAAGAAGGCAAATAACACTAATCTTGCCCGGAATATAAGACGATGCGTTGAGAGGATATTGCCTGCGGAGCGGCCATCTCTAGCAGACGCTGAAAAGACTTCTTGGGGGACAAGTCCGCGATGGACGCCGCCAATCCTCGTAGCTCTGAAAAGAAAGAAAGGTTCAGATAATGAAGAGATCATTAAAACAAAAGATAGAAGAATACCTTCGATGCTCCTCCCGCTCTGGACTGGAGGGATAGCAGCTTCGGTGGCCTCCTCCATGCCTCCAGGCACATCATCGGGGACATGGGCCGGTATAACAACTTCCAATTGAGGAGCAGTGGCCATCGCTGCAGGCTCCAATGAAAGGACGATGGCCTCGACTACCTGTCCCATAGTCTCCGGGTCGTCCCCAGAAAGATCCATTGAATCCGCGGCCAATGAAGATGCCTCTTTCGGGAGAGCAAGCACCAGGGGAATGGAAATCACCAATGGAAGCTCCGTGGCAGAAAGAACAGCTGTATCGACCCCTTCCATACTTACTAGTGTCTCATCGGGGTTATTTACAGAGTCCATAGTCAAGGCGCGACTCGAACTCAGATCCTCTGCCATTGCCGAAGTCCCTGCAAAGTTTTCACGAAGATAAGGATATATATATATATAAGCAGTGCAAAATACTACAAAAAGATATATAAGTATACCAATGCGCAAAGGAACTTCTAGTATGACTTTTTCAAGCCGGCGTTCCTTCTCAAGAATTCGTGCTCGCCGGGGTGCGAGGGTAGACTCGTGGCCACCAGTCCACAACGACAGCGCATCTTCGGCATCTACCGAGATAGGCTGCTTAAGGGCTATCTCGCCTCCCTCTTCCAAAGGACCTATAAATATCCGCCGTATCGATGGAGTATCTTCGTAGAAGATGACGGCAGGATAAGGCCTCTTCGGGATCCTTACATTTTCAGTCTCATCCTGGGAGCGTCTTATAGCTTCAGCCAATTGTGCGGCTTCCTCGGCAGATGAACCTAGAAAAAGAAGATCACCATCCGACTCTTGCATAGCTAGTGGTTCATCTTGAAAGATAGGCTCGGATTCCACTAAAAAGTCGAGCAGATTGGTGACCGTCTTTCTTCGCCTCTTTGACCCAAACTAACACCAGAAGACGGTCGCTTCTTTCCCCTCTGTGCTTTGCTGCGGCGTTGACCCACTTCGCCTTCAGTATCCTCTCTCGGCGGTGCTACTGATGAGGATACTACCATCGCTAACGCCGCAGCTGATGAAACTGCTACCGGCGCCTTATCAGAGCCCTTGCCTGAGCTCTAGTGAGCATTGGCATACCAAATTTCGGAGTCAAGTCCACATCCGCCGCCTCAGGAATGAGTATGGTACCAGTATCCCTCAAGGGAAGGTGAACCATTGTCCACGGTCGCGGTGGGACTCCCGTAGCCTTGAGCGGGGCGGGAGCTCTAAGCCCAAAAAGTATCCTCCTCTCCTCAGCAATGATTGGACTAACCCGGTAGCGATACCAACCCGTAAAGGCCCCCACGCACCTCGGAATGTAGTCGGCCTCGGGGATCAAGAAATGAGAACCAGTGTTCAGCCTCATGAAATGGTGGGTGGCGTCACGAACAGTTTCCAAAGAAGGGCTGGGCTCCACTGTGAACGCCTCGAAGGGGACACCCTGGTTATATCCCAGTTGCCGGGCAAAGCGGTGTGGATTGTACTGCATGAAAAGAGCTGCATCGTTTCGACAGAACACCAGATAACCGGGTCTGATCGAGTACAAGTGCATGGCTTTCTTAGGCTTCAAGGAGGGTGCTCCCTCTTTCGACAACTCAAACAACTGTTGAACAGGTCCCAAAGGAGCAGAGAGGATTCGATCACTAAATACCATTCCGCCTTCGTTGGTGTACGGATTGAGCAGCACACGAAGAGCCCCTAATTGAGTCGGGTCAGGAGCAGAAGCGTCCACCAACCTCATGAGCCGCGGAAAGGTATAAGCATCATAAAAGCTGGGTCTCTGGTGCGCGACAAATGCCCCTAGCACGTGCATCTCAATTCATGACGTAAAGTAATGAAGATAGAAACTCACTACGTTCATGCCCGGGGTTAAGGTATTGGCTGCAGTGCTTAGCCCATGGTACAGATGCGACAGCCCTGCAATGCCCACAGCTAGTCGCGTCCCTTCGGCAATGTGATGAGCAGGGTAAATGACCGAGGCTCTCATGAATCGACGGTGCGTTGGAACGACAAACCAACTGAGCCAAACGCTGATAAAGCCGATGAAGAAAGTTTCTTCATCTATGCCAGGAGCTGCGATTGACTCGAAAGGTACAACTGACAAGACTGGAATGTAGAACTGGGGCAAATCCTCTTCTCTAGCCGGTAGCCTATTTAAACCAAACCCGAAGGGGTCGTTGACATTCGCGAACTTCGGAGCCGCCTTTGATAGAACGTCTCCATGAAGGAAGCAGGCGATAAAGCTTTTAAAAGTGACGCCCAGTTCTTCTGACTCCGTGAACAGCTTCTCAAAAATCCCTAGAGTCTTGATTAGACTCGGGTACTTATGGCAGACGGCATTTTCAGTCGACAAGCCGTCAAGCGTAGCAGGCACAGTCTCGAAGACATACTCGTCAGAGGGCAAACATTCTTCGTAAGGCGTTCCCCTGATCGGTAAACCCGAGATCTCGCGAAACTCTTCCAAAGAAATTGAAACTTCGCGGTCCCCTAACAAGAAAGTGTTGGTGGGAAGATTCCATTGATTAAGGAAAGCTTTAACCCACCATACGTGAGGAGACTGATAATGGAAGAGAGATGCGAACACCGCCTGGTAAAGCCCGACCTTCTGTAGTCGCGTACGATGGGCAGACAAGATGTAACGAGCCCAGAGAAGATAGCCCGTAGGATGGCGAGGGGTAAGCCCTATCTTGTAGACTTTGTCCCCAGGGCTAGGCTTCACCTTGGCAGATACGACGCCCCAAGATGTTTATGGCCGGCACAGGCTGGTTTGGTATCCCAGTTGTTGATGGCTCAAGCCGGCCTGTAGGAGTCCAATCCGCCACCTCCAACAAAAGCAGTCCGCGGACGGTCCATCAGCAGGAATGGGCGGATAGGTTCTGTTGGCACCTCACAAAGAAAACTTCGGCGGCCGCGGATGATATGACCATACCAGGTACCCCACAAAAGTAAGTTGGTGCAATCCGGATCATTGGCCCTGATCATTGCTATCACTTCTTCATCCGACGGTGATTGAGGAAAAGCTGCCTCCGAGCGAGTAAAGGGAAAGTATGGAAGAGAGGCCATTGTGCCTGAAATAAAGGAAGGGGAAACTGTTAGTGAAGCCCACACGTGTGTGTGTGTGTGTGTGTGTGTGTAAGGACAGTGGAAGAAAACGACAAACAACTTATTTTATGGGACCATTGGTTACAAAACACATGGGCCACACAAAATCAATATGGAGGCTCACTAATAATGAGGCTGAGCAATCATCATGAGAACAAAAGAAAGATTCTCAATAAATTCAAATGACTCTACACATTCCCCCAAGGAGAAAACCCATTACAGGAATTCTGTGAAAATCGAGAAGGATCTCTGCAAGAACAATTCAGGATGAAAAATCCCAAGAAGTCTTCTTTTAAGAACTAAGTTCTTTAGAGGAATTAAATTCCTTTTGAACAGAGGAATTAAATTCCCAGAAAAATTTTCAGAGCTATGCTCTTTGAAATGGAATTAAATTCTAGAGGGAAGACAAGTATCATCATCAGTCCCTAAGATCAGAGAAACCCTACCGAAAGGGGTTTATTATTTAAAGATTGGACATTTTTAAAGAACTTGGAAAGATGGGTTTTTGTTAAAGGGAAAAACCATCGGTGTGGATTTAAAACCCAAAGAAAATTTCTACAAGAAGTTCCTCGGCCATTCAAGATCCTTACCTGAAAAAGAAAATCTTTTGTTGAAAGAGTTAAACTCTGGAAATTTTTGGAACTGAGAACTGAGCTCTGAGAAAAAGAATTAAATTCTCAAGGTAAGAACACGGAAGAAAGAAGATGAAAGGGTGGAGGCGCTTCTGAAGAGACCCCTGCATTTATAGTATGTGATGGGAAACGGTTCATCTACCCCCTTCCCTAGGTAGAACCAACGGCCACAAAAGTTACAGCGTTGCACGCATGTGCAAACACGTGAGAACAACGCTGTGGGGGAATTTGTTCCCTCATAAAATACAAGGAAAAACCCTAATGGGGCATCACATGCACACACGTGATCGGGGGTCACGTGCTGACACGTGATGGCTTCCTGAGGGCTCTGAAATGATAAGAATTGAATTCTAATCAAATGGGGTCACATGCCCACACGTGATGGGCTTTTAAACCCACTGAAAAGAATTAAAGGTGTAATAAAACAACAGGGAAAAACCACAATGGGGCATCACGTGCCCACACGTGACCAAGGGTCACGTGCTGACACGTGATAATTCCTGAGTTCTTTAAAACAACAGAATTAAATTCTGGTTAAATGCTTAATCAGGGGGTCACATGCCAACACGTGATGGGTTCCTAAACATCTCTGAATTAATAGAATCAAATTCTAATTAAATGGTCAATCAGTGGGATCACGTGCTAACACGTGATAGGCTCTTAAACCTTCTGAACTAATAGAATTAAATTCTAATTAAGGGAAATCAAAAACCCTAGTTGGAAAAATATTTCCCTAGATCTTTCCAAACAAAAAGATTGCGCTCTGTAAAGTGGAGCACCGTTGGATTAAAAATCCAATGGTGATTAAAAATCACCAATTTATACAAAGATTCTATACAAGGAAAGATTTCCCTGAAATTTGCCAGGAATAACAGATAAAATATCTTTTGGATTAAAAATCCAATGGTGAATAAAATTCACTGAGTGATCTAAAAGATCATGTTGGTTACAAAATCAATTAAAATCTTTCAATGAAAGATTGACTAAACAAACTGATTCTTTTCTTTCTCCTATAAATAGGAGCCAAGAAGAAAAAAAGGGGGAAGATACAACAACAACAGAGAGAGAATACAAAAGAAAAGAGAATTTAATTCTCCAGAGAGAAAATAAGGCTTCTTTAAAAAAGAAAGAAATCCTAGGTGAGAGATCATCCTATAAGCTCCCATAAAAGAAAAAAAAGAGAATTTAATTCTCAAACTAAGAGTTTAACTTTTCTGAATAAGAACTTAGTTCTTCCTCTGGTTGAAGATCTGCAGAAGCAGATCTCCCCATAAGTTGAGAATTTAATTCTTATCGGGGAGATTATGTCATGCAGATCTAAAATCTATGTGAGGACCTAAGTTCAGATAATTTTATTCTCCCAAAAAGCACATAGGAATTTAATTCCTCCAACAAAAATAGGGTTTAACCCATAATACAAGAGCTTAGTTCTTCTTCATGATTGAAGATCCACAGAAGCAGATCTCCCGATAAGTTGAGAATTTAATTCTCATCGGGGATATTCTGCCATGCAGATCCAAAACTTAGAGGGAGAGTTGGGTTTAAAGAATTTAATTCTTCCAAATAAATAGGAATTTAATTCCTCTAAATAAAATTAGGGTTTAACCCTACAAAAGAATTTAATTCTTAAATTAGGGACTTAGACTTTTCATGCACGTAAAAAGATCAAGTACCCAACCTGATCACGTAGCAACACGTGACCCTCCCATCAATGATCAAAAAAGAATGAATGAGATCGGGTCACGTGCTCCCACGTGACCTTTGAACAAACTTCTCAAAAATAAAGGTAGAACAGACTTTGGGCGCCCTCACGTGTCCCTACGTGACCCCTGACAAACACCTTTTTAAAAAAAAGAAGATTGAAAATACTGAAGGATTAAAATCCAATACAAGGGCGCCCTCACGTGTCCCCACGTGACCCCTAGCAAATCCCTTTAATATCCAGTGCATGTATACCCATCACGTGTCCACACATGATGGCCGTGAAGACTTAAGTGTTTAACACTTATTTGAATATTCTGAGAATAAATAAAGGAAGTTTGGCCCAATCCTAGGGCGCCTCACGTGTCCTCACGTGAGCGCTTCATTTTTTTTAGTGTTTAACACTATTTTAAGCACTTCATCCCTAGTGTTTAATACTATTTTAAATGCATCATGTAGGAACACGTGACCGCCAGATAGATGCTAGTGTTTAACACTATATGCAAAATAGTCTTAGCCCAAATTAGCTAAGTTTTTCAGAGGCAAGACTCCCTTTTTTGACCGAGCCTCAAATACATTCTTGTTTTCCAAGATTGATCATCTCATATGGCATATGAGTGCTCAGCGCTCAATAAAAGACAAAATATGGTCAGAACCTAGACCCATGCTTAGCATTGCTAAATAATGAGGGGCTGAGCCCAGACAAATGTTCAACAGTCCAAATAAAGGTCCAACATTTTAAAACTAATTGGACTTAGCCCAAGTTGGCCATAAGTCCTCAATTCAGATTAATTGATCTTAGTCCCAAATTGGACTACAGATTTCCCAATCAATTTTGGTTCAAGGGTACATCCCTTCACTCCTTTGATATTTGTTGTTGTAATCCTTCAACGTCTTCAGAGAGGTGACGGGTCCCGATAACCAATCATGCCATGGACTGTGGGGTCCTTAAACTCATGGACTATGATGTCCTTAAACTTTATAGACTATGACGTCTTTAAATTACGGACTGTGGGGTCCTTAAGCCCATGAACTATGATGTCCTTAACCTTGGACTGTGGGGTCTTTAAACCCATGGACTATGATGTCTTTAATCTTTGACCGCAAAGTCTCTAAACTAAAACAATAGAGCCTAAATTCTTTTTTGTTGGATCTAAATGATCGTGTTAAGTAGATTTTAGTCTAAAATTAGACTAACGTATCCTTAACAAATGGTTAAGTTGAGCTTAGTCTAAAATTAGACTAACGTATCCTTAACAAACGTTTAAGTTGATCTTAGTCTTAAATGAGACTAACGTATCCTTAAACCCAACTCCAATCCCAAATTTAAGAAGATATGGATTTGGACTAATCCACACACTACGGACGACAACATAAATTAGTCTCCGTATACAATCCACGGGCAACCAAAAACAAAACAAACACATACGACATGAAGTGATGATCTGGAGAAGGAGAAAGTGGTTACCGCGATGCGGTAGCGTAATTAACTGCAGGGGCTTGCGCCTGCAGGGAAGAACGTCCCCACAATCAAAAACCCCTCAACGAGGGGGAATCTGACGAAGTCTGCTACATCGGCCGCATCCATTTAAACCTTCGATACATGATGCCATAAATCAACTTGGCATCTTCGGAGAGGTGGACGAATAGCACCAAATAGCATCTGCCCTCGAAATTCAAGCCTGACGTCCCGGTCGCGTCTTTCGGCGGAGAACACCTACGAACCCTATCAAGCGAAGAATTACTCGCGCATGATGGAGATAGAAGAACGAATAGAGATGAAATTCATAATGTAACTAAATAATTAAACTAATTAAACTAAAGATCTACCTTTATTAATCAACTTCACAAGTACAAATTTCAAGTTTAGATTACAAGAGGAAGAAGAAGTTGCTCTCGATCTCTGCCTTGTCGGATGTAGATGTTCCGTCGAATCTCACTTCACTTTATCACGTCGAATCTTGGACCTGTCTTGGATCACTTGTTCTTTTACGGTGATTAGCTTGTGTAAAAGATTGATGATTTCTAAGTTTAGCCGTCGATCCTTCATATAGCCCCAAAAACAGAAACCAATGATCCCCAGAATTAGGGTTAGTTGTAGCAAATCCAACCTGAAAATCCTAACTCCTTATTCGGTGAATCGGACGCGGATCCGCCATATATTGCGTGGTTTGGCCGCAGATCCGCAGTTTGTTGGTGAGATCTTAGGTGCAAATTTCTGGGGCTTTATTCTTGTGACAAATGGTAATTTAGTTGATGTCTGGAACTTGAAAATATTTCCTGAGTCTCTGCCAGTATTGATTCTTCGATTATCTTTAATATTTCGGCAGATTTTTTATTTCCGACATCTCAATATCTCGATCTCCTGACCTGAGCCAAAGCTTGCACCATATCTCAAAGAATGATGTTAGTAATATTTGGTATTTTGAGATATTATCCTAACTAATTTGATATGATATTATATTTTAAGAATATTTGATATGATATACATATTTAAATTATCAAAATATTATATAAATATTATATGCATATATTTTCCTTCATAATTTTAATTATAATATATAAACATATGAAAATAGTATTTTTACAGATAAATCCTCATATGTGTCATATTTATAATAAACACATTTAGATATTTAAGAAAAGTAAGGAAAATGTCATCAAAAGTGCAATATTTTTGACTGAACAAATACCCCCAAACTTAACTTTGATCGTCCGGAGCAAACTTATTTATTCAGGAGAGGGAGAAAAAAAAGAAAAACCTAAGTAGCACACTTTCGTAGGGAACACGATTGCACTGAGCACGTGCAACAAGCCGTTAAATCTTTAGGTGTCCCTAGTAGGAGGAGTGTTGTCTCCTAAGAGTTTTCAGCGGATTACACCAACAAAATCCTATAATAAAAGAAAGATAGTGAAAGTTACATACAAAGATAAGAACTATAAAAGAAAGAACTTGAAAATAAGAGTTTCCAACTACACCAGTTTTTCGGTTGTCATGGGCCCTATTTTAATGGTCGTGAAAAGATATTAGAAATCACATCATCCTTCAATAAAACACCGTCTTTAGTTTTCCTCCCTATCTTTCCTCCAAACAATGATCATATACCCCTACGTGTGTGTAAAAGACATTCCTACACTTATAGAATTCAATTCAAGCTAGCATACTCTTGTCCATCTTCCTTAGTACTTTTTAGTTGGTGAATATTTTAGATGGAATTGCTCACACATTCTTCATGCGGCTGTTAATACTTCTCGAGATACTAACCAACCGATTACAAAATGTGCTCGCGTATTAAGGCGTAATTTCTCGTCTTGCAACACCTAAGGCTTAGCAGTGACTCCCAAACCAGTTGGTCTAAAGCACTAGGTGATAAAGCACCATCGATTTAGTATCACCCCCTTTCAAAAGGTAAAGGGATTTAACAAAACTAAAGTAGTTGGTGGATAAAAGTGTAAATAAAAATATATCGTTTTAATTGCCTAAAACATTTAGTTGGTGAGAAATCAGTATTTGAAAGTCTCTATTTATAGGGTCTTTTCCTCAACAATAAAATCCAAAATCTGTTAAAAAATCCCTAAAAATTCGCGCCCAAATGATTGCCGATGATTCTGCCGCCGCCGCCCTGATTTGTGGCCGTTGGATCTTTATCCAACGGCCCAGATCGCCACCGCCACGAGCCACGCGTCCGCGGGTGAGGATCGCACGTTTTCGCATGATCCCCACCACGTGGGTGCCGCCGAATGTTCTGGGCCATTGGATTTTTGTATCCAACGGTCCAGGTTAAAGGGGATTTAATATTTTTTATTTTTTATATTTTAAAATCTAACTGTTTATTTAAGAAAATCGAATTTGGGCTTAAAAATTGTTAAATCTATCGTAAAATACGGGAAAAATATGAGAAAAATCCAGAAAATATATTTTATTGTTATCTTTAGTTTAAAAATAATTTTAGGCAAAAAAAAATAATATTTTCATATATATGATATTTTTTAGTTAGCATAATTATTTAAAAAAATCTATTTTATCGTTAGAAATATTTTGATTACGAAATAATTATTTTAATTGATAATAAAAATATGCAGATTATTTTAAGGCATTATAAAATTTTATTAAAATATTTTAAGTCTAGAAAAATATAAATAAATTTTAGAAAATTTCTTTAATTATTTTTCAACGCTTTGAAAGTTACTAACATCACTTTTAAAAAAATAAAAATATTTTTCTATCAACGAAACACGTAAATAAATACTTGATACTAGAAAATTAAATAAAAGATATTTTATTAGGTATTAAAAAAACACGGTCGTTACAATCTACCCTCCTTAAAATAATTTCGTCCTCTAAATTTCAGAAGATAGGTCAAGAAAAATCACCAAGAAAGGACTATCGCGGTTAAAAATATTAGGTCTCGCCCTCTCGACCCGTTTCCTCGCTTCCGTGTATGTCTGCCTAGTAGTTCTTTCTCCTAATAACTCTAGCCAGCTCGATTGTCTTGTCTCTCAAGATTTCATTCTTTTAGTATCCCGACCGGTTGCTGCTCGTAGGTTACGCCAACCCTTCCGGGATCTCGGAACGATCAAAAGTATGATTAGGGTCGCCAACATACCCTCTTAACTGTGAGATATAAAAGCATTATGCACGCCCTCCAAAAAAAATAGCAAAACTAGGCTATACACAAACCCACCGTCTTCTTTCAAGATGTTAATCGGCCGATGAGTCGTGGGCTGAGCTTTCCACGCTTTCTGCATTGTATCATCATCTCTACTTTTTTCTACAATTATCTCAATCTTATAAATTCTCCATCTTCAGGATCGTCCCAACCGATCGGCACTTCTCCCATATAAAACTTGACCCCTCTCATCCGCTTCATGTGTTTCAACCATCTGTGTCCCCACGTTTTCTTTAAAGTAGTGTTTCTATATCTTCAAGATGAACATTACCATTGCCGGTTCTAGATCTGGATAGGAATAATTGCGTTCACGGGTCTTTAGTTGTCTTGACGCATATGCAACTATATCGCCGCGCTGATATATCGCACCACCAAGTTCCTTATCCGAAATATCGTAGTGGATGTTAAAACTTCCGGGTTTGTTAGGAATGGCAAGAATGAGTGTGATAGTTACGATCTACCCTCTATAGAATAATTTCATATTTGAAATTTCTAAAGGAGTAGCCACTACTATGCACGGAAATCAGTAACGCTGTCAGGAGTCCTCTTAGCCGCATGTGTCGCTCCCGGGAGTTGGTGTATCGCTTGATGCTTGGAAAGTCTCTGAAGGGTTTAGGTATAAAGAATCGGAAAATATAAAATCAGTAGTTGCTTCCGGATAGAAACGTTTGGAAGTTGAAAGAAGGTTGTGAATTGATGGAAAACTTGAGAGAGATAATATAAAGGAAACTAGTCGAAATTACGGAAACTAGAGGAATTAGGGTGAGTCTAACTAAGATTTGCATCGAAGGATAAATAAGTATGGTATCAAAAGGAAGGTTGAAAAAGGAAGGAGTACCTCTGCTAACTTGCCTTGTGGCATCAGCCTTCTCGACTGTCATGGTGAATGAATGGCGTTTGGGTCCATTCCGCTGCGCTTGCTGAAAAACTCGCTCCTGTGATGGAAAGGGTGGTCCCTTTGGTGATGCCCCTTGACTGGTTGGTTTAGTGGCAGAAAGTGGTCGGTTTTCCTATTGTGGTGCCACATAGTTAGCCGGCATGTTGACGGGGCCTAATTGTCTCCCTCTCTGAGGATAGTCACCAATAGCATGATCCGGAGACTCATAGACTATGCAAAGTTTGTTCAAAATGCGGCAATCTCTCATGTAGTGTCCAGTTCTACCCCAATGGTTGCATATGACTGATGGTTTTCTGAAGGTAGTTGATTCTGCCGATCTCTTGGGTTGTTGCCTCCCGTTAAATCTGGAAGATGATCCCCTAAGAATTTGATTGGCTGGTCGCTTAATGACAGACAATCGGTCATCCTTCCTTATGCGTCTCTGAAGGTCTTCAAAGTTTCGCACCGCATCTAAGATTTCATCATAAGTTGATAAGGTAGCAGAAGACATGGAGGACTGCATCTTCAGATCCAACCCTTGTCGGAATCGTTTAGCATATAGTTCCGGGGTTGCCACCAGGTGATGCGCGAACCGACTTAATCTCGCGAACTCCGAAGCGTACTCTCCACCGACTTATCTCACATGCTCCCTTGTTGGAACTGTATAAACTCTCTTTCCATCTTTAAGTATGCCACGACTGGAAAGTATTTACACTCGGGTAGGATTGCCTCATAAGGAAGTAAAGGTACGAAAACGAGCAAGTGTATATGGCTATGATGTGTGTGTGTACAGATATGATGTATATGAGTATAAGAGTATGAGGTGTATACAAATAAGACATGTTAACAGAGGTATATGTGAATATGAGTATGTTGTATGAGGTATATGTGAGTAAAAGTTCCAGTCAAGTCAAATTGGGCATTCAGTCTAAGAGTTAAATCAAGTTAATAAGGTGTATATTGATGGAATTGACGAATGGACGCACTCGTATCCTTGAGGTATCCCATAACTAGCTGGAAGCAGTATAAGCTGGCGCTCGTGCCTGGGGTAGCAATCACATGGATCAATGCAGTAGCGTGAACATCCCCGAATGGTGTCCCATGACTATGATAGAGTTTTGTCTAGCGCGAATATCACTAAAGTGTACAGGTATTTCCACCCTTCAGTTCCACAATAAACAACAAGTCTAAACTGGTAAGATATCCACATCCAAAATGCTGAATAATTCAGGTCTCATAAAGAAAGGTAGATAAAGTAACATGTAGGTATAGCACATGATATTATGCGAGTTTAGTGGTGAGCATCAATAAGTATCGTAATCGTTTTAGTTTGTCAAACAAGGGTCTGGATACTTGCGATTATTCCGTTGCGGCCATAGAACAACAACTGAGGAAGTGAAATGTACGGTTTCACTTTCCGGGATCATGATCGAGTAGGGAATCCGAGTTCCGCATCTCCTTGCCTAAACAAACTACCCATCCCCGTTATTCAGTATAAAGGTTTTGACGAATTAGAGTTAGTGCGTATACATCTAGGTATGGAATTTCCACATTGTATATCATCCACATATTGGATCATGCGCCCTCAAGAAGGGTTAGTATTCGCCCGAATATCGGGTTAGTAGGCGTCCACACATTGGACCATTCACTCCCAAAGTAGGGTTAGTACTCGCCCGAATATCAGGTTAGTAGTTGTCCATACATTGGACTGTTCACCCTGCCTGCAAGGATCCGCATATAAGTATTTCATACCTAAATCCGTCCATTCTAACCCTAACTGTATCATGTGTTATGTATGTTATAAACTTGTATTCAAAAAGTTGATCTCATTTAATATGGCCTTCCACAACCACTCATTTTATCTTGTTATCTTTTAAAATCTGTAAGGTGCATCATATTATTTTATAGAATGCTTAGTTAATAAAGATCAAAGCGTTTAATGATATTTATTATTTATAAGAAAACCATGATATTTAGAGTATTTATCATTTTGGAAACCCATGGTATTATAATGAGGAAAATATCCTTTTAATGAAAGATTATGGTATTTATTTGGACATTATCTTTTAATAACGTTTTAAGTATTCTTTTGGAAAAATATCATTTATAAACGTTATGGTTTTTGTTGAAGATAGCCTTTTTATTAAAGGTCAAGGTGTTTAAATGAAAATATATCCTTTTAGGATGGATTAAGGTATTTTATTGTAAATAATAATTTATAAAGTTATGGAGTTTATTTGGAGGCAACTTTTTAGAAATACGTTCGTGTTGGCAACCGCTGCACATGGGCGGTAGGATTTGTGTCCTTTTAAAGGACGATTGTCTAGTAACCACAGGATGATTCATATAAAATATTCCCCTATTAGGGTAACTTATTAAACTTTAGTTAATATGCTAAGAAAAAATTAATATAAAAATATTCTCTCGAGTGAGAGGGGCTAAGTTGAAAAACCATATCACAATTATTTAGATTTAGTATTACCCCCTTTCAAAAGGTAAACGAATTTAACAAAACTAAATTAGTTGGTGGGTAAAAGTGTAAGTAAAAATATATCGTTTTAGTGCCTAAAACATTTATTCCAAATATCTTATCTCACTTGGGCATTTTAAACATATACGACATTTTAATAAAATGAGGGTATTTTGTGGAAGTAACCTATTTCGAGATCTTATTGGTAACATGGGTACATGGGTGTACAAAAAGGGTGGATTGATGCCCCATGAGTTATAACTTTAAGCATATCATATTCCATGTAGGATGATGGTGCAATATTCATGCATATAGAGGTAATTAATTAAACCATTTTAAGCATGGGGTGAAATTCTTATCATTAAGAGGTACCAAAAATAGGCATGCAGAAATATTTTAACACCATTTTAATATAAGGTTGGTGATTAGAAGTTGAAACTAGATCATTAAAAGAAGGAAGGTGGCAGATGAGTGGAGAGAGCCGGATCTTACCTTTGGTTAGAGTTGGATGTCGATGAGTCGAAAACGTAGGCTCATACTAAATCCTCAATAGCTCCATGCTCGGATTTTTCCTTGATACTTGGATGGAACCAAAGCGTCGGTGTCAGCGATACGAAAGCGTGGGTATTTCTTTCAGAATTTTTAGAGCTCTAAGAAGTGAGAAATCAGTGTTTGAAGGTCTCTATTTATAGGGTCTTTTCCTCAACAATAAAATCCAAAATCTGTTAAAAAATCCCTAAAATTCCGCGCTCAAATGATTGCCCCTGATTTTGCCGCCGCCGTCCTGATTTGTGGCCGTTGGATCTTGATCCAACGGCCCAAATCGTCGCCGCCACGTGTTTTCGCGTGGTCCCACCACGTGGGCGCCGCCGGATGTTCTGGGCCGTTGGATCTTTGCATCCAACGGTCCAGATTAAAGGGGATTTAATATATATATATTTTAAAATCTAACTGTTTATTTAAGAAAATCGAATTTGGGCTTAAAAAGTTGTTTAAAATATCGTAAAATAAGGGAAAAATATGAGAAAATTCCAGAAAATATATTTTATTGTTACCTTCAGTTTATAAATAATTTTGGGCTAAAACTAAATAATATTTCCATATATATGATATTTATTAGTTAGCATAATTATTTAAAAATCTATTTTATCTTTGGAAATATTTTAATTATGAAATAATTATTTTAATTGATAATAAAAATATGCATATTATTTTAAGGCATTATAAAATTTTATTAAAACATTTTAAGTCTAGAAAAATATAAATAGATTTTAGAAAATTCCTTTAATTATTTTTCAACGCTTTGAAAATTACTAACATCACTTTTAAAAATATAAAAATATTTTTCTATCAATGAAACACGTAAATAACTACTTGATACTAGAAAATTAAATAAAAGATATTTTATTAGGTATTAGAAAACACGGTCGTCACATCAACGCCTTGAGATTGTGGCATGTTGCCCTCTAGAACCCGGCTACTCGAGCACTCCGCCGCAGGGTAATCCTAGTGCATGTAATGAAAACCTGAATATACAACGGTGACTACGTCCGCAACTTGGTCGCGCCCCAAAGAATAATACAAGCCACGATAACGGCAGTCCACATGTCAGACGCTCGCCACATAATATGAATATACATTACATCATAGAGAACTACATCAAATACTATATACACCGGACTATCCATCGCGAAAAATCCAACACAACCATAATCAACAAAGCAATATCCATCACAGAACATGCAAACTTGCGAGTATCAATTCCGTAACCCTGTATGATACGTATAGCAATTAGACGATATTTTACCAAACGTTATAATACACGCAACTATCACGAAGCCTACGACAATCGAATACCGCACACATATAGCCAACACTTTAATTTTCCGAAACACCGAAAATCAAGTGTGCTAGAAACAGACAAGAAATTCCATACTAAAAACCACTCCAGGAGTCTGAAATGATCTCGGATTGAGCCAAAACTTCGCGGAGGACCCCAGCACGAAATTATCGTCGACCCAAAGGCACCTAGGAGGGGTAACCACCCCCTAGGCCACCCTAAAGTGGCCCAAGGGGTAAGCAGACCTGAAACTGCCTTCTGAAGAAGTTTTGGGTCCCCGCCCTTAAGGCCACCATTTGGGTGGCCTCGAGGGTGTGGGCCCTCCCTAGGTCCCCTGAGACGTCCTCAGGGTCCCTGCGCACCTCCTCGCAGCTTCTCAGTCTAAATCAAGAGCCCATGGGGAGTCAAAATATCAATATAGCATGAAATTCCTCACTTTTTTTGACAGTTTTTGCCTGGCAAAAACGGTGGGATTCGGGAGTCGTAACTATCTAGTTTAGGGTGTTTGGGTGTCTCTGATACCATTGAAAGTTTCCTAGTGCCTCGCCGCTAACCCATGGCCAATGTGGAATCCAAAAACAAAAAAATTTGTGGCACTAGAAACTAAAACCGAAGAATCGAACCAAACACCTAAACTTGAACCATAACAAGATAAAAATCTCAGCCTTTGTAGCGTCTTTATTTGCTCCAATTAGGTTGGACTCTAACATGCTCTCAAGAGCTCCAGGTCGTGTTTGCAAGCCAGTTCTCTTTCGCCGAATATGATCCACCCGAGGGAACCGATCCAAGCTCCGGCTTCACCCAGTGAAGTAAACAACGCTCCAAGCTCGCTAGAAATGGAGAGTGGGGGTGTAGGAATTTTCTATTACCTTTTTCTCTCAAATCTAAGCTCAAGAGAGCAAGTGTACAAGAAAAAGGAGGAGGTAAGTAAAAATAGCCATGAACAAGTGTTGAAGGCATAAGAGAATAGAATGAATCAAGTGTAGAATGAAAAATGGCTTCATATTATTTTTGCAACCATTCAAATAAAAAACGCATAACCATTTGCAATAAAATAATGAAGCTCATTCCTCTCTACATATCTTCAACCATACTCAATACCATCTCACCCTCCACATCATTTTATGAATATTCATAAATGAATATTCACAAATGAGGTGTCCATCTTCTAGAACAAATTCCGTATAAATACGGAATACAACCTGGTATACGTATCGAAATACTTATACGTGTATTCGTATAAAAATATGAATAGCCAAGAGAGAAAATGAATAGTGAACAATAATACTAGAATACATATATAAATATATATGTGTGTGTGTGTATAAATTATTAAATCAAAACTTGATTTAATAATCCGGCTTAATCCTAAACCGCTAGTATTATCAACCGTTCGATTAAAGTCCGTGTAGCCTGTACACATATTTAATCGGACACCTGTATGTACCAACATACGTCATTTACATCATATCGCCTGAACCGGGAAAACCCTCTGTGTGGGACTCTAAAGACTCGTCAATACGCTGGCAGTGGGTTTAACCACAAGCACGTCAACAGCACTAGCTGTACGTAACGGCTACCCAGGTATTGAGCGAAAGGAAGGCCAACGAGCAAACTCATCCGTACACCTATTGAGCATGTCTGTGACAATCTCTGTACAATCCGGTATGTTCGTCTAAGAGTATCGCATATTGGGTCTAGGAGGTGGATAAAGTTAGGCTCCCTAATAACGCGATATTTCGTGTCGGTGTGAAGCCCATCGCCCATTAAGAAACTACTGATCCAAATCAGTAATTCTCGTCCATCTTGGCCAAGGATTTTTGGTGATGGCCACCCGTACACAGTGCGACATCTACCCCCAATACCGGGGGAAACGAATCCCCTACGATCCGCTCACTGCCTTCATGTGGCTCGAGACTGTACCCAACTAAAACCTATTTACACGACTACTTTGAGCCGTGGTAGGGTAGTAATCAAAGCATAGTGGAAACTCACACGAGATAAATGACGATCTCAGGTCGACAGACTAACCTGTACTCATGTCACCTGAGAACTGCTATTTGGCAATAGGTATAATAATACCATCTAGCATGTTCCCGACGAGTCCGTCCAGTGTAACTCATAACCCAATGAGAATATGTATACTATCTTAGGTGACCAACTGACACCAATGGCTTGTGAGACCGGCAACTGCCCCTCATCGCGGTCTCGAAAAGTATACACTAGTCTACTCCGGAGTATCGATACGCAGTCTCGATACTCCCTCGACTAGGGACATTTAAGGATTTGCTTATAGACCACCCAGCTCCCACGTATATGATTGCCATCATAATACTGGTAGTCAAACAAGAATCTTATAGGCTCTATCAACATATATACTGATCTGTAATACCACATAGTGTATGTACATGATGATAAAGTCAAACCATATAGCATACTATCATCTCAAGTAAGATTGTTCTAACCGTACATGTCCTCCCTCAATCATCATAATCTCCTTCCTGCGATTACAATAATTGCCTTGATAGCACTATATCCAACTGTCCACTACCCTGTGATTTTATCATGGAAGATAACTGCAAAGAATTCATTATTTAATTAGGATTTAATATCGTTTTTAACCATCATAAACCGTCAAATAGATAATCTAGTTAAAACATCATAATTAGGTCCTAGAATTTTTTTCATAGATAGATATTTTCAAAATGAAGATAACAGAGAGTCAAGTGTTAAGAGATCCTATCTGAAATGAGATAGGAAAATGAAAGTCGGTGAGCGTCGGGTTGTATGAGAACAAATATATCTTGAAGAATTTTTTTGCCTATGGGACTTGGTCGAGAGTGTAGAAGACACAAAAAGGAAGCTCTATAAATTTTTTGGGATTTTTGTATCAAAGGGATATTTTTCTGGAATTTTAGAAGCCAAGGGGTCTATTTATAGCGGTTTTGGGATTTTTTAATCCCTATTTTTCTACCAAGCTGCTACAGGAGCCGCCCCCACGAGCCGACCAAATCCACACCGTCATTCGACAAGATCCAACTACCCACATCGCGCCACGTCTTGATCTGGCATAGGCCCCCGCTCGCTGGCGCTGGCAATCCTTGGCCGTTGGATCGTTGTTCCAACGGCTGAGGTTCAAGGCGTCAGTTTTATATATATTTTTTCCTTTTTTTTATTTAAAAATTGTCGGCAAGATCTGGGCCATTGGTTTTAGATCCGACAGCCCAGATTCATTCCCGCTCGAATAAATTAATAAAAATTTGTTCTTAATATTTAAAAATTGGTTTTAGCTTCTAAAAATTATTTTAAAATGGTTAAAAATATTAGAAAAATCTGGGGAAATTATAGAAAATATATTTTGATGGTTTCTTCTATTTGCAATCAAATTTGGTCCAAAATAACTCGCTTTGTCGGTTTTAAAACTTTTCACTTCGAAAAAAATTCTATTTAAATTCTTAAAAATTCATAAAAATTCCTAAAAATCATATTAATTCATTTTAATTATGGAAAAATATTTTAAATTTTTTTCTACTAATAGAAGCAGTAAAATAATTATTTTGATCTCGAGAAAAATTATAAAACGTTTTTATTACGTATTTAGAGTACATGGTCGTTACATTTGCACTTATATATCTTATTAATTTTTTTACTGCACTTTGATACTGGAACGACTCTGATTTTACTGTACAAAAATTTTTAAGTTAATATACAGAATGGAATTTGCAAGCCTGACTACAATTTAAAAGTTATTTTTGTTTAAAAATGGCAAAAAACAACTTGTAACTCATTGGTAAAAACTTACACTGCTGTGACATAGCCCCTGTGTTCGAATCCCATCAGCCACATATTATTTTTCTGAATTTTTTCTTTTAAACTTTTTGGAAGCTCAAAATTTTACACGTCTCTGCAAATAAGAAATGAAAAGACAGAAAATCAAACATGTGTAAAATGTTGTGTACACAGCCGGGGACATATGGAACAAATCCCAAGGCCCATCTCCTAAATTGGACCGACGAGATCGGGAGTTTGGCCGGCGATGGCGGGCGTCCGTAGGGGAAAAGTACCTATGTCTTGCACACAAAACCCTTTGGCATACCCCATTACCCCTGCACTGTTTGTTTTCTCTGCAATTTAACAGAGAATTCAATTTCACTAATCCAATTTTTAATGCATTTTAATTCAATTTTTCAATTCCAAAACCCTAATTCCATACTATAAATACAACCCCATACCCTAGCCCCTCCTCATTCTGAAAATTCAAGTCAAAAATATCAGAATTTTTTAAGTACAAGTAGAGTTGAAGTGGAGTTAGCCCAAGAACGACTTCCGACGAGGATCTACACAAGTTCCGGCGACCCCACGACGCCACGAAGGCTACCACCCTTTTCTTCTACCTCCCCTCCCTCTTTCTAGCTAGTAAGTCCCACCCCTTCTTCTCTTTATACTTAAAAAAGTCTCTTTTTATAAAAACATGTCGGTAAGTGGAGTTATACCGATATTTGTTTCTAAAACCCTTGAAACTACATCTTTTATTAAGCATTACTCATTCATATTCTATACCTTGAATTTTTAAACATGAAACTAATAATTAGAAACAACTTTCACCATAAATCATCATGCTAGATAATTTTAAATTGAGTTTTACTTTTAAATACCATCAACTTTGTATTTACCGTATTTTATTACTTGGCTTAATCTTACCTTTAGAAAACATCACGGGGTAATGACCTACCCTTCACAACACACATGACATAGCACAATTCTCTTGGAAACCTATTTTAGTGGCGATTATAAATTTTCATTAAACTACCATGAACTATAAAACCCGGTTTTCCTTGAATTGTATTATCAAAAATTCTTTGCGATTATGCCTCTACAACCCATTTTGGGGAACCCGGTATTGGATGGTGCGGATTATCGCACATCTTCGGGTTAGTAGAGCGAGATGCAGACCTCCTAACGGAGTATTCGGTCTCGAAAGATTTTAATACGATTTTTAAGAAAAACGAGATTTTCTATTTAATAATAAAATTAATTTTTAATAATTATATAATTAACAAACCACATATTTTAAAGATATAATAAAATTCCATGTTTTCTAGAAAATAAAAGAATGACAAGTTTCACCAAAATACCATCAAGTACCAATACAAGACAAGTTTCACTAAAATACCATGAACTATTCAAGTTAAGTTAATATTCACTAAAATACTTCACATTCTTAAAATTCATAAATTATGGAAAACCCTAAATAATATAAATAAATACTCGAGGTTTATTTTTAAAGTAAATAAAATATTTTTCATAAAAAAACCCTCGAGTTATATAAAATTACACTAAGGACCTTAGTAAATATAGGTTTAAGCGGGATCAATTCTCTTAAGTCTCAGAGAGCCGGAGAAAGTGAGTGTAGGGTGTTTTTCGTCACCCCATTGAAATAGGAATACGCGCGCGCTTGTCAGGCGCATTACAGATTCCCCCTGCCTAGGGTAGGCTGGGGTTTATTGATTGTGGGGATCCGAATCTCCGGCAGCCGCGGACTAAGCTGCCGTTAATTACCCCTCACCTTTGGAGCGAGAGAACCTCCGATTGACGGGTCAAACAGGTCGTGCGAACTCAATGTGCAGTGTTGTGTTTTAAAAGGGTTTTAGATATATCGGGGACCCCGCGGGAAGGGGCCTAGCCCCTAGGTTGGGGAGTTAAACTCCCAAGGGGTTTTTGGAGTTGAACTCCTAACAGAAACTAATTTATGGAGTTAAACTCCAACATATCTAGAAAGGAGTTAAACTCCTAGGAATTTTTGGCTCTTCTTTTGAACCTTGGATCTGTCCAAAGTTAGATTTTTGGAGATGGGTCTCCTTCTTCCTTCTCTTGATCGGCGGGATCTTGGAGAAAAGGGGGTGAGACTTAAAAGTCTCCCCTTTTCGAGATCTGATTGGCGATCCGAGCTCCCCTTCGTGGGTTTTGTGGTGAAAAACTATTTATTTTTGAGAAAGGAAGAGTTAAACTCTTGATTTAATTCAAAAAAAGAGAGAGGGTTTTAGACCCTTGAGAAAGGGGAAGGAGGCACAAACCCTCATTTTTTTGGAAGAATGAAAAGTGTATATTTTATTCATCATCATGTTGCCTTATATAGGCTTACACATTTACATATACCCCCTTGAGCTTTACAAAATGGCATTTTGCCCATCTCATGTCTCATGTGCTGTTTCTTTTTGCACATAAGCCATGGGCTTTACAAAAATTTGGCTTTATGCCCATTTTGTTTACATTCATGCATAAAAAATTACATCAAAATTATTTATTACATGATTTTTTATTTCGGCAAGGGAGAGGCTGGCCGCTTCATGTTCGGGCTCGACTCGGGCATGAGCCCACTTGATCTGGACTTGGGCCCACCTGGCTTGGGGTTGACCTTGACTTTGACTTGATCAACCGGGATGCAATTTTTGACCCTAACAAAGTGCCCCCCATCAATGAATGCACACTGCATGCATGAGTTGTGTATATGAAATTGATGGATCTTGAAGTTGGACTTCAAAGTAGAACATCATTCCAGGGGCGAAGCATCATCCCGGGAGCATAATTCCGGGGATCGGAGCATAATTCCGAGGATCGGAGCATCATTCCGAAAAGCGGAGCATCATTCCGACGAGCGGAGTATGATTCCGATGAGCATAATTTCGGGGATCGGAGCATCATTCCGAAGAGCGGGGCATGATTCCAGAGATCGGAGTATAATTCCGATGAGCGGAGCATGATTCCAAAGGGTCGGAGCATAATTCCGACGAGCAGCAGACATTCTGACCGGAGCATAATTTTGATCCAGAGGTTGATTCCCAGGAGAAGCATAATTTCGGGGATCGGAGCATAATTCTGAGGATCGGAGTATCATTCCAAAGAGCGGAGCATGATTACAGGGATTGGAGCATAATTCCGATGAGCAGAGCATGATTCCAAAGGGTTGGAGCATAATTCCGACGAACAGCAGACATTCTAACCGGAGCATAATTTCGATGCAGAGGTTGATTCCCAAGAGAAGCATAATTCCGGGGATCGGAGCATAATTCCGAGGATCGGAGCATGATTCCGAAGAGCGGAGCATGATTCCAGGGATCGGAGCATGATTCCGATGAGCGGAGCATGATTCCAAAGGGTCGGAGCATAATTCCGACGATCAGCAAACATTCTGACCGAAGCATAATTTTGATGCAAAGGTTGATTCCCAGGCGAAGCATAATTCCGACATGGAAGGCAGATACTCTAAGGCAAAGCATGATTTCGACACGGGGTACATTCTGAGACAAAGCAAGATTCCGACGCAGAGCTTGCTGGTTGACTTGATTCTGAGGCGGAGCTTAATTCCGACGAGGAGGTCGCTGGTTGATTCCGAACCGAAGCATAATTCCGACCGGGAAGGCAGATACACCGAGGCGAAACTTGATTTCGACACAGGGTATACTCTGAGACGAAGCATGATTCTGGCGCAGAGCTTGATGGTTGACTTGATTCCGAGGCGGAGCTTAATTCCGACGAGGAGGTCGCTGGTTGATTCCGAGCCGAAGCATAATTCCGACAGGGAAGGCAGATACACCAAGGCGAAGCTTGATTTTGACGCGGGGTACACTCTGAGACGAAGCATGATTCCGATGCAAAGCTTGTTGGTTTGATTTGATTTAGGTTGACATCGGCATCGCTACACTGGAATATGGTACCAGAAGCAAATCATCATTTGCCATGAGTGGATTTGGGGATTTTGGTTTTGGTCGGCATCTGCATTGCTGTATTGGAATAATGCCCGAAGCAACTCATCATTTACCTTGGGAGGATTTGGAAATTGGTTTTTTGGGTCGGCATCAGCACCGCTACACTGGAATATGGTACCAGGAGCGAATCATCATTTGCCTTTCCCTGTTGGGAAACAATGGCTTAGGAGACAGGTTTAGATCCCTATCACCTAAGGCTTTTCAATTTTATGGGCCGTAAGGGTCCCATAAAAGCATTTTCTCCCTACGATTCGTAAGGATCCCGTAGGTGTATTTTCTCCTTGGGAGTCGTGAGGACTCCTAAGTGTGTTGCTCCTTTGTGATTCGTAAGGATCTCACGCGGGAATTTTCTCCTCACAAAATCGAAAAGACTTTGCGAGTGCATTTCATCTCTTTTTCACGAGTTTGCGCTCTTTCGGGTTTTCACAATCTCGCCGGCAATCCTGCTGTTTTTACTCACGGAGCCCTTTCAGGTTTTCATCCGTGCTCATTTTGCTTGTGGGCATACCTTTTTTTTTAATCTCCATCGCTGGTGGGACTTTGAATGTGGTCTCGCCGGTAGGTCTTAGGAGAGATTGGGATCATTTTATACCCATGGATTGTATACGGTTTTGCAGGATGTATGATCCAGACCGTAGGGCCTGAAGAATTTCGGGACTTTGTTGGCGTCTACATCGCTGTACTGGAATATGGTACCAGGAGCGACTCGTCATCCACCGTTGGGTATGCGATTTGGAATTTGGTTGGCGTCTGTATCGCTACACTGGAATATGGTACCAGGAGCGATTCATCATTCGCCATTAGGATATTCGGGGATTGGCTTATAGATCAGCATCTGCATTGCTGCACTGGAATAATGCCAGGAGCAACTCATCATTTGCCTTTCCCTGTTGGGAAGCGATGGTTTAGGAGACGGGTTTAGATCCCCATCACCTAAGGCTTTTCAATTTTATAGGCCGTAAGGGTCCCATAAAATCATCTTCTCCCTATGAGTCGTAAGGATCTCGTAGGTGCATTTTCTCCTTAGGAGTCGTGAGGACCCCCAAGTGTGTTTTTCTTTTGTGAATCGTAAGGATCCCATGAATGTTTGTTCTCCTCATGTATGGTGAGGACACATGAGTGGGTCTTCCCAATGGACCATAATTCCAAGGGCGGAGACCAGCCGCGTAACTGGTGGTTGCGGTGAGGCATGGGCGTGATGAGAATTATTTAAGCCCGTGGATTGTATACGGCAGTCAACTTGGGGACCAACTGTAGGGCTGGGAGAATTTTGGGAAATTGAATTTTAGTTGGCGTCTGCATCGCTGCACTGGAATATGGTACCAGGAGCAACTCGTCATTCGCCAATGGGACATCCAGGGATTTGAAATTTTGAATTTGATTGGCGTCTGCATCGCTGCACTGGAATATGGTACCAGGAGCAACTCATCATTCGCCGTTTTTTTTACCGCGGTTGCTCTATCATTTCAGCTTTTATTATCGCGAAGGTCGCGATTGCCCTATCATTTCGGCTATTTACTCGCGGTTGCCCCATCGTTTTGGCTTTATTTTCATCTTTATTTTTACTCGCTGATTTTTATTGCGAGTTGCCCCATCATTTCAGCTTTTTGTTTATTTATATATTTTTTTATCTTTTTTTTTATTTACACATTTTTACATCCCCAGTTTAACGACTTAGAGGTCGACTATTCCCAGTTTAATGACATGGTGGTCAACTGTTTCCGATTTAATGACTTAGAGGTCATCTGTTTCCCGTTTAACGACGTGGTGGTCATCTGTTTCCAGTTTAAAGACTTAGAGGTCATCCGACGGGGAGCTTAGAGAAGATACCCGATGGAGCAGTTGCCAGGGGCACCGCTGGAGCTTGCCCGAGATGCCTTATTACTTTGTCGGTGTTGATGGCCTTGCCCCCAGCTGGGGCCAAGGAAAGTCGTTCAAACTCCAACTTGCATTCGAAGATGGCAATTTGAAATTTGTTAACCTGCACAAAAAAGCATGATTTCAGTCCAGGCAATTGATATGCATATTAATTGAGTTTGCATGAATGCTTAACCCAAAATATGGGAGGAGAGATTCGTCCCACCGGGCGTGCCAGAATCTGTAGGGTCTTTTTCGTCACCCCATTGAGATGGGAATACACGCGCGCTTGTCAGGCGCATTACAGATTCCCCTGCCTAGGGTAGGCTGGGATTTATTGATTGTGGGGATCCGAATCTCCGGCAGCCGCGGACTAAGCTGCCATTAATTACCCCTCGCCTTTGGAGCGAGAGAACCTCCGATTGACGGGTCAAACAGGTCGTGCGAACTCAATGTGCAGTGTTGCGTTTTAAAGGGGTTTTGGATATATCGGGGCCCCGTAGAGTTTTTACGGGGGTCCCACTACCCGGATAGTGGGCTGGGGTCAAGGGGGCTAGCAGCCTCCTTGCGGGTTGCGAGGCAGCGCCCCGTTTAGAAATTTTTTCTAACAGGGGAGTATATTTAGTGTGGAGTGCATATAAAAATGGGGGGAAGTGTCTTAAAGACACGTGCATGGCAGGTGGGCGCATGGTGTCCGGGGTCACGTGCGCGCACGTGACCATTGGGCGCCTTAGCTCCCGGGGTCACGTGGAGCACACGTGACCATTGGGCGCCTTAGCCCCCGGGGTCACATGGCGCATACGTGACCATTGGGCGCCTTAGAGCGCGGGGTCATGTGGCGCACACGTGACCGATGGGCGCCTTAGCGCCCCGTGGTCACGTGGCGCACACGTGACCGATGGGCTCCTTAGCGCCCGGGGTCACGTGGTGCACACATGACCACGGGAAACACTCGCGGGAAAAGGCCTAGCCCCTACGTTAGGGAGTTGAACTCCTAAGGGGTTTTTGGAGTTGAACTCCTAAGGAGTTTTTGGAGTTAAACTCCTAACAGAAACTAATTTATAGAGGTAAACTCCAACATATCTAGAAAGGAGTTAAACTTTTAGGAATCTTTGGCTCTTCTTTTGAGCCTTAGATCTGTCCAAAGTTATATTTTTGGAGATGGGTCTCCTTCTTCCTTCTCTTGATTGGCGGGATCTTGGAGAAAAGGGATGAGACATAAAAGTCTCCCCTTTTCGAGATCTGATTAGAGATCCGAGCTCCCCTTCATGGGTTTTGTGGTGAAAAACTATTTATTTTTTAGAAAGGAAGAGTTAAACTCTTGATTTAATTCAAAAAAAGAGAGAGAGGGTTTTAGACCCTTGAGAAAGGGGAAGGAGGCACAAACCCTCGTTTTTGGGGGAGAATGAAAAGTGTATATTTTATTCATCATCATGTTACCTTATATAGGCTTACACAATTACATATAGCCCCTTGGGTTTTATAAAATGGCATTTTGCCCATCTCATGTCTCATGTGCTAATTTTTTTTTTTGCACATAAGCCATGGGCTTTATAAAAATTTGGCTTTATGCCCATTTTGCTTACATTCATGCATAAAAAATTATATCAAAATTATTTATTACATGATTTTTTTTATTTCGGCATGGGAGAGACCGGCCGCTTCATGTTTGGGCTCGACTTGGGCATGAGCCCACTTAATCTGGGCTTGGGCCCACCTGGCTTGGGGTTGACCTTGACTTTGACTTGGTCAACCGGGGTGCAATTTTTGACCCCAACAGTGAGTGCTTGCCTATTTAAGGTAGAAAACTAAAACGGGGTTATTAATGGTAATTGTCTTGGAAAAAAACACAAATGCTGCCGTCCATGTGCAATAATCAATTTCAATCTGAATCCAATCCAAATATGAATCCAATTTAACATGAATCCAATATACCAAACATGAACCTGAATATCAAAACAATATCAACATGCAAATATGACTTGACTTGACGGAACCATGGCTATGACTTGACTTGACTACATGACTACTTGATACAATCCTGAAACCGTTTACATGAACAACTTATATCCATGGTCTCGGCAAGTCCGATAACTACAATCTATACAATATACATTACGGGGTTTAACGGGGTAGAATGATATGGAATGTATTAGAAGTGGAACGAGATGGTCACTAAAAGACACCTACATGAACATCTGTGCCGTTGTCCCGTGGGTTTTGACGGGGCCTTATACTACCGGGTTACCTTAGTCCACGGGGAAAGTTGGACTCCTCTCGTATACACTGACACCTTCTGTACCAAGCTACAAACACCTACGTTAGTTTAATAAACATATGCCTGTATAAATTATTAGTTCTTCCGTATCTACTTGTTCTATTCTATTCTTTCTTTTGGGGATTTACTGAGCGCTAGTTCGTTGACAACATTCCTGTTTCTTTCTTTCTTTGGAATGTTTGTCAGGAGGGCCCGACTTTCAGGAGACCGAGCCCAGCCAGGAGGACTTGGATCAATTCACAGAGCAGCCAGACTTCTAGACTACTTGTACTTATTTCTTTTCCATTCGTATGCCACTGTTTAGACATTTCTTTTATCATTATACATTTCTTTTCAAATCAGTTGTAATGTAACGAAAGAATGTTAATAAAAGTTGTTATTTTACATCTCTTGTCATTCTTGTGTATTCATTTATATTGTTTATTTACGCTTAACGTATTTACTTCTGAGTAAATACGTCGCAGCCCGTCACGTCTACTTCTCCGTATACTGGGAAGCGGGACATAACAGGTTTTGTTGGCGGCCCATGCAAGTCAGTTCTACATGGAATCCTAAGTAATATATTATAAGAATTATAAGAATCAGCAACTAAACATTCCTTACATTTTTAATCTCTTGAATCTATCCTAACCCTTCCTTTTCTATCAAGGTTATGGATTTCCCGAACAACACGAGCACCAACATGAATGGCAACACCCCACCACCTCCTCTACCACCACCACCTACCGTTACAGCTCCCATCAACGAGCAGACGGTATTGCTTGAGGCGATCAAGAGCCTCTTGGAGGGTCGGCAGCAGCAGACTGTTATCTTCTTGCACCGCCCTGAAGTTAAGGCACCCGGAGTCAAGAAATTCCGGGCATTGCACCCTAAGCACTTTTCTGGGAAAGAGAGCCCACTAAAGGCAGAGGAATGGGTTCAATCCATTGAAGATGACTTGGTAGCAGCACAAGTGCCAGAGATTGCTTGGGTGAGAGTTATGAAGATGCAACTCACAGATAATGCCAGAGTATAGTGGAAGGCTGAAAAAAGCCGACTCGCCCAACCGATCGAATGGAGGACATTTCGCGTTATGTTCGACGCGAAATATTTTCCTGAGACTGTCTGTTTCGACATGGAACAGTAGTTCATCCACTTACATCAAGGCTCGATGTGGAGCAAATCCGTGAATGAATATGATATTGAGTTTACCATGCTTAGTAGGTTCGCGGCACACTTGATCCCAACTACTGAGATTAGGGCACGAAGATTTTAGCAAGGGTTGGACTCGGAGATCCAAGCTGCACTAGCTACAGGGGATTTCCCAACCCATAATCTTGCTCTAAAGGATGCCCGACGATATAAGGAAGTAGTGAAGAAGAAAGGCAAACCTCAGACTGCCGGTGTGAAGCGCCCTACCACTCAGATGGCAGGAGGAGCCTCATCCAGGCCTACTTTTGTACCCAGGAGACCAGGAGTACCATTTAACCAGCCTAGTCCAGAATTTTGCTTCTATTGCAAAAGGAATGGACACCTGGTGAAGGACTGCAGGTGTTCGAATGGCCTGTGCTTAGTTTGTGGCGCATCTACTCACGCCATCGAAGCTTGCCCACATCGTCTCACCCCAGCTCCTGCACCCCGACCAGCTATCACCTTTTCGCAGCGGCCGCCTATTTAGGCTCATGTACCTCGCTTAGCCCTACCTGCTCCACCTCCTCGTGGACCTCCTGCACAGCTTATTCGTCAGTTTCATCTGGCATAGAGGAACATGCCTCAAGGACAGAGGAACGGACAGAGGAATGTGCCTCCAGCAAGGACGAATGTACCTAGGTGTCAGGCTTTCATAATGACTGTGGAAGAAGCTGAAGCCACTGGCCAAGTCATCAATGGTAACTTCCCCTATTTCAAACCTTTTCAATCCTTATACATCAATATTTTTTTTCTATAATTAAACATATCCCACACAACTTAGATACAATCTTAGTAGCCTCCCTACCTACCTTAGTACTCTTCGATACTGGAGTATCACATTGCTTTATGTCGCAACAGTTTGTCCAAACTCATGCGATTCCAGTTAAACCGCTCGTATCCAGCTGGAATGTCAGTTCAGGGAACGGCGTTCTAAAGGCAACTCTGGGATACGATCTATGTCCAGTGGTAGTCTGCAGCAGAGAATTTTATGCGGATTTCAAGGTGCTGAACATACCGAACTTTGACATAGTCTTAGGAATGGACTGGCTAGGAACTTTCTTCGCTACCATCGACTGTCGTCAAAGAAGGGTAGTGTTTGAGATACCAGATTATCCGGTCTTTTATTTCAAGAGTGGAGACCGTACCCTGGAACCTAGTACCTACAAGGCTAAACCAAGGAAGGCAGCAATTGCAACAATACAAGTGGAAGAAGACAAGCCAGAGGTAGTTCGAGAGTTTGAGGATGTATTCCCTGATGACATCTCAGGTTTGCCTTCCGATCGAGCTCTTGAATTCAGTTGACTTAGTACCTGGTGTGCAACCAGTGATCAAAGCACTATATCGCTTAAGTCCAGAAGGATTGGAGGAGATCCGTACTCAATTAGACAAACTTTTGAAGAAAGGATGGATTCGTCCCAGTACTTCAAGTTGAGGATCTCCAGTTTTGCTCGTGAAGAAGAAAAAAGGTTCATACAGAATGTGTATAGACTACCGAGCTCTGAACGAAGTGACAATAAAGAACAAATATCCACTACCACGCATCGACGATCTGTTCGATCAGCTAAGTGGGTCTTGCATTTTCTCAAAGCTAGATCTTCGTTCGGGTTATCATCAGGTGAAGGTCAAAGAGTCTGATATTCCGAAGACGGCATTCAGGACTCACTATAGTTATTATGAGTTTCTCATGATGCCACTTGGAGTGACAAAGGTACTTGCTATTTTCATGAATCTGATGAACCAAGTTTTCCGAGAGTACCTTGACAGGTTTGTTGTTATTTTCATCGACGATATCCTGGTATATTCAAAGAATCGGAAAGAATACGCCGAGCATTTACGGATTGTCCTGGAGATATTGCGACAACATCAACTATATACCAAGCACAGCAAGTGCGAATTTTGTCTAGATCAAGTCGGATTTCTCGGACACATTGTTTCGAGCGAATGAATCTCAGTAGATCCACTTAAGGTATCAGCCGTCAGCGAATGGCCGACACCAAAGACGGTGAAGGATATTCGAAGTTTCTTGAGTTTAGCAGGATACTACCGAAGATTCATTGAAGGTTTTTCGAAGATTGCAGCACCCTTGACCAAACTCACACGTAAAGATGAAGCATTCGTGTGGTCAGAAGCATGTGAATAAGCTTTTGTAGAACTCAAGTCAAAATTGACATCATCTCCTATTCTCGTAATATCGGACCAATCTGGAGGATTTGTTGTGCATTGCGATGCATCCGGTAAGGGATTATGATGTGTTCTACACCAGCATGGAAAATTTGTAGCCTTTGCATCAAGACAGTTGAAGATTCATGAGCGCAACTATCCAACACATGACTTGGAGTTGGCAGCCGTTATCTTTGCACTTAAGATTTGGCGACATTATCTTCTGGGAGAGCGAGTGGACATATACACGGACCATAAGAATCTGAAGTATGTGTTTACTCAGAAAGAGTTGAATATGCGGCAGAGAAGATGGCTAGAACTTATGGCGGACTTCGACATCAACCTACAATATCATCCAGGGAAGGTGAATGTAGTTCCTGATGCACTTAGTCGCCAGCCACTATCAATGAATCTCTCCGCTCAGTGGAAGCTTCAACAAGAATTGCACGGGATGGATATAGAAGTGGTTATGTCAGGTAACACTTCGTATTTGATGAACTTATAAGTTCAATCTACTATTGTCAATCAGATCAAGGCAGCTCAAGCAAGTGAGGCCAAGCTGCAAAAGATTCGAGAGCAAGTAGAAAGTGGACTGCGAACAGACTTCATCATCTACGAAGACGGATCTTTGAGATATGGAAGCAGGTTGTGTGTACCACAAGGTTTTGTTCGGGAAGAGTTGATGAAAGAAGCTCACGACTCTCCTTACTCAGTACATCCTGGTGGTACAAAGATGTACAAAGATCTACGGCAACATTACTGGTGGCATGGAATGAAGCGTAAAGTGTCCAGAAGCATAGCTAAGTGCTTAGTGTGTCAGCAAGTGAAGGCTGAATATCACAGAACTGCTGGTTTACTTCAACCGTTACCTATCCCAGAATGGAATTGGCAACACATCACCATAGACTTCATGACTGCACTTCATCGCAGCACGAAAGGTAACGATGCAGTATGGGTTATTGTGGATCGACTCACCAAATCAACTCACTTCATCCCATTTCGAGTTGGCCAATCTACCGAGACACTAGCAAAGAAGTATATGGAGGTAAGCATGAATCTAATATAAGATTTAACCTTAAGATGTACTATTTCTGATACCCATGAACTCATGCAGGAGATCGTGAGATTACATGGAGTACCGGTTTGCATCGTCTCCGATCGTGACACCAGATTCCGATCGCAGTTTTGGCAGAGTTTGCAAGCAAACCTGAGAACGAGTCTGAACTTCAGCACAGCTTACCATCCATAAAAAGATGGACAGTCTGAGCGGACAATTCAGATTCTAGAAGACATGCTAAGAGCCTGTATGCTAGGCTTCGGAGGATCATAGGAAGATCATCTACATCTTGTGGAGTGTTTATACAACAACAGCTACCAGGCGAGTATTGGAATGGCACCATTTGCAGCTCTCTATGGAAGGAAGTGTCGATCACCACTAAATTGGGACGACATCGGAGATCATGAACTCCTTGGACCAGAGATGATCGTGACAACTGTGGACGTAATTCCCACGATCAGGGAAAGAATGCGCATAGCCCAAGACAGACAGAAGCACTGGGCTGATGCAAAGCGTCGACACCTGTATTTCCAACCAGTAGATCATGTGTTCTTGAAGATCTTTCCAAACCGTGGAGTAATTCGCTTTGGCAAGAGGGGTAAGCTCAGTCCACGATATATAGGACCGTTCGATGTTCTCGAACGAGTCGGAGAAGTGGCATATCGTTTGGCACTACCACCCTCATTGGAAGGAGTGCACAACGTGTTCCACATATCCCAGCTTTGAAGATATGTGAGCGACTCCAGCCACATCCTTGATCACTCCGAGCTCACTGTACAGACGGACCTATCTTGTGAGCAGCAATTGAAATCCTAGACCGAAAAGTAAAGTCACTGAGGAACAAGGAAGTAAACTTGGTCCGAGTGATGTGGAGAAAAGATTCGCCAGGAGAATCAACTTGGGAGCGAGAAGATGATATGCGTGCAAGATAGCCTTACTTATTTGTAAATTAGTCCTTATGTAATTGTAAATTTCGAAGACGAAATTTTTATAAGGAGGGTAGAATGTAACGACTCTGATTTTACTGTATGAAATTTTTAAGTTGATATATAGAATGGAGTTTGCAAGCCTTACTACAATTTAAAAGTTATTTTTGTTTAAGCACAGCAAGAAACAACTTGTAGCTCATTGGTAAAGCCTTGCACTGCTGTGACATTGCCCCTGTGTTCGAATCCCTTCAGCCACATATAATTTTTCTGAATTTTTTCTTTTAAACTTTTTGGAAGCCCAAAGTTTACACGTGCTCTGCACATAAGAAATGAAAAGACAGAAAATCAAACATGTGTAAAATGTTGTGTACACAGCCGAGGACACCTGGCACAAATCCCAAGGCCCATCTCCTAAATTGGACCGGCGAAATCGGCAGTTTGGCCGGCGACGGCGGGTGTTGATTGGTTTGAAAGAGTGTGTGTTTGTAGTTAACCGCAATCAATAACGGTGTCGCGTATAGCTAGACCGAGATGAGTACGGGTCGTCCTCAGGGAAACGTGGAACCTTTTACTTTTTCTTTAGATGTGTTGAGAAAGAGAGGAGGGATAAAGAATTTTATAGAATGGTTTCTAGTACGTTAAACAAGAATGTAAAATATAGATCTAGATTATTTTAAAGATGTAGTTAATATAATAAGGGGGCTTGTAGAGTTCGTTAGGATTTAGTAGTTATGGACGATTAATTAAAAGTTACCCTTTTTATCCTTTAATAGATTTAAAACTAGAACGACGGTGATGCGTGTAGATTAGGGTTTCTGGAGGGAAAAGGAATCCCACTCTTAACCCTTATCTCGACACGGAACTCCGTTCATATCTAGCCTTTACCAAAACAATCATTAATCTAATCTCTAATCGCGATCGGAACTAACAAAGAATTGTTAACGCGCCCGATTAGGATGTTAATGATTCTTTTGATAAAGTTCATAAACTTTATAGGACTTAAAAAGGGTTTAGGGATTTTTATCGTCCATTAGCCTACCCTAATCCTACGAACCCTAACAAGCGGAGAATTACTCGCGCATGTTGGGAAAAGAAGATGAAAAGATAGAGAGGGAAAACATAATGTAAAATGCAAAAGAATTAAATAAAACAACTACCTTTATTAATCAACTTGAACAATCTACACTTTATTCCTTAGAAAATGATCACAAAAACTTGGTTTGCTTCTCGAACTCTTCCGAAGGAGGTAGATGAACAGTTGATGATCAGCCTGGATGCGTGAGCCGTCTTGGACTTCGTGATCTTTTCGGCTTGATAGCTTTTCCAAGAGGCCATCGGTGCCCTTTTATAGTGCAAAGCCAGAATCTTTTAGTTGAGAAGTTGGTAAAATTCAGCAGTTGTCAATCTCCCAAAATATTGCCTTCCAACTCATCATTATTGCGGCGGATCGGCGGCCCCAGGGTGGGTTTGGCCGCGGATCCGCGCTTGACGGTGAGGATCTCTTCATCGTTTTTCTTGGGCTCTCTAATTGTGACATTTGGCAATCCCAGACACCTTTAGAATTCAGAAATCTTCTCTCGGTTGCTTCCAGACTTGGTCTCCAAGTTTTGCTTCTTAATTTGGCAAGTTTTCTTCAACAAATTGATTTGTTTGTTAAATCCTGCATAACAACTTGGAAAATTCTGCACCATAATCTCAAATAATATTTAGTAGACTTAGTTCTACTAGGATTTGGTCAATAATATTATTTGCATACATTTTTCTACCAAATGATAATTAAAATATATTAACACATGGAAAATAATGTTTTTACACATAAACCCTCATATGTATAATATATTATATTAAAGTCCTTTTTTAATATAAAAATGGTAGGAAAAATGTAATACAAATGTGCAATTTTATCAACTGAACAAATACCCCCAAACTTATCTTTGATCGTCCCGAGCAAACTAGTTTATTTAAGAGGAGAAAAAGAAAGGAGAAAACTAAGCACACTTTCGTAGGCAGACACGATTGCACTGAGCACGTGCAACAAGCCGTTAAACCTCTAGGTGTCCCTAGTAGGAGGAGTGTTGTCTCCTGAGGGTTTTCAGCGGATTACACCCACAAAATCCTATAACAAAAGAAAGATGGTGAAATCTACATATAAAGACAAGAACCATAAAAGAAAGACTTTGAAAAGAAGAGTTTCCAACTATGCTAGCTTTTCAGTTATCATGAGCCCTATCTTAATAGTCATGAAAAAATGTTAGAAATCACATCATCCCTCAATAAAACATCGTCTTTATTCTTCATTCCTATATTTTATCCAAACATTGATCATATAACCCCACGTGTGTGTAAAGAACATCCCTACACTCGGAGAATTCAATTCAAGCTATCATACTCTTGTCCATCTACCTTAGTACTTTTTAATTTAATGAATATTAAAGATTTGCTCACACATTTTCATGCGACCGTTAATACTTCTTGAGGTACTAACCAACCGATTACTCATGTGCTTGCTAATTAGGTGATAATATTTTCCTCGTCTTGCACCACCTAAGGCTTAGCAGTGACTCCCAGACCAGTTGGCCTTAGGGCACTAGGTGAAGAGGCACCCTCGCTATATTTTTTTATTGCTGCCTTGGTGATACAAAACCAGTGTTCATTTTTTTTCTTTTCACCATTTTTATATTTTCTTTATTTTATTTTTTTTCATACTTTGGCTTTTAGACAAGAGCATTTCAAGGTATCCTCTACTATCCCGAGTTTCAAGACGCGTGTAAGTGCATATAGTAGGGTATCAACATTCAAATGTATGGCTTCCAGAATATGAACTATTTTTCAGACTTATTTTTATCCTCAGATTAGTGACTTCCTTCATCTTACTAACCCTTGGGACAACAGCTCATAACTACTTATTACCAGTTCGTTTAAGAAAACTTCTAATTTTCTTGGTTTTCTTAAACTATTCCTATCTTTTGGATGTAATTTTTCACTTTCTACTCTTTTGTTATAAAAGAAAAAATTTTAAAATTTTTGAAAATGTTGTGCTTATGCAAAGTATGATGCAAATTGATGTGTAAATAAGCACAAACCTCCCCCAAACCTGTTTACAGCAGTGTCCTTACTGATGTCATCCGTTAAGCTCAAAAAACCTGTAAACTTGGGAGGAAATTATTAATGGGGGCAAGAATATATGAAAGTGAAAATCCTCCCCCAAACTTATTTTAGGCTCAAAATTTTGGTAAAAATCATTTTCTTTCAAGAGCCAAAATATACCACCCCTCCCCCAAACTTGAGTTAAACAATTTTAATCTTTTAAAATCACATGAGGGGGTCAAGGTTATTGGTCAATGCCAAGCTTTGCAAAGACCGAAGGTCAACACCAACCATTCAAAAATTTTATCGATGAAGCACCAAGGTTGGTGGAAGAACATGTCACCTTTTGACGTGAAGAAGTGGGGAGGTGATAAGAGGTGTGATGGAAAAGGATTGCGTCTCAATTTGGAGAGACGACACAGTGATAGTAATGATGGATTACTCGCATTATCATGATTATCCAAGAGAAGGGGTGGAGGTCCAATTTCTTCATCTTGGATTTGATTCATCTCAACACCCGTGTCTTGTAAAAATGCGAGTTCATCAGCGAAAATTTCCTCAAAGCTTTCGTCGATACCCCGAAGAATAATGTCATCAGAAAAATTGGGGTAATCGTCAAACTCTATAAAAAGTTCCTCATCAGTGTTAGATGTTGACCCGGATAACTCGGTGGAAGAGTCCATGTCAAGCAACAACACATGAAAAGAGTCAAAATCATGAGGTTGATTAAATTCGCTGCTGTCGACATCCATTAATTCGACAGAACACACATGAGCATAGGGTTCGGAGGGTTCACTTCCCAACTTGTAAATGTTAAGCTCAATTGACTTCTTTCCAAAGGATAGGGTCATAGAGCCGTTTCTACAATTGATTACTGCGTTGGAAGTGGCCAAAAAGGGTCGACCGAGTATCACCGGGATTTGATTGTGTGGGTTTGCCACAGGTTGTGTATCAATAACGATAAAGTCCACAGGGAATATGAATTCCCCGACTTTGATTAACACATCCTCTAGCTCACCCCTAGGTTGGGTGATAGATCGATCGGCCATCTGAAGAGTGCAATGCGCAGGTTTTAACTCTCCAATCCCTAATTGCTTATAAACAGAATACGGAAGCAAGTTAACACTAGCACCTAGATCGAGTAGAGCACGATTAATATTTTTACCCCCAATAGAAATAGAAATTGTAGGACTTCCGGGGTCCTTTCGTTTCTTGGGTAGTTGTTGTGTAAAAGCAGTGCTCACATTACTCGCAAGGAAAACTTTTTTAGGTACTTGAACTTTTCTCTTCCTAGTGCACAAGTCCTTTAGGATTTTCGCATATGACGGAACTTGTTGAATAGCATCTAGGAGAGGAATGTTTATGTTAACTTGCTTAAAAATTTCCACAATCTTCTCCATTTGTGGACTTGGTCTGTTGCCCCTTAACCTGTTTGGATAAGGTGCTTTATCAATAAGGGTTTGGTCCAACATTGGAGAGGATTGTGGGGACGGATTCGATCCCAAAATTGGAGTGGGCATCGACTTAGATAGATTTGGCGAAATGTTTGAGCCTTGGGGAAAACGGAGAATAGGCTCGGATGAAGGTGGAAGACTAGACGAGTTAGGGGAAGAAGAAGAAGAAGGGGTATCAAATGTGTCACTATCATCAACTTGCTCACCCACTTGGTTGTTCAGCACTCTCCCCGATCTCAACGTAGTGACAGCACTCACATTATAACTTTGTGAGTGGCCAGGATTAGGTATGGGTTGAGATGGGAGTTTCCCTTTCTCTCTTGCACTCATTGCGGCGTTTAACTGTGCGATTTGGTTTTCTATTGATTTAATACTCTCACCATGGGAGGCGGAGTTTTTCGTTAAGGCATCAATAGAAGACCTCATCTCAGCCGAATTTTGCATGGATTGTTTCATGAACATATCCAAAGTTTGTGCAAGTGAGTTGTCAGTACCGGCCACTTGTGGTGTAGAAATGTTGGCTGGATTTTGGAAATTCTGTGACTGAAAGGGGGGCTGATTCTGAGGTTGTGGTTGCTGTGGAGGAGGTCTTTGATAATTGCTTTGTTGGTTTTGGTTCCAAGCAAAGTTAGAATGATTCCTCCATCCTTGATTGTACGTGGAAGAATAAGGGTCGTTTCTAGGTCGCTGCTGAAAAGCAACATTAGCTTGAAACGAAGCATTCATAGGACATTCTTCCGTTAAGTGTGAAGGATCCGAACAGCAACCACAGACGGTCTTAGGAAGCGTGACCTGATTTAAGGAGAATGATGAGAACTTGCTTTCAATAGCGTCGAGTTTCTTTTGTATCGCTGCCATTTCGGCTTTTACTGCGATGGAAACGTCGAGCTGGTGAATACCTCCCTTAGTTGAAAGTGGTCTTACGCTTTCCCACTGCAAAGTGCTTTCTGCGAGATCTTCCAGATATTTCCAAGCTTCACCATCATCTTTAGACATGAAATTGCATTGACACATTGTTTCAAGCATCTGCTTTGTCGCTGGATTAATGCCCTCATATATAATCCGACATAAATCCCATCTTTGTATTCCGTGATGGAGGCATTGGACAAGCAGATCTTTGAAACGTTCAAAGCACTTCCAAAATGGTTCATTGGGAAGCTGGGTGAACTGGTTAATCTCGCTCCTAACATGTGCAGTTTTATGATTTGGGTAAAACTTCTTAAGAAATGCTATGACGAATTCATCCCAATTAGTGATGGAGTGCGCGGCAGTATTGTAAAGCCATTTTTCTGCCAAGTCGCTCAGTGTGAATAGGAGAAGACGTAAGCGAATAGCATCTAAAGTCAATTGTGAAGTACCCATCATTGCGCATACGTTTTCGAATTTGGTGATGAAAACGTATGCGTCTTCCGACTCAAGCCCGTGAAATTTGGGCAGCAGATTGATGTAGTGGGGTTTAATTTCGAAATTATCCCCGTTAGGTGGTGGAAGAGATAGACAAGTAGGAAGAGGACCACGAATAGGATAGCATCTCTCTTGGAGAGAGATGCGCGGTGGATTCTGCTCACCTGCGGGCGGTGGCAGCGTGGTGTTATAATTAGATGGAGTTTCGTCCATCACGATCGATGTGTGTGGTGGGGGAAAAGAAGATGAAGAAGTACCGACTTCGGCGTCGATAGCAGGAACGCGGACAAGACGGGCACTAGGATCCCGTGTCCAGCCGAGCATGCACTAAGCGGGTTTAGTGCAAGTGGCAGCGTGTGTGTGATTTTAAAATTGGCTTGTTTTGAAAAAGTGGGACTCAACACAAATCACCCTAAGATGCACAAGCAACCCTAGAACTAAGGTCGCCTAGGTCTGCTAGACAGCTCCTAACTAAGGCTAGAAATAGGACCTCAAACCGCCTCTTCACGGACAAGTACGGCCAGGTAAGTGGGAAGGAACCACCACTACAGTGGGCCTAATTAAAAACCACTAGCCTAGACACCGCAATGTCAGTTAGGATAAACGGCCGATGCCTATACTAGTCTTTTTCCTATTGAGCTCGACAGTCCTTAGAGTCTGGTCTAAATATTTTTTAAATTAATGAAGGGTTGATCTATATGCTCGGTTTGTGATTTGTGGGGCTTAGGAAGGGTGATGAAATCCCCACCTAATCTTGATTTCGTCTTTGCCCCTTAAAATCCGTATTAAATATGCAAAACAAAACCAATCACAAAACTTTTGCAAAAAGATTTTTTAGCGGCGCAATTTTGCAAAGAATCCTGCAAAAAATAGATTTTATTGGATTTAGAGGAGAGAGAAGGAGTTAAGAAATATACCAGAGAAGTTCGGAACCCTAGATCTCCTGCTTCCTCAAGTCTGTGACTCCAGATTCCCTCGCAAAATTCACGCACAAATCGTTAAATATGCAATTTGCAGTTTTATTTTAATAATGATATGAATCGTCTAAGAATTCAACACAAATAGTAAAAATAAAAAATTACGCACGTATCCCCGGCAACGGCGCCATTTGATTGGTTCGAAAGAGTGTGTGTTTGTAGTTAACCGCAATCAATAACGGTGTCGCGTGTAGCTAGACCGAGATGAGTACGGGTCGTCCTCAGGGAAACGTGGAACCTTTTACTTTTTCTTTAGATGTGTTGAGAAAGAGAGGAGGGATAAAGAATTTTATAGAATGGTTTCTAGATCTACGTTAAACAAGAATGTAAAATATAGATCTAGATTATTTTAAAGATGTAGTTAATATAATAAGGGGGCTTGTAGAGTTCGTTAGGATTTAGTAGTTATGGGCGATTAATTAAAAGTTACCCTTTTTATCCTTTAATAGATTTAAAACTAGAACGACGGTGATGCGTGTAGATTAGGGTTTCTGGAGGGAAAAGGAATCCCACTCTTAACCCTTATCTCGACACGGAACTCCGTTCATATCTAGCCTTTACCAAAACAATCATTAATCTAATCTCTAATCGCGATCGGAACTAACAAAGAATTGTTAGCGCGCCCGATTAGGTTGTTAATGATTCTTTTGATAAAGTTCATAAACTTTATAGGACTTAAAAAGGGTTTAGGGATTTTTATCGTCCATTAACCTATCCTAATCCTACGAACCCTAACAAGCGGAGAATTACTCGCGCATGTTGAGAAAAGAAGATGAAAAGATAGAGAGGGAAAACATAATGTAAAATGCAAAAGAATTAAATAAAACAACTACCTTTATTAATCAACTTGAACAATCTACACTTTATTCCTTAGAAAATGATTACAAAAACTTGGTTTGCTTCTCGAACTCTTCCGAAGGAGGTAGATGAACAGTTGATGATCAGCCTGGATGCGTGAGCCGTCTTGGACTTCGTGATCTCTTCGGCTTGATAGCTTTTCCAAGAGGCCATCGGTGCCCTTTTATAGTGCAAAGCCAGAATCTTTTAGTTGAGAAGTTGGTAAAATTCGGCAGTTGTCAATCTCCCAAAATATTGCCTTCCAACTCATCATTATTGCGGCGGATCCGCGGCCCCAGGGTGGGTTTGGCCGCGGATCCGCGCTTGACGGTGAGGATCTCTTCATCGTTTTTCTTGGGCTCTCTGATTGTGACATTTGGCAATCCCAGACACCTTTAGAATTCAGAAATCTTCTCTCGGTTGCTTCCAGACTTGGTCTCCAAGTTTTGCTTCTTAATTTGGCAAGTTTTCTTCAACAAATTGATTTGTTTGTTAAATCCTGCATAACAACTTGGAAAATTCTGCACCATAATCTCAAATAATATTTAGTAGACTTAGTTCTACTAGGATTTGGTCAATAATATTATTTGCATACATTTTTCTACCAAATGATAATTAAAATATATTAACACATGGAAAATAATGTTTTTACACATAAACCCTCATATGTATAATATATTATATTAAAGTCCTTTTTTAATATAAAAATGGTAGGAAAAATGTAATACAAATGTGCAGTTTTATCAACTGAACAGGTGTCCATAGGGGAAAATTCCCCGTGTCTTGCTCACAAAACCTTTTGGCCTACCCCATTACCCCTGCACTGTTTGTTTTCTCTGCAATTTAACAGAGAATTCAATTTCACCTTTAATCCAAGTTTTAATGCATTTTAACTCAATCTTTCAATTCCAAAACCCTAATTCCACATTATAAATACAACCCCATACCCTAGCCCTCCTCATTCTGAAAATTCTAGTCAAAAAAATCAAAATTTCTAAGTACAGGTAGAGTTGAAGTGGAGTTAGCCCAAGAACGACTTCCGACGAGGATCTACACAAGTTCCGGCGACCTCACGACGCCATGAAAGCTACCACCCTTGTCTTCTACCTCCCCTCCCTCCTTCTAGCTAGTAAGTCTCACCCCCTTCTTCTCTTTATACTTTAAAAAGTCTCTTTTTATAAAACATGTCGGTAAGTGGAGTTATACCGATATTTGTTTCTAAAACCCTTGAAACTACATCTTTTATTAAGCATTACTCATTCATATTCTATACCTTGAATTGTTAAATATGAAACTAATAATTAGAAACAACTTTCACCCTAAATCATCATGCTAGATAACTTTAAATTGAGTTTTACTTTTAAATACCATGAACTTTGTATTTATCGTATTTTATTACTTGGCTTAATCTTACCTTTAGAAAATATCACGAGGTAATGACTTACCCTTCACAACACACATATTGATATAGCACGATTCTCTTGGGAACCTATTTTTGTGGCGATTATAACTTTTCATTAAACTACCATTAACTATAAAGCCCGGTTTTCTTTGAATTGTAGTAACAAAAATTCTTTGCGATTATATCTCTACAGCCCATTTTGGGGAACCCGGTATTGGATGGTGCGGATTATCACACATCATCGGGCTAGTAGAGCGAGATGCAGACATACTCACGAAACATTCGGTCTCGAAAGATTTTAATACGATTTTTAAGAAAAACGAGATTTTCTATTTAATAATAAAATTATTTTTTAATAATTATATAAATATTAACAAACCACATATTTTCAAGATATAATAAAATTCCATGTTTTCTAGAAAATAAAAGAATGACAAGTTTCACCAAAATGCCATCAAGTATCAATACTCGACAAGTTTCACTAAAATGCCATAAACTACTCAAGTTAAGTTTATATTCACTAAAATACTTCACATTCTTAAAATTCACAAATTATGGAAAACCCTAAATAATATAAATAAATACCCGAGATTTATTTTTAAAGTAAATAAAATATTTTTCATAAAACCCTCTCGAGTTATATAAAATTACATTAAGGACCTTAGTAAATATAGATTTAAGCGGGATCAATTCTCTTGAGTATTAAAGAGCCGAAGAAAGTGAGTGCTTGCCTATTTAAGATAGAAAACTAAAACGGAGTTATCAATGGTAATTATCTTGGAAAAAGACACATATCCTGCCATCCATATGCAGTAGTTGCTGGGTTTTGCCGGGGCCCTGGCCATCTACCGTGGCCGATGCGGAACAAAAACCGGCGTTCAAAAATTTTGGCGCAAACAAAACCCGCCCCCAAGGTCGAAACCATAAACTATACTAGCTAACTAGATAGTGCTAAACTACTAGGATAGAGATAGTTATACCGAATGAACCAAGTTCTTCGGTCTTCTACCACCTTCTTTAGCTCCTAGGCGTTGCAGATCGAATTTGGTTGCCGGTCTTCCTTCATCGATGATGATCCATCCGAGGGAAACGACGCAAGCTCCAGGTTCGCTTAGTGAACCAACCGACCCTCCAAGGTTGCTAGCAAGAGAGTGTAGGTGTAGGATTATCTCACTATAATTTTCTTTCATCATTAATGCTCAAAAGAGCAACTCAAGAAGAAGAAAGAGGAGGTAAGGAAAACTAGTGGCATGAGCAACTCAAGGATGGCTAAGTCTCACCAAAAGAGTGTGAGAGTAATCAAGCAAGCGATGAATGAATAATCATCAATAATGGATGTGGATGGCATGTCGAGAAAAATGGCTAAGTCATTTGCAACCATGCAACCAAAATATCTCATCTATTTTCCAAATAAAATATCCAAGAGCCATGCCTCTCTACATGCCAAGCCATGCTCATGCCAACTCACCCCTCCACCTCATTTCAAAAATGGTTTTCTAAAAAGGAAAATCATGTAATGAGGTGGCAATCTTCTAGAAGTAATTCCGTATAAATACGGAATACAACCTGGTATACGTATCAAAATACATATACGCGTATTCGTACAAAAATACGAATAGCCAAGAGAGAAAATGAATAGTGAACAATAATACTAGAATACATATATAATATATATATATATATAAATTATTAAATCAAAACCTGATTTAATAATCTGTCTTAATTCTAAGCCGCTAGTATTATCAACCGTCCGATTAAAATCTGTGTAGCCTGTACACATATTTAATCGGACACCTGTATGTACCAACATACGTCATCTACACCATATTACCTGAACCGTGAAAACTCTCTGTGTGGGACTCTAAAGACTCGTCAATACGCTGGCAGTGGGTTTAACCACAAGCACGTCAGCGGCACTAGCTGTACGTAACGGCTACCCATGTATTGAGCGAAAGAAAGGCCGACGAGCAAACTTATCCAAACTCCTACTGAGCCTGACAGTGACAATCTCCATACAGTCCGGTTTGTTCGTCTAAGAGTATCGCATATCTTGTCTAGGGGGAGGATAAAGTCAGACCCCTAATAACGCGATATTTCGTGTCGGTATGAAGCACATCACCCACTGAGAAACTACTGATCCAAATCAGTAATTCTCGACTATCTTGGCCAAGGATTTCTGGTGATGGCCACCCGTGCACTGCGCGACATCAACCCCCAATACCGAGAGAGACGAATCCCCGACGATCCGCTCACTAGCTCCATGTGGCTCCGGACTGTACCCAACTAAAACCTGTTTGCACGACTCCTTTGAGTCGTGGTAGGGTAGTAATCAAAGCACAGTGGGAACTTACACGAGACAAATGACGATCTCAGGTCGACAGACTAACCCGTACTCATGTCACCTGGGAACTGCTATCTGATAATAGGTATAATACCAACTAGCATGTTCCCGGCGAGTCCGTTCGGTGTACTCATAACCCAATGAGCACCTGTGATGATGCTCTATATTGGCGATCTCAAAGATCAGGACACATAGCAGATGACGTGTCCCAGAACTCAGAAGAAAGGGCCCACAGGGGCCGACCAGGCCACCCCTGTACCCGACCTGCAAGCAAAAGCTGGCTCTCCTCAGGACCCCCTGCAAATTGGCCTCCTCGTCCTCTCAGCTCGCCCCGAGCTGCCACAGGACCAAGACTCCTCGGCCGTCCCACTCATTCCTGAGCTCCCTTGCCGAGGCCATATTCCTCGGCCCCTCCGACCGACCAACTCCACCATTCACAGGCGTAACCGTCGCTCCGCAAATCTCGCCATGCGCAGATTCTCAGCCGGCAACATCCCACGTTCCACGCCATCACGATCCCCATTAATGGGCGATCCGCTCATTACGCGGGCGTGATGTCGGGAGCGTAACTGCCGGCGAGATTCTCGCGCCTGCTGCTGCGTGCTGCCGCCACTATATAAACCCCCACCACAGATAGGTCAAGTAGGCTTTTTTCACCCCACTTAGCCGTTACTCTGCTCGGATCTTGTGCTAACTTGATCGTCGGAGGGTCCTCGGTGGTACCAAACCACCCCGGGACTTCTTTGCAGGTACGCGGTGTAGACTCCTCAAAACCCCCAATCTCCTCAAAACCCATTGAGACCCACACGCAACAGAAGATCACCTCCAAGATCCACCGGGAGGTCGACAGAAGACAACATCTGACGGAGACCCGAAAAGGACCTCCATCAGTTGGCGTCGTCTGTAGGAAACTAAACTCCACAAAAAACAAAGTTGGCCTTCCGATCTCCATCCACATGGCCAGCGATCACCTTGAAGATCCAATCATCCGCCGCTGCCTCCCCCTCAATGGAGGCGCGGGTGAACCTCCGCCGAGTGTCATCAACCCCTCCACCTGCCACCGCCTCGCAAACCCCAGCGGTCACCGATCCCTCGATCCGTCCTAGTCAACCTCGAGGTCCCGCGTCAGAGAGCCTCGCCTCAGGCCTCGTCGCAACCCTGTCCCTACCAGGGCAGTGGCGGTCAGCTCGCCTGTTTTCAGGCATGACCGGCACCCCATCCCTCGACGGGGTCGCGCCCACGAGGCCCGCCAAGGCAGCTCGAAGGCAAACTCACTACGGGGCCTAAAGGACCTCGCTGGAAGGAACCGAGAACCCTTAAGAACTATGGTCATGACGATAAGGAGACAGTCGAGCGCCTGCGAGACTCAGCACCCCACGCCGGCAATGGAGGCCAACGGCCACCCGAGCAAAAAGGCCAGGGACCACGAGCCTATCACCTTTGGCGATGGGGATCTCCACGGCATATCCATACCCCACAATGACCCTCTGATGATCACGTCCCAAATCCACCGGTATGAGGTCCACCGGATACTTATCGACTCGGGCAGCTCAGCAGACATCCTCTTCCACAACTGCTTTCCGCGCATGGGGCTCACCCCAGAAGACTTAAAACCGACCTCCCACATCCTTTCAGGGTTCACCAACCACTCCATCCCGGCGGAAGGGATGGTCACCCTGCAATTCAACGTCGGCATGCCCGGCCGCACCCGTACGTTGCCTGTGGACTTCATCGTAGCAAAGGTCCTATCCTCGGCCGCCCGACACTGAACTCCCTCCAGGCCCAGATATCGACCTACCACCTGGCGATGAAGTTCCCTCTCGACCAGGGCGGGAAAGGTCGGGTCTACGGAAACCAGCGGGTCGCGAAGGTATGCCTTACCGAAACATCTTCGTCCGTGCAGTCGGCCGACGACGCTGAGGTAAAAGACGACATCGAGGGTTCTCTGGAAACCCGAGACGAGCGGAAGGAGGTCCGGGGGACGCCGGTCGAACCACTGACCGAGGTGCCCTTAACAGAGGGGGACGATGAAAAAACCGTCCAGGTCGGATCACTCCTGACAGGGACTCGGCAAGATCACCTGGTCGGTTTCCTCAGGAATAACTCTGACGTCTTCGCCTAGAGACCTGCTGACATGCCTGGGATCGACCCCAAAATCATTTATCACAAGCTCGGGGTCGATCCTGCGGTCCGACCCGTCAGACAAAAAAAGCGAAGCTTCGCCCCGGTCAAACAGAAGGCTATAGAAGATGAGGTTGATCGACTTCTGGCTGCCAACTTCATCCGGAATGTACCCTACTCGGAGTGGCTGGCGAACGTAGTTCTGGTCAAGAAGTCAAGCGGAAAGTGGCGCATGTGCGTCGACTTCACCGACCTCAATAAGGCCTGCCCCAAAGACAACTATCCTCTCCTTCGGATAGATCAGCTCGTCGACAGCTCGGCCGGCCACGAGTTGATGAGTTTCATGGATGCTTTCTCCGGCTACAATCAGATCCGTATGAATCCGGAAGATGAAGATCTTACCGCATTCACAACAGACCGGAGGGTATACTGCTACAAGGTGATGCCCTTCGGCCTCAAGAACGCCGGGCCACGTACCAACGGTTGGTCAATCGTATGTTCAAGCCACAGATCGGCAGGAATATGGAGGTCTACGTTGACGATATGCTCGTCAAATCCATCTCGTCGGCCGACCATACTAGGGATCTGGACGAGGCCTTCGAAGTGCTCCGCAAGTTCAAGATGAAGCTAAACCCCGCCAAATGCGCATTCGGAGTCACAGGGGGAAAGTTCCTCGATTTCATGGTCACTCACCGTGGAATTGAATATAATCCAGAGAAAATCAACGCCATCCTCAACATGGCCGCGCCTAATACCAACGTCGAGATCATGCGGCTCATGGGACGAGTCGCTGCTCTGACCCGTTTCATGTCCAGGTCGGGGGAGAAATGCCTCCCGTTCTTCAAAGCTCTGAGGAAGAACCCGAGGTTCGAGTGGTCGGAGGAGTGCCAGGCCGCCTTCGACCAATTGAAGAAGCACATCGCGACGCCACCACTGCTCACCCGACCAGTTGAAGGAGACGAGATGTCGCTGTATCTGGCGGTATCCGACCAAGCAGAAGGCTCGGTACTCATCCGAGAGGTAGGTGGAGCGCAGAAGCCGGTGTACTATGTGAGCTATGTATTTAAGGACGCAGAAACGAGATATCCAGCCATAGAGAAGATTGTCTTGGCCCTCGTGGTAGCCTCAAAGAAACTACGGCACTACTTCCAAGCACACACCATCATCGTCCTCATTGAGCGCCCGTTGGGGGCTATCCTTGCATCACCGGAATCCTCAGGCCGCTTAGAAAAGTGGAGGTGGGAACTATCTCAGTTTGACATAAAATATCGCTCGAGGCAGGCCATCAAAGCGTAGGCCCTGACCGATTTCATCGTTGAATGCACCATTCCCGGCAAGGAACCGGAGTCCACGCCACCCCTCGCAACTCAGTGTCCCATTACGGAAAGGGCTGGCTCGGTTCCTGAGTGGGTCATCTACGTCGATGGGTCTTCAACCGAGGAAGGCTGTGGTGCCGGCCTCATTATCCGGGGTCCGAACGAGGCGGAAATGGAGTACTCTCTGAAGCTCGGTTTCAAAGCCTTGAACAACGCGGCAGAGTACGAGGCCCTCTTGGCTGGACTGCACATGGCCGTCGGGCTGAAGATGAAGACAATTCGAATCAGCAGCGACTCGGCCCTTGTCATCGGCCAAGTGACCGGCCGCTTTGAAGCTCGGGAGCCTCTGATGATGAAGTATCTGGACGAGGTGAGGAAACTCCAGAGGAACTTTGACGAAATCCAAGTAGAACAAATACCCAGGAAGCTGAATACCCAAGCCGACGTCCTGAGCAAGCTGCCTTCGTCATACTCGGCCAACAATAAGCGGTCTATCCTCTTCAAAACCTTGCCTCAGCCCAGCGTGGAAGACGGAGCGACAACACTCGGCGCAGGAAGGCGACCAAGATTGGAGGAAGCTCCTCATGGAATTCCTGAAGGACGGTACGCTCCCAGAAGATCGGGGAGCCGCCCTCCGCCTCCGGGCCAAAGCCGCCACTTCATCTAGAGCAATGGGAACCTCTACAAGAAATCCTTCACTCAGCCCCTGCTCCGGTGCATCGACCCCCAAGAAGCCGACTATGTCCTCCGTGAAATCCATGAGGGAGTTGGCGGTGCGCACTAAGGGGCCCGAACCTTGATCATAAAGGCGTTGCTCCAGGGGTACTACTGGCCCACTGTTCACGAGAACGCCCAGAAGCTAGTCAGAAGATGCAAGAGTTGCCAGCTCCACAGCAGCATCCCTCGCCTCCCCGCTACCGAGCTGACCGCCCTAACATCCCCATGGTCCTTCACCCAGTAGGGATTGGACATGATCGGCCAGTTCCCTACCGGTTCGGGCGGGCACAAATATGCCCTCGTCACGGTAGACTACTTCACCAAGTAGATCGAGGCCATCCCCATCAGGAAACCGGATGCCGCCATGACCATCAAGTTCCTGCAAAACAATCTGATACTCCAGTTCGGGATCCCGAGATGTATCATCACCGATCACGGGACGAACTTTGAGAACAAGAAAGTGAAGAACTTCTGCAAGGAGTACCATATCCTCATGAAGTTCACCGCGGTAGCGCATCCCCAATGCAACGGGCAAGCCGAAGTCGTTAACCGAGACATCCTCCGAGGTCTCCGGACCCTCCTAGAAGGGCGACAAGGCAGTTGGGTCGAAGAACTGCCCCGGGTCTTATGGGCCCTGCGCACGTCAAAGAAGACCCCCACCGGGGAAACCCCCTTCAGCCTCTGCTACGGGACCGAGGCAATGGTCCCGGCGGAGATCGGGCTACCCAGTCATCGGGTCGAGCACTTCGACGACAATGCGAACACCTCGGCGCTATGGACTAACCTGGACATCTTGTTGGAGAAGAGAGACCGGGCTCAAATCAAGGCTGCTGCTTATCAACAGCAAACGGCCCGATACTACAACACTCGGGTCAAGCACCGCACCTTCAAGACCGGAGATCTGGTCCTACGGCGAAACGAGTTCATCGATCAAGGCAAGCTACACAAGTTCTCCCCAAAGTGGGACGGTCCCTTCCTCGTCTCTGAGGTACTCCCCGACGGAGCCTATCGCCTACAAGACGCGGACGGACGCAAGTTCCCGCGGCCTTACAATGCCGAGAAGCTCAAGCTATACCAATGAGGCCGAGGCCAACGAGTGTGCACCCCTCCTTTCGCGAAGACGATGTAAATGTTTTCTAAAAATCCTTTCCATTCCAATAAAGGAACGTCAGAACATTACAAATAGAATTCTGTCTTTGTGATCCAAAGCCCACACTAAAGAGGCAACCGCACAGCTTCACTGCCCGATTATCCCTAGCAGGCCTCCTGCGGCCCCTCCAACGCTGAGAATCAAAGTCCTCCTTAGAGGCAGCTCAGCGGCTACCCTGCTCGGCTATCCCCGGCTAGTAGCTTCCTACCACAACTGACAGGGATCAAAAAGTCCTCCCAGAGGCAGTCGAGCCCGACCCTCGCTCGGCTATCCCCGGCTGGTAGCTTCCTACCACAACCGATAGGGATCAAAAGCCCTCCCAGAGGCAGTCGAGCCCGACCCTCGCTCGGCTATCCTTCAGGACAAAAGCCCTCGCCAAGAGGCACCGGGCAGTAACCCTGCCCGGCCAAAGGTCCTTGGTAGGCTTCTTACAGCCCCTCCCGCGCTAAGGACCAAAGTCCTCTCAGAGGCAGTTGAGCCCGACCCTTGCTCGGCTATCCCCGGCTGGTAGCTTCCTACCACAACCGACAGGGATCAAAGTCCTCGCCAAGAGGCACTGGGCAGTAACCTTGCTCGGTCCCCGTCATGAAGGATCAAAGCCCTCGCAAGAGGCAACCAAGCGACAACCCTGCTTGGTCATCTCCGGCTGGTAGCCCCCTACCCATAACGCCAATGATTAAAGCCCTTGCAAAAGGCACCTGAGCGGCTACCCCGATCAGTCATCCCCGGCTAATGGTTGCCTACCCACGACGCCAGAGACCAAAGCCCTCGCCAAGAGGCAACCGCGCAGCTTCACTGCCCGGTTATCCTTAGCAGGCTTCTTACAACCCCTCCAACGCTAAGGATCAAAGCGCTCGAAAGAAGCAACCAAGCGACTACCCTGCTCAGTCATCCCTAGCCGATAACTTCCCTACTCGCGGCGCCAGGGATCAAGGCCCTCGCCAAGAGCCAACCGCGCAGCTTCACCACCCGGATGGCGCCCACCGTGGAGCATCCTCCTGCCAACCAAACGCTGCCGGTTTGGAGCCCTCATAATGAGGCCACCTAGCTCCTTCTGCTTGGCAAATTTACGGCGGGCAGAATGCTGCTCATCAAATGCCGCAGACCCGAAACCCCATTGAGAGACACCAGATTTGTTCAAGTCTGAGCGATCCCCCTCGACTCCGGGGCCATGGGAATACCTCCTTCTCAACAGCACTCGGCATGCTTGACAAGTGATCGAAATCAACTCGACGTACGATCACCTGACATGGAAGACGAACAAAGCAAGCAAGGATATTCTATGAATACTCTTCACATCCAAAAGATTAAGTGCAAAGCAATGAAACGGTAAGAGTTTTATTCGCATAAGCAAAATGTTTTTACAGGGGTATTGGGGGCTCCCCAGCCTTACAAAGTTCCAGACGCTTACAAAATAGGGATAAGGAAATATCAAAAAGGCCTAAGTCACAAACCCCCTCCTGCGCCTCGCTTCCCTCATCACTGTCATCACGGTCTGCCGGAGGCTTCACCACCGGAGGTTTTGCCACCAGGGGTGCGCCTCGCTTCCCTCATCGCTGTCTGTCGGATGCTTTGCCACCGGGAGTGGGACCCGAGCACGGAGCTCGCCGTCGGCGAACTCAGGAAGCTGCTCCTTCATGGCATCTAGAATCTTATTCCACGCTACGGCGGAATGCTCGCCAAGCTCGGCGTAAAACTGCTCTGACGCCTTGTAATCGGCCACAGCCTTCCTAGCCCGAACCTCGGCAATCCCGACTGCCCGAAGCGCCGCCTCGGCATCCCTCCTGTTGGCGTTTTTCTCCTCCTTCATGGCCGCGAAACGATCGGCCGGATCTTCCAGCTTCGCCTTAGCAACTCGGTGGGATGCACTTAGGCGACGATAGGCACCCTGGTTCGCTGAGACGGCGAGCTCCGCGCTCTCTGCTCGGGCTGCCAGGACATCAGCCCTCGCCCTCTCTAGACGCAGGTCACGTCACAGGATCTCAACCTCTGAAGGAAACGCTTCCACCGGCCTCGGTGCATGGAACGTCCCCTCGGCCTCCATACGAATAACGAGGGCACAGTGTTGGAGGACCTGACGGGAAACGAATGAGAAACTTAGAGACGCTCGAGCCAAAGAAAAGAAGGTCAAAAAACAACGTATGGGGGAGTTCATACCTGGACCGCCCCTTGGGCTATGGCCTCCATTTGGATCCTCAGGGTGCCATGCGGAAGCCTCCCCGCGACCGACTCTTCCACCCCTGCAAGCAGGCCTGCAGAGACGGAAAGCCCAGATGGAGCCATGAAGACGGCATCACCCTCCTGCGCGGGAATCCCCTCAGGAACCCTCGACGGCGGCGCACGAAAGATTGTCCTTTTCCTCTTAAGGGGGACCCTGTCTTCGCCCTCCCCTACATCTCTCGTCTGGGGCTCGGATGACCATGGACGTCTCTGGCCGCCGCTGGAACAATCACCAGGAGCCATCAATGAAGCGGACGGCCCTATCGCCGGCGGAACATTCGGCGCAGGGCACAAGCAGGGCGAGGGCACGGCCGCGCCGCTGGCCTCCCTCTGGAACGATAAACCCAAAGAGTGGGAACGAACCATGTATCCAACCCAAAAGAGGAAGAGCGCCGAGCAGCCAAGACCTAGAAGAAACAAAAATATGAAGGAGTAGAGGCCCTGGAGTGGGCCCCACCCCTATTTATCACCGCAATCGCCCTCATCCAACGGTGCCCTTCATCTCCCGCCAAAGCGCCTCCTCGCGTCCAACGGCTCCGATCGCTCCACTTGTCATTCCCACACTGGGCCGCATCCCATCAGACGCAGGTCTGCACACATCACGTCGGCCAACCGACGCTTGACACGCGGACCGTTGCTTCAGTAACATGATGCACGAACCGGCGCACCTTCCTTAAATGTAGAGATCTCGCCCTGATTCACTGGTAGAAAAGATAGCTGACTGCCTGGGGACGCGTCCTGATGAAATCTTGAGAGGGAGCTCACCCCGGGTGGCCCGGCAGTCCACTCTTGACCCGACCCGCCATCTGGTTGGGACAAGAGTGGGGGGCTAATGATGATGCTCTATATTGGCGATCTCCCAGATCAGGACACATGGCAGATGACGTGTCCCAGAACTCAAAAGAAAGGGCTCATAGGGGCCGACCAGGCCACCCCTGTACCCAACCTGCAAGCACAAGCTGGTTCTCTTTAGGACCCCCTGCAAATTGGCCTCCTCGGCCTCTCAGCTCGCCCTGAGCTGCCACAGGACCAAGACTCCTCGGCCCTCCCGTTCGTTCCCGAGCTCCCCTGCCGAGGCCATCTTCCTCGACCCTTCCAACCGACCAACTCAACCACTCATAGGCGTAACCGCCGCTCAGCAAATCTCGCCATGCGCAGATTCTCCGCCGGCAACATCCCACGTTCCACGCCATCACGATCCCCATTAACGGGCGATCCGCTCGTTACGCGGGCATTACGTCGGGAGCGTAACTGCCGGCGAGATTCTCGCGCCTGCTGCCGCCACTATATAAACCCCCACCACAGAGGGGTCAAGTAGGCTTTTTTCACCCCCACTTAGCCATTATTCTGCTCGGATCTTGTGCTAACTTGATCATCGGAGGGTCGTCGGTGCTACCAAACCACCCCGGGACTTCTTTGCAGGTACGCGGTGTAGACTCCTCAAAACCTCCAATCTCCTCAAAACCCATTGAGACCCACACGCAACAGGAGATCACCTCCAAGATCCACCAGGAGATCGACGGAAGACAACATCTGACGGAGACCCGAAAAGGACCTCCATCAACCTGCATACTATCTTAGGTGACTAACTGACACCAATGGCTTGTGAGACCGGCCATCGCCCATCTTCGGGGTCTCGATAAGTATACACTAGTCTACTCTGGAGTATCGATGCCCAGTCTCGATACTCCCATGACTAGGGACATTTAAGTATGTGCTTATAGACCGCCCAACTCCCACTTTTATGATCGCCATCATAATACTGGTAGTCAAGCAAGAATCCTCTGGGCTCTATCAACATGTAATACTGTAATGCCACCTAATGATGTACATGATAATAAAGACAAACCAGATAGCATACTATCATCTCGAGTAAGACTGTTCTACCGGTATAGGTCATCCCTCAATCATCACAATCGCGTGCCTGCGATTCAATAATTGGCTTGAGGGCACTATATCCAACAATCTCCCACTTATACTTTAAGGCTAATTATTGCGGTATCTCATACTCACAGCTCGTGTTATACCGAACACCCAACTTCTCTACTAATCAGTCTCGCAAAGCCCGTTTGCGAAACTATTGCGTTTGAGAAATAGCCTCAGTGAGTGGATCTGCTCCGGTGTTTCTATTTTTATCTCTCTATATCTCAACTTCGCGAAGAAAGACTATATCTCGAAATGAGCAATACCTGTCTTAGAATTTGTCTGGATATCTAATGGGACTCGGTTCACAAATGAACTCCAAATCCAACAAACTTCTTAGACTGTATCATCCACTGAATTTAATCAGTATCATGCGCCATGGCTTCCTCAGTATTTGCTTGGACCACCTGTTCAACATACTGCCCGTCAAAAGAGGGAAAACTATAACTCTGACAGCCACTCTGTCATCCAGGTCAACTTGGAAGCCTAAAATGATAACCGCCTCCTGAAGGAGGCTGTCATTATCATATACCAAGAACATCCACTTATGTTCATAACTTCTTCCCAACGTCTCTCCAGGATTGGATTAATATATATGCTTATTGCAGCCAATACAAAAGCAATATCTGGTGTGGTACTTGACATTTCATGATTAACTCAATTGTCAATGCAAGTGATATACTAATCATGCATATCCCTCTCCTAATCAGTCTAAAAGACATCTCTTTAGAGATGGTGAATCCATCACCTGCGGGTACACCACCACACCCGGAGTCATCCATTCTAAAACACTTTAGAATAGTGTCAAGTACCCAAATTGGGACACTTCCTAAATCTAGATCTAAAACCATAGATCTAATGACCAGAAACCCTGATATTTTATCCATATCTTATGTGGAGAAACAACCTTGTGACAACCACTATATAACTGATCGTAGTACAGAAAGATCTCTTCCTAGTAAGTGCATGTCATCCAAATACCAAGACATCACTCCTTACTAACTTCTTATCAGATCCATCTGTTATTCTGATGAAGTCAGACTCTACGACTGTCACATCAAAAATAGACGGTATATCTCCGCTATATCTGCTTTAGTCTATAAATAGACATAAGTTACTTGCCCACTACGCTTCCGCTGCTCCCACTGACTACAACAACCCTCTGGCAGAGTTATATACACGTGCACTTCTAAAGCTAATTTAGAACGACATTATATTCATCCTCCTGCCAGATCTCATAGTCTAGAACAACGGTAGTGGCAAGTTTGGGTCATCAAAAACCTCCCTGTCACCGTCTTTGAGGAGACCGAAGTACCTCTCGGGTGCCTGAGGTTACCCACCAAAATCTGCGGAGTGGCTAATAGAATGTCAAATCCAATTGAATTTTTAGGTTCTATTAAATTTTCAGTAATCGTTTGTGGTTCTGGAATCACTTTCAGTTCTACCATACTCCCACTAATGTTTTCTAAAAAGAACCCATTTCACTAAAACTAGTGGCGAGTCAAGAACAATATAACTATTGATCTTCCAGATGGTAAGATAAAGAGTAAAAGTAAAGGGCAGGACTTCAGGGATGTAATGTTAACCCTCATCAATGCCTGGGATAACCCACAAACTGCCATTACTGAAACGTGCCTAGAGTTTGTCCGGATTCTGGTTTTAAGCATCAGCCGGACTACTCCATATACCTTAATATCGTTAAGATATGAATCCATTCTATATTCATATAGAAACAAAGGCACTAATTTAATTTGAACCAAATTCAAAATACATGCAGCCGTTTCCAGTGCATATCATCTAAATGGAAGGAGGACAAGCAGCATTACTCATCTAGGAGTGCATCCACATATGAGTAACCTGAAAGAGAAGCAATTTCTCAAAACTATTACTTACAACGGAATTCCTAGCACAAGTATCTACATCTTCGATCACCTTGAAGAATCCTGATACTTGCAACAAATAGTTCTCTACTTTATTCTTATACCTATAACTTCTCAAAATTTAGATCTTGTATTTCGACGAAACACTTGTCTAAAACTAGAAAAGTCATGAGTAAACAGAATATAGTACGAGTACCAACCCTTTTGTCCTAACGGACACCGGACAACATACAATACTCTATATAAGTCCGCCGAGTTTAATAACTCGAACCCTGTGCGTCGTGGGTTGAAAACTGTGCTATGGTTAAAAAGAATTACACCATTGTTGAATGCTTCTTACCTAACCATCAACTGATATAGGTAAATGTCATAAACATAATTTCAAAAAGTTATATCTCACTTTATAAAATAAACGTACAGATATATCAGTTTGAAATTGGTGCATAACAACGGATATTCAAAACCAAATATTTTTCATCAGGCAAAACTCAGGTGATTTCCTCAAATATCACTAATTACAAAGAATTCCGATATATAGAGGATATAATCACCCAATTCCCAATATCTTAATCCCACTCAGCATCTGTAACGTCATACAGATGTGAGAATCAAATATGGTAAATACATACCCTGGAGTCAGAATCTAATTGGGAAAACAGTTTTCAATTAACAAACACTGCATGGTGAAACTGAAACATGAAATGTTTCGAAGGGGTAGCCGGGTATTCCTAGTAATGCCTCTTCCACTATCCAGATTCATGACAGTAACCGTACATTTCCTTGTCATCACTCCAATCTCTTTATTTGTCTTCACTTATTACCTTCTATACACCATCATTAGGTTAAATGGTTTTCTTCCTTCCCTACCTTTCGGCACCAGCCTAAGGTTTGGAAGAAGACTATCCAATAAGCGTAATAGGTGTACTCTCCTAATACCAGGAGCCCTCGCAACCTGAGAGAAGGTAAAGAGAAAAGACAACTGAATAATCCTTATTCTATTTCTCCAGAATCAGAAACCATTCTCGAACTGGAACAAGTTTTTTTGAGTTCGTATGTAACTATACGATGGAAATATCCAAGCAATATGTGGATCTTCGTAGTGATACAGAATGTTCTGGAGAAATGCAAAGATGAAAGTAGGAGTGACGATGGAATACGCGGCTTTATCGTGAATGATAGTAGTCGCAATTTTCTTTGCCCTTAATCCAATTCCTTTATATTTTCTTACTTATTACCTTCTATACACCACACTTAGGCTAATTGGTTTTCTTCCTTCCACACCCTTCGGCACCTGCCTATGGTTTGGAAGAAGACTATCCAATAAGCGCAATAGGCGTACTCTCCTAATACTAGGAGCTCTAGCAACCTGAGAGAACGTAAATAGAAAAGACAACCGAATAATTATATTCAATTTCTCCATAACCGGAATCCATTCTCGAACTATAACAAGTTCTTTCGAATTCGTATGTAACTATACGATGGAAATATCCAAGCAATATATGGATCTTAGTAGTGATACGGAATGTTCTGGAGAAATGCAAAGGGGATGTATGAGTGGCAATGACATATGCGATTAAATGACAATCCAAAAGCCAAAGTATTTTAAAAAGGTTCGGTTAACTTGGTTCATGAGTTTTAGTTTAGGGTCGGGCCATGGTCGCTGCCAAAGAGAGAGGGAAAAGAAATACTCAGCATGCACTCTAACCTAAATTAGAATGGTTAATCACTTTATTTAATCAGGATGTCTCCCACTGTTTCCTCGAATTCTCCCTCAAACCCTAAAAGGAGAATTCGTCGGGATCATCTAAAATCACCCGAGGAGTAACACCTACTCATCAGTGGAAATCGGGATCCAACTATCATCGCATGATAACTTGATGGAAGCCACTCAAGTCACCACACTCCAGAAAGTATACGCATGCCTGGCAAGTTTCCTGTATGTTTGAAACTCCCGATGTGGTTTTTGCCCCAAGCGGCTTATGACCTTGACTAGGTCAACATATAATAAGTCGCAAGTCATGTTTAACCCGTCATTATTCTGGATTAATTAGACCCATCCGTATGAGTCCTTGACTAGGTCAACATGACCATATGACTGTCCTAACCAATCGTATATACATGCAGCAGAAAAGTACTACAGAGCTACCGAACACTACGCCTTGACACTAGGTCAACATACGTAGCACGAATACTAAGCAATACTAATCTGAAATGACGGAGGGCTACGGCTGGTTTTTAGCGAAAAACCTTTAAAGTAATGAATTTGATATCGTTGAAGGAACTCAGTGGTTTTACAAATATATAATGCGCAAACTTTTGCTAAAGAGGTCACTCCCTGTGAAGAGATCTCAGCTCTTTCCTCGTCGAATGAGGTGCAGGATATTCCAAACTGAATACCACGATGCAAAACAAAAGAATCGACTATAGTGAAGTTATTACAATGATGCAAACTTTCGCTCAAAAGGTCACTCCCGATGAAAGGATCTCGGCTGCCTCGTCGAATGAGGTGCTGAATATTCATAACTGAATACCACTGTGCAAAGCAAAAGAGAACGTCTGTAATGTCAGTTTTTAAAAACTTGGTTCCAACAACATCAAATAAGTTTGTTTTATCCTTGCATTGATCAGAATTAACGCAGTCCCATAATTAAACATATCACACCAGATAAAGGAACGAAAATATAATGTACGTATATACCATCCGCATTCGCCACTGGGCTCCGTCATCACCCGTTAGGTTACTTAACTGACGACATAGCGGGGGCTGGACTAGCGCAGGTGCAAAACATATACAACATCTACTAGTATATATAAATATATATAACATTCGTCCCAGGCATGATATAAGCAATATCACAAAATCATCACAGAAGCAACACAGAGTGGTGGATAATCCTGGAGCCTCGGGTTTCACTTGAGCTGCAAATGAGACCCGACGTTCCCTGTCATGTAGATAGCCTGTGCAATGAAAACCCTAGACCCCTACGAGTGCGGCAAGTTACCCGCCAATACCAGAAGTGAGGCAACCACAATCAACAAAGTGAATGGGCCACCCAGCACTTCACGGAATCCGGTAACTTGTGCACCCCTCCGTGGGTCATCCTATACCCCCTACGAGTACGACGAATAGCCCGCCAATTCTAGAGTAAGGTCCCCTCCGTCTCAATGCCATGAGATGCGGACCTATTGCCTTCTAGAACCCGGCTATTCGTGCACTCCACCGCGGGGTAATTCTAGTACATAATAGAAAATAATATGTGTAAGGGTGACATCGACCTCAACCCAGTCGTGCCCCAATAAAAGAATATACAATCTGGCAGAGACGACAGTCCACATGTCGGACGCTCACCCCGCAATATCAAATGTACGAATGAATCTAAACTGTACTACCATTGCACCACTGGCTATCCACCACGACAATCCAACCACAGAATCAGCACATCACAGAACATCAACGTGAATATTAAGTTCGCAAACCCGTCTAGTTGAGCATATAGCAACTAGTCGGGTTGTATCGCTCATTAATATTCACGGTCGCAGATATCATCATATGTACAGATAATCTCACACTTAAAATTTCGATCGACTAAACTTTCCCAAATTGGCCTCAAATGCAAACCAGCACTTTAAACAAATCTGGGCCAAAACCATATGCACCAAAAATCAAATTTCCATGTCAGAGAGTGCCACAAGAAGTTTGGAGCAATGTGGCCATAATACGGCCGCAAAACCGCCGCAAATAGGCATATATTGTAACGCTTCCGCGGCCATTTTGATGGATCATTTGCCCAAATTTCTTGTGGCCCCCTACAAATGCATGCGCGTATTTTAAAGACCCTCGGAAAGATTTTTTGAACACTTTGAAAATCGGCAGAAAGCACATGAAAATGGAAATTTGATACGGAAAAATTGGTCGATCGATATTCTAACGTTGTGAAAACTAGCTAGTATTGGTTTATGGGAGGCTTTGACACCATGCTGGGTTTTGCCGACGCCCTGGCCATCTACAGTGGCCGATACGGAACAAAAACTAGCATTTAAAAATTTTGGCACAAACAAAACCCTCCCCCAAGATCGAAACCATAAACTATACTAGCTAACTAGAGAATGCTAAACTACTAGGATAGAGATGGTTATACCGAATGAACCAATCCCTTCGGTCTTCTCCAATCTTCTTTAGCTCCTAGGCGTTGCGGATCGAATTTGGTTGCCGGTCTTCCTTCATCGATGATGATCCACCCGAGGGAAACGACGCAAGCTCCAGGTTCGTCTAGTGAACCAACCGACCCTCTAAGGTTGCTTGCAATGGAGAGTGGAGGTGTAAGATTATCTCACTATAATTTTCTCTCATCGCTAATGCTCAAAAGAGCAACTCAAGAAGAATGAGGAGGTGAGGAAAACTAGTGGCATGAGCAACTCAAGAATGGCTAAGTCTCACCAAGAGAGTGTGAGAGTAATCAAGCAAGTGATGAATGAATAATCATCAATAATGGATGTGAATGGCATGTGGAGAAAAATGGCTAAGTCATTTGCAACCAAAATATCTCATCCATTTTCCAAATAAAATATCCAAGAGCCATGCCTCTCTACATGCCAAGCCATGATCATGCCAACTCACCCCTCCACCTCATTTCCAAAATGATTTTCTAAAAAGGAAAATCATGTAATGAGGTGGCAATCTTCTAGAAGTAATTTCGTATAAATACGGAATACAACCTGATATATGTATCGAAATACATACACGCGTATTCGTACAAAAATACGAATAGCCAAGAGAGAAAATGAATAATGAACAATAATACTAGAATACATACACATATATATATATGAGATTAATGGAGGAAAGAGGCCATAGGAGGGGATTTCCTCCTATGGCGTAGAAAAAATACAACCTCCACCATTTTTTCCGACGATCGGCATCCATCATCATCATCGTTATCATCTAAGATATGCGTACACCAAATTTTATGTGATTCCACAACTTTTTCACCGTTGATTTAGTGGGTTCAAAATTAACGGTTTACCGACAATAGAACATTTTACATTGCTAAATCAATGGTGAAAAGTTGTAGAATCACATAAAATATGGTATACCCACATCTTAGATGATAACGATGAAGATGATGGGGGCCGATCGTCGAAAAAATTGGTGTAGGTTGTATTTTTTCCACGCCATAGGAGGAAATTTCCTCCATGGCCTCTTTTCTCCATTATTCTCTCTCTCTCTCTCTCTATATATATATATATATATATATATATATATATTATTAAATCAAAACCTGATTTAATAATCCGACTTAATTCTAAGCCGCTGGTATTATCAACCGTCCGATTAAAGTCTGTGTAGCCTGTACACATATTTAATCGGACACCTGTATGTACCAACATATGTCATCTACACCATATCGTCTGAACCGTGAAAACCCTCTGTGTGGGACTCTAAAGACTCGTCAATACGCTGGCAGTGGGTTTAACCACAAGCACGTCAGCGGCACTAACTGTACGTAACGGCTACCCAGATATTGAGCGAAAGGAAGGCCGACGAGCAAACTCGTCCAAACCCCTACTGATCCTGACAGTGACAATCTCCATACAGTCTGGTTTGTTCGTCTAAGAGTATCGCATATCGTGTCTGGGGGGGATAAAGTCAGACCCCTAATAACGCGATATTTCGTGTCGGTATGAAGCCCATCACCCACTGAGAAACTACCGATCCAAATCAGTAATTCTAGACTATCTTGGCCAAGTATTTCTGGTGATGGCCACCCGTGCACTGCGCGACATCAACCCCAAATACCGGGAGAGACGAATCCCCGACGATCCGCTCACTGCTTCCATATGGATCGGGACTGTACCCAACTAAAACCTGTTTGCACGACTCCTTTAAGACGTGGTAAGGTGGTAATCAAATAACAGTGGGAACTCACACGAGATAAATGACGATCTCAGGTCGACAGACTGACCTGTACTCATGTCATCTGGGAACTGCTATCTGACAATAGGTATAATACCAACTAGCATGTTCCCGACGAGTCCGTCCAGTGTACTCATAACCCAATGAGCACCTGCATACTATCTTAGGTGACTGACTGACACCAATGGCTTATGAGACCGGCCACTGCCCCTCGTCGGGGTCTCGATAAGTACACACTAGTCTACTCTGGAGTATCGATGCCCAGTCTCGATACTCCCACGACTAGGGACATTTAAGGATGTGCTTATAGACCATCCAGCTCCCACTTTTATGATTGCCATCATAATGCTGGTAGTCAAGCAAGAATCATATGGGCTCTATCAACATGTAATAGTGATCTATAAAGACACCTAATACTGTACATGATAATAAAGATAAACCAGATAGCATACTATCATCCCGAGTAAGACTATTCTACCGGTATAGGTCCTCTCTCAATCATCACAATCGCGTGCCTGCGATTTAATAATTGACTTGTGGGAACTATAGCCAACAGTAGTTACCGATAACTCATAAACCTAATTCAGGATTCAATCAGTTCTAAGTATCTGTCTCAAGTTTGAATCCAATTCAAACATGAATCCAATATACCAAACATGAACCTGAATACCAGAACAATATCAACATGAAAACATGACTTGACTTGACCGAACCATATCTATGACTTGACTTGACTACATGACTACTCGATACAATCCTGAAACCGTTTACATGAACAACTTATATCCATGGTCTCGGCAAGTCTGATAACTACAATCTATACAATATACATTACGGGGTAGACTGGTACCAAATGTATTAGAAGTGGAACGAGATGGTCATTAAAAGACATCTACATAAACATTCGTGTCGTTGTCCCGTGGGTTTTGACGGGACCTTGTACTACCTGGTTACCTTAGTCCACGGGAAAAGTTGGACTCCTCTCGTATACACTGACACTTTCTGTACCAAGCTACAAACAACTACGTTAGTTTAATAAACATATACCTATATAAATTATCAATTCTTCCCTATCTATTTGTTATATTCTATTCTTTCTTTTAGAGACTTACCGAGCGCTGGTTCGCTGACGACATTCATGTTTCTTTCTTTCTTTGGAATGTTCGTCAGGAGGGCCCGACTCTCAGGAGACCGAGCCTAGCCAGGAGGACTTGGATCAGTTCACAGAGGAGCCAGACTTCTAGACTACTTATACTTTTTCCTTTTCATTCGTATACCACTGTTTAGGCATTGCTTTTATCATTGTACATTTTTTTTCAAATCAGTTGTAATGTAAAAAAAAGAATGTTAATAAAAGTAGTTGTTATTTTATATCTCTTGTCATTCTTGTGTATTCATTTATATTGCTTATTTACGCTTAACGTGTTTACTTCTGAGTAAATACGTCGCGGCCCGTCACATCAACTTCTCCGTATACTGGAAAGGCGGGGCGTGACAAATACCTAAAGTAGAAACCATATGTATTTTGTTTGACATAACGATGAATTTGATAGTCAATTGAAGAGAGCGAAGTATTAACAGTTTGTATTTTAAGATATATAAGTGCAACGAAAAAATCAATAAGGTATATAAGTACTGCAAAATAGATGAAACATTGTGGTATTATTTAGCAATTAACCCTTTTGATAATACAACAATTATTATCATTTTTGTTTCCATCTACTCATTATTTCCCAACATAATCTTATATAATATATACAAAGTTATATTTAAGAATATTTCTTGAAAAAAATATTTTCTAATTTGGACTTTAGTAGAAAAAATTATTATTTCACCCTTAATTTAATTCACTTACTAAATTTGGGTCATGGAATATTTTTTTATTGACTCCCTAATCAATATTTATCACTCTTTATTCTATATAGCCATGCTCACATGATGAAAATTCCATGATGAAAATTCTTATCGGGCAAACATTTTAAGATCTCTTTCTATTTTTAAACTTGCTATTTAGGTTTTAGTAGTAAAAATTGTAACGATTGTGTTGTTATAACTTGGTAGAACAAGAACAAAACAGAAAAAGGTTTTGAGTTTAAAAAAAACTCACGATTTTCTTTTGGTATTGCAAATAAAATATAAAGAAAAACTAGATAAAACATAAAATTTTGCCATTTTTGAAAATTCATTATTTTCGTGTGCATGTAAAATGCTAAAATTTTGAAGGAACCAAAAAATTGAGATTTTTAGAATTTAGCAGTTTTCGTAAGCTATAGCATACATAATATTGGAAAAACGAAGAAAACAGAAAGTTTTGCGATTTTCTTATGCTATAACATATAAAATAAAAAATATTGTGACTTTCAAAAATTTAATGACTTTCATGTGTTATAGCAAATAAGAACACTGAAAAACGAAATAAAACCGAAAAAAATTAAGATTTTTGAAGATATATTTTCGTATGCTATAAACAAAATATATAAAACAAAAATTTTTGAGATTTTTAAAAATTTCGCAATTTTCATGGTGTTGTGTGCAAAATATTAAAAATTTAAAGAAAATTTAAAAATGGGATTTTTAAAATTTCATGATTTCGTGTCGCAGGGGTTATCAGTCACCCGGAGGCTCGATCAATCGGATCAAGTTTCTTTGTTCTTTGTTCTGATATGTTCTTGATATCGATCAACAACCTTTTCTTCTTGTACTTCTCATAGTTTTTTGTGTGCTTGATACTTGGAAGTTCCCCAAAAGTATATGCAAAAAAAATATTATAACACTGAAGAAAATTTTGAGATTTTTGAGATTTTTGAAATTTTATGAGTTTCGTGTGCTATGTAGCATGCAAAATAACAAAAAATGAAGAAAATAGGTTTTTCTTTGTTGCGGTTTTTGAAAATTTACAGTATTTATGTGTCATGCAAAATATGGAAGAGTGCATATCATAGTTTTTTTGGAGATTTCTGAAAAATTTACAATTTTCATATGTTATAGCAAGAAAAATGATAAAACACTGGGGAAAAAAACAAAAAAAATTGGGATTTTCGAAAATATTGCAATTTTCATGCCCTATGTAACAGGAAATCAATAAAGAAAACCAATGAAAATTTTACGATTTTTGGAAATTTCATTATTTTCGCGGCGGGTTTATATAGCATATAAAAATTGTAAAACCGAGATAAAAATGGAGGTTTGTTAAAATTTAAGGGCTTTCGTGTGCGATACAAAAAGCAAAATATTGAAAAACAAAACAAAATTTTAATATTTTTGAAAAGTTTGCGATCTTTGAGAATATAGCAAAGCAAAATATAAAAAACAAAATATATATAATTTGATTTAGCGACTTTCGTGTGTAGCATGCAAAATATTGAAAATCTAAAGAAAACATAAAGTTTTTAAATTCTTGAAATATTCACGATTTTCGGGTGTCATTTAGCATGCAAAATATTAAAAATTTAAAGTAAACAGAAAATTTTGGGACTTTTAAAGATATTCTGGTTTTCATTTGCTATAACAAGCATGATATTGAAAAACCAAAAAATATTGAGATTTTAATGATTCCACAATTTTCGTGTGCTATACATACAAAATATTGAAAAATTGAAGAAGCTAAATTTTTTTGAGATTTTTAGAAATTCGCGATTTTCATGCTGTACCAATCAAAATATTGAAAAAGTAAAGAAAACATAAAGGTTTGAGATTTTTTAAAATTACGCAATTTTTGTATTGCAACGTGCAAAATACAATAAATTTGAAGAAAAACAAATAATTTCCGGATATTTGTAAATTTCGTGATTACCATGTGCTATAGCATGCAAAATATTTTTAAATAGAAATTTTGAGTTTTTTGAAAATTTCATGATTTTCGTGTGATATATACAGCATGCATAATATTGAAAAAATGAATAAAACAAAAAATTTTGATTTCTTTTAACAATTTTGTGATTTTCATGACGTATATCCTAAAAATATTTTAAAACCTAGGGAAAAAATTTCATTTTTGAAATTTCATGATTTTCTTATGCAAATATCGGAAAACCGAAGAAAACGGAAATTTTGAGATTTTTAAAATTTCTTGTATTCGTATACTATATAGCACGCAAAATGTTAAAAATTTAAAGAAAACAAAATCTTTTTGAGATTTTGTATATTTCATGATACTTGTGTGCTATATTTTCTTTTTAAGGAAAAAAGTAGGGCAAGACATTATGTGCTATATAAATTGCAAGCTATTGAACAACCGAAGAAAAAAAGAAAAATTTGAGATTTTCGTTTGCTACAAGGAAATTATTGAAAAACTAAAGAAAAATGAGAAAGTATTTACAAGTTAATACTTCATATATTTTATACATGAAATTCATAAATATGAGAAATTACAACTTATAAATCATATAACAATAAACTTCTAAATTAATATGATTTTACTTGACTGGACTTCGAACCGCGCATTACCTGGGGGCCTTGCCTCCAATAAGTTTCATATTGCACAGATCTTATCACATAAGCCAATTTGCTATATATGCGAACAAAATAACTTCAAAATTTTGTTACAGGAACGGGGCTGAATTTTTTGGACGGTGCCAAGAAAAGAGACAGTGGTAGGTAGAATGGGAAACGGTAGGGAAAGCTCATCTGAGCTGTTTGCATGTGTGTGTACAAAATCATTGGAAGTAATAATGCTGGAATGAAAACTATGGAAACCTTTTTAAGGAAGCTTCCATTTTTTTCCATGTGTACAAAAGCAAACAGCTATTTTCCATGACCTGTTCACTTTATTCTTAACAGGAATTTTAGCTTGTACTTCTTTTTTCATCATGAGTTGTCATGAAAAAAGAAGTACAAGCTAAAAAAACACCCTCCATGGTTGTTTTGGCGAAAAAACCTCCTCCTTGATGGTGTTTTTTTTAGTAAAACGAAAGCTCCAAAGATCCACGTTTCATTAAAGATATTTTAACGAAATAATAGACAAACTAAAAAGGTGCAAAGACAGAACAAAATACAAGGCAAGGAAAAGATCCCCATACAGGCCAAATCCAAAATCCAGGGGGGAGGGGGGGGGGGGAGGGCACAGTCAGGTTTTGGAATCCTGGAAAACCAAAGAACCAAGCGTCTTAGCTTAGTCCCATCTCTGAAAAAGTTTGAAAACGGATGTCGGCTCAATCCGAAGGAAATTATGCGGATGCGAGAAGCCCAGGTCTCTTCTTTTTGATTCCATTGCTAAAGGTTCAATTGGGGGGTGGTTCCAGAGAAAGGATAGCTATACTGATTCGGTATACTCTAAATACACTTTCGGTACAAAATTGACGATCTAACAAAGATGAAATATCAGTGGTTTGTTTTCCATTTACTGATCCCATCTTCCGCGGAATCAATTCTTTTTTTTTATGTACAAGAATTTTTGGAGCACGGCATGTCTGGAAGCACGGGAGAACGTTCTTTTGATGATATTATTACCAGTATTCGATACTGGGTCATTCATAGCATTACTATACCTTCCCTATTCATTACGGGTTGGTTATTCGTCAGTATAGATTTAGCTTACGATGTATTTGGAAGCCCTCGTCCAAGGATGAGAAAGCAGACAAACTAGTCCAGTTATCTCTCTCTTGGGAAAGTCATCCAATTAGCAAAACAAATTTCGAAGAATGGAATTTCAATTATTTGTGAAAAGATATCAATTGGTAGAGCCCCTGATAAAGGAAAAAGATGCTGTGTATGAATCACTCACATATTCTTCGGAATTATGTCTCTGCGGGATTAATTTGGAAAACCAGTAGAGATATGCAACAACAAACCGTTTTTATTGGAAACATTCCTCTAATGAATTCCCTGGGAACCTCTATAGTAAATGGAATATACAGAATTGTGATCAATCAAATATTGCAAAGTCCCGGTATTTACTATCGTTCAGAATTGGACCATAACGGAAATTTACCTTCTCGTAGGAGTATTTTAACAAAGTTTTCGGTGATATTAGTGGATGCTATTCGAACCGTTCCTTTTTTACTCATATCAGCATTTCTTATAGAAGTTATTATATCAGCAATTGAGTCTCTGCCCATAATGAATTCTAATTATTGGTGTTTCCTGATTTTTATATAATCAACGTGTTTTTTTAACATACCATTTATATAGGATCATACCATTTCAATTGTATGAGCTGTCATGCTTTTAATATTTTGTTGTGTTTCAGACAGTTGCTACAGATAATTAATTTAAAAAAAAAAAATTGGAGCAGACCAGGGAAGTTCATGTTTATCTGGTAGTGGCTTTTGTGAATTACACTTGGGGGTTGTTTGATTTGGAATAAGAATATATTGCGCGTAGAATTTATTGCAGAAAATTCGCTTCAATCGGATTTAGGCAAGTTATAGATTACTTGATATCCAATGTGAAATTTTCAACTGCAATTGCTCACTGTCTCGATAAAATTTGCCTCTCCAAAGCGGAAGCGACTGATTCGATTCCTAAAAGGTTGCAAAGAGAAAAACAACAAGAGAAAAAAAGAAGAAGAAATCAAAATCCTGTTGCATGTGGTTCCTTATACTCTATCTGGGTTGAAGGCCCAACTTCTTATTACTTTATTACAGCCTCAGGCCCGTTTAAATTCACAAGAAAAAGCCTAAACAGCTAGCTATGAAAGTTCAGGGTGGTTTTACTGTAATCAGCACTTTTAAGGAAGAATTTTTTCTTTTTTTGTGTGGGTGGGGGGTGAGGGGGGCGAGTTGCCACGAAAGCGTTAATTTATCGCCACTTCACCTCTTGGGGTTCAAACCCGCACTCTCCCGGCAAGGGGAAGTGCCATTGCTATGTCACCTCTTTCAAAGTCAATACACTATGTCAAGTCAAGCAGCACATGTTGAAACGAAGAAGCTATAATGGGATTTGGAAAGTGCATATTTTCTCTTTGAAAATTCCTCCCTTTATCAAGTTCCTTCTCAAATGGGAAACAGGGAGCCTCTTCTTCTTTCTTCTTCAAAGTTGCCCTATATTCCCACAACAATCCAACACCTGCAACTCAAATGATCTTAACCCACTGAATGGCTTCTTCAATGGACCCGAGTCACTCGACACTAAAATCCCAAGCTGGAATTTCAACACCTCAAATTGCTGCGATTGGACCGGAGTTTACTGCAATACCCGAGGGAGAGTAATTGGATTGAATCTCTCCAACATGAGCTTATTCGGATCCATTTCTGATTCATTAGGTGGTTTGGGTCAATCGAGACGACTCGATCTCTCTTTCAATTACCTTAATGGTCATGTTCCGAAAAATTTGTTTCGTTTTCGCAAACTGAAGCAGCTTGATCTCAGTATGAATGAGCTCTTGGGTGAAATCCCATCGGACTCGGACCTTCCATTGATTCAATTATTCAACATTTCTTTCTACTGGTTCAATGGGAGCAACCCGATACTCCCAGGATCGAAAAAGTTGACATCTTTTGACATTGGTTTGAATATGTTCAATGGTGGTATCAATACAAACATATGCAGTGACTGGGCTTCAATTCGGATACTCCGGTTTTCGATGAACTCATTTTCCGCTGAGTTCCCTATTGGATTTGGAAACTGCAGCTTGTTGACCGAGCTCAACATCGATAACAATGGGGTTTCTGGCAATTTACCTGAAGATTTGTTCACGCTCTCATCTTTATCAAAGATGAATGTTCAGTACAATGTGCTTTCAGGCAACTTCAGTTCTGCACTCAGTAATCTCTCTAATCTTGCTCAATTGGATCTTTCTCTAAACAGCTTTTGAGGAACTATTCCTAATGTGTTCAACGGTCTTAAGAACTTAGAATCCTTTTCTGCTCAGTATAACAATTTCATGGGTCCTTTACCTTCATCTTTATCTAGTTTCTCTGCACTCAAAGTACTCAATTTGAGGAACAATTCGCTGACTGGTCGAATCGGTCTCAATTTTACTGCCATTGGCTCAACTTAGCTCTCTTGATCTTTGGTTCGAACTTTTTCACTGGTCCTTTTCCTTCATCTTTATCTAGTCTCTCTGCACTCAAAGTACTCGATTTGACGAACAACTCGCAGACGGGTCGAATCGGTCTCAATTTTACTGCCATGGCTCAACTTAGCTATCTTGATCTCGGTTCGAACTTTTTCACTGGTCCTCTTCCTTCCAATTTGTCTCGATGCTTAGAATTGAAAACCTTGAATTTGGCAGGCAATAGACTTACGGGAGAAATCCCCATTGGCTTCAAGAACCTTGTTTCACTAACCGTTATTTCCAACTCAAAGAATCGCCTATCGAATCTCTCCTCAGCATTGCAGATCCTGCAGCATTGTCCCAATCTCACCACTTTAGTCCTCACGAAAAATTTCTTTGGTGGTGAGAAAATTCCAATAAATGGGATTCAAGGATTTTCCAATATTGATGTTTTTGTTATTGCCAACTGTGGCCTTTTGGGTTCAGTACCATCCTGGTTGGCTAATTGTGCCAAACTTCAAGTTTTGGATTAGTCATGGAATCGATTGGAAGGGGCACTTCCTTCATTGATATGAAATCTCAATCATCTCTTTTACAAGGATCTCTCCAAAAATTTGCTAACTGGAGAAATCCCTGATAGCTTGGCACGGATGAAACGCCTTATGTCTTGCAATAACTCGTTGCAAATAACTTCGATCCAAAACTTTCCATTCTTCATCAGAAGGAAAACTACAGCTAGATCATTGCAGTACAGACAGGTTAGCAGCTTTCCACCATCTCTGATACTCAGAAATAATCTGCTTGTTGGATCGATCTTCCCAGGGTTTGGGAATCTAAAAGTGCTTCATCAATTGGATTTAAGCACGAATAGGCTCTCGGTGACGATACCCGAAGAGTTAGCAGGCATGTCAAACATAGAAACCTTAGATTTGTCACACAATAACATCGGAGGAAGTATTCCACTTTCACTGACCAAACTTAGTTTTCTATCGAGTTTTGATGTTTCGTATAATAATTTGGTTGGATTAATCCCCATGGCGGGCCGATTCTCGACTTTCTCAAGTGCTGGATTCAAGGGGAACCCAGGCCTATGTGATTTTCGCTTGCCGCCATCGCATTGTATTGCTGAAGCTCCTACCAACTCAGAAGACAAAACTAGGAAAGCGCAAAGGTGTCAATGCTGGGATGGCTGTAAAGACTCAAAACATATGCTGAACAATTTTTCAAACCCTACTCAAACCTATTTTTCAAAACCCTAATCTATAAATTTATGATAGCCGCAAAAGTTTCAAAAATATCTACAGTATGTAGGAAGCATGAACTGGTTAATATAAAAAAATAAAATAACCAAAAAAAATGTAGAATTTAGACGGTGGGAATTCTATATAAACCTCCACCCATCCATTTCCCTCATCACACAATAAAAACTAGGAAAAAAATTATGAGAGGGTGAGAAAAGAGGAAGAAGGAGAAGAAGCAAGTGAAGTAATTTGGGGGAAAACCCTATCTGCAAATCAATTGTAAGTAAAATCTTTATCCTTTCAAGATTTTTTGAAATCAAAAGATTTATATCTAAAATTAACCAAAAAAAACTAGCGACTACCCTAGCCGGAGATCGCCGCCGCCATCGTCACCCCCTAGCCGCCGGCGTCGCCGTCACTCACGGTGGCCGATCAATGGCTGCCTCCTTTTCTCTCTCAATAGTTTTTAAATAAAAAAAAAGGAAGGAAGAAGAAAGAAACAGAGAAACGAGAGTATTAAAGAAAGAGAGATTAAAAGAAGAAGAAATATAGAAACGATTGAGAGGAAAGAGATATTTTATGTCAAATTAGTTTGGGTTTGGATTTGAAATGGATTGGATTCTAATTCTACTCGACCCGACCCGTTAACTTAAATATGATAAAAAGAAGAAATTTCGTTAACACCCCTATGGTGGGGTCAAAAATTACAGCCCGGTTGACCAAGTCAAAGTCAAAGTCAACCCCAAACCAAATGGGCCCAAACCCAGGCCAAGTGCGTCCAAGCCCAAGTCAAATCCGAACATGAAGCGGCCGGCCTCCCCCATACCAAGAAGAAAATTACGTAATAAATAAGTTTGATATAATTTAATGCATGAATGTAAAATAAATAGGCAAAAAGCCAAATTGTTGTAAAGCACATGGCTCATGTGCAAAAAGAAATAAGCACATGTGTATGGGATGGGCAAAATGCCATTTTGTAAAACCCAAGGGGCTATGTATATACTTATAAGCCTATATAAGGCAACATTATGATGAAATAGAACAACTTTTCATTCCCCATCAAGTCTCTAGGGTTTGTGCATCCATCCTCTCTCAAGTTCTTCCTTTTCCTCGTCATTTTTCAATTAAATCAAGAGTTTAACTCGTTTTTTCCCAAAACTAAATAAAGTTTCACCATAAACCCATTGAAGGAGGGTTTAACTCTCATATCCAATCAAAAAAAGAGAAGATTTTCGCTATCTTCTTCTCCCTTCTCAAGATCCAATTTGAACGAGCGAGAAGAAAGGAAATCCGCCTCCCAAGGCTCCATCAAAAGAAGAAATGATAACCCAAGATCTGAATCTTGGAGTTTCAAGGGAACCCATTTCTTCTCAAGAGAGAAAAGAGGAAATCTTTTAGAGTTTAACTCCATAATAAAAAATTCATTTGGAGTTGAACTCCACAATAAAAATCCTTTAGGGAGTTTAACTTCATTTAAAATCTCCACAATAAAAATTCTTTTAGGAGTTGAACTCCATTTAAAATCTTTTTGTGTTTAGCTCCATAATAAAAATTCTTTTGGAGTTGAACTCCACAATAAAAATCATTTTGGGGAGTTTAACTCCATATAAAAACTTTTGAGAGTTTAGCTCCAAATAAAATCTTTTGGAGTTTAACACTATTATAAAAAATTAAAAAAAGTCTTTTGGAGTTTAACTACAGACCCGCGAGCACCCTCCACCTCCCCCACTGAGGGGGGTTTCCTTCCCCACATGGGGGAGGCTCCCACTTAGTGGGAGCCCCAGCTCCCTCACGTGGGGGGAGTGGAAGCTTCCCCCCTCACGTGAGGGGAGGCTTCCACTGAGTAGAAGCTCCTGCTCCCTCTCACGTGGGGGGGAAGGAGCTCCTACTAAGTGGGAGCTCCCCTCTCACGTGAGGGGGAGGGGGCTTCCCCTCCTTTTTAAAAAAACAGAAATAAATAGTATAAATGAAATAAAAATAAAATATAAATGATAAATAAAATAAATTTTAAAAAATGTTTCTTTGAATAATTTAAAAGAAAAATCATTTTTCACAAATAGAATAAAAAAAATGAACACGTGCCTATTGTTAATTTCAAAAAAAACCACCAACATATCGCATTGACGTCGCATGACCAGTTTGACCCGTCAATCGGAGGTTCCCTCGCTCCAAAAACGAGTGGGTAATTAACGGCAGCTTTGTTGGGGTAAAAATTTACACCCCGGTTGACCGAGTCAAAGTCAAGGTCAACCCCCAAGCTAGGTGGGCCCAAGCCCAGGTCAAGCGGGCCCATGTCCAAGTCGAGCCCGCGGCCAGCCTCTCTCATGCCAACAACAAAATCATGTCATAAATAATTTTTATGTAATTTTTTATGCATGAATGTAAACAAAATGGGCATAAAGCCAATATTTTGTAAGCTCATGGCTTATGTGCAAAAATGAAATAACACATGAGCCATGGGATGGCTAAAATGTCATTTTTGTAAAGCCCAAAGGGCTATATGTAAATGTGCAAGCCTATAAATGGCAACATGATAATGATTAAATATACACTATTTCATTCCCTCAAAAAACTTGGGCTTCTGCCTCTTTCTCCTTCTTCAAGGTTCTAAAAACCTTCTGCTTTCTTTTGAATTAAATCAAGAGTTTAACTTTTCCTTTCTCAAAAATAAATAGTTTTTCACCACAAAACCCACAAAGGGGAGCTCGGATCTCCAGTCAAATCTCGAAAAGGGGAGACTTTTAAGTCTCACCCCCTTTTTCTCCAAGATCCCGCCGATCAAGAGCAGGAAGAAGAAGACCCATCTCCAAAAATCTAACTTTGGACAGATCCAAAACTCAAAAGAAAAGCCAAAGATTTCTAGGAGTTTAACTCCTTTCTAGATCTGTTGGAGTTTAACTCCATAAATTAAATTTCTGCTAGGAGTTTGACTCCAAAAATCCCCTTTGGGAGTTCAACTCCCCAACCTAGGGACTAAGTCCCTTCCCGCGGGTGCTTCCTCCGGTCACGTGTGTGCCACGTGACCCCAGGCGCCAAGGCGTCGTTCGGTCACGTGTGCCCACGTGACCCCGGGCGCCCATCGGTCACGTGTGCCCACGTGACCCCGGGGGCTGAGGCGCCTAATGGTCACGTGTGCGCCACGTGACCCCGGGCGCCGAGGCGCCCTTCGGTCACGTGTGCCCACGTGACCCCGGGCGCCGAGGCGCCCATCGGTCACGTGGCGCCACGTGACCTCGGGCGCTGAGCCGCCCAATGGTCACGTGTGCGCCACGTGACCCCGGGCCCCATGCGCCCACATGCTGCGCGCGCATCTTTAAGACGCTTTTCCCCCCCATTTTTTTTATGCAGTCCATACTAAATATGCTTCCACCGTTAGAAAAAATTTCTAACGGGGCGCTGCCCCGCACCCAGCAAGGGGGCTGCTAGCCCCCTTGACCCCCAGCCCACTATCCGGGTAGCGGGACCCCCCTAAAAACTCTGCGGGGCCCCCGATATATCCAAAACCCCCCTTTTCAAAACACAACACACGCACACTGCACATTGAGTTCGCATGACCAGTTTAACCCGTCAATCGGAGGTTCCTTCGCTCCAAATGCGAGGAGTAATTAACGGCAGCTTAGTTCGCGGCTGCCGGAGATTCGGATCCCCACAATCAATAAACCCCGGCCTACCCTAGGCAGGGGGAATCTGTAATGCGCCTGACAAGCGCGCGCGTATTCCCATCTCAATGGGGTGACGAAAAACACCCTACAGGTTCTGGCACGCCCGGTGGGACCATCTCTCCTCCCATATTTCGGGTTAAATGTTCATGCGAACTCAATCAATATACATATCGATTACCTATACTGAAATAATGTTTCTATTTGCAGGGTTAACAATTTCCAATTGCCATATTCGATGCAAGTCGGTATTTGAATGACTTTCCTTGGCCCCAGCTGGGGGAAAGGCCATCAACTCCGGCAAAGTAATAAGGCATCTCGGGCAAACTCCAGCGGTACCCCCGACAACTGCCCAATCAGGTATCTTCTATGATCTCTAAGTCGTTAAACTGAAAACAGATGACCTCTAAGTCGTTAAACTGGAAACAGCAGACCCCTAAGTCTTTAAACTGGAAACAGATGACTGCTAAGTCGTTAAACTAGAGACAGATGACCTCTACGTCGTTAAACTGGAAACAGATGACCTCTAAGTCTTTAAACTGGAAACAGATGACCTCTAAGTCGTTAAACTGGAAACAGATGACCTCTACGTCTTTAAACTGGAAACAGATGACCTCTAAGTCGTTAAACTGGAAACAGCAGACCACCATGTCGTTAAACTGGAAACAGATGACCTCTAAGTCGTTACATTGGAAACAGCAGACCCCCAAGTCTTTAAACTGGAAACAGATGATCTCTAAGTCGTTAAACTGGAAACAGATGACCTCTAAGTCGTTAAACTGGAAACAGCAGACCCCTAAGTCTTTAAACTGGAAACAGATGACCTCTAAGTCGTTAAACTGGAAACAGATGACCTCTAAGTCTTTAAACTGGAAACAGTCGACCTCTAAGTCGTTAAACTGGAAATGTAAAAAAAATGTAAAAAAAAAAATGTGTAAATAAAAGAAAAATAAAGAAAAGCCGAAATGATGGGGCAACTCGCAATGAAAATCATCGAGTAAAATAAAAATGAAAATAAAGCCGAAATGATAGGGTAACCGCGAATAAAAGCCGAAATGATAGGGCAATCGCGATATTCGCGATAAGAAAAGCTGAAATGATAGAGCAATCACGGTAAAAAAAGAAACAAAAAAAAACACAAAACAAAAAAAGTGGCGAATGATGAGTCGCTCCTGGTACCATATTCCGGTGCGGCGATACAGACGCCAACCAAAATCCAGTTTCCCAAAATTCTTCGGCCCTACGGCCAGTTCCCAAATTGACTACCGTATACAATCCACGGGCTCAAATAATTCTCATCATACCCACGCCCCACCACAATCACCAGTTACGCGGCTGGTCTCCGCCTTTGGAATTATGCTCCATTGAGAAGACCCACTCATGTGTCCTCACGATACATGAGGAGAACAAACCTTTGTGAGATCCTTACGACTCACAAAGGAAAAGCACACTTAGGAGTCCTCACGACTCCTAAGGAGAACATACACCTGCGGGATCCTTACGACTCGCAGGGAGAAAATACCTTTATGGGACCCTCACGACCCATAAAATTGAAAAGTCTTAGGTGATAGGGATCTAAACCTGTCTCCTAAGCCATCGCTCCCCAATCCCCAAGTGGCGAATGATGAGTCGCTCCTGGTACCATATTCCAGTGCAGCGATGCAGAGGCCAACCAAATTCCAAATCCAAATCCCCAAGTGGCGAATGATGAGTCGCTCCTGGTACCATATTTCAGTGCAGCGATGCAGACGCCAACCAAATTCCATATTCCCATACCCCAAACGGCGAATGATGAGTCGCTCCTGGTACCATATTCCAGTGCAGCGATGCAGACGCCAACCAAATTCCAAACTCAAATTCCCAAACGGCGAATGATGAGTCACTCCTGGTACCATATTCCAGTGCGGCGATGCAAACGCCAACAATGTCCCAAAAAATTTTCGGCCCTACGGTCTGAATCATACATCCTGCAAAACCGTATACAATCCACGGGCGTAAAACAATCCCGATCTCTCCAAAAAAGAAGAACGGTATGTCCACAAGCAAAACGGGCACGGATGAAAACCCGAAAGGGCTCCGTAAGTAAAAACAGCGGGACTGCCGGCGAGTTTGTGAAAACCCGAAAAGGCGCAAACTCGTAAAAAAAAATGAAATGAAATGCACTCGCAAAGTCCTCTCGACTTTGTGAGGAGAAAATTCCCGCATGAGATCCCTACGACTCACAAAGGAGCAACACACTTAGGAGTCCCCACGACTCCTAAGGAGAAAATACACCTGCGGGATCCTTACGACCCGTAGGGAGAAAATGCTTTTATGGGACCCTCACGGCCCATAAAATTGAAAAGCCTTAGGTGATGGGGATCTAAACCTGTCTCCTAAGCCACCAATTCCTAAAATCCTCTCGGTGCAAATGATGATTCGCTCCTGGTACCATATTCCAGTGTAGCGATACTGATGCAAAACAAACCAAATCCAAATCCTCTCGGGGCACATGATGAGTTGCTCCTGGCATTATTACAGTGCAGCAATGCAGATGCCAAACAAAAACCCCAATTCCCAAATCCACTCAAAGACAGATGATGATTCGCTCCTGGTACCATATTCCAGTACAGCGATGCTGATGTCAACTCAAATCAAACAAATCAAACCAACCAATTCCAACATCGACCTCTGCGTCAACCAGCGACACTCCGCATCGGGGAAACGTCCTACCACAGGCACTCCGTCTCGGGGAAACGCCCTACCACAGGCACTCCGTCTCGGGGAAACGCCCTACCACAGGCACTCCGTCTCGGGGATACGCCCTACCACAGGCACTCCGTCTCGGGGATACGCCCTACAACAGGCACTCCGTCTCGGGGATACGCCCAACAACAGGCACTCCGTCTCGGGGAAACGCCCTACCACAGGCACTCCGTCTCGGGGAAACCCCCTACCACAGGCACTCCGTCTCGGGGATACGCCCTGCCACAGGCACTCCGTCTCGGGGATGCGTCCTACAACAGGCACTCCGTCTCGGGCTCGGGGAAACGTCCTACAGCAGACACTCCGCCTCGGGGAAACGTCGACCAGCGACACTCCGTGCCGGGGACACGTCTACCAAATCGCTTCGGATCAGAGCGTCGACCGTCCATGTCGTAAAAAGGGCAGTGCATCCCAAAAAGTGGGAACCAAAGCAAGTCGCCTCCACGTGAAAGAAGATCCTTCAATTTCATGCACACGACCCACATATGCGGTGTGCATTTATTGATGGGGGGCAATTTGTTGGGGTAAAAATTTACACCCCGGTTGACCGAGTCAAAGTCAAGGTCAACCCCCAAGCTAGGTGGGCCCAAGCCCAGGTCAAGCGGACCAATGCCCAAGTCGAGCCCGCGGCCAGCCTCTCTCATGCCAACAACAAAATCATGTCATAAATAATTTTTATGTAATTTTTTATGCATGAATGTAAACAAAATGGGCATAAAGCCAATATTTTGTAAGCCCATGGCTTATGTGCAAAAATGAAATAACACATGAGCCATGGGATGGCTAAAATGCCATTTTTGTAAAGCCCAAGGGGCTATATGTAAATGTGTAAGCCTATAAAAGGCAACATGATGATGAATAAAATATACACTTTTTCATTCCCTCAAAAAACGTGGGCTTCTGCCTCTTTCTCCTTTTTCAAGGTTCTAAAAACCTTCTTCTTTCTTTTGAATTAAATCAAGAGTTTAACTCTTCCTTTCTCAAAAATAAATAGTTTTTCACCACAAAACCCACAAAGGGGAGCTCGGATCTCCAGTCAAATCTCGAAAAAGGAGACTTTTAAGTCTCACCCCCTTTTTCTCCAAGATCCCGCCGATCAAGAGCAGGAAGAAGAAGACCCATCTCCAAAAATCTAACTTTGGACAGATCCAAGGCTCAAAAGAAAAGCCAAAGATTTCTAGGAGTTTAACTCCTTTCTAGATATATTGGAGTTTAACTCCATAAATTAAATTTCTGCTAGGAGTTTGACTCCAAAAATCCCCTTTGGGAGTTCAACTCCCCAACCTAGGGACTAAGTCCCTTCTCGCGGGTGCTTCCTGCGGTCACGTGTGTGCCACGTGACCCCAGGCGCCAAGGCGTCGTTCGGTCACGTGTGCCCACGTGACCCCGGGGCGCCAAGGCGCCTAATGGTCACGTGTGCCCGCGTGACCCCGAGGGCTGAGGCGCCTAATGGTCACGTGTGCGCCACGTGACCCCGGGCACCAAGGCGCCCTTCGGTCACGTGTGCCCACGTGACCCCGGGCGCTGAGGCGCCCAATGGTCACGTGACCCCGGGGCGCCTAGGCGCCCATCGGTCACGTGAGCCCACGTGACCCCGGGGCGCCTAGGCGCCCATCGGTCACGTGTGCCCACGTGACCCCCGGCGCTGAGGCGCCCAATGGTCACGTGGTGCCACGTGACCTCGGGCGCTAAGGCGCCCAATGGTCACGTGTGCGCCACGTGACCCCGGGCCCCATGCGCCCACATGCTGCACGCGCGTCTTTAAGACGCTTTTCTCCCCATTTTTTTATGCAGTCCACACTAAATATGCTTCCCCCGTTAGAAAAAATTTCTAACGGGGCGCTGCCCCGCACCCCGCAAGGGGGCTGCTAGCCCCCTTGACCCCCAGCCCACTATCCGGGTAGCGGGACCCCCGTAAAAACTCTGTGGGGCCCCCGATATATCCAAAACCCCCCTTTTCAAAACACAACACACGCACACTGCACATTGAGTTCGCAAGACCAGTTTAACCCGTCAATCGGAGGTTCCTTCGCTCCAAATGCGAGGGGTAATTAACGGCAGCTTAGTTCGCGGCTGCCGGAGATTCGGATCCCCACAATCAATAAACCCCGGCCTACCCTAGGCAGGGGGAATCTATAATGCGCCTAATAAGCGCGCCGCGTATTCCCATCTCAATGGGGTGACGAAAAACACCCTACAAGCTTAGTCCGCGGCTGCCGGAGATTTGAATCTCCACAATCAATAAAACCTCAGTCTGTCCCAGATAGGAGGAATCTGTACATGCCTGACAAGCGCGCGCATTCCTATCTCAATGGGGTGACGAAAAACACTCTGCACCCTGATAATATTATATTTTGGTTATAGCCCTTTACATATATTTCTGTAAACATTTAAGACCCTGAAAAATTACATTCAGGGCCCTATTAATTCCAGATTTTGCTATTTAACCCGAACAGTAAGTTAAAAAGTTTTATAAAAAATTTCACAAAAATCTTCTAAAATATCATTACCATTTTAGATATTTTTAATGATATTTTAGATAACTAGAACCACTAATTAACTAGTTGGTCTAACAAAATAATTATAGACTAAACCGAGTTTATACGATAGTTGTTAACAATATTATCATAATAGGACGAACGCGGAATTAAAGGCAGGAACTTGGATCCTTAAGAGTGCTCAACTTCCCAAATAAATACTGTAAGTGGGTTATCATATCTTGAAATTTATAATTCCCTCCTTCAATGGCATTGCTATATTCATCACATATTGTTGCTATTGATTATCTATCGTATGATATTCATGACTCTACACATGCTCATATTGTTATTAAAATGTTGCCTTTGTGACCTTGTATTTGGGTATGGACCATTATCTCATGATTCGATTATCCGTCTGCAAGAAGTGTACACGTAGGAATTTAAGTAGCATATAACGTTGTGAGTGCGTGTTAGATGTGTCAGCGCCCTGTGGATATGCCGTTGTAGACAGACGCTGTAGGCCCCGGGATTTTATAATGTTTATTATCGCTGTAGGCCGAACTCACCCATTGGTGCATAAGTGGGAGCCCGTATATTATATAACTGCTTAAGTTTCATTTCTTTCATCGTATACTCTCATATCATATTTCTTGACTCCCTCACAGATTTATTAGCAATATTCTCTATTTATTGTTATGTCGTTTCATTCCAATAAGCTTTATGATATATTCATTTGTTGAGCGTCATAGCTCACCCACTTTTTATGTGGCTGTAAATCAAAAATGCAGGATCGAATATATAAAATTTGAAGCCGGTAGTGAATAAAGCTTACCAAGTATATTTTGGACTTCAGCAAGCCAAGACTTTAGTGAGTAGTATAGTACTAGTCAAGTGGATGAATAAACTATACTTTTGTAGACCCTGAGTATATAATTCAGTATTTTGAAAATTATTGTATAACTTTGATGTAAACCTTATAAGTATGATAATTTTAAATATTTGTTTTAGTTAAACAAATTTTGTGTATTGGGAAAATTTAATTTAACATGATGTGAGAATTAGGCCTTGCAGTCTCGCAGGAGTTTTGGAGGTTGCAACCGGCTGGCTACGCCCTCGTCTCGGAACGTGACAGCTTTAATGGTATTAGAACATAGGCTATAGGTTTAAAACTTAGCCGTTTGCATAGACTATAGGTTCAGAACTTAGGCGTTATCGAATTTTACAAAATAAAAATAATAAGACTTTATGTTTTGAAGTGAACTATTGTGATCTATGGTTTGTGGTCCATAGAGTCGATTAACATAGTAAGATATTATTAATTAATTTATCTAGTAAGTAAATCATTTTTAACCATATACTTCTTACTTAATTTTCTAAGCTACTTTTATATATTTTTACTAGAAGTAAATCATTTTTAACCATCACTTTAGGTATTGATGGCTAAAACTCGAAATGCTACTAGAACGCCTCGAGGACGTCCAGTTTCTAGAAGGGGTGGATGAGCAAACCCACCTGCCCCTACCCTTCGTGCAAGACGCACTCATCTTATAGGTGATTATTACGCGGAAGGTACCCAGCCTTCTCCTTTCGTTGCGATTCCACGATGTTTGAGATCCCGTGGGATTGCCAGCAAGGATTTTGGGGCTCCTGCTTGTGCTGCAGCTCAAGCCGTCCCTACTAATGCTAGCGATGCTCCTATTACAACACCCGCTACTTCCATCCCAGCTATTGTTTCTCCTACTATGGTTGCACATGCTACAATGCTTGTTGTTGAGGCGTTGAATGTGTTCCCAAGCGGAATAACACCGGAGGTTCTTAATGGTGGTAGCGCAACAAATGTGGATGTTCTGTATAAGGTTTTAGATGCGATGTCTCAGGTGGTGATAGGGCAGCAAGGAATCCAGACGAGAAGAACCCAGGGTTGCACCATTCCGGACTTTAAGAAGTGGGGTCCTCCTTCATTCGAGGGTAGCCCAAATCCAGACACGACCGATACCTGGTTACAGGAGATTGAGAATCACTTCAAAGTGCACTGATGAAGAACAGGTCTGCTGCGCCATTTTCCTATTGAAGGATGAAGTTTATCATTGGTGGAAAACTATCGAATGGATGGTAAGAAAGGAAGGGGAGATCCTTACATGAGCGAGATTTCGAGTAATTTTTGAAGAGAAATTCCTTTCGATGTATGCAAAGATTGAGAAAAAAAAGAGTTTATTGATTTGGTTCGGAATGGTGCAGTTGTCCAATATGAAGCCAGATTTATTGAACTCTCTAAGTATTCGCCCGAGCTTATTGCTGAGTAACACATCAAGATAGATAAGTTCGAGAGAGGACTATACCCTTGGATTAAAGCGAGGTCACTCCGCTTCTATCTAAAATGTTTGAAGATGTGGTGGAAAGGGCGAAAAGAGTCGAGAGAGAATTGGGGAGTTCTCAGAGGATTTGGGACCAGAGGAAGAGATCACGGTTCATGGGTAGTCAGAGAACTGGTAATGGGCTTCCTAAGAGGCCAGCTTTCAGTGGGATCCAGTCTCAGGCTCCTGCATAGAGAAGCTAGACACATGAAGGCAGGCCAAGCGTCCAAAGGCACGACGGATCCTGCCATTTCTGCGGGAGGAACCACAAGGGTCAACCTTGTCGTACTCCAGGTCAATGCTTCGAGTGTGGTCGTAATGGCCAATATACCAGAGAATGCCCGAGCAAGAAGAATCAAGCGATAGTATCACAAGCTTCAGTGCAAAACCAACAACCAAGAACTCAGGGTCACGAATATGCTGACCTAGCAGGATGCTCAAGCATCTAATATCGTAGTTGGCAGGTATATTTAGTATAATTTCGGCTTCTTCATCTCAAAAGTATTTCATTCGTTAATCACTTTTCTAGACATATATAAAAATTACCATATAATTAAACTCCACGTTATACTTTCAGATTCACTTATTATATCATCTTCTACAGCTACAGTATTATTTAATTCTGGATCTACACACTCGTTTGTGTCACCTAAGTTCGCCCGTAAATTGAATATCGTTCATGAACCCCTAAAAACTGAATTATCCATTTCTATACCTTTTGGCACCTGTCTAATAGCCGATAAAATTTACCGAGGATGTGAAATCCTGATAAGCGATAGAATTTTGCTATCGAACCTGGTTCTTTTGGAGATGCATGGTTTTAATGTAATTCTTGGAATGAATTGGTTGGCATCTTATCATGCATCCTTGGACTGCTTTAATAACCTGATCATGATTTCCATACCAGGAGAATCAGAGTTTAGTTTTGTAGGAGAGAGTGTTGTCCCTCCTCCACATATAATTTCGGCTATGCAAGCTTATACGCTTATGAAGAAAGGATGTGAAGGTTTCCTAGCTTATGTAATTGATACGGAGAAGGAAGGAACAAAACTCGAGAACATTCCTATAGTTCGAGAGCTTCCTGAAATATTCTCGAAAGAGCTCCTGGGTTACCACCAGATCGGGATGTCGAATTCACTATTGATTTAGCTCTCGATACTACACCAGTATCCAAAGCTCCTTATAGGATGGTCCCTGCGGAACTTAAAGAGTCAAAGACTCGGCTGCAGGAACTACTCGATAAGGGTTTCATTCGGCCGAGTGTATCACCTTGGGGTGCTCCTGTCTTATCCGTGAAGAAGAAAGATGGATCCATGCGGCTTTGCATTAACTATCGGGAACTTAATAAAGTGACGATCAAGAACAGGTACTCGCTACCGAGGATTGATGATTTGTTCGATCAGTTACAAAATGCTCAAGTGTTCTCAAAGATCGACTTAGGAGCATGTTATCATTAGCTTAAAATTAAGGCTGGAGATATTCAAAAGTCTGCTTTCCGAACATGATATGGTCATTATGAGTTTTTGGTAATGCCTTTCGGGTTAACAAATGCTCCGGCTGCTTTTATGGATCTTATGAATAGAATATTCAAGCCTTATTTGGATCAGTTTGTCATGACATTCATCGACGACATTCTAATCTATTCAAGGAGTAATGAGGAGCACAACATCCACTTGAGGATCGTATTGCAAATATTGAAAGAGAAGAAACTTTACGCCAAGTTGAGTAAATGTGAATTTTTGCTTGATAGTGTGGCATTCTTGGGCCATATAATATCAAAAGATGGAGTTTCTGTGGATCCTAAAAAGGTGGAAGCCATAGTTAATTGGAGTAGGCCCACAAATGCTACTGAAGTTCGAAGTTTTTTGGGATTAGCCGACTACTATAGAAGATTTCTCAAGGCCTTTTCTTATATTGCCGCTCCATTAACCAAGTTGACTCATAAGAAGGCAAAATTCGTTTAGACCGATGAATGTGAAAAGAATTTCAAGGAGTTAAAGAACCGCTTGGTGTTAGCACCGATTCTCAGCCTTCCATCAGGTCAGGGGGATATGTAATCTATAGCGATACATTTAGCAAGGGGCTTGGTTGTGTCTTGATGCAGCAAGAAAAAATTATAGCTTATACATCGAGACAACTCAAACCATACGAGCAAAAATATCCTACTCATGATCTAGAGTTGGCAGCGGTTATCTTTGCTCTGAAAATTTGGAGGCACTACTTTTACGGTGAAAGCTGCGAAATCTACACTAATCACAAAAACTAGAAGTATATTTTCACTCAAAAAGAGTTGAATATGTGGCATATGAGGTGGCTTGAACTTATGAAGGAATTTGACTTGACCATCCATTATCATCCTGGAAAAACAAATGTCATTGCCAACGTTTTGAGCAGAAAATCAAGTGCTAATTTAGCATCTCTATTAACGACGCAAAAGCAATTACAGGAGGATATGCAACGACTTGAAATAGATATAGATCATCGTGGTTTGGATGTTATCCTGGCTCAAATTAGGTTGCGGCCAACCTTAATCGAGCAAATTAAGAGTGCACAAGTTGATGATCCCCAGCTGAAGAAAATTCAATTAGAAGTCGAGCGGGGACTTAAGCCAGAATTTATTGTTCGAGATGGTGTCCTTAAATTCAGATCAAGATTATGTATGCCTAATGATCTTGAATTAAAGAAGCGAATTATGGAGGCACATTATACCAGATATTCGATTCATCCAGACAGTACAAAGATGTATCGGGATCTTTGGGATGTGTTTCGGTGGAACATGAAGAGGAAAATTGCTAGTTTCGTAGCTCGGTGCCTAACTTGTCAACCGGTTAAGACAGAGCATCAAAAGCCTGCGGGGCTATTCCAGCCACTCCCTATTCCAGAATGGAAGTGGACTAATATTACCATGGATTTCGTAGTTGGTCTACCCCGGTCCCGAAAGGGAAACGATGTCATATGGGTTATTGTTGATCGTCTAACAAAATCTGCTCATTTTCTCCTTTATAAGATGATGCATTCAATGGAGAAGATGGCTTCCTAATATATTAAAGAGATTGCATGGGGTTCCTGAGAAGATCCTTTTTGATAGAGATCGTCGATTTGTATCTAAATTTTGGACAAGTTTGCATAAAACGCTGGGCACCAGACTAAACTTTACTTCATCTTATCATCCCGAGACAGATGGCCGGTCCGAAAGGACCAATCAGATTCTTGAAGATATGCTAAGAGCTTGTATTATGGACTTTGAAGACAGTTGGGAAGAACATTTACCGTTAGCAGAGTTCACATATAATAATAGCTACCAGACAAGTATTGGGATGGCACCGTTTGAGACACTGTATAGTAGGAGATGTAGATCTCCAATTTATTGGGAGGAGGTTGGAGAAAGAAAGCTACTTGGCCCTGAGAATGTACAACAAACCATTGAGAAGATCAGATTAATTCGAGAGCGATTGTTGACAGCACAAAGTATACAGAAAAGTTATGCAGATAAACGAAGAAGACAATTAGAATTCCAGATCGGTGACTTCATCTTCCTAAAGTATTACCGTGGAAGGGAGTGATGAGCTTTGGGAAGAAGGAAAAGTTGATTCCGAGGTGTGCCAGATCAGTCACATGTGTTAAAGTACGAATCACTTCAGATCAGAGATGATCTGACATATATTGAGCATCTAGTACTTATTATAGATCAGAAGGAACAAATATTACGTAGGACGCTTCGTTTCGTGAAAGTCCTATGAAGAAACCATTCGATCAATGAAGCTACCTGGGAGAGCGAGGAGGAGATGAAAAAATATCCACACATGTTCAAAAATCAAGGTACTTGAATTTAGTTTCGAGGAAGAAACTTTTATTAAGAAGGAGATGATATAAACACTCAAAACATATGCAGAACAATTTTTCAAACCCTACTCAAACCTATTTTTCAAAACCCTAATCTATAAATTTATAATAGTTGCAAAAGTTTCAAAAATGTCACCAGCATATAGGAAGTATGAACTAGTTAATATAAAAAAATAAAATAACAAAAAAATATAGAATTTAGACGGTGGGAATTCTATATAAACCCCCACCCATCCATTTCCCTCATCACACAATAAAAAAAAAAGTAGGTCGAAAATTGCGAAAGGATGAGGAAAGGAAGTAGCATGTGAAGAAATTTAGGGGAAAACTGTAACCGCAAATCAATTGTAAGTAAAATCTTTATCCTTTTAAGATTTTTTTGAAATCAAACGATTTATATCTAAAATTAACAAAAAAAACCTAGCAACTAACCTTGCCGGAGATTGTCGGAGCCGCCGCCGCCGCCGTCACCCCCTAACCGCCGTCGCCATCGCTCACGGTGGCCTACCCCATAGCTGCACCCTTTCCTCTCTCCATGGTTTTTAAATAATAAAAAAAGAAAGGGAGAAAGAAACAAAGAAGAGAGAGAATATTAAAGAAAGAGAGAGATTAAAAAAGAAGAAATATAGAAACAGGGAGAGGAGAGATATTTTATGTCAAATTAGTTTGGATTTGGGTTTGAAATAGGTTGGATTCTAATTCTACCCGACCCGTTAACTTAAATATGATAAAAAGAAGAAATTTTGTTAATACCCTTGACAATATTATGTTATGATTTCAGCTCTTTACATATATTTCTGTAAACATTTAAGACCCTGAAAAATTTCATTCAGGACCCTGTTAATTCCAGATTTCGCTATTTAACCCGAACGGTGAGTTAAAAAGTTTTATAAAAATTTCACAAAAATCTTCTAAAATATTATTATCATTTCAGGTATTTTTAGATGATATTTTAGATAATTAGAACCACTAATTAACTAGTTGGTCTAATAAAATAATTATAGACTAAACCGAGATTATACGATAGTTGTTAACAATATTATCATAATACTTTTTATAAAGAACGAACGCGAAATTAAATGCGGGAACTTGGAGCTGTAAGAGTGTTTAACTTCCCAAATAAATACTGTAAGTGGATTGTCATATCTTGAAATTTATAATTCCCTCTTTCGATATCATTGCTATATTCATCACATATTATTACTATTGATTATCTATCGTATGATATTCATGACTCTACACATGCTCATATTGTTATTGAAATATTGCCTTTTTGACTTTGTATTTGGTTATGGACCATTATCTCATGATTCGATTATCCGTCCGCAAGATGTGTACACCTAGAAATTTAAGTAGCATATAACGTTGTGGGCACGTATTAGTTGTGCCAGCACCCTGTAGATATACTGCTGCAGGCTGCCGTTGTAGGCCCCGAGGATTTTATGATATTTATTGTCGCTGTAGACAGGCCGCTATAGACCGAACCCACCCAATGGTGCATAAGTGGGAGCCCACATGTTATATAACTGCTTAAGTTTCATTTCTTTCATCGTATATACTCATATCATATATCTTGGTTCCCTCAAAGATTTATTAGCAATATTCTCTTTTTATTGTTATGTCGTTTCCTTCCAATAAACTTTATGATATATTCAAGCTCATTCGCCATTTATTTGGCTGTAAATAAAAAATACAGGATCAGATATATAAAGTTTGAAGCTGATAGTGAATAAAGCTTACCAAGTATATTTTGGACTTCAACAAGCCAAGACTTTAGTGAGTAGTATAGTACTGTTGGGGTAAAAATTTACACCCTGGTTGACCAAGTCAAAATCAAAGTCAACCCCAAGCCAAGTGGGCCCAAGCCCAGATCCAGTGGGCCCATGCCCGGGTCGAGCCCGAACATGAAGCGGGCGGCCTCCCCCCACGCCAAGATAAAAATTTTGTAATAAACAATTTTGTTGTATTTCTTTTATTTTATTTTATGGATAAATGTAAGAAAAATAGGCATAAAGCCAAATTTTTGTAAAGCCCGTGGCTTATGTGCAAAAAAAATGGCACATGAGCCATGGGGTAGGCAAAATGCCATTTTGTGAAGCCCGAGGGGCTATATGTAAAGTGTATGGCCTATAAAGGCAAAGATAGTGAAATATCTCAACTTTTTCTCTCTCCAAAAATTTTCTAGATCTGAGATCTCTTCCTCCTTCCTCAAGGTTCTAAAACCTTCTTTTTCCTTTTGAATTAAATCAAGAGTTTAACTCTTCCTTTTCTCAAAATAAGTAGATTTCCACCACAAAACCTACGAAGGGGAGCTCGGATCTCCAATCAGATCTCGAAAAGGGGAGGCTTTTAAGGCTCATCCCCTTTTCTCCAAGATCCCGCCGGTCAAGAGCAAGAAGAAGGAGACCCATCTCCAAAAATCTAACCTTAGACAGACCCAAGGCTCAAAAGAAGAGCAATAAATCCCCCAGGAGTTTAACTCCTTTCTAAAGTAGCTGGAGTTTAACTCCATAAAATTAATTTCTGTTGGAGTTTAACTCCATAAATTTGTTTCTGTTGGAGTTTAACTCCATAAATTCCCTTGGGAGTTCAACTCCCCAGCCTAGGGGCTAGGCCTCCCTTTCCGCGGGTTTTTCCCGCGGTCACGTATGCCCACGTGACCCCGGGGCGCCAGGGCGCCCATCGGTCACGTGTGCGCACGTGACCCCGGGGAGCCAGGGCGCCCATCGGTCACGTGTGCGCACGTGACCCCAGGGGCGCCGGGGCGCCCATCGGTCACGTGCGCGCACGTGACCCCGGGCATTAAGGCGCCCACCTGCTGTGCGAGCGTCCTTTAGACGCCATTTTGTTTTCTTTTCCCCCTCGTTTTACGTGCACTCCCCAACAAAATCCCTTCTGCAGTTTAAACCCTTTTAAAAAAATATACATATATTCTTTGGAGTTTAACTCCACAATGAAGTTCTATTTTAGGAGTTTAACTCCGCATAAAATTCTTTTAGGAGTTTAACACCATTTAAAATTCTTTGGAGTTTAACTCCACAATAAAATTCCTTTTGAAATTAAACTCCACTTTAAAAAAAAAAGAAAGGGGGAAGGAAAACATACACATACTCCACGACACTGTCTTCCGTTAGAAAAAAATTTCTAACGGAGCGCTGCCCCGCACCCCGCAAGGGGGCTGCTAGCCCCCTTGACCCCCAGCCCGCTATCCGGGTAGCGGGACCCCCGTAAAAACTCTGCGGGGCCCCCGATATTTCCAAAACCCCTTCAAAACACGATACTGCACATTGAGTTCGCATGACCAGTTTAACCCGTTAATCGGAGGTTCCTTCGCTCCAAATGCGAGGGGTAATTAACGGCAGCTTAGTCCGCGGTTGCCGGAGATTCGGATCCCCACAATCAATAAACCCCGGCCTACCCTAGGCAGGGGGAATCTGTAATGCGCCTGACAAGCGCGCGCGTATTCCCATCTCAATGGGGTGACGAAAAACACCCTACAGATTCTGGCACGCCCGGTGGGACCTATCTATCCTCCCATATTTCGGGTTAAACGTTCATGCGAACTCAATCAATATACATATCGATTGTCGATACTGAAATGATGTTTTTTTTCTGTGTAGCAATCAACCTTCAACGACAATGTCTCTCCAGACGAATTCAGCTTCCAACGTGACCCCGATTCCGTACGTGATCAAGATCAATGCTCGTGTAGTCCTCCCCGCAAGCCTTAGTCGACAGTGGGAGGAACCGCCCCGCCAGTTTGGCTCCGTCATCATCTACCCTGCCGGAAGCGCTCATCTGGCGGAAATCCCCGCGGAACAGGTGGCCAAGCCGGTCCCAAAGGGCAAGAGGCCGAATGTCGTGATCGCCAAGGCACCACAACCGAAACTTAAGACTGTATCTGAACGATTCTCTGGTGCTCCAGCGGGGGGCAAGAACTTCGGTACAAAGGGCAACAACAAATGTTGCGGACGAGCTCAAGCGATGACTCCAACAAATGCACAATCGAGCGTATCTCCAGGCCTTCCATCACCCGGTCTGCGGCGTCTTCCCAAAGAGCCGAAGTCTGCCAGGTGCTTAGAACAGAAAAGTTAAGGCAGAAGCGTCTCAGGTATCGAGCCAACAAGAGGGCCAAGGCTTCGGCCAAATGGAATCGTGTGAAGTTCCAAGTGCAGGGTTGCCCCGCGACGACGGCTGAGTCGAACGTAAGAATCAGCAATTCCTTCGAGCCTCTGAAATGGGTTCAGAAAAACGCCATGACCGCCAGAATCAAGAAGACGGGGGTCCGAACAGTGCCACAAAGAGACGTGTCCCAGCCCCAACAGAAAAAGTATGACACTGTCTCTTCAAGAGTCTATCAGGCGCTCTGTGCCGCACGAAAGCAACGGGGCAAATCCAGAAAAGAAGCGCCAGCACCATTCAAGAAGCTGGTTAGGCCAGCCGCCTTCAATCGACTACCAGCTACCGAAGCAAGGGGGTCAAGACAGCGATCCGTGAAATCAGCCGCCAATGATCGAAAGACGGCCGGATATATCATCCATACGGTCTATATGGCGGGCGGGCGCCCCAGCGACAACCTTCGCAGCAAAAGCAAGGATGGGGCCACCACATCTCAAGCCCAATTTAGCCTGAATGTGGTTGCCGCCGCCCAAGAACAGCCGCCCCCCGCTGGATGAAGAAAACCCTCTCGATGAGGATGATAGGCAGAAAGACCCCTCGGTCCATGCAGAGTCAAGCTCGGACAGCGAGGAAGAGCTTACTTTCCGCCCCAGGACTGCGGAGCAAGAGCTGCTTCAAGAGCTTCGAAAACAGCTCAGGAGCAAAGATAAAGAGATGGCCAAGCTCTATTCGAAGATTGACGACTTAACGAACGTGGTGATGCAGCTTATGGCTCAAATTGCTCGAGCGCCTCCCAATCAAGCATAAGCCGCTACTAATCAGCCGGGTGATGACAATCCGAGGCAGCCAATGCCTGTTCCTTTGGGACCAAGACTGGTCGAGCCGCATGAAAGCCGGCCACACTCCGCTTCTGGGGACGCCTTGGCCCCAGATAGCACTATCCCGCTAATACAGGATCGGATAATGGATTTGGTCACCAGCAAGGTTAAAACATTGGTGGCCGAAGCTGAAGCTCAGAAAGAAATCGGCAGTAGTGGGCGGCCATATCCCGCGCAGTACGATCTGATTGAGTTCCCAAGCGGCTACGTCATTCCTAAGTTCGGAAGATTTGATGGAACGGAGAATGCAAATCAGCACGTCGCCCACTTCAAAGCGTCGTGCGGAAATACAGGGGGCAATGACGCGCTCCTTCTTCGTCAGTTTGTCAACAGCCTGACCGGCGTCGCCTTCGACTGGTATGCGAGTATACCGGATGGGTTCGTCATTACCTTTGCTCAAATGGAGTCCCTGTTTCGGCAAAGGTTCATGAGTGTCAGTGATAAAATCTCCATTGCCGATCTTGTGAGGACCAAACCGGGGAAGAATGAAAGCAACACCGACTTTATCGCTCGATGGCGTAATCTCACAGTCAAGTGCGAACCGCCGCTGGAGCAGGACCAGTCCGTCAGCCTTCTCATTGGGAACCTCAGCAATTGGATGGTCCCATTCTTGTGTACGGCAGGCCTCAAGACATTTCAGGAGCTAACCAAGAAAGTCCAAATGCTGGAACGCTCGAAGCAGGAGTCCCCGCCGGATTCTCAGAGAGACAAAACTTGGAAAAGCAAGCGGGACGACAACCGTAGAAGCGGAAGTTCCAGCAGTACCAATGTCTTCAATGCGTCCGACAATGAAGAAAAGCGAAGGGCGGCCGAATCCAAAACTAACCGGTCTTGAAAGCCATTGCTGGGAGGAGATGGGCCTTCCCTAGAGGAGAAAAAGAACAAGGTTTACTCTTTCAGAAGGGACAAGGTCCGCAAGATATTTAAAGATGCCTTGAACAACGGCCTACAATTGCCGGAGTCGAAAAGACCCCAAGAAGCAAAAATGACCGACAATCCCCTGTATTGCCCGTACCACCGAGTAGTGAGCCATGCGATCGAGGATTGCTATATCTTCAAGGACTGGGTCGAGAAGCAGTACAAGGCTGGAGAGATCGAGCTGTCCAAAAGCGTGTTGGTGAACAATCAAGTTGCAACCGCCAACTTTATACAGACAGAAGTTGAAGCCTTCTGGGAGCAGACAGCTGAACCCGCTGCCCTGACAAACGAAACGGACCCATCACGGTCTCCGTGGAGTACGCACATATCTAACAAGACGAAGAAGATGATAAAGCTACTTCGGAAAGAGCCCAGGACAGAATGGGAAGGGCAGAAGAGGCCTACCAGTCCAGCTGCCGATACGGTTCCATCACGCTCAACATCCAAGAAGCTCAAGAAGAAGAAAAGTGCGGCTCGACGCGAAAAGGAGTCTGCAGGGAGATCGGCCATTCAAAAATATATCGATTCCCTCGAAGAATATGAACAGAAGGAAAGAACTTTGGTTCAATTAAAAGAGTTCCTCCCTGTACAAGCGGCTGAAATTCTTGAGGAGTTAGAAGAAGACTCCAACGAAAAGATCCCAGTAGTGACCTGCTACGCCATCCATCTTGGCAGCGACTCGGAAGAGGAGCTCTGTTTTCCCGAAGAGGACGAAGAGCTCGCCACAACGGCCAATCAAATCCAGCTCAGAAGCGGCAGGGCTCTACCGCCAAATCAAGGCAACGCCCCAAAAGGGAAAGAAAAACAAGTCGCTAATGAAGAAGATGGCAGAGAACCGGCTGATGAAAACATAAGTCCCTTCTCGGTGGACTATAATGTCTCGGCACATCTCCGGAAGCTTCCGTCTCTCCTGAGCATCTACGACGCCTTGGTCCTATCTAAGGAGCTTAGAGATGTTCTCATCCATGCTCTACAAAACCCCGAGCGGTATCAGGCTCACTTCGCGGAAATTAATATGAAAGAAGCTCAGCACGCTTTGCACGCCGCCGCAGTCACATTTAAGGATGAAGACTTGCTACTGGGAACAGCTGAGCACAATCGGCCGCTTTACGTGACCGGGTACAGCGACGGAGATCGAATTAATCGCATATTGATTGATCCGGGGTCCTCAGTGAACATCATGAGCTTGCGAACTCTGAAGAGTTTGTCAATGGACGTCCGACACCTGTCAAGAGAAAGGATTGTCATTCAAGGCTTCAACCAAAATTGCCAGCAAGTTCTGGGGTCTATAGCTTTGCCAATCAAATTCGGGGATCTGCAAACTGAAGCTAAGATATACGTGATCGACGCAGACACGTCTTATAAGATCCTCTTGGGGCGGCCGTGGCTCCACGATTACGGTATCATTCCGTCAACTCTCCATCAATGTATGAAGTATACTAAAAATGGCGAAGAAAGACGCATTGACGGAGACGTCCAGCCGTTCGGTGTGCATGAAGTCCGCTATGAAGATTCTCGGTACTTTATGAACCACCAAAATGCTAAGCCACAACTGACTGAGGATAGACCGGCCCCAAGACTCAAAAGCAAATCTGCGCCGGCTGTCACTTTCAAAAGCAAAAACGCCCAAGTGCGCCCGCATTTCGGCAGCGACACTGATGAGTCCGACGCTGGAAGCCCGTCCTTCCGTAAAACCCGCCCTCGTTTCGGCAGCGATACGGACGAATCTGTTACTGAAGGCCCATCTAGCAGCAAAGTTCGCCCTCATCTCGGCAGTGACACTGAAGAGTCAGAAGAAGAGGACCTGGCGTGCAACAGCTGTGCAGATTGGACCTCCATGCAGCAAGCGAAACTACGAGAGACCTTCGAAGTCGCAGAAGGGTCCCTGGCCATCACAAGGGTGCCGGAACGGATGTGCAAAGAGCTCGATGCATTGTCAGTCTCTACCGTGGACCAGCTGAAAACTTTCTACGTGCCCGGGAGGAAAAATGGACAGAAGGGCATCCTGTTTTACAGGTCAAACCCCTTTGTGCGTCCGGACGATCTTTCTGTCACGTGCCTTCCCTATGAGAGAGGCATAAGAGCCGTCCTCAATCCCAGATACTATGCGCCCGAGATGCGGGAATACTTTAAGAAGTGCGGATGCCGGTTGTACCAAACGGAGTCCGAAGCAAAATTTTATAAAGGGCTATGGTATCCGCCCCAGGTCCGAGCACTCATCGAGGGACGAATTCCAGATAGACGGGGCATAGGCTACATTCAACCTGATTCCAAAGCGTGCTACATGATCCATGTTGGTACGGCCAGCGAAAGATCAAATGATGATGATGAGATAGCCGAGCCAGAAGAAGCTCCTCAAGAGCTCGAAGATGGCGGACAAGCAACCTTTGACGAGCTAACCGAGATTGACTTAGGAACGCCCGATAATCCAAGGCCGACCTACATCAGCTCGCTCTTGTCAGAGGAAATGAAAGCGCGGATAATTGCCCTGCTGCATGAGTTCGTTGACTGCTTCGCGTGGACATACAAAGAAATGCCTGGCCTTTCCCCTGAAGTGGCCGTACATAAGTTGGCTATATCTCCTGATGCTAAGCCAGTCAAACAAGCTCCTCGAAGAATGAGAAGGGAACTAGAAGAAAAGGTCATCGAGGAAACTAAGAAGCTCATCGATGCCGGCTTCATCAGGGAAGAGAAATATGCGGATTGGATCGCATGCATAGTCCCCGTGAAGAAGAAAAATGGGCAGATCCGAGTTTGTGTCGATTTCAGGGACCTCAACAAGGCATGTCCTAAAGACGACTTCCCGCTACCGGTCATGGAAATGATGGTCGATGACACCTCAAATTACGAGCTGTTCACCTTTATGGATGGCTCGTCTGGATACAATCAGATCAAGATGTCGCCTGAGGATGAGAAGCACACAGCATTTCGAACCCCGATCGGAATATACTGCTACAAAGTGATGCCGTTCGGGCTGAAGAACACGGGCGCTACATATCAAAGGGCAATGACTAATATCTTTGATGACCTAATCCATAAAGTCGTCGAATGCTATGTTGATGATCGGTCGTCAAAACTGAAGCCAAGGCCGACCACATCCAAGATCTTAGGACCGTTCTCACCAGACTGAGGGAATACGATCTGAAGATGAATCCTCTGAAGTGTGCTTTTGGCGTGTCATCGGGAAAATTCCTGGGCTTTATAGTCCGGCATCGAGGGATCGAAATTGACCCATCAAAGATAAAGGCCATCATGGAAATGCCCCTCCAAAGAGTCTGACGCAGCTGAGATCTTTCCAAGGCAAGCTTGCTTATATACGGAGGTTTATCTCAAATTTGTCGGGGAGATATAGGCCCTTCGCAAAGCTCATGAAGAAAGGAGCTCCTTTTATCTGGGATGCCGAATGTCATGCGGCGTTTGAAAGCATCAAACAATACTTGTTGCACCCTCCAGTGCTGGCCGCTCCCATTCCAAATAAACCGCTGATTCTCTACACCGCCGCGCTGGATGAGTCACTCGGTGCGCTCCTTGCCTAGAATAACGAGAAGGAAAAGAAAATGCCCTCTACTACCTCAGTCAAACTCTAGTCGGGGCGGAACACAACTACTCCCCAATCGAAAAACAATGCCTGGCTCTAATATTTGCTGTAAAGAAGCTGAGGCACTATTTGCTCGCTCATCGGGTTATGCTGATCTCCAAGGTCGACCCGCTCAAACACTTGATGACCAAAGCAAGCCTAGCCGGCAGAATGGCAAGATGGGCTGTCATGCTACTTGAGTTTGATATAGTTTATACTCCTCAGAAAGCAGTAAAAGGGCAAGCCTCTTGCAGACTTTCTCGCTGCTCATCCCATACCAGAAGGATCGCCGCTAATTGTGAGTTACCCGACGAACAAGTGCTGCACCTCGAGGAAGACGAGCCATATTGGGAGCTCTACTTCGATGGGGCCTCATCAATAAGGAGCTCCGGCAGATCAAACGTCCCGGAGATAAAAGCAGGGATAGGATTGGTGTTTATCACACCATCAATGGGAACCTTACGGCGTTCTTTCGCTCTCACCGAGCCTCGGACAAACAATGAAGCTGAGTATGAAGCTCTGATAGCTGGTTTGGAGCTCGTCATAAAAATGGAAATCCTTCGGCTACGGGTTTACGGTGACTCCCAGCTTGTCGTCAACCAAGTAAGCGGCACCTATAAGATATACAAACCTGAGTTAGCTCGGTACAGAAGCCGGGTGGTGGGACTCATGAAACGGTTTACTCACATTGAACTAACAAGAGTCCCTAGAGCATTGAACGGAAAAGCCGACATACTCGCTCGCCTAGCCAAGAAGCTGGCTGATCCTGACTTGGACGAAATTCTGATCACAGTCAGGAGCCAACAAATTCTACCCCCAGTCTCTCTACGAGAAGAGGAAAGCGCGGAACAGGAGAGCAGTCCTGCCGAAGAAGCTTCGATCATCCAAGACGGGCCCGATTGGAGAGAACCCTTCATAGAGTACCTCCGATACGACAAGCTGCCCGAAGAAAAATCTACAAGGATTCAGCTGAAGAAAAGAGCTCTCCGATACGTGTTTGTAAATGACACGTTATACCGCAGGTCATATGACCAACTCTGGCTCAGGTGCCTGTCATCGGCCGAAGCCCAAAAGGTCATGAAAGATGTTCACTCGGGCGTTTGCGGTGCTCACCAATCTGGCCCCAAGATGCGACTTCAAATCAAACGGCTTGGGTATTACTGGCCCACCATGATACGGGATTGCGGAGAGCATGCAAAGAAATGTCAGGTCTGCCAAATCCATGGTGATTTCATTCACAAGCATCCCAATCCGTTGCATCCTACGGTGGCGTCGTGGCCCTTCGAAGTCTGGGGCACCGACATTGTTGGCCCAATTGATCCTCCGTCATCCAAAGGCCACCGGTTCATACTGGCCGCGACAGACTACTTCTCCAGATGGGCTGAAGCTGTCCCGCTAAAAGAAGTCAAGACAAAAGATATTCTGACATTCTTCCAGCATAATATTCTATACCGCTTCGGTACACCAAGAAGAATCATTTCTGATAGCGGGCCTTCTTTCAAGAGCTTCAATGTCTCAAGGTTCGCTACTCAGCACAAGATAGACTGGAAATATTCCTCCATCTATAATCCAAGAGCCAATGGGCTCGCCGAAGCCTTCAATAAGACTCTATGCAAGCTCCTGAGGAAAAATGCTTCAGCCAACAAGAGGGACTGGAATCTCAAGCTTCACGAGGCGCTTTGGGCATATCGTACCACGCACCGTACTCCAACCCAGTCCACTCCATACTCATTGCTCTTCGGAGTGGAGGCGGTCCTCCCCCTCGAAGTCGAAGTTCCAAGCTTAAGAATGGCCGTTCAGCATGAGTTGACGGAGGAGGAAAACGTGCTCCTTTGACTGGATGAACTCGATGCCCTCGAAGAAAAGAGGCTCGCGGTGCAGCAAAGTCTGGAGCTATACCGAGCCCAAATGTCACGGGCCTATGACAAGATAACCCGTCTCCGCGCTTTCAAGAAAGGTGAATTGGTGTTGGTCCTCAAAAGACCGATCATCCCCAATCGACATGCCAAGGGAAAATTCGAGCGAAACTGGGAAGGACCATACGTCATCGAGAAAGTGTTTGACGGAGGATCCTACCAACTAATAAGCGCCGAGGGAGAAAGGCCCATGCCATCCATCAATGGCCGATATCTCAAGAAATACTACATGTGAGTGCTCCAAGTCGCAGGCGAATTGAGCACATCAGCCCTACGGTCTGGATCATACATCCTGCAAAACCGTATGCAATCCACGGGCGTAAATGACCCCTATCTCTCCCAAATCCTGCCGGTGTGACTACTTTTAAAGTCCCACCAGCGGCAAAAAAAAAAGAAAAAAGGGAAAGAAAGAAGAAGAAAAAAGAAGAAAAGAAAAATAAAATAAATAAATAAATAAATAAATAAATAATAATAATAAACGGTATGTCCACAAGCAAAACGGGCACGGATGAAAACCTGAAAGGGCTCCGTGAGTAAAAATAGCAGGACTACCGGCGGGTCTGTGAAAACCCGAAAGGGCGCAAACTCGTGAAAAGAGATGAAATACACTCGCAAAGTCTCCTCGACCTTGTGAGGAGAAAACCCTGCGTGAGATCCTTACGACTCACAAAGGAGCAAAACACTTAGGAATTCTCACGATTCTTAAGGAGAAAATACACCTGCAGGATCCTTACGACTCGTAGGGAGAAAATGCTTTTATGGGACCCTCACGGCCCATAAAATTGAAAAGCCTTAGGTGACAGGAACCCAAACCTGTCTCCTAAGCCATCCTTCCCCGACGGGCAACGGCAAATGATGAGTCGCTCCTGGCATTTCGCTTCAGTGTTAGCGGTGCTGATGCCGACCAAAAACCCAAATCCCAAATCCTCCCAAGGCAAGTGATGAGTTGCTCCTGGCATTATTCCAGTGCAGCAATGCTGATGCCAAACAAGACCCAAATTCAAAGTCCTCTCAATGGCGAATGATGAGTCGCTCCCGGTAGCATATTCCAGTGCAGCGATGCAGACGCCAACCAAATTCCAAATCCCATACCCCAACGGCGAATGATGAGTCGCTCCTGGTACCATATTCCAGTGCAGCGATGCAGACGCCGACAAAGTCCCGAAATTTTTCCGGCCCTACGGTCTGGATCATACATCCTGCAAAACCGTATACAATCCACGGGCGTAAAACAATCCCAACCTCTCCCAAGTCCTACCGGTGAGACCACATTCAAAGTCCAAAAAAATATCCTCCTGGGGCAAATGATGAGTTGCTCCTGGCATTATTCCAGTGCAGCAATGCAGATGCCAAACAAAAAAAAAACCAAAATCCCAAAATCCTCTCAATGACAGATGATGATTCGCTCCTGGTACCATATTCCAGTATAGCGATGCTGATGTCAACCCAAATCAAAATCAACAAGTCAACTTCCACTCCGACACCGCAGAAAGCGGAGTAAGTCAGAATCCGATCTCGACACCGCGAGAAGCGGAGCAAGTCAAGTCTACCCCTGACACTGCAAGAAGCAGAGCAAGTCAAATCATGCACCGACCGTCCAAGTCGCAAAAAGGGCAGCACCGACCGTCCACGTCGCAAAAAGGACAGCACCGACCGTCCACGTCGCTAAAAGGGCAGCACCGACCGTCCAAGTCGCAAAAAGGACAGCACCGACCGTCCAAGTCACAAAAAGGGCAGCACCGACCGTCCACGTCGCAAAAACGGCAGCACCGACCGTCCAAGTCGCAAAAAGGGCAGAACCGACCGTCCAAGTCGCAAAAAGGGCAGAACCGACCGTCCACGTCGCTAAAAGGGCAGCACCGACCGTCCAAGTCTCAAAAAGGACAGCACCGACGGCCCAAGTCGCAAAAAGGGCGGAACCGACCGTCCACGTCGCTAAAATGGCAGCACCGACCGTCCAAGTCGCAAAAAGGGCAGAACCGACCGTCCAAGTCGCAAAAAGGGCAGAACCGACCGTCCACGTCGCTAAAATGGCAGAACCGACCGTCCAAGTCGCAAAAAGGGCAGAACCGACCGTCCAAGTCGCTAAAAGGGTAGAACCGACCGTCCACGTCGCTAAAAGGGCAGCACCGACCGTCCAAGTAGCAAAAAAGGGCAGAACCGACCGTCCAAATCGCAAAAATGGCAGCATCGACCGTCCACGTCGCTAAAAGGGCAGAACCGACCGTCCAAGTCGCAAAAAGGGCAGAACCGACCGTCCACGTCGCAAAAAGGGCAGCACCGACCGTCCACGTCGCTAAAATGGCAGCACCGACCGTCCAAGTCGCAAAAAGGGCATAACCGACCGTCCAAGTCGCAAAAAGGGCAGCACCGACCGTCCAAGTCGCAAAAAGGGCCGCATCAACCGTCTATGTGGTAAAAAGGGCAGTGCCAGCTTCCCAAAAGGTGGGAACCGAATCAAGTCGCCTCCACGTGAAAGAAGATCCATCAATTTCATGCACACGACCCACATATGTGGTGTGCATTTATTGATGGGGGCCAATTTGTTGGGGTAAAAATTTACACCCTGATTGACCAAGTCAAAATCAAAGTCAACCCCAAGCCAAGTGGGCCCAAGCCCAGATCCAGTGGGCCCATGCCCGGGTCGAGCCCGAACATGAAGCGGGCGGCCTCCCCCCACGCCAAGATAAAAATTTTGTAATAAACAATTTTGTTGTATTTCTTTTATTTTATTTTATTTTATGGATAAATGTAAGAAAAATAGGCATAAAACCAAATTTTTGTAAAGCCCATGGCTTATGTGCAAAAAGAAATGGCACATGAGCCATGGGGTGGGCAAAATGCCATTTTGTGAAGCCCAAGGGGCTATGTGTAAAGTGTATGGCCTATAAAGGCAAAGATAGTGAAATATCTCAACAACTTTTTCTCTCTCCAAAAATTTTCTAGATCTGAGATCTCTTCCTCCTTCCTCAAGGTTCTAAAACCTTCTTTTTCCTTTTGAATTAAATCAAGAGTTTAACTCTTCCTTTTCTCAAAATAAGTAGATTTCCACCACAAAACCTACGAAGGGGAGCTCGGATCTCCAATCAGATCTCGAAAAGGGGAGGCTTTTAAGGCTCATCCCCTTTTCTCCAAGATCCCGTCGGTCAAGAGCAAGAAGAAGGAGACCCATCTCTAAATATCTAACTTTAGACAGACCCAAGGCTCAAAAGAAGAGCAATAAATCCCCCAGAAGTTTAACTCCTTTCTAAAGTCGCTGGAGTTTAACTCCATAAAATTAATTTCTGTTGGAGTTTAACTCCATAAATTTGTTTCTGTTGGAGTTTAACTCCATAAATTCCCTTGGGAGTTCAACTCCCCAGCCTAGGGGCTAGGCCTCCCTTTCCGCGGGTTTTTCCCGCGGTCACGTGTGCACACGTGACCCCGGGGCGCCAGGGCGCCCATCGGTCACGTGCGCGCACGTGACCCCCGGGGCGCCAGGGCGCCCATCGGTCACGTGCGCGCACGTGACCCCGGGCATTAAGGCGCCCACCTGCTGTGCGAGCGTCCTTTAAACGCCATTTTGTTTTCTTTTCCCCCTTGTTTTATGTGCACTCCCCAACAAAATCCCTTCTGGGGTTTAAACCCTTTTAAAAAAATATACATATATTCTTTGGAGTTTAACTCCACAATGAAGTTCTATTTTAGGAGTTTAACTCCGTATAAAATTCTTTTAGGAGTTTAACTCCATTTAAAATTCTTTGGAGTTAAACTCCACAATAAAATTCCTTTTGAAATTAAACTCCATTTTAAAAAAAAAGAAAGGGGGGAAGGAAAACATACACATACTCCACGACACTGTCTTCCGTTAGAAAAAAAATTTCTAACGGGGCGCTGCCCCGCACCCCGCAAGGGGGTTGCTAGCCCCCTTGACCCCCAGCCCGCTATCCGGATAGCGGGACCCCCGTAAAAACTCTGCGGGGCCCCTGATATTTCCAAAACCCCTTCAAAACACGATACTGCACATTGAGTTCGCATGACCAATTTAACCCGTTAATCGGAGGTTCCTTCGCTCCAAATGCGAGAGGTAATTAACGGCAGCTTAGTCCGCGGTTGCCGGAGATTCGGATCCCCACAATCAATAAACCCCGGTCTACTCTAAGCAGGGGGAATCTGTAATGCGCCTGACAAGCGCGCTCGTATTCCCATCTCAATGGGGTGACGAAAAACACCCTACAAGTACTAGTCAAGTGGATGAATAAACTATACTTTTGTAGACCCTGAGTATGTAATTCAGTATTTTGAAAATTATTGTATAACTTTGATGTAAACTTTATAAGTATGATAATTTTAAATATTTGTTTTAGTTAAACAAATTTTGTGTATCAAGGAAAATTTAATTTAATAGAGAATCAGATCTTACAGTCTCACAAAAGTTTTGGAGGTTGCGACCGGCTGGCTGCGCCTTCATCTCGGGGCGTGACAATGGCCATTAGTATCGGATTAGGGTTTGGGTTGGGGTTTGGATTTGGGCTAGGATTTGGTTTTGGGTACAATTTTCGGATTAGTTCCTTCAAATTCTGAAGGAAAATACAGATCCTGGAGGATTCTTGTATATCCTTTAATATTATGTTAATGCAAATCTGCATGTTGTATATTTGGCTTTATTGACATTTTTATTGATCCAATCACTCACTGGTTTCTCGACAAATTTCCATATTCACCTACTCACAATAATATCAGAAATAACAATTTTTTTGATAAATTGGTAAAGAATATATGCATACTTTCAGCATATAAATGATTTATGAATGACCTTTTCTCTATCATGCAGTATATTTTCTTGTTTTTCTTATGATCTAAGCTTTAACTGATACTTGAAAAGTCCGTGGAAGATACTGAGCATAGTTATGCAGCCTCTACCCTAGTATTGGAATAAAATTTACCCTAACAAGGTCTATGCTAATGTCCACTCAAACAGTAATTACATGAAACTTGCAAGCCTAGGACTCATACAACAAACAGCTCAGTCCTCCCACTCCAAATCTTTTGATGTCGATGATGAAAAACTTCAGTAAGAGAAGCATAAAGTAATAGAAACCCCAAAATAAAAAAGTGAAATCATAGCATTATCAATTTGGACTAAAATTATGTGGTCTGGTATATCATATGATTCAGCATAAGGCTATTCTATATATCACAGCTATTCACATAAACATTAAGAATGCTAATATATAGCAAAACAACGTCATGTAAACAAAATATTTCCCAACAAGGCTCATTTTACAAAACTTACAGAGAGAATTCTCCGCGGCTGCCTTGTATAGAAATAGAGAGCTGCTGAGCACAAAATCAGTATGGAAGTTCCCAATTGTCATCTTCTTCTTGTTGTTTCCTTTTCTCTTTCTGTGCCTTCGATTCTTCTTCTTTCTTCCATCTGTCTTTTGGCTGATAAGGTCTACACGAACCAAAACAAGAAATAGCAATGCAGAAGTTCTTCTAGATTGTTTTCCTTTTCTAAAGAATCTATGGTTATGGACAAATAGAAGACATTTACAAGAGGTTAAAGTGAAGTCAATTTCCTTCTCATTATGGGCAAGCCGCCTGATGGCTAGAATTTGTTTCGTGAAAGTATTCTATTGCTAGTTTGGGTTGAGAGGAATGCCATAACTTTCCTTGCTAAAAACCGTCTTTTTTTTCTGGCTATCCTTCTTCAAATTATTGTTTGTTTGGAACTTCAGACAGGTGTTTTGAACAGGATGACGATTTCTTCATTATGATACTCTCGATTTATTGACTATTTACAACGGAAGCTGGTAGCTAATTTCTAATCTTGGGAATGAACTTTTCGGAGATGCAAAAATGCTTTAATATCGAACACAATCTAAGGTAGCACATCTATCATATTCATTCCCTAAGACCTTTCACCCAATCCATCAGAAAAAATAAGTTCCCAACTTTGGGTTTGATTATAATAAAACTTTCACTAATCAAAGAAAAATCTCAAATTGGGATACCAGCCCTATGCAAAATGAAACAAATTGGAGGAAAAAGAGAGAGATGGACCTTCTTCGATTCTTGCGGGCGGCGTCGCGGGCCTTGCGCTTCTTTTTCTCCTGTTTGTTCTCGAAGGGCGTCCTCCTCTTCCACTCCTTGATGATCCCAGCTCTCGTCACCTCCCTCTTGAATCTCCTCAGCAGCACCTCCTCAGGCTCGTTCTCTCCGACCAACACTTGGACATTGAAGTGCCCAGATTTCGAGTACTAGATGTTGGCCCATGCCAGCGAAGGGAAGCAGGTGCTGATATGGGATCCTGCTTCTTTGTTGTTGGTGTTGATCGTGAGTTGGGGGATGCTAGGGTTTGTGAAAGTTGAGGTTTTTAGAGAGAGAGGAGGAAGAGGAAGAGGAGAGAGGGCGAGCTGCTTGTTGGTGACAAGGGGAAGGGTTGGGAGAGGAGAGAGGATGAGGTTGGGGACAAGGGGGAGAACTGTTATTGATGTTTTTTCATGGCTTTTTGGACAAATTTGCTCCCTTTTGTTTTCAAAAAACTCACTTTTTTGTATTTCAAGTCTAGAAACCTATCTCTAAATAAAATTAAGGCTCGGTTTATGATTTTTAGTCTTTTGTTTATTTTTATTTTTTACAATTTTTTTATTTCTTTTTTTGAAGAAAGATGGGTATACATTCACACCAAATTCATTAAAAAGCTTGTAACAACAAAGCACACCAACTCCATATGCTAAACCCAAAATGGAAAAATCATTATAGAAGATGGTCATAATGTTTTCTCTCCACCGATAATATATAACTACTGTCAATCTCTCCATGGTGTTTCTCGACGACTGTGACCGTTGCCATCTTGTATACGTACGTAAATTGCCTGCTCTATTTTGAAGATTTTTATATGTCCGATCTGATACTAAATATATGTGTTGAATTTAGTATATGCCTTTTCTCAATTTCACATGCCCTCCTTTAAGAAAGTTGAATTTCCATGCTCCTATATTATGTAATTTGTGTCCCTCGATCTCCCCAAAAAATTTGAAAAAACAAATAATTCTCTTTCCTCGTTCTAGTGTGGGATTTTTTCTTGTTTCCCCCTTCTCTAGTGTGAGTTAATTGCACAAAATCCCACGTAGTTTATCCAATGTAGCAATTATAAGTTATACCCCTCACAAAAACATCTTCTCGTGCTTTTCAAAGGCATGATCTCGGTTTGATAATTTACCCCAGAATGCTACAGCTCCAACCTGATATCTCATTTTCTTCGAACAACATAAGTTTTGCATAAAATACACTTACAGTGCAACTCAGCTAGGCTCCGGATATGAGAAATTCTGTATCATGACTGAAAATGTAACGATTGCTCTTTAATAAAATCGGAAACGAAAACAGAACCAAATCACTTACCCAAAAAAAACACTCCAAATTACATTAGATTCTCTGTAAAATCTATGTGATCGAATTCTGGACAGCAATAATGTAACAAGAACATTAAAGGTATAGGGAAGGAGTAGTTATGCTATAATTCAGAGCATCAGCTCTCTTTTGTTTATTGTCATTTTACAACAATGCACACTTCCTCAAATGTTCTCCTCTATAGAAAGTGCATAAGAGTATAAGAAGGGCTTACACATGAGTTACAAAAATTGTGCTACTTGTAAAAATACTCGTCGATCAATGATTAATTCCTTTTCAAACGATCTGCCCATGATAAATTTGGAGAAAAGTTGAGCTCATCTCTTCGGATAGCGCACAAAATCCTACCAAAGCAAAGAAATTCTCTTATAGCTCTCCTATCTCTTTGATTCAATCAGTTTCTGTTCTGCACTATCGAATCTTTTACCAGTGAGTTCGCAAGTGTACAACTTTAATCTGTAAGTAATGCACAGTAAGATTTCAATCATCTGAAGCTATTTCTGTGGCTTCATAAGATTTCTTGTGTCTATAAGCCTTGATCCTTAATCTCTCCCTACGTTTCGCGAGCGCCATAGAAATAACAGCTAAAAAACCCAGCACAGAAAGAGCCCAGAGGCCAATGATCCAAATCCTTGGGGACCCATGCTCGTTACTCGATCCATGAATGGACGAAGAGTTCAACACATCTATTGGCAGTAATATCTTTCTTGATGAATGCACGTGTTCATCATTCCCTTCATGTGTCCAAATTTTAGGAGGCGGCGGATTCATACTGGCAATGGAGTTTAAAGAGGAGCATTTCCTTCGGTTGTGATGCAGATATAAAGCCTTGTTCAATGCTTTACCACATTCGATGCTTAGCAAATCTCTTTGTAGGTTATTATCATCAGTATTTGAGAGAGTTGAAGGATCAGGTGGTTCAGGAAATTTAGCCCAGCAATTATTGATCATGTCGGTATTTCTCCAGTCAGCTTTGTCGAAACTCCAGTTTCCGACACTAAATCTTAATCCATAATGGAACACTTTGTATTTGATGCCGGACTCAGGAATATATCCTGGATATATTAAAATGTCGCTTTTTATTATATGCCGGAGATTTAACTGCATGGAAAACGGTGTATATGTCAGCTAAGAAGATCTAAATAGGCATTAGAAAATTAATTACGCTATAAATGTCAGAAAATTTTATTGTGTACCCACATGATGGGGACGGACTGGACGGTACTAACCGGTCTAATTTCCTAACGATAGGATGTCAAAAGTATAAGCATGTACGAGTGGAAATGCATGCAAAATAGCCTGGGACTATTATGAGTTTAGCATATACTTCAAACATCTGTGTATATTTGTGGGTCTACTTGGTGCAACTAAAACTTAGGTCATGTCAGGTCAGATTATCCACACCACCACCACCCCACCCCCCACCCCCAAAAAAAAATTTTAAATACTTATCAGAAATGATAAGTTAACAAGACGAAACACAGTAAGCTTAAGTTTATTAGATAAGCTTGTCCTAAAGTGATGCCAGATAACTTTAAGGCAACAAGGAAGAAGTATGAATTTCACTATTTACTTTTAGTATTTGCAGTGTACCATGCAGAAACCTCTGCTATATTATTTGTTCATTTACTATGTGCTTGTTGCATGTCATGCCCATGTACAGTTTCGTTTATCGCATTAGCAATCCCCCCCCCCTAAAAAACCGGCAATGCATGGATACGAAGTCCAATGTCAAGAAAAATCATATTTGATTTAAAGGGATAACCGTTTCTAAACGCACTATTTGGAACCGATTTACTTTTAAACCCACAAAGGTACATAAATATCAAAAAACCCAATACCTTTTGCATAGTTTCTTTTAAGCCCGATATACTCTCATTGTATACAAATACGGCATACAATACAATAAACTTTTGAATATCCCAAAATTACCATTATCTTCAATATAGAACATACTTTGAAACCCATTAAATCTCAATCTACATTCTTTCTGTCAGCCTCAATTGCTTCAGCAACCTCGTCTCTACATCAACCCTACCGTGAATCCTAATCCGAAACCCAGTCTCAAACACATCCACCAAGCGCTATCGCCGTCGATTGTGAATTTCAACAACATGGTTTTTTTATTCTTTTTCCTCCCCTAACAACCCTTTTTATGAGCCCTTAAACATTCCCTAAATCAATTTCGAACCCATTGAAAGATCTTTATTGTCATTTCATTTTTACAAACCAGCCTTTCTCCATATGAAAGAGATATTTTCATCAAATTGCTAGCAAGGATCTCCATAGCTTTCGACATTTGTCAAGTTTTTTCAAAAGAGTTAAACTTAAACATACTGCATAAAAATTGTTAAGCTTTGATCACGACTCCCCTTTATTTTCTTTGAGAAACCAAAGGAAATCTAAATACAAAATCTTCAAAATTCTCCATTAGCATATTTCAGTTGCTATCCATTGTAACATATCCATGATTTGTCATTTTTTATTTGAATCGAGGAAATACACAAAAACTCTAATTTATTCTTCAACCAAAGCAAGTCCCAAATCATTGCCTTAAACGACTTAATTGGATTGTTGAGTTCTTTCGAGCATGCCATGGCTGTCGCAAATGTATAAAGATTTGAAAAAGGTCTTGCATTTATTTAGAATGAGTTTAAATGGGATCTGGAGGAAGATGAAGGGCAATACTGTCACTTAAGTTACAGAATGCATCATATACTTAAATACATAGCCTAATAGTGGGCCTGGATTTTAAAAAAAATAGAAATTCATATTTTGGACTTTTTAGCGTTTTTGAAACTACGTGGGTTTAAAAATAAATCAATATCTAAAATAGGGTCTGGAAACGATTTTTCCTAATTTAAAAGTTTATTGTTATATGATTTGTAAGTTGTAAATCTCATATTTTTTAACTTCATATGAAAATACATGAGGGATTAACTTGCAAATATTTCGGCATTTTTCTTAAACTTTTCAATATTTTCCTTCCTATAGCATATGAAATCGCGAAATTTTAAAAAATCTAAAAAAATTCTTTTTAAGTTTTTCAATATTTTGCTTGTAGCACACGAAAACCACATGTACAAAAATCCAATTTTTTTTGTTTTCGTCAAATTTTCAACATTTTGCATGCTGCACATGAGTATGGCGAAATTTTAAAAATTTGAAATATTTAAAAATTTCGCGATTTTCGTGTATTATCTGGGGTTTGTAGTCACCCAGAGTCTTACTCATTTGGACCGGGTTCTTTGTTATAGTACAAAAAATCATGAAAATCGCAAATTTTTTGTTCTTTCGTTTAGTCAATATTATACTAGTCGACGAAAATCGCGAAATTTTCTTTTTCCTTCAAAATTTCAATATTTTACCTACTATAGCACATGAAAATAGTGATATTTTTAAAAATGTCAAAATTTCATGTTTTCTTTGGTTTTCTGTGTTTTTTACAATATCAAATGAAAATCGCGAAATTTTAAACTCTCAAAGAATTAAAAAATTTAAATATTTTGCAGGCTATATCATACAAAAATCGTGAAATTTGTTAATATATTGTCAATAAAACCTAAGTAGTGTGAGAATAAAGAAAGAGATTTTAAAAAAAAGGAGCCGATGAGAACTTTTCCACCATAAATATTGAGTAGCTAGATAAGGAATATTTGTCGTATATATACGGGTCAAATGGTCCTAAGATGACTCCTTAGGGTGCAATCTAAAAAGTCATCCATTTTGCATTTCATGAATGCCCTTAGCTCATAAATGAATAGGCCTTCATTAATTATATTGGGATTTATTAATGAGGTTGGGCCTTTCATGAATTGCCACGTAGACGACTCCTTAGGTTGCACCCTAAAATGTCGTCTTAGGAACATTTTTCCATATATATATATATATATATATATATATATATATATAAAATGAAGGAAAGGTGCCATAGGAGGGACTTTCCTCCTATGGTTATGGGTAGTAATTGAACGAGGCAGCTCAGATTCGATTAAGGTTCGGCTCGGTATCAGCTTGTTCAAGCTCAGTTCATTTATTAATAAGCCGAACATGAGTCAGAAGGCTTGGCTCGTTTATTAAATGAGCCGAACTCGAGCTCAATCGGGCTCGTTCGGTATTGGCTCAAGTTCGGATCGGTTACACAGATTGAAAAAACAATAATATGTAATATAGAGCAGATTCTATACAACTCTCGGGACGCTTAATTCAATTAAGGGACAATATATCAAGTGCAGCAGAAGTGAATATAAAACCCAGTGCTTAGACCCATTCCAAGCTCTAAATGTCAACTTTTTTTTAATTTTTCCAAATTTCAAAGCCCTGAGTCATAGGCTCTGTAATAGTTGTTCCCAGCCTAGCTTCTCTTTCAAGGCAATCATCAACCTCCTCACAAAATATTTCATGATTTATTCTCAAGCCCATGTAATGGCCACTGACCCATTCTCAACCTCTAACCAAATAGCTCTTTGTTGTTTTCCTTTCAGAGATCGCCTAATAGAAAATGCAATCAAGCTCGACTTGGGCTCGGTGAGATCATGAGCCAGACCTGCTCAGCTCGAGGCGAACTCGAGCCGGTCTAAAATAAGCCGAGCCGAGCTTGGACAAGGGTCGGCTCGTTCAAGCTCGGCTCGGTTACACCCCTACTTATGGCGTCGAAAGAATACGCTTTCCATGATTTTTTCCTATGATCGGCACCCATCATCTTCATCTTTATCATCTAAGATCGGGATATACCAAACTTCATTTGATTCAACGGTGGAATCAAATGAAATTTGGTATATCCGCATCTTAGATCATAAAGATGAAGATGATGGGTGTCGATCATCGAAAAAAAATGAGGGTGTAATTTTTCGAAGCCATAGGAGGAAATTCTCTCATATGGCCTCTTCCCTACATTATTCACTCTCTCTCTCTCTCTCTCTCTCTCTCTCTATATATATATATATATATATATATATATATGGATTAATTATATGAGAATGATAGGTATAAGGTAACATAAAATGAATATGTTCCTCTTATGGCGCAAAAGATAAGCCCTTCATATTTTGATGTTTGGCACCAACCATCCTAATCTTCACATTCTCGGTCGTAAATACACAAATTATATGTGATTTTCATACTCTTTACCCATTGTTATTAGTGCTAAAGAATGTTTAGGTACTGAAAACCATTTAATTTGAATTCACTAGACGCAAAGCAAAGAATATGGAAATCACATTATCTTTTGCAACTATGTTGTAGAAAATGCAGCTCAAGATTAACAATCACCTAAAAAGGTGCTAAAGGGTTGACATTTTCCTGCCATAGACGGCAAATCCCCTGTTACGACACATTATACCTATTAAACTCTAATTAAAATTTGTTTGGGTCAACAAAAACATCATGATAGGTAACATGATTCATACCTCTGCTGCACCAAAGGAGTAACCATACATCTCACTTATCCAACCAGACGAATATATATCCCCGGTGAAATTAGTACCATAATGCTCTTTGTCAGCTCGAACTTCCTCTGTCTTATGCAGCCACAATAATGCAAACTTCCTCAAGTCATCTATGTGCATGATTATGACACCCCCAACCTTGTCGCAGGCTCCAGGGTTGCGAGTGTGAATCTTTGCAAGCTCGTTGTCACACCCGATAAGATAACTGATAAAAATGATGAAATTAATTCATAAGGACATAAAGCACTGTACATTTCAACCCCATTTCTAAAAAAATTATAAGACTAAGTTACACTAAACTTCCTCTAACTATTGCTGTTTTCCACAAAACTATCTTAAAGTATTCTTTTTCAGTAAGCTGCCTTAAAAGTGCTACATTTACGGGTATTTTAATGAAATAAACTCCCTTATAAACAAAGTTTAATGGAGTTTCCTGTGATAAAAATCATTTAGGTAGTTTAGTGAACAATAGAAATACAGAGCGGTGTAATAGGCCTTTTTTATTATTATTTTATTACCCATAGGGGGTTGAAACAGGACGGCCACGTGCGGCACCGTATTCCCATGGTGTTATTGGACCTCGCAGGATCATGTCAGCATCTAGAATAACTATGAACTCTGCATCGGTTTCCACATGATTAAGCCAATGCCAAACCGCGGCTGGTTTATTTATTGCAGGGTACCTATCAAGATGCACGGAGATCATTTATTTATACAGAAATCATGTCAGCAGTTATCTTAGAGAAAAAGAAAGGTAAAGAAATTAAACAGAGGGCTATCGGATAAATTAATCATGACCCATCTGATGACAGTTCTGTATAGAATAAAGAATTTGAGGGTTATGTAAAGAAAACGAAAAACGAAAAAAATTAATTAAAATACACTTGATTATCGTTTTCTTTTTTTACTATGCTACCTCAAAGTTTTTATTACAGCAAACTCCTTTAAACTTTGGGTTTAAGGGAGTTCTTTTTCACTAAAATACCCTTAAATGCGGCACTTTAAGGGAGCTTGCCGTATTTTTTAAAATAAAACTAAAACTTTAAGGTAGTTTAGTGGAAAAAAGTGTTGCACTGAAATTTAACCTAAAGAAAAATAATATTTGAAAGTATGTACAATGCAAAAATTAGGGCTTGCTTCGGTAATTAAAGTAACTGTAATTTACCAATCTCCAGTAAGTGGGTGTCGACTCATAGATGGAACATAATGAGTGGGGGCCAAATCATGACCTTTATATTTCTTCAAGTCTTCATCGGTGCAACTCAAAAGGCGTGTAATATTACCAGGCTGGCCACTTTTATAGAAGCTATGAAGAAGCCCCACAGTTTGCCAGTCAAAATAAGGAGAGCATTCAGTAGAGAAAAGGGTGTGTATTTTCGGATGCCTAATTTGAGTAATTTCTAATTCATGTGATTCCAGTTTTTTCTTGATTTTATGACTATTCATCTGATGGCTATCCAAATATTTCGGCTTAGTAAGCTCCGCAAACTTCTTACTTTTCAAGAAACTTAGGTATTTGTTCCACTGTGGCTTTGGACAACCCATTGAAGCATGGTGCAATACAAGACCTTCATTTATAGTGTCAATGCATTCTATGCTCAAAAATAAGCCGCGCCTTGCATTTGGATCAGCTTCCATCATTAGCACCTGCATATTTTTCACAACTCAATATGTACAAGGTCATTTTAAAACAAACAAAAGGAAAATTCAATTGTATGTTGTTACCTCTCCAGGATAAGGGGGTTCTGGGAAAAGACGGTTGCAATTGTAGACTATGCCATCCTCATGATGTTCTAATTTATTAAAGGACCAATTCCCAACCTTAATTGGTAATCCATAGTGCAAGATAATAGGCTCGACACCAGGTCTTGGAATATAACCAGGGTACATCATCAAATCATCGTTTATCTTGTGATGAAGGCCGACCTGTTAAAACAAGTACAATGAAAAAGAAAAGAAAATTATATTCTTGTTAGAGGACTAAAAATGCACAATTAACAGATAACAACTTTTTAAGTCTCTGCCACTGCACCAAACTCCAAAGTTTTGATGAGGACATAATCTGGGCTTTTTGAGTAGCAGTACTTTTTGTTTCTAAATTCGCTTTTTAGTTTTGATGAGGGCATAACCTTGTCATTATATCAAAACTCTAAAGTTATGGTAAGGGTTGAGAGAGGAATCTTCATATTCTAACAGCAAACTCAAGTGAAACCTTTAAAATATGTAAGCATATCTGCTAACCTCTGCAGCACCAAATGAATATCCATACATCTCACTAATCCAACCCTGGCCATAAATGTCACCGGTTATGTTAGTCGCCCAGTGGGCCCGATCCTCTCGGACCTCTTCTGTTTTTGAGAGCCACAACGGAGCCAAAGCCCTGAGGTCATCAATGTGCATAACCAAAAGGCCACCAACCTTGTCACAGAGTTCTGGGTGCTTAGTGTGCAACTGGGCAAGTATGTTGTCACACCCTATCAAGTACCTAATACATGCAACTCATGGTAAATGATGATGATGATGATGATAAAGACTGTCAAGTACAGGGAAGTTTAACAGTTAGCCAAATGATGTATAGTATTGTGTTTAAGCCTAGATTATAATAATCATATAATTTGCGAAACGGATAGTAGCCATTAGTAAGCATGCAGCTCATCATAGTGGATTAATAGTATTGACATATAATTTGAACCAGGATCACGATCCAAAAGGGAAAAAAATCATTTAGCAACAACATGACCAAATGGTAGTCTTCATGAATAGCTATCGTAGGTGCAATGGATACACTCATCAACTGCAAACATCATTTGCATGATATAGCTGTACCAAATCGAGTTACTTTTCACCACTATTCAGTCTGTATCACCTCTAAAAATGATTGAGGATAATATGCATATAAATTTTGAGAAATACTTTTCGTACAAACTTTTCGCCGTACCCGCATGCAGGCTCACATCAGATATTAGTGCCATGCAGCAGATCCATGTTAATTATCTCTTGGGTCCGCATGCAGGTATGGCTAAAGATGAGTATGCAAAAAAATTTAAGACATTTTAATGCATCTCCAGACTCCAATTATAATATAATCGTATCCAATAATATGCAATCTATGATGACAGCATGTGCCATTTAAATTAGAATATGTAATAGGAGTATGAAGAACTAGTTTCCTTGCCAAAGGTATATAAAGAAAGATGTGCCACCTCCGTCCCCTTGAACAAATAGTTCAGATCTCTAATTGCGCATAAACTAGATACTTTCAAGAATTTCCCTCCTTCCATTTCCATATTAAAACCAGAAACCAAAAATATTATTGAAACAGAAAAACATCCATACCCATAATATGCAGCTACAGGCTTTCCTTTCTCTACCCCAAGTTCCCATGGAATGATCGGGCCTCGAATGACCATATCTGCATCCAAGATCACAACCCAATCAACATTATCTGCCTCTTTGCTATGTTTAAGCCAATGCACAAGTGCTGCTGGCTTATTGAAGGCAGGATACCTGAGAGCAATGACAAAGAATTATGCCGGTATAGTGACCTCAGATACGCTCTACTTAAATTGCAGGAATGGAATAATGACTGTAGATAAGAAAACGAAACACATCAGTGGCCACTGGACAAATGTGTGTGAATAAGAAGTTAAGTAGAAAATGAAGAGACAATACTGAAATTCTGATCAAGTGATATTAAGTATCCACAACACGTTAGGGATAGCTTATGACAAAATGTTAACAAAGGTATAAAAACAAAGCATAAAGATCTTCAAATAAAATGATTTAAATTAAAAGATACAAATAAGTTCAAATGCAATGGACGCAATGCGTAGAAACTCATCCATAGGAGGATAATAACTCTAAATGGATATACATATCTAGTTTGATAAATCACATCCAGTTTAAAAGTGAAAAAACCTTGATCAACCAATTTTAAGAAAGTAATGGCAATAATATGGCGCCCATATTGCAATTTTATCACTTAAAAGAACTTTACTACATAATGAAGTCAATGCATGTCCTAAATGCGAATTTAGTGCATAGCGCTCACTTCTCATGTAATTCTACAGTCAATACTGAAAAGATATAAAAAGAAGTATTAAATAGAATATCATAATGTTGTCGATTTTGTTGTTTTTTAATTTTATTAGGATATATCGGAAGATCCTTCTCTTTTTTAACTGTACATATACGTAATTCTAGAAGCTACACAATTAATCAAGAGTAACATTATTATACCAACCCGGAAGATTCCACATTGGCTACCAGATTGGTGACTAGGTATAGAAGTGGGGTAGCTTGGGGACTCGAACTCATACCCCGCCCTTCTAACCAATCAAGAACCTGATAGCCTACGTGAAACCTACCCGTTTCTAGTAGGTTAAGTATTTTTTTCCATAACTAGTTAGCCTTGTGTGCGGAGAAGTATAAAGTTTTTTTTCAAGTTATTGTGTAAATACGGGATCCACCTGTCACGACCCGAAAGAGCACGTGACTGGCCCTTGAACCATATGAAGCCTATAGGACTCCATCTGATCCAAGTAAGCCAAAAGCCCAGAAATCTAAAACCATTTTGAAGAATAAGTAAAGAAAACTGGTTTAAGGAAGTGAAGAAATACAGGTTTGAAATCAAGGTTTTTAAATAACTAAGCCGAATGTGCATTTTAAAAACGGTACAGTCTTTTTTAGAAATTTCGGCAGAGTTTCCTTTGTAAAACTGGCCCCGAATGGGGTAAAACGAGGATAACAATATATATGCAATGATAAAGGCATCCCCAAGCGGGAGCTAGCTCTTCGTCAATCGACGGTCACAACCACACAATGATATGATAATATACAACGCCAAGTGGCGAGGATCAAATCCAAAAGAAAGCTCAAAAGCAACAAGGAAATCCGCAATACAACTAAGCGCGACTCTAAGGTCGAATAATACAACACTGTCTCTAAGTCTGAAAGAATATACAAGTTTTGGGTTGATGGACAATTTCTAGATACAATGGAATAAATAAATACAAAGGTGATTCCTGATACGAAAGAATCCACCTACCAAAGCAAATCACCCGCAAGAAGGAAGTGTGCCAGAAATGCCGCAATAGAACCTGTACGGCAAAACCTGCAAGAACTGTGGCACAACGGGGGTGAGTTGCCAACTCGTGAATAGAAATATCTACAAGCAGAAACCGAATGCAAGACATAAACCTAAGCCAACGATCAGTAATACAATCCACAAGAGTGCATCTGAGTGTAATAAGGTGGCAAGGTAACATCTAATCATGTATGTAGTGCCAGGTACTCAGGTAATAACATGACATCAGTATAAGGTATGTCTGCATGAAGTAGATATGATGAAATATCAAAGATATCAATACACATATATTAGCGTCCCATACCACTAATATTGGTGTAAGATAAGTGTAAATCCAGTCTGTATATGAACCATGTCTGTATATATGTGGAACCCGTCCACCTGTCACCCACTGACAGCAAGCATCATGTATGCAAGTATGAGGATATAAATAAAATCATGGAAACTCATCATGAAACCCGTGCCAAGCATCGACACGTAAATCCTCATCCATATGGGGCTCCGTCTGCGGATATCGGCCCTCGGCCCCGGCAGTATGAGTCAACCCATGTCCATCTCTGGGCTCCGTCTGCGGATATCGGCCCGTCGGCCCCGGCAGTACGCCCATCTCTCGGCTCCAGGCGGTATCCCCCGGATATCCGCCGAGCTCAGGTAAAATCACCGGTAGGTACTCGCCCGCCTCCAGGCTCAATCGGCATAACCCATCGATCATCTCGCCGAGGGGAACCATACCGGGCCCACCACGAACCCGCAAACGGTACATCACCTCCTCGAATCGGGTTTCAAGCACACGTCTCAGCACCGAGAAAACGCGTGGTGGACGCACCGAAATATCATATCACGAGGTACCGGGTTTTCATAAAGTGCCTCTTTTCTTAAATAACCCCACGGTCCTCAAAAACCAGAAATCACATGAAAATCCAACATCAAGCAGTAAATCCAATGCGATGTACTATGCAATCAATCCATGATATATGCGACATGTAAAGAGAGTAATCATATCGGAAATCATGCAACATGGAATAGGAATGCGCATATGTCGAAGGAAGCATCATATCACGAATGTAATAGTACTACTGTGTAGTGACATGGCAATTATCGATGATGAAGTGTGTGAGCCGGCAAATAGTGTACGTGAAACATACGCATCATCGATAATGGTGCTGGTGTCCTAACAGCATGATAATAACATGGTAATGAACATATGCCAGCAATGCGAATAGCATGAATATGCGGAAATCTAGTAATCAGCAGCACAGTGAAGTATCTACTATGCAACTACATCTAAGTATCCTGTCAAATCAGGAGGGGTAGGTGTGGAAACCACCTAAAACTGAGTCTAAGTATATATGTAGATTTATAGTCGGTGATCCCGCCTCAATGTCATATCGTAAGATATCCTCTAGCTATGAGTGCGGATCTATCATCAATATCAACTCGTACGGTAAACCGTCGTACGGCATTCCCAAAAGCTGGGTACAGGTCAATATCTCACTGTCTCATCACATAACAAATATCACCATCATCAGATCATATAGTCTGGGTGTACTACTCTATATCTAGTACAAACGGTAACATCGGTAAAGTATGCATGCGGGGGTAAACACCATCCCAAGCCCGCAAGAATCACAAGTCATATCCCACATATGAATCGTATCAAAATACCGATCTCAGGGCACCAAGCCCACATCATCGACTCATCTCCAAAGTCGTCACATATCATCAACCACAGTGTAAGTACATGTGAAAAGCAAGGGTATATGTATAGGTGTAATTCTATCCTAGGGTTCGCGACTATGAACTACACTAGTCACTTCCAACCCTACATTATCCAAAATACACCTAATATCACGATACTATATAATAAACTATCTACGGACTGCGGGGGTGCTATACGCCATCCACCCGACTTCCCCCCGTAGATATAATCTACTCACCTTGCTTCTCGTGTGCCAATACCGATGTCGCTATCTTCACCTCCTTTGCCTCAACATCACGCGGGGTACCTACAAGTATATCACAATGCTAAAGCACATGAAAATCACATCGGAAACCAAAATAGCACACGCTACCCACATAGGTAAAAACCTATCGACTCGCATGTAAACACAATCAATATCCACTTGTCGTTGACGTCCAAACGCCATCCGACAGGAATGAATCACCAAATACCAAAATCCATGCTAAATCAAGTCGTAAAACATACACCAACATAGGAAAATCAACCCAGATTTCACCCTAGATGGAATCAGTCAAAACTAGAAGTACCCAGGGTCAATACTAGAGGAAATGGGGGCATGCACAGAAAACGAGGCAATTCCTTAAAATACCTTATTTTAGAATTTTCCATAATTTTTCCCCATTTATCTGTATTTAATTATACCAGAATATTAAAATATTCATTAAAATAATATTAAATTATAAAATTTCCCAAAAATCATATTTTATTATTTTGAAGACGTTACAATCTACCCCCCTTAAAGAAATTCGGTCCCCGAATTTAAATTTAAAACCCCAAATACTAAAATATTTCAATACAAATTCCAAGTCATCGGGGCTCCGAAATCATCTATACATAAAACATCATAGCGCAATGCATGCGCATGAGTACTGAGTAGATAACTCAAAAGCAACACTCCATCAAGCATCCCGCGATCATCGGAGTCATGGTAAAGACACAAATGTCAAATCCAATACAAAACCAATATGATATGGATCAGACTATACATGTAGACATCCAATCTATACATGTAAATAGCTGATGCAAATGTATGCCAAATCTTTTTAAGTCGCTGTGCGATGCGCGTAACACTGCACAGTGGCGGACGTTTCTCATAAGAAAATAACTATATATGTGTATATATATCCTTTGTTTAATAAGCACGTTCCACCATTTTGAAAATAATCAGAAGGGTTTCCTTATTTTTAAAACGTTTTGTGTCATATTGGACACGTAGGTATATACTGAGACTATAGCTCGCTTTTCGGAAATCCCTTCGATAACTATCGATGCATGCAAAATATATCCAGGCACTGTCCACTGACTAGTCCTACTCAGTATGAAAGCAAATATCCCACATCATAAAAATGTACTGCTCCAAAAGGAATAAATTCCAAAAATGCACATAACACCACCCTGTGCGTCTGACGCGCACGGAAATCAAAATCCATATTGCACTAAACATGTGCACAAAACAACATCTAGGTGCAACGGGTGTGCACGAAACATCTGTCATAGGCAACGTGTGTGCCTGGCAGTCAAAAATCCAGTGCATCTGACATGCACGAAGAATCTCGATTTAGTGCATCTGGTGTGCCCCAAAATCGTATCTCAAAACATGCGCCCAACATGCGCGAAAATCCAAATCGGTGCATCCATCATGCACGAATGAAAATCTAAACCCTGCGCACTCAACATGCACGGAATCACAAAATCCAATAGCAAAGCCGAATATGCGTAAGTCCATTCAAAAGCACGGAGTGCAAGAATCCACCTCAATATCACAATCAAAATCGACATACCGAAAGGCATCAAATCGAAGTCAGGTGCAATCGTAATGCACAAAATATAAATCCGGTGCAACAAAGGCACGAAATATAAATCTGATGCGATAAACGCAAGAAACATAAAACTGGTGCATCCCATGCACAAATACCAAGCAATAACTCAAATACGTAAGCAGCAACACCAAGTGTACCCAGATATAAGAAAATCATAAACCTGTGCAGCTGCGTGCACAAAACACATATCGATGCACTACGAGCACATATAAGCTATACCGAGTGCAAAATCAAAACACTAAAAGTACATGAAACTCTGCTGGAAGCGTAAATCAAATCACCGGCATAAAATAGGCATGAAATCGCAATCAACAGCTCAAGAGTAATAACTATGTACAAGGTATAAATACCCAGTAGGTGCAACCATGGTGCACAAAATCAAATATCATGAAACTCAGTCATCAAGACTAAATCATGCGAATAGATCGCCCAAAATACCGAAATCCAAAACAACGGATACGTGATAATCAAATCACAAAATCACAAATCATAATTACCGTCGTCGGTATACCCTCCTTCAGGGTCGAGAAGGTACCGGTACATCCGATGCTAGCGGCACAAGATATCTACTTGCCTCTTGCTCGCAGCTGGCGTCATCTGCCTCTGGTTCCTGATCTTTCCTGTAGATTACCAACTCGCAATCCATCGGCTCATCGGCCCGGTCAGGTGTGCTGACAGGAACGATTCCGTTCTTGCACTTCCCTGGTCATCTCTCGGTCAATCCTCACAACCGCTCGTAAAGCAGCACATCTCTGGCGCCGACCTCGGGTCCTCTGAATGCATATCACACATCCGATCCTGGGTGCAACTCTTATTGCAGCAGTGTACTGGAAGGAATCCTACTCAAGGTCTCTTCTGATCTTGCCTATGCCGATCTGTACGGAGGCTGGCTCTCCTGCACAACCTCTTCTCGCTCAAAGGGCATCGGTGTCCTCAGCACAACATTTCTCGGAAACCGGTCGCATCCCAACGTCTCTGTAAGCATATCAGGTCTCTAGTCTCGACGGGAAGCAATGACAGCTCGTCGGTGTCCCACACGAACTTCTGGTTTCACCTGTCTCTATCGTCGTCCACTATGACGTCATGCCAGCTACTATGCACTGCACTGTTCTTGGCCACCGTCAATCCGAAGTCTCTCACACGGACTCGAAATCGCGTATTCTGTAGCTTCATCATTCTGTAGCAGATGTCAGGCCGAACAGGTCCTCGGGAACACGTCCCAACCATCGGAGGAAAACTCATCACTCATCCGTCCTTGATCAATTCGCAACGCATCTGGGTAAGTTCCTTTATCCGATTCTGGTCAACTACCTCGTCGACAATGCCGAACTCTGGCCTGCTGGGTGTGCGCAACACGACCACTCCTGGTCTAGGTCTTCTCGTATCGTACTCCAGAAAGGTCCTGCCGAGATTCCTTTCTCAAATCTCCATCCTGCCGAAGTGCCCGGAAGTCATCATCCAAAGCTGAAGCTAAAGCTTATTCCGGAACGGCTGCATACTTATCGCGCTTCTTTCTGGAAGATATATCCATATACCACGCCTCGGGGTGCGTAACACATCTCTAATATCAGCGGAGTGGAACATCATCTCGTCGAAACCTCGTACGAACTCTTTTCTTCACTCTGCTCAAATGCCGACTGATTCGGACTTAACTCATCGTGGCTACACGAACTGCGCTCCGGCGGCTATGCTCGCATCTGGAGTCTCTCAAGCAGTGTCCCATCACGATATCCGAAAGATGTCGAACCATCCGATCGACTCGTCAGATCCTCATAATCCCCCAAGAGCTCACATCTCGGGTACAGTTTAATAGTATCGAGTACATGCCACAGCGTCGGTGGTCCAGCCGTAGAAGGGCAAACCCAAGCCTCACTAATGGCGCCGCGGAACCGCCGTAAACCCTAAGGTTCAAAGGCTGTCACACGGTCATTAAGTCGAGTTAGGGTTTCATTCTTCTAGAGGGTCCATAGAATCACCTGCATGTCTTTCCGTATACTTTAAACTTGGAAAATAGGCTCCTGACATTCGATCGTCTCAATCGACTCTCAACGAATCTGCGTGAAGTCGTCTTTAGCTGGAAACAATCAATCTGATATCCACGCATCGGGGTAGGCGAACTCACCACACGTCCTAGTCATTCATCCTACGGTGACTAGCGACTCGCTATCATCCCTCTGAGTACATGCTCATGCTGCAGTAGCTCCAATCGTCTGGGCGATATCTCATCGTTTGCAGCAGCAGCTGGCTCATACGCCTGTACGCCGAACAACGCCTCAATCCTCCAGGAAAGGCAATACATAAGCGGTCATCTCTGAATCAGCCTGCTCTAGATCTGAGTAAGACTCTCCACACTGGAAATCTTCAACTCAACTGGGCCCGCTCTGGCGCAAAATCGGACGAATCACATTCGTCTCTCAAATCGGGTAGACTAGCTATCATCTGTCGCATATCTGCCCGAAAGCTCCGGCAATCTCAGCTCGTAAGCTCCGAAAGCAACATCCTGTCAATCTCAGCAACAGCTGGTCCATCTGTCTGCACGGTAGCCGACATCACAATCCCTGAGGTATACTGTACATCAACAGTCTTCTCTCAACTGGCAGCTCTAACAAAGGCACGATCATCCGGTGCAAACCAAGCACTCGCCTCCACTAGAGGTCACAAACACCAACACTAACTCGAAACGTTCCCATGTCACCAGAAAACACAAAGGTCGGCTCTCGTACCAAACGAGCTCACACCGGCCGTAACCCTAGCAGCAGCCCAAACTGCGCTCAAACACGGTGACAGGAATCTCAATCGAGTATCAAAGAGAGCACATCAGTGGCAATAAGGAAAACAACAGATCCAAAGAGGATACATGATCATAGGAAGGAACAGCATCAATGAAGGTATGATCATGAAACTAATAGAATCGGGGATCTCAAATGGATGAATAATCCAGGATATGAAGAGAATCACTGATCTCGAAAGTATGTACATCCTAAGGTTCCTTAAGCGGAGTGGCGTGTCGTAAGTATGCCGCGGAACATACCAACGGTACGTCACTCTACTTTAGTCACCTAATCCATCAACCAAGGGTCATCCTAAAACGACGAAAGTTCGGGTTTACACCCCCTCAACCAAGTCTAAGTTCCGTAAGGTCAAGCCTAAGTTCCGTATATAAACAACTCCCTAGGCTCCACATAGTCAAACTTAGACTCGAACCAAGGTCAACCTAGCGCTCTGATACCAACTTTGTCACGACCCGAAAGAGCACGTGACTGGCCCTTGAACCATATGAAGCCTATAGGACTCCATCTGATCCAAGTAAGCCAAAAGCCCAGAAATCTAAAACCATTTTGAAGAATAAGTAAAGAAAACTGGTTTAAGGAAGTGAAGAAATACAGGTTTGAAATCAAGGTTTTTAAATAACTAAGCCGAATGTGCATTTTAAAAACGGTACAGTCTTTTTTAGAAATTTCGGCAGAGTTTCCTTTGTAAAACTGGCCCCGAATGGGGTAAAACGAGGATAACAATATATATGCAATGATAAAGGCATCCCCAAGCGGGAGCTAGCTCTTCGTCAATCGACGGTCACAACCACACAATGATATGATAATATACAACGCCAAGTGGCGAGGATCAAATCCAAAAGAAAGCTCAAAAGCAACAAGGAAATCCGCAATACAACTAAGCGCGACTCTAAGGTCGAATAATACAACACTGTCTCTAAGTCTGAAAGAATATACAAGTTTTGGGTTGATGGACAATTTCTAGATACAATGGAATAAATAAATACAAAGGTGATTCCTGATACGAAAGAATCCACCTACCAAAGCAAATCACCCGCAAGAAGGAAGTGTGCCAGAAATGCCGCAATAGAACCTGTACGGCAAAACCTGCAAGAACTGTGGCACAACGGGGGTGAGTTGCCAACTCGTGAATAGAAATATCTACAAGCAGAAACCGAATGCAAGACATAAACCTAAGCCAACGATCAGTAATACAATCCACAAGAGTGCATCTGAGTGTAATAAGGTGGCAAGGTAACATCTAATCATGTATGTAGTGCCAGGTACTCAGGTAATAACATGACATCAGTATAAGGTATGTCTGCATGAAGTAGATATGATGAAATATCAAAGATATCAATACACATATATTAGCGTCCCATACCACTAATATTGGTGTAAGATAAGTGTAAATCCAGTCTGTATATGAACCATGTCTGTATATATGTGGAACCCGTCCACCTGTCACCCACTGACAGCAAGCATCATGTATGCAAGTATGAGGATATAAATAAAATCATGGAAACTCATCATGAAACCCGTGCCAAGCATCGACACGTAAATCCTCATCCATATGGGGCTCCGTCTGCGGATATCGGCCCTCGGCCCCGGCAGTATGAGTCAACCCATGTCCATCTCTGGGCTCCGTCTGCGGATATCGGCCCGTCGGCCCCGGCAGTACGCCCATCTCTCGGCTCCAGGCGGTATCCCCCGGATATCCGCCGAGCTCAGGTAAAATCACCGGTAGGTACTCGCCCGCCTCCAGGCTCAATCGGCATAACCCATCGATCATCTCGCCGAGGGGAACCATACCGGGCCCACCACGAACCCGCAAACGGTACATCACCTCCTCGAATCGGGTTTCAAGCACACGTCTCAGCACCGAGAAAACGCGTGGTGGACGCACCGAAATATCATATCACGAGGTACCGGGTTTTCATAAAGTGCCTCTTTTCTTAAATAACCCCACGGTCCTCAAAAACCAGAAATCACATGAAAATCCAACATCAAGCAGTAAATCCAATGCGATGTACTATGCAATCAATCCATGATATATGCGACATGTAAAGAGAGTAATCATATCGGAAATCATGCAACATGGAATAGGAATGCGCATATGTCGAAGGAAGCATCATATCACGAATGTAATAGTACTACTGTGTAGTGACATGGCAATTATCGATGATGAAGTGTGTGAGCCGGCAAATAGTGTACGTGAAACATACGCATCATCGATAATGGTGCTGGTGTCCTAACAGCATGATAATAACATGGTAATGAACATATGCCAGCAATGCGAATAGCATGAATATGCGGAAATCTAGTAATCAGCAGCACAGTGAAGTATCTACTATGCAACTACATCTAAGTATCCTGTCAAATCAGGAGGGGTAGGTGTGGAAACCACCTAAAACTGAGTCTAAGTATATATGTAGATTTATAGTCGGTGATCCCGCCTCAATGTCATATCGTAAGATATCCTCTAGCTATGAGTGCGGATCTATCATCAATATCAACTCGTACGGTAAACCGTCGTACGGCATTCCCAAAAGCTGGGTACAGGTCAATATCTCACTGTCTCATCACATAACAAATATCACCATCATCAGATCATATAGTCTGGGTGTACTACTCTATATCTAGTACAAACGGTAACATCGGTAAAGTATGCATGCGGGGGTAAACACCATCCCAAGCCCGCAAGAATCACAAGTCATATCCCACATATGAATCGTATCAAAATACCGATCTCAGGGCACCAAGCCCACATCATCGACTCATCTCCAAAGTCGTCACATATCATCAACCACAGTGTAAGTACATGTGAAAAGCAAGGGTATATGTATAGGTGTAATTCTATCCTAGGGTTCGCGACTATGAACTACACTAGTCACTTCCAACCCTACATTATCCAAAATACACCTAATATCACGATACTATATAATAAACTATCTACGGACTGCGGGGGTGCTATACGCCATCCACCCGACTTCCCCCCGTAGATATAATCTACTCACCTTGCTTCTCGTGTGCCAATACCGATGTCGCTATCTTCACCTCCTTTGCCTCAACATCACGCGGGGTACCTACAAGTATATCACAATGCTAAAGCACATGAAAATCACATCGGAAACCAAAATAGCACACGCTACCCACATAGGTAAAAACCTATCGACTCGCATGTAAACACAATCAATATCCACTTGTCGTTGACGTCCAAACGCCATCCGACAGGAATGAATCACCAAATACCAAAATCCATGCTAAATCAAGTCGTAAAACATACACCAACATAGGAAAATCAACCCAGATTTCACCCTAGATGGAATCAGTCAAAACTAGAAGTACCCAGGGTCAATACTAGAGGAAATGGGGGCATGCACAGAAAACGAGGCAATTCCTTAAAATACCTTATTTTAGAATTTTCCATAATTTTTCCCCATTTATCTGTATTTAATTATACCAGAATATTAAAATATTCATTAAAATAATATTAAATTATAAAATTTCCCAAAAATCATATTTTATTATTTTGAAGACGTTACACCACCCCCTCTCAAATTAAATACAGTTGGTCTCCTATCGCCTTTTGTTGCGAACATTCATTGAATCTATGACCTCCTAGTCGCAATTCTCATGCCCTAACTCCTCTCCCACCCCCAGCCCCACCCAAACCCCACCCAACCCTGGGAGTCGAAATATCTAGTACTTTAAAGAGACAAATCTAAATACATAGCTTTTCGTCTAATCAAAATAGATACAATACCAATTGGCAGCGTCGCTCCACATCGGAGTTCATGCATGCACCAAAAGAATCCCATTTATCCCCCCACCCCCCACCCCCCCAAAAAAAAAAAATTCCTCTCGTTTCTCTCTAATGTCAGCACCAAAATCCAATCAATCAAACTCAAATGTTAGATTACCAGCAATTTTCTAAGCAGAAATAGGATCAATGGGAAATTACCAATCTCTTGTCCATAGATGCCTTTTATTTAATTTTTTTTTTTATAATAAAAACTCAAAACCACTCCCCCCAAAAAAAAAATTTGGTCCAAACCAAAAATGAAACAATACCCATTGACAACATCCCTCCACAATGGAGTTCATGCATCACATTTCTCTCAAATTTCAGCACCAAAATCCAATCAAACGCTCTCAAAAGCTAAATTACCAAAAATTTTGTAGGAAATTTACCAATCTCCAGTCTTTGGATGCCTGCTCATAGAAGGCACCTCAAAGGTTGGTGCCAAACCCATCCCCTCATACCTCCTCCTCTCCTCATCAGTACAACTCAGCAGCCTTGTAATCCCCCCAGGCTGCTTAGATTTCCTAAAACTGTGCATTATACCCACAGTTTGCCAATCAAAGTAATCCTGGCACTCAACAGAAAACAAAGTGTGGAGCCTCCATGGCGCTTTCAGGGTCTCTCCCTCTTCAGCCCCTGCGACCACCAAAGCAAACAGCAAAAGCAAGGCCAAAGCTGTGAGCTTTGATGTTAAAAATGGTTGATTTGCTGTTGTGGCCATTTGGGTCATTGGGGATTTGGGTGTAGAGATCTAAATGGCATGGCTTTTGTGGAAGACGAAGAAGGATTTGGGGTTATGGGACAAAGTGAGGACTTTTGTTTTTAGGTTTTGGTTTTGATTTGTTTTTGGGTTAGTTGAATTTTGGAAGCTGATGGGAAGTGGGGGTTTTCTAATATGATATTGGGGAAATGGAAACTTGATGGAGAGAGTTTGTATCCATTATTGAGTGAAGCCCTTGTATACCTTATTATTTACTTTTATCGCTGCACATAAATACCTTAAAATTCAAACCAAATCATATGCATTTTGTTTAAAACAGCGATAGATTTGATGATCAACTGAAGAAAACAAAGTATTAACGGTTTATACTTAAGGGCATATAAGTGCATCGAAATAATCAATAAGATATACAAATGCAAAGCAAGTGAAACATTAAAGTATTATTTAGCAATTAATTTGATGGTTTAATAAAAAAAAAATTTACTACCAAAAAAATGAATTATATTTTTTTCCTTTTGATATGCCTTTTAAAAAATTTATATTCATGTATAGATTTATTTTTCATAGTTTCATATTCCCATTCTAAAGCAATTATATTTTTAAACAATCGTCATTATTGATAATGAAGCAAAAATTTGGCAATTTTTTTTTAATAATATTTTCAGCTATCTCTACCGTTTGGATGCATTGCGCAAAAAATATTTAATAAAAGATGGAAGGGGCGTCTGTTCATGAAAACTAGATAATCACACGTGTATAAATATAAAGATAAAATATATAAATGCATGAATATTGCAATTTATGTAGGATTCAGGCCCAAAATTCGTTTGGCATTTTATGTATTGGTTAAGTTGGTTGAATTTGTACCCTTTTTGTAAATCTCATTTGTGAACTTTTTTATTCTCATTAGGTTTGAAGTGACCACAGATTAGTTCAAAAAAAATTAAAATGGTAGACATAAATATGGAGGCCTTAATTAAGTATCTATTGAAAAAAAATTGATTAGAGAATCAAAGGGTGTTGTTGCTTTAAGCACAGAATGGACATTTGACTTTTTGCTTTTGTTTGTTAAATATTAGGGTTGCGTATTTATGCAAAAAAGATCAGCTATACATATACGAGGCAATGCATTAAAGAAATATACATAATCAAATCACTTAGTTTTCTTCCCAAAATCAGTCTCAATCATATACGTGTGATCTTGTCATATCAGAAGAATCTCTTGAATTAAGCAAATCATGATCGAAGAATATTGTCATATTATAAGAGAGAGAATGAATTATGTACGGCATCGACTTTAGGTTATGATGCATGAAATTCTCTGACATGCATATCAAATATGGCCATATCGTAAACCGAAGAAATTAACTGTTGATCCCTCTCGACTCTCTCCATCTCCTCACACTCTCCAACCACAACCAAACCTCAATCCCTTCCCCATCTTTTGCATCAATCAAAATGCAAGCATCCTTCATATCTTGAATCCCACACCCTAACCAAATAGGCTCCCCATAACCAAAATCACTCCTATACAAACTCAACCTGCACCAGCTACGTACTAAATAGCCAAGCAGCCTCACCCTCTCCTTCCCACCCTGAACCCTCTCTTCTCCTCGCATACTCTTCATCTACACTTCTCACTGCACTTCTCAAGCTCTCTTCCGATATTCGTTGTCTGTCTCCGCCTGTATTTTCTGTACTTGCAACGACCCCGATCCACAGATTTCCGATCGAATTTTCCGATAGCGTCAACGATAGAATCTTTTTCCGAAGATTCATCGATGTCATCATGTTGCCAGTGTTTCCTCGAACTCGATTCAGACACCTCAGGACAAATGCTGACACTGCTTCTACTCTTGTAGGGGTCTGTGTTCGGTCGTAGCCGTCTTCTTTTAGCCTTGTTATCGCATTTGATGATATGACAAACCTCTTTATTAAAACGTTATCGCTTTTGCTACCTGTTGGATGCAGTTTATGACAAATCAATCGATAACAAAATATGCAGGAAAGAGACCAAAATAGTTAAACAGAGAGAATATAGTGAGGCACAGCAAAGACGCTAACGTTAGGATAGATTTGTCATCTGGGTTGGGATGTTATATAGAACATGAGACGAAATTGGCGAAGTATCCTTTACAGCAAATTTGAAGAACGCAGTTCTAATTTTCACTGAACTACCCAAAAGGCAAAAACTATGTCTGTTTTTTAAGTAAACTGATAAAAGTTCACAACTTAAGAATAACTGCCAAAAACCTACAAATTAACAAAAACAATATTTCAGTAAACTACCATAACAATGTTTTACAATTCAGTTAGCCCCATTATGTTAGTTGAGTAAAATACAAGTATAATTCACTAAAAATTGGTACTGTTAATTTCAAAGTTTTTGGTGGTTGTTTGTAATTTATACTCTTTTTGGTGTAGTTCAGTGAAAATTGGGGATAGTTTTTGGAAGTTTAATGAAATTAAAATTAGAAAATAAGGTATGTGAGAGTTGTGTCGCATCACCAAACTAAAGCTAAAAGAAAATAAAAGAAATTTGAATTCATTGTAATCCAGCACTACCTTCAGGTGATTTTTCAGGCAGCGCGCAGTCTGTTTGCAAGCTTCAGTTGTTGAGGAAATACAACAGCTGAGTCAAACTGCGGCGTCTTAGAGATGTTCAAATCGATTCCACGAGCGATTTCGCCCCAGCAATTAAGGAACAAGGCCATAGAGGCCCCATCAGTGATCATATGAGACATGGAGATGCCTAATGCAAAACCTTTGTCTACGAAAATGCTCACTTGCACTGCCAAAAGAGGATCTTCAACCCATCTAAACTCAGTTACCTTAATCGGAAGCAGTTTTCCAAATTGGTCAATGCAAGGATCGAGCAGAAACGAATCTAAGTCTACTTCCGTTCGAGTTTCTAAGAACTCGACGCCCTCGTCGTTGCATTCTACATGGAGAGTACTGCTCAAAGGAGAGAGTTTGATTCTTCCAGCTAATGGGTAAAAGTGTGTCAAGGTTTTCGAGAGAGATGCCCTCAATTTGAAGGGTATCTGATCAAGTGGGTGTGCTTCAGAACCGATGGCGTAGAAGAGAATGATGTGGGTGTAAATTTGAGGTCCAGATTGATCAAGTGAAGAGAGTTGAATAGTTTGTGAGTTTTGAGGGGTTGGATTTGATGGCTTGATGATTTGTTTGGAGATACTTTGAACATCCAACAACATGTCAAGATGTTTTGTCGGTGGTCATTAGAATTCAGCTCAATCCCTGCTCTTCTTATATTGGATTCAAACTTCAAAGAATCCAGACTAGAGAGAAGAGAAGTCCAACTTCTTCTTTGATTGTAACCTCTCACATGGAACACAACTGTGAGATTTCTTGTAGACAAAGTTGCTGAGGGGATAAAGCAGCCTGGCAATACATTAGTTTTGGTAGGCTTTAGTGCTCTGTTTCTTAACAGAAACTTTGAAGGAAATTTTGGGAAAGTATTTTGATATGGCTCCTTGTGCCTGAATCCGATGTAAGCTATTCCAGAGACACAGAACTTTTATTATGAACCATGGTTTGAAATCTCAGCGTGATCCCGATCCGAGATGGTCGATTCTGATCCAAATGGGTTCCAATCCAGAGTCATAGGGTGTCTACCATCTGATTAAGTAGGCTTCTGGTATTAAGTTTACTAATGGGTAGGTGGGTTAAATAGTATATATAGGTTAATGAATTATAGATTATTTGACATCATAAATTACTAAAAGAGTATATCAAAAATATTATAGTTATTTTTATCAATATTATAACAATCATTTTAGACATCATAAATTAGTAAAGAATTTGCCAAATTGTTTATAGTTGTGTTTACTATTTATTTAAAGAATTTCTTTATTTAAATTTTTGCTTTGTCAAATGATATAAAGTCTGATATTTCCGATCCAAGACAGCCGGTACGGCCAAGATGGCCAATTCCGATTCCAAAAGTAACTACCCAATGCTGATACCGATTCCGAGATTTTAAACCTTGTTATGAACAATGGTTTTAAGTTCCAATTAAAAAAAAAAATCCCAGCCTGTTGGGGCATGGCTGTATTTTTCCATTTGGTCCACATATCCTTACAAAAAATGATTACTTTTTGGATACTTATTCAGTTATATAAGTTTAAAATGTTTAATTATCTCTGAAGTATAGTATTTTTCATTATGGCATTACAAATTAATTTGATATATAAACATTAACAGCCCCCACCTCACCCACACACACCAGCGCAATTTATTTGTGTTGTATCCACAATGCAGTATCCTGAATTTGCAAGATTTTCCCAGGCATATATATATTCTGTTGTAGTTATATTATTATGCAATATGGTTGAAACCTCATGTCTCAAGAGATGGGAAATATTGGTGAATCAATCTATGCATATTGTTCTCTATACGAATGATGGCAATGCATATCAAAATTGGATGTAAGAAATAAAAGGTGAATGTACTATCACAATAGCAAATTAAAGCAGCCTCATGCACAATTTTTCTTTTCTTTTCTGGTTAATAATTAGCCAATTATCCGAAATATGCATAATGTAGCATTCTCATAGTTCACCAGAATTTCCATACTTCGATTTCTCCAATAAAATTTGTTACCAACCCAAGAATATACAGAGAATGGCGTTAGATTCGGGAGGTAGCCCCTGTTTGTATTAGAAGTTCACATTTACAAAAATTATGACACCAACTCCGAGCAAAGTTAAAAATAGCATATGAGTGAATGAATACCGATTATCACAAAGATTACTGGCGACATAAAATGATATTGAGAAGTTAGGTGGATACATTACAGAATGCAAATAACGTGGCATAACAGCGAGATCTCAGCATAAGTGACAAATAATGGACACAAAAACGTGAACTCCATTATTTACATTTAAAAGGAGGCCATTTCTAAATTCTAAACATTTTCAACATTGCATGCTTATTATCCCCGCATAAATTTCAGATATACAATTTAAAGGTCCTAAATATATTATGCTCATACCTGAATATTAGGTATTAGGAATTACATCCCAGTCCCTATCGAAGAGTTATTATGCAAAAAGGCAATCATCTATGATCGGGTACTCCATGGGGTCAAATAAATACTCGCAGTTATATCCCAATCCATCATACCAATTACTGTTAAAATCGGTCAGCGGCGTAGAATCGTTATACTGGAATATCTCAATGCCATTAAGCCCAACATTATCAAAGAAACTAATGTTTTGAAGAGAGCAGAGGAGCAAATCCTCAGGTAAAGAGGCCAAATCCGTTCCACTTTTCATAATCGGTTCTCTTAATGAGGGTACCCAACTTGTTGATCCAGTATCGTGTTTTGCTCCAAAATCTTGAAAATTTATTATTCCGCGTTCCGCTTGAATTGAAACAGAGTCAATCATGCATGCCGCTGGAGATGTCGCTTTATTGTTGCGGCTTTTAGAATTTGTAAGAATCGGCTTGTCCTCTGAATTACAAACTGCTGAGATAGTAGACGGCTGGGTCTGCGACTGACTAGTCACTGGCAAATGTGAGTAATCTTCTAATAAACTATATGGTTCATGATCACGTTTCGGATACTGCATAAACTGTGTTAGTGGGAGGCCTGCGCTCCAAGGTCGGTGCTTTGATGTCGAAGGCTCGGCCGATTTGAAGTCAACATTTGATACTGAGCCTTTGAATGAGAGTACAACGCCTAATGGAGAGACGCTGTTTGATTTTTTAAGACTCGGAACATCGAGCTTTACTGTTTCCTTTTGATCTTTTACATGCACAGCCGCTGTGCTCTTTATGTTATCGCAGTGAGTATTAGTACTAGTTCTACTCTGAGCTTGGAAATCTTGAGGGACAGGAATGTAATTGCCAGCGGTATTATTTTGATGCAATGTGGTTTGGTTTTGATGGGCAAAGTTCTGCTGCGCACCATTCGGATTGAAATCTGACTGCAAGTTTCCATTATAGCTTTTCCCTTCATTTTGCTTCTGTAATCTACTCAAATAGAGGCGGTATTTCTGCACAATAGACAATCAACTTCGATGTGTCATGACTCTATGAGCGAAGTACTATAAATAAACAACAGCATAATTCAGACAAAAGAGGATAATGGTATGAACTATGGATTTTGCATCGACAGTAGGCAGAGAAATGGAGGGATATGGACGTAAAATATGAAATTACAAGGGTTTTACTTATTTACTAACAGGCACATTTCAGCCACATAGATATGCTGCTTAATCAGTGTTCCTGATGAAATTCTGCATGTCATGCTATTGAACTCACCTTGATGGATGAGACATGCAGGGTTTTCCTTTGGTACAGAGTGGCAAATTTATCGCGGAAGTTACAGCCCCAAGTATTGATTGCATTAGGCTTGGCTCAAGTAAGTTGCTCTTCTGAGGCGTCTCTCTGAACATGTCAGTTTCCCTTCATAAGCTCATTGCCTAACTTATCATAAGTCACTTCGGAAACTCTGCTTCACTTGTTGATGCTGAATATTCAAACTAATGCTCCTTGACTTTATTCATTGCCTTTAATGAACGAAAGTCCCCCAGTGTGTTCCTATTAATTTAGATCCGATGAACCAATTCCCTTCAGTCATTAAGTTGTGCATCACTCAATTCAAAACTCATCTTCACCAGCCAATTCCCTTTGAAGGAAGGGTTTGCTCATGAACAGGGATTGAAGTCAAGAAGCTTCATAAGAGAACTGACTACTGTTTGTAAAAGACTACCAAATAAATGTGAATCAACTATGGCTTGATGCCAAATTCATGGCTATGGAAATTCTGCGGATGGGAGAGAGCCTCAACATTGAAACTGCAGGTATTTTTGTAAGAGGCAGATATATATTTCAAGGTTTTGCAAACCACTCAGCAACTCCAAAATCTCGAAGACTACAGAGGTCACATAAAAGACTTCTTTTAGAGACATATCCACCTCTGAAGTCCAAAACAAGCTAGAAACCAAATGGATTGTGATTTTTTTTTTACAATATCCAAATGGATTGTAATCTGTGTACTTTATCATCCGTTCAGGCTAGAGAAACCAAATAGGAAGCCAAGTGGTTTGCATCACTCTAAGTGTGTTCACATGCTTAATCCACCACTTATACTTTTATTACCAATATTTTGCTTCCTTTTTAGAAATTGGAGGCATCACCAAGCATTCCCCTTAGTTTTTTTCCGTTTGTCCTCTTGGTAGATTAATTCTTCTGTTAATTATCATATTGTTTCATGCTAGCAAACAAAGGATTCACTCTGCTCATCCATAGTAACAAAGTCCACCACAGCAGCTTATTCAGTAATGATACTTTAGATCTCCCCCGAGCATCAGTGTCTTTATATTTAACACTTCTAAGTACCCACCTTCATATATTATTTCAGAAATATGCCCCCCCCCCACCCCCCACCCCCACCCAAAAAAAACCACCATCAATCCTATACAAAATTATGGACAGATAGAAACTCTTAAAAGGGGTCTACTGTTACTGCTGAACATCCATTCCCATGAATATAAATTCTCAACTGGGCTTACACAAAGAAGTTATCTATATATGTGTGTTAGTAACTTTGACTCTGTGTGCGCGCGAACGCACTTGTTTTTTGCCATCAAGCTTTAAAATCACAGTTGCCGACTTGCCAAGAGAGACATTGAAGAATAGGAACATGCCAGATACGGAATATGCAAGCCTCATTAAGTAGAAGAAACATGTGCATACTTTATTTCCGTATTCAACAATTACTTTCATAAGACCTCCCTATTCCTGGAATCAACTTATATAAACAATTTTCCATGTTTTTCAAATATATATAATGCATGTTTTAGGGAAAAAATCTCATAAAAAATGGCAATGATCACCTAATGGTTATTTAAATAAGTTATATATACATTTCTTTTGTCAGAAACAGGTTCCAAGCATGTCACAATAGTAATAAAGTATTATTTTCTAGGCATATTGGACAAGCATCACATAAATAACAGAAAATTGTCCTACAGTAGAAATGCAGAGTCTTATAACATCTGAAACGGTTTTATATATGCAATATAGTGTTGGTGACTAATATCAATTTTTTTAACACAAGTGTTCCGTCCACTCATATACCATCCCTAAACACAAGATTGGTAATATTGTTATAGGAGTTGATAAGTGAGGCTAATCCCATATTGAAAAGTTAAAGAAACCGTTATGAACCTTTTAGGTCAAAGTTTGATTTTTATTAATTACTAGTGCCTCGTGTTACACTCCTTTGTTTTTATTCCCTTGACTAGGAACCTGGCACTACTTATGAGAGGCTTGACGTTAGGTTGACTCCCAATTGGAAAAAAAAATTCGGATCTTTCATGGAGCCTTGTCCTCCATAACCGATCATACTTTGTTGGGAGTATGTTTCGATGATGCTACACTCCTGCGTTGTCTATAATTTCAACAAGTGGTATCAGCATTTCAGGGTTAGAGGTTAGAGTCTTGTTAATTTGAACGAAATTACTCAATTAATAGATGTTGGATTCATTTTAAAGATTGTGATATTTTAGTTCAAGATGAACCTAGTGTAGCACTGCAGACTTTCAATCATAGGTTAACAACATGACAATCAGAGCATGTGCACAGGCAAAGCCCATACACATGTGAAGCCTCCTGTACACTTCCAACTCAAAGCATATATAGCATAATGCAAGAATACTGGAACAACCAGAAAATTCAGAGATGTTTGTTTTTCATTAGATATATAATCTCAAACCTCGTATAAACTCTAAGGCCAAGATAAAGTTCTTGATTACAACCACATGTTTTCTCGTCTACTAATAGAAAACTAACAAAATAGGCTTCTAAACTCCAAAAGATGTGGCACCTACTAAGCAAACCCGTCCAAGTTCTAAACTCTTTGAAGAACATCACAATTTACTCCGTATCTGAAAAGTAAAAAGAATAATGGAATGAGCTAACATGCCTAATGAATTTGACCTTCTAAAAATAATACATAATTTTACATTAAAAAATCCTTTGTTTTAGTTAGACTAGAAGTCATATGCAATTCAAAACAATACACTTTTATATGAGTGTTCAAAGGCCAGGCACAGTTCAAGAACATAAACATATCAATCCATGTTATGTCCAAATATTTCCCTCCATGATTAGTAAATATCATTTCTGTGGTTAAAATTTTACTGTTGGTCGTAACAGAATAGCTGCAAGATACTGTTGTGCGTTAACAAAGTAAATGAAAGTGAAAGTCTACTCCAGGCATTGTATCAACCAGTAATATATTTTTACTGAATATGCAGAAAAATCACAGGGAAAATTATTGTACCTGTAGGTGACTGGCAACATTTTCCCTTGTTAACCCAGGAACATTCATCAAATCAAGAATCTTCTTTGGACCAACTTCTGCAAAATAGGCGCAATATGAAATCAATCCAATCAATTATTGTATTGAAAGTATAAATGTATCATAGTTCAATAGACGAAGAGAAGACAATCAATGTAAATATTCAAAATTGAAACTCAGTCCACTTACTGTCGAATCCAATTTGATTGACAGCATTAACAAATTTTTGATGAAGATCTACAGACCAAACCACTCTAGCTTTCTTCACTGCTGCAGAATCATTACATTCTTGATCAGAAGATCCTGTGCTGTCCAAATCTTTCCGCTTCCTTGAAGAGCTGACATCAACTCCACCCGATATTTGTCTGTCATCGAAATCTTCGGAACAAGCTCTGAACATTTGAATATCTTCGCTGATATCATGGCCTTCGATCTCTCTCACTTCGTGTATTTTCTTTCTATAAACATGTTGCCATATGTTTCTTAGCTCTTTCATTCTGATGGGCTTTAGTAGGTAATCACATGCACCATGTTGAACACCTTTCATTACCCTACTTGTTTCCCCATCTACTGACATCACTGCACATATTTTAAAAGCAAAATCAATTGTTAGAAACTCTTGATATATTGCAGTGTTAAAAATATATGTATACACATTTGTATATAGATTACTAACTGATGACAGGTAGATCCATCTCAAGTCCAACATGTTCAAGAAGCTTGAAGCCATCCATATCGGGCATATTGACATCACTAATTACAATGTCAAATTTCTCTCTTCTTTCACGAAGCAAGTAAAGAGCTTCTGTTGCTAAGCAGCATGTTCTAACTGTATTATGCAAGTAAAAATTAGTAATGGCAATGCTCAATTTAACAACTACACACTTCATTAATAACTAAAAAAGGATCAAGACATTTCAAATGATAGAGGGCTAAGTTGTGGAAAGTCATGAGATAAATTGAGTTCTGTGAGACAGGTTCACAAATTGGCAAATCAACAAACAAGATGTGAAAGGTTAGAAGATTAAAGAGCACGGGTATTTACAAGATGTTATTAGACGCTAAAACCAACTAAGAGCGCCGTAAGTAGGAATTCATCAAAATTAACATCCCGAGACATAAAGTGTACGGAAGTGTATGTGTACATGCGACTAGTTATGAACAAAGCAATAACATAAACTAAAAGGACAAGTGCAATTAAACTGATAAGGTATTTTATTTGTGAATTTCTCATAATACATCAAGACTTCAGAACATAGCAGAATCCTAGGAATACCGAATACCTATTCTGATAGGATCGTTTCTATAAAGATACCTTGTAGGACAGCGCAAAAGTGCCAATAGTGCCAATAAAAGAAAGGAAAGCTGCCAGACATCTTGTTATCTCTATCACACAATGATAAGGCATTCTATAAACAACCAAAAGTTTTCTTACTTTATTATCTTCATTCAATTTTTGGTCACCTCTACATTTTATTCGAAAGTAGAAACATTAACAGAATGCCATAACAGCTGCCTTTGTGCCTTCTATGTTGTTATTGATCCATCTCTCTCTCCTCTATCGGATTTTCTCGAAAAATACTCTCTTATTGGCTACACTCATTTTTGGACATTGAGTTTAGTGCTCTATTACAGTTGTTGTCTACCAAATGCAATCTTCAACTTTATCTAGGCATGAAACTAATAGTAAATGTATAGTGCATTAAGCATCGCAATTAGTGTACTAAAATCACAACAAACAGCCATGCAACAAAATTATTACCACCAATTTTGTCAGTTTGTCCCTTGCATATGCTCATTCCACTCTTATCAGTGAGATTTCTAAATTTTGTTTGACATACATCATTAGCTCACAACCCATCACATCAGCTTAAGATTTTCCATACAAGGTTATACTACATGGTAAAGAGCATCAGGTTTCAAGAAGTCTGAGTTCAAGGCTTATTATTGGGAAATTTAAAATTGCAGGAGGCATTTCAACTTGGCACAAAGGCCCAGATAATAAGGAGCTTAAGGTGTTAAGCTTATGTTATCATACAAGATTAGTCCACAGCCCTTCCACTTAATCCTTTTATATCAGGGAATTGGCTTGTCATAGTAGAATAAAAGAAAAGGCTCACTCAAAAATAAGTAAATAAATTACTTTATTTTTTTTTAAAAATCCAGTCAATAACAATGGAGTTACTCAAAACAACCATCCTATAAAGGAACTGAAAATTTTATAGCCATGTGCTAAGTTCTTGTATTGAATGGTGCCTTTAACGTCATCTCTTACGCAATGATAATCATATTTTGCATCAAAATTCAAGATTTGCCTTTGATATTATCTTTTTCCCCCCTCTCACAAACCACAGGAACAAAGGGCACTACCATGAACCTTGTAACTTTTATCCATAAGATGTTGACTTGCAGCAGCCGGTTCCTAAGGTGAGAAAGATACAATTTTTACAGATAAACAAAGAGGGAAAACTATAGTTAATTGTCATAATTTCATGGTGGTCACACAAATCACACACATTAAGCACAGGTTACTCCAATTCAAAAGCAACCCAATTGAGTAAAGCTCTAAAACAATCCACAAATCTAATTCAGACATAAAACCAAGCACTTGATGTGCAAGAAACCCAACAAAGAAAATACACAATCAAAATCAAGAAATAGTGACGACCCACTAAAAATCAAGCCAAACTACCTTCATAGGAGCACTTTCTGAGCATCTTTTCCAGGATTTTCAACCAAGTGAGATCATCATCAACCACAAGAACCCTGAGCCCAACAGGAAAAGCTTCAGCTCGAGATGGGTATTCCATTTTCCACGAGCCAAGGAGAAGAAAGAGAGAGGAAAGGGGGAGTCTTTATGCCACCATGATCACAAATATAAAGCTTTGAGCTTTGAAGAGGGATCCAAGAGAGAATTTTTCTTCTTCTTTTGTAACGAATATTGGCGCCTGACTCAGTGTGTAACTGCCTTTTTGTGGTGCCACACATTAGGTATTGCCTTTTTTGGCCTTTCCCATTTTTAATAATTAAAAATGTGCAGATAAATATATTAAATAACTGGGGTGCCGTCGGAGTTACAAATAAAAAAAATTATCCAAGATATCAGTACTGTTCAAAATTAATCGCATCTTAAGCAATCGGTTAAAATCTAACGGTTGCCATTTAACAGCTATTTAAAGTAAAAAATTATACAACAAATTAGAACCGTTTATAATTAACCGTCCTTTTAAGTAGCAGTTGAATCTAACCGTTTTTATTTAGTCTGTACTTAAAGCGGCACTTAAAATCAAAGGTTAATTTATCCAACAAATCAGAACCGTTCAGAATTAACCGTTACTTAATATAGCGGTTAAATTTAACGGTTGTTATTTAATCTCTACTTAAGGTGGTTGTTAAAATCAAAAGTTAACCGCTGGTTAAGTAATTTTTTTTCAAGCGGTTGCGGAATTTGTCATTTCTCGACTTTTGAACCGTATCTTCCACCAAAAGACATCTATGTCTTCCTCCCTCAACGAGATTTTTCGAAATGGTTACGGTATATTTTTTATTTCTGCGTTTACATGCGCTGTCATGTTTATTAATCTAGCTTGTGGGTGGACTATCCTTGAATTAGAAGAAGAAAAATGAACAGTAGTGAAAACAGACGAGAAAACAATAAAACCAATTGATTTATGTTATAAAATCGTTCCAAGAAATAATAGAACACCTAGCAACAATCACAATTTAAATTACATAAAAAAACAGCCAAATTTACATCTGAAAACCCTAACGAAAAAACCTAAATAAATTACAAAACCTATTGCGATTAAAGTAATTGATTTACCTTATGCAATCGATCCAAGAATCAAGAGAATATCCAGCAAGAATCGCGCTTCAAATCGTAACAAAAATCGTCCAATTTTGATCTCAAGATCCTAAACCGCTGAAACTGTCGAGACGGTTTCCTCTTTTATATAATATGAACCGTTACTTTAAACACCACTTAAATATTTTAAGCCATAATGAGTTGAACGATACAATCTTTAGACTATAAGTCAAGCTGAAGATGTTCCATGCTGGAAAATATATGTTGTTATGTCAATTTCTGTAAATATGTTTCAATCTTGTTGCACATGTATGTCATCACTAGGTGGAACTGAACTCATATTGCTTACAAAACCTAAACCATAATTCGCATGCGCAGGAACGTCGATCAATCCAAGAAGAAAGAAATTTTAACTTTAAAAAGCATATAAAAAGATAAGTAAATATATAGGTAAAGTTATTTCTCAAAGAAGATTCTGCAGTTATTTTTAAAAATAAATACCGTAATAAAAAAAACCATTCAATGACTACATACCATGACAATCTATCTATCTATTACTCTGATACAAAGCTGCATCGGTCAAGAAATATTTTGCAAGTCAAAACACTAATTTTGGCCTTTCCCGTTTTGCCCTTCTCTTTACCTATATTTATTTTCATATCCTTTCATTTTCAAAACGCCCGTTAATATGAGAACCAAGAACAAAGTAAAATTAATTTGTGGCTTATTTCTATTTTAATAATTTGATTTTTATTTTATTTGAATTAATCTGGCTAAAAAGTTATTTCTCAAGAATTTTTCATAACTAAAAGTAATCAAGTTATTTTTTCCCTTGATTTTTTGATTTTATTTTTTGAAAAATGCTTATGATTGAGTTTTTTGCAAAGATTCATCCTTGATTTTTTGCAAAGATTCATTCTTGCAAAGAAAAATGTTCATGATTTTATTAAAAAAAATTGTTGATGATTGAGTCATTTCTTAAAGATTTTAATATTTGTATCTAAATAACAAAAAATAACTAACAATTTCATTTATCGTTTTCCAAACATAATAAAAACATATGTATAAAAATAATATTTGTATATTTTTCTTAAATGTAGCAAAATATAATATTCGACTATAAATATATTTGATCATCTTTCGAAAGTCTGATATTATTATATAAAGAAGCGGGATTGAGTGCTTTCGTGTTGGGGGTAAAGTGGGCCCCACCTTGAGTTGAAAATCATTTTTGCTTTTTTATTTATACTATATATAATTTCTTTTTAAAATGTCAGAAAATATGCAATAAACGAGTTGTACTTGTGACAGAAAAAATAATTAATCATAATTATTCTCAAAGCCATGATGAATTATTTTTTCTTAGTTTATGCGACTAATAATGTCTCAAAAAATAATTAATGCAAAGTTTGTCCAATAAGAGCAAGAGTTGTATGTGGCGACAAGGAAGCCAGCACAGGGCAATTCTTTAATCTCAGGTGGTGTCTCCTCATAAAGCCCACTAATGGCCCAAAAATTTTATAATTAGCTATATATGTAGACAAATTATGGCCAGCTACATGTTGGGATTAAAAATTACATCTCATTAATCAAAAATCAAAATCAAACATTGAACAAGTAGGCCCAAGCCAAAGCAAACGGATCTTACTGTCCAATCCAAGCCGAGCCCATGTCCCAACCCAAGTCTAAGCAAATGGGCTCAAGTCCAAATCGGACCCATGCCAAGAAAGTAAAAACAAATAAATATAATATTTAAATAAGTATGCAAAATATAAAATAAATGGGAAAAAAACCAAATTATGTAAAGCCTATAGCTCATGTGCAAAAACGAAATAAGCGCATGGATATGAGATGAGCAAAATGTCATTTTGTAAAGCCCAAGGTGTTATGTGTAAACTTGTAAACCTATATAAGGTAACATTATGATGAAACGAAACATAATTCAATTCCTCAAATAAAATCTAGGGCCTGTGCCACTATCTCCTCTCTCCAAACCTTCTTTCTCCTTTTGTTCAATTAAATCCCAGGCAAATCCTTACCCTTTTGAAAAATAAAATTGATTCTAGACGTTAATCCGCCAAGAGGAGCGCAGATCTCCCATTGAAATCACCGAAAGAGACTTTTTTTCCTCCTCAAGATCCAACAGAGGAGAGAAGGAAGACAAGAAAACCCATCTGCGCATGTTATGGAGCCTCGTGAAAACGGAAAAGAACCCCCCTCTAATCTTCTAAAAATCAAAACTTTTTGTGTTTGGAGCTGTATCTCCATTGGGTTTCGATCTTTGCCTGCGCCGCGCTAGGTGTGCACCTCGCTAGATGCTCATTTGGTTAGATACGCACCATGTTGGGTGCACATCCTGCTAAGTGCACACTGGCCTAAGTGCGTATCTCGCTGTGTGCACTTTCCTAAATATGCACTTTACTGGACCTTTTGGCCCATTTAGGACTCTTCGGCTCCCGACTCTCGCATCTCGATAGATACGCACCTCTTTAAGTGCGTATCTCACCGGGCCTGTTGGCCCATTCGGGATCCTTTGGCCCTCCATCCTCCCACACATCGCCAGGTGTGCACCTTGTCAGGATCACGCCTTTTCAGATGTGCATCTCGAAAGGTGCGCACCCCGTCACGCAAATCCTTACCCTTTGCTGAGTGCGCACGCACGTGCATCCTTCACTTCTGTGTTCTTTATAAATATTTTATAAAATAAAAAAAATGAATAAAATAGACATGTCCCATACTCAAAAGCTTTCTTCGCTTAGCGGAACCCTCGTAAAAGCTCTGTGAGGCCCCCGGTATGCGCGAAGCACACTCAGCTTGTTCCCAAACATAACACGCACATATTGCATATTGAGTTCGCATGATCTGTTTGACTTGTTAATCGGAGGTTCTCTCGCTCCCAGAGAGAGGGGTAATTAACGACAGCTTAGTCCGCGGCTGCCGGAGATTCGGATCCTCACAATCATTAAACCCCGGTCTATCCCAGGCATGGGGAATCTGTAATATACCTGACAAACGACACGCATTCATATCTCAATGGGATGACGAAAAACACTCTACACTATAGATTGTGACCATCTCATATATATTTTCGAGTTATAAACTGTGAAATCAACCCATTTTAAGTACATAGTATTTTCAATGTCATTAAACAAAAGTCCAAAGATGTAGATGGGCTCATCTTCTGATTTTTCATATACAAACTACTTGTATACCGATAAAAAAGGAAAACAGAAAATCCTTATATGCCAACCATCAATTCAATCCTCAACATATCATTCTCCTCATCTTATGTTTCAAGACTTTAATTATATAAAACCAGAAATCAATTTGATCCTTTTATTCCATTTTCTCCGCTGGATAGGGCAAAAATAACACAGTTAAACAATATAACCGAAAAGTCGGTTCTCTCTGATTACTCTCTTGCTAAATGAGCCAATAAATAATCACGACAACAATTTCCTGAACCCTCCTTGCTACGCGATTTTTTTTGAGATTTGCTGCCTTGTAGCAGAAGGAATAAGCAAGCATCCAATATGATAGTATTTATTATCGGAATTTTTTATCTGCAACTTTGGAAATTAAGACGGTCTATCCGAATTTGCATACTCACAAACTCAACAAAAACAAAAGTACAAATATATGGCTATACATGTATCTGGATCCTCCATGTAACAAAATATTTGTTTACTCTAATTTTCCGTTCAATAAGAATCTAGGTTGTTCAAATACAACAAAGGACCGATCCATCGTACATCGTTTATACCGTAAAGGTGATAAACGAGGATAATTAGGCTCTACTTGAAAGCTGATTAGACCATCAAGGGGATCCTAGATAATTCAGCTAAAATGCAACCCCTGTAACCCATTGAAAATGCAGGAGAGAGTATATATTTGAGCTTTGCCAACTCATAACTGATTCACCCAATCAAGCAAAAATTGTACTCCACTCTGCTTTGTCCCCCTCCAAATAAATCATTCAATCTCAAATCAAAATGAACCATCTCATCACTATTTGCCCCTAATCCTAAAGCCTACCATAGTTCACGATTAAAGAAAAAAAATGCATGTGCATATTAAGCCAACCCCTGTAATTTTTGTTATAAATAAAGCTAACTTTTTTCTAGCCCAATTAAGTTCATTCATATTCCGACACGTTCCAATACTGTCTCCATGAAAAGCCAAGACATGACTTGAAAAGAATTTGGAAAATATTAAAGTAATATAAGTGGGGATGAGAATTGAGAATGATCATAATATTAAATTTAAGCACTTAGCAAAGCATCAATTGGTGGGATGCTAGCTTTCTCTTGATAAATTTTTCAAGAGGCCTTTGATTGATGTACTTAACTAATTTAATTATTGATTAATTTCTTAATTGTTTTGGTGATGAGTGGAGAGACCACAAGAGGCTAGCCTAGAAACTACAAGAAGGGGAGAGAGCCCCAATCGGAAGCAAGTTTAACTTGGCTTGGGGAGATTCTATGTTATCTGATTAATCCCTTCTGCTTTGCACCCACTTCATGCGCTTTGAAGTTTCTTTCCAAAAGCAACATCCTAAACAAGATAAATAAAATAAAGAATATAAATGTTTGTGTATATGATGTCTGTGTAAGACTGACTTTTTGCACCATCAGTTTTATAATTCTCTCACCCTTATTAATGCTACCATATGCATCTAAAATTCAGATATATCCTACATAAAAACTGGGTTGGCATCTGGCATCAAGGAATAGACTGCTCGGTGAAATCGGGTCGAAGCACCTGGCATATCGTTTAGTGCTACTTGTATTAGGGCCCAACTAGACCTTTTTCCTCACTTTTTCATAGTTTTATTTTAATGTTTGATGGGGCTCCTTTTCGGGCCTCCGTCAGATGTTGTCTTCCGTTGATCTCGCGGTGGACTTAGTTGATTATCTTCTTTCGCGTGCGGGTCTCAATGGATTTTTGGAGGAAAAGGTGAGGTGAGGGAGGTATTGCCGAGTACCTGCAAAGAAGTCTCGGGATGGTTCGGTACCACCAAGGACCCTCCGATGCTCAAGTTAGTGATGAGATCCGAGCAGAGTAACGGCATAAAAGTGTAAAAAAAATGGCTTACTTGACCCATCTGTGTTGGAGGTTTATATAGCGGTGGAGCACGCAGCAGCGGGAGCGAGAATCTCGCCGGCGGTTACGCCCCCCGACGTCACGCCCGCGTAGAAAGCGGATCGCCCATTAATGGGGATCATGATGGCGTGGGACGTGGGATGTTGTTGGCGTAGAATCTGCGCATGGCGAAATTCGCGGATCGGCGGTTACGCCTGTGAGCGGTGGCCTCGGTCAGTGGGCCGAGGAAGCCGGTCTCGGCCGGGGGCATAGGGACGAGCGAAGAGGCCGAGGAGCCCTGGCCCTGTGACAGCTCGACATGAGCCATGGGACCGAGGAGACCAACCTGCAGGGAGCCCTGAGGAGGACCAGCTTGTGTTTGCGGGTCGGGTAATGGGTGGCCTGGTCGGCCCCCGTGGGCCCCTTCTTCTGAGTCTTGGGACACGTCACCCGCCACATGTCATGATCTTAGGATCGCCGATATCGAGCACTATCATTAGCCCCCTACTCTTGTCCCGACCAGATAGTGGTCGGGTCAAGAGTGGACTGCCGGGCCTCCCGAGTGAGATCCCTTCTAGGGTTTCGTCGGGACGAGTCCTCGGGCCGTCGGTTGTCTTATCCGCCAGCGAATCGAGGTGAGATCTTTGCATTTAAAGAAGGTGCGCCTGTTCGTGCACTCTGCAGTCGAAGCGACGGTCCACGTGTCGAGCGTCGATTAACCGATGCGACGTGCGCAGGTCTGCGGCGTCTGATGGGACGCGGTCCAGCGCTGAGCTGCCACGTGGAACGATCGGAGCCGCTGGGCGCAAGGAGCCGTTTCGGCGGGAGACGATGGGCGCCGTTGGATGAGGCCGTATGCGGCAACAAATATGGGTGGGGTCTGCCCTACGGCCCTTACTCTTTCATATTTTCCTCTCTTAAGCCTTAGCTGCTCGATGCTCGTCTCCCCTCTTTCGCTCTCAACCTTTGAAGAATTTCTTTTCTCAGGTTAAATGTCTTCCTCTGTAGAATCAGTAGACGACGTAGGAGTAGATGTTAGGGTTCCTTTAGATGTGTCTGAGTCTCCTCGGAGAGCAGGGGCAGGACCCTCCCCCGGGGCCGTGAGGCAGGGGCCGCCTCCAGGGAGGAGGCGGCAGATGTGGCCCCTAGCACCTTGTGCTGGGTGAGGCATGAGGACGAGCTCGCCAATATTCGGGGTCGCTTCCACATTCCCCCGCGCTTCACGCTCCGTCTGGCCGAGGAGGGAGAGAGGGCAGACCAGGTATGGGGCAGGGAGATTGCCCTGTATTTGGAAGCTTTTTGGGGCGGAATGCGCCCGCCCTTCTCTCCTGAGGTCATCGCCGCTCTGAACTTCTTCGGTTTGTCCCCTGGCCAGTTAGTGCCAAACGCGTGGAGGATTATCTTTGGGTTCTTGATCCGCCTGAGGCTGCAGGAGGTTCCTTTCAGTCTTTCCCTTCTCGATTCCTCCCTCGTTTTCAAGAGTCACCCTGGCGGTCGTGCTGACGACCCGAGATGGGTTTACTTTACTTTTAGGAAGTGGCCCGGGGTCGCTGCCGGGACCGGGGTCGTGGCCTTGACCTCCTCCATTCATGATTGAAAAAAGAAATTTTTCTTCGTTTCCCCTTCCGAGGGCGAGGACTGGCCAGTGCCCACCAAATGGTCAAGGGAGAAGTGTCTGTCGGGGAGCCAGTCCAACGAACCCGCCGCCGTGAGAGTGGCGTCGTGAGAGCCCATCCCTCGACATGACGTGCTGCTGTCCGAGAGGGTCTTGAGCTGGGCCGGGCTTAGCCTCGTCGAGTTCGTCGGTAAGTTAGGCTTGCTTTCTGGGTTTATGTTTTACTCGTGTTGCTAATTAGTTGGGTGTTTGTTTCATGCAGGATCCATGGACTTCGGCTCCCTCCGAGATTCTATGCGCCAGCCGATGCAGCCTACCAGGGCCGGCGGCGTCGGTTCTTTTCGGGCGCAACCTGCCCCGGTGGCGGCTCCCCGAGGACTCTCGGCGGCGGATCCCGCCCCGGGCCCCAGCAGAGTATCGGGTTGGAAGCGGGGCCTGATTCTGGAGGACACGGCCTCGGAAGAGGAGATCGGCTCCCCCTCGGAGCTGCTCAAGAGGAGTTCCCGGAGACCTTCCCGGGGCCGGTCTTCGCCGACCGCAGTGGAGGAAGGGGGCTCCGGTTCGCGGTGCTGTCAGGGTTGTCGGTCGCGGATAGCCTCCTGCACGAAATAGAGAGCTCGGCTGGGGGTCAGGTTCCTGGGGGAACCCTCAGGGCTCAGCTGGCGTCGATCGCCCAGGAGTCCGTGCAGGTAAGCCCCCAGTGCATTGTGAGATTTGGTGCCTCCTTCATTTCTCTGATCTTTTTTAAGTCTTCCCAGGTTCTCTAGCACGTGGCCCTTGCCCTTCGCATGGAGACCGAGGTGGTAGCCCCGGCGGTGGAGGCCGCGGGTCAGCTCGCCGCATTGCAAGAGAGCTCCAGGCGAGAGCAGGAGGCGATGTCGGCGAGGATCGCCGCCTTGGAGGGCGAGGTGGACGCCGGGAAAAGGGAGGTTGCCCGGCATCGCGAGGCCGCCGCGATCGCCGAGGGCAAGCTCAAGGACTCCCAAGTGCTCGCCGGCAACCTGAAGAGGACGGTGAAGGCCCTCCAAAAGGAGCTGGGGGCGGCGGCCGAGGCCTTTAAGTCGGCTGAATTGAGGGCCGTGGCGAGCTATAAAGGGTCGAAGGATTTTTATGACGACCTGGCCATGACCACGACCCGCATTTGGTATGACGCCCTCGATGCCGTCAAGTCTCGGATGCCGGGGTTCGACGACGCGGATCTCCGGGTAGAGTTCCCCCTCGTGGGCGCCGACGAGTAAGGGGGAGAGGCTCCCGGCGAGGAGGTGGCCAAGGACCCAGTGCCTCAAGTGGTGGAGGTCGAGGACCTCGAGGTCGCGCCCTGACCCGAGGTGTAGAGCCCCCGTTCTCCTATCTTCATTTTGTTTTTCTTTTGAATTTTGTAAGGCTGGGGAGCTCAGAAAATACCTTTTGTAAAAAAACTTGTTTTTGGCAGTAGTAATAAAGTTTTTCTCAGCTCCATAGAATTGCGTTCTGCCATCTGTTTGTGAAGAATGCTCGTGGAATATTTTTTGCCTGTACCGTTATGCTTTTACGTCAGTTTGGCCATCTGTCTAGCGATCGTCCGTCGAGTTTTCTGCAATCATTTGCCGACGAGCGCTTCTGAGGAGGTATCTGCCTGGGCCCCGGAGTCGAGGGAAGATCGTTTAGACTTGGACAGACCTGACGCCTGTCACTGGGGTCTCGGGTCCTCCGCGGCCACAGAACATCTCTGATTCCGAGCATTGGTCACCATCCGGGGGTGACTGGGCAGGGTAGCTGCCCCGTCACCTCTTGTAGAGGCTTTATGCTTCCTGGCGTAGTGGTAGGGGAGTTGTCCACCAAGGGTGGCCGAGCAGGGCAGCTGCTCGGTTGCCTCTTGCGAGGGCTTGGGTCTTTAGCGTTTGAAGGGCTGTAAGAAACCCACTAAGGATGTCCGGGCGGCGGAGCTGTGCGGCGGCTTCTGGGCGACGGCTTTGACCTCTGGCGTCGTGGGTAGGCAACTACCAGCCTGGGATGAACGAGCGGGGCAGCCGCTTCTATCCTAGCGTCACGGATAGGGAGCTACCAGCCGGAGTTTTTACTGAGCAGGGTAGCTGCTCGGTTGCCTCTTGCGAGGGCTTTGATCCTTCAGGACGGGGACCGAGCAGGGTTACTGCCCAGTGCCTCTTGGCAAGGACTTTGATCCCTGTCGGTTGTGGTAGGATGCTACCAGCCGGGGATAGCCGAGTGAGGACCCGACTGCCTCTGGGAGGACTTTGGTCCTTGGCGCGGGAAGAGCTATAAGGCTGTAAGAAGCCTACCAAGGACCCTTGGCCGGGCAGGGTTACTGCCCGGTGCCTTTTGGCGAGGGCTTTTGTCCTGAATAATAGCCGAGCGAGGGAACCTCGGGCTCGACTGCCTCTGAGAGGGCTTTTTGATCCCCAGCGTTGTGGTAGGGAAGCTGCTCGCTGGGGATAGCCGAGCGAGGGAACCTCGGGCTCGACTACCTCTGAGAGGGCTTTTTGATCCCTGGCGTTGTGGCAGGGAAGCTGCCCGCTGGGGATAGCCGAGCGAGGGAACCTCGGGCTCGACTGCCTCTTGGAGGGCTTTTTGATCCCCCGGCGTTGCGGCAGGGAAGCTGTCCGCTGGGGACGACCGAGCAGGATAGATGCTGGGTTGAATCTTTGACGGGGTGTACCCGCCCGTCCTGCTGTAGGTGCGGGGAATGGGAACAGTCGAGGCGACGGCGCTCATAGCCAGTGCATTGAACGCGGGGGGAGGCGAAGCGCTAAGGGCGCGCCGCTTCGACTTCACCGGAGAAGGCTCGATGGCTGCCGCATGGCGGCGACCCCCTGGGTGAAAGCGGGCGACTGCTGGGCTATATAAGGCTGAAGGAGTACCGGTCCTTCATCCTTCATAAACAGGTCACCGAGAATGCAGGACTTTTCCTTTACCATCCCCGACATCGTCCACTTTGAAGACGTGTACCTTTACGACCCGTACTGCACCGAGGACACGGTGCAGCTGGTCTACGGGAGCATTGAGGACCATTTTGGCCGGCTGCTCCCCAGACGCTCCTCCCTGCTGCAGCTGCTGATGTACTCCATCTGGAGGGCATCGCCTGGGCTTTACAACCCCCTGTCCGAGCTGCTCTTTGATAAGGCCGTGGGCAAGCTGCGGTCTTTGAGGCGTTTCGGCTTAATCTCCGCGAACCGGCTGGCCCGCTCAGAGGCGCTCGTCCGCGAATGCTACGAGCTGAGGCTCAGAGTCGATGCCCGTAGGGGGGAACCGGGGATAGAGGCTGGAACTTGCGAGGCCCCGGTTGGCGGAGATTTTTACCGAGTACCACGAGCAGTGCTCGCTGCACCCCCTTCCCCCACTATTGTAATTTTCTTTTCTTTTTGCACGTATGGCTGAGGAGCCCATAATACCCTTTGAATAAACAAAGCTTTTCTTTCTTTTTCGCAATGCTCCATTGATCTTTATTAAATTAACAATAGATCCTAGGAAGAATTTACATTGCTTTAAAGGAAAGGTACAGGCTAGTAGATGACTTTATTGGCTCGGGTCGAGCTCCTTGAAGGACCGCTGGCCCCCGTGCTCGGCACACGGCTCCCGGTTCCCCGAGTTCCGGGCTGGCTGTCTGCTGAAACGAGTATGATCTGACCTATTGTCAGGTCGGTGGGAGGGTGAGGCTGCTCTTGCTCGCGGTCGGCCTGTCGTTTGTCCTTCAGGTATGCAGCGAGATGCCCGGATCGGATGAGCTCTTCGATGTAGTCCCTAAGTTGCTTGCAATCCTCCGTGGCGTGGCCCAGTACCCGGTGGAAAGCGCAGTAAGGGCCCTGGGTCCGCTTTGCGGCCTGACACGGGATCAGAGGGAACTTGAAGAACCCCTCATTCTGGGTCTCCTCCAGCAACACCGCGAGGGAGACGTTGAGCGGGGTATACTCCTGGAACTTAGGATGGTAGGGCTGCTGACGCTCCGGCCTCTCCTCCCGAGCCCTCTTCTTCTGGTCGGGCCGTTCTGTCTGGGGAAGGTTAGCATTCACCTCGGATTCCAGCTGGACTTCGTGCTCGGTCCACGCCTTGACCTTGGCCATGGTCTTAGGTTGCACCAGCGCGAAGGAGCGTAACCATTCCTTGTGCCTCAGGCCAGATCTGAGCGCCGTTATGACGGTTTCGTCCCGGTACTCGGGCACCTCGAGAAGGGCGTTGTAGAAACGGGTAATGTAGGCCTTGAACGTTTCCTTGTCCCCACTCTTAACCGTGAAGAGGTAGTGGACCGTGCGCTTCTGTCGACGGTTCTCCACGAAATGGCCGAGGAACTAAGTAGCCAGCTCGTCGAAGGTCGAAATTGAGTGGGGCTCGAGCCCCCGGAACCAGTCCTGACCTGCGCGGATGAGGGTGGCCGGGAAGGCTCTGCACTGGGCGGCGTCAGAGTGATCCTGGAAGCTCATCCCCGCGGTGAAAGCGTCCAAGTGGTCTTTCGGGTCGGTTTTCCCGTCAAACAGAGAGACATTTGGGGGCTTGTTACACGAGGAGACGTGCACGGCGAGCAGTTCCTCGGTGAACGGCTTCGTGAGCGAGTCGGAGGCGTACTTAGCTCCGTCGCTCGAGAGGTGAGCTTCTCGGTGCATGCCCTCGATCTTCTTCTCGAGGGCGTCGAGCCGACCATGGTACCCCAAGGAATCGGCGCCTCGGGATCCCTGGCCCCCACTGCGGGTGACCTGTGTCTGGGAGCGGCCCCGGTTCTTCTCAATAAGGTGCCTCAGGTCCCGTGGTGAGGTTGCTCTTGAGTCGCCGGGGTGGATCCCTTCTGTGCGGCCCCGCCGATGGTGGTGGGGTCGACCATGTCCGTGGATATGCGAGGTGACTGACATCTCCTCAGGGGGATAAGGGTCATGAGGAGGCTCGAGGCGAGGCGCCCTGGCAGCGGATCTCATTGTGGAGCCCTGGGGCGCCCAGCGGGCCTCAGGGAGCGCCGGTTCGAGAAACCGGCGGCCAGGGGACGCAGCTTGTTGGTGGTCGGCCTTCCAGACAGGGACAGAGCCTTCTGGAGGCGGTGGAGCGGCGATCTGGGGCCTGGGCGAGGCCGTTTGGACGCGGACGAGAGCCTCCACGAGGGATTGCAGGCGATCTATCCGGCCTGCGAGGGCGTTGATGACGGTCATGGGAGGAGGTTCGTCCCCGCCTTTAGTGAGTGGAAGACGGCAGCTGGTACCGGGATCCCCAGGATGGTCGTTTGCCATAAGGGTGGAGATAGGAAGGCCAACATTGTATTTTGTGGAGTTATGTTCCCACAGACGGCACCAACTGATGGGGCTCTTTTTCGGGCCTCCGTCAGATGTTGTCTTCCGTTGATCTCGCGGTGGACTTAGTTGATTATCTTCTTTCGCGTGCGGGTCTCAATGGGTTTTTGGAGGAAGAGGTGAGGTGAGGGAGGTGTTGCCGAGTACCTGCAAAGAAGTCCCGGGGTGGTTTGGTACCACCAAGGACCCTCCGACGCTCAAGTTAGTGATGAGATCCGAGCAGAGTAACGGCATAAAAGTGTAAAAAAAATGGCTTACTTGACCCCTCTATGTTGGGGGTTTATATAGCGGTGGAGCACGCAGCAGCGGGCACGAGAATCTCGCCGGCGGTTACGCCCCCCGACGTTACGCCCGCATAGAAAGCGGATCGCCCATTAATGGGGATCGTGAAGGCGTGGGATGTGAGATGTTGTTGGCGTAGAATCCGCGGATGGTAAAATTCGCAGATCAACGGTTACGCCTGTGAGCGGTGGCCTCGGTCAGATGGCCGAGGAAGACGGTCTCGGCCGGGGGCTCTGGGACGAGCGAAGAGGCCGAGGAGCCCTGGCCCTGTGACATCTCGGCATGAGCCATGGGACCGAGGAGACCAATCTACAGGGAGCCCTGAGGAGGACTAGCTTGTGTTTGCGGGTCGGGTAATGGGTGGCATGGTCGGCCCCCGTGGGCCCCTTCTTCTGAGTCTTGGGGCACGTCACCCGCCACGTGTCATGATCTTGGGGATCGCCGATACGAGCACTATCAATGTTGAAACGGATCTAACTTTTCTCTAAAGAAATTAATCAAGATCAGGAAGAGAAAGTGCCTCCACACGATATATATCATGAGAGACGAGCGTCCACCATATATATCAATAAACATGCTATCTAGCGGCTATAGTGCTATTTAATTATCATGCAAATAAAACGCGTACTGTTTTAGCAAAACACCCTTTGGGTCCTTAGCTATAGAATGTTTCAACAACATATCAATGTGCGGAAAAATCTATTCTAGAAGGGCTTGCACCATGTAAGCCTCTCTAGAGGGGCTTGCACCAGCCCTTGGATGAGCTTTCCTTGTGTGTGGGGGAAGCCCATCCAAGGGCTTGCACCATAAAAACCTTTGCACATTAGATCTTTCCCCCAATGTGCATGATCAAAAAGGAATTGACTTGACAAATCACAACTAGGCCATGATTTATATGGCTAGTGACATGGCCACGGTGATATTAATTTGCTCTTTTCAGAAGGAGGGGTGGGGGGTGGCGGGGTGGGGGGGTCAGAGGCGCGGAGGGGGCAGGGGGGAAGAAGAAGAATTAATACATGTTTCCATTATCTAAAAGTTGGTCATACTTCGCTTCTTCATCGCTGCCCATATTGGGTTTTCACGTGGGATTGCATTGGCCTTTTTGGAGTGGTGTAGACTGTGTAGGATGGGTGAGAAAAAAACCGAACAGAAAACCGACTGCACCGAACAAAAAAAAACCGATTTTTCCGGTTCGGTTCGATTCTTCGGTTAAAAATATTGGGAAATTTCAGTTTGCAGTTATTGGCTAAACCGATCCGAAAACCAAACCGAATCGAACCAATGTAATATTATGAGGAAAAAACCGAACAGAAAACCGACCGCACCGAACAAAAAAAACCGATTTTTCCGGTTGGGTTCGATTCTTCGGTTAAAAATATTGGGAAATTTCAGTTTTCAGTTATTGGCTAAACCGATCCGTAAACCAAACCGAATCGAACCAATGTAATATTATATTAAAAAAAATTATGACACACACACACACACACAGAGAGAGAGAGAATAATGGAGAAAAAAGCCTTCCATGACGTTGAAAAAATGTAACACTTCAAAAAAATAAAATATTATTTTTGGGAATTTTTATAATTTAATATTAATTTTTAATGAATATTTTAATATTTCGGTATAATTAATTACCGATAAATGGTGAAAATTCTGGAAAAAAAATATGGAAATTCTAAAATAGAGTATTTTGTGGAAATGTGCCATTTTTAAGTTTTTATGGTTAAGTATATGATATTTTAGTTTTAATCGCGATTAAAAATCGCTAATCGGATTCTTGGCTTTTGTGCAAAAATGTGCACATATCATTTTCCACACTTGTCACACTTGTTTAATGTTTTGGATTCATGGTAACCTAGGGTTAACCATATTTAAATGAGCATGGTGGGTTAAACCATAGGTTAAGTTAATGGGGTTTGATTAGGGTTGGGGTTGACTTGTGTTAGGAGGAGAGAGAGCCATGATGGCTTGAGCATGCAAGCATTTATTAAGAGAGTGATAGAGGTGGCTCTAGGGTGTGTCATGATCCATCTCATTTCAAATCTTTTGCTTTTCCCTCACATCTCTCCCTCTCACTCACATCTTTCCCTCACATCTCTCACTCTCACACTCCACCACAAACAACACAAAAACTACAACCTCAGCTGCAGCAACAGCCACAACCACTACAGCAACAACAACAAAAGAAAAAAATAGCAACAGCAGAGGCAGCATTTGCAAGCAGCAACAGCCAGCAACAGCAGCAACAGCAACAAAACAGCCACAAAAAGCAGCAGCTCAGCAGCAGCAACAGCCCCATTCTCCTTCTTCATCCTCTCTTCTCCTATATCCTAAGATCTCTAGAGGTATAACCGCTTAACTCGACTTCTATCTTGCAAGTTATGGTTGTTAAAATTGAAATTTAGTGTTTTCTATGTAGTTTAGTGCTAGTTTAGTGATTTTGAGTGAGATGTGGCCAAGTGATGGTTTTGAATGTTAGTATAGCCTTATTAGGGGTGTTTGAGACCAGTTAACCCAAGATTTATCTCAGGTTTCACCAAAATACCAGATTTGTTCGACTTGGCGTAATTTAGCGATTTTGTCGACTTTTTGACTTTTCTGAAATCTGCTATCACCCGAGATGCCCTAAAACAAAATTGACTTGGCAGTATACTGTGCAGGCATCCTGGAACCACCACCCAAAGCCCTAGCCCCTAACCCCTTGTTGTGGCCGCAGATTTATCCCTTCTGGCCGCAATTTACGGCCAGACCAGGGTGAAACCCCCTCGTTTTTGGTGCATAGCCCTATACCCTGTAAACTTGACCCTTGGTATGTGCAGGTTTGTCTGATTCCAATCAGGGTAGAATCTGGGTTGATTTTCTTGAGTTGGCACATGATTTACAACTTGTTTTAGCATGGATTTTGGTATTTGGTGATTCGTTTCTGTCGGGTGGCGTTTGAACGTCAACGGCAACGGGTTATTGGCTGTGTTTGCACGCGAGGCTATAGGTTTTTACCTGTAGGCATAGCGTGTGCCGTTTTGGTTTCCGACATGGTTTTCATATGCTTTAGCGTTTGTGATATCCTTGTAGGTACCCCATGTGACGTCGAGGCGTTGGAGATGCAAATGGCGACGTCGGCATCGGCACGCATAAAGCGAGGTGAGTAGATTTATATCTACGGGGAGAAGTCGGGTGGATGGCGTATAGCACCCCCGCAGTTCGTGGTGATGTATACGGATGCGTATACACACATACAATTATTATATGTTGATTGGGATTAATGATAATGTATGGAATGGATATTGGTGTGTTGGATTGGTGTAGTGTTACGAGACCCTAGAGTAGTGGTTGCACCACACATACACACACACAAACATACTTGCATACATTCTTATTCATATGTGCTTATGGGATTCTATATAGTTATGTGTTCACATGGGTATGGGATTATGTGTTCACATACGGATTTGAGGATGATAATCGGGATTGAGACGAGTTGATGATATTTGATCTGAGATTATGATATCGGTGATATGACAGGATTCGTATTTGAGATACGTCCTGATGTTATAGCGGATCTTTGGACGACGATACCATGTGAATAGTGATACAAATAAAATGATCGACATGTGATGGTGTGATAAGATATGATATGTTAGGATGTTTTTGATAGGCCGCATTAGGTGATGCATATTTCCTTATGAGGATATGTGCTGATGATATCGGTTTATATGAGACTGTCGATCAGTAGTCACATCATGATTATATTGATGGTATTAGCATTGTACTAGACGTAGGTCAGTACCTGAATTGAGATCTTTGATAAAGAGGATACTAGCTGAATGATATGATGGATGTGATATCGATCCGTACTCAGATTTGGGATGCCGTACGACGAATTTACGTACGAGCTATATATTGATGATTGATCCGCACTCGTGACTTGGGATGTCTGATTATAGATATGGTATCGGATATGATATTATTGAGGCGGGATCACCGACTAATATATATATATATATGTATTGACTCAGAGGTTAGGCGGTCTCCCTTACCTTCAGTTAGCCTATTAGCTCAGCTGTATAGTTTAGTGTAGCTGTATGTCTCATATTACATTAAATGCAGTTTAGCTATCATTGTGTTTAGTATTCAGCTCCCGCACATTATTGTTGTTGCTCCGCATCGCATACTTATTGTATTCATATTCTATTGTTGATATCATGTTGTTAGGACACCAGCACCATTACCAATGATGCGTATGTACCACGTACACTTATTTGCCGGCGGACACACATCTTCATCGGTAATTGCCATGTCATGTACACTTAGAGAATATCATTGCTTAATTTAGCTTGTTAGCTAGTAGTTTGACATGATATTAGTGTACTTGCATTATATTCCAGCTTAGACATTGTAGTTATTACTTGTCACTTCACGTATACTGTTATTCATTGTTATGCCGCATTCATGGATTCTCATGCTTATATTCATGGTTTTACATGCTATTGATGATTTGGATTCGGATTTCCATGAGATTTTCTGGATTTGGGGGAAAACCGCAAAACTTATATATACTGCTTTTCTCTCTTTTTAAATAAAAGTGCGGTTTTCCCATGATGTATGAGTCGTCCACCATGAGTTTGCTGATGGATTTCGAGACCCGATTCGAGGAGGCGGATGAACCGTTTCGGGTACATGGTGGGCCCGGTGCGGTACCCCGGGGCAAGAAGATCGCAGGAGATGGCATTGAGCCTGGCAGGAGAGCACTACCGACCGGTGATTTTACCCGACGCGTCGGATATCCGGAGGATACCGTCGTGGTCTTGAGATGGATGGTAGGGGCCGGTCTGGACTGACGGCGCCCTAGATAGTGAGATTGGGACATTGAGATTTTGAGATATTGAGGTACAGAGATTGTGACACAGAGATATCGAGATATTGGGATTTATGTTTTGAGCCGATGCTAGGCACTGTTTATGCTGATTTCATTTATGATACCTCATTTTTAAAATACAGGAATCTCACTGATTTATGAAAGCAGTTTTCTTCAGTACATGCATTCTGTTTCATGCATTCATACATCATCCATATGATACATTGCTACCTGAGGCACTGATACGGGCACATGGGATTACACTTGGGTTGGATATTTACCCTAGCCATTGTTATAGGCTGCTGGTTATATATTTGAGGATTATATATTATGATCGTATGACCTAGGATTGCGTCATATATGCGATTTCTGTTCGTAGATGTTTTTCTACTCACGAGTTGGTAACTCACCCCCGTTGTGCCCCGGTTTCTTGCAGGTTTTGCCGTACAGGTTTCATTACGGCTTTACTGGCACTGCTTCTTTCGGGTGACTTGCTAGTAGGTGGGTTTATTTGTATCGTACCCATCATTATATTTTGTATATTATTATTCAGTTGTATCTAGAAGTTCCATCAACCAAACATGAACTTATTTGAGATAGAGACCAGTGATGTTTATTCATTCGACCTTAGAGTCGCGCGTTATATTTCTCTGGGTTTCATGCTGTTTTGGGTTTCTTTTTCTATTGTGATCCTCGCCTTTAGGCATTGTATATTATATTGCTTGTGTGATTGTGACCGTCGACTGACGAAGAGCTAGCTCCCGCTTGGGGATGCATTTTTCTCATTATATGCTTCATCAGGTTTTGTACCCGTTTGGGGTCAGATTTTATAAAGAAAACTCTGCCGAAATTTTTAGAAAAGATTTGTCATTTTAAAATGTGTATTTCGGTGCATGTTGCAAACTATTTGATTTTAAAATGGTTTTTTCCTACACTCTACTACTTTTCTTGATTTGGATTTCTGGGTTTTCGTCTTACTTAGAATACGTACGCCTTGAGACGTTCGTAGTCTAAGGCCGGTCATGTTCCGTACTTTCGGATCGTGGCAAAAAAATACAAGCTCCATCATTTTTTCCAACGATCGGCATCCATCATCATCATCATCGTTATCATATAAGATGTGCATACACCAAATTTCATATAATTCCACCACCTTTTCACCGTTGAATAAGCAATGTAAAAAGTTTTATTGTTGGTAAATCATTAATTTTGCACCAACAAAATCAACGGTGAAAAAATGGTATAATCGCATAAAATTTGGTGTATCCACATCTTAGATGATAAAAATGGAGGTGATGTATGCCGATCGTCAAAAAAAAATATAGAGGGTACATTTTTCCGACACCATAGGAGGTAATTCCCTCCTATGGCACCTTTCCCCCATTAACCTCATATATATATATATATATATATATATATATATATATATATATATATATATATATATACATACTTTCTCTTGAGAAACCCTAACTCTCTCTCTCTCCTCACTTTGTTAGTTCCTGCACCGCACTCCTCCTCTCTTTCATTTCTCCACCTCTCTCAGCTCTCTATCTCGGCTCCCTCTCTTTCTCGTTTCTCCTCCTTTCTCGATCTCGCCCCTCTCTCTCAATCTCTCTTCCCTCCCATATACAATCTCTCTCTCTCTCTCTCTTTCACACACACACTAACACATAGAGCCGCCTCCCTCACCTTCCTCCACCGAGCTACGCACCGCCTTTCTCTCTCCTTGCTCTCGATCTCGACTTGCTCATCATCCTTTCATCTCAACTATCTCAGCCTCTCCTACGATCCCGGTGCCGCCCTCCTCCCTCTTAATCTCGATCTCGACTCCCTCAGCCCTCCTCCGATCTCGGCTCCACCCTCCATGTTAAGATGTGTGGATTAAAATAGTTCCACATTGGAAAAATTATGAGAGATACATATCTATAAGATATAAGATGTAACTAACTCCAATTTTAGTGTACAAAAATTTGTTTAAAAATTTATATACTTGGGGTATTTGCATTTTCTGTGAGTACCATAAATATTTGTTTTGCTAATTAATTACAAGAAGGAGCTTGTAGCTCATTGGTAATACCTTGCACTGCTGAACCAAACCACCAGAGTTCAAATCCCATACCCACATTATTTTTAATATTGTTTTATTTTGAATTTTTAGAATACCAAGAGTTTACACGTGCAAATCTCACAAAAACCCCACTACATCCTGAAATGTAACCATGCCAGAGGGATCACCAACCGTCGGGGGGGGGATTCCGGCCGCCTGACTCAGCCGGAATCGGCCAACTCGGCCGGCGGACCGGCCGACTCGGGGCGCCGCCGCTGGCCGGATTGGCCGATTCCGCCGAGTCCCCAACACAAAATTGTGTCTTTTGGTTTTCTTTGCACATCTGTATGGTTTAATTCCTTGGAACAGTACCTAAACTCTTTTAAAACCCCAATTACTCCACTTTTAATACATTTTATACATTTATCATATTTTTTCATTTTAACTTTTCACCTACCCTAACCCTATAAATACAACCCCCAAACACTACCCTCTAACTCCAAAATTCTGAACAAAACTCTCAAGAAATTTCCTGGAACCCTAGTGTACTTTGGAAGAAGCGAAAGCGAAGCGAAAGGCGATTTTCCCGGCGACAACCCTAGGAGATCTCGGTGACGAAACGACGCACCAGAAGTTACGTCCACTCTCTCCCCCTCTCCTCTTTAAGATAAACCCGTAAGTTCCATTTTCCCTCTTTCCTATTCTTTCTAAAAACACGTATTTCTAAAACCCAACGGAATCGGAGTAAATCCGATTTCCGATTCGGTTCTTCATAAAACCTCACTTTTTCTTAAATACAATCATACTAAACCATTACATGTTGACTATTAAATATTAACAAACATGTTGAACAAGTTTCATGACAATCTATTTCATTTTGTAACTTTTACCGTACTTTTCCACTAAAATACCATGTAGTTTCATTTCGATATTAAAACATCACAAACTTGTTATACCTTTAAATAGATCACGAGGTAATGACCTACCTCCTCACAACACTCATATGCAACATAGCACAATACCTTTTGGGAACCTAGAATACGGGAAAACGAAACATTTCAAATAAATACCATGAATTAATAAAACAATTTTCTAAAGGATTAAGTATTTTACACAAATCTTTGCAAAGCGCCGCTGCAACCTAATTTGGGGAACCGGACTGGGATGGTGCGGATTATCGCACATCTCTGGGCTTAGTAGTGCGAGATGCAGACCTCCGTAAAGAGCATTCGGTCTCAAAAATTTAAAATACGAATATCTTAAGAAAATGAGATTTCTAGAAATATAAAATATATATTAAAATTATTTTTATATAAATATATGTATAAGTAACATTAAAATATCTATTTTGTAATAATATAAATATTCCAAATCTTTTCAAAAATCATAAGAATCACTTTACATTAAAATACCATGAATTCCATAAAAGTACAATATTACAAATAAATACCATATATTATGAAAGTAGGTTATTTTCACTAGAAATATCACAAATATAAAATCTACAATTATTACAACTCTAAAAACGATAATTAAATACTTGGGGTGTATTTTGAAAAGTATATAAAAGTATTTTTACATAAAACCCTCTCAAATTCTATAAATTACCCTAAGGACCCTAGTAAACATAGGTTTAAGCGGGACCAATCTTTTGAGCCTCAGAGAGCCGGAGAAGTGGGTGCTTACCTATTTAAGGTAGACAATTTAACAACGGTGTTATCAACACGGTAATTGTCTTTGAAAAAGACACAAATCCTGCCGCCCATGTGCAGCGGTTACCGATAATATCAAAACAATCAGGACTTCAATTTCTTTTCTAATTGTTCTGACTCAGAATGAGTCTCATTATAATCCGACTTGAATATGATTCAAGTACAATCTACAATATTACAATTCAACATGAATTCATATATTCAATCTATTCAAACTATTCAATCTATATTGACTGAACCGAACCATGAATATACTTCCATTTACATGATTCTCCAGTTACATCCATGATTCTACAGTCACATCCAGTTACTGATATCATGGTTTCGGTAAGTCACCCAATTATACAATCTATACAGTTTACATTACAAGACAATAAAATACAACTATACAACAAGACATCTCGGGGTTTAAGGGATACATTGGTACGGAAGGTGTTAGAAGTGGCACGAGAGAGTAAGATTTAATACACCTAACCTGAATCCAGTTGATATTGTACCGTGGCATAAACGGTTCCTTGTACTACACTTGCCTCTAGTCTCTGACATATAGAGACTCCTCTCGTATACACTGGCATCTTTCTGTACCAAGTTACAAACACAACGTTAACACAACATTATAACAATATAATACAACTTTAAAAGCTACCTTCTCTTTCTGTCTATTCTATTTCTCACTTATCATTGGGACTTACCGAGCGATTTGTTCGCTGACGACATTCTCTTTCCTTTTTCTTTAAATGTCGTCAGGTGATCTGGACACTCCGGAGATCGAGCCCACTAGTGAAAACTTGGACCACTTCATTGCAGACCCAGAGTTTTAGTTCATTGTACACTTTTATTTCAGTACTTTTCCTTTTCTGTTATGCCATTGTTTAGGCATTGTTTTCATTCAGTTGTATTTACTTTTCAATGCATTGTAAAGAAAGAATATGAATAAATAAATTTGCTGTTTTATTATATCTTGTCTCTTATGCATTTATTTTTATATTGCTTAGATATGCTTAGCGTATTTACTTCATAGTAAATACGTAGCGGTCTCGTCGCGTCCTCTTCCCGTACTCTAGGAAGTGGGGTATGACATAAGATGGGACAAACCTTAACAAGACTTATGTCTTATTGTTAAAACCCACTTATATCAAAAGCCCGTGTACATTCATATAAAATAAAATATATACTCCCCCCTCGTTCTTGAATATATAAAAAAAATCTTAACATGGTATCAGAGCCAATGGCTCGATCCAAAATCTCAACAATTCCTATGAAAGAAACATGCTACAAGTATAGAAAAAAGTGCATTTGAGAGACCTAGCTCTACAAGTATTGTGCAATGTACGTGTCAACCACACCAAAAAAAGTGATGGTTGCACTTGAGGGGAGTGTTGACATGTGGATTAAAATAGTCCCACATTAAAAAAGTGATGGTTGCACGTGAGGGGGGTGTTGAGATGTATAGATTAAAATAGTCCCACATTAAAAAAGTGATGGTTGCACGTGAGGGGAGTGTTGAGATGTGTGGATTAAAATAGTCTCACATTGAAAAAACTATAAGATGACATATCTATAAGATATATGATGTGACAAATCTCAATAAGACTTATGCAACATTTCAGGAAATATAAAATGCTATTTTTGGAATTTAAATAATAAAATAATAAATTTTATGAATATTATAAAAGTATGAAAAATAGTTTTAATGGAATGGTATAATTATCTACATATAATTTGGAAAATAATTTGAATATTAATATGAATTATAAATTATGAAAGCATTTGATTGAATTGGGCATTTTATAAATTAGTATACAATTATTTAAATACAAATTTATGTTAAACTTGATTAGTTGATTACTAATTATGCATCAAACCAAATCCATTTTTGTTAACCATTTTTAATGTGCCATAACACATTGTATTATATTTCATTGCATGGTTTTGAGTTTCTTTTGTTTAAAAAAATTGAAAATGAGAAAAAAAAGAAAAGAAATAAAAATGAGGGGGGACAAGGAGGTATGAGAGGCATGGAGGAGAGAGAGAGAGAGAGAACCATGACTATTCTTTCTTTCTTTCTTTCTTCATCATCTTATTCTCTTCATCTTCATCATTATTTCCTTCTTCATCTTCTTCATCCTGAATCTCCTCCACCCTCGTTATCACCCACAAACACCCTCAAAACCTCTTTAAAACTGTAACACCACAGCGCTGTTATACTATATATTTATTTGGGGTATTTCAAATCTTGCGACAGATTTCTTGATTATTATTGTTTTTGGGTGCGGATAGTGCATTTGGTAACCGCGGTTAGTATCTGACCCGACTCACATATTTGAAACCCATCATGATTCAAGATTACGTCAAATATTTATTAGTACAGAGGATCCATGCACATCTAAATTGTATGCACATATATAATATATTTTGTATCCGCATATCTTTTAAATAATACAAATAAAATCTAATTAATATATTTTGATATCTAGCATGGTATGTTATCGTACCTCATATCATGTGGTTGCATATATACATCATGTTCATGTCCTTTAAAATAGATTCGTTTGGATCGCTACGTATATTTATGTAGATCCGTACTTTGGGGTATGCGTTTTTATTGACCGGATATCACATTATGGTTTAACTTTTACGTATATTCTCTATATTTAAAAACTAGATTTTTAGAAGGGACCCGGATAATTTTCGGAATAATTTGATATTAGCTGTATAATCCCAAATATATATATTATAATATTTTTTATGCTTACGGTTATATATATATATATATATATATATAATATTATCTAAACTAATTTTTATCTTTCGCCACCGTCACGCTCTCTGGCTCTCTCCCCCCTCTAGCTCTCTCTCTCAAACGCGCGCGCGCGCGTGTGTATATATATATTATATGAGAATAATGGAGAAAAGAGGCCATAGGAGGGGATTCCCTCCTATGGCGTCGAAAAAATACAACCCCCATAGATTTTTCCGACGATCGGCACCCACCATCTTCATCGTCATCATCTAAGATGTGGATACACCAAATTTCATGTGATTCCACAACCTTTTCACCGTTGATTTAGCAATGTAAAAAATTCTATTGTCGGTAAACCGTTAATTTTGAACCCAATAAATCAACGGTGAAAAAGTTGTAGAATCACATGAAATTTGGTGTACCCACATCTTAGATGATGACGATGAAGATGGTGGGTGCCGATCGTCGGGAAAAACTAGGGAGGGGGTATTTTTTCGACGCCATAGGAGGGAATCCTTTCCTATGGCCTCTTCCCTCCATTAATCTCATATTATATTTATAAAACCTTATATAATAACCCACTCTCTCCCCTACCTTTTATTCCCTCAGGTCCGAGAACTCTGAAACCCTATCCACGCCTTCGCCAAGCCCCCACCGCCGCCCTTCACCTCGTGCTCGCCCTCTCATCCTCGTTGTCTTCACATCGTCACCCTCACCACCTCACCTCTCCCCTCCCCTTCCCGAGCACCACCCCCTGCAGTCGACACCAACCCAGAAATCCCCAACCCCTCTTCGCGGCTCACTACCATCGACCTTGTCGTCGCCACCAATCATCACCTTCACCTTCACCTCATCACCTCTCTCTCTTCTCCTGACACCCTAGACCACCGCCACCATCAACCTCACAACTTCCCGACCCTGAATCACTAACCCAAGAAACCCCAGCCACCTTGTAACAACTCCAATTTTAGTGTACAAAAATTTGTTTAAAAATTAATGTATACTTGGGGTATTTGCATTTTCTGTGAGTACCATAAATATTTGTTTTGCTAATTAATTACAAGAAGGAGCTTGTAGCTCATTGGTAATACCTTGCACTGCTGAACCAAGCCATCAAAGTTCAAATCTCATACCCCACATTATTTTTAATATTGTTTTATTTTGAATTTTTAGAATACCAAGAGTTTATACGTGCATATCTCAAAAAAACCCACTACACCGTGAAAAGTAATCATGCCAGAGGGATCACCAATCGTCGTGGGGGATTCCGGCCGCCTGACTCGGCCGAAATCGGCCAACTCGGCCGGCGGACCGGCCGACTCGGGCCGCCGCCACCAGCCGGACTGGCCGATTCCGCCGAGTCCCCAACACAAAAATTGTGTCTTTTGGTCTTCTCTGCACATCTGTGTGGTTTAATTCCTTGGAACAGTATCTGAACGTTTTTAAAACCCCAATTGCTCCACTTTTAATACATTTTATTATATTTATCACATTTTTTTTCATTTTAACTTTTCACTTATCCTACCTAGCCTAACCCTATAAATACAACCCCTAAACATTACCCCCTCACTCTAAAATTCTGAACAAAACTCTCAAGAAATTTCCTAGAACCTTAGTGTACTTTGGAAGAAGCAAAAGGCGAAGCGAAAGGCGATTTTCCCGGCGACAACCCTAAGAGATCCTGGCGACGAAACAACGCACCGGAAGCTACATCCACCCCCTCTCCCTCTCCTCTTTAAGCTAAACCCGTAAGTCCCATTTTCCCTCTTTCCTATTCTTTCTAAAAACACGTATTTCTAAAACCCGATGGAATCAGAGTAAATCCGATTTCCGATTCGGTTCCTCCTAAAATCTCACTTTTTCTTAAATACAATTATACCAAACCATTACATGTTGACTATTAAACATTAACAAACATGTTGAACAAGTTTCATGACAACCTATTTCATTTTGTAACTTTTACCGTACTTTTCCACTAAAATACCATGTAGTTTCATTTCGACATTAACATATCACAAACTTGTTATACCTTTAAGTAGATCACGAGGTAATGACCTACCTTCTCACAACACTCATATGCAATATAGCACAACACCTTTTGGAAACCTAGAATACGGGAAAACGAAACATTTCAAATAAATTACTTCCATTTACATGATTCTCCAGTTACATCCATTTACTGATATCATGGTTTCGGTAAGTCACCCAATTATACAATCTATACAGTTTACAATACAAGGCAATACAATACAACTATACAACAAGACATCTCGGGGTTTAAGGGGTAGATTGGTACAGAAGGTGTTAGAAGTGGCACGAGAGAGTTAGATTTAATACACCTAACCTGTATCTAGTTGCTGTTGTACCGTGGTATAAACGGTTTCTTGTACTACACTTGCTTCTAGTCTCTGGCATATAGGGACTCCTCTCGTATACACTGGCATCCTTCTATACCAAGCTACAAACACAGCGTTAACACAACATTATAACAATATAATACAACTTTAAAAGCTACCTTCTCTTTCTGTCTATTCTATTTCTTCCTTATCCTTGGGACTTACCGAGCGATTTGTTCGTTGACGACATTCTCTTTCTTTCTTCTTTAAATGTCGTCAGGTGATCTGGACACTCTGGAGATCGAGCCCACTAGTGAACACTTGGACCACTTCATTGAAGACCCAGAGCTTTATTTCATTGTACACTTTTATTTCAGTACTTTTCCTTTTCTTTTATGCCATTGTTTAGGCATTGCTTTCATTCAGTTGTATTTAATTTTCCATGCATTGTACAGAAAGAATGTGAATAAATAAAGTTGTTGTTTTATTATATCTTGTCTCTTGTGCATTTATTTTTATATTGCTTAGATACGCTTAGCGTATTTACTTCATAGTAAATACGTAGCGGCCTTGTCGCGTCCTTTGTCCGTACTCTGGAAAGTGGGGCGTGACAGGTTTTGTTGGTGGCCCATGCAGGTCCGAGCTATATGAAACTCTATCATGCGGTTCTGTTCTGCGTGAACAAGCTAAGCAATATAACACAAGAACCAGCAATTAAAATATTCTTTACAATTCATGTTCCTTGAATCTTATCATTTCATATATTTTGAATTTGTTCTAACCCAAATTTTTCTTCAAGGTTATGGATTCTCCAAACAACACCAGTACCAACTTCAACAACACCCCACCTCCACTACCAATCACACCTTCCGTTCCTGCTCCACCCAACGAGCAAACGGTTCTGCTTGAGGCAATCCGCAGTCTCCTAGAGGGACATCAGCAGCTCTTGAACTGCCCCGAGGTTGAAGCATCTGGGGTGAAGCAATTCAGGGCTTTGCACCCCAAATAGTTCTCAGGAAAAGAGAGCCCGCTGGATGCGGAGGAATGGGCTCAGAGTATCGAAGATGATCTGGCAGCGGCACAAGTGCCAGAAATAGTTTGGGTTCGGTTGCAAAATTACAGCTCACGGACAATGCACGGAACTGGTGGAAGGCGGAAGAAAGCTGTCTTGAACAGCCCATTGAATGGAAGACTTTCCGCGATATGTTCGACACGAAGTACTTCCCTGAGACTGCCAGGTTCGACATGGAACAACAGTTCATCCATCTGCAACAAGGTTTGATGTGGACCAAGTCCGTAGATGAGTATGACGCTGAGTTCACCATGCTCAGTCGGTAAGATATGTCTCAATAATTGAATTTTTAAATATCACATATTACACAGCTAACACAATACTTAAACAGATTTGTGGCACACTTGATACCGACGGACGAGATCACAGCCCGTCGATTTCAACAGGGTTTGGATTCGGAGATCCAGGTTGCACTAGCCACAGGAGATTTTCCGACCCATGAATCGGCTTTGAAAGCTGCCAGCCATTATGAGGAAGTGATAAAGGCGAGGGGCAGACCTCAGTCTGCAGGAGTTAAGCGCCCTGTCTACCAGATGACAGGAGGAGCCTCGTCTATGCCACCTTTTGTGCCAAGGCGACCGGGAGTACCAAACAACAGGCCCAGCCCAGCTTTTTGTAACTACTGCAAGAGAAATGGGCATCTGGCGAAAGATTGTCGACGTGCGAACAACCTTTGCTTAGTCTGCGGCTCAGCTGCTCACGATATTGTGTCTTGTACTCATAGACAAAACTCGTATGCTACACCCAGGCCAGCAAACACTTACCCACAGCGCCCAGCCATCCAAGCACCTGCTCCAAGACTTGCACTACCTGCTCCACCACCTAGAGGACCACAAACAGCACCTCCTCCTCGTCAGTTCCATCAAGCTCAAAGGAACGTTCCGAGGAATGCTCCGCAGGCCAGGAGGAATGTACCACAGCCAGGCTTTCACGATGACCGTGGAAGAATCTGAGGCCACTGGCCAAGTTATCACTGGTAACCCTTTTCTTCTCAAACTTTTCTTTCAGTCTTAATACCTACCCACAAATTTTCCTATACCTAAAACATATCCCACATACCTTAGGTACAATCTTAATAGCCTTACTACCTGCACTAGCACTGTTCGATACTGAAGCATCTCACTGCTTTATGTCGCAACGGTTCTTCCGAACCCATGCGATTCCAGTCAAACCACTTGTATCCAGCTGGAATATCAGTTCAGGAAATGGCATTCTTGTTAGTTGTATGTATGCCCTATAGGCCAGTATTGTACATATGATGTATATTATATTGGATGCTTGGACATTTATAGAGAGGACTTTCTTGCTCGATATGATTGTATGTTATCTGGTTGCTTTTTATCTTAACATGTATACTTGTCTCTTGATACTGTCTTATGGTTACATGTTGGTAAAACCCTTAGGATGTGTACTTAACTGCTAGGACTATGATGAAGATCATACTAGTAGGGCCATGGTAGTCCATAAGTTCATCCTTTAACGTTCCCAGTCGTGGGTGTATCGAGACAGGGCATCGATATACCAGAGTAGACTAGCGTATACGCTTCTCGACCCATGAGATGGGCGATGGATGATTCCATATCCATTGGTGTTTGACATCAGAGAAGGTATAAAGGCGCTCAGTGGAGACTGGGTACACTGGACGGACTCGCCGAGAACTCCCAGATGGTATTATACCTCACGTTAGATGGCAGTTCTCTGGTGACACTTGTACATGTTAGTCTGTAGACCCGAGATCGTCATAGAGTCTTGTGTGATTTCCACTGTGCTTTGATTTCCACCATACCACGTCCAAGAGGGCATGCAAAATGGTGGTTTTTGGGTACAGTCCCGAGTCATATAGAGGCAATGAGCCATAGGAGGGGTTTCATCTCTCCCGGCATTGGGAGTTGATGTTGCGCTGTGCTCGATTGGCCATAACAGGGAAGTACCTGTCTAGGGCTGATTTAGAAATTTACTGGTAAGTGTTACCAGTAGTTTCTCGACCCGTTATGAGCCTCACATCGGCATGACTTTTCGGTTATTGGGGTCTGACGTTTACCACCCCTAGACTTGATATGCGACATATCAGACGAGGAGATCGGACTGTACGGCAAGTGTTACCGTCAGGCTTTTGCAGGAGTTGGAGTGGGCTTGCTTGCTGATCTTCTGATCGCTCAATACCCGGGTAGCCGTTACGTCCAGCTAGTACCGCTGACGGCTTGTAGGTGCTTGATGTGATCATCACCTACTGCCGGCGTATTGATGAGTCTTTAGAGTCTTACTTAGAGGTTTTACTGGCTCAGGCAAAACGAAATAGGAGCATGTATGTGATATATGCTGGACCGAGAATTATGCGCGTATGTGATACCGTATTCTATTCTCGCGACTTTTGTATCGGTCGGTTATATGTGATATAGCCGGGTTTTCGAATCAAGTGCTGATTCGATAAGTCGATACATTGGATGTTAGTCGGTTATATGTGATATAGCCGGATTATTAAATCAAGAGTTGATTTAATAATTTAGTGTATAATTGTATATTTGATATACTAATTTACATTAATTAACATTGGTTCACTTAAGCATTTGTTTTTCTCACATGTGCACAACTTAATATATATGTGATATATATTAAATTGTGTATTGTTTTGTATCATGGTTGTTGATACACACTATATGGGTGTATGAGAATTACACGATGCTAATTATGATGTTGGGTTTTGATATTTAAAGTAATTCTAAAATTAGTGGATAATTAGCACAAGCATGAAGCTAGTGGAAGCTTGTGGATGCTTTGACTAAGTCCACTAGTTTTGTTATACTTAAGATATTTAATAACCTAACCATGATAATTAGCCATGGTTATGTCTCTACATGAGTTAGTATATAATACTCACTCACCATGGTCCACTCTCTCACTTGATCATTATTCTCATCTCATTATTTGTTCATCTTCTTCCATGAGCTCAAAAGCTCTCTAGGTTTTGATTAAGTGAGAAAGAAAAGTGAGAAAACAAATTCTAAAGTGAGCTCACTTCCTATTTCTCCATCCTCTACTAGATTAGTACTTTAGTATAGGGTGTTTGCTTCACTAATTCTTTAGTTAGTGAAGTAGTATCTTGAGTTGGCATCCCCTCGACGTAGATCATCTTCGGCCTCGAAGACTTCAAGGTCGTTCCTTTCGCCTCGTGAAGCCATGTATGAGTCCGGGAGAACCACGATTGCAGCGAAGGGACTACAACAAGGAGCTATTGAAGTGAACGACCGATCTACAAAGGTTGTATTTCGTTTTCACTTAGTTGTAAATGGTTTACATTTGTTTCCGTATAATATTTCTAGCTAACGATTCTAGTTTAGTGTTCCTTTTCACAGCAAATTTTTTAAATTGTCATCGACGATGCCTCCCGAAACCTTGCTGCCGTCGAGAGGAACCCTACAGTGGTATCAGAGCCTAGCTAGAAAATTATACGGATAATGTTAGATTATGAACACGAAACAAACTCCGAACTTGAAACCCTGAAAATCATGTTTCTGTCGAATTTAAAACGAGCCCTAAATTTTTTTTAAACAAGTACAGAATCATAAATATGTGATAACATGAACACTGATGAAATTTGGAGTCATTTAGCCACTTTTGGGCCGGCGAGACCCCCCCATACCGGCCTATTCCGAGCCCCCCTCCAAATTTCTCCAGTGTTCTGTTGCATGGGTTTTGGTGCTTCAGGTGTTGTTTATTTTTGCTAAATTGTCACGTGATGTTAATTTACTATAATAACAACTCGGAGTGTTTCGTAGTCGTATTTTAACTATTTTCGGGTTACTTTAGACGATATTAAAAAGTTCAATCGGATGTCAAATACCCACTTTTTCCCTTGCCGGAAAATTTTCCAAGTGTTGGATTTTTTCCCGTAGTTAGAAAGATTTCAAAGATCATGCAATTTATGCGATGGACCCTCTAGAATAACAAAACTTTAACTCGATTATGTGACCGTTAAAACCGCCACTGAACCCTCGGGTTTGTGGTGGTTCAGCGGTGCCACATGTGAGGCGTTGGTTTGGCCTTTCTACGGCTGGTTCGTTGGTACTGTGGCGTGTGCTGAATAACTTTAAAACTACGCTCAAGTGTTGAGTTTTCTGGGTAATTGTGGGCTTTTGTTGATTCGATCGGAATGTTTAACATCGTCTAGTTTTTCTGCGACCATAAATGTAATATGTTATATCGCCGGTTTCGTTGCTATATGTCAACGACAATTGGGATGCGCATATTTACTTACGTTGATGACATGTGATGTTATGTGTTGCTGTAGGATATGTTATATTGGATCGTCGCGTTTTGAATAGCCGGGGGTTTTATGTGAGATGAGAGTTTTTCATTTTCATTCATGTAAAATTAAATGTATGTAATATTCTTTTATTGGGGCACTTCCGGGTTGAGATTGATGTCACCATTGATGTATATTATTTACTTTTCCGTATTAGGATAGACCCAAGGAGGAGAGCACAAGTAACCGGGTTCTAAAGTCCAGTGGGAGACCAACTCGAGGAGTCAAGTTCGGGTCTCCTAACTCTAGAATTGGTAGGGTTGCTTGCCGCTCTCGTAGGGGTCTAGGGATGTGGGTTTGGCTATTCATCGCGACCGTGGGATCCGTGTTTTAAAGTGGCTCAATATAAAACACGGACCTCCTAATATATCTATTTCTTCTGCTGCGATATCTGTGATGTGATCATTTGATATGTTGTGATAGATACTGTATATAATATATATGATATATTATATAGACGTTACTTATGTTTTACACCCGTGCTAGCCCTGCCCTGCTCTGCCGTTAGTTACCTAACCTAACGGTGCATGACGGGACATCGAGGCGAATGCGGATGGCATAAGTGTACGTCGTATTTATCTGTGATGTTTAGGTGACTTAAATGATGGGACCTCATTAATGTGATTAATGAAAGAAAAGAAACCTAAAAGTTGTTGTAGAATCAAATTTTTCAAAAAGGGTAACTACTGTTTTGCTTTGCATTGTGATATATATGATATATCCCGCACCTTATTCGATGAGGAAAGAACCGAGATCCCTTCACCGGGAGTGACCTCTTTAGCAAAACTGGCAGATGCTACAACACTCGGTTTGTCTTTTGATTACTTTTGAAGCTTTGCTTTGCATAGTGATATATATGATATATCCCGCACCTTATTCAATGAGGAAAAAGCCGAGATCCCTTCACCGGGAATGACCTCTTTAGCAAAACTAATAAAAAGGCTCAAAAACACTCATTTTCAAAATTCACTTGGTTCTACAACGATATCAAGTTCATTACGCAATAGGTTTTCAGAAAAACCTGTCGTAGCCCTCCGTCATTTCAGATAAGTTTTACTTAGTATTCGTGCTATGTTTGTTGGCCTACGTCAAGGCGTAGTGTGCGGTAGCTAACTAGTATTTATCTGCTTATGCATATGATGCAGATTTTATTAGGGTAGTCATGCGACTTTGTTGGCCTGCATTAAGGGTCGTGTGGGTGGGTTTAATTCAATCAAGAAATGACGGGTTGAACTTGACTAGCGCACTATGGTTTGTTCGCCTGCGTCAAGGTCATGGGACGCTAGGGTTAAAATATTATCGGGAATTTCAAGTGTTGAAATTTGCAATGAGATTGCATACCTTCTATGAGATAGTTGGATCCCGATACACACTGCGAGTAATTGTTACTCCTGGGAGAGTTTTACACAGGACAATTAGTCGATCAAGTAGGTGTCTAGAAAGGTGTCAACAGGGTTATGCCTCAGGGAAAACGAGGTTTATTTTAATTAGGTCCGTGCAAAAGCACGGGGAACCTCCCTCAAAGTATCGACACTGGCCTGACTGAAAGATTGGCGAAATTGTAGGGTGTAATTAATCCCGGCTAGTTTTTCCTTTTAGGGTTTGAAGGAAGATTTGATAAAAACAGTGGGAGCCATCCTGATTAGATAAAATAATAACCAATCTGATCTTGCAAGAGCATACGCTAAAGTGTTTTCTTCTCTCTCTCTCCAGGTAGCGACTATATCATGCCTTAATCAAGATAATAATATGGATGTATTGACCGAACCCGCATGTTATACTGTGCTGGGGAACGTTGGTTCCGTTCTTTCTTATAAAAGTTATAAGACTGAACAGAATATAGGGGAATACCAGGATTCCCATGCCACTCGAATGAAGAATGTACATGTTGATGCATTTTCTTTGGGTGTGTTCGTTACAGAGAACTTTTTCTCCATTTGCTCTACGTCCTGGGTATTAGATACCGGGTCAGGATCCCATATATGTAATCAGTTACATGGGCTGAGAAAAGGTAGAGAACTTAGAGAAGGTGATAAAGACATAAGGGTTGGAAATGGTGCAATTGTTGCAGCTAAAACCGTCGGGGAATATCACCTTGTATTACCAACTGATAATACATTGATTCTGAACGAATGCTATTACATGCCGAACCTGATATGCAATATTATATCGGTTTCTTTGTTGAGTAAAGATGGATATAATTTTGTATTACAGGATAATTTTATGAACATTTTCCTGAACCAAAAGTTGGTTGGATCAGGCACGTTGTGCAATAGCATTTATGTTCTAAATCAATCAACAGTTCTGAGCATAACAAACACACACAAGAGGAAGAGTTCAGAAATGAACGAATTCTTCTTGTGGCATTGTAGACTTGGCCATATCAATGCGACACGACTAGCTATGTTGCATAAGGATGGATATTTGAATCCATTTGAATTTTCATCTTATGACACTTTCCAGTCATGTCTCAAAGGTAAGATGACCAAAACTCCGTTTACGGGACACGGGGAAAGAGTTACGGAACTCTTGGGGCTGGTACATAGTGATGTATGCGGTCCCATGTCTACACATGCCAGGAATGGTTCTGTGTACTTCATTACATTCACTGACGATCTCTCTAGATTCGGATATGTGTTCCTGATGAAACACAAATCAGAAGCTTTTGAGAAATTTAGAGAATATAAACAAGAAGTCGAGAACCAAACCGAGAAAAGTATTGAAATCCTTCGATCAGATCGAGGAGGTAAATACTTAAGCAATGAGTTCCTGAACTTCCTAAAAGAGAATGGGATTCTCTCTCAGCTAACTCCTCCATATACACCACAGCACAACGGTGTATCGGAATGGAGGAACCGCACCCTATTAGATATGGTGCGCTCTATGATGAGCACAGCTGAGTTGCCTATTTCCTTCTGGGGGTATGCCCCGGAAACGGCCACAGACCTATTGAATATGGTTCCCATCAAATCTGTGCCAACCACTCCATATGAGATATAGAAAGGAAAGAGACCATATCTTAATTATGTTAAGATATAGGGTTGTCCGGCATATGTAAAAACGCAAAATCCGGACAAACTCGCGGCAAGATCCATTCTGTGTAAGTTTATTGGATATCCCAAACATTCACGCGGGTATATCTTCTACCACACCGAGGAACAAAAGGTGTTTGTTTCTCGACATGCCACCTTTTTAGAAAAGGAATTTCTTGAAAAAGAGATTAGTGGTAAGGAGGTAGAACTGGAAGAGGTTCCAACAATACAGACTACGACAGAAGATTTGGTGGAACCGGAGGATCCGGTAGTTCCTGATGAAACCCAGCCAATCCGCCGATCTAGTAGGATTTCTCACCCACCTGGGAGATACTACGGTTTTCTCATGGATGGTGGGAGCGAGGATTGCATCATGGAGGATGATGACCCAACTAGCTTCGAGTAGGCCATCACGATTGGTGACTCAGTGGAATGGCTGGATGCAATGCGGTCCGAGATGGAATACATGTACACCAACAAAGTATGGACTTTCGAAGATGCTCCTGAAGGGGTAAAACCTATTGGGAGCAAGTGGGTCTTCAAGAAAAAACTTGGTGTAGATGGGAAAGTGGAGACTTTCAAAGCTAGACTTGTTGCAAAGGGTTTTCGTCAAAGACCAGGTGTGGACTATGACGAAACCTTTTCTCCAGTGGTTATGCTTAAATCCATCCGGATCATGCTTGCCATCGCTGCATATCATGACTACGAAATGTGGCAAATGGATGTTAAGACCGCCTTTCTAAACGGTGATTTAGAAGAGAGCGTGTATATGACTCAGCCAGAGGGCTTCGTAGCTAGTGCGAGCAGCGGGAAGGTGTGCAAGCTGCTTAAATCCATTTATGGATTAAAGCAAGCATCACGGAGTTGGAACATCTGCTTTGACGTCGTTATCAAAGAGTTTGATTTCGTTAAAAATGTAGATGAAGCTTGTATATACAAGAAGGTGGCAGAGAGTAAGGTTGTCTTTCTCGTATTGTACGTGGACGACATACTCTTGATAGGAAATGACATTCCTATGCTGCAATCGGTCAAGCTCTTTTTATCACAACGATTCTCAATGAAAGATCTAGGGGATGCCTCCTACATCTTGGGGATTAAGATCTATAGAGATAGATCTAAACGGATACTGGGATTGTCTCAATCCAGGTACATTGACACCATACTAAAGCGGTTTAGTATGGAAGAATCCTAGCGTGGGTTTTTACCCACAATCTCTGGACTCACTTTCTCCAAAGAGATGTCTCCCAAGACTGATTTGGAGAGAGCTCGTATGCAAGGGATACCCTATGCTTTGGCAGTAGGCTCTATCATGTACGCGATGCTATGTACCAGACCCGATGTAGCACACTCACTAAGTGTAGTGAGTAGGTATCAAGCTGATCCTGGAGAGAGTCACTGGACAGCTGTGAAGAGCATTCTCAAGTACTTACGAAGGACTAAAGAGATGCTCTTGGTGTATGGTAATGGAGAACTCCAAGTGGAGTCCTTTACCGATTCGAGCTTCCAGAGTGATAAGGACGACTCTAAGTCGCACTCGGAATTTGTCTTTACCCTCAATGGAGGGGCGGTATGCTGGAAGAGTTCCAAGCAGAAAACCGTGGCAGACTCGACGATGGAGGCTGAATACATCGCTGCCAACGATACTGCCAAAGAGGCTGTCTGGATTAAGAAGTTCATTGCTGAACTTGGAGTGGTTCTATCCATTGAGTATCCAATACCTTTGTATTGTGATAACAATGGAGCGGTGGCTTTGGCCAAGGAACCCAGGTCCCATCAGCGATCCAGGCATATTCTGAGGCGGTATCACCTGATCCGGGAGATAGTTGATCGCCGGGAGATTGAGGTCAGGAGGGTTGACACGAAGAACAACACATCGGATCCACTCACGAAGGCCATTCCCCAGATACAGTTTGAGACACTCTTCGGGATGCTTGGTATGCGATACTACAGCAGCTGGCCCTAGTGCAAGTGGGAGATTGTTAGTTGTATGTATGCCCTAGAGGCCAGTATTGTACATATGATGTATATTATATTGGATGCTTGGACATATATAGAGAGTACTTTCTTGCTCAATATGATAGTATGCTATCTGGTTGCTCTTTATCTTAATATGTATATTTGTCTCTTGATACTGTCTTATGGTTACATGTTGGTAAAGCCTTTAGGATGTGTACTTGACTGCTAGGACTATGATGCAGATCATACTAGTGGGGCCATGGTAGTCCATAAGTTCATCCTTTAACGTTCCTAGTCGTGGGTGTATCGAGACAGGGCATCGATATACCAGAGTAGACTAGCGTATACGTTTCTCGACCTATGAGATGGGCGATGGATGATCCCATATCTATTGGTGTTTGACATCAGAGATGGTATATGGGTACTCAGTGGAGACTGGGTACACTGGACGGACTCACCAAGAACTCCCAGATGGTATTATACCTCACGTCAGATGGCAGTTCTCTAGTGACACTTGTACAGGTTAGTCTGTAGACCCGAGATCGTCATAGAGTCTTGTGTGATTCCCACTGTGCTTTGATTTCCACCTTACCACGTCCAAGAGGGCATGCAAAACGGTGGTTTTTGGGTACAGTCTCGAGTCACATGGAGGCAATGAGCGATAGGAGGGGTTTCGTCTCTCCCGGTATTGGGAGTTGATATTGCGCTGTGCTCGATTGGCCATAACAGGGAAGTCCCTGGCCAGGGCTGATTTAGAGATTTACTGGTAAGTGTTACCAGTAGTTTCTTGACCCGTTATGAGCCTCACATCGACATGACTTATCGGTTATTGGGGTCTGACGTTTACCACCCCTAGACTTGATATGCGACATATCAGACAAGGAGACCGGACTGTACGGCAAGTGTTACCGTCAGGCTTTTGCAGGAGTTGGAGCGGGCTTGCTTGCTGATATTCTGATCACTCAATACCCGGGTAGCCGTTACGTCCAGCTAGTATCGCTGACGACTTGTGCATGTTTGATATGATCATCACCTACTGCCGGCGTATTGACGAGTCTTTAGAGTCCCACATAAAGGTTTTACTGGCTCAGGCAAAAAGAAATAGGAGCACGTATGTGATATGTGCTAGACCGAGAATAATGCGAGTATGTGATACCGTATTCTATTCTCGCGACTTTTGTATCGGTCGGTTATATGTGATATAGCCGGGTTTTTGAATCAATTGTTGATTCAATAAGTCGATACATTGGATGTTAGTCGGTTATATGTGATATAACCGAATTATTAAATCAAGTGTTAATTTAATAATTTAGTGTATAATTATATATTTGATATACTAATTTACATTAACTAATATTGGTTCACTTAAGTATTTGTTTTTCTCACATGTGCACAACTTAATATATATGTGATATATATTAAATTGTGTATTGTTTTGTATTATGGTTGTTGATACACACTACATGGGTGTATGAGACTTACACCATGCTAATTATGATGTTGGGTTTTGATATTTAAAGTAATTCTAAAATTAGTGGATAATTAGCACAAGCATGAGGCTAGTGGAAGCTTGTGGATGCTTTGACTAAGTCCACTAGTTTTGTTTTACTTAAGATATTTAGTAACCTAACCATGATAATTGTTGGAGATAGTGCCCTCAGAGTCAATTATTGGATCACAGGCACGTGATTGCAATGATTGAGGGAGGACCTATCCCGGTAGGACAGTCTTACTCAAGATGATAGTATGCTATCTGGTTTATTTTTATCATCGTGTACTGCTTTAGGTGACCTGACATGTCGCTATTACACGTTGATAGAGCCCATAGGATTCTCGCTTGACGGCCAGCAGTATGATGGCGATCATATACGTGGGAGCTGGTAGTCTATAAGCACATCCTTAAAAGGTCCCTAGTCGTAGGAGTTTCGAGACAGGGCATCGATACTCCATTAGTAGACTAGTGTATACAGTCGAGACCCCGACGAGGGGCGGTGGCCGGTCTCACAAGCCACTGGTGTCAGTTGGTTCACCTAAGATGTATACAGGTGCTCATTGGGTTATGAGTACACCGGACAGGACTCGCCGGGAACCTGCTAGTTGGTCTTATACCAGACGTCAGATAGCAGTTCCCAGGTGACATGTGTACAGGTTAGTTCATCGACCTGAGATCGTCATTTGTCTCGTGTGAGTTCCCACTGTGCTTTGATTACTACCCAACCACGGCTCAAAGGAGTCGTGCAAACAGGTTTTAGTTGGGTACAGTCCCGAGCCACATGGAGGCAGTGAGCGGATCTGCAGGGGTTCGTCTCTCCCGGTATTAGGGGTGAGGTCGCGCTGTGTCTAGGAGAGCCATTACGCAAAGCCCTCGACCGAGGCAGGAGATTTACTGGTAGGTATTCCAGTAGTATCTCAGGGCGTTCTGGGCTTCACTCCGACACGACTTGTACCGCTTTTGGGGGTCTGACTTTTACCAACCCCCTAGGCCCGCCATGCGATACTCATAGACGAACGGACCGGACTGTACGGATATTGTCACTGACAGGCTCAGTAGGGTGTCAGGATGAGTTCGCTCATCGACGTCCCTTTTAGTCAATAGCTGGTGGCCCGTCATGTATTGGCTTATACCTCTGACGTGCCAGTGGTTAAATCCACAGCCATAGTATTGACGAGTCTTTAGAGTCCACCACACTTTCAGTTACTCAGCTTTCGGACGAAACGCTGTAGAGGCCGTATGGAGATATGGCAGGGTCCGATCAGATACGTGCGGTATTGCACGGATCAGGATCGGACGGCTTTGTACTAATAGCCGTATAGGTATATATGGCAGAGTTCGATCAGATACGTGCGGTATTGCACGGATCAGGATCGAACGCATTTTACTAGCCGGTTTTGGTTTAAGCCGGTACTAGTTCAGTACAGTGTAGATTTTGTCTCATTGCATCTGTATCCGGTCGGAATACAGATGCGGGTGTGTATGCACAGTGTCGGGGTTTTCCTGTAATTTATTACGGGACCAGTTTTCTGGAGTTGCCAGTTTACATTCCGTTCCGGCCGGTTTTCCTTTGTTCTTTCCCGGCCGGACTTTTCCGATGGAGGGGGGTTATTTGCAAGTTTGCAAATAACACTTTGTGGAGGTTTTCTTTGCATATTGTTTGATTATGATATCTTTCATCCATGCTTGCATTTATGTGATTTGAGTGGGCATGGGTTTGATGTGAGATGAAGCATGCTTGTATGTTTATTTGTCTCTTGATGTGGTCACCTCCACCATTCTCCTACACTCACCTTCCTTCTAAGGTTATGCTTCATATTCAATCCTCCACCCTTTTTCTAGGATGATAAGTTTTTCATGAGAAGAAAAAAAAAGAAAGAGAGAAGAAGAAGAAGAGAGTTTTCCTTCTTGAGAGTTTCATTCTTCTTGATCTCATTTCCATGCTAGAAAAATGCAAGCACCATTTTTCTAGTCTTGATTCCTCCATCATGGCAACTTAACCCCATTGAGTCAAAGCATCTTCTACACTACATTCTACAGCATATCTTGAGCATGTCGAGTTGCCGGCTTCATGCTCGAGTTGCCTCGGTATTGAGGCGGGAGCCCGTAAAAGACGAAGGCGATGTGGTGCCCTTTCCGGCGAGGAGGCGACGATGTGGAGCCAAGACTTTCCGCGGGAGATCGGGATGATGAAGAGAAGACCGGAGGACTCGGATCACTCGGTATACTTTTCTTCCCATCTCTTGATTGCTAGCATTAGGTTAATGGTAAACGATCCGGGTTTTCTTTGTCCGCGGTAGCGCCGGTTTCCGAGTAAGGAAAATTTTTGATTCCGCATTTTGGCCTCGAGTAAGAGACCGGGGCGCTGCCGTGGCGTAACATGGTATCAGAGCCACGCCATTAACCTAGCCTAGCTTGTTCTAATGTGTTTTACTTATCCGATCGACCAAAATTCCAAAATCCGCATTTTCTCACGCATCAGTTTCTGTTGAAATTTTTTGGTGTCTAAAAATTTTTCAGGTGGTCTCAGAATGATGTGCAGGGAGTTCTAAGACATCTGGGAAAATACGAGCCATTGAACTTTCAAGAGGAGCGCGGAACCGCGGCCAATACCCCCTTTGGGCCGCGGTTCCGCCGCAGTTTATATGGATCAATGGGCCGTATTTTTCTAGTGGGCTTCTCGACCTATTTTGGGGGTTTTGGAATATTAAAATTGGGCTAAATTTTTCTGTGAGTGCTACAGTATTGTTTGGGGCCCACTTGTTAATTTTTTGGTCAATCGAAAAATTTTAAACACACTATTTCACAGTATTTACATTATATCTGCGACCGTGAATGTCACTCGATCGGTAAATCCCGTCTGACTGCTATAGCCCGGTTAGACGGATTTGCGAACGTGACTTTCACGTTGATGTTCTATGTTTATGCTGTGATGTTGCGGATCGGTCGTGGGGGATAGCCTGGATGCAATGCTAGTACAGTTTTGTTGTATTATGTACATTTGATATTGCGGGGCGAGCGTCCGACATGTGGACTGCCGTCACTGCCTGTTTGTATTATTCTTTTGGGGCACGACCTGGTTGCGGTCGATGTACCCGGTGTATGTATATTTTACTTTCTGTACTAGGGTTGCCCCGCGGAGGGGTGCACGGATAGCCGGATTCTAGAGGGCAACGGGCCCGCATCTCATGGCATTGGGACGGAGGGGGCTTCACTCCAGGATTGGCGGGCTATTCGCCGCACTCGTAGGGGGTACAGGTTGACCCAGGAGGGGTGCCCAAGTTACCGGATTCCGTGAAGTGCTGGGTGGTCCATTCACGGTGCTGGAGGGGGCTGCCTCGCTTCAGGTTTTGGCGGGTGACTTGCCGCGCCCGTAGGGGTCTAGGATTTCATTGCACAGGCTATCCACACGACCAAGGGAACGTCGGGTTTCAGCAGCGGCTCTGTGAAACCCGGGGCTTCCAGATATCTGTATTGTTCTGTGATGCTGTACATTTCTGTGATGTTGCATTTTATTCACGCCTTGAGCGAAATACTATATATTGGTATATATATTAGTAGATGTTGTATATGTTTTTCATCCGCGCTAGTCCAGTCCCCGCTCTGCCGTTAGTTAGCTAACCTAACGGGTGATGACGGGACCCAGTGGCGAATGCGGATGGCATATACGTACGTCAGTATATTTTCGTTCTTTGTGGTGTGATCAATTGATGGGACTGCATTGATTCGGATCAATGCAAGTTTAAACAAACCTATTCTGATGTTGTTGGAACACTTTTCAAAAAGCTGTTATTGCAAGGACGTTCGCTTTTGTTTTGCATCGTGGTATTCATTTGGAATATCCTGCTCCTCAGTCGACGAGGCAAGGGCCGAGATCCCTTCATCGGGAGTGACCCCTTGGACAGAAGTTTGCGTCAGGGCATTAACTTCACTATAGCCGATTACTTTTGCTTTGCATCGTGGTATTCAGTTGGAATATCCTGCACCTCATTCTACGGGGAAAGAGCCGAGATCCCTTCACCGGGAGTGACCTCTTTAGTAAAGGTTTTCGTCACTATATTTTCTAAAAAGGCTATGCAGTTCCTTCAACGATATCAAGTTCATTACGTTAAAGGTTTTTCGCCAAAAACTACACGTAGCCCTCCGTCATTTCTTACAAGTATTACTTAGTATTCGTGCTGCGTTTGTTGACTGTGTCAAGGCGTAGTGTGCGGTAGCTAAGTAGTGTTTGTTTGTAGCATATTAATGGGATTGGTTAGGACAGTCGTGCGGCCTTGTTGACTGTGTCAAGGGCTCGTACGGGTGGGTTTAATGCAATCCAGGATAATGACGGGCTGAACTTGACTAGGACTCTTTGATTTGTTGACTGTGTCAAGGTCACTTGGGTCCTAGGGGTAAAAATCACATCGGGAGTTTCAAAAGAACTGAAATTTGCCAGGCATGCGCATACCTTCTGGAGTGTGGTGACGTGAGTGGATTCCGTCACGTTATCATGCGATGAGAGTTGGATCCCGATTCCCACTGATGAGTTGGTTTACTCCTCGGGTGATCCCGACTAATTCTTCTTTCAGGTTTGGAGGAGAATTTGAGGTACAGTGGGAGGTTTCCTGATTAGATAAAGTGGTAACCATTCTGATCTAGGTTAGAGTGCACGCTGAGTGTTTCTTTTCTCTCTCTCTGGCAGCGACCATTGACCCGACCCTGGACTTTGACTCAGTGACCAAGTTAACCGAACCTTCTTAACACAGGCTTTTGGATTGTCAGAGTTGCAAACCTCATTGCCACTCCTAATTTTACCCTTTTCTCCAGGACACCCCGCATTACTGCGAACGTCCACTTCCATTGGACAAAACCATCGTATGGTTATATACGAACTCGAAGGACTTCGAGGATGGTTTCTGGTTCTGGAGAAAACGGATAGGACTATTCAGTTGTCTTTTCTTTTCACCTCCTCTCAGGTTGCGAGTACTCCTTGGTTTAGGAGTAGTACACCTATTACGCAAATTGGATAGTCTTCTTCCAAACCTTAGGCTGGTGCCGAACGGTGGGGAATGAAGAAAACCAATTAGCATAACGATGGTGTGCAGAAGGTATTAAGTTAAGACAAAGCAAGGGATTAGTACGAGGGCAAAGTAAAATGCGACTGATATTCACGACCAAACCAAGTATTTCTTCGCCAATCCTAAATCACCTTTGTATTTCTCCAGGACACTCCGTATCACTACGAAGATCCCATTTTATTGGATAATCCATCGTATGGTTATATACGAACTCGAAAGGAACTTGTTCCAGTTCGGGGATGGATTCTGGTTCAGGAGAAATAGGAATAAAGTACATTCAAGTGTCTTTTATCTTCACCTTCTCTCGCGTTGCGAGTGCTCCTAGGATTAGGACAGTACACCCTTTATGCTTATTGGATAGTCTTCTTCCAAACCATAGGCTGGTGCCGAACGGTAGGGAAGGAAGAAAACCAATTGGCCTAAAGGGGTGTGCAGACGGTAATGACTAAAGACATATAAAGGGATTTGAACAGATGGCAAAGAGATATACGGTGACAGTTGTGAATCTGGATAATGGAAGAGGCATTACTAGGAATACCAGGATACCCCAACGAAACATTTCAATGTTTAGGTTTCACTGTGTACTGTTAATAGAAAACTGATTTCCCGATTAGACACTTGCTCCAGGGAATGTATTTACCAGGTTTGATTCTCACATCTGTATGGTTTTACAGATGATGAGTGGGAGTAAGTTATTGGGAATTGGGTGATCATCCTCATTATATCGGGATTCGTTGTAATCGGTGATATTTGAGGAGATCACCTGGGCTGTTTGCCGGTCGGCAAATATTTGGTTTTGAATATCCGCTGTTGTGCACCAATTTCAAATTGATATATCTGTACGTCTATTTTTCATAGAGTGAGATATACCTTTTGATATTATGTCGTTGACATTTACCTATATCAGTGGATGGTTAGGTAAGGAGTATTGAACAGCGGTGTAATTCTTCTTAACCATAAGTACAGTTTTCAACCTACGACACACAGTGAAAGAGTTGCTAGACTCAGCGGACTTATACAGAGTATTGTATTTTGTCCAGTGTCCATTAGGACAGAGGGGTTGGTCCTCATACTATATTCTGTTTACTTTTAACTTCTCTAGTTCTTAGACATGTGCTTCGAGGAAACACAGGGTCTAAGTTTTTGATGAGTTATAGGTATTTGAATAGAATAGAGAACCAGGTGTAGCAAGTATCGGGATTCTTCAAAGTGATCGAAGATGTAGATACTTGTGTATGGTATTCAGTTGATAGTAATGATAAAGAGAAATTGCTTCTCTTTCAGGTTACTCATAATTGGAAGCATTCCTAAGTTGAGTAACGCTGATCGGCCTCCTTCCATTTAGTTGACATGCACTGGAGACAGCTGCATGATTTGAATCTGGTTCAATTAAATCAGTGCCTCTGGTTCTATATTGGATATAGAACAGTTCATATCTTAACGATGTTAAGGTACGGGGAGTTGTCCGGCTTATGCTTAAAACTAGACACTGGACAACTCAAGGCACGTTTCTGTAATGGCTGTTTGTGGGTTGACCCAGGCTATGACGAGGGTTGACTTTCTACCATCTGGCAGATCAATAGAAATATTGTTCTAGACTCGCCACAGTTTTATTAAAAATGGATTTTTTCAAAAATAGCAGTGGGAGTATGGTAGAACTGGAAGTGATTCCAGAACCGCAAACGATTACTGAAGATTTGATAAGGAACCTAAAGATTCAATCTGATTTGACATTCCATTGGCCACTCCGCAGATAAGGTGGGTAATTTCAGGCACCCGAGAGGTACTCCGGTAGCCTCAAGGACGGTGACAGGGAAGTTCTTGTTTACCCACACTTGCCATTGTTGTTGTTCCAGGCTGCGAGACCCAGCAGGAGGATGAGTATAGCGTCGTTCTAAATTAGCTTTAGAAGAGCACGTCTATATGACTCTGCCAGAGGGTTGTCGTAGTCAGTGGGAGCAGCGGAAGCATTGGTGGACATCAGGTTTATGTCTATTTATAGACTAAAGCAGATGTAGCGGAGATAGATCATCCATTTCTGATGTGACAGTCATAGGTTTGACGTCATCAGAATAAGGGGTGGATCTGTTGAGAAGGTAGTAGGAAGTGATATTCCTATACTACGATCGGTTATACTTTGGTTGTCACACAGTGTTTTCTCCACATGGGACTTGGATATTATATCAGACATACTGGTTACTAGACCTATGGTTTTAGATCTGGATTTGGGTGGTTTCCCAATCAGGGTACCTTGACAGCATTCTATGAGTATTTAGAATGGACGACTCCTGGCATGGTAGTGTACCTGCAGGTAATGGAGTCACCCTCTCTAAAGGTATCTTACAGACTAAAGGGGAGAGGGATACGCATGGTTGACAGATCACTTGCTTAGGCAATTGAGTCAATCATGAGATGTCAAGTACCACACCAGATGTTGTTCTTGCAGTAGGTGCAATAAGTTGATATTAATCCAGTCCTGGAAAAACAGTCGGAAGTAGTTTTAGAACATAAGTGAATGTTCTAGGGATATGATAACGGCTGCCTCCTTTAGGAGACGGTTATCACTCCAGGCTTCCAAGGTGACATGGACGACAAGGAGGTCGTCAGAGTTATAGTTCTCCCTCTGACGAGGGACAGTATTTTGGACAGGTGGTCCAAGGCAATACTGAGGGAGGCATGGCGCAGGATACTGATTAGTTTCAGTTGTTGATACAGTCTAAGAAGTTTGGATTTGGAGTTCATTTATGAGCTAGGTCCCATCAGACATCCAGACATTCTAAGACAGGTATTGCTCATTTCGGGAGATGGCTTTCTCCGCGAACTTGAGATATAGAGAGACATAGAAAGAAACTTCATAGTGGATCCACTCGCTGAGGCTATTCCTCGAACGCAATAGTTTCACAAAAGAGCTTTGTGAGACTGACTGGTAGAGGAGTTGGGTGTTCGGTATCACACGGGCTGTGAGTATGCGACATCGCAATAATTAGCCTTGAGTGCAAGTGGGAGATTGTTGGAGATAGTGCCCTCAGAGTCAATTATTGGATCACAGGCACGTGATTGCAATGATTGAGGGAGGACCTATCCCGGTAGGACAGTCTTACTCGAGATGATAGTATGCTATCTGGTTTATCTTTATCATCGTGTACTGCTTTAGGTGACCTGACATGTCGCTATTACACGTTGATAGAGCCCATAGGATTCTCGCTTGACGGCCAGCAGTATGATGGCGATCATATACGTGGGAGCTGGTAGTCTATAAGCACATCCTTAAAAGGTCCCTAGTCGTAGGAGTTTCGAGACAGGGCATCGATACTCCATTAGTAGACTAGTGTATACAGTCGAGACCCCGACGAGGGGCGGTGGCCGGTCTCACAAGCCACTGGTGTCAGTTGGTTCACCTAAGATGTATACAGGTGCTCATTGGGTTATGAGTACACCGGACAGGACTCGCCGGGAACCTGCTAGTTGGTCTTATACCAGACGTCAGATAGCAGTTCCCAGGTGACATGTGTACAGGTTAGTTCATCGACCTGAGATCGTCATTTGTCTCGTGTGAGTTCCCACTGTGCTTTGATTACTACCCAACCACGGCTCAAAGGAGTCGTGTAAACAGGTTTTAGTTGGGTACAGTCCCGAGCCACATGGAGGCAGTGAGCGGATCTGCAGGGGTTCGTCTCTCCCGGTATTGGGGGTGAGGTCGCGCTGTGTCTAGGAGAGCCATTACGCAAAGCCCTCGGCCGAGGCAGGAGATTTACTGGTAGGTATTCCAGTAGTATCTCAGGGCGTTCTGGGCTTCACTCCGACACGACTTGTACCGCTTTTGGGGGTCTGACTTTTACCAACCCCCTAGGCCCGCCATGCGATACTCATAGACGAACGGACCGGACTGTACGGATATTGTCACTGACAGGCTCAGTAGGGTGTCAGGATGAGTTCGCTCATCGACGTCCCTTTTAGTCAATAGCTGGTGGCCCGTCATGTATTGGCTTATACCTCTGACGTGCCAGTGGTTAAATCCACAGCCATAGTATTGACGAGTCTTTAGAGTCCACCACACTTTCAGTTACTCAGCTTTCGGGCGAAACGCTGTAGAGGCCGTATGGAGATATGGCAGGGTCCGATCAGATACGTGCGGTATTGCACGGATCAGGATCGGACGGCTTTGTACTAATAGCCGTATAGGTATATATGGCAGAGTTCGATCAGATACGTGCGGTATTGCACGGATCAGGATCGAACGCATTTTACTAGCCGGTTTTGGTTTAAGCCGGTACTAGTTCAGTACAGTGTAGATTTTGTCTCATTGCATCTGTATCCGGTCGGAATACAGATGCGGGTGTGTATGCACAGTGTCGGGGTTTTCCTGTAATTTATTACGGGACCAGTTTTCTGGAGTTGCCAGTTTGCATTCCGTTCCGGCCGGTTTTCCTTTGTTCTTTCCCGGCCGAACTTTTCCGATGGAGGGGGTTATTTGCAAGTTTGCAAATAACACTTTGTGGAGGTTTTCTTTGCATATTGTTTGATTATGATATCTTTCATCCATGCTTGCATTTATGTGATTTGAGTGGGCATGGGTTTGATGTGAGATGAAGCATGCTTGTATGTTTATTTGTCTCTTGATGTGGTTACCTCCACCATTCTCCTACACTCACCTTCCTTCTAAGGTTATGCTTCATATTCAATCCTCCACCCTTTTTCTAGGATGATAAGTTTTTCATGAGAAGAAAAAAAAGAAAGAGAGAAGAAGAAGAAGAGAGTTTTCCTTCTTGAGAGTTTCATTCTTCTTGATCTCATTTCCATGCTAGAAAAATGCAAGCACCATTTTTCTAGTCTTGATTCCTCCATCATGGCAACTTAACCCCATTGAGTCAAAGCATCTTCTACACTACATTCTACAACATATCTTGAGCATGTCGAGTTGCCGGCTTCATGCTCGAGTTGCCTCGGTATTGAGGCGGGAGCCCGTAAAAGACGAAGGCGATGTGGTGCCCTTTCCGGCGAGGAGGCGACGATGTGGAGCCAAGACTTTCCGCGGGAGATCGGGATGATGAAGAGAAGACCGGAGGACTCGGATCACTCGGTATACTTTTCTTCCCATCTCTTGATTGCTAGCATTAGGTTAATGGTAAACGATCCGGGTTTTCTTTGTCCGCGGTAGCGCCGGTTTCCGAGTAAGGAAAATTTTTGATTCCGCATTTTGGCCTCGAGTAAGAGACCGGGGCGCTGCCGTGGCGTAACAATAATTAGCTATGGTTATGTCTCTACATGAGTTAGTATATGATACTCACTCACCATGGTTCACTCTCTCACTTGATCATTATCCTTATCTCATTATTTGTTCATCTACTTCTATGAGCTCAAAAGCTCTCTAGGTTTTGATTAAGTGAGAAAGAAAAGTGAGAAAACAAATTCTAAAGTGAGCCCACTTCCTATTTCTCCATCCTATACTAGATTAGCACTTTAGTATAGGGTGTTTTCTTCACTAATTCTTTAGTTAGTAAAGTAGTAGCTTGAGTTGGCATCCTCTCGACGTAGATCATCTTCGGCCTCGAAGACTTCAAGCAAGGTTGCTCCTTTCGCCTCGTGAAGCTATGCATGAGTATGGGAGAACCACGATCGCAGCGAAGGGACTACAACAAGGAGCTATTGAAGTGAAGGACCGATCTACAAAGGTTGTATTTCGTTTTCACTTAGTTGTAAATGGTTTACATTTGTTTCCGTATAATATTTCTAGCTAACGATTCTAGCTTAGTGTTCCTTTTCACGACAAATTTTTTAAATTGGCATGGACGATGCCTCCCGAAACCTTGCTGCCGTCGAGAGGAACCCTACAGTTCTAAAGGCAACAATGGGATACAGCTTGTGTCCAGTAGTCGTCTGCAGCAGAGAATTCTAGGCTGGCTTCAAAGTGCTGGACATACCGAACTTCGATGTGGTTCTAGGTATGGATTGGCTCGGAACTTTTTATGCTACCATCGACTGTCGTTAAAGGATGGTAGTATTCGAGATTCCAGACCATTCGGTCTTCTATTTCAAAAGCGAAGACCGTACCATGGAGCCAAGTATATACAAAGTGAAGCCAAGGGAAGCAGTGATTGCAGCAACTCAAGCGGAGGAAGAATCATGGCCAGAAGTGGTTCGAGAGTTCGACGACATATTTCCTGACGATATATCAGGTTTGCCTCCCGATCGAACTCTTGAATTCAGCATTGATTTGTACCAGGAGCACAACCGGTGATCAAAGCACCTTATCGATTAAGTCCGGAAGGTTTGAAAGAAGTCCGAACTCAGTTGGACGAATTATTGGCGAAAGGATGGATTTGTCCCAGCACTTCGAGTTGGGGATCACCTGTATTATTTGTGAAGAAGAAGGAAGGTTCTTACAGAATGTGCATTGATTATAGAGCCTTGAATGAAGTCACTATAAAGAACAAGTATCCGCTACCGCGAATTGACGATTTATTCGATCAGCTAAGTGGATCTTGTGTTTTCTCTAAACTAGATCTTCGTTCAGGTTATCATCAGGTGAAGGTCAAAGAAGCTGATATTCATAAAATGGCTTTCAGAACTCGATATGGTCATTACGAATTTCTAGTGATGCCATTTGGAGTGACCAACGCACCAACAATATTCATGAACTTGATGAATCAAGTTTTCTGGGAGTACTTAGACAGGTTCGTTGTCATCTTCATCGACGACATCCTGGTGTATTCTAAGAGTCGGAAAGAACATGCCGAGCACCTACGAATTGTCCTGGAAACTCTACGACAATATCAATTATATGCCAAGTATAGCAAATGCGAGTTTTGGCTAAATCAAGTTGGTTTTCTTAGACATATTGTATCAGCCGAAGGAATTTCTGTGGATCCAGCGAAAATTTCAGCAGTAAGCGAATGGCTAACACCAAAGTCGGTGAAGGACATTCGGCGTTTCTTGGGTTTTGCTGGATATTACAGAAGGTTCATTGAAGGCTTTTCAAAGATAGCAACACCCCTGACCAAGCTCACACGTAAAGATGAAGAATTTGTGTGGTCAGAAGTATGCGATCAAGCTTTCGTAGAACTCAAGTCAAGGTTGACATCAGCGCCTATTCTCGTTATACCGGACCAATCTGGAGGTTTTGAAGTGCATTGCGATGCATCCGGTAAAGGATTAGAATGTGTTCTACATCAGCACGGTAAGGTTGTGGCTTATGCTTCAAGACAGCTGAAGACTCATGAGCACAATTATCTGACGCATGATTTGGAATTGGCAGCCGTCATCTTTGCTCTCAAGATTTGGCGCCATTATCTTCTTGGTGAACGAGTGAACATATACACAGATCACAAGAGTCTGAAATATGTGTTTACTAAGAAAGAGTTGAATATGCGGCAGAGACGATGGTTAGAACTCATGGTGGATTTTGACATCAACCTGCAATATCACCCAGGGAAGGTGAATGTGGTTCCAGATGCTCTCAGTCGTCAACCATTAGCAATGCATCTCACCGCTCAGTGGAAGCTACAATAAGACTTGCATCAGATGGAGATTGAAGTAGTCATGCCAGGTAACACTTCAAGCTTGATGAATTTACAAGTTCAATCAACAATTGTCAATCAGATCAAAGCAGCTCAAGCAAGTAATGCTAAGTTGCAAAATATCCGAGAATAAGTGGAGAATGGACTCAGAACAGACTTCATCATCCATGAAGACGGATCTTTGACATATGACAACAGGTTGTGTGTACCAAAAGGTCATGTTCGGGAAGAGTTAATGAAAGAAGCTCACAGCTCTCCCTACTCAGTACACCTTGGGGGTACAAAGATGTACAAAGATCTACGTCAGAATTACTGGTGGCATGGAATAAAGCGTGAAGTAGACAGAAGCATCGCAAAATGCTTGGTGTGTCAGCAAGTAAAAGCTGAATATCACAGGACAACTGGATTACTTCAACCGTTACCAATCGCAGAATGGAAGTGGCAACACATCACGATGGATTTTATGACTGCTCTTCCTCGCACCACAAAGGGTAACGATGCAGTATGTGTCATTATGGATCGACTCACAAAGTTGGCTCACTTCATCCCATTCCGAGTTGGCCAATCAACTGAGACATTAGCAAAGAAGTATATGGAGGTAATAATCTACTTAAGATTTAAAATCTTTAAATATGTACAATCCCTGATACCCATGAACTCCTACAAGAAATTATGAGACTTCATGGAGTACCGGTCTGCATTGTCTCCGATTGTGACGCCAGGTTTCGATCGCAATTTTGACAGAGTTTGCAAGCAAGCTTGGGAATAAGTCTGAACTTCAGCACGGCTTATCATCCACAAACAGATGGTCAGTCTGAGCGAACTATTCAATCTTGGAGGATATGCTCAGAGGATGTATGTTAGACTTCAAAGGATCGTGGGAAGATCACATACATCTTGTGAAGTTTTCGTACAACAACAGCTACCAAGCAAGCACAGGAATGACACCTTTTGCAGCATTATATGGAAGGAAGTGTCGATCGCCATTAAGTTGGGACGGCATCGGAGATAGGGAACTTCTTGGACCGGAGATGATAGTAGCGACTGTTGATGTGGTTCGTACTATCAGAGAAAAGATGCGCATAGCCCAAGATCGACAGAAGCATTGGGCTAATGCAAAGAGACATCACTTGGAGTTCCAGCCAGGAGGTCATGTATTCTTAAAGATATCTCCGAACCGCGGAGTGATCCGATTTGGAAGACGGGGTAAGCTAAGTCCAAGATACATTGGACCGTTCGACATACTCGAACGAGTCGGTGAAGTGGCATACCGCTTAGCACTTCCACCTTCATTAGAAGGAGTGCATAATGTGTTCCACATATCCCAACTCAGAAGGTATGTGAGTGACCCCAGCCATGTACTTGATCATTCCGAGCTCACTATACAGCCCGAATTATCTTGTGAGTAACAACCTATGGAGATCCTGGACAGGAAAGTGAAGTCACTTCGGAACAAGGAAGTCAACTTGGTCCGAGTGATGTGGAGAAAAGACACTCGAGGAGAGTCCACTTGGGAAAGGAAAGATGAAATGCGTGCAAGATATCCTCACCTCTTTATAAACTAGTCCTCAAATAAAAGTTATAAATTTCGAGGATGAAATTTTTGTAAGGAGGGTAGACTGTAACTACTCCAATTTTAGTGTACAAAAATTTGTTTAAAAATTAATATATACTTGGGGTATTTGCATTTTCTGTGAGTACCATAAATATTTGTTTTGCTAATTAATTACAAGAAGGAGCTTGTAGCTCATTGGTAATACCTTGCACTGCTGAACCAAGCCACCCGAGTTCAAATCCCATACCCTACATTATTTTTAATATTGTTTTATTTTGAATTTTTAGAACACCAAGAGTTTACACGTGCATATCTCACAAAAACCCCACCACACCCTGACAAGTAACCATGCTAGAGGGATCACCAACCGTCGGGGGGGGGGTTCCAGCCGCCTGACTCGGCCGGAATCGGCCAACTCGGCCGGCGGACCGGCCAACCCACCGGCCTGACTGGCCGATTCCGCCGAGTCCCCAACACAAAAATTGTGTCTTTTGGTCTTCTCTGCACATCTGTATGGTTTAATTCCTTGGAACAGTACCTGAACTTTTTTAAAACCCCAATTATTCCACTTTTAATACATTTTATTACATTTATCACATTTTTTTTATTTTAACCTTTCACCTACCCTAACCCTAGCCTAACCCTATAAATACAACCCCCTCACTCCAAAATTCTGAACAAAACTCTCAAGAAATTTCGTAGAACCCTAGTGTATTTTGGAAGAAGCGAAAGGCGAAGCTCCGGCGATTTTTCCGGCGACAACTCTAGGAGATCCCGGCGACGAAACGATGCACCAGAAGCTACGTACACTCTCTCTCCCTCTCCTATTTAAGCTAAACCCGTAAGTCCCATTTTCCCTCTTTCCTATTCTTTCTAAAAACACGTATTTCTAAAACCCGATGGAATCGGAGTAAATCCGATTTCCGATTCGGTTCTTCCTAAAGCCTCACTTTTTCTTAAATACAATCATGCTAAACTATTACATGTTGACTATTAAATATTAACAAACATATTGAACAAGTTTTATGACAACCTATTTTATTTTGTAACTTTTACCGTACTTTTCCACTAAAATACCATGTAGTTTTATTTCGATATTAAAACATCACAAACTTGTTATACCTTTAAGTAGATCACGAGGTAATGACCTACCTCCTCACAACACTCATATGCAATATAGCACAATACCTTTTGGAAACCTAGAATACGGGAAAACGAAACATTTCAAATAAATATCATGAATTAATAAAACCATTTTCTAAAGGATTAAGTATTTGACACAAATCTTTGCAAAGCGCCGCCACAACCCAATTTGGGGAACCCGATTGGGATGGTGCGGATTGTCGCACATCCCTAGACTTAGTAGTGCGAGATGCAAATCTCCGCAAGGAGCATTCGGTCTCGAAAGATTTAAAATACGAACATCTTAAGAAAATGAGATTTCTAGAAATATAAAATATATATTAAAATTATTTTTATATAAATATATGTATAAGTAACATTAAAATATCTATTTTGTAATAATATAAATGTTCCAAATCTTTTCAAAAATCACAAGGATCACTTTACATTAAAATACCATGAATTCCATACAAGTACAATATTACAAATAAATACCATATATTATGAAAGTAGGTTATTTTCACTAGAAATATCATAAATATAAAATCTAAAATTATTACAACTCTAAAGACGATAATTAAATACTTGGGGTGTATTTTGAAAAGTATATAAAAGTATTTTTACATAAAACCCTCTCAAGTTCTATAAATTACCCTAAGGACCCTAGTAAACATAGGTTTAAGCGGGACCAATCTCTTGAGCCTCAGAGAGCCGGAGAAGTGGGTGCTTGCCTATTTAAGGTAGACAAATTAATAATGGTGTTCTCAACACGGTAATCATCTTTGAAATGATACAAATCCTGTCGCTCATGTGCAGCGGTTACCGATAATATCAAAACAATCAGGACTTCAATTTCTTTTCTAATTGTTCTGACTCAGAATGAGTCTCATTATAATCCGACTTGAATATGATTCAAGTACAATCTATAATATTACAATTCAACATGAATTCATATATTCAATCTGTTCAAACTATTCAATCTATATTGACTGAACCGAACCATGGATTTACTTCCATTTACATGATTCTCCAGTTACATCCATTTACTGATATCATGGTTTCGGTAAGTCACCCATTTATACAATGTATACAGTTTACAATACAAGACAATACAATACAATTATACAACAAGACATCTCGGGGTTTAAGAGATAGATTGGTACGGAAGGTGTTAGAAGTGTCACGAGACAGTAAGATTTAATACACCTAAACTTAATCCAGTTGTTGTTGTACCGTGGCATAAACGATTCTTTGTACTACACTTGCCTCTAGTCTCTGGCATATAGAGACTCCTCTCGTATACACTGGCATCCTTCTGGGAGCTACAAATACAGCGTTAACACAACATTATAAAAATATAATACAACTTTAAAAGCTACCTTCTCTTTCTGTCTATTCTATTTCTCCCCTATCTTTGGGACTTACCGAGCGATTTGTTCGCTGACGACATTCTCTTTCTTTCTTCTTTGAATGCCGTTAGGTGATCTGGACACTCTGAAGATCGAGCCCACTAGTGAAGACTTGGACCACTTCATTGAAGACCCAGAGTTTTAGTTCACTGTATACTTTTATTTCAGAAATTTTCCTTTTCTTTTATGCCATTGTTTAGGCATTACTTTCATTCAGTTGTATTTACTTTTCCATGCAATGTACAGAAAGAATGAGAATAAATAAATTTGCTGTTTTATTATATCTTGTCTCTTATGCATTTATTTTTATATTATTTAGATACGCTTAGTGTATTTACTTCATAGTAAATACGTAGCGGCCTCGTCCCGTCCTCTGCCTGTACTCTGGAAAGCGGGGCATGACACACCTCGCCGGCGCAGAACGTCACCTTCGGCCATCGTCACCGTCATCTCGTCTCTTTTCTTGCCACCCCAGAACACAACACAGCAGCCATGTGGTCGTCTTCTTTTTGTTCTTTTCTTGATTTTTCTTGATTCTTCGATCGTCTCGACGGAGTTGCGCACGTCGCCGACGATCCAGACGACCCAATCACCGTCGTCTTCCAGCTAAGTTACCATGTCACGTCACCGCTCAGCCAGGTCCAGTCCTGCGTGTGTAAGATTGCATCACAACGTTATTTCCAACGTCGGACGTGGCATCCGTATCTCGACGTGAGATCCGATCAGGCATGTTTTAACTTGCAACATTCTATATTATTATATCGATATATATATATGAATAAGAACAGTGCATGTGTTTTATTATTCAGCAAAAATTAAAATATTTACGGTTTTACGGTATCCGCTCATATCCGTACTGATAATCGTTTATCTAGTTGCATGCCGGAACATCATGATATCATTATATTACTATATCAGTACAACATGTTATCTAGTTTGTATCATACATGGTAATGGATGCATAATGGTTATTATAGATAGATACATATGAATCCTTGCATCAGTTGTGTTTACCGTGTTCTGATATTGATTACTGTTTCACATTGGATATCTATTTGGTTAATATGCATCACATGACATGTTCACGACACACTACCAGACTTGTTACTTGGATCCTACTGCTAATACCAACAATCCTGATTTGTTGTCCTGACGGATGTGACTTGTTGTCTGTATAGACGAGAACTGTACCTGCTTGATCCTGTGTCGGCATTAGATTTATATCGTTAATACCTGACTTGAACACAAACTTGGGGGAAAAGGGGAAATCAAGAATGTAACCGAAACGTAACTCAAGAGTATATTATTATTGTTTGCCATGGTTTCGGACGTTACGGAATAAATCATTGTTTGCCGTGTTTCCGGGTGTTACGGAATAAATCATTGTTTGTCGTGTTTCCGGGCATTACGGAATAAATTATTGTTACCGTGGTCCCATGGGGAATGAAATGGATATATACTGTTGGATTACGATGAGAATTATATTAATTGATTTCAAAGACTTTTAGAATAGATAACTTAGAAGCACAGATTTTAGGATACAGATCACACACCCATACATGCACATAGCTCAGTGTTTTATATCTGTGTTATTTATTTATATTCTTGTTTAATCATAACATTATATCATCATATCCTGGTTACTACTATTATTTTGATATTATAACGCACTGACGTCTGGATTTTGTATGGCTCAGTTCCTCTACCTTTATCGCAGGTAGAGCAAAACTACTTTAGCAATCAAACCGAGTAATGAGGAATTGAACGGGTATTATTAAAGATGTTTAGTTTATTTATTTCCGTAGTTTTGTTTATTGATGTAAGCCCATATTGGGATATGATCCATATTGTTTATTGGATTTTTATTCGTTTCCGCTTTATGCATTTTCTTGATTTTATTTTCTGTGGCAAATGGACATGTACTAGCTAGATTATATTCTTTTCTGTTCTTGATATCTGATAGAAAGTCGTAATCTGATTGTGGAGGGATAATTCCTAACAACATGCAGCATGGTTGGCACAGTCACGTGCCGTAGTTTACGTATCTTGGGAACCGGGCGTGACAGGGTTTGTTTGGTATCAGAGCCCTAGGATTTAGGGTTAGTCGGGTTTGGTTTTTTTGTAGTTGGGTATTGAACCCAATACACAAACCAGGAAACCCGAAATTAGGAACACGTTCTTCCACATTACTGTCTTTCCAGTCTTGAATCTATAGCTATCTTTTTTATTGAATCCTATTTACTGTTGTTAATCCTCTTCAGTGTCTTTACTTCAGAATCATTGCGGATAAAGACTTGCGATCATATCAGAGGCGAGTTGATTACACCGCATTGCTTGGTGTTGTACGTGGTATGCTTGAAAACCAGAAGCGGCAAACCGAGCTGAATCAGCGGCAGGCCGAGGCTTTTCAGGGGGGTCTGCGAACAGTCCAGCAGTCCGTAGTCGCAGTAGCACCTAGACCAGTACAGCGTGAGGGCACCGTGATGGACTTCAGAAGGCTCGGTCCATCCACATTTATAGGATTGGAGGATCCATTTCCAGTGGAGCAGTGGCTAGTTGATACGAAGAACCTGCTCGTCGCTGCGCAGATTCCGGATGAGAAAAGGGTAGATGTAGTACGCATCCAGTTGGTAGATTACGCTCGCGGGTGGTGGCTCATAGAGGGGACCTATCTGACCAAGTCGACCAGTTGGGCAACGTTTTCATGGAGTTTTTTTGGAGAAGTTCTTTCCGCAATCTGCTCAAGAAGAGATGGAAGAGAAGTTTATTAGCCTGAAGCAGAATGGCGGATCCGTTGATGCGCATGAGGCTGAGTGGACTCGGTTCAGTCGATTTGAGGGGCCTTTGGTTGCCAACGAGATAAATAGGGCACGGAGGTTTATGCGTAGCTTGGATGTGGAGATTCAGGGACATATCATATTTCTGGGATTGACCACCTTCTCCTAAGTTCTCAAGGCAGCCAGAGAGCAGCAGAGTTTATCGGTGAAAGCGAAGGGTACTCAACAGCAAGCCGTCGTAGTGTGGAAGCTGTCGTTTACGCCAAACAGAGCTCATGTACGCAGAAGTATTTTGGTGAACAAGCGAGGCATTGTTCCCATGAAGAAGCCCGTTGTATCCGATCAGAAAAGAAGTGTGTTTTGTGACTACTGCCAACGACCGGGTCATTTCCGGAGAGAGTGCCGGATGATGCTTGGGCAGTATCCGATTTGCGGAGCTACTGATAATCGAATCATACTTGTCCATCGAGAGTTCAGTTGAAGGGTGATGCTATGAGAGCACAACAAAAGCAGATTACTCAGGGGCCTGATCAAGCACGAGCCTTCACTTTGATAGCCGAGGAGGTTAAAGCTTCATACGAAATTGTTTCAGGTATCCTACTCGTTTATAATTTTCCCGCATTGGCATTATTCAATTCAGGTGCATCCCATTGCTTTATGTCATCTAAGTTTATTAGTGCACACTCTATTCCACACACGACCCTGTCTAGTTGTTGTAACACACACACTGGAAACGGGAAAATTATATCTAGTGGGTGCAAGGATTGCTCGATTGTTATTCGTGGACGAGAGTTATTCACGAATTTCTTGGTGTTTGATACTGGCAGCTATGATATTGTCTTGGGGATGGAATTTCTTGGCACTCTCCACATTCACATCGATTGTAGGGCAAAAAAAGTGATTTTCCAGATTTTCGGATGTCCGGAGTTCATATTTTTGGGAGGTAGCAGATCTGTCGGGCCTGTCAAATTTAGGGTTAGGCCGACAAGTGCCTGTTGGGGTTCCTATCGCCACGGCAGTCGGCAGCGGCCGTTGCGGAATGAAAAATTTTGGTATTTAAAATACTTGTCCCTAGAAACAACTTGTCACGTCCGGGAAAAGACACATGACTGGCACTTGAATCAGGTCATGTCTATAAGACCACACCTAATACAAGTAAGCCAAAAGCCCAGAAATTTAAACCTTATCAGAGAAAAATAGTGGAGGTGCAGTTTTGAAATAAGGTTTACTAAATCAAGTTCTTCTTTAAAATATAGATAATAGTATACGAAAACTCAATGTTTGTATCTACTTGAAAACATTTTCGTCATTGAAAATTTGGGCAGCACCTCTTTTGTAATTTTTAACCCAAAAACGAATACAAGGAATGATATATAAGGCATCCCCAAGCGGGAGCTAGCTCTTCGCCAAATGGCGGAACAACCACGCAGGATAATATAAATATAAAACGCCGAAGGGCGAGGATCAAAACTCAGAATGAAAGCGAGAAAACTAAGCATCATAAGAAAACTAGAAACAACAATAAAGAATACAAAAGCGAGACTCTAAGGCCGAAAGAATATACAAACTATGGTTATCTAAGTCTACAAAAAATACAAGTCTGGTTGATGGAGCTTACTAGATACAACTGAAATAAATAAAAGTATAATGGTGGTCACGATGCAAGTGAACCCACCCACCAAAGCAATCATCCGGAAGGAAGTGGTGTGCCAGCGAAGCAGCTATGGAACCTGTACAGCTAAACCTGCAAGAAACTATGGCACAACGGGGTGAGTTGCCAACTCATGAGTAGAAGATATCACCGAGTAGAAATCGCATGCATGACGATCTCCTAGGTCATACAGTAACATACCCAACTATAACATTGAAACATCTAGCAGTGGCAAGGGTAATCATCTAAGCATAAGTGTAATACCAAGTACGCATGTCAGTGTCTTAAGTAGCAACATGTCATATATATGATGTTGTAGGGTGTTCTTCGTCACCCCATTGAGATGGGAATACGCGCGCGCTTGTCAGGCGCATTACAGATCCCCCCTGCCTAGGGTAGGCTGGGGTTTATTGATTGTGGGGATCCGAATCTATGGCAGCCGCGGACTAAGCTGCCGTTAATTACCCCTCGCCTTTGGAGCGAGAGAACCTCCGATTAACGGGTTAAACTGGTCATGCAAACTCAATGTGTAGTGTTGTGTTTTGAAGAGGTTTTAGATATATTGGGGGCCTCGCAGAGTTTTTTATGGGGGTCCCGCTACCCGGGTAGCGGGCTAGAGGTTAAGGGGGCTAGCTGCCCCCTTGTGGGGTGCGGGGGCAGCGCCCCATTAGAAATTTTTTTCTAACAGGGACAGTGTCGTGGAGTATGTGCGTGCGTGCGTGTGTGTATATATATATACAGTATATATAAAAAAAGGAAATGGCATCCAAAGGATGCGTGGAACAGCGCCCCACGTGCCAGGAACACGGGCACTGTGCGCCAGAGCGCCAGTGCCCTACGTGCCTGGCACGCGGGCGCTATGCGCCAGAGCACCAGCGCACCATGTGCCTGGCACGCGGGCGCTAGGCATCAGCAGCAAAAGGGACTCGGTCCCTGCACTGGGAGTTGTGCTCCCGATTTGACTTATGGAGTTGAACTCCTAAGATATTTTTGGAGCCGATGAAGGGGCTTTTCCCTTGAGCCCTGGATCTTCCCCAAAGTGGGATTTTTGGAGACGGGTCTCCTTACTCTTCTTCTGTCCGCTGGATCTTGAAGAACAAGAAGTATGCGATTTTAAAAATCTCTTATTTTTGAGATCTGATGAGAGATCTGAGTTCCCCTTTGTGGGTTTTGTGGTGAAAAGCTATTTAGTTTTGGAAAAGTAAGAGTAAAACTCTTGATTTAATTCAAAAGAAAGAAGAAGGTTTGGAACCTTGAGAAAGGAGAAGGAGGCACAGGAACCCTAGTTTTCGGGGAGAATGAAAAGTATATATTTTATTCATCATCATGTTGCCTTATATAGGCTTACAAAATTACACATAGCCCCTTGGGCTTTATAAAATGGTATTTTGCCCATCCCATGTCTCATATGCCATTTCTTTTTGTACATAAACCATGGGCTTTACAAAATTTGGCTTTATGCCCATTCATGCACATTAAAATTATTTATTACATGATTTTTATGTTGGCATGGGGAGGCTGGCCGCGGGCTCGACTTGGACATGGGCCCGCTTAACCTGGCTTGGGCCCACCTGGCTTGGGGTTGACCTCGACTTTGACTTGGTCAACCGGGGTGCAAATTTTGACCCCAACAAAGTGCCCCCCATCAATAAATGCACAATAAGGAATATCTTCCCGAATGGTTCTAATCCCTTTTATTAATAATCATTTGATTCGTATGTCAAAAATATTTCTAAACCGCAATCAAGAACGGCGTCGCTTTGCAGCTAGCCGGTGAGTACGGGTCGGTCCACCGGGATGTTGTGAATTTCCTAATTGCTCTTACGAGTTAATTCCGATTGGTGTTGGATTGATTAAATCTAAAAACTAAATCTATCTAGATCTAAATCTTGCTAGGGTTAGGTCTAGGGTAGGTTTGGAAATGTAAAAAAATCTCACCGCTTTCTATACCGAAATTAAGATCTATGAGGTGTTATGGTAATTATTAATAAAGGGGATTAGATCCATTTGGGAAGATGTTCCTTCCTCTAGGTTCTTGTCCTTCCTTTATCGATCCTTATCCTAACCTCCATGGAAAACACGCGCAACCGGGCCTTTATACTACGGTATCACCGCTATCTCGTGGGATAAGGTGCCGTAGGGAGCGGTGTGTGCATGTATGCATGGAGTCCTATTGATTATGTGATGGGAATGAAAGGGATGAGAGATCTCATCTCTCAAAAGCCTTCCCCAAAGCTAACCCTAACAAGCGAGGAGACTACTCGCTCATTAGGGAATTAAAGAACATGCTATCTATCTATCTAGGGTAAGGAATTAAAGATCTAAACTAAGGCAATTAAATAAAACTACTTACTTTACAGATGACTCTCTCCAAACATTTACACAGGGTTGTCAGATCTGGATAGATGATATGAAAAGAGGCATCGATGCTCTCCAAAAGAAATCTGAATTTTATTAATGAAAGGAGGCATACCTCAAAAGAGGTATTTGGGTTTCTATTTATAGGACATAGAAAACCCTAGGTTTACAATTGCCGTGTGTCTGGTATTACAAAAATACCCCTTAAGAAAAAGACCTAGTTAACGCCGCCAACGTTTATGGTAAAAATTTCGCCACTACGGGCTCCACAAGGCCGCGGAACCGCGGTCGCAGGCCAGGTTTGGCCACGGTTCCACGGCTAAATAATCGGCTCTTGGGCTGAGTCTTCTGGGCCTCGTTCTGGTTGCATTTGGCTACTTTTTTCTTCACTTTATTCTTCATAATAGCTTCTGGTTCTCTTCCAGATTCCACAGTGAGTAAAGTCGTGGACTTTTACCGCTTGCTTCGTATCGAAGTCTTGAACCTTACTCTGCCTTTGTGTTTTGTGAAATTATCCATTGATCTTTGTTTAGTCTTCAAACGGTGGGCAAGATAAAGATTCTCTGTTTGTTGGTCGAAATCTCACTTTTGCTTTGTCTTTTCATTGTTTTCACTGTTTTTGTCCAAGAACCTGTAACCTGCAACTATGTAGCAGACATGGGTCAAAAGCACCTGTTTATTTGTAAAATGCATAAGAATGGGGAATATAATAATGCGATATTATGATATGAACAAGTGCCCCCCATCAATAAATGCACACCGCGCATATGAGTTGTGTGCATGAAATTGATGGATCTTGAAGCTGGACTTCGAGGTGGAACATCATTCCGGGGACGGAGAATCCTTCGGGGAGCATGATTCTCAGGGATCGGAGCATCATTTCGATTTGCAGTGCATAATTCCAGGGTCGGAGCATCATTCCGAAGAGTTGGAGCATAATTCCGATTTGCGGAGCATAATTCCAGGGTCGGAGCATCATTCCTAAGAGTCGGAGCATAATTCCGATTTGCGAAGCATAATTCCAGGGTCGGAGTATCATTCCGAAGAGTCGGAACATAATTCCGAGGATCGGAGCATAATTCTAAGGATCGGAGCATCATTCCGAAAAGCGGAGCATGATTCCAGGGATCGGAGTATGATTCCGATGAGCATAACTTCGGGAATCGGAGTATAATTCCGAGGATCGGAGCATCATCCCAAAAAGCGGAGCATGATTCTAGGGATTGGAGCATGATTCCAAAGGGTCGGAGCATAATTCCGATGATCGGAGCATAATTCGAGGATCAGAGCATCATTCCGAAGAGTCGGAGCATAATTCCGAGGATCGGCAAACATTCGGACCGAAGCATAATTTTGATGCAGAGGTTGGTTCCCAGGCGAAGCATAATTCTGACAGTGAAAGCAGATTCTCCGAGGCGAAGCATGATTTCGACATGGGGTACATTCTGAGACGAAGCATGATTTCGACGCAGAGCTTGTTAGTCGACTAGATTCCGAGGCGGACCTTAATTGCGATGGGGAGGTCGTTGGTTGATTTCGAGCTGAAGCATAATTCCGAAAGGGACGGTAGATACACCGAGGCGAAGCTTGATTTCGACACGGGGTACACTCTAAGACGAAGTATGATTCCGGCGCAGAGCTTGTTGGTCGACTTGATTCCGAGGCGGAGCTTAATTCCGACGAGGAGATCGCTGGTTGATTCCGAGTCGAAGCATAATTTCGATAGGGAAGGCAGATACACTGAGGCAAAGCATGATTTCGACACGGGGTGCACATTCTTAGACGAAGCATGATTCCGACGCAGAGCTTGTTGGTCGACTTGATTCCGAGGCGGACCTTAATTCCGACGGGGAGGTCGTTGGTTGATTCCGAGCCAAAGCATAATTCCGACAGGGAAGGAAGATACACCGAGGTGAAGCTTGATTTTGACGCGGGGTACACTCTGAGACGAAGTATGATTCCGACGCAGAGCTGGTTGGTAGATTTGATTCCGAGGCGGAGCATAATTCCGGCGGGGAAGGTAGATATCTCGAGGCGAAACATGATTTCGACACGGGGTAAATTCTGGGACGGAGCATGATTCCGCCGCAGAGGTTGATGGTTTGATTTGATTTGGGTTGACATCAGCATCGCTACACTGGAATATGGTACCAGGAGCGAATCATCATTTGCCATGAGTAGATTTGGGGATTTAGGTTTTTGTTTGGCATCGGTATCGCTACACTGGAATATGGTACCAGGAGCGAATCATCATTTGTCATTGCCCGTTGGGAAGCGATGGCTTAGGAGACAGGTTTAGGTCCTTATCACCTAAGACTTTTCAATTTTATGAGCCGTAAGGGTCCCAGAAAAGCATTTTCTCCCTACGAGTCGTAAGGATCCCGTAGGTGTATTTTCTCCTTCGGAGTCGTGGGGACTCCTAAGTGTGTTGCTCCTTTGTGAGTCGTAAGGATCTCATGCGGGAATTTTCTCCTCACAAACTCGAGAGGACTTTGCGAGTGCATTTTATCTCTTTTTCACGAGTTTGCGCCCTTTCGGGTTTTCACAAACTTGCCGGCAATCCTGCTGTTTTTACTCACGGAGCCCTTTCGGGTTTTCATCCGCGCCCATTTTGCTTGTGGACATACCCCCTTTTTTTACCGCCGGTAGGATTTTGAATGTGGTCTCGCCGGTAGGACTTGGGAGAGATTGGGATCGTTTTACGCCTGTGGATTGTATACGGTTTTGCTGGATGTATGATCCAGACCGTAGGGCCGGAAACATTTTGGGTCTTTGTTGGCGTCTGCAGCACTGCACTGGAATATGGTACCAGGAGCGACTCATCATTCGCCGTTGGGGTATGAGATTTGGAATTTGGTTGGCGTCTGCATCGCTTCACTGGAATATGGTACCAGGAGCGACTCATCATTCGCCATTAGGGATTTGAGTTCGAAATTTGGTTGGCGTCTGCATCGGTGCACTGGAATATGGTACCAGGAGCGACTCATCATTCGCCATTGGGACATTCAGATTTTGGTTGGCGTCTGCATCGCTGCACTGGAATATGGTATCAGGAGCGACTCATCATTCACCATTGGATTTTTTTTACCGCGATTGCTCTATCATTTCAGCTTTTCTTATCGTGAAGGTCGCGATTGCCCTATCATTTCGGCTATTTATTCGCGGTTGCCCCATCATTTCGTCTTTATTTTCATCTTTATTTTTACTCGCTAATTTTTATTGCAAGTTGCCCCATCATTTCAGCTTTTTATTATTTATTTTATTAATTTTGTTTTATTTACACATTTTTACATTCCCAGTTTAACGACTTAGAGGTCGTTTGTTCCCAGTTTAACGACGTGGTGGTCAACTGTTTTCAGAGAAAAGGTAGATGTCCGAGAGAATCAGTTTCACGAAGGACTTCGGTCTCCGTTTGTATGAAATTGGCGGTCGCAGCTTGACTGTTTATTAACACGCCTTTAGACAGTTCTATCTCTCCTGCCTTGTATTGCTTTTCAACCCAATCTTTGAAGATGAAGCAGTCCTCAATGGCATGACCTATCACTCTGTGATAGGGGCGGTATTTGGGGTCGTCAGTCATATTCGCTTCTTGCGGTCTTTTTGATTCTGGAAATTGTAGATCGTTTCTCAGGGCGTCTTTGAATATTATACGGATTTTGTCCCTTCTGAAGGAATAGACCTTATCCAGCTTCTCTTTCAGTGGAGATTCTCCTCCCTCTCCTAACACTGGCCTCCGAGGTTGGTTGGCATTAGGCCCGCTCTTCCCTCGCTTATTTCAGTTAGCCGAAGTGTTGAAAGATTCAGTATCGTCGGAATTTCCGCCTTTGCGATTTTCGTCCTTTTGGTTTCTCCAGGACCTATTGTTATTTTGGGAGTCAGAGGAAGACTCCTGCTTTGAGCGTTCCAACATCTGAACTTTCCTGGTCAGCACTTGGAATATTTTGAGACCCGTGGTGCATAGAAACAGGGCCATCCAATTGTTGAGATTTCCGACGAGGAGACTAACAGATTGGTCCTGCTTTATCGGCGGTTCACATTTGACGGAGAGATTGCGCCATCGGGTTATAAAATCCGTTCCACTTTCGTTGTTCTTTGGCTTGGTCCTTACAAGGTCGGCGATGGTGATCTTATCGCTGACACTCATGAACCTTTATCGAAACAAAGATTCCATTTGGACGAAAGTAGTAACGGAGCCATCCGGTATGCTCGCGTACCAGTCGAAAGCAACATCGGTCAGGCTATTAACGAATTGGCGAAGGAGAAGCGCATCATTGCCTCCAATATTCCTGCATGAGGCTTTGAAGTGGGCGATGTGCCAATTCGCATTTCCCGTCTCATCAAATCTTCCGAATTTAGGGATGACATAACCGCTGGGAAATTCTACCAGATCATACTGAGCAGGATAAGGTCTCCCACCACTGCTAACATCTTTTTGTGCTTCGGCTTCAGCTACCAATGTTTTGACTTTGTTGGCAACCAAATTAATGATTTGATCTTGAGTTAGCGGGCTACTGTTATCGGTAGCCAAGATATTTCCCGAGATAGGATGCGATTAATTTTCATGCGGTCCTCCCACTTTTGGATTTGAGGGAATAGGCGTCGGCTGTCTCGGGACACCGTTTCCCGGTTCATGAGCAGAGCCCTGTGCCTAATTGGGCGGCTGAGAGGCAAGTCGGGCCGTGAGCTGTAAGACGACGTTTGTCAAGTCGTCAATTTTTGAGTAGAGCTTGGCCATCTCCTTGTCTTTGCTTCTGAGCTGTTTTCGGAGCTCTTGGAGAAGTTGCTACTCTGCGTTCTTAGGATGGAAGATTGGCTCATCTTCGCTTTCCGAACCCGACTTCTCATGATCCGAGGGCTCTCTCTATTTATCAGCCCCACTGGAAGGGTTTTCATTACCTTCCAGAGGAGGCTGGTCTTGGAATGTGGCAGCCATATTCACATCAGATTGGATTTGAGATGCGGTGGCCCCATCCTTGCTTTTGCTGCGAAGGTTGTCGCTGGGATGCGTGCCCACCATGTAGACGGTGTGGATAACACATTCAACCATTCTTTCATCACTGGCAGCTGGTTTCGCGGAGCGGTCCGGGCTTTGGAAATTCATAAATTTTAACATGGCCAAAGTCCTAGTATTTTTGTTGGCTCTGTATCTGAGCCGCTTCTGCCTCAGCTTCTCTGCCTTGAGCGCCTGGCAGGCTTCGGCTCTTCGAGAAGCCGCCATAGGCTGAGTGATGGGGAGGCTTGAGAAGACATCCGCCCGCGTGTCCGTCGAAGGTATCGCTTGGGCTTGCCCATGACATCTGGCAACTTCTTTTGTTCTGACGTCTTTGCCCCCAGCTGGGGCCATGGAGAGCCGTTTGAACACCGACTCGCGTTTAGGTTGGGGCGCCCTCGAGATCACCACATTTAGCCTTTTGCCTTTTGAGGCCGGTTTGTCGGTTACCGGAGCTTGAAGAGCAGGGACGACGTTAGCTGGCATGAACAAAATAGAGCCAAATGGTAGCGGCGGCTCCTCCCACTGTCGCCCGAGACTGGCCGAAAGGACCGTCCTGGCGTCCATCTTCATCTTGTAGGAGATGGGAGCCGTGCTGAGAGCTGAGTTCATCTTTGGAGACATTGTTGAAAACTATTTGCTTGAAAACCTGCATGAAAGAGCATTATTTTAGTATAAATATAGATATGTATATTGATTGAATTCGCATGAACATTTAACCCGAAATATGGGAGGAGAGATAGGTCCCACCGGGTGTGTCAGAATCTGTAGGGTGTTTTTCGTCACCCCACTGAGATGGGAATACGCGCGCGCTTGTCAGGCGCATTATAGATTCCCCCTGCTTAGGGTAGGCTGGGGTTTATTTATTGTGGGGATCCGAATCTCCGGCATTCGCGGACTAAGCTGCCGTTAATTACCCCTCGTATTTGGAGCGAGGGAACCTCCGATTAACGGGTTAAACTGGTCATGCGAACTCAATGTGCAGTGTTGTGTTTTGAAGGGGTTTTGGATATATCGGGGACCCAGCAGAGTTTTTTACAGGGGTCCCGCTACCTGGGTAGCGGGCTGGGGGTCAAGGGGGCTAGCAGCCCCCTTGCGGGGTGCGGGGCAGCGCCCCGTTAGAAATTGTTTTCTAACAGGGACAGTGTCATGGAGTATGTGCGTGCGTGTGTGTGTGTGTATATATATACAGTATATATATAAAAAAGGAAAGGTCAACCAAAGGATGCGTGGGCCAGCGCCCCACGTGCCAGGCACACGGGCGCTGTGCGCCAGAGCACCAGTGCACCACGTGCCTGGCACGCGGGCGTTAGGCGTCAGTAGCAAAAGGGACTCGGTCTCTGCACTGGGAGCTGCGCTCCCGATTTGACTTATGGAGTTGAACTCCTAAGATATTTTTGGAGTTGATGAAGGGGCTTCTCCCTTGAGCCCTGGATCTTCCCCAAAGTGGGATTTTTGGAGATGGGTCTCCTTCCTCCTCTTCTGTCGGCTGGATCTTGAAAAACAAGAAGTATGAGATTTTAAAAATCTCTTATTTTTGAGATTTGATGGGAGATCTGAGTTCTCTTTTGTGGGTTTTGTGGTGAAAATCTATTTAGTTTTGGAAAAGAATGAGTAAAACTCTTGATTTAATTCATAAGAAAAAAGAAGGTTTAGAACCTTGAGGAAGGAGAAGGAGGCACAGGAACCCTAGTTTTTGGGGAGAATGAAAAGTATATATTTTATTCATCATCATGTTGCCTTATATAGGGTTACACATTTACACATAGCCCCTTGGTCTTTACAAAATGGCATTTTGTCCATCTCATGACTCATGTGCCATTTCTTTTTGCACATAAGCCATGGGCTTTACAAAATTTGGCTTTATGCCCATTCATGCACATTAAAATTATTTATTACATGATTTTTATGTTGGCATGGGGAGGCTGGCCGCGAGCTCGACTTGGGCATGGGCCCGCTTGACCTGGGCTTGGGCCCACCTGGTTTGGGGTTGACCTCGACTTTGACTTGGTCAACCGGGGTGCAAATATTGACCCCAACAGATGTATGAATGCATCATGAATGAAATCAGAATAAATCTGTACCAGAAAGCTGTGTTCTTATCTCAGTAAGATTTTAGTATAAAAACTGGAGTATCATCAATGAAATCGACAGAAATCCATGTAAAATATCGGCACAAAATCCTCAAATCCTGGGCTCCGTCTGTCCGAATCGACCCATATCATCCAATCTCACGACTACGGTCGGTATCCTCCGGATATCCGCCGCGCCAAATATCACCGGTAGGTAGTCTGCCTCTGCCAGGCTCATCGTCTACAACTCGAGTTTCTTGCCCCGGGATACCTTACCGGGTCCACCATGTACCTGAAACGGTTCATCCAACTCCTCGAATCGGATCTCGAAAACCAACTCAATCAGGAAAACTCATGGTGGACGCCATATATATCATATCACGAGAAAAACCGCAACTTGCATTTTAAATGATAATGAGTTTATAATATCCTTGTGGTTTTTCCCCAAATCCAGAAATCTCATGGAAAATCCGAAATCCCAAAATCAAGAGTCAATAAGCAGTGAATATCGGCATAAAACCCACAATATTGCATGATAGAATGAATATATAAATGCATGGGGTATCTAAGTAAGGAATGCAATATCTAAACTAAGCATATGAGAGCAAGCATACTAATAATCTATTGAAACTACCAGCTAGTAGGTTATACCAATGAAGTAACGTTTTCTAAAGTGTACGTGACATGACAATTACCGATGATGATGTGTGTGAGCCGGCAAGCAAGTGTACGTGGAACATACGCATCATCTGTAATGGTGCTGGTGTCCTAACAGACGGGATTCATAAAAGCTAAAGAAACACATGTAATAAATATGCAATGCAATGAGAACAACATAAATATAACAGAAAAGCGAATAGTAAACGTAACATTATAAAATATACATATCTGTATATGAGTCATACAGATTTAGTGTTTTGAAATAGCACGAATCATGGTTTTTAGAAAAGTAGGGGCTACGGTGTTTTTTAGAAAAGATATGTTCTTTGAAAAATCCATAGCATTCCTCGGGTTGGCCTTTAAAAATACTCACGATTTGTTAGTTTTGAAAATAGGTATGACTCGAGCCTAGTTTAGCATCTATTTAACAACTAAGAGACTAAACTAAGGAACTAGTCGGAGGGATAAGAAAATCTACATATTCCGAGTCGATATACCTAGTAGTCGGCGATCCAGCCTCATAGCGTTACGTACTGTATAATACATAGTACGGCATCTTCGAGTTAAGAGTGTGGATCAATCATCTTATATGTCTCATACGGTATCCTCAAAATCGAGGGTACGGGTCAAAATCATACATAATATCATCATTCGTACAATACCATGATCATAGGTACGGTTCTAAAGTCTCGTACATTCAAATATTATCAACTCACATATTATCGTTTGTATGAATACATATCGCCCAACGATCCATTATAATATCATATCGTATATCATATCACGACTCAAGCACATATCATAATCTTACGGCATCATGCCCGATCATATCGACTCATCTCCACATACCATATACTATCCTCATCACCCGTGTATATATACATATATATATACACATACACACATACATGTATATATATATATATATATATATATATATATATATATATATACATCCATATGCACACAAAATCAAGTGTGCGCGCGCGCGCGAGCATATAACCTGCGATTCGCCACCAAGGTAATCATCCTATGGATAGGTCTTCCTAGATCAACCTAATCTAACCCAAGGTCTTCTAAATACCCTAATTGCTAAGTATCCAAATATCGCATCCAAACTTACTAATATAGTAATACCCTATTCTAGTGTTGCGGGGGTACTATACGCCATCCACCCGACTTCCCCCGTAGATATACATCTACTCATCTCGATCCTCGCTTGCCGAAGTCAATGACGCCGCTCTCTCCTCGTCATCCCGAAGTCCATGCGAAGGTACCTACATTTCAAATACGCCGCATCGTAAATAAGAATCAACACGAAAACTAAAACGGCACACGAAACACACATAGGTTAGAATCTATGGTCTACGTATGCGAGAATAGCCAACAACACTCGACATCGACTTACGAACGCCAATCGATCGAGATAAAACACAAATATCAAAAGTCAAGTTATTAAAATCCACAAAACTCAAAACAACAAGTTACAAAATTAGCTCCAGATTTTGACTCAGGAAATTAAGGACTAAACAAACAATACAGAGGCTATGTTATAAGGTAAGTGAGCTACAGGCCAAATCCCCACTCCAATGTCCACAAATGGCCCAGTGAGAATGCCTATTTTCCCGACGTCGCCGGCCTAATTTTGGAATTTGGGTCTCGTCTTCTCGTGGTGGTCTCCTATTGGTATAACTAGGTTAATGTACTTGTTTGATTTTTCTAAAAACACCTCAGGTTGCTCCTGATTCCCTGTAGTCCCCAAAATATCTACAAAACCGACATTTGAAATATTTCTAACTCAAGTCTTGGGTTTTACTCTCTGTTTTGGTCCATGAAACTAACACTACAAAGGTTGTGGTCCCTAACCAAGCCTAAATCTACCTTCACAAGTAAAGAAATCACTTAACCCTCAACTAGAAATTTTCAAAGTTCGCTAAACCATATTGGTTCACCTTTAAACTAGGGTAGGATATAAGAAACTCCAACACTTAACTAAAAGGGAAGTGATTATACCTCATTTGGCAACTCAAGAACTTTCTTGAGTTGTCCAAAGTGCCCAAAGTCTTGACTTGATCTATCCATAGGGTTGGTAGTGGGGTTAGTATCATTTTTTGTGAAGGAAATATGGTGTTTTGTTTGAGCTTTGGGGTGGTTTTTGGTGGAAAGGAGAAGGAGGAAGAAGGAGGTGAAGCATGAGAAGAAGAAGAAAGGAGATGAGGAAAAATAAAAAGATGAAGAGATAAAGAATGAAGTAGAAGAGTGTAGAACTCTCTCTCTCTCTCACTCTCTCTCTCTCTCTCCCCTAGCCGTTCTCACATGTCCCCACCCTCTCTCTAAATTCTTTTCTTTTCTTTTATTTATTAGAACCAAAACAAAACCATTTAGAAAAGAAAAGTCCATGGTTCAAGACACAAAAGGAATAACAAGTGTTTGCAACATGATTTGTTGCATGCATAACAGATAAACTAGATTAATGCATAATTAGTGAATATTAATCAAGTTTAGTAATAAACTCGTATACAAATAATTGTATAAATATTTATAACATATCCAAATCAACTTAACACCTTCCAAATCAATAATTATATTAATTTTTCTAAATATTTTCCAAATTATCAGTATATAATTATACCCTTTTATTAAAATTAATTCTCATACTTATTAATATCCATGAAATTTATCATTTTTAATTATTTAAATTCCCAAAAATAATATTTTATTTTCTGAAATTTTACACAACTACCTAGAATCGAAACCAAATATGAAACTAGTAATCTAAAAGTGTCTATTTACTGTGATAGAAGGTGTTATACCGAATGATATATGTCCTTCGGTCTTCTACCATCTTTCTTAGCTCCTTCAGGTCCTTTGGATCGAGCTTGGTCATCGGTCTTCCTCCGTCGAAGATGATCCATCCGAGAGATGTAACTCATGGCTCTAGCTCCACACTAAGATTCTAATGGAGTAACTAGAGATTTTAGATTGCCAATCTAAAGTGTCAAGGCTGTAGTGAAGTGTTCTATGTGTGTATCTATCTAACCTCCTCTCTTAATTCTCAACATATGAGATTATAGAGAGGAGATTGAAGATGAAGGTGGAGGAGCTCAAGAAAAGAAGTGTGGAGAGTGAAGCTAATGGTGACAATAAATCCCATGTCAAAAATGAACCATCCAACCAAGAGAGCAAACCATGAAGCATGGTTTTGTATATCTCATTTTTTCAATTTTAAAATCCAACCATTCTTGAATAGTTTGTACAAATGAATTGTTAATTCATTTGTTCAACATTATTGAAGTATGGTTCTCACCATACCCCCCTCTCTTCCTTTACACCATATTTTCCATTTATAATAAATGGATAAATCTAAAATGAGGTGTCCATCTTCTAAAATGTTTTCCGTATAAATACGGATTACACTCAACTGTATATACATACATGTATTCGTACCGAAAGACGAATACCCAAAGAAATATAATAACACAAAGAACATAATACTAGAATATACATATCGAAATACATATATGTAAATTATTAAATCAATACATGATTTAATAATCCGGCTCAATCCCGAAACGGCTAGTATTATCAACTGTCCGATCGAAAGTCCGGGCAACTACTACAATCATTCGATCAGAACCCTGCACGTATCCAATACGGCTACTATATCATTTCGCCAGAACCAGGGAAACCCTCTTTGTGGAACTCTAAATACTCGTCAATACGCTGGTAGTAGGTTTAACTACATGCACGTCAGCGGCACTAGCTATACGTAACGGATACCGTGGTATTAAGCGAAAGGAAGACCGACGAGCAAACTCATCCGAACCCCTACTGAGCCAGTCAGTGACAATCTTCATACAGTCCAGTCTGTTCATATAAGAGTATCGCATATCGAGTCTATAGGGTGGATAAAGTCAGACCCCTAATAACGCGATATTTCGTGTCGGTATGAAGCCCATCACCAACTGAGAAACTACTGATCCAAATCAGTAATTCTCGTCTACCTTGGCTAAGGATTTCTAGTGATGGCCACCCGTGCACCGTGCGACATCAACCCCCAATACCGGGAGAGACGAATCCCCGACGATCCGCTCACTGCCTCCATGTAGCTCGGGACTATACCCAACTAAAACCTATTTGCACAACTCCTTTGAGCCGTGGTAGGGTAGTAATCAAAGCATAGTGGAAACTCACACGAGACAAATGACGATCTCAGGTCGACAGACTAACTTGTACTCTTGTCACCTGGGAACTGCTATCTGACAATAGGTATAATACCATCTAGCATATTCTCGGCGAGTCCGTCCAGTGTACTCATAACCTAATGAGCACTTGCATACTATCTTAGGTGACTAACTGACACCAATGGCTTATGAGACCGGCCACCATCCCTCGTCGGGGTCTCGAAAAGTATACACTAGTCTACTCCGGAGTATCGATACCCAGTCTCGATACTCTATCAATTAAGGATAATTAAGGATATGCTTATAGACCATCCAGCTCCCACGTATATGATTGCCATCATAATGCTGATAGTCAAGAAAGAATTCCATGGGATCTATCAACATGTAATAGTGATCTGTAATACCACATAATGCATGTACATGATGATAAATACAAACCAGATAGCATACTATCATTTTGAGTAAGACTGTTCTACCCGTATAGGTCCTCTCTTAATCATCACAATCGCGTGCCTGCAATTACAATAATTGACTTGAGGGCACTGTCACGCCCCACTTCCCGGTGTACGGATAAGGAGACGTGATTAAGCCCACGACATCTTTACTCAGAAGTAAACACATTAAGAGTAAATAAGCAATATAATATAAATGTACATAAGAAATACATGAGATGTAAATGAACAGTAATTTTTTATTTATTAAACATTCTTTACAATATAACTGAAAAGTAAATACAATGTGGAAAGAATTTCCTAAATAATGGCATGAACTGAAAGTAAAAGTATATACAAGTGACTAAAGCTCCGGGTCCTTGATGAACTGCTCCAAGTCTTCTGAGCTAAGCTTGATCTCCAGAGAGTCGGTTCCTCCTGACAATATTCTAAAGAAAGAATAGAAAAGGAATGTCGTCAGCGAACAATTGCTCGGTAAGTTCCAAGAGGTAGAGAAGAATATACAGAGAATAGAACATGTAAAGTATAAAAGATTATGTTCACTATACTAACGTAGTTGTTTGTAGCTTGGTACAGAAGATATTAGTGTTTACGAGAGGAGTCTATTTACCCCGTGGACTAAGGTAACCCGTAGTACAAAGCTCCATCAACCCCCTCGGAACAACGGCAATCGATGTTTAGTTACGTCTTTTAATGACCATCTCGTGCCACTTTTAACACATTCCGTACAAGTCTACCCCTTAAAAAACCCCGCAATGTTTATTGTATTGTTTTATAGATGTAAGACTTGCCGAAACCATGATATTAATTGTTCATGTAAACGGATAAGGATGTAAACGGATAGTCATGTGATCAAGTCAATGTATATTCATGGTTCGGTCTGTTCAAGTCATGTTGATATAGATGGTATTCTGGTATTCATGTTCAAGTTCCAGTATATATGGATTCATGATGTATTGGAGTTATATTTGAATTGTTTTCAAGTATGGATTGTTTTCAGATTTGATTGAGACTCAGATTGAGTCAGACACTTTAAACAAAATTTGATTCCTAAATTAGGTTTTGGAGTTATCGGCAACTGCTGCACATGAACGACAGGATTTGTGACTTTTTCCAAGCCAATTACTTTTGATAACCTCGCTTTAGTTTTCTACCTTAAATAGGCAAGCACCCACTTTCTCCCGCTCGCTGAGGCTCAAGAGAATTGGTCCCGCTTAAACCTATATTTACTAGGGTCCTTATTGTAAATTAATATAACTCGAGGGTGTTTTATGAAAAATAGTTTTTGTATACTTCCAAAATAATCCTCAAGTATTTATTTATCATATTTAGGATTTTCATGGATGTAATTTTTATATGACGAGGTCTTCTATAGAATATAAACCTAAATTGAATAGTACATGGTATTTTAGTGTAAATTGACTTGTATGAATTGTTAATGGTATTTTCATAAAATTTGTGATTCTTGTGTTTAGAAAACATGGATTTATTATAAATATAAAATAGATGTTTTGATAATATATATATATATATATATAATTATTAAAAATAGAATTTATTTATTAAATAGAAAAATCACATTATTCTTAAAAATTGTATTAAAAATTCCATCGAGATCGGATGCTCCATGAGGAGGTCCGCATCTCGCTCTATTAGTCCTGAGTATGTGCGATAATCCACACCATACAAATCGGGTTCCCCAAAATGGATTGTAGAGTCTTATTTGCAAGGAATTTAATTAAAACAATCTTAAAAAATACGATTTTATTAGTTTAAGGTGTTTTATTGTAAAATTGTATTTATCCCACAAAATATTATTCCAAAAGCTATCATGTTATGTCATGATGAGTGTTTTGATGAGATAGATCATTATCTCGTGAGTTTTCTAAAGGTAATATGAGCAGATATGATGAAATGATGCCGTAAGTAAAATTTATGGTATTTAACCGTAAAATTGAAATAAAAGTTGTATAACATTGTAATTTGAATTGAAACTTGTTCTAAATGTTTGTTTTAAGATTACTAAACAAGATGAAACGATATGGATGTTTGGTTATTAAGAAAAGTTGCGTTTTTAATAAAATTAGAAGTCGGAATAACTCCGCTTCTAACTCCGCTTCCGATGAGTTTTGAGAAGATAATTCTTTTAATAGGGAAGAGAGAAGAGGAGAGGGGAATTACTGGATTAGATGAGAGAGGAGAGGTATAGAAAGGGTTTGAGAGCTTCATGGAGTCACGGTGTCGCTGGATTTGTTCCGAGTCGTCGCCGGAAGATGATCTTGGGCTAACTCCACTTGTACAACTAATTTGACTTGGAAAAATTTGAGAGTTTTGATAATGGATTTCAGAATAGAGAGGGCTAGGTATGGGGTGCTATTTATAGGATAGAACTAAGGTTTAGAGAATTAAAAATGAGAATTAAAATGCATTAAAATATTGGTTTAATGGTGATTTTTAATCCTCTAGTTAATTGCAGGAAAAAAACTGAAGAGGAGTAGTGGGGGGAGGCCAAGTGTCATGTGTGCAAAGTTTGGGGGTATTTGCAACGGGGAGGACCGGCGGCGTCAGCCATATGGCCAATCTCACCGGCCATCTTGAGGGTGTGGGGCTTGGGATTGGTGCCACGTGTCTAGGTCTGTTCATACATCATTTTCTACATGTTTGATTTCTGAGACTTTTCATTTTTACATGTACCGCACGTGTAAACTTTTGGGCTTCAAAAAAGTTTAAAAGAAAAATCATTAAAAATAATATGTGGCTGATGGGATTCAAACACAGGGGTTACGACATAACAGTGCAAGGTTTTACCAATGAGCTACAAGCTATTTCTTGCTGTTCTTAAACAAGAAATACTTTTAAGTTGTGCTCAAGCTAAGATACTCCTTTCTGTACTTTACAAAAATTTTGTACAGAAAGTTTAGGGTTGTTACAAGCACTATAGCCAACAATCTCCCACATACACTTAAGACTAATTATTGCGGTGTCGCATACTCATAGCCCGTGTGATACCGAATACCCAACTTCTCTACTAATCAGTCTCGCAAATCCCATTTGTGAAACTATCGCGTTCGAGAAATAGCCTCAGTGAGTGGATCCGCTCAAATGTTTCAATCTTTATCTCTCTATATCTCAACTTCGCGGAGAAAGACTATCTCCTGAAATGAGCGATACCTATCATAGAATTTGTCTAGATATCTGATGGGACCCAGTTTACAAATGAACTCCAAATCCAACAAACTTCTTAGATCGTATCTTCCACTGAATTTAATCAGTATCCTGCACCATGTGTAACAAGCCTAAACTTTCTGTACAAATTTTTTGTAAATTACAGAAAGGAGTATCTTAGTCTAAGCACAACAAAAAAATATTTCTTGTTTAAGAACAGCAAGAAAGCACTTGTAGCTCATTAGTAAAGCCCTGCACTGCTGTGACATAGCCCCTGTGTTCAAATCCCCTCAGCCACATAATATTTTTGCTGATTTTTCTTTTAAACTTTTAAAAGACCAAAAGTTTACACGTACAATATACGTAAAATGAAAAGCCACTGAAAAATCAAACATGTGCAAAATACGATTAACTATGACTAGGACACGTGGCTTTCATCCAAGACCCAACCCAACCCATTGGACCAGCGAGATTGGGTTTGGGTCCGACGCCGCCGGCACCCCTGGCAAATGCTCAAATTTTTTCCCTAGCACCCTTTGGCATACCTCACTAACCTTAGTCTGTTTGATTTCCCTGCACATTTCCAGAGAATTAAATTGTTGCATTAATCCAAAATATTAATGCATTTTAATTCAATTCTTCAATTCCCTAAACCCTAATTTCTCCTATAAATACCACCCTACACCATAGCCCTCCTCATTCAGAAATCATTTGCTAAAACTCTCTAAATTTTCCAAGTCCAAGAAGTTGTACAAGTGGAGTTAGCCCATGGTCAAGTTCCGGCGACGTTTCGGGAAGAATCCGGCGACACCACGACTCCACGACGCTTGCAAACCCATCCTCTACCTCTCCTCTCTCTTCTCAATCCGTAAGTCCCTTCTCCCCTCCTCTCTTTCTATTAAAAAGACTTCTCTTTTCAAAACTCGTCGGAAGCGGAGTTAATCCGACTTTCGATTCTAATTTCTTTAAAAACTTAATTTTTCTTAACCACAAATTAACCATCTCTTTTTATCTTGTTTAGCAATCATAAACAAACACTTTAGAACAAGTTTCATCTCAAAATAATATGTTATGAAATTTTTATCACATTGTTACGGCTAAATACCACAAACTTTACATTCGACATATTTTATCATATTCCTTTGTATTATCTATAGATAATTCACGAGGTAATGACCTACCTCATCATAACACTCATCATGACATAGCACGATGGTTTGGAAACAATAAGTTTTGGGACAAATGCAAATTTTAAATTAAAATACCTTAAACTATCAAAACCCGTATTCTTTAAATTGTTTTAATTAATCCCTTGCAAATAAGCCTCTACAACCCATTTTGCGGAACCCGATCGGGATGGTACGGGTTATCGTACGTCTTCAGGACTTATAGAGTGAGATGCAGGCCTCCTTACGGAGCATACGATCTCGATGGAATTTTTATTACAATTTCTAAGAAAACGTGATTTCTATTAATAAATAAATTCTATTTTTAATAATTATATATATATATATATATAAATATTATAAAAATATCTATTTTAAATATATAATATATTCCATGTTTTCTAATCAAAAGAAAAGAATCACAAAACTTCATGAAAATACCATCAAGAATCAATGCAAGTCAAATTACATGAAAATACCATATACTATTCAATTTAGGTTTATATCCACTAGAATATCTCATCACTTTTAAAATTACATCTATGAAAACACTAAAGACGATAAATAAATACTTGAGGTTTATTTTGAAAATATATCAAAACTATTTTTCATAAAACCTTCTCAAGTTGTATCAATTTACAATAAGGACCCTAGTAAATATAGGTTTAAGCGGGACCAGTTCTCTTGAGCCTCAAGAAGCCGGAGAATTTGGGTGCTTGTCTATTTAAGGAAGACAACTAAAAACAGGGTTATCAATACGGTAATTGGCTTGGAAAAAGTCATAAATCCTGCCGTCCATGTGCAGCAGTTACCGATAACTCCAAAACTAATTTAGGACTTCAATTCTGTTTAAGTATCTGACTCAGTCAGAGTCTCAGTCTAATCTGAAATCAATTCATTCTTGAATACAATTCAAATATAACTCCAATTCAACATGAATACATTTATACCAGAATACAATCTATATCAACATGAATTGATTTGACCGAACCATGGATATACATTGTTAATACGACTTTCCATTTATATCCTTTCTGTTTAAATGAACTACTGATATCATGGTTTCGGCAAGTCTTACATCTATTAAACAAAAACAATACACTGTAGGGTGTTTTTCGTCACCCCATTGAGATAGGAATACGCGCGCTTCTCAGGCGTACTACAGATTCCCCCTGCTTAGGGTAGGCAGGGGTTTATTGATTGTAGGGATCCGAATCTCCGGCTGCCGCGGACCAAGCAGCCGTTAATTACTCTTCGCCTTTGGAGCGAAAGAACCTCCGATTGACGGGTCAAACAGGTCATGCGAACTCAATGTGCAGTGTTGTGTTTTGAAGGGGTTTTGGATATATCGGGGGCCCCGCAGAGTTTTTACGGGTGTGTGTGTGTATCTATACACACACACACACATATATACATGTATATAAGAAGGAGAAAAAGGGCCAGCGCCTCACGTGCGTGGCACGCGGGCGCTGGGCTCCGACACGTCACGTGCTCGGCACGCGGGCGCTGGGCTCCAACACGTCACGTGCTCGGCACGCGGGGGCGAGCGCTGTGCGCTGGCGCCCCACATGCTCGACACGTGGGCGCCAGCGTGCTAGGCGCTAGGCGCCCCACGTGCTTGGCACGCGGGCGCTGGAAGCCAGCAGGAAAAGGGATTTAGTCCATGCACTGGGAGCTGTGTTCCCGATTTGACTTATGGAGTTGAACTCCTAGAAAGAAAGATTTTTTTAAAATTTTTATATGGAGTAAAACTCCCAAGAGTTTTGATTTGTGGAGTTAAACTTCAAGAAATCCTTGTAAATGCTCAAGGGGACCCCTTTCTTCTCCCCTAAGCCTTGGATCTTTCCCAAAATGGAATCTCTGGAGATGGGTCTCTTTCCTTCTCTTCTGTCGGCCGGATCTTGGAGAACAAGAGGGGGGTGAGATTTAAAAATCTCCCCCTTTTGAGATCTAATGGAAGATCCGAGCTCCTTTTGATGGGTTTTGTGGCGAAAAACTATTTATTTTTGGAAAAGGAAAAGTAAAACTCTTGATTTAATTGAAAATGGGAAGAAGGTTTAGAACCTTGAGGAAGGAGAAGGAGGCACAAAAAACCCTAGAGTTTGAGAGAATGAAAAGTGTATTCTTTATTCATCATCATGTTGCTTTATATAGGCTTACAAAATTACACATAGCCCCTTGGGCTTTACAAAATGGCATTTTGCCCATCCCATACCTCATGTGCTCATTTGTTTTGCACATAAGCCATGGGCTTCACAAAAATTTGGCTTTATGCCCATTTTGCTTACATTCATGCATAAAAAATTACATCAGAATTACTTATTACATGATTTTTATTTTGGCATGGGGGAGGCCGGCCGCGGGGCTCGACTTGGGCATGGGTCCACTTGATCTGGGCTTGGGCCCATTTGGCTTGGGGTTGACCTTGACTTGGTCAACCGGGATGCAATTTTCGACCCCAACATACACATCAATACAAAATACATTACGGGGTTTTAAAGGGGTAGACTGGTACGGAATGTGTTAAAAGTGGCACGAGATGGTCATTAAAAGACGTAACTAAATATCCATTGTCGTTGTTCCGTGGGGTTTGAGGGCGCCTTGCACTACGGGTTATCTTAGTCCACGGGATAGTTGGACTTCTCTCGTAAATACTAATATCTTCTGTACCAAGCTACAAACAACTACGCTAGTATAGCGAACATAATTTTTTATACTTTACATGTTCTATTCTCTATCTATTCTTCTCTACCTCTTGGGACTTACCGAGTGATTGTTCGCTGACGACATTCTTTTTCTCTTCTTTCTTTGGAATGTTTTCAGGGGGATCTGATTCTCTGGAGATCGAGCCCAGCACAGACGACTTGCAACAGTTCTCAGAAGACCCAGAGCTCTAATCACCTGTATATACTTTACTTTCAGTTCATGCCATTATTTAGGCATTGCTTTTCAGTTTAGAACCTCGAGGAAGGAGAAGGAGGCACAAAAAACCCTAAGGTTTGAGAGAATGAAAAGTGTATTCTTTATTCATCATCATGTTGTCTTATATAGGCTTACAAAATTACACATAGCCCCTTGGGCTTTACAAAATGGCATTTTGCCCATCCCATGCCTCATGTGCTTATTTCTTTTGCACATAAGCCATGGGCTTCACAAAAATTTGGCTTTATGCCCATTTTGCTTACATTCATGCATAAAAAATTACATCAGAATTACTTATTACATGATTTTTATTTTGGCATAGGGGAGGCCGGCCGCGGGGCTCGACTTGGACATGGGCCCACTTGATCTGGGCTTGGGCCCATTTGGCTTGGGGTTGACCTTGACTTTGACTTGGTCAACCGGGGTGCAATTTTCGACCCCAACATACACATCATTAAAAAATACATTACGGGGTTTTAAAGGGGTAGACTGGTACGGAATGTGTTAAAAGTGGTACGAGATGGTCATTAAAAGACGTAACTAAACATCCATTGTCGTTGTTCCGTGGGGTTTGACGGCGCCTTGTACTACGGGTTACCTTAGTCTACGGGATAGTTGGACTTCTCTCGTAAATACTAATATCTTCTGTACCAAGCTACAAGCAACTACATTAGTATAGAGAACATAATCTTTTATACTTTACATGTTCTATTCTCTGTCTATTCTTCTCTACCTCTTGGGACTTATCGAGTGATTGTTCGCTGACGACATTCTTTTTCTCTTCTTTCTTTGGAATGTTTTCAGGGGTATCTGATTCTCTGGAGATCAAGCCCAGCACTGACGACTTGCAGCAGTTCTCAGAAGACCCAGAGCTCTAATCACTTGTATATCTTTACTTTCAGTTCATGCCATTGTTTAGGCATTGCTTTTCAGTCTAGTATTTACATTTCCAGTTGTATTTTAAAGGATATTTAAGAAATAAAAGTTGTTGTTCATTTATATCTCATGTCTTACTTGTGTACTTTACTATATTGCTTATTTACGCTTAGCGTGTTTACTTCTAAGTAAATACGTCGCGTGGCTAGTCACATCTCCGTACCGTACTCTAGGAAGCGGGGCATGACACCATACCTTCCTCAGTATCCATTTGGACCACCTGTCCAACATACTGCCCCTCAAAAAGAGGGAAAACTATAACTCTGACAGCTACTCCGTCTTCCAGGTCACCTTAGAAGCCTGAAATGATAACCGCCCCCATAAGGAGGCTGCCATTACCATATACCAAGATCGTCCACTTATGTTCATAACTGCTTCCCAGAGTTTCTCCAGGATTGGATTAATATATATATGTTTATTGCAGCCAGTGCAAAAACAATATCTGGTGTAGTACTTGACATTTCATGATTAACTCAATTACCTAAGCAAGTGATATGCCAATCATGCAAATCCCTCTCCTCATCAGTCTAGAAGACATCTCTTCAGAGAGGGTGACTCCATCATCTGCGGGTACACCACTACGCCAGGAGTCGTCCATTCTAAAAACTCTTTAGAATAGTGTCAAAGTACCCAAATTGGGATACTTCCCAAATCTAGATCTAAAACCATAGATCCAGTGACCAGAAACCCTGATATTTTATCCAGATCCTATGTGGAGAAACGCCTTGTGACAACCATGGTATAACCGGTCGTAGTATAGGAAGATAACATCCTATCAAGAGTATGCCTCCAAATACCAGGACATCACTCCCTACTACCTTCTTATCAGGTCCATATGTTATTTTGATGAAGTCAAACTCTATGACTGTCACATCAAAAATAGATGATCTATCTCCGCTATACCTGCTTTAGTCTATAAATAGACATAACCTACTTACCCACTATGCTTTCGCCGCTCTCACTGACTACAACAACCATCTAGCAGAGTCATATACATGTGCACTTCTAAAGCTAATTTAGAACGACGTTATACTCATCCTCCTGCCAGATCTCATAGTCTAGAATAGCAGTAGTGACAAGTTTGGGTAATCAAAAACCTCCCAGCCACCGTTTTTGAGGAGACCGAAGTACCTCTCGGGTGCCTGAGGTTACCTACAAAATCTGTGGAGTGGCTAATGGATTGTCAAATCCAATTGAATTTTTAGGTTCTACTAAATTTTCAGCAATCGTTTGTAGTTCTGGAATCACTTCCAGTTCTACCATACTCCCACTAATATTTTCTGAAAAGAATTCATTTTACTAAAATGTGGCGAGTCAAGAACAATATAACTATTGATCTTCCAAATAGTAGAATGTTAACCCTCGTCAAAGCCCCGGATAACCCACAAATTGACATTACTTAAACACGCCTTGAGTTTATCCGGATTCTAGTTTTAAGCATAAGCCGGACAACTCCATATATCTTAATATCGTTAAGATATGAATCCATTCTATATCCAATATAGAAACAAAGACACTAATTTAATTGGAACCAGATTCAAAATACATGCAGCTGTTTCCAATGCATATAGACTAAATGGAAGAAGGCCAAGCAGCATTACTCATCAAGGAGCGTACTCACGGATGAGTAATCTGAGAGAGAAGCAAGTTCTCAAATAAATTACTTACGACGGAATACCTAGCACAAGTATCTACATCTTCGATCACCTTGAAGAATCCTGATACTGGCAACATATGGTTCTCTACTTTATTCTTATACCTATAACTTCTCAAAATTTGGACCATGTATTTCAACGAAATATTTGTGTAAAACCAGAGAAGTCATAAGTAAACGGAATATAGTACGAGTACCAACCCCTTTGTCCTAAAGGACATCGGACAACATACAATTCTTTGTATAAGTCTACCGAGTTTTAATAACTCAAATCCTGTGGGTCGTAGGTTGAAAACTGTGCTATGGTTAAGAAGAATTACATCGCTGTTGAATGCACCTTACCTAACTATCAACTGATATAGGTAAATGTTATAAACATAATTTCAAAAAGTTATATCTCATTTTATAAAATAAACGTACAGATATATCAGTTTGAAACTGGTGCATAAAAACGGATATTCAAAACTAAATATTTGCCGTTAGGCAAAACCCAGGTGATTTCCTCAAATATCACCAATTACAAAGAATTCTAATATATTGAGGATCTAATCACCCAATTCCCAATATTCTACTCCCACTCAGTATCTGTAACGCCATACATATGTGAGAATCAAGTTTGGTAAATACATACCCTGGAGTCAGAATTTAATTGGGAAAACAGTTTTTAATTAACACCGCATAGTAAAACTGAAACATGAAAATGGTTCGAAGGGGTAGCTGGATATTCCTCGTAATGCATCTTCCATTATCGAGATTCATGACAGTAACCGTATATTTCCTTGCCCTCACTCCAATCCCTTCATATGTCTTTACTTCTTACATGTACACCATACTTAGGCTAATTAGTTTTCTTCCTTCCCCACCTTTCGATACCAGCCTAAGGTTTGGAAGAAGACCATCCAATAAGCGTAATATGTGTACTCTCCTAACACTAGGAACCATCGCAACCTGAGAGAAGGTAAAGAGAAAAGACAACCGAATAATCATATTCAATTTCTCCCGAACCAGAAACCATTCTCGAACTGAAACAAGTTCCTTCGAGTTCGTATGTAACTATACGATGGTATATCCAAGCAATATGGATCTTCGTAGTGATACAGAGTGTTTTGGAGAAATGCAAAGGGGAAGTAGGAGTTGGCAATGATATTCACGGTTTCGTCGTGAATGATAGCAGTCGCAATTTTCTTTGCCCTCACTGTAATCCCTTTATATGTTTTTACTTATTACCTTCTGTACACCATACTTAGGCTAATTGGTTTTCTTCCCTTCCCCAACTTTCGGCACCTTCTTATGGTTTGGAAGAAAACTATCCAATAAGCGTAATAGGTGTACTCTCCTAATACCAGGAGCCCTCGCAACCCGAGAGAAGGTAAAGAGAAAAGATAATTGAATAATCCTATTCAATTTTTCTAGAACCGAAATCCATCCTCGAACAGAAACAAGTTTCTTCGAGTTCGTATGTAACTATACGATGGAATATCCAAGCAATATGGATCTTCGTAGTGATACGGAGTGTTCTGAAAAAATGCAAAGGGAAAGTAGGAGCGACAGGGATATATGCAACTATGATAATCCAAAAGCTAAAGTGTTTTAAGAAGGTTCGGTTAACTTGGTTCAAGAGTTTTAGTTTAGGGTCAGGTCATGGTCATTGCCAAAGAGAGAGAGAAAAGAAACACTCAGCGTGCACTCTAACCTAGATTAGATTAGTTAATTACTTTATCTAATTAGGATGGCTCCCACTATTTCCTTGAATTCTCCTTCAAACCCTAAAAGGAGAATTAGTCGGGATCATCTGAAAATCACTCGAGGAGTAACACCTACTCATCAGTGAGAATCGGGATCCAACTATCATCACATGATAACTTGATTGAAGCCACTCAAGTCACCACACTCCAGAAGGTATGCGCATTCCTGGCAAGTTTCCTGTATATTTGAAACTCCCGATGTGGTTTTTATCCCTAAGACCCAAGTGACCTTGACATTGCCAACATATCAAAGGGTCCTAGTCAAGTTCAACCCGTCATTATCTTGATTGCATTAAACCCACCCGTACAAGTCCTTGACAATGCCAACATGACCGTACGACTGTCTTAACCATTCACATCTAATACTACAAACAAGTAACACTCAGCTATCGTACACTACGCCTTGATAATGGCAACATACGCATCATGAATACTGAGCACTACTCATAGGAAATAACGGAGGGATACGGCTGGTTTTTGGCAAAAAACCTTTAACGTAATGAACTTGATATCGTTGAAGGAACTCTAATGGTTTTACAAATATATAGTGACGTAAACTTTTGCCAAAGAGGTCACTCCCTGTGAACGGATCTCGGCTCTTTTCTCATTGAATGAGGTGCAGGATATTCTTAACTGAATACCTTGATGCAAAGCAAAAGAATCTACTATAGTGAAGTTATTACAATGACGCAAACTTTTGCCCAAGAGGTCACTCCCCATGAAGGGATCTCAGCTCTTGCCTCGTCGATTGAGGTGCTGAATATTCATAACCGAATACCGCCGTGCAAAGCAAAAAGAAACGTCTGTAATAACAGTTTTCAAAAATTGGTTCCAACAACATCATTTGGGTTTATTTTTCCTTGCATTAATCAAAACTAATGCAGTCCGATCAATTAATCCATATCACACCAGAAAAGAACGAAAATACAATGTACGTATATGCCATCCGCATTCGCCACGGGGCCTGTCATGCACCGTCAGGTTACTTAACTAACGGCAGAGCGGGTGCTGGACTAGCGCGGATGCAAAACATATACAACATCTACTTGTATATATATAAATATATATAACATTCATCCCAGGCATGATATAAGCAACATCATAAAAGAGCAATAAGCAACACAGAATAACGGATAATCTATGAGCCCCGGGTTTCCTTTGAGCCACAAATAAAACCCGACGTTTCCCGGTCGTGTGGATAGCCTATGCAATTTATAACCAAGACCCCTACGAGTGCGGCAAGTTACCCGCCAATCTTAGAAGTGAGGCAATCTCAATTAACGAAGTGAATGGGCCACCCAGCACTTCACGGAATCTGGTAACTTGAGCTCTCCACCGTGGGCCATCCTATACCCTCTACGAGTGTAGCGAATAGCTCGCCAATTTTAGAGTGAGGCCGTCCCGTCTCAACACCATGAGATGCGGGCTCGTTGCCCTCTAGAACCTGGCTACTCGAGTACTCCACCGCGGGGTAATCCTAGTACATAAAAGAAAAGTATATTTACAATGGTGACATCGACTTCAACCCGGTCGTGCCCCAATAAAAGAATATACAATCTGGCGGTAACGGCAGTTCACATGTCGGACGCTCGCCCCGCAATATTGAATATACAAATGAATCTAGACTGTACAACTACCATTGCACTAGAGGTTATCCCATACGACAATCCGAACATAGCTATCACAGATATTAACATTACAGCAGTATAAGCAAGTATGTGCAACCCCGTCTAAACGACATATAGTAAATAGACGACGTTTGAAAAACACATACACCATATGACAGATATCAACGATGCAAAATTCCAACTTTTGAAACATTCCAAGTTGCCCCCAAGCAAAAATAACACTAAGTGAAATCCGAGGCAAATCAAACAATACCAAAAATACCATAAAACCAAAAACACTGAATGAAAATTGGGCACCGGTATGAATAATGTACCGGCCATGTCGGTTTTTTTAACAGTTTGGCCGGCCAAACTTGCATTAAATTGCCTCGTTTTCATTGTGTTTCATATTCATGTCTAAATTAAGTCTTTGCATTTGTTTAAAAAAATTTCAGAGATCAAAAAATTTTAAGAACATAGAGTAGGTTTTGAAATCGGAATTTTTCGGTTTTGAAACTAATGCATCGTCTACTACTAGTTTCTAATGTTTGGGTGTCTCTGATACGATATTGGGGTTCCTAGCGCCCTGGCCGTCGACCGCGGCCGTCACAGAACGAAAAATTTTGGTGTTTAAAAAACTTGGCGCTAGAAACAACTAGCTAGAATCGAAACCAAATATGAAACTAGCAATCTAAAAGAGTCTATCTACTGTGATAGAAGGTGTTATACCGAATGATATGTGTCCTTCGGTATTCTACCATCTTCCTTAGCTCCTTGATGCTTTTTGGATCGAGCTTGATCACCGGTCTTCCTCCGTCGAAGGTGATCCACCCGATGGATGTAGCTCATGGCTCTAGCTCCACACTAAGAGTCTAATGGAGAAATTATAGACTTTAGATTGCCAATCTAAAATATCTAGGATGTAGTGAAGTGTTCTATGTGTGTATCTATCTCATCTCTTCTCTTGATTCCCAGCACATGAGATTGTAGAGAGGAGATTGAAGATGAAGGTGGAGGAGCTCAAGAAAAGAAGTGAGGAGAGTGAAGCTAATGGTGAGAAAAAATCCCATGTCAAAAATGAACCATCTAACCAAGAGAGCAAACCATGAAACATGGTTTTGTATATCTCATTTTTTCTTCAAAATCGAACCATGCTTGAATAATTTGCATAAATAAATTGTTAATTCATTTGTGCAACACTATTGAAGTATGGTTCTCACCATACACCACTCTCTTCCTTTACACCTCATTTTCCATTTATAATAAATGGATAAATCTAAAATGAGGTGTCCACCTTCTAGAATGTTTTCCGTATAAATACGGATTACACTCTACTGTATATACATACATGTATTCATACCGAAATACGAATACCCAAAGAGATAGAATAACACAAAGAACATAATACTAGAATATACATATCGAAATACATATATGTAAATTATTAAATCAATACCTGATTTAATAATCCGGCTCAATTCTAAGCTGGCTAGTATTATCAACCGTCCGATCGAAAGTGCGGGAAACTAGTATAATCATTCGATCTGAACCCTGCACATATCCAATATGACTACTACATCATTTCGTCAGAACCAGTGAAACCCTCTGTGTGGGACTCTAAAAACTCGTCAATACGCTGGCAGTGGGTTTAACCACAAGCACGTCAGCGGAACTAGCTGTAAGTAACGGCTGCCCAGGTATTGAGCGAAAGGAAGGCCAACGAGCAAACTCATCCGAACCCCTACTGAGCCAGTCAGTGACAATCTCCATACAGTCCGATCTATTCGTTTAAGAGTATCGCATATTGAGTCTAGGGGGGTGGAAAAAGTCAGACCCTTAATAAAAGGATATTTTGTGTTGGTATGAAGTCCATCACCAACAGAGAAACTACTGATCCAAATCAGTAATTCTCGTCTACCTTGGCTAAGGATTTTTGGTGATGGCCACCCGTGCACCGCTCGACATCAACCTTAATACCGGAAGAGACGAATCCCCGACGATCCTCTCACTGCCTCCATTTAGCTCGGGACTGTATCCAACTAAAACCTGTTTGCATGACTCCTTTGAGCTGTGGTAGGGTAGTGTTCAAAGCACATTGAGAACTCACACGAGACAAATCAAGTTCGGGTGAAATCAGAAGATATTTGCAAGACAGCGTTTCGAACTCGATATGGGCATTACGAGTGCTTAGTGATGCCATTTAGAGTGACTAACGCACCAGCAATATTTATGGACTTGATGAACTGAATCTATTCCCCGTACCTTGACCGGTTCGTAGTAGTGTTTATTGATGATATTCCGGTCTATTCGAGGAGCAAAGAAGAGCATGCAGAATACTTGAGGATCACACTGCAAACGTCGAGGCAAGAAATGTTATATGCTAAGATGAGCAAGTGCGAGTTTTGGCTTGAAGAAGTGAAGTTCTTGGGTCATGTTGTATCCGGAGATGGAATTGCCGTTGACCTTGAAAATATTGCAGCTGTTCAGGATTGGCCAATTCCAAAGAACGCAGGGGAGATCAGATATTTTCTTGGGCTTTTCGGATATTATAGAAGGTTTGTGAAGAACTTCTCTCGAATAGCAGAACCATTGATTAAGCTAACACGAAAGGAGGTACTGTTTGTATGGACGGAGAAGTGCGTATTAGCTTTTGAAGTATTGAAGCAAAGATTGACCACCACTCCTATCTTGACAGTGCCAGACGGTTCCGGAGGGTTGGTTATTCACAGCAAAGTATCTGGGAAAGGCTTGGGATGTGTTCTAATACAGCATGGGAAGATCATAGCTTATGTGTCGAGACAATTGAAGACTCACAAGAAGAACTACCCAACTCATGATTTGGAGCTAGCAGTAGTGATTTTTGTTTTGAAGATTTGGAGACACTACTTATTGGGTGAAAGGGTAGAAATATTTACCGGTCACAAAAGTCTAAAGTATGTGTTCACACAGAAAGAGCTCAACATGAGACAACGTGGATGGTTGGAGCTGATGGCTGACTATGATCTTGATCTAAAATACCATCTGGAAAAAGTTAATATAGTGTTGGATGCTCTAAGTCGGTTGCCAGCAATACAGATGTTAACTGCACAGAAGGAGACTATAGCTGATTTTCAGAGATTTGAGTTGGAGATCGTACTACCGCATTCTTCGGGACAGTTGATACAATTGCAAGTACAGTCGTCCTTGATCGATAACATTAAAGCAGCGCAGTCGCACGATCCAAGATTGCAGAAGTTTCGAGAACAAATAGAAGCGGGACTTCGAACGGACTTGTTAATTCATAAAGATGGTTTGTTATGATATGGTAGTCGTCTATGTGTGCCTAAAGGTGTCGGGACCTGGTTCTTGTTCACGGAACAAAGTGCCATGCCAATTGTCATGCTAAGGGGGCGAATGCCACCTCTTGAATCCGTGAAGGCCACCTTTTGAGTCCGTGGGACCCACTGTAGAACAATGGGGAATCTTCGGAACGCATTCCGAAAGAGAACCGAACTGCATTATAAATGTAGTGATACCACCCTCAATTACAGAGGCTCCTTTTAAGTGAATCGGCACCATAGGAACTTGAGAACTCCGTAGTTCAGCGTGCTCAGGCTAGGGAAGTCTTGGGATGACCCACGTCCTGGGAAGTGGCCCCTGGTCGGGTCTGGTTCGCTCTAAAGGGCAAAACTGTGCGGTTTTGGCCAGAGCAGAAAATACCATCTGTACTGGGGCATGGGGCGTTACATTTATGCTGGCCTATGCAGGTCCCTCAGTAGTAGGTCTTTGGTTTGAGGATGAACCATTGTTCAAAGGTGGGGATAATGTCGGGACCTGATTCTTGTTCACGGAACAAAGTGCCACGCCAATTGTCATGCCAAGGGGGCGGGGGCCACCTCTTGAATCCGTGGGGGCCACCTCTTGAGTCCGTGGGACCCACTGTAGAATAATGGGGAATCTTCGGAATACATTCCGAAAGAGGACCAAACCGCATTATAAATGTAATGATACCACTCTCAATTACAGAGGCGCCTTTTAAGTGAATCGGCACTACAGGAGCTTGAGAACTCCGTAGTTAAGCGTGCTCGGGCCAGGGAAGTCTTGGGATGGGTGACTTCCTGAGAAGTGGCCCCTGGTTGGGCTCGGTTCGCTCTAAAGGGCAAAATCGTGTGGTTTCGGTCAGAGTGGACAATACCATCTGTACTGGGGCATGGGGCATTACAAAAGGAGATGTTCGTGAAGAAGTCATGAAGGAGACTCATAGTTCCGCATATTCCGTAAATCCGAGAGGCACAAAGATGTACAGAGATTTACAACAACATTTCTGGTAGGAAGTCATGAAAAGGGAGATTGCTCGCTACGTATCGAAATACTTGGTGTGTCTGCAAGTCAAGACTGAACATCAAAGGGTAGCTGGTTTGTTGAAACCACTTCCGATTACTCAATAGAAGTCGGAATATATAACCATGGATTTCGTGACAGCTCTACCACGGAATCCAAAGGCCAATATTGTAGTTTGGGTGATTTTTGATCGATTAACCAAGACGGATCATTTTATACCGTTTCGAGTTGGCTAGTCGACGGAGGCTTTAGTAGAGCGATAAATGCAGGAGATTGCGAGATTGCATGGAATACCTATGAGCATCATTTCTGTAATACCCAGTTCCTTTTTGTACGCCAATATTCGTATTTAAATAAAGTGTTGTTTACAAAATTTGTTCACTTATATTTTATTTATTTATTTATTTAATTTTAAAAACCCTAATCTATATTTTTACCCAAATAGTTATCACTAAACAAATCTTACCCAAAACCCAAGTCTATCTTTAATCCCACTCTTTTTCTTTCTAAATTTTTCTTGAGCCCAAAAAGCCAATAACCCTTCACTTCCTTTTACCCAATAGTTACATTCTCCTTTTCAAAATTCAAAAAAATTATTCTAATTTAAAATCCAAATCCTACCCAATCCATTCCTTAACTCCCCAATTAAAACCAAATTATTCTAAATAATTTCTCCTTTACTCTCTTTACTCTCTGTCTCCCCTTTATTTTTCATTTATTATTTTTATTTTTTAAAAAAAACCCAACCCTACATTCTATCACTCTCTCACAGCCCACTCTCTGTCTCTCTCCTCTCATTATACATATAAAATATTTTCTCGGATCCCAACACCTCCCTTCCTCCCTATTCTCATCTCCTTTCCTCCTTCTCTAATTCTTCTTCCCGCCTTCGTCCCTCCTCTACGAAACCCGAAACCCCGCATCGCCTGCTTTCACATCGCCACCACCTCTTCTTCCTCCTATCCCCTTCTTCCCCAACCTCGACTTCACCCGAGAACCCACTGGTTCCCCCAATCAGAGAGCAAAGCTCTATTTAAAATTTGAAATGAGGCAGCGCCTCATAAGAGCGCTCGCGCCAAGAGCGCCAGCATTAGGAGTCAAAGACTCTGAGGCAGCGCTCATGTGCAAAACACGAGAGCGCTCGTGCCAAGAGCGCCAGCGCTAAAGATTCTGAGGCAGCGCTTCACGTGCAAAGCACGAGAGCGCTAGCGCTAAGTGCGCTAGCGCCAAGAGTCAAAGACTCTGAGACAGCGCCTCACGTGCAAAGCACGAGAGCGCTAGCGCTATAAATAAACATTCTCCACCCTTGGATCAAAGATCCAAAGAAGATGTTTAAAAATCATCAAATTATCTGAATAAAATTCTGTTGAGGAAATACTCCTCAAATCATTCCAAACAGGAAAGATTGTGCTGTGTAAATCAGAGCACCGTTGGATCAAACATCCAATGGTGATTAAAAATCACCAAGATACAGAATAAGTTCTGCATGGGAAAATATTTTCCCAATCTTGTTAAAAACAAGAAAAATGTCTTCTGTAAAACAGAAGCTCTAGGATCAAAGATCCAATGGTGGGGAAATATCCCTAAATCAATCAGAGAAAGATTTCCTTAACTGATTCAACAAATCGGCCTCCCCTATATAAAGGACCCAAGACTTCAAGTCTTGCACAGAAGAACCCCCCTATAAACTTCAAGTTCTCAAAAAAGAAAAAGAGAAGAGCATGCTCTAAAAAGAAGAAATTTTCTTCAAGGTAAATGATAATAAGTGAGATCATAACATCCCCTCAATTCTTGAGAGTTTAACTCTCATATCATAAGAACTCAGTTCTTTTTCTAGATCATAGATTCATAAGACAAGGCTTTTCATAAAAAACAAGAGAGATCATAGCATCTCATCCAAAAGAGAAGAACTTAGTTCTTAAATCCATGAGACAAAATCTCTTATAAATCGAGAATTTAATTATCAGAGCACAGAACAGATCAGAACTACCAGAGAAGAGCCTTAGCGCTCCAATTTAAAAAGAAAAGCCTTAGTGCTCTAAGTCTGGCGCCCAGCGCTCCAAGCGCTATTTTAAAAGAAGCGCTTTAGCGCTCCAAGTCTGGTGCGCAGCGTCAAGCGCGCCACGTGCTCCTTACGTAGGCGCTATTTTATAAGAAGCGCCTTAGCGCTCCATGTCTGCCGATCAGCGCCAAGCGCGCCACGTGCTCCTCACGTGGGCGCTATTGTAAAAGATGAGCTTTAGCGCTCCAGTGCTCCAAATCTGGCGCTCAGCGCCAAGCGCTCCATGTGCTCCCCACGTGGGCGCTATCTCAGAGGAAGCGCCTTAGCACTCCAAGTCTGGCGCTCATCGCCAAACGCTCTATACATAAAGCGCTCTGTACATAAAGGTTCTGTACATAAAGCGCTCTGCGCTACAAAGAGTGTTCAACACTCAATAAAAGACAAAAAGAAAAAAGGGTGTCAGAACCCAAATTAATGTTCAGCATTATTGAACAAAAAGGGACTGAGCCCAAACAAATGTTCAACACCCAAACAAATGTTTAACATTTTAATCAAAACTGAGTGGGCCGAGCCCAAGTTGGCCATAAGTCTCTAACTCAGACCAACTGAGCCCATGTGCTCATAATTGGTCTTAGTCCCAAACCGGACTACAGATCTCCCAACCAACATTGGTTCAAGGGTACATCTCTTCATTCCTCTGATATGTGTCATTGTAATTCTTCAACGTGTTCAGAGAGGTGACGGGTCCCGACAACCAGATATTCCCTGGACTATGATGTCTTTAAACTTATGGATCGCAACGTCCCTAAACCAAACTCTATAGACTATGACGTCTTTAAACTATGGACTATAATGTCCTTAAACTCCATGGACTATGATGTCCTTAAACTTATGGACCGCAATGTTCCTAAACTAAAACGATAGAGTCCAAATACTCTATCATTGGATCTAAATGATCCCAAAATCCTGTTGAGTAGATCTTAGTCTAAAATTAGATTAACGTATTCTCAACAAATGTTTGAGTTGATCTTAGTCTAAAACAAGACTAACGATCCTTAAACCAACCCAAACCCAAATCTAAGAAAATACGGATTTGTTCTAATCCACGCCCTACGGGCGACAACATAAATTAGTCTCCATATATAATCCACGGGCAACTAAAAATAAAACAAACACACACGACACGAAGTGACTATCAGGAGAAGGAGAAAGTGGTTACCGCGATGCGGTAGCATAATTAACTGCAGGGGCTTGCGCCTGCAGGGAAGAGCGTCCCCACTATAAAAAAACCCCTCACAATGAGGGGGAATCTGACGAAGTCTGCTATAACGGCCGCATCCATCTAAACCTCCGATACATGGTATCATAAATCAACTTGGCATCTTTAGAGAGGTGGACGGATAAAACCCAATAGCATCTGCCCCTAAAATTCATGGCCGGACGTCCTAACATCCCGGTCGCATCTTTCGGTGGAGAACAGATTCTAGCACGCCCGGTGAGACCTTTTCCTCTTTCCACTCCACAATTCGTGTGTCGTGTTCGCGAACGAATCGCGGTTTAATATGGTTGCCCCTGGATTCGAGGTACTAAGATTTGGTGTCTTGCTCCGTACATAAAAGAAGATGGCGTCAATGGCTTCCAACTGCGCCAACTGCAACAATTGCAACAACTCCCACTCCGTCCTCGCTGGAGGAGTGACCTACTGGCCTCAAACGGCCTCCATTTTTGTGATGCCAGTGGAACAGGTGACGCGGGCCACCACTGGGTTGTTCTTCGGGACTATGCACCCACCAATGAGCTTCAACGCCCCAGTGCCATCGCAAAAAGCTCTGAAGAAGTCGGTCTTTGATCGGCTTGCAACTACCGCGACCCCTCTCAACGGGTCACCCAAATCCAATGCTTCAGTCTTCGACAGGCTGGGCCAAAGCTCCAATGGGCCCGTGAAGAAGCCCGCAATACCTGAAGGGGTTATCCCGAAACGGATAGCCATCCCTGCTCCAGTAAATGAAGCCATCAGAGAGACTTCTCCTACTAAGGGGTCGGTCTGCACAAGACTGGCCGTTCCAACTCCCGCTCCAGGTGAAGTCACCAAGACTACTCCCGCCGACCAAAGAAAATGAAGGTTCAGCAAGAGAAGGACCACCCTGTCGTACCACAGAAGGTGTCATCTACTTGGGTGCCCGCTACAACGGCCCCCTTAACTTCGACCGCCCACAAAAGAAGAAGGCCGGAGAAAATACCCGTGTCCACGACAGAGCTCAAAGGCACTGAATTCAAACGCCTCAAGTCTGGGGGCATGGTGGTGCACACCATTTACATGGCTTCTGGAAAAGAGGATAGCCGTATCTCTATGGGCCATCGACCACTCACCCGATCAATAACAAAGGCTCGGGAGCAATAACAGCAAAAGCTCCAGGAGATGTTGACAACCATGGCCGCACTCACTGGGCCAAAAGTAAGCCCAGAGACATCTTCGGAGCAGCGACAAGAACAGGAAACTGATGCCGAATTCCTCCGAAGAATACTCGAGGGGAAGGACAAAGAGACCGCGGAACAAGCGGCCAACATAAAAAAAATGGCTCTATTGTTCCAAGATATGGTGGGCATGATGATCCAGCCAGACCACTCAGCTGAAGATCTTCCAGTAATAATTGAAGACGGTAGAGGAGAGACATCAAACCCTCTTCCGGCCTCTTCAGCTGCAAAGTAGGAAACAATCTCGAAAGCTGCGCTCGATGATTATATGGCTTAACAGATATGAGCTCATCAAGCGAACGAAGCCGCTGGCCAAGTCGTCAGAACCGGGCGACCATATCCAAGCTGGTACGATCAGATTAAGTATCCGCCAGGATACACGATTCCTAAGTTCCACGTATACAAGGGATAGGCAATCCCCATCAACATGTCGCTCAGTTCAGGGCTCTGTGCGGCAACACTGGAGGTGACGATAAGCCACTGCTTCGCCAATTCGTCGGCAACTTGGCGGAGATGGCATTTGAATGGTATTCAGAGCTTCCCAACGACTCCGTCAAAACTTTTACGGAGATGGAATTGCTATTCACCCAGAGTTTCGTAAACGATAGCGAACGCACCCCAATCACGGCATTGATCAATGCCAGGGTGAAGCCGGGAGAAACATGGGTTCAGTATGCAATCCGGTGGCAGAACCTATGGTCGAAATGCGAACAACGCATCGAAAAAGCTCTTGCAGTAGGCATGTTCATGGGTACCCTCGATCCGCAGGCAACCATATCCCAGTTCATGATGTTTTTCAAGCCGACTACCTTCCATGCCTTGATTGACAAGCTGGCCCAAATGGATCAGATGGGCCATAGACCTTCTTCCTCGAAAATGGAGCCTCGAAACGAAAAGGGGAAAGGGAAAACGCCCTTCGTCGCCAATGCTCAGCAGCAGCCCAGTGGTCTAAAACCAGATGATTGCCAAAACGATAGACAGCGATTCTTCAATGAGAAGCTAAAACGCCCTTATTCGTTTTCCCGGGATGAAACGAGAAGACTGTTCGAGCTGGCGGTGTGCAACAGGCTCATCACCCCGCCGGATCCGAAATTCCCACTGCAGCCCGGTGACGTCAACAGTCCCAACTATTGCCCCTACCATCGAATAATGGGCCATCCAATCGAAGTTTGATTTGTCTTCAAAAACTGGATTGAGGACCAGTACCAGCAAGGAAAATTCGCGTTGTCTGAAAACTGGAGGGTAAACCCGCCACAACCACACGCTCCGAAAAAGATGGACACGCCGGGGGCATCATGCTCATTTATAGAGGAAGCTCCATGGGAAGTTGTTCTTTCGAAAAAAACTAAAAGAATGCTGAAAGATCTCCAAGAATGTCCGGCGATTAGGTGAAAGAGCCCGCTTGAGCCCGAGATTATTGAGTGGATGTTGAAGCCCCACCCAACGCTGAAAGTTGGTGAAGGTGGACAAAACATTCAGGCGAAGCCTCCAAAGTCTTTAAAGAAAAAGAAGAAGGCCAAGAAGCTCGTCCAACCCGAAGACAGCCGTACAGGTCTGCTGAAATATATCGATACACTGAAAGAATATAACCAGAAGGAACGGACCCCAATCACGTTGGATGAATTCTTTAAGCATGTTCTTGAGAATGAAGCCGATGACGCTGATGAAGGAGACAATTTTTCAGAAGAGCCTGAGGATTATGTGGTAAGCTGCCACATGATCTCTCACTCATCAATAAATGGCAAAGAAGCTCCTGATGCAGAGAAACTGGGGGAAGATCCAGAACCGGAATCAAAATCCCTGGAGCCATCGGACGAATTGATTGACAGACTACTGAGCGAAGCTCTTCAGAAAAGCAAATCTGACCGAGAGCGTGAAATGGCTATATATGAAAGGGCCAAGCGTCGGCGTCACGTTGAAGAAGCTCCGGTATTGAGAAGCCATAGAATACCCCAACCGGATAGAAGTACTTTTGCCACCAGCAAAAGCAGGTTTAAGACAAGGAAGAAGTTCGCTAAAGCCCTATCGATGGGAATGAAGTTGCCACCTTTCAAAGAAGACACTTCAAAAAATACGTTCCTCGACGAACTAGATGCACATCCAAACTACTGCTTATACCATCGGAGGATCACACACCCTATCGAGGAATGCATGGCCTTTAAAAATTGGTGGCAGGGATACGTTGCTCATCGACAGCATTTCAAGCGGATGAAGCGCAAAACTCGTCGAGATCAGAGAAGCACGACAGATGAGCGCAAAATAACTACCGGCGGCTGTCACATTGTTGATTCCGGGGAATCGCAAGTTCTCACCTTCGGGAGCGATTCTGATGAAGAACTAGCCCTCGGCCTTCTCTTCAAAGAATCTATCTCCGAAACAGAAGAGATGAAGACCTACGAGAACATTCAGCTGCGTAATTGCACGTTACCCGAAAAGAATCTCGGACCCATAAACAAGGGATCGAACAAAAAAGATAAGGGGAAAGAAAAAGTTCCTGAAGATATCACCCTCAATGACTGAGTCGTCGAAGAGCTTCCAGCCAAGGACCCACCCAACAAAAACAAGGTGGATTACAACATTCTGGCACACCTGAGGAAGATACCCTCGCAGCTGAGCATTCTTGATACCCTTCTACTATCCAAAGAGGCGAGAGATTCTCTGATCAAGGCACTATAAGAGCCCGAACAGTTTCAATCTTTCCTTGCCGAAGAAAAGAAGAAGGACGAGCTGGAAGAAGTGCACACTGCTGACGTCACTTTCGGCGATGAAGACCTCCTCCTCGGGACATGCGAGCACAACTGTCCCCTGTATGTCACCGGATACTGCCATGACATTAAGATAGGGAAGATCTTAGTTGATAACGGGTCCTCTGTCAACCTCCTAAATGTGAGGGTGTTAAAAGAATCTGCATAAGTGTCCAGCACCTCGCTCGGGATAAAATCACCATCTCCGGGTTTGACTCCCAGTCATTACCGACGCTCGGGTCTGTGATACTGACGTTACGCTTTGGGCTGTTCGTCACTCACATCAAGTTTCATGTCATTGACGCCAAGACTTGCTACAACGCTTTGCTCGGCAGGCCTTAGTTACACGAATACAACATCATCCCTTTTACACAACATCGGTGTATGAAGTAGTTCAAAGATGGTCTCGAGTGTACCGTGACAGGGGAGCTGAACCCATTCTCCGTGAACGAAGTCCGAAAGTATGAAGATGCAAAGTATTTCTTACTAGACTTTGAAGACACTGAAAGATGCCATAAGCCGGAGAATAAGCAGAAAGCTATCACCACTATTCCGGTCTTTGGGAACGATACCGAGGAGGAGGAAGAGATAGTCTATTCAGGACCGCCCCAATACAACAAACCGAGACCATCTACCCCTATTCTGGTCTTTAGCAGCGACTCTGAAGACGAGGTCAACGCAGTATTCTCGGTCCGTCCATCAATGCAGGCCTTCACTCGAGGTGATCAGAGCTTGCAAATCGCCATGGTTCCGCGGCAGCACTACAGAGTGCTTGATGCGCTGGAGAAAGAGAAGTCTGGCACGGTGCAAGAGCTACAGACATTCTACGTCCTCCCGAGAAAAGAGGTGAAAAGGCGATCATATTCTATCGATCCATGGAGACTAAAGTCGAAAGAGAAGTCTAGCACGGTGCCGATCCTGCGCTCGACAGACTCCAACCTATCTATCTGCCCAGATACTACACAGAGGGATTGAAAAGGTTACTAAGACGCCAAGGCATGTCTTTTAAACAAACTTCTCGACAAGCTCAGTTCTACAACAGGATTTGGAACATCCCCGGAACTCAGCGAAAACTGCCCAACGGAAAAATAGAAACGATCGGGCTTGGATATGTCCAGTCCAAGAAACGGGAGCAGTCCTATGGTTGCCATGTCATAAAGAACCTTGATGAAGAAGAAGATGCTCTTTTAAAAGACACAGACGATGAACCAGAATGAGATCCTGCCATAAAATGTCGAGTCCGTTGTTTGAAAAATAGATGGACAAGCTAGTACAGGAAGCGAGTCAAAAGGTTTGGAACGACCACAGCCGCGAAATGGTCATGTACGAGAAAGCCATGATGCAACGTATCTTTCAGCAGGCCACGCGGGATGATGATGCTCTTCACCGTCAGCCCACCATGTATTCCCAAGGCAAGAAAAAGGCCCGACGCGAAGGCAAAAACAAGTTAAAGAATGGAGAAAACGTTCGACCACGGCGAAACGGATCTAAGAAGCCTCGTGACCAAGAAAAGGTCAGCTGGAATTCGTCTTTTATGAAAAAAATAAGTCGTGCATATTCATTCCCTCGATGCAAGACAAGGAGAATCTTCGACCTTGTCATGAAACATCAAATGACTACGCTCCCGGAGTCTAAGCACCCTAAACAAGTAAACGAGGTCTGTCACCCGGATTATTGCTCCTATCACCGAGCGATAGGACATCCTCTTGAAGACTGCTTCACATTCAAAAACTGGGTCGAAGACCAATATCAGCTCGGTAGGTTCGCTCTATGCAACAGTTGGAGGGTATCCCCACCGCAAAAGCATATGCCAAAAGCAACGTATATGGCAAGAGTAGAACCAGAGCAACATCGGTCTCGAAAACGATCTCGTACCTGTCACGCGATAACGCTGTCAGAAGAAGGAGTATGCGAGGATATAGACGACCTTTCCTGGTACTTTAAAAATGAGGATGAAGATGAGTTGATCTCAGAGTTTCCACCGGCGCCAAAAGAATTGGAAGATGGAATACATACTACTGCGGATAACCTAAAGAAAATCGACTTGGGGACGGAAAACGACCCGAGGCCTACGTTCGTCAGTGAGCTGCTGTCCGAAGAACAGGTAGCTACGCTAAAAGATGTGCTCATGCAGTATAAAGACTGCTTCGCATGGAACTATTCTGAGATGCTGGGGCTAGATCCAGAGATAGCGGTGCATAAATTGTCAATATCTCCAGACGTCAAGCCAGTCAAACAAGCACCAAGAAGGATGTGGCTCGAGCTTGAGATGAATATCAACGCTGAAGTCAAGAAGCTAATCGACTCTGGTTTCATCCAAGAAGTTCAATACCCCGACTGGATTGCCAACATCGTCCCAGTGATGAAGAAAAATGGGACGATGCGCATTTGCATGGACTTTTGGGATCTCAACAAAGCTTGCCCGAAGGATGATTTTCCCGTACCGGTTACATGATAGATAACACGTCCGCTCACGAAGTCTTTTCCTTTATGAACGGATCATCAGGGTACAATCAAATAAAGATGCACCACGAAGACCAAAAGCATACCACTTTCCGAACCCCTTTGGGCATATTCTGCTACAAAGTGATGCCTTTCGGTCTGAAGAACGTCGGTGCTACTTATCAAAGGGCCATGACGAATATTTTCGATGACCTCATACATGAAATCGTCGAATGCTATATCGACGACCTCGTGGTAAAAAGTAAATCACACGAGGAACATTGGGAGAATCTGAAGATCGTGTTTCAACGCCTTCGGAAATACAACCTGAAGATGAACCCTCTCAAATGCGCGTTCGGAGTTTTCTCTTGCAAATTCCTAGGATTCATCGTACGACACCGGGGCATCGAAATAGACCCGTCAAAGATCAAGGCGATCATGGAAATGCCTCCGCTAAGAACTCTCAAGCAACTGCGGTCTCTACAGGGAAAGCTCGCTTATATCCGGCGGTTCATAGCCAATCTCTCCGGCAAATGCCGCCCTATAGCCATTTAACGAAGAAGGGGACCCCTTTCATCTCGGATCGTAAATTCCAGAGCGCACTAGACGAAATCAAGCAATACCTGCAGAATCCTCCGGTGCTTACCGCTCCAGTCAAGGGAAAGCCTTTCATCCTGTACACAACCGCCCTTGAACGTTCCTTAGGCGCATTATGGGCACAGGAAAATGACCAAGGGAAGGAGAGAGCCCTATACTATTTGAGTCGAGTTCTCCTGGGGGCAGAAACAACTACTTCCCCATCGAAAAGCGCTGCCTGGCATTAATCTTTGCGATAACGAAGCTCAGACACTATGTGTTGGCGCATGAGGTCCACCTCATATCAAAAGTGGATCCTCTCAAATATTTGATGTTAAGAGCCATACTAATGGGACAGCTCACTAAATGGGCCTTCCTCTTGATGGAGTTCTCGATAACATACTGACTTCTCAAGGCAGTGAAAGGCCAGGCCATCGCCGACTTCCTCGCTGAGCATCCGATACCTGCTGATTCACCCTTAAATTGCGAATTGCTAGACGAGCACGCGTTTGACACGATCGATAGGGAGAGAGGGGGGAGTGATACCCGATAGGAACTCTACTTTGATGGGGCATCTTCCATGAAGAAGCGAAAGCGCAGCTCCCCTATAATCAAATCTGGGGTAGGCCTTATCTTCGTGATTCCACAAAGAGGGATAATGCGCTTTGCCTTTTTCTTAACAGAGCCGAGGACAAACAATGAAGCCAAATATGAAGCTTTCATAGCAGGTCTTGATATCGTCGTCGACATGGGAATCGAAAACCTCCTCATATACGGAGACTTTCAGCTGGTCGTTAGTCAAGTAAATGACGACTATCAAACGTGAAAACCAGAGTTGGTGAAGTACGGCAAGAGAGTACAACAATTGCTGACTCAAATTCCTTCCTACGTTCTGGAAAGCATACCGCGTACGGAAAATAGCAAAGCGGATGCGTTAGCCAAACTCGCTAAAAAACTGGCTGACGAAAACCTCGATGACGTAAGGATCGTTGTGCAAAACCGTCGGGTTCTTGCACCGGCAGAAATATCTCCGGAGTCGTCCGAAGAAAAGAGAGCAACCAAGCCAATGGCCCTACAAATAAAAGACCAGGAAAAGCCTAAGGATTGGAGAGAAGTCTTTATAGATTACTTCAAATCTCGTCGAACACCTAAAGATGCGTCCTCAAGACATCAGCTCATTAAACGAGCTCTGTTTTTCGCCTTGGTCAATGACACATTGTATAAGTGATCGTTCAACTCTCTATGGCTGAGATGCCTGGGTCCGGAAGAAGCAAGGAGAGTCATCCAAGAAACTCACGACGGACTCTGCGGTTCTCATTAAGCCGGGCTAAAGATAAAGCTGAAGATCAAAAGGATGGGCTACTATTGGCCCACGATGATTCAGGATTGTCTCGAATACGCGAAACAATGCCACTTGTGCCAAATTCACGGGGACTTCATCCACCAGCATCCAAATCCGCTACACCCAACAATGGCTAGTTGGCCGTTCCAGATGTGAGGAACCGACATAATTGGGCCCATAAAACCAGTATTGTCCATAGGAAATCGGTTCATATTGGCGACAACTGATTACTTCTCCAAGTGGGCAGAAGCAGTACCGCTAAGAGAAGTGAAGACGGAGAATATTCTCCATTTCTTCAAGACACACGTCATCTATCGGTTCGGCACTCCATGATGAATTATCTCTGATAACGGGCCGGCCTACAGAAGTCACAGAATTAGCCGCTTCGCACAACAGGATAATATAGACTGGAGATACTCTTCGGGCTACAATCCCCGAGCTAACGGTCTAGCTGAGACTTTTAACAAGACCTTAACAAAGATCATTAAGAAGACGGTGTCCAAAAATAAGAAGGACTGGCATGAGAGACTGCATGAAACTCTTTGGGCGTATCGAACCACATTCAAAACGGCCACAAACACAACGCCGTATACATTAGTATTCGGAATTGAAGCAGTACTCCCCTTGGAGATAGAGCTACCCTCCCTACGAGTGGCGGTTCATTACGATCTAACAGACGAAGAGAATGCTCATCTTCGGCTTGAGGAGCTCGACGCCCTTGATGAAACCCGTCTCATGGCGCAGCAAAACTTGGAGACTTACAAAGCAAAGATGACGCACTCATACGGGAGATTGACTAGGCCAAGAACATTCCGCCAAGGCAAACTCGTGCTAGCAGTCAAGAGACTTATAATCCCCAATCGTGCCAAACGGGGGAAATTCGAGCCAAACTATGAAGGCCCCTACATCATAGACAAAATCTACCAAGGTGGGGGTTACTTGCTCATGGATATGCATGGAGAAAGACCCTTCAGGCCAATAAACGGCCAGTTTCTGAAAAAATACTACGCCTGACGAGTCACGGCCTAGGTCAACGATAGATGACGATGCCTATGTCCGCTCGCTATCTTTCCAAGCCCAAACTCTATAAGTAGTAGCCAGCGAAACCTTGCCTCAAAATTGCTGCGGACCGCAATGTCCTAAAACTAACAATGGACCGAAATGTCCTGAAACTAGCTACGGACCAAAACATCTTTAAACTACTACAAACCGCAGCATCCTAGGGCTGACACAAAAAATATAATAAATAATAATAATAATAATAATAATAATAATAATAATAAATAATAAAGGTACGTCCATAAGAAAGATAGGCACGAATGAAAACCCGAAAGGGCTCCGTGAGTAAAAACAGCAGGGCTACCAGCGAGTTTGTGAAAACCCGAAAGGGCGCAATCTCGTTAAAAGACATTTGCAAGGTCCTCTCGACCTTGTAAGGAGAAAATTACCTGCGTGAGATCCTTACGACTCACAAGGGAGCAACACACTTAGGGATCCTCACGATTCCTGAGGAGAAATTACACTTACGAGATTCTTACGACTCGTAAGGAGAATCCTCTTATGAGACCCTACGGCTTATAAAATTCAAAAGCCTTAAGCTATAGAGATCTGAACCTGTTCTTAAGCCATCATATTTCCCAGAATGCCTTACAAGCGGTTCAATATTGACCTTTGTATACAATCCACGGGCATAAATAAACGTCTCCCGCACCAAGTGCCGCCAATGGCGTGAAATCTCCCTATTTAGTGAACAGACACTTCTAAGTCCTCTCGACTTAGCGTTCGATCTTATTGATTTGATTGAAGGGAAAATGCTCTTATGAGATCCTTATGACTTATAAAAAAGAACACCACTTAGAAGTCCTCACGATTTCTAAGGAGAACGTACACCTATGAGATCCTCATGACTCGTAGGGAGAAACACCTTTATGAGACCCTTACGGCTCATGAAGTCAAAAGCCTTAGTCGACAGAATCCTAACCCTGTTTACTAAGCCACCTTTGTTCGAATCGACAAAGGCAAATGATGATTCGCTCCGGGCAATGTCCCAGTGGTAGCGATGCTGATACCTAAATCGGTATCAAATTCCAAATCTAAACTCGTGATAAAAATCAACGAGCCAAAAATGCACATGAAATAGCCGAAATGATGGGGCAACTTGCAAAAAAGCAGCAAGTAAAATATATGCATACAAAATAGCCGAAATGATTGGGCAACTCGCGATAAAAAGTAGCGAGTAAAAAGAAAAATAGCCGAAATGATTGGGCACTGCGAAAAATAGCCGAAATGATTGGGCAATCGCGAATTTCGCGATACAAAAAGCTGAAATGATAGAGCATCGTGGAAAGAAAACAAAAAATACATATAAAATGAAACTTTTGACCTACATGTAAGTCCATACTGACCCCTGTATACAATCCATGGGCATAAACGAAAAGGGAACCACATGTCCCAACAAACTCTATCAAAGGGAGGGTCAGGTCACGGTGTTCCTCCTCATGCCAGCAGGACACGGACGTGACACCACCAATCGGTGCCACGGCAAAGTCCCCAGTTCCAAGACTCTGTGGTTCACAGACAACCTAGAGTCAACCCCAACACCGTAAAAAACGGAGAAACTCGATCCCGACACAGTAGAAAATGGAGAAAGTCGATCCCGACACCGTAGAAAACGGAGAAAGTCAACCCCGACACCGTAGAAAATGGAGAAAGTCGACCCGACAACGTAGCAAACGGAGAAAGTCAAACCCGACACCATAGAAAACGGAGAAAGTCAACCCCGACACCGTAGAAAACGGAGAAAGTCGATCCCGACACCGTAGAAAATGGAGAAAGTCGATCTCGACACCATAGAAAACGGAGAAAGTCGACTCCGACACCGTAGAAAACGGAGAAATTCGATCCCGACACCGTAGAAAACGGAGAAAGTCAATTCTGACACCGTAGAAAAAGGAGAAAGCCAACCCTCAACCTCCCCGTTGAAGCAACGCTTCGACTCGGGAACAAGTCAACTCATCAACCACTTACGAGTCCTCTCGACTTGTAAGGGAGAAAATTCTCTTGCGAGATCCTTACGATTCTCAAGAGAAAACACACTTAGGAATCCTCACGATTCATAAGGAGAAAATACACCTACGAGATCCTCTCGACTCGTAGGGAGAAAAATCTTTATGAGACCCTCACGGCTCATAAAGTTGAAAAGTCTTAGGCAGCATACCCGAACCTGTTTCTTAAGCCATCGCTACCCTACAAAGAGTTCAAGATGTGTTGTTATCTATAGGCTACACTTACTAGAGTAACACGGCAACAACACAGCAAAGAAAAGAAGGCAATAGTACAAGATAGAAAAAATGTGTCCTTTATTCATGAATTCAATTGGATACAAGATACATCATATAAAAAAAATAATGAAATGAATACATGTTATTCATAAGCTACAAAAATGACTATTGGGAAGGAGCCTTTTTCAACAAGTCGGCAAGCCGCTCGCGCACTCCTCTCAACTCCTTTTCAAGGTTGGTCGCTGCGGCCAACTCCGCTTCGACTCGAGCCCGTTGCTGCAAACAAGATAAAACCTTCTCATCGATTTCCCGCTGGGAAGCTTCGCGACTCTGCGTAACCCGCTCAATGAAGTCGAGCTTCTGTCTCAGTGCCAGCCCATCCGAAATGCATCGCTGCAGATTATCAAAGACGGTTCTCAGTTGCGCAGCATTTGCTTTGACCTCGGCATGCAGCCGGGCAGATTCGCTTGAAGCCTCCTCGCTTTCCCTTCGCCTCAAGGCCGCCTCTTGTTCAAAATGGCGAAGAAAAGAAGCACTTTTCTCAACCCATGCAGCCTCTTGGGAGTTCAAAGCCAGATCCTCGGGAGCAGGACGCTTGAGCTCAACTTCGTACAAGTAAGCCTCGATCTGTCTGCAATAATTAACCCAAAATTCGACGACGCCCTCGCTATGGAAGTGCACATGCGTCGCCAACATCGGATTAACCTCAGCAGCAAAATCCGCAGTGAATGCAAGGGCCTCCACGTCAAGCTCCTCGATGGATTCACTCAACATACGCAGGATGGTCACAGCGCCCTTGGAAGATGGGCATCTAGAAAATGGCACTGCCGGCATTAGGATGCGAGACTCAAAGGGAGCTAGAGCCGGTGCGGTTGCTGCAAAATGAATTATGGTTAAAAACTGACCCGTGAAATAAAGAAATCACACGACCGATGGAGTTTACTATACCGGCTACGATAGGCGGCAAAGTTGGGAGTACCGGTGGCGCGACTATTCTCCCATCCCCTCCTTCAATCCGTAATGCTGCAATCAATGTAAAAAAGAATTAGCAACGACATTGCTGCCTGTAGAAGAAAGGAAAAGATGTTTGTTAAAAACTATACTCACCGACACCAGCGGGCAGGACAATTTATGACTGGAAGGAGAAATGTGGGTTCAAAACCTGATACAGATGGTCAAAAAGGACTCCTGCAAAGTATGCCAATATACTGTCAGTACAGGGAGGATGATACCCATGATGAAACCGATAAGTGGCAAAACCTTACCTTCCAGCGTTCCAGAGGATATAGGAGAAGGCGAGGGGACAACAACCATCATAGCGGAGACCGGAGGTGTCAAATGACACAATCTAAGCGTTCGCTACACCTACAAACAAAATACCTTTAGAACGAACTGAAAGAGTTTGCGAAAAAAGCAGCGACCCAAGACCTACCGGATGGGTCATCAGCCAAAACCGCGACGGAAGAATCACCAGGCGCAGCGACTTCTTCGCTCTCCTTCAGTGGAATAGTTTCGGCGCCTGTGGCTTCGGCCCCTGATTCGACGAGGGCCGTCGTGACACTGGTAATGCCAGCCGATAGCAAGGAACCGCAAGGGGAAAGAGCGGTGGTTTGGGCAGTCCCAGACTCCCGAAAGAGAGTAGCCGTTTCGGGCTCTGTGGTCACCGTCTTCTCACCTGCCGCCTCATCGCCAATGCTTGGCCCTGCAAGATATAGTATATCAGAATTTGCGGATTGAGTAAAAATAAAAAGACCGGGCATTACATTACCTGGTGATGGATTCTCAGTTGCCTTCCGAACCGCGCGCACGACCTGTCTATGAGCGGTAGACAGAGCAGCTGGAGTATCCTCTGGAGGAATAGCGACAGATGGGGTGGTGCTTGAACCTGCACCCACAGCCAAGCTGACATTACGTTCCCTCACCGCACACTTTCTACACTTCTTGTCGGCCTTGGCAGTAAGAAGTGATCTCCTCAAGATCTCCGTCAAAGGGACGTCATCGTCCGAACCAGGAGCTGCCTCTGGAGCCGTTACGGCGCCCGTCATTGGCTGCTTAAGCGATGCCTCTTGAGGCAATACTGGGGGAGATGGGGCCTCAGCAGCCGGTGTAATGACCCCAAAATATTTATACATTTGTATTATCCCTCTTCAATAATATACCGTATTTATTTGTAGTTGGTATTTTCCTTTTTCTAATTAAATTTATTATTATTTTATTTCTCAATCTATTATGTATTTTTCTAGGTACAATTTCTTTTTCTTATATTCAAGTTTTTAACTTCTCATTCTTATTTTTCCTTTAATAAATATTTAACCCAAATACATTATTCTTATTTTCTACAGCCCATCTAAAAAGCCCATTTTCTTTTTAAGCAACATCATATATTTAATTCTAATTAAATATGTGCATGAACAACTTTAGAGCTCATTGGTTAAGTCCTTGCATTGTTACTCCATAAGTCGCATGTTCAAATCCCCATTCTTGCAATTATTTTTATCATTTTTTATTCTTCTCATAACCTACAAATGAGACCTTTCATTTCCAAATTGAATGGTGACCTTTCATTTCTCTTTTAATTCTCATGTTAAATGCATACATTATTATTCACCATTACAACATTTTTATTTGTCCTCCTCTATCTTTTCCTTCCTCATATTTTTCTATCTCTCACTTCTTCCTCTTCACCAAGATGACAAGAAGAAGAACATGAAGAAGTCTTCAAGAAGGTCTCGCTAGTAACGCGGGGCTATCGGCGGATAGACAAGCCCGGTGACAATACCGGCTTGTGCATGTAAGTCCCTTCTCTCTCCTTTCCCCTCACCTCTATTTTTTCCTCTTGTCATGCATCGTGAACCCCCTATTCTTTTCATATCATAATCCATAAGAGAAGACACACATAAACATATACATATACATATACATAAGTTTAGATATATATGATTCTATATGGTTTAATAATATCTTATTATCTCTTGTTCAAATTAAAGTATTTTTAATTCTTTCATCATGATTATGAATGTTTATTACAAGTTGTGAGAACATAGATTTCAATCCATAATATATCTACGATATCTCATGGAATCGGTTTGGTTATTAAAAGAAAGGATAAAGCTTGCATAAAAATACTAGTTAATCTTTTTGCCGATTTTAGTATACACATCAATACCTTTAGGTTTAAAATAATTTTTAGAAATTAATTTTTACTTCTGAAAATTTCATGGAATTTACATATGATAGATTATATTATTTTATACATGCTGTAAAATTTTTAGATCGATCCGCATAACGGTTTATGAATTACATCGTATTTATTCACTGATCGTAAAACAGAAAACTGCAGTTATCGGTCAATTTCTACGACATATAACTTGGTATACCGGTATCCAAATTGAGCAAACTCATGTGTTTTTGATATCTACATCGAATGAACTAGATTTTATTAGTTTTATATTTTTACTGAAAACCGACGTAAAATATAGAAAACTGTGTTACAATATTAAGTGACGGATCTGGCCAGAATCTGTTCCGATTCGCACACTGTTTTTAAATTGGACATAACTCGAACACCCGATGTCCGTTTGTGACAAAATTTAGATGTGTAGATGCACCATTGATAGAACTATAATTTTCTGTATATTATATTACTTAGGAATGCATGAAACAATCTGATATAGGCTTTGCAATAGAGTATATAGTTGCTGTCCAGAAATCTGAATTTCTGTTTTAAATGCTGATATTAAAATGATCATAACTAGAGCTTCAGAAATCCAAATCATGTGAATCTTGGTGTTTTCGATAAGTACATCGAAATACCTACAATTTTCTAATAATTTTCTTAACCTGAAACCTGATACAAATTAACTCAAACTGCGTTTTAAAAATATGTGACGGTGCCGAATAGATTCTGATCTGTTTTGCGCGACGATACGAAAACATATATATCTCTCAAACCGGTAGTCATATTTAGGTAAAACTGGAACTCACGCATGCAAAACATTTAGAGCCATATTTCTGTTTATATTTCGCATTCGTTCAACTTGATTAATTAATCGTACATAATATTTCTTTACAGCATTGTTTATGGTAGTTACTCGAATAATATACTTGACTCATTTCATGCTATTCGAACATGTATACATATTTATCTTGATCATTAAATTGTTGTATGTACTTAAAGACGATAATTAAATACTTGAGTTATATTTTAAAAACTATACAAAAATATTTTTACATAAAACCCCCTCAAGTTTATAAATTACCCTAAGGACCCTAACAATTATAAGACCATGATTCATAATTCTGATTGTCTGACTCGGGTTTGAGTCTGATTAATTTGACTTGAATCTGATTCAAGTCAACCTATAATCTACAAGATTCCAATTCAAAATGAACACATGAATCCATGAATACAATTATCAATTTATACAATTTGGCTGAACCGAACCATGGATATATTCCTTTTACATGATTCTCAGTATTCCATTTACATGACTCTACGGTTACAACCGTTTCCTGATATCATGGTTTCGGTCAGTCAGTCAATCAATCTACAATTACTACAAGTTTACAAGATAACAATACAAATATGACATCGCGGGGTTTAAAGGGGTAGATTGGTACGGAAGATGTTAAAAGTGGAATGAGGTGGTCAGATTAAGACACCTAACATGAATACTGTTGCTGTTGTACCGTGGCATAACGGTTCCTTGTACTCTCCGTTTGCACTGATCTCTAGCATATAGAGATCCCCCTCGTATACACTGGCATTCTTCTGTACCAAGCTACAAACAACTACGTTAAACAATATTCCATAATATTCTACAACATAATACTCTGGAAAATACTGTTACTCTGCCATTCTCACTCCACTTTTCTTTGGGACTTACCGAGCGACCTGTTCGCTGACGACATTCTATTTCTCTCTTCTTTGAATGTCGTCAGGTGCGTTGGACCAAGTTGAGACCGAGCCCACAAGTGAAGATTTGGAGCAGTTCCAGGAAGACCCAGAGCTCTAGACATTGTATCTTGTTCTTTCCAGTATTTCCTTTTATTGTTATGCCACTGTTTAGGCATTGCTTTTTCATTTCAGATGTATTTTCATTTCATGCATTGTATAAAGAATGTTATTAATAAAAGTTGCTGTTATTTCTATTATTCGTCTCTTGTGATTCATTTTATATTGCTTAGTTACGTTTAGCGTATGTACTTCTGAGTACATACGTAGCGGGCCTCGTCACGTCCACTTCGCCGTACACTAGGAAGCGGGGCGTGACAGGTTTTGTTGGTGGCCCATGCAGGTCAGAGCTGTATGAATCCCTGTCATGCAGTTCTGGTCTGCGTGAACAACCTAAGCAATATAACACAAGAAACAGCAACTAAAACATTCTTTACAATCATGTTCCTTGAATCTTACCATTTCATATTCCTTGAATCTTATCATCCGTTGAATCTATCCTAACCCTATTCTTTCACTCACAATCACCAAATTGTTTTGAAACTGTTACACTTTCCTTTTACAAATTTCGAGGACGAAATTATTTTTAAGGAGGGTAGAATGTAATGACCCCAAAATATTTATACATTTGTATTATCCCTCTTCAATAATATACCGTATTTATTTGTAGTTGGTATTTTCCTTTTTCTATTAAATTTATTATTATTTTATTTCTCAATCTATTATGTATTTTTCTAGGTACAATTTCTTTTTCTTATATTCAAGTTTTTAACTTCTCATTCTTATTTTTCCTTTAATAAATATTTAACCCAAATCCATTATTCTTATTTTCTACAGCCCATCTAAAAAGCCCATTTTCTTTTTAAGCAACATCATATATTTAATTCTAATTAAATATGTGCATGAACAACTTTAGAGCTCATTGGTTAAGTCCTTGCATTGTTACTCCATAAGTCCCATGTTCAAATCCCCATTCTTGCAATTATTTTTATCATTTTTTATTCTTCTCATAACCTACAAATGAGACCTTTCATTTCCAAATTGAATGGTGACCTTTCATTTCTCTTTTAATTCTCATGTTAAATGCATACATTATTATTCACCATTACAACATCTTTATTTGTCCTCCTCTATCTTTTCCTTCCTCATATTTTCCTATCTCTCACTTCTTCCTCTTCACCAAGATGACAAGAAGAAGAACATGAAGAAGTCTTCAAGAAGGTCTCGCTAGTAACGCGGGGCTATCGGCGGATAGACAAGCCCGGTGACAATACCGGCTTGTGCATGTAAGTCCCTTCTCTCTCCTTTCCCCTCACCTCTATTTTTTCCTCTTGTCATGCATCGTGAACCCCCTATTCTTTTCATATCATAATCCATAAGAGAAGACACACATAAACATATACATATACATATACATAAGTTTAGATATATATGATTCTATATGGTTTAATAATATCTTATTATCTCTTGTTCAAATTAAAGTATTTTTAATTCTTTCATCATGATTATGAATGTTTATTACAAGTTGTGAGAACATAGATTTCAATCCATAATATATCTACGATATCTCATGGAATCGGTTTGGTTATTAAAAGAAAGGATAAAGCTTGCATAAAAATACTAGTTAATCTTTTTGCCGATTTTAGTATACACATCAATACCTTTAGGTTTAAAATAATTTTTAGAAATTAATTTTTACTTCTGAAAATTTCATGGAATTTACATATGATAGATTATATTATTTTATACATGCTGTAAAATTTTTAGATCGATCCGCATAACGGTTTATGAATTACATCGTATTTATTCACTGATCGTAAAACAGAAAACTGCAGTTATCGGTCAATTTCTACGACATATAACTTGGTATACCGGTATCCAAATTGAGCAAACTCATGTGTTTTTGATATCTACATCGAATGAACTAGATTTTATTAGTTTTATATTTTTACTGAAAACCGACGTAAAATATAGAAAACTGTGTTACAATATTAAGTGACGGATCTGGACAGAATCTGTTCCGATTCGCACACTGTTTTTAAATTGGACATAACTCGAACACCCGATGTCCGTTTGTGACAAAATTTAGATGTGTAGATGCACCATTGATAGAACTATAATTTTATGTATATTATATTACTTAGGAATGCATGAAACAATCTGATATAGGCTTTGCAATAGAGTATATAGTTGCTGTCCAGAAATCTGAATTTCTGTTTTAAATGCTGATATTAAAATGATCATAACTAGAGCTTCAGAAATCCAAATCATGTGAATCTTGGTGTTTTCGATAAGTACATCGAAATACCTACAATTTTCTAATAATTTTCGTAACCTGAAACCTGATACAAATTAACTCAAATTGCGTTTTAAAAATATGTGACGGTGCCGAATAGATTCTGATCTGTTTTGCGCGACGATACGAAAACATATATATCTCTCAAACCGGTAGTCATATTTAGGTAAAACTGGAACTCACGCATGCAAAACATTTAGAGCCATATTTCTGTTTATATTTCACATTCGTTCAACTTGATTAATTAATCGTACATAATATTTCTTTACAGCATTGTTTATGGTAGTTACTCGAATAATATACTTGACTCATTTCATGCTATTCGAACATGTATACATATTTATCTTGATCATTAAATTGTTGTATGTACTTAAAGACGATAATTAAATACTTGAGTTATATTTTGAAAACTATACAAAAATATTTTTACATAAAACCCCCTCAAGTTTATAAATTACCCTAAGGACCCTAACAATTATAAGACCATGATTCATAATTCTGATTGTCTGACTCGGGTTTGAGTCTGATTAATTTGACTTGAATCTGATTCAAGTCAACCTATAATCTACAAGATTCCAATTCAAAATGAACACATGAATCCATGAATACAATTATCAATTTATACAATTTGGCTGAACCGAACCATGGATATATTCCTTTTACATGATTCTCAGTATTCCATTTACATGACTCTACGGTTACAACCGTTTCCTGATATCATGGTTTCGGTCAGTCAGTCAATCAATCTACAATTACTACAAGTTTACAAGATAACAATACAAATATGACATCGCGGGGTTTAAAGGGGTAGATTGGTACGGAAGATGTTAAAAGTGGAATGAGGTGGTCAGATTAAGACACCTAACATGAATACTGTTGCTGTTGTACCGTGGCATAACGGTTCCTTGTACTCTCCGTTTGCACTGATCTCTAGCATATAGAGATCCCCCTCGTATACACTGGCATTCTTCTGTACCAAGCTACAAACAACTACGTTAAACAATATTCCATAATATTCTACAACATAATACTCTGGAAAATACTGTTACTCTGCCATTCTCACTCCACTTTTCTTTGGGACTTACCGAGCGACCTGTTCGCTGACGACATTCTATTTCTCTCTTCTTTGAATGTCGTCAGGTGCGTTGGACCAAGTTGAGACCGAGCCCACAAGTGAAGATTTGGAGCAGTTCCAGGAAGACCCAGAGCTCTAGACATTGTATCTTGTTCTTTCCAGTATTTCCTTTTATTGTTATGCCACTGTTTAGGCATTGCTTTTTCATTTCAGATGTATTTTCATTTCATGCATTGTATAAAGAATGTTATTAATAAAAGTTGCTGTTATTTCTATTATTCGTCTCTTGTGATTCATTTTATATTGCTTAGTTACGCTTAGCGTATGTACTTCTGAGTACATACGTAGCGGGCCTCGTCACGTCCACTTCGCCGTACACTGGGAAGCGGGGCGTGACAGCCGGCTCTGGAAGCGTCGCCGCATCACCATGCGGGATCGGAACCACACTCGGGATAACATGAATCGAGGTAGTCCCTGCAATAAGATGAAAAGGAAGGGTCAAGCCACGAACGAAGAAAAAGGGAATGAAGGCACAATGAGCCGAAGTATACCAAGGCCCAAACAAGCACGGAGTCTCTCTTTCTCTTCAAATGTTTTGAGGGAAGCCGCAAGAGCCTCTTCGGCAGAGATACCTGTTGAAGAAGAAAGCGTCAGTCAAAGTATAATAATAAAAAGATAACCGCGGAAAGATACGACTGAAGTCTACCTGACTGTGCGATCGTGATCAGTGCTGCTTCATCGCGAGCCAGTCGCTCGGAAGCCACAAGGGCGGCTTGAAGATCAGTTTCATCCGCAGGCTCGATAAATAGACCCTCATTTGTCCCGTACTCACTTAAGCCCTTGCTATAGGGAGCATGGGGCTCTTGGCCAAGAACGACATCAACAGAGAAGAATGACTTCTTCTTTTTCCGCGACCAAGTGCCGGTAGCCGATACCAGGAGCTTGCGCTTGCCAGGCAATTTTGGGCGACAAGTCCCGATCTCCGAACCCACACCAGACTTAGGAGACGCTGCAGCCGCTATTTCTACAGGCACGTGAGGTAGAGGCTTGTCAGGAAAGGTGCGCGGGACCACCGCCGTAGTAGCTCCTCTCTAGGAAGGACGAACGATGGTACGTCGCTTCAAGGGAACGGCTGGATTACCAGCTGGGACAGCACCCTTGCGATCAAGCAATAATCCCTTTTCTTTCCTGATAACTGCACCCATCGCGTGCTGGTACCACGCCACATATACGTTCAAGATCTTCGGGACGCAGCTCGGCTCACTGACAAAGAAGTTAGACCCGGTGTTAAGCCATATGAAATGGTGTAGCGCATTACAAATACCCTCTTCCATGGCAACCGGCTCAGCCAGGAAGGCCTCAAGCGGGACACCCAGATTATAGCATGATTGTTGAGCGAAACGATGCGGGTTGTATCTCATGAACAACACTGAATCGTTCTGCCTAAACACTAAAAAGCCCGGCCTGATTGAATATAAGTGAAGAATCTCCCGAGCTTTCAAGGTAGAGTTCCCGTCTTTGAAGGTGTCCCGCAGCGGCTGCACCGTCTTAGCGGACTCCTTACCGATGGTTAAAACCTTATCTACAAAGGTCATGCCATCTCCAACTATACATGGGCGAAGAAACAGACCCCGAGCCTCTCGCTGAGTTGGTTCCAAAACGGAAGCGTCAACTAGCCGCATAACCCGAGGAAAATTATGACTTTCGTAGAAACGGGGCCGCTTGTGGACTCCAAAAGCGCCGAGCACATGCAGCTCAAGCCATGAAGTGAAATAGTGCAGCGAGAAGTTTACGGGCTGCACCCCCGGCTGAGTGGTGTCTGCCGCCAAGCTAAGGCCATGATATAGGTGAGCCAGCCCAGCGACCCCGACGGCCATTCGCATCCCAATAGCCATTCGGTAAGCTGGATAGAAGACAGACGGCCTCATATGGTGAGGGTGCATTAGGAGCACAAACCAGCTTAGCCATAGCCTAAGGAACCCTAAAAAGAACGCCTCTTCGTCGATGTCGGAAGCTGCGAGCTCTGCGAAAGAGATGACCGGGGTGTCAGGGAGAAAGAAATTCCTCTGATCTGCCTCCGCTGCCGACTGGTTGTCCAAACCAAAGCCAAAAAGATCGTCGAGTTTAGAGAATTTCGTGGCTTCCTTAGGAAGGACTTCTGAACGGAGAAAACGGGCGATGAAATCTGTTAAGTTAACTTCGTGGCTTCCGGATTCGAGAAATAGACTCTCATAAATATTCAGCACCTTAATCAGACTTGGGGATTGATGTTGAATGGCATTCTCCGGGGTAAGACCCATCATCACTGACTTGGCGGCAAAGATGTACTCGTCAGGAGGAACTAGCTCCTCGTAATGTTCTCCCCTGACAGGCAAGCCGGAGATCTCCGTGAATTCCTCCAAAGAGATTGAGACTTCTCGATCTGATAGAAGAAAGGTATGAGTCGGAACGTTCCATTGTTCCAAGAAAGCTTTGACCCACCATACAGAGGGCATGGAATACTGTAAGAGGGATGCATAAATCGCGGGGTACAACCCGAGCTTCAGCAGCTGCGATTTCTTGGCCGACAGAATATACCAGACCCACTGTAAATATCCAGCTGGATGGCGAGGAGTCAAGCCTATCATGTACGGATGTCCCCAAGGGCGCTACTCGCCCTGACATATACGTCACCCTAAAGTATCCAAATCCATCGGTGGCTGTACGGGTATCGTGGCCATAGAGGGCTGAAGGCAACCCTCCAAAGTCCAGTTGTCCTCCTCCACGGCATAGTTCACTAGGGGTGAGTCGGCGTAGTGGATCGCCGAAATAGGCTCCGAAGTCACCGCACAAGAGAAGCTACGTCGACCCCGGATGATTTGATTGTACCATTACCCCCATAAATGAAGAGACTTTTGCTCCGGGTCGTTATCTTTGATCTGCGCAAAGACTTCCCAGTCCATGGGAGCGTTAAGGAATGCGCTTTCCAGACGAACGAAAGGGAAAGAGGTGTCAAAAGACATAGTACCTGCGTGAAGAAGAACAAGGATTAGCTGTCAAGGCTACAATTCAAATTCTGACACTTGATACTTAAAATTTGTACCACACTGCAATGCAGTGGAAAGAGACCAAAGGGGGACCCACCAAATCAAGGTGACGGCTCATCATTGATGAGACGGTCACTCATTAAATAGGAAATCCTAAAAGGTTTCTCATTTAATGAGAGGCCCCTCAGGCCGAGGAGTAAAACTCCCTTGAGAGCAGCACTCTACAAAAGAGTGACATTTGTCAACTCTAATGATAAAAGGGAATAAAAATTCCCTAAAAAAATTCTGAAGAGCTATGCTATGTGAAGATGATGGACTAACCCATCAAAAATCCTAAAAAGCAAAGCTTTACTAAGTTAAAAAGCTCCAAGATCTTCAAGATCTATAAACAAACTCTAATAGTTCTTCATGGAATATGAACAGATCTATAATCTGAGAAGAGCAAGGCTCTGTTAATGGGTAAAACCCTAAAACATGTTTTTAGATCTATGATCTGAGAAGAGCATGGCTCTGTTAATGGGTAAAAACCCTAAAACATTTTAAGATCTACGATCTGAGAAGAGCAAAGCTATATTAATAAGTTCAATTCTTACCAAGACTCTAAGAAGGTTTTTTAAGAAAGAGAGCTTAGCTTTGAAGGAGAATTAAAATCTCAAGAACAAGAAAACAAGAAGATGAACAAACAGTCATCTCAAGGGCCAAAGACCCTATTTATAGGCGCTGGAAGTCGGTTCAACTTCCAAGTTGATCCAATGGTGGAAAAGCTGCCACCGCTGCACTCACGTGTGAGCCACGTGAGCGCAGCGGTGGGGGAGCATTTGTTTCCTCCAATCAGAAAGAAAAGCTCCATTTAAAATTTCAAAATTTGAAATTTGAAATGAGACAGCGCCTCATAAGAGCGATCGCGCCAAGAGCGCCAGCGCTAGGAGTCAAAGACTCTGAGGCAGCACTCACGTGCAAAACACGAGAGCGCCAGCGCCAGCGCTAAAGACTCTGAAGCAGCGCCTCACGTGCAAAGCACGAGAGCGCTAGCGCTAAGTGCGCTAGCACCAAGAGTCAAAGACTCCGAGACAGCGCCTCACGTGCAAAGCACGAGAGCGCTAGCGCTTGAACTAAACATTCTCCACCCTTGGATCAAAGATCCAACGAAGATGATTAAAAATTATCAAATTACCAGAATAAAATTATGTTGAGAAAATACTCCTCAAATCTTTCCAAACAGGAAAGATTATGCTCTGTAAATCAGAGCACCGTTGGATCAAAGATCCAATGGTGATTAAAAATCACCAAGATACAGAATAAGTTCTGTATGGGAAAATATTTTCCCAATCTTATTAAAAACAAGAAGATTGTCTTCTGTAAAACAGAAGCTCTAGAATCAAAAGATCCAATGGTTGGGAAACATCCCCAAATCAATCAAAGAAAGATTTTCTTAACTGATTCAACAAATCGGCCTCCCCTATATAAAGGACCAAGGACTTCAAGTCTTGCACAGAAGAATCCCCCTATAAACTTCAAGTTCTAAAAAAAAGAGAAGAGTAAGCTCTAAGAAGAAGAAATTTTCTTTAAGGTAAATGATAATAAGTGAGATCATAAAATCTCCTCAATTCTTGAGAGTTTAACTCTCACATAATAAGAACTCAGTTTTTTTTCTAGATCACAGATCCATAAGACAAGGTTTTTCACAAAAAAACAAAAGAGATCAAGCATCTCATCAAAAAGAGAAGAACTTAGTTCTTAGATCCATGAGACAAAATCTCTTATAAACCGAGAATTTAATTCTCAGAGTATAGAACTGATCAGAGCTACCAGAGAGAGCCTTAGCGCTCCAATTTAAAAAGAAGAGCCTTAGCGCTCCAAGTCTGGCGCTCAGCGCTCCAAGCGCTATTTTAAAATAAACGCTTTAGCGCTCTAAGTCTGGCGCTCAGCGCCAAGCGCGCCACGTGCTCCTCACGTGGGCGCTATTTTATAAGAAACGCCTTAGCGCTTCAGGTCTGACGCTCAGCGCCAAGCGCGCCACACGCTCCTCATGTGGATGCTATTATAAAAGAAGCACTTTAGCGCTCCAGCGCTCCAAATCTGGCGCCAAGCGCTCCATGTGCTCCTCATGTGGGCGCTATCTCAGAGGAAGCGCCTTAGCGTTCTAAGTCTGGCGCTCATCGCCAAGCGCTCTGTACATAAAGTGCTCTGTACATAAAGGTTCTGTACATAAAGCGCTCTGCGCTACAAAGAGTGTAAAACACTCAATAAAAAACAAAAAGAAAAAGGGTGTCAGAACCCAAATTAATGCTCAGCATTATTGAACAAAAAGGGACTGAGCCCAAACAAATGCTCAACATTTTAATCAAAACTGAGTGGGCTAAGCCCAAGTTGGCCATAAGCCCCTAACTCAGACCAATTAAGCCCATGTGCTCACAATTGGTCTTAGTCCCAAACCTGATTATAGATCTCCCAACCAACATTGGTTCAAGGGTACATCTCTTCATTCCTCTAATATGTGTCGTTGTAATTCTTCAACGTCTTCAGAGAGGTGACGGGTCCCGACAACCAGACATTCCCTGGACTATGATGTCCTTAAACTTATGGACCGCAACGTCTCTAAACTAAACTCTATAGACTATGACGTCTTTAAACTATGGACTATGATATCCTTAAACTCCATGGACTATGATGTCCTTAAACTTATGGACCGCAATGTCCCTAAACTAAAACGATAGAGTCCAAATACTCTATCGTTGGACCTAAATGATCCCAAAATCCTGTTGAGTAGATCTTAGTCTAAAATTAGACTAATGTATTCTCAACAAACATTTGAGTTGATCTTAGTCTAAAACAAGACTAACGATCCTTAAACCAGCCTAAACCCAAATCTAAGAAAATACGGATTTGGAATAATCCACGCCCTACGGGCGACAACATAAATTAGTCTTCGTATACAATCCATGGGAAACCAAATATTAAAACAAACACACACGACACGAAGTGACCATCTGGAGAAGGAGAAAGTGGTTACCGTGATGTGGTGGCGTAATTAACTACAGGGGCTTGCGCCTGCAGGGAAGAGCATCCCCACTATCAAAAAAACCCCTCACAATGAGGGGGAATCTGACAAAGTCTGCTATAACGGCCGCATCCGTCTAAACCTCCGATACACGGTGCCATAAATCAACTTGGCATCTTTGGGAGGTGGACGGATAAAACCCAATATCATCTGCCCCTAAATTCATGGCCGGACGTCCTAACGTCCTGGTCGCATCTTTCGGCGGAGAACACCCACTGCAACCCATCCCGTGTTCCCTGCACATCCCATCGCCTGCGCCTCGTTGCCGCCGAAGCTCGCCTCACCGTCGACCACGTCGACACCTTCTTCCATCGTCTATTTCCCTTCTTCCCTTAAGCCACACCCAAGAACGCTCAACAGCCGCAGCTCCCTCATCATCACCGGCCACCCGACCACCGTACCCACCACAGCTTCGGCCATCATCTCCATCGTTCATCGATCCTGAGACCCTTGCTGTCGCAGCCCCGTTTCCATCAACCGAGCTCCACCATCGCCGACCCGAGCTACCAGCCGAGTCCAAGCCCCGAAGCCACACTGAGCTCGAGCCGAGGCCAAACTTTTGACGTTGTCGTGTCGTGCCTAGTCCGTGAATGCAAAGTGTCATGCCTTTCATCACCTTTCGCTGCTGTCGTGTCGCCGATCGTCGTCGTCAGGTAAGTTTCACAACTTGCTTATCATACTACGATTAGTATTGTGATTAGTTATAGATATAATTAAATCATGAATTCGAACTCAATAGCGAACATTGTGAAAATAGTGCTGAGGAAACCCAACTAGGACTTATGAGCAGGCTGATATTACATGAAAATTTAGAGATAACTATTAGTTTCGAGTGGTTAGGGAAAACGTGAGTTTTTGTTTGATACCGAATGTTCACCTTAGGCGTTCGATACAAAACATATGCGAAAACCCAAATCAAATGTGGCGGCATTTATGACTACTAGATTCCTGTAGTGATAATGAATAACGCGTAAAGAGTTGGGTCGAAAATACGTAGCTTAGCACCATGAAATGTCATCCCCATTTAGATCCGTCAAGTCTGAAACTTTCCGTACCTGAAAGTTGTGAAAATCATAGTAAATTGGATACACACCGGAATGTTGTTTTCGAGGTCTCATATCGAAGCTGACTCGACAACATAGAACCCCATATAACTTACATCTGGTTTCTGTTTTATAGAAGTGGAGGAAAATGTTTGGGAGTGCGACTCTGGACTGCAGTCCATAGCAGCACTGCTTGTCGGTACTTAAAATAAAATACTTTTACACCTCTGTGTGAAAATGGCATTATGTGGAACCCTATACCGTAACGAAGATAAATCTGTTATCTAACTATTGGAAGTGGTTTCATTCTTTTTTACCATTGTTTGCTATTTTAATTACTTTTTAAACCATTAGTACATACTGCAGTCCCAAGCAGGGACAAAACATATATCCCGATATTGAATAATGCATAACTCCCAGCACACAGTGGATATTATCTATCCGTATGGTGCGTTGGAAACCTGACTGATAAATATAAATATTATCCAACTGTAGCATCACCTAATTATAATCCCAACAGGATGAAAACTATGTTATGAAATGGACTTTTAGTTCAGGAACTAAATTTCCAGCAGAGAACACTTAAAAAGAAATGACCGTAATTTGCAAAACCTAAACCCGATTAACTTAAAACCAATTTCTTTGATTCGTTGATTAAGTTTACTTCTTACCCCTTTTGTATCATTTTACTAAATTTTGAACGTACGATTTAATTTGATTTTTCTAAGTTCATAAGACGCACAATAACTTGCATTGGACATGATTTGTTTAGCGGCATAAATACACATATTTTACCCAACTGCGATACCTCTAGCGATAGTGAGCGCTCTTATTAATTTTAGTGTATAATGTATTGTCGAACGTGAATAATATCAGTTTAGATGTGTCGAGTACGCTAGTAAAAGTGAATGATTCGCGATAGTGAACAATACAGTGAATAGTGAATAAAGCAGTGTTATTGATTCGTACTTGTACACAACTAGCCCATACTCATAGATAGTGAAACCTGCGAAAAAAGGGGGAAATCGAAGTGGAAAGGAAATTGTATTTAGCGAGGTCAGAGATTTAGAGTATGATCATTTGAACAGCGACTCTTATATATTAGGTTTGGATCTAATGGTCTGACTGACAGGGTTATGTCCCAGGCAACAGTGGGTCGTGGTCTCGGGTACGTACGAGCCCCTCGTTAAACATGATTATTCCTTTCCGCAACTCGATCTCAAAGGTGATTTAGAGACCGATAGGGACACAGATTATACATTGCATCGTTTATTGACATTCAATTGCCTGCATTTATTATCTTTACCGTTATTACTTTTATTTTTCTTGCTTCATTAATACTATTATAATATTGCTATTGCGTCGTCCTGACGACCTGAGTATGCATGCTCAGAGTTTGAAGAGGGCCGAATTCAGGAGTCGGACATACCATTCGAGCTTGCAGAGATCTAGACGGTCGTGCCTTCAGTGCTTTTACCACTTTCTATAAATCAACCTTGTATTCGCACTTGGTTAGTAGTTTATTTTCTTTCATTCTATTGTAAGCTGTGAACAATGAAAGCTGGTGTAATAAACTAGTGATGTGTTTCCTTTACTTCGATGTTGTGATTACTGATTACCATGTAATATTAAAAGCCGAAGTGTGACTACGGCGGGATTGTTCTCTAACCGTAGGAGCACGGCTGGCCTAGTCACCTCCCGTATTCCGTATTTTGCGAAGCGGGGTGTGACATGGTTTTGTTGGTATCAAAGCGCCAGGCTTTAGTATTATGGGATAACATTAACTACGCTTTATTATATTATTTTCACTTCACTATCTTTCACTTTCATCCTTGTATCTAATCATATTTGTTCATCTATTTTTCCAGCGACATGACTTCCCCGAATGACCTCTCCTCGGACTCTAGTTCTCAGGATCGCACAGAGAGGATCCTGAATGCACAGGCAACCCTCACAGAAGCTCAAGAGAGAAATACGGACCTACTTACCGAGAGACTCAGGGATATTACTGCATTAGGGGGAAACTCCGCTATCATTACCGCCCCCGAGGGCACTGCTACACCAGCTACGCCAGCCAGGATTGGCACTGTGTCGGATTTCTGGAGGTTACACTGTCACGTCCCGAAAGTACGGAACAAGACCGGCACTTAAACTACGAACGTCTCGAGGCATACGTAATCTAAGTAAACCGAAACCCCAAAAATCCAAACCAAGAAAAGCAGTAGAGTGAAGGAAAACCAATTTAAAACAAGTAGTTTCAATAGCATAAGCCGAATTATGCTGGTTTCTAAAAACATCAAAAATTTCCTGAAAATTTCGGCAGAGTCTCCTTTGTAAATACTGGCCCCAAAATGGGATACAACATGAATAGTATACGAAATCAAAAAAAAGGCATCCCCAAGTGGGAGCGAGCTCTTCGTCAATCGACGGTCATAACCACACAAGCAATAAAATATACAACGCCAACGGCGAGGATCAAAACTCAAAAGGAAACTCAAACCACAAGAAAACCACAGAAAAATAAAGCGCGACTCTAAGGTCGAAGGAATAACATCACTGGTCTCTATCTCAAAGTAAATACATGTTTGGTTGATGGAACTTCTAGATACAACTTAATAATAATATACAATATATAATGATGGGTACGATACAAATAAACCCACCTAGTAGCAAGTCACCCGAACGAAACTGTACCCGCAAAGCCGTAAAGAAACCTGTACGGAGAAACCTGCAAGAAACTGGGGCACAACGGGGGTGAGTTGCCAACTCGTGAATAGAAAAACATCAACGAATAGAAATCGCATGTATAACGCAATCCTAGGTCATACGATCAATATATATAATCCTCAAATAAAACCAGCAGTCTATAACAATGACTAGGGTAAATATCTAATCCAAGTGTAATTCCATGTGCCCGTGCCAGTGCCTCAGGTAGCAATGTATCATATGGATGATGTATGAATGCATGGAACAGAATGCATGTACTGACGAAAACTGCTTTCATAAATCAGTGAGATTTCTGTATTTTAAAAGTGAGGTACCATAAATGAAATCAGCATAAAACAGTGCCCAGCATCGACACAAAACAAGTGTCCAAATATCTCGATATCTCTGTATCACAATCTCTGTACCTCAATATCTCAAAATCTCAAAATCTCAATCACAAATCTAGGGCGCCGTCAATCCAGACCGGCCCCTACCATCTATCTCAAGACCACGACGGTATCCTCCGGATATCCGACGCGTCGGGTAATATCACCGGTCGGTAGTGCTTCCCTGCCAGGCTCAACGTCAACAACACGATCCTCTTGCCCCGGGGTACCGCACCGGGCCCACCATGTACCCGAAACGGTTCCTCCACTCCTCGAATCGGGTCTCGAAATCCATCAGCAAACTCATGGTTGACGACTCATACATCATGGGAAAACCGCACTTTTTATTTTAAAAGAAAGAAACTGTTTATTTATGTTTTTGCGGTTTTCCTCCAAATTCAGAAAATCTCATGGAAATCCGAATCCAAAAGCTCAATAACACGTAAAATAGTGAATATATGCATGAGAATCCATGAATGCGGCATAACAATGAATAACAGTATGCATGAAGTAGCAGGTAATAACTACAATGTCTAAACTAACATATAAGGCAAGTACGCTAATATCATGTCTAAACTATTAGCTAACAGGCTATGTCAAGCAATAATATTTTCTAAGGTGTACGTGACATGGCAATTACCGATAAAGATGTGTGTGAGCCGGCAAGTAAGTATATGTGGTACATACGCATCATCGGTAATGGTGCTGGTGTCCTAACAGCATGATATCAATAATGGAGTATGAAACATAATATAAGCATGCGATGCGAAGCGAACCACAGTAATGAGCGGGAGCTGAATACTAGACGCGACTATAACTAATCTGCATTAATCTAATATAAGTCCTACAAATGGTGCCTTTTGAAATAACACGAATCATGGGGTTTTGAAAATAGGGGCTACGGTGTTTTTATGAAAAGATACGTCTTTTGAAATATCCGTAGGATCCCTTGGGCTGTCTTTTAAAATACCCACGATTCGTTAGTTTTTGAAATAGGTAAGAATCGAATCTAATCTAACAACTAAACTAAACTAAAGGGCTAAGCTAACAAGCTGGACTACAGGTAAGGAAACCGCCTAACATCTGAGTCGATCCATATACATACCTGCATATATATTAGTCGGTGATCCCGCCTCAATAATATCATATCCGATACCATATCTATAAGCAGGCATCCCAAGTCAAGAGTGCGGATCAATCATCAAAATATAGCTCGTACGTAAATCCGTCGTACGGCATCCCCAAATCTGGGTACGGGTTAATATCACATTCATCATACTATTCTCCTGGTATCCTCTTTATCAAATATCATGATCGGGGTACTGATCTACGTCTAGTACAATACTGATACCGCCTAAGTATGCATACACGCGTGTGAAACTCTACGTCAAGGACCCGCTACAACGGCATGTCGTATCTCAAATACGAACCCTGCTATATCACCGATCTCACGGCCTCAAATCAAATCTCATCGACTCATCATAAATCCCAAGTACTATCATCATTATCCATGCATGCGTATATGAATGTACATATGCATAGTCCCATACCCACGCATATATACATGTATACACATCCCAATCTGGGCACAAGAAAGTAAAGTATGCAAGTCTGTGTGTGCGTATGTGGGTATAACAACTACTCTAGGGTTTCGCAACTAACCCAAAGCTAATCCATGAACACATAATCATAACATGAATAAACATTCTCGTATCATAAAACACCTATATAAACATATATATAAGCTACACTACGGACTGCGGGGGTGCTATACGCCATCCACCTGACTTCTCCCCGTAGATATAAATCTACTCACCTGGTCCTCGCTAGCCGGTGCCGACGTCGCCACGTGCTTGCTTGTCGTCTCGAAGTCCACATGGGTTACCTACATATCATAACGTACCGTGTCGTATTAAAATCCGACTCATGACCCAAAACGACACGTGAATCCCACATAGGTCAAAACCTATGGTTGCTTTCACAAATCAACCCAAAAACCCTCGAAGTCGGCGTACAGACGCCAAACCATCGAGAACAACCGAAACACACTCATTTGTACAATTACAAGCACTAATTATAATATAAAATAGCTTAAAACTCACAAAAACCTCAAACTCGCTTTAAAAGCTATTTTTCCGAAAATCTAGCAACCAAAATTAACCGTTTTAGTACAAAACTCGATGTATAAACGAATCTAGCGGCCAAAATATTCACTAAATATCTTAATTAAGTCATAAAAACAATTCCCATAATTTAATCTCATTAATTTCTATAAACCTTAAAATTCTAGTTCACAAAATACCTAAATTTTAACAATTTTATAGCAAAAATGTACAAACTACAATCTATCTTGGATTTTCATGAACTAAAAGCATTAAACCACACAATATAATCTTTATAATAACATGAAACCTAAATTTGAATTTTATCTCACAAGAATATAATTATTTTCAAAACCTAGTTTACCATTTATATAATTATCACTTTTAAATCAACAAATATGCAAACTAGCAACTTAAATTGGATTTAGCATAACATTAATATATCAATTATATCACATAAACTAAATCTCACAACACAAAATACCAATTTGAAATCAAACCCCTCTCTTGAATTTTAAATCATGCACCTAGAACTAATTAAAAACCTAATTAAACAATTAATTAAGCTAACCTAAGCAATTAACAACACATTAAGCAAAAAGGTTAGAATTTATACCAAAATAATTTGAAGATCCCACAAGCACACTTAGCCTCCCAAATTGAAATCTAAATCCCTAGATCCATGCAATGGTAGCCAAGGGAAAATGGGTAGGAGGTGGATTTTAATTTGGAGTTTTGCTTGATTTTTTGTGGATTTTTTAAGCATTTTTGATGAACTTTTTTAAAGAGAAAGAGATGAAGAATGAAGGGGATGAAATGGAGGGGGGCTCGGCCATTGCAGGTAGGGGAGAGGAGAGAGGGAGTGTGGTGTGAGGTATGGTGAGGGAAAAAGTCAAAGTCAACCAAATACCAACTCTTTTATCCATTCTCATTTCTTTTCTTTTCTTTTCTTTCTTTCTTTTCTTTTCTTTGAAATTCAAGTGGGGAAAATGGGTGGGGCTTCTGAATTCAGCCAAGGGAAGAAATAAATGGGGGTGTGTCAGTGTGGGTATGGGTGTGGGGTGATGGAAAATGATAATTACAATACCCCAAACATCCATTTACACTAAAAAAAAAAGCCTTTTTCTTCGATATTTTCTAAACCGTTTTGGCAAACGATTTCATTTCAAAAATCATATGATAAAATTTTATTTAATGTTTTATGATGCACAAAATTTGTTTCAACTCATTCCAATTTGTAATTTTCCCTAATTAAATGTATTAGTGACGGCTTAAAATAATTAATTTCGGAAAATTTTTCAGAAAATTTGAAATTTCACCAGTGGCTCAATAAACGCCAAATACTAGCAATTGCATAGCTAGAATATGTATATTTAATTTTATAATAAAGATATTTGCATTTTGACTTTTTACAGAAAACCCCCTTATTTTACCGTTTTTTCGAAATTTCACCGAAATGATTTTCAAAACGTTACAATCTTCCGCCCTTAAAGAAATTCGGTCCCCGAATTTAAATTAAAACTCCCCCCCAAATACTAAAATATTTCAGCCAAAACCATTAAATCGCCGGGGCTCCGAAATCATAAATACATAAACACATCATAGCGCATTGCATGCGCATGAGTAATGAGTAGATAACTCGAAATCAAAACTCCATCAAGCATCCCGCAATCATCGGAGTCAAGGTGAAGACACGAATGCCAAATCTCAAGCAAGACCGATATGCTATAAATCGGAACTATGCATGCAAATAGTAGGAGGAAATACATGCCAAATCCTTTAAGTTGCTGTGCAATGCACATAACACTGCACAGTGGCGGACGTCTATCATAAGAAAATAACTATATACATAGATACCTTTGTTTGAAATGTACGTTCCGCCATTTTGGGAGACAATTTAGAAGGGTTTTCCTTGTTTTAAACGTTTCGCGTCATATCAGACACGTAGGTAAATACTGAGACTATAGCTCGCTTTTTGGAATTCCCTTCAATAGCTATCAATGCATGCAAAAATACATTCAGGTACTGTCTTCTGACTAGTCCTGCTTAGTACGAAAACACATCGCAATTATCATAAAAAAAACGTACTGCTCTATAAGAAATCAATCCCAAAATACGCGTATGAATACTACATGCGTCTGGTGCGCACGACAATCAAAATCCATATACGTGCCATACAAGTGCACAGAAACAAGATCTAAGTGCATCGGGTGTGCACAAAGCATCTGTCGTAGGCAACGTGTGTGCCTGACAGCAAAATCAGGTGCATCTGACATGCACGAAAAAAAACTCGATTTAGTGCATCTGGTGTGCACCAAAATCGCATCTCAAGACATGCGCTCAACATGCACGAAAACCCAAAACCAGGGGCATCCATCATGCACGAAATCATGAAATCCAATATCAAGCGCCGAACATGCGCAAAATCAAATCAGGTGCACAAAAAAAATATCGAGTATCACAATCGAAATCGAAGTCCAGTGCATCTAAGTGCACAAAAGGCGTATCACTGCACTGCAAGCATATAAACTATACAGAGTGCAGGAACCAAATCGTGTGCGTGCATACGCACAAAATCAACTCAAATGTCTAAAACTGTAAAATCACAAACATGTGAAACCCAAGCACGAAAACAATATTAAGTGCAACACTGTGCAAAGATCGTAAATCCTCAATCATCAAAATAAAATCAGGCGAATAAATCACCCAAAACATCGAAATCAATAATGGTGGAATAGTACCGCTCAAGCGTATCCTCTAAGAATCTCGGGCCAATTGTCGCGGTCACTAGTGGGACGTCTCGTCGATGATCATGAACTCTGGCCTGCTGGTGTGCGTAACAATGACCACTCCTGGGTCAAGGTCTTCACTATGAATTACCAATCTCTCGGTCCATTGGCTCATCGGCCCTGTCAGGTGTGCCAACGGGGATGATCTCGTTCTGGCACGTCTCTTGTCATCTCCCGGTCAATCATCGCGACCACTCGTAAGACAGCATATCACTGGCGTCGGCCTCTGGCTTTCTGAATGTACTGGACACATCTAATCCTGGGTGCAAGTATCATTGCAGCAGTGTCCTGGAAGGAATCCTGCTCACGGTCTCTTCCATGTCTCGTCTCTGCCAACTGTCCGGAAGTCATCGTCCTTTCCTATATCTGCATCTTGCTCTGGAACGGCTGCATACCCATCGCGACTCCTTCTGGAAGGTATATCCAATACTCTTCCTCGGCATGCGCATCACATCTCTGATGTCGGCGGAGGGGAACGTCATCATATCCAGATCTTGTACGAACCTCTTACTACATTTTTCTCTAATGTCGACCGCTTCGAACTCGTCTTGTCGTGGCTGCATGGACCGAGCTCCAACGGCTATCCTCGTATCGGGAGTCTCCCAAGAAATACATCTCACCACCTAGCATCCGAATTAAGTCGAACCATCCAATCGATTGTCAAAACCTCATAATCCCCCAAGGTTTCAACATCTTGGGCACAGTTTAATAGTATCGAGTACATACCACAGCATCGGTGGTCCAGCCGTAAAAGGGCAAACCCAAGCCTCACTAATGGCGCCGTGGAACTGCCGCAAACCCGAAGGTTCAAAGGCTTTCACACGGTCATTATGTCGAGTTAGGGTTTCATTCTTCTAGAGGGTCCATAGAATTGCCTGCATGACTTTCCGACTACTTTAAACTTGGAATAATAGGTTTCTGACATTCGATCGTCTCTGTCGACTCTCAACGTCTCTGCGTGAAGTCGTCTCTAGCTGGAATCAGTCTATCTGATGACCTCGCATCGGGGTAGGCGAACGATCCATATGTCCTAGTCATTCATCCTCGATGACTAGCGACCTTCTATCATCTCTTAGTACAACTCATTCTGCACTAACTCAAGCATCTGGGGCAATATCTCGTCGTTCGCAGCAATAACTGGCTCGCTCGTCTGCACGCTGAACGGTGCCTCAATCATCAGGAGTAAGCAATACTTCAATGGTCATCAAAATCTGGCTGGCCTCTATCAGTGGCTCAATCCTCTAGTGCAAATCGGCACGTCCGAGTAATCTCATACAGCAATCCACCCAACGCTCGTGGCGCGAAGACACAATGAAAAGACACATCTCTGCAATCGTGTGTCGCCGGAACCATGCCCTGGTCAGTCCTCGTTCTTGACAAGCTCATGCTGACCGCAACTCTAGCCGTAGCTCTCCCTGCCCGTAATCGTGGCAGCAAAACCATAACTGGTACTGATGAGGCTAGATCGGAATGAATATAATACTGAGCAAAGAAATGTACATCCTAAGGCTCCTTAAGTGGAGTAGCGTATCGTAAATATGCCGCGGAACATACCTACGGTACGTCACTCTACTTTAGTCACCTATTCCATCAACCAAGGGTCATCCTACGCTCCGAAGGTAAAACCTAACGCTCTGATACCAACTTTGTCACGTCCCGAAAGTACGGAACAAGACCGGCACTTAAACTATGAACGTCTCGAGACGTACGTAATCTAAGTAAACCGAAACCCCAGAAATCCAAACCAAGAAAAGTAGTAGAGTGAAGGAAAACCAATTTAAAACAAGTAGTTTCAATAGCATAAGCCGAATTATGCGGGTTTCTAAAAACATCAAAAATTTCCTGAAAATTTCGGCAGAGTCTCCTTTGTAAATACTGGCCCCCAAACGGGATACAACATGAATAGTATACGAAATCAAAAAAAAAGGCATCCCCAAGCGGGAGCTAGCTCTTCGTCAATCGACGGTCACAACCACACAAGCAATAAAATATACAATGCCAACGGCGAGGATCAAAACTCAAAAGGAAACTCAAACCACAAGAAAACCACAGAAAAATAACGCGCGATTCTAAGGTCGAAGGAATAACATCACTGGTCTCTATCTTAAAGTAAATACTTGTTTGGTTGATGGAACTTCTAGATACAACTGAATAATAATATACAATGTATAATGATGGGTACGATACAAATAAACCCACCTACTAGCAAGTCACCCGAACGAAACTGTACCCACAAAACCGTAAAGAAACCTGTACGGCGAAACCTGCAAGAAACTGGGGCACAACGGGGGTGAGTTGCCAACTCGTGAATAGAAAAACATCAACGAATAGAAATCGCATGTATAACGCAATCCTAGGTCATACGATCAATATATATAATCCTCAAATAAAACCAGCAGTCTATAACAATGACTAGGGTAAATATCTAATCCAAGTGTAATTCCATGTGCCCGTGCCAGTGCCTCAGGTAGCAATGTATCATATGGATGATGTATGAATGCATGGAACAGAATGCATGTACTGACGAAAACTGCTTTCATAAATCAGTGAGATTTCTGTATTTTAAAAGTGAGGTACCATAAATGAAATCAGCATAAAACAGTGCCCAGCATCGACACAAAACAAGTGTCCAAATATCTCGATATCTCTGTATCACAATCTCTGTACCTCAATATCTCAAAATCTCAAAATCTCAATCACAATATCTAGGGCGCCGTCAATCCAGACCGGCCCCTACCATCTATCTCAAGACCACGACGGTATCCTCCGGATATCCGACGCGTCGGGTAATATCACCGGTCGGTAGTGCTCCCCTGCCAGGCTCAACGTCAACAACACGATCCTCTTGCCCCGGGGTACCGCACCGGGCCCACCATGTACCCGAAACGGTTCCTCCACTCCTCGAATCGGGTCTAGAAATCCATCAGCAAACTCATGGTGGACGACTCATACATCATGGGAAAACCGCACTTTTTATTTTAAAAGAGAGAAAATGTTTATTTATGTTTTTGCGGTTTTCCTCCAAATTCAGAAAATCTCATGAAAATCCGAATCCAAAAGCTCAATAACACGTAAAATAGTGAATATATGCATGAGAATCCATGAATGCGGCATAACAATGAATAACAGTATGCATGAAGTAGCAGGTAATAACTACAATGTCTAAACTAACATATAAGGCAAGTACGCTAATATCATGTCTAAACTATTAGCTAACAGACTATGTCAAGCAATAATATTTTCTAAGGTGTACGTGACATGGCAATTACCGATAAAGATGTGTGTGAGCCGGCAAGTAAGTATATGTGGTACATACGCATCTTCGGTAATGGTGCTGGTGTCCTAACAGCATGATATCAATAATGGAGTATGAAACATAATATAAGCATGCGATGCGAAGCGAACCACAGTAATGAACGGGAGCTGAATACTAGACGCAACTATAACTAATCTGCATTAATCTAATATAAGTCCTACAAATGGTGCCTTTTGAAATAACACGAATCATGGGGTTTTGAAAATAGGGGCTACGGTGTTTTTATGAAAAGATACGTCTTTTGAAATATCCGTAGGATCCCTTGGGCTGTCTTTTAAAATACCCACGATTCGTTAGTTTTTGAAATAGGTAAGAATCGAATCTAATCTAACAACTAAACTAAACTAAAGGGCTAAGCTAACAAGCTGGACTACAGGTAAGGAAACCGCCTAACATCTGAGTCGATCCATATACATACCTGCATATATATTAGTCGGTGATCCCGCCTCAATAATATCATATCCGATACCATATCTATAAGCAGGCATCCCAAGTCAAGAGTGCGGATCAATCATCAAAATATAGCTCGTACGTAAATCCGTCGTACGGCATCCCCAAATCTGGGTACGGGTTAATATCACATTCATCATACTATTCTCCTGGTATCCTCTTTATCAAATATCATGATCGGGGTACTGATCTACTTCTAGTACAATACTGATACCGTCTAAGTATGCATACACGCGTGTGAAACACTACGTCAAGGACCCGCTACAACGGCATGTCGTATCTCAAATACGAACCCTGCTATATCACCGATCTCACGGCCTCAAATCAAATCTCATCGACTCATCACAAATCCCAAGTACTATCATCATTATCCATGCATGCGTATATGAATGTACATATGCATAGTCCCATACCCACGCATATATACATGTATACATATCCCAATCTGGGCACAAGAAAGTAAAGTATGCAAGTCTGTGTGTGCGTATGTGGGTATAACAACTACTCTAGGGTTTCGCAACTAACCCAAAGCTAATCCATGAACACATAATCATAACATGAATAAACATTCTCGTATCATAAAACACCTATATAAACATATATATGAGCTACACTACGGACTGCGGGGGTGCTATACGCCATCCACCCGACTTCTTCCCGTAGATATAAATCTACTCACCTGGTCCTCGCTAGCCGGTGCCGACGTCGCCACGCGCTTGCTTGTCGTCTCGAAGTCCACATGGGTTACCTACATATCATAACGTACCGTGTCGTATTAAAATCCGACTCATGATCCAAAACGACACGTGAATCCCACATAGGTCAAAACCTATGGTTGCTTTCACAAATCAACCCAAAAACCCTCGAAGTCGGCGTACAGACGCCAAACCATCGAGAACAACCCAAACACACTCATTTGTACAATTACAAGCACTAATTGTAATATAAAATAGCTTAAAACTCACAAAAACCTCAAACTCGCTTTAAAAGCTATTTTTCCGAAAATCTAGCAACCAAAATTAACCGTTTTAGTACAAAACTCGATGTATAAACGAATCTAGCGGCCAAAATATTCACTAAATATCTTAATTAAGTCATAAAAATAATTCCCATAATTTAATCTCTTTAATTTCTATAAACCTTAAAATTCTAGTTCACAAAATACCTAAATTTTAACAATTTTATAGCAAAAATGCACAAACTACAATCTAGCTTGGATTTTCATGAACTAAAAGCATTAAACCACACAATATAATCTTTATAATAACATGAAACCTAAATTTGAACTTTATCTCACAAGAATATAATTATTTTCAAAACCTAGTTTACCATTTATATAATTATCACTTTTAAATCAACAAATATGCAAACTAGCAACTTAAATTGGATTTAGCATAACATTAATATATCAATTATATCACATAAACTAAATCTCACAACATAAAATACCAATTTGAAATCAAACCCCTCTCTTGAATTTTAAATCTTGCACCTAGAACTAATTAAAAACCTAATTAAACAATTAATTAAGCTAACCTAAGCAATTAACAACACATTAAGCAAAAAGGTTAGAATTTATACCAAAATAATTTGAAGATCCCACAAGCACACTTAGCCTCCCAAATTGAAATCTAAATCCCTAGATCCATGCAATGGTAGCCAAGGGAAAATGGGTAGGAGGTGGATTTTGATTTTGATTTTTGCTTGATTTTTTGTGGATTTTTCAAGCATTTTTGATAAACTTTTTTAAAGAGAAAGAGATGAAGAATGAAGGGGCTGAAATGGAGGGGGGGCTCGGCCATTGCAGGTGGGGGAGAGGAGAGAGGGAGTGTGGTGTGAGGTATGGTGAGTGAAAAAGTCAAAGTCAACCAAATACCAACTCTTTTATCCATTCTCATTTCTTTTCTTTTCTTTTCTTTCTTTCTTTTCTTTTCTTTGAAATTCAAGTGGGGAAAATGGGTGGGGCTGCTGAATTCAGCCAAGGGAAGAAATAAATGGGGGGGGGTGAGTGTGGGTATGGGTGTGGGGTGATGGAAAATGATAATTACAATACCACAAACATCCATTTATACTAAAAAAAAGCTTTTTTCTTCGATATTTTCTAAACCGTTTTGGCAAACGATTTCATTTCAAAAACCACATGATAAAATTTTATTTAATGTTTTATGATGCACAAAATTTGTTTCAACTCATTCCAATTTGTAATTTTCCCTAATTAAATGTATTAGTGACGGCTTAAAATAATATTAAAATAATTAATTTCGGAAAATTTTTCAGAAAATTTAAAATTTCACCAGTGGCTCAATAAACGCCAAATACTAGCAATTGCATAGCTAGAATATATATATTTAATTTTATAATAAAGATATTTGCATTTTGACTTTTTACAGAAAACCCCCTTATTTTACCGTTTTTTCGAAATTTCACCGAAACGATTTTCAAAACGTTACAATCTTCCCCTCTTAAAGAAATTCGGTCCCCGAATTTAAATTAAAACTCCCCCCCAAATACTAAAATATTTCAGCCAAAACCATTAAATCGCCGGGGCTCCGAAATCATAAATACATAAACACATCATAGCGCAATGCATGCGCATGAGTAATGAGTAGATAACTCGAAATCAAAACTCCGTCAAGCATCCCGCAATCATCAGAGTCAAGGTGAAGACACGAATGCCAAATCTCAAGCAAGACCGATATGCTATAAATCGGAACTATGCATGCAAATATCAGGAGGAAATGCATGCCAAATCCTTTAAGTTGCTGTGCAATGCACATAACACTGTCCAGTGGCGGACGTCTATCATAAGAAAATAACTATATACATATATACCTTTGTTTGAAATGTACGTTCCGCCGTTTTGGGAGACAATTTAGAAGCGTTTTCCTTGTTTTAAACGTTTCGCGTCATATCAGACACGTAGGTAAATACTGAGACTATAGCTCGCTTTTTAGAATTCCCTTCAATAGCTATCAATGCATGCAAAAATACATTCAGGTACTGTCCTCTGACTAGTCCTGCTTAGTACGAAAACACATCGCAATTATCATAAAAAAAACGTACTGCTCTATAAGAAATCAATCCCAAAATACGCGTATGAATACTACGTGCGTCTGGTGCGCACGACAATCAAAATCCATATGCGTGCCATACAAGTGCACAGAAACAAGATCTAAGTGCATCGGGTGTGCACAAAGCATCTGTCGTAGGCAACGTGTGTGCCTAACAGCAAAATCAGGTGCATCTGACATGCACGAAAAAAAACTCGATTTAGTGCATCTGGTGTGCACCAAAATCGCATCTCAAGACATGCGCTCAACATGCGCGAAAACCCAAAACCAGGGGCATCCATCATGCACGAAATCATGAAATCCAATATCAAGCGCCGAACATGCGCAAAATCAAATCAGGTGCACAAAAAAAATATCGAGTATCACAATCGAAATCGAAGTCCAGTGCATCTAAGTGCACAAAAGGCGTATCACTGCACTGCAAGCATATAAACTATACAGAGTGCAGGAACCAAATCGTGTGCGTGCATACGCACAAAATCAACTCAAATGTCTAAAACCGTAAAATCATAAACATGTGAAACCCAAGCACGAAAACAATATCAAGTGCAACACTGTGCAAAGATCGTAAATCCTCAATCATCAAAATAAAATCAGGCGAATAAATCACCCAAAACATCGAAATCAATAATGGCGGAATAGTACCGCTCAAGCGCATCCTCTAAGAATCTCGGGCCAATTGTCGCGGTCACTAGTGGGACGTCTCGTCGATGATCATGAACTCTGGCCTGCTGGTGTGCGTAACAATGACCACTACTGGGTCAAGGTCTTCACTATGAATTACCAATCTCTCGGTCCATCGGCTCATCGGCCCTGTTAGGTGTGCCAACGGGGATGATCCCGTTCTGGCACGTCTCTTGTCATCTCCCGGTCAATCATCGCGACCACTCGTAAGACAGCATATCACTGGCGTCGGCCTCTGGCTCTCTGAATGTACGTGACACATCTAATCCTGAGTGCAAGTATCATTGCAGCAGTGTCCTGGAAGGAATCCTGCTCACGGTCTCTTCCATGTCTCGTCTCTGCCAACTGTCCAGAAGTCATCGTCCTTTCCTATATCTGCATCTTGCTCTGGAACGGCTGCATACCCATCGCGACTCCTTCTGGAAGGTATATCCAGTACTCTGCCTCGGCATGCGCATCTCATCTCTGATGTCGGCGGAGGGGAACGTCATCATATCCAGATCTCGTACGAACCTCTTACCCCATTTTTCTCTAATGTCGACCGCTTCGAACTCGTCTCGTCGTGGCTGCATGGACCGAGCTCCAACGGCTATCCTCGTATCGGGAGTCTCCCAAGAAATGCATCTCACCACCTAGCATCCGAATTAAGTCGAACCATCCAATCGATTGTCAAAACCTCATAATCCCCCAAGGGCTCAACATCTTGGGCACAGTTTAATAGTATCGAGTACATACCACAGCATCGGTGGTCCAGCCGTAGAAGGGCAAACCCAAGCCTCACTAATGGCGCCGTGGAACTGCCGCAAACCTGAAGGTTCAAAGGCTTTCACACGGTCATTATGTCGAGTTAGGGTTTCATTCTTCTAGAGGGTCCATAGAATTTCCTGCATGTCTTTCCGACTATTTTAAACTTGGAATAATAGGTTTCTGACATTCGATCGTCTCTGTCGACTCTCAACGTCTCCGCGTGAAGTCGTCTCTAGCTGGAATCAATCTATCTGATGACCTGCATCGGGGTAGGCGAACGATCCACATGTCCTAGTCATTCATCCTCGATGACTAGCGACCTTCTATCATCTCTTAGTACAACTCATTCTGCACTAACTCCAGCATTTGGGGCAATATCTCGTCGTTCGCAGCAATAACTGGCTCGCTCGTCTGCACGCTGAACGGTGCCTCAATCATCAGGAGTAAGCAATACTTCAATGGTCATCAAAATCTGGCTGGCCTCTATCAGTGGCTCAATCCTCTAGTGCAAATCGGCACGTCCGAGTATTCTCATACAGCAATCCACCCAACGCTCGTGGCGCGAAGACACAATGAAAAGACACATCTCTGCAATCGTGTGTCGCCGGAACCATGCCCTGGTCAGTCCTCGTTCTTGACGAGCTCATGCTGACCGCAACCCTAGCCGTAGCTCTCCCTGCCCGTAATCGTGGCAGCAAAACCATAACTGGTACTGATGAGGCTAGATCGGAATGAATATAATACTGAGCAAAGAAATGTACATCCTAAGGCTCCTTAAGTGGAGTAGCGTATCGTAAATATGCCGCGGAACATACCTACGGTACGTCACTCTACTTTAGTCACCTATTCCATCAACCAAGGGTCATCCTACGCTCCGAAGGTAAAACCTAACGCTCTGATACCAACTTTGTCACGTCCCGAAAATACGGAACAAGACCGGCACTTAAACTATGAACGTCTCGAGACGTACGTAATCTAAGTAAACCGAAACCCCAGAAATCCAAACCAAGAAAAGTAGTAGAGTGAAGGAAAACCAATTTAAAACAAGTAGTTTCAATAGCATAAGCCGAATTATGCGGGTTTCTAAAAACATCAAAAATTTCCTGAAAATTTCGGCAGAGTCTCCTTTGTAAATACTGGCCCCCAAACGGGATACAACATGAATAGTATACGAAATCAAAAAAAAAGGCATCCCCAAGCGGGAGCTAGCTCCTCGTCAATCGACGGTCACAACCACACAAGCAATAAAATATACAACGCCAACGGCGAGGATCAAAACTTAAAAGAAAACTCAAACCACAAGAAAACCACAGAAAAATAACGCGCGACTCTAAGGTCGAAGGAATAACATCACTGGTCTCTATCTCAAAGTAAATACATGTTTGGTTGATGGAACTTCTAGATACAACTGAATAATAATATACAATGTATAATGATGGGTACGATACAAATAAACCCACCTACTAGCAAGTCACCCGAACGAAACTGTACCCGCAAAGCCGTAAAGAAACCTGTACGGCGAAACCTGCAAGAAACTGGGGCACAACGGGGGTGAGTTGCCAACTCGTGAATAGAAAAACATCAACGAATAGAAATCGCATGTATAACGCAATCCTAGGTCATACGATCAATATATATAATCCTCAAATAAAACCAGCAGTCTATAACAATGACTAGGGTAAATATCTAATCCAAGTGTAATTCCATGTGCCCGTGCCAGTGCCTCAGGTAGCAATGTATCATATGGATGATGTATGAATGCATGGAACAGAATGCATGTACTGACGAAAACTGCTTTCATAAATCAGTGAGATTTCTGTATTTTAAAAGTGAGGTACCATAAATGAAATCAGCATAAAACAGTGCCCAGCATCGACACAAAACAAGTGTCCAAATATCTCGATATCTCTGTATCACAATCTCTGTACCTCAATATCTCAAAATCTCAAAATCTCAATCACAATATCTAGGGCGCCGTCAATCCAGACCGGCCCCTACCATCTATCTCAAGACCACGACGGTATCCTCCGGATATCCGACGCGTCGGGTAATATCACCGGTCGGTAGTGCTCCCCTGCCAGGCTCAACGTCAACAACACGATCCTCTTGCCCCGGGGTACCGCACCGGGCCCACCATGTACCCGAAACGGTTCCTCCACTCCTCGAATCGGGTCTCGAAATCCATCAGCAAACTCATGGTGGACGACTCATACATCATGGGAAAACCGCACTTTTTATTTTAAAAGAGAGAAAAGGTTTATTTATGTTTTTGCGGTTTTCCTCCAAATCCAGAAAATCTCATGGAAATCCGAATCCAAAACCTCAATAACACGTAAAATAGTGAATATATGCATGAGAATCCATGAATGCGGCAAAACAATGAATAACAGTATGCATGAAGTAGCAGATAATAACTACAATGTCTAAACTAACATATAAGGCAAGTACGCTAATATCATGTCTAAACTATTAGCTAACAGGTTATGTCAAGCAATAATATTTTCTAAGGTGTACGTGACATGGCAATTACCGATGAAGATGTGTGTGAGCCGGCAAGTAAGTGTACGTGGTACATACGCATCATCGGTAATGGTGCTGGTGTCCTAACAGCATGATATCAATAATGGAGTATGAAACATAATATAAGCATGCGATGCGAAGCGAACCACAATAATGAGCGGGAGCTGAATATTAGACGCAACTATAACTAATCTGCATTAATATAATATAAGTCCTACAAATGGTGCCTTTTGAAATAACACGAATCATGGGGTTTTGAAAATAGGGGCTACGGTGTTTTTATGAAAAGATACGTCTTTTGAAATATCCATAGGATCTTTTAGGCTGTCTTTTAAAATACCCACGATTCGTTAGTTTTTGAAATAGGTAAGAATCAAATCTAATCTAACAACTAAACTAAACTAAAGGGCTAAGCTAACAAGCTGGACTACAGGTAATGAAACCGCCTAATATCTGAGTCGATCCATATACATACCTGCATATATATTAGTCGGTGATCCCGCCTCAATAATATCATATCCGATACCATATCTATAAGCAGGCATCCCAAGTCAAGAGTGCGGATCAATCATCAAAATATAGCTCGTACGTAAATCCGTCGTACGGCATCCCCAAATCTGGGTACGGGTTAATATCACATTCATCATACTATTCTCCTGGTATCCTCTTTATCAAATATCATGATCGGGGTACTGATCTACATCTAGTACAATACTGATACCGCCTAAGTATGCATGCACGTGTGTGAAACACTACGTCAAAGACCCGCTACAATATCATGTCGTATCTCAAATACGAACCCTGCTATATCACCGATCTCACGGCCTCAAATCAAATCTCATCGACTCATCATAAATCCCAAGTACCATCATCATTATCCATGCATGCGTATATGAATGTACATATGCATAGTCCCATACCCACGCATATATACATGTATACACATCCCAATCTGCGCACAAGAAAGTAAAGTATGCAAGTCTGTGTGTGCGTATGTGGGTATAACAACTACTCTAGGGTTTCGCAACTAACCCAAAGCTAATCCATGAACACATAATCATAACATGAATAAACATTCTCGTATCATAAAACACCTATATAAACATATATATATGAGCTACACTACGGACTGCGGGGGTGCTATACGCCATCCACCCGACTTCTCCCCGTAGATATATATCTACTCACCTGGTCCTCGCTAGCCGGTGCCGACGTCGCCACGCGCTTGCTTGTCGTCTCGAAGTCCACATGGGTTACCTACATATCATAACGTACCGTGTCGTATTAAAATCCGACTCATGACCCAAACGACACATGAATCCCACATAGGTCAAAACCTATGGTTGCTTTCACAAATCAACCCAAAAACCCTCGAAGTCGGAGTACAGACGCCAAACCATCGAGAACAACCCAAGCACACTCATTTGTACAATTACAAGCACTAATTATAATATAAAATAGCTTAAAACTCACAAAAACCTCGAACTCGCTTTAAAAGCTATTTTTCCGAAAATCTAGCAAGCAAAATTAACCGTTTTAGTACAAAACTCGATGTATAAACGAATGTAGCGGTCACAATATTCACTAAATATCTTAATTAAGTCATAAAAACAATTCTCATAATTTAATCTCATTAATTTCTATAAACCTTAAAATTCTAGTTCACAAAATACCTAAATTTTAACAATTTTATAGCAAAAATGCACAAACTACAATCTAGCTTGGATTTTCATGAACTAAAAGTATTAAACCACACAATATAATCTTTATAATAACATGAAACCTAAATTTGAATTTTATCTCACAAGAATATAATTATTTTCAAAACCTAGTTTACCATTTATATAATTATCACTTTTAAATCAACAAATATGCAAACTAGCAACTTATATTGGATTTAGCATAACATTAATATGTCAATTATATCACATAAACTAAATCTCACAGCACAAAATACCGATTTGAAATCAAACCCCTCTCTTGAATTTTAAATCATGCACCTAGAACTAATTAAAAACCTAATTAAACAATTAATTAAGCCAACCTAAGCAATTAACAACACATTAAGCAAAAATGTTAGAATTTATACCAAAATAATTTGAAGATCCCACAAGCACACTTAGCCTCCCAAATTGAAATCTAAATCTCTAGATCCATGCAATGGTAGCCAAGGGAAAATGGGTAGGAGGTGGATTTTGATTTTGATTTTTGCTTGATTTTTTGTGGATTTTTCAAGCATTTTTGATGAACTTTTTTAAAGAGAAAGAGATGAAGAATGAAGGGGCTGAAATGGAGGGGGGGCTCGGCCATTGCAGGTGGGGGAAAGGAGAGAGAGAGTGTGGTGTGAGGTATGGTGAAGGAAAAAGTCAAAGTCAACCAAATACCGACTCTTTTATCTATTCTCATTTCTTTTCTTTTCTTGTCTTTCTTTCTTTTCTTTTCTTTGAAATTCTAGTGGGGAAAATGGGTGGGGGCTGCTGAATTCAGCCAAGGGAAGAAATAAATGGGGGTGTGTGGGTATGGGTGTGGGGTGATGGAAAATGATAATTACAATACCCCAAACATCCATTTACACTAAAAAAAGCATTTTTCTTCGATTTTTCTAAACCGTTTTGGCAAACGATTTCATTTCAAAAACCACATGATAAAATTTTATTTAATGTTTTATGATGCACAAAATTTTTTTCAACTCATTCCAATTTGTAATTTTTCCTAATTAAATGTATTAGTGACGGCTTAAAATAATATTAAAATAATTAATTTCGGAAAATTTTTCAGAAAATTTGAAATTTCACCAGTGGCTCAATAAACGCCAAATACTAGCAATTGCATAGCTAGAATATGTATATTTAATTTTATAATAAACATATTTGCATTTTGACTTTTTAGAGAAACCCCCCTTATTTTATCGTTTTTTCGAAATTTCACCGAAACGATTTTCAAAACGTTACATACACCCAGCTGTGTTTCTGGGACTAGCTGAACCACTTGAGGCCGAACAATGGCTGATCAATATGGACAACCTACTGACGGCTGCACGGGTCCCCAATGAAAAGAAGGTGAATGTAATAAAGATCTAGCTGGAGGACGAAGCCCGTACTTAGTAGTCCTTCGAAGAGAGCAGACTTGATCGGCTGATCGAGTGGAGCAAGTTCAAAGAATGTTTCTTGGACCACTATTTTCCCCCCACCGCCAAGGCAGAGATGGAAGAAAGATTTATCTTACTGAAGCAGAACGGCCGTCCCGTTGACGTGTATGTGGCAGAATTCAACCGTCGGAGCGATTCGCTTCATATATGGTAGCTTCAGAGGCCACCAGGGCCAGGCGTTTCTTACATGGACTTGACTTTGAGCTGCAACAGTTGATTGCGTCACTCGAGTTGCAGACTTTCACGCAGGTGCTCAACGCTGCATGAATTAAGGAGAAGCTAATCGGTAAATTCAGGGGGCCCGGCTCGAGTGATAGGAGGCCCCCAGTTGTTCTGATGCGTACTCACACATCGTCCCAAAGGATCATACCAGTTCACAGGCCAGGGACGACGCAGATGAAGCGTCCCTTCATGCCCCAGCAGCATCCACAGAGGAACGCCTTAGTCTGTGGCTACTGTCACAGGGACGGGCACACCTAGAAGGACTGTCGTCGTGCCAGGGGACAGTGTTTGATTTGCGGATCCAAACCAGCACCGGGTTAATGGTTGCCCTCAGTGAACAGAGTTACAGGGAGGGTCTAGACCACAGCAGCAGAGGTCACTAGAATAGAGGCAAACCAACACAGGCCGCAGTCAAGGGCGGGCTTTCACCCTGACCGCCAAGCAGGCAGAGGCCTCAGGTGAAGTTATTACAGGAATTATACTCGTTCATTCTATGCCAGCTAGAGTACTGTTTGATTCTGGAGTATCACATTATTTCATATCTGCACATTTCGTTGATACACAATCCATACCACATGAACCATTGACCAAGGGATGGTAAATACATACGAGAAATGGTGTTATAATATCTAGTCGAGAATGTAGATTTTTTCCAGTTGTAATGTGTGGCTGGGAATTCTATGCGAATTTCCTTTTAATCGGAACAGGAAGCTATAACGCAGTTCTCGGGATGGATTGGATGAGTACATTCCATGCGATTTATGATTGCCGAGGTAGGAATGTGACTTTTCGCATTCCCAATCACCCAGAGTTTGTTTTTGAAGGCGGAAGCGAGTCTTTGGAGCCAGCCAAGTATAGAGCAAAACCGAAGGTATTGACGACTATGGAGATTGATGAAAACCCAGCACCAAAAATCGTTCGGGATTTTCTTATCGTGTTCCCTGAAGATTTACCAGGTCTACCACCTCCACGCGTCATGGGATTCTCGATAGATTTGATTCCAGGTACATCACCAGTTTCCAAGGCACCGTACAGAATGGCACCAGTTGAGTTGGCTGAATTGAAGAAGCAAATTGGAGAACTCCTGGAGAAAGGATTTATTCGCCCAAGCACTTCGCTGTGGGGTGCACCAGTATTGTTGGTGAAGAAAAAGGATGGATCGCTACGGATGTGCATAGACTACCAGGAGCTGAACAGAGTAACGATAAAGAATAAATACCCCAGTATCGACGACCTATTTCATCAGTTGGGTGGTGCTAAGGTATTTTCGAAGTTGGTTCTTCGTTCGGGCTATCACCAGATCAGAGTAACGGCCGAAGATATATGCAAGACGGCTTTCAGGACCCGATACGGGCATTATGAGTTTCTTGTGATGCCGTTCGGTGTTACCAATGCTCCAGCTGTATTTATGGATCTGATGAATAGAGTATTTGCAAAGTACTTAGACACGCTTGTCATTGTATTCATTGAAGACATACTAGTCTACTCTAAGACTCGAGAGGAGCACGCCGAACACTTGCGAACGGTACTACAAATTCTTCAGGAAGAGAAGTTATATGCAAAATTGAGTAAGTGTGAGTTCTGGCTCGACAAAGTGCAGTTCTTGGGACACATTGTTTCGGGCGAAGGTATCTCGGTGGACCCAGCGAAGATAGAATCTGTTAGGGATTGGCCGACACCGAAGACAGTGGCCAAGATCAGAAGCTTCTTAGGATTGGCAGGATACTATCGGTGTTTCGTTCAAGAGTTTGCACGAGTCGATGTACCTTTGACAAAGCTGACATAGAAGGAAGTGCCCTACGTATGGACAGAGGATTGTACTCATGCTTTTGAGGTACTGAAACAAAAGTTGACCACGACCTCTATTCTTAAAGTGCCAGATAATTCAGGTGGTTTAGTGATACACGACGATGCTTCAGGGAAAGGTTTAGGCTGCGTACTGATGCGGCACGGTCGGGTAGTTGCTTATGCCTTACGGCTGCTGAAGAATCACGAGAAGAACTACCTAACACATGACTTAGAGTTAGCTGCAGTGGTTTTCGCATTGAAGATCTGGAAACATTACTTATTAGGTGAAAAGGTGGATGTGTACACGGATCACAAGAGTTTGAAATACGTGTTCACTCAGAGAGAACTGAATATGAGACAACGCCGATGGCTAGAACTAATGGCGGACTACGAATTGGACTTACAGTACTATTCGGGAAAAGTAAATGTCGTACCTGACACTCTTAGTCGCAAGCCAGTGGTCATGATGTTGACCAGTTAGAGGGGCATCATTGAGAATTTTCAGAAGATCAAACTAGAAGCTGTTACACCGAGTGCAATCAGGAAGTTTTGGCAGTCACAGGTGCAGTCTTCACTTGTAGATCGCATTAAGGCTGCACAAGCTGACGATCCTCGATTGCAGAAGTTCAGAGAGCAGGTGGAAGCCGGACTAAGAACAGACTTAAGCATACATCAAGACGGTTCTTTGAGATTCGGTAGCAGACTCTTCGTTTCCAAGAGGGATGTTCGAGAAGAAGTACTAGCTGAGGCTCATAGTTCAGCTTATTCTGTGCATCCAGGAGGCACGAAAATGTATCGAGATCTGAAGCAACACTATTGGTGGAACGGGATGAAGTGAGAGATTGCACGGTTTGTATCCAAGTGCTTAGTATACCAGCAAGTAAAGGCTGAACACAGGAGAACAGCTGGATTATTGCAACCGCTTCCGATACCTGAATGGAAATGGGAGCACATCACTATGGATTTTATGACTACTTTACTGCGGAGTCCAAGAGGCAACAACGTCGTTTGAGTTATCGTCGACCGTCTTACGAAAGCAGCACACTTTATACCCTTCCTAGTGGGACAGACGATAGAGTCGCTTGCGGAGAAATACATGCAAGAGGTAGTGTGACTTCCCGGAGTTTCGGTCAGTATAGTGTCAGATCGAGACACCAGATTTGTTTCGCATTTTTGGAAGAGCTTACAGAAGAGTCTGAGTACACGTCTCAAGTTCAGCACGGCTTACCATCCACAGACGGACGGACAGTCTGAGCGTACTATTCAGACGCTCAAGGACATGTTGAGGGAGTGCATGCTAAACTTCCAGGGTTCTTAGGACGATCACCTTCATCTGGTGGAGTTTTCTTATAACAACAGCTTCCAAGCTAGCATCCAGATGGCTCCATTCAAATCACTTTTCGGACGGAAATGTCGATCCCCTGTTTGTTGGGATGACGTGGGTGAGCAAATATTACTGGGCCCCGAACTTATTGTTCAGACGGTAGACAAGGTCCAGATGATCAGACATCGCATTAAGATGGCCCAGGACCGACAGAAGAGTTAGGCGGATGCCAGCAGGAGAGCGCTAGAATTCAAGGTTGGATGTCACGCCCTGTTTCCCGGTGTACGGCGAAGGGGACGCGACGAGGCCGCTACATATTTACTCATAAGTAAATACGCTAAGCGTAACTAAGCAATATAAAAGAAATATACACAAGAGACAAATGTAATGAAACAACAACTTTATTTATTAACATTCTTTTGTACAATGCATGGAAAAGTAAATACATCTGAGTGAAAGCAATGCCTAAACAATGACATAACAGAAATGTAAAGTACTGAAATGAAAGGTGTACAAGTGTAGCTACAGCTCGGGATCTTCAATAAACTGGTCCAAGTCTTCAGTGCTTGGCTCGATCTCCAGAAGGTCCGAATCACCTGGTGAAATTCAAAGAAGAAGAAAGAGAATGTCGTCAGGGAACAAATCGCTCGGAAAGTCCCAAAGATAAGGGATAAGTAGAATAGACAGAGAAAGAGAGAGAGTAGCTTTTAAAGTTGTGTTATATTGTTATAATGTTGTATTTAGTGTTAACGTTGTTGTTTGTAGCTTGGTACAGAAGGATGCCAGTGTATACGAGAGGAGTCTTTATATGTCAGAGACTAAAGGCAACTGGAAATACAAGGCTCCGTTAGAAAGCCCGGAACAACGGCGATTGTATTCAGGTTAGGTGTCTTAAATCTTGCAGTCTCGTGCCACTTCTAACACCTTCCATATCAATCTACCCCTTAAACCCCTGATGTCTTGATTGTATTGTTTGTATTGTATTGCAACTTGTATTGTCTTGTAATATAAATTATATAATTGGATGACTTGCCGAAACCATGATATCAGTAAATGGATGTAACTGGAGAATCATGTAAATGGATGTAACTGGAGAATCATGTAAATGGATGTATATCCATGATTCAGTTCAGTCAAGGTGTATAGATTGATAGATTGAACAGATTGAATATATGGATTCATGTTGGAATGTAGTTTTGTAACTTCATACTTGAATAATATTCAAGGCAGATTATTTATAATGAGACTCGGTCTGAGTCAGACAATTAGAAAAGAAATTGAATCCTGAATTAGGTTTTGATGTTGTCGGTAACCGCTGCACATGCGCGGTAGGATTTGTGTCTTTTTCAAAGACGATTACTGTGTTGATAACACCGTTTGTTAAGTTGTCTACCTTAAATAGGCAAGCACCCACTTCTCCGGCTCCTTGAGGCTCAAGAGATTGGTCCCGCTTAAACCTATATTTACTAGGGTCCTTATTGTAATTTATAAAACTTGAGGGGGTTTTATGTAAAAATAATTTTGTAAAATTTACAAAATACAGCTCAAGTATTTAATTATCGTCTTTAGAGTTTTCATAGCTGTGGATTTTATATTTGGGACATTTCTAGTGAATAAACCTATTTTTCATAATACATGGTGTTTAATTGTAAAGTGTTGGACTTGTATGGAATTTCATGGTATTTTCATGTGAAATGATTCTTTTGATTTAGAAAAGTTGGAATATTTATATTATATCAAAAATAGATATTTTGATAATACATATATGTATTTTATATAAAATAATTTTAATTTATTATTTTCTAGAAATCTCATTTTCTTAAGATATTTGTATTTTTAAATCTCTCGAGGCCGAATGCTCCTTACGGAGGTTTGCATCTCGCACTACTAAGCCCGAAGATGTGCGATAATCTACACCATCTCGAACGGATTCCCCAAATGGGTTGTAGCGGCGCTTTGCAAAGATTTGTAAAAATACGTAATCTTGTAGAAAACGGTTTTTTATAAATTAAAGGTAGTTTTGTGTAAAACGGTATTTCCCGAATCTATATTTTCTAAAAGGTATTGTGCTATGTTGGATATGAGTGTTTTGAAGAGGTAGGTCATTACCTCGTGATCTATCTAAAGATTTAGTAAGATTTATGATGTTTTAAAGTCGAAACTAAATTACATGGTATTTAACTGAAAAAGTACGATAAAAATTGCAATATAAAATATTTTGCTATGAAACTTATTCAACATGTTTTGTCAATGATTAATAGTCAAAATGTAGGAGTTTAGTATGGTTGTGTTAAGGAAAATTGAACTTTACAAAGAAAACCGAATCGGAAGTCGGATTTAACTCCGCTTCCGTCGGGTTTTAGTAAAAGAAGTTTTAAGAATAGATTAGATAAGAGGAAGGTGGGACTTACTGTCCTAAAGTCAAGAGGAGAGGTAGAGGAAGATGTAGGAGGCGCCGGTGCGTCGTTTCGTCGCTGGGAGCTCCTAGGGTCGTCGTCGGAAGATTGCAAGAGTTTCACCCTTCGCTAACTCCACTTGTGCACAAAAGTTCTATAGAGTTTTCTTGAGAGTTTGGACAGAATTTGTGAGTGAGGGGTGTGTGTTTAGGGGTGGTATTTATAGGGTAAAACTAGGGTTTGGGTTGGTGAAAGGTTGTATTGAAAATGTATTAAAAATTGTATTAAAAATATGGTTTAATAGATTTATTAACGGCTCTGATACTGATCCAAGAATTTAAACTATACAGGGGTTTTATGAAGACCAAGAGGCACACTTTTCCAGAAGAGCCAAACCCGATCCGGGCTGAATCAGCCGACGGCGGCGACCGAGTCGGCCGGTCCGCCGGCCGAGTCAGGCCGGGGTCGGCTGGCACGTGTCCCACGACTTCTGGTCTACCCCCTGGGCTATTTTGTTTTATATGTGACGCGGGGTTTTTACGAGTTATGCACGTGTAGACCTTTGGAATTCTAAAAATTTAAAAAGAAATCAATATTAAAAATAATGTGGGTGATGGGATTTGAACTCTGGTGCTTTGGTTCAGCAGTGCAAGGTCTTACCAATGTGCTACAAGCTCTTTCTTGCTATTAAAAAGCAAAACAAATTTATAACTTGTGCTCAGGCAAAAGTACCCCTTCTGTATTTTGGAAAAAAATTGTACAGAAAATTGTACAAAAAGTTTAGGGTTGTTACATTGGAGATCATGTGTTTCTGAAGATTTCACCTACCCGCGGTGTTGGTAGGTTTGGAAGTCACAGGAAACCCAGTCCCCGATTCATCGGACCATTCGAGATATTGGAGCGAGTAGGAGAAGTGGCTTACCGTCTTGCCTTACCCCCATCGTTAGCGGGTGTACACAACACATTTCATGTGTCATAGTTGCGGCGCTACATTCGAGACGACAGTCACGTTCTCGGTCATTCTGAATTGACTCTGGGTACCGATTTAACTTATGTGGAGCAGCCTACTACTATACTCGACCGTAGAGGGAATGTGCTGAAGAATAAAGTCATTCCGTTAGTACGAGTGTCTTGGTGCGGTCGTTCTCTTAGGGAATCTACCTAGGAACGTGAGGAGAATATAAGTTCACGGTTCCCACATCTTTTCGAGTAGCCATTTATATCGCCGCTTTCTTTTTCGTTATTTTAATTTCGATGACGAAATTTTTGTAAGGGTGGTATGAAATAATACCCAGTTCCTTTTTGTACGCCAATATTCGTATTTAAATAAAGTGTTGTTTACAAAATTTGTTTATTTATATTTTATTTATTTATTTATTTTATTTTCAAAACCCTAATCTATATTTTTACCCAAATAGTTTTCACTAAACAAATCTAACTAAAAACCCAAGCCCGTCTTTAATCCCACTCTTTTTCTTTCTAAATTTTTCTTCAGCCCAAGCCCAAAAAGCCAATAAACCTTCACTTCCTTTTACCCAACAGTTACCTTCTCCTTTTCAAAATTCAAAAAAAATTATTCTAATTTAAAATCCAAATCCTACCCAAGCCATTCCTTAACTCCCTAATTAAAACCAAATTATTCTAAATAATTTCTCCTTTACTCTCTTTACTCTCTGTCTCTCCTTTATTTTTCATTTATTATTTTTATTTAAAAAAAACCCCAACCCCACGTTCTCTCACTCTCTCACAGCCACTCTCTATCTCTCCTCTCATTATACATATAAAATATTTTCTTGGATCCCAACACCTCCCTTCCTCCCTATTCTCACCTTCCTTCCTCGTTCTCTAATTCTTCTTCTCGCCTCCGTCCCTCCTCCGTGAAATCCGAACCCCCGCATCACCTGCCTTCTCCTCACCACTACCTCCTCCCCCTCCTCTCCCCTTCTTCTAGACGAGAAGATCCCCAACCTCGACTTCACCCAAGAACCCACTGTAACCCATCCCGTGTTCCCTGCACATCCCATCGCCTTCGCTTCATTGCCGCCGGAGCTCATCTCGCCGTCGACCTCGTCGACACCTTCCTCCATCGTCTCTTTCCTTTCTTCCCTCAAGCCACACCTGAGAACCCCCAACAGCCGTAGCTCCCTCATCATCACCGACCACCCGACCACCGTACCCACCACAGCTCCTGCCATCGTCTCCATCGTTCATTAATCCCGAGACCTTTGCTGCCGCAGCCCCGTTTCCATCAACCGAGCTCCACCATCGCCGACCCGTGCTACCAGACGAGTCCAAGCCCCGAAACCGCACCGAGCTCGAGCCGAGGCCAAACTTTTCGCGTTGTCGTGTCGTGACTAGTCCGTGCATGCAATGTTCTGTGCCGTTCATCACCCTTTGCCGCTGTCGTGTCGCCAATCGTCGTCTTCAGGCAAGTTTCACTACTTGCTTATCATGCTACGATTAGTATTGTGATTAGTTATAGATATAACTAAATCATGAATTCGAACTCAATAGCGAACATTGTGCAAATGGTGCTGAGGAAACCCAACTAGGACTTATGAACAGGATGATATTACATGAAAATTTAGAGACAACAACTAGTTTCGAGTAGTTAAGGAAAACGCATGTTTTTATTTGATACCGAATGTTCACCTTAGGCGTTTGATACAAACCTTATGCGAAAACCCAAATCAAATGTGGCGGCATTTATGACTACTAGATTCCTGTAGTGATAATGGATAACGTGTAAATAGTTGGGTTGAAAATACGTAGATTAACACCGTGAAATATCATCCCCATTTAGATCCGTCAAGTCTGAAACTTTCCGTACCTGAAAATTGTGAAAATCATAGTAAATTATATACACGCCGGATGTTGTGTTCAAGGGCTCATATTGAAGCCGACTCGACAAACTAGAACTCCATATAACTTACATCTTGTTTCTGTTTTATAGCAGTGGCGGAAACTGTTGGGGAGAGCGGCTCTGGACTGCAGTCCAGAGCAGCACTACTTGTCGACACTTGAAATAAAATGCTTTTACACCTCTGTGTGAAAATGGTATTATGCGGAACCCTATACCGTAGCGAATATAAATATGTTATATAACTATTGGAAGTGGTTTCATTCATTTTGACCATAGTTTTCTATTTTAATCGCTTTTTAAACTATTAGTACATACTGCAGTCCCAAGCAGGGACAGAACGTATATCCCGATATTGAATAATGCATAACTCCCAGTACACAGCGGATATTATTGATCCGTCTGATGCTTTGGAAACCTAACTAATAAAACTAAATATTATCCACATTTAACGTCGCCTAATTATGATCTCAACAGGATGAAAACTGTGTTACGAAATGGAATTTCAGTTCAGGAACTGAATTTTCAGCAGAGAACACTTAAAAAGAAAAGACCGTAATTTGCAAACCCAAAACCCGATTGACTTAAAAAAACTTTCATTGATTCTTTGATTAGGTTTACTTCTTATCCCTTTTGTATCATTTTACTAAATCTTTAACGTACGATTTAATGTGATTTTCTAAGTACATAAGACGCATAATAACTTGCATTGCACATGATTTGTTTAGCGGCATAAATGCTCATATTTTACCCAACTGCGATACCTCTAGCGATAGTGAACGCTCTTATTAATTTCAGTGTATAATGCATTGTCGAACGTGAATAGTATCGATTTAGATGTGTCGAGTACGCCAGTAAAAGTGAATGATTCGCGATTATTTATTGCCATTGTTTATTTATTGACATATCGATTGCCTGCATTTATTATCTCCACCGTTATTACTTTTATTTTTCTTGCCTTATTAATACTATTATAATATTGCCATTGCGTCGTTCTGACGACCGAGTATGCATGCTCAGAGTTTGAAGATGACCGAATTCAGGAGTCTGACCTATCATTCGAGCTTGCAGAGATTTAAACGGTCGTGCCTTCGGTACTTTTACCGCTTTCTATAAATCAACCTTGTATTCGCACTTGGTTAGTAGTTTATTTTCTTTCATTCTATTGTAAACTTTGAACAATGAAAGCTGGTGTAATAAACTAGTGATGTGTTTTTTTTACTTCTATGTTGTGATTACTGATTACCATGTAATACTAGAAACCGAAGTATGGTTACAGTGGGATTGTTCTCTAACCGTAGGAGCACGGCTGGCCTAGTCGCCTCCCATATTTCGTATTTTGGGAAGCGGGGCGTGACAGTTTCCGATCGTGATACTCGATTTCTATCCCACTTTTGGAGGAGTCTCGGGAAAGTTTGTGAACTCAATTGAAGTTTAGCACCGCCTATCATCCTCAAACAGATGGCCAGTCTGAAAGAACGATCCAAACTCTTGAAGATTTGTTGAGAGCATGCATGTTAGACTTCAACGGTTCATGGGAGGATCATTTGCACTTTGTGGGGTTTTTTGTAATAACAGTTTTTTGACAACTATACAGATGGCTCCATTCGAAACATTATACGGTAGTAAGTGTCGCTCGCCTGTCTGTTGGGACGATATTGTAGGGTTCCTAGGCACTCTAATGAGATCTCACAAGGCATCAACCATGCCAATTTAACATTTTACATGCGCCGAGAAACCCTAATACGGATCGTTAATTAGAATTTTAGGCGAAACAAGAAGCTAGTTAACAATTTAACTAAGTGAACGGAAATACAACCTTTGTAGATCCGGTTCTCCACCTCCATAGCTCCATGATGAAGTCCTCTTGCTGTCCAAATCCAATCCCGGGCTCTTGCGTCGGCTTCATCGGCGAAATGGGTGGGCTTGGTCGTCGGCTTCGATGCCGAAGATGATCTACGTCGAGGCATCGCTAGATCAAGCTTCCACTTCACCAAGTCATGAAACTTGTGAAGAAAACACCCTATACTACTTGGCAAGAGGTAGAGGATGAAGAAATAGGAAGTGGGTTCACTTTAGAATTGGATTTCTCACTTGTTTACTCAAGATGCCATTAATGGTGGCAAGCTTTTTCTTGAACTCAAGAAGAAGAAGAAGATCAAGATTATTCTGATAAGTTAAAAGAAAATAATACTTATCATATTTTTAACCATAGTCAAGGGTAGAGAATTAACTAAGGTTATATGAATGGTTAGGGTTAAAAGAAGAAGACAAAATGGTCTCTTGGTCAAAGCTTCATGAAGCTTCAACAAGCTTCATGAAAGAAACAAAGAAAGAAACCATTTTGTTCAATATCTTTTCCATAATAAATAAATGAATAAATAGATATGAAAAAAAAAAACCTAACCATTTAAATAACCATGGTTTAATCTTTACACAAAACTTGAGTAAGAATGTATCATCAAACATGATACAATCAAGTGCACAAAAGTATATCACATATACAACTTGTGAACTACAAGTGAGAAAATCCATTTAAAGTGAACCAATACTAGTTAATGCAAAGTAATATATCAAATATATAATTATGCATTAAATCATTAAATCAACACTTGATTTAACGATCCGGTCATATCGCATATAACCGACTAATATTCAATGTATCGGCTTGTCGAATCAATCCTTGATTCGATAACTAGGTTATATCGCATACAACCATTCGATACATTCATCGCGAGAATGAAATACGGTATCACATACACGCATTATTCTCGGTCCCGCACATATCTCATATGCGCTCCTATTTCGTTTCGCTTGAGCCAGGAAACCTCTGTGTAGGACTCTAAACACTCGTCAATACGCCGGCAGCAGGTGATGATCATATCAAACACCCACAAGCTGCAAGCGGTCTGCTAAACGTAACGGCCACCCGGGTATTGAGCGATCAGAAGATCGACGAGCAAGCCCGCTCACACTTCTGTGAATCCAACCAGTAACACTTACCGTACAGTCCGGTCTCGTCGTCTGATATGTTGCATATCTCGCCTAGGGGTGGTAAACGTCAGACCCCAATAGCTCGATAAGTCGTGTCGATATGAGGTCTATAACAGTTCGAGAAACTACTGGTAACACTTACCAGTAAATCTCAGCAACCCTGGCCAGGGATTTCCGGTTATAGCCAATCGATCACAGCGCAACATCAACTCCCTATACCGGGAGAGACGAATCCCCTCCTATCGCTCATTGCCTCTATGTGATTCGGGACTGTACCCAAAAACCACCGTTTTGCACGCCCTCTTGGACGTGGTAAGGTGGAAATCAAAGCACAGTGGGAACCACACAAGACTCTATGACGATCTCGGGTCAACAGACTACTCTGTACCAGTGTCACCAGAGAACTGCCATCTGACGTAAGGTATAATACCATCTGGGAGTTCTCGGCGAGTCCGTCCAGTATACCCAGTCTCCACTGAGCACCCGTATATCATCTCTGATGTCAAACAGCAATGGATATGGTATCATCCATCGCCCATCTGTATGGGTCGATAAGGTATACGCTAGCCTACTCTGGTATATCGATGCCCCGTCTCGATATACCCACGACTAGGGACTTTGAAGGATGTACTTATGGACTACCATGTCCCCACTAGTATGATCCGCATCATAGTCCAGGTAGTCAAGTACACATCCTAAGGGCTTTACCAACATGTAGCAGAGAGACAATCAGTGTACACGTTAAGGTAAAGAGCAACCAGATAGCATACTATCATGTCGAGCAAGAAAGTCCTCCCTATATATGTCCAAGCATCCACTACAATATACATCCAATGTACAGTAATGGCCTCTAGGGCATACATATAACTAACAGATATTGGAGAAAGAAGATTGTTGGGACCAGATATTATTGTGCAAACAGTGGAGAAAGTTAACATGATCCGAAATCATATGAAGGCGGCACGAGATCGATATAAAAGTTGGGCTGATACAGGACGAAGAACTCTGGAGTTCACAGTTGGTGATCTTTTATTCCTGAAGATATCACCGAACAGAAGAGTGATCCGATTTGGTAGTCGAGTTAAGCTTAGTCCTCTATTCGTAGGGCCTTTTGATATTATCGAGCATATTGGAGAGGTAGCTTATCGATTGGCGTTACCATCATCCTTTACGGATGTTCATGATGTGTTTCATGTATCTCAACTCCGCAAGTATGTTCGAGAAGAGACGTAAGTCTTAGATCATTCGGAACTGACAGTAAGGTAAAATTTAACATATGAAGAAAGACCAATGGCGATTATGGATCGACGAGAAAAAGTCCTTAAGAACAAAGTTATCCCTCTAGTACTTGTTTCATAGGAGAATCATTCGCATGAAGAATCTACTTGGGATCTTGAACACGAGATTCGACAGAAGTTTCCACACCTCTTTTCTTAGATCCATGTTTTCTTGTTTTTTCTTTTTCCGGGAATTTCGAGGACGAAATTCTTTGTAGTTGGGTATAATGTAATACCCTAGCACTGTTATACTATATATTTATTTGGGGTATTTCAAATCTTGCGACAGATTTCTTGATTATTATTGCTTTTGGGTGCGGATAGTGCATTTGGTAACTGTGGTTAATATCCGACCCGACCCACATATTTGAAACCCATCATAGTTCAAGATTACATCAAATATTTGCTTGTACAGAGGATCTATGCACATCTAGATTCTATACACAAATATAATATATTTTGTATCCACATATCTTTTAAATAATACAAATAAAAACCAAATAATATATTTTGATATCTAGCATAGCATGTTATCGTAACCCATATCATGTGGTTGCATTCATACATCATGTTCATGTCCTAAGTGTTAAAACAGACTCGTTTGGATCGCTACGTATATTTACGTAGATTCGTACTTAGGGGTATGCATTTTTATTGACCGGATATCGCATTATGGTTTTAACTTTTACGTATATTCTCCATATGTAAAAACTATATTTAGAAAGGACCCGGGTAATTTTCGGAGTAATTTGATATTAGCTGTATAATCCCAAATATATATTATAATATTTCTTATGCTAACAGTTATATAATATATATATATATATAATATAAAATATTGTCTAAACTAATTTTTCTCTGTCTCTCCCCTCTCGCTCTCTGTCTCTCTCTCCCTTTTGTCTCTCTCTCTCTAAACGTGTGTGTGTGTGTGTGTATTATATTTATAAAACCTTATATAAGAACCCTCTCTCTCTCTCCTTCCTCTTCTTCCCTCACGCCTGAGAACTCTGAAACCCTACCCATGCCCTCACCAAATCCGCGCCGCTGCCGTTCACCTCACGCTCGCCCTCTCATCCTCGTCGTCCTCACCTCGTCATCCTCACCACCTCACCTCTCTCCTCTCCTTCCCGAGCACTACCCCCTGCAGTAACCTCCCGCGGTACAAACCCAGAAACCCCCAACCCCTCACCGCCGCTCACCACCATCGACCTCATTGTCGCCACCAATCATCACCTCCGCCTTCACCTCCTTACCTCCCTATCCTCCCCCGACATCCTAGACCACTGCCACCATCAACCTCACAACTTCCCTACCCCGAATCACCAACCCAAGAAACCCCAGCCACTTCGCCGGTGCAGCACATCGCCGTCGTCTATCGTCGCCGTCATCTCTCGTTTGTCCTCACCACCCCAGAACCCAACACAACAGCCACCCAGTCTTCTTCTTCTTGTTGTTCTTTTCTTTATTTTTCTTGATTCTCCGATCATCTTGCCGGAGCTGCGCGCATTGCCGACAATCCAGACGACCCAGTCATCGTCGTCGTCCAGCTTAGTCACCATGTCACCTCACTGCTCAGCCAGGTCCAGTCCTGCACGTGTAAGATTGCATCGCGACTTTATTTCCGACGTCGGACATGGCATCCGTATCTCGACATGAGATCCGATCAGGCAAGTTTTAACTTGCAACATGTTATACTATTATATCGATATCTATATGAATAAGAATAGTGCATGTGTTTTATTATTCAGCAAATATTACAGATTTACGGTTTTACGGTATCCGGTCGTATCCGTACTGATAATCATTTATCTAGTTGCATGCTGTAACATCATGATATCATTATACTACTATATCAGTACAACATGTTATCTAGTTTGAATCATACATGTTAGTGGATGTATAATGGTTATTACAGATAGATACATATGCATCCTGGCATCAGTTGTGTTTACCGTGTTCCGATATTGATTATAGTTTCATATTGGGTATTTATTTGGTTAATATACATCATATGACATGTTCACGACACACTACTAGACTTGTTACTTGGATCATATTGCTAATGCCAGCAATCATGATTTGTTGTCCTAACGGGCGTGACTTGTTGTCTGTATAGACGAGAACTGTACCTGCTTGATCCTGTGTTGGCATTAGATTTATATCGTTAATACTTGACTTGAACACAAACCTGGGGGGAAAGGGGAAATCAAGAATGTAACCGAAACACAACTCAAGAGGATATTATTATTGTTTGCCGTGGTTCCGGGCATTATGGAATAAATCATTGTTTGCGGTGCTTCCGGGTGTTACGGAATAAATCATTGTTTGCCGTGTTTCCAGGCGTTATGGAATAAATCATTGTTACCGTGGTCCCGTGGGGAATGAACGGGATATATACTGTTGGGTTACGATGAGGATTACATTAATTGATTTCAAAGACTTTTAGAATAGATAACCAGAAGCACAGACTTTAGGATACACATCACACACCTATACATGCACATAGCTTACTATTCTATATCTATGTTATTTATTTATATTCTTGTTTAATCATAGCATTATATCATCATATCCTGGTTACTACTGTTATTTTGATATTATGACGTACTGACGTCTGGGTTTTGCATGACCCGGTTTCTTTATCTTTATCGCAGGCAGATCAAGAGTACTTTAGCAATTAAGCCGAGCAATGAGAAATTGAACGTTTATTATTAAAGATATTTAGTTTATTTATTTCCGTAGTTTTGTTTATTGATGTGAGCCCACATTGGGACATGATTCAGATATTGTTTATTGGATCTTGATTCGTTTCCGCTTTATGCATTTTCTTAATTTTATTTATTGTGGCAAATGGACATGTACTAGCTAGATTATATTATTTTCTGTTTCTGATATCCGATAGACAGCCGTAATATGACTATGGAGGGATGATTCCTAACCACAGGTAGCATGGTTGGTTCGGTCACGTGCCGTAGTTTACATATCTTGGGAAGTGGGGTGTGACAAAAACCCTATTTTCCCTTCATAAAAATTATTCCTAAGCTCACTACAAGAATTATGGTGAGATCAATTTCTAGTCTTGAGCTCATTTGGCTATCTTAGAATTTTCTTAAGTTACTTTTTGAGGTAAAACACTCACCTTTTACTAAGTTTTTATGTTTTCTAACCTCACAAAGTAGTTTAGAGCTTAAAAGAGTGTGTTTAGTGAACTTGGAAAATTCTAGGGTGATCTTTGGTGGTTTAAAATAGTAGTGTTATAGTAAAGAGTTTAAAGAGTGACTAGTTACCTTTTAGTGATAGAATCCCTGGTCTAAATGAGTTTAGAAGTGCCAAATATGAGTTCAGAATTTTCCAACATCGGTTTTTCATTGACTTTTGATGTTCAAATGGATTCTAGAATGACTCTAAAACTCTGAAAATTTATTAGCAGATATAGTGAGATGTGCAGATCACTAAGAAACCACCCTAGAAACCCGAGCCCAATCTCTCAACTTTTGGCCGCTGTTTTATTAAATTTGGCCGCAATTTTCAGCCCAATTTTGGAGTTAGGGTCTGAAACTTAGTCTGTAGCTCACTCATTAAATAACTAGACCTACCCTATAGAAAAAAGTTTAATTTCACCTTAGGTAAAATCTGGAGCCATTTTACTTGTTTTCTGTCGATGTTTTCCGAATTTCGAAAACTTGATTTTTGTTATTTGAGTTTTGACTCGGTCGTTTGACGTTTGTACGTAAACGTCGGGGGTTGTTTTGTTATTCTAGCATGAGTAGACCATAAGTTCTAACCTATGTACACTTAGCTTGCCGTATCGGTTTTCAAGAGTTGATTTTGATTTCAACGCGATGTGCTTTGACTTTTAGATACACTTGCGTGAACTACCGGGATGACGAAGAGGAGCAAAGTGTTTATCGAATTTTGATAGAGCGAGAATAGTAGGTGAGTAGATGTATATCTACGGGGGAAGTCGGGTGGATGGCGTCTACTGCTCTGCTAAAACTTCCGTCGACTGACCAACTCGAAACGGTATAAAATGAGCTGCCATGGTCAATCGATCAAAAATCATCCAAACTACATTATTGCCCTTTGGACTCCATGATAAAGCTATCACGAAATCCATGGTTATATGTTCCCACTTCCATTGAGGAATCAGAAGTGGTTGCAACAAACCAGGTACCTTTTAATGTTCGGCCTTGACTTGCTGACACACTAAGCACTTCGATACATAGCGAGCAATCTCTCTTTTCATTCCTTCCCACCAGAAATGTTGTCATAGATCTTGGTACATCTTTGTGCCTCCTAGATACACGGAATATGCGGAACTATGAGCCTCCTTCATAACTTCTTCACGAACATCTCCTTTAGGCACACACAAACAACTTTTATATCATAACGAACCATCTTCGCTGCCTCATGTTGAGCTCTTTCTGTGTGAACACATACTTTAAGCTCTTATGATCGGTAAATACTTCTACCCTTTCACCTAATAAGTAGTGTCTCCAAATCTTCAGAGCAAAAATCACTGCTGCTAACTCCAGATCATGAGTTAGGTAGTTCTTCTCATGAGTTTTCAATTGTCTCGTTGCATATGCTACGACCTTCCCATGTTGCATTAGAACACATCCCAAACCTTTTCCAGATGCGTCGATGTGAATAACCAACCCTCCGGAACTGTCTGGCATGGTCAGAATAAGAGCGGTGGTCAATCTTTGCTTCAATGCTTCAAAAACTGACGCACACTTCTCGGTCCATACGAACGGTACCTCCTTTCGTTTTAGCGTGGTTAATGGTTCTGCTATTCGAGAGAAGTTCTCCATGAACCTTCTATAGTATCCGGTAAGCCTAAGAAAACTTCTGATCTCCCCCACATTCTTTGGAATAGGCCAATCACGAATAGCTGCAATCTTTTCGGGGTCAACTGCAATTCCATCTCCGGATACAACATGACCCAAGAACTTCACCTCTTCGAGCAAACACTCGCACTTGCTCATCTTAGCATAAAGCTTTTCCTATCTCAACGTTTGTAGTTCGATTCTCAAGTGTTCTTCATGCTCTTCTTTGCTCTTCGAATAAACTAAAATATCGTCAATAAACCCCACTACGAAATGATCCAGATATGGTGAAAAGATTCGGTTCATTAAGTCCATAAATATTGCTGGTGCGTTGGTGACTCCAAATGGTATCACTAAATACTCGTATTTCCCATATCGAGTTCGAAACGCTGTCTTGCAAATGTCTTCTTCTTTCACCCAAACTTGATGATACCTTGATCGTAAATCCAACTTTGAGACTACTCTCGCGCTACTGAGTTGATCGAATAATTCGCCTATGCGAGGGATTGGGTACTTGTTCTTAATAGTCATCCGATTTAACTCTCGATAGTCGATGCACATTCTCCGCGTGCCATCTTTCTTTTTGACTAGAAGAACTGGAGCTTCCCACGGTGAACCATTGCTGTGAATCCAACCCTTCTTTAGTAATTCAGAAACTTATCTCTTTAACTCTTCCAATTCCACAGGTACCATCGGATAATAAGCCTTCGAAATAGGCGCTGCTACAAGAATAAGATCAATCTCAAACTCCACATCTCGTTTAGATGGTAAACTCGATATGTCCTTGAACACATCCATGAAATCCCGAAATCCTATCAGCACTTCATCTGCAACTTGTTTACGAACTTCACCCTTCAGTAAACGGTTCTCTTCATCTTGAATTTGCAAGTTTTTTCTAAGACTTGTGGGTTATTAGCCCACCACTCTTCCGCTGCGCTATTCTGATAATTTGAGCCGGGTCTATCAAAGCTTCTTCAATCAAATAGCTTACATCTGATCGTCCTTTAAGCAATCTGTACCATCTCCCGCTGTGGTTAATCTCAAACTACTGCAATCATCAAAAAATTCTCCCGGGTTTCACCTTATTCTTCGAAACGCAAACGGATTGGTTCTTATGGTTTGAGAGGAAAGATGCAATGTCACGCCCCGCTTCCCAGTTTATGGGAAGGAAACGTGGCAGGCACGCGACGTATTTACTCAGAAATAAATACGTTAAGCGTAAATAAGCAATATATGAAATGCATAAGAAATGACAAGAGATATAATATAAACAACAACTTTTATTAATATTCATCTTTATAATACATTGCTTTAAAAAGGAAAGTACAATGATATAAAACAATGCCTAAATAGTGGCATACAAACTGGAAGGTAAGTACAAGTAAAGCTAGTAGTCTGGCTGTGCCTCAATCTGATCCAAGTACTCCTGACTGGGCTCGATCTCCTGAGGGTCCGGTTTTCCTAACGAATATTCCAAAGAAAGAAAGAGACAGAAATACCGTCAGCGAACTAGCGCTCGGTATGTCCTAAAGGAAAGGAAGGAATACAACAAGTAATGTGGAAGGAAACTGTTAAGTTATACCGGTATCAGTTTATTACTCTAACGTAGTTGTTTGTAGCTTAGTACAGAAGGTGTATACGAGAAGAGTCTAACTGTCCTGTGGACTTTTGTAACATGTAAGTACATGACCCCGTTAAAACACATGGGACAACGGCACGAGAGCTCATATAGGTGTCTTTCAGTGACCATCATCGTGCCACTTTTAATACATTCCGTACCAATCTACCCCGTTAACCCCGTGATGTGTTGTATAGATTATAATTATCAAACTTGCCGAGACCATAGATACAAGTTGTTGATGTAATCAGGTTCAGGATGTAAACAAGTAGTCATGTAATCAAGTCAAGTTATAGACATGGTTCGGTCAAGTAAAGTCATGTTTGCATGTTGATATTGTTCTGGTATTTAGGTTCAGGTTCAAGTGTACATGTTAGAATTTGGATTCATGTTTGAATTGGATTCTGGTTTGAGTTTGGATTCAAGTTTGGTTTAGACTCAGACTTGAGTCAGAAACTTAGAACTGATTTGGATCTTGAATTATATTCAGGAGTTATCGGTAACTGCTGCACATGAACGACATGATTTGTGTCTTTTTCTAAGACAATTACCATTGATAACACCGTTAAGTTTTTCTATCCTAAATAGGCAAGCACTCACTTTCTCCGGCTCCTTGAGGCTCAAGAGAATTGATCCTGCTTAAACCTATATTTACTAAAGTCCTTAAATGTAATTTTATATAACTCGAGAGAATTTTATGAAAAATATTTTTTATATAGTTTCAAAATAATCTCGAGAAATTATTTATATTATTTAGGATTTCCATGGATGTGTATTTTAAGAATTGAGGTATTTTAGTGATAATTACCTTAACTTGAATAGTTCATGGTATTTTACTGTAAACTTGTCTTGTATTGATATCTTTGATGATATTTTGATGAAACTTGTAATTCTTTTTATTTTGAAAAAATATAAGTTATTATATTTTGAAAATATATGGATTTTATAATGTTTATATAATTATTAAAAAATAATTTTTATTATTAAGTAGAAAATTTCTTTTTTCTTTAAAATCGTATTAAAAATCTTTCGAGACCGATGCTCCGTGAGAAGGTCTGGATCTCGCTCTACTAACCCAAGAATGTGCGATAATTCGCACCATCCAATAGCAGTTAACCTAAAAAGGGTTGTAGAGGCATATTTGCAAAAGGATTTTAAATACAACCTAAAAGAAAACCGTTTTTATGGTACATGGTATTTTGGTGTAATATGGTAACAAAAATATGTTCAAGGGATATCGTGCAATGGAAACATGTGTGTATGTGAGGAGTAGGTCATTACCCGGTGAAGTTTTCTAAAGGTATGTTCAACAAAGGAATAAAAGATGACGTATATAAAGTTCATGCTATTTTCATGTAAAAGTTAGATTAAAGTTATTTAGCATGATGTTTTTAAGTAAAAGTTGGTTCTAAACATTAGTTTGATGGTTATAAATATAGGGTAAGAATTTGGATGAAAAATATGGAAAAAATAGTGAAATTTTTAGGATTTAAAATAAGATGTCAGCATTAACTCCACTTACCGACATGTTTTGAAAAATAGAACTTTTCAAGAAGAAAGAGAGGGATATGGAGGGAGTTATAAGTGAATTAGGTTAAGAGAAAGGTTGAAGAAGATAGATTGGTAGTCGTGGCGTCGTGGGGTCGCCGAAATAGCCTCGATTCCTCGCCGGAAGTTGGTCGTTGGCTAACTTCTCTTCTACTCCACTTGTACTTGAGAAAATTTGAGGGTTTTGGCTAGAATTTTCAGAATGAGGAAGGTCTAGGGCATGGGATAGTATTCATAGTGTGGAATTAGGGTTTTGGGATTAAAAGAGTGAATTAAAATGCATTAAAATGTGATAAATTGGGAAATTGAAGGGTCTCTGTTAGATTGCAGAGTAATCAAACCGTGCAGGGGTGATAAGGGTAGGCCAAGAGTCATGTGTGCAAAGCACATCACAAATAGTCGCAGGGGGCCGTCGGCGCCGGCCATAATGGGTATCTCGCCGGTCATTTTGTGGGAGGCCCGGTGGATTCATGCCATGTGTCCTCCTCTATATTTAAATCCTTTTCCACATGTTTATTTTTTCCAGACTTTTCATTTTTATGTGCATTGCACGTGTAAACTTTTGGGCTTCCAAAAAGTTTAAAAGAAAAATCAGAAAAAATATAATGTGTCTGATGGAGTTCGAACACAGGGCTACGTCATAGCAGTGCAAGGCTTTACCGGTGGGCTACAAGTTATTTCTTGCCGCTCTTAAACATAAATTAACTTTTAAAGTGTACTCAGGCTTGTAAACTCCTTTCTGTATATTAAATTGAAAATTTTCGTACAGTAAATTCGGATTCATTACAACGTGGTTGCTGGATTCAAGCTCACGATAAGACATAAACTTATAAATAATGATGCCGAGAGGAAACAAGGTAATACCACGACCATAAGTCAAGAAAATGAATCGAAATAGGACTCCAGATTACCTAAATAGAGTACCGCATTGTAACCATGTCGCGGTACATAGTTACAATTACATAACTCCATTCAACTCGCTTAAATCCTACTAACATAATCGAGAGAATAAGATGGGAGAAAAAATAAAGAACCAAAAGGATTCCAAACCAAGATGCAAAGTCATTTCCAAATCGTTGAGATAAAAGAGTTTAAGAGAAGGATAAGATTCAATAATTTGAATGACAAGACAATAATGTGGCAGGATATGTTCCTAAAATTCTGGGTTTCTTGATTAGTGTATTGGGTCCAATACCCAATTAAAAAAGAAACCAATCCTAACTAACCTAAAACCTATGCTCTGATACCAAACAAACACTGTCACGTCCCTCTTCCAAAAATACATAAACACGGCACGTGACAAAACCAACCAAGCTACCTATGGCGAGGAAAGATCCTTCCATAGTCACATTACGGCTGTCAATCAGATATCAAGAACAATAAACTACTAAATCTATCTATCACATGTCCAATAGCCATAAGAACAATAACTGGAAAAAATAGCGGAAGCAATAAAGATCTAAAGAATAACTAACCCGCATAAGAGCTATATCAATGAGGTGGTCCTCATTGATCGGCGATCCCGTCAAATACTCATATGCTATGTCAAGTATCTGGGCCATGCAAAACCTAGACGTCAGTGCGTCATAAATATCAAAATAATAGTAATAACTAGGATATGATGCTATGATTAAATATGAGTGTAAATAAATAATACAGGTGTAAAACGGTGAGATATAGGTATGTGATGTGTATTCTAAAGTCTGTGCCTCTAGGTCATCTATTCTAAAAGTCTTTGAAATCAATTTAATGGAATCGTTGATATAACTCAATAGTATCCCGTGCGTTCCCGGGACCACGGTCAAGACTCTCGGCCTGAATCCGAGCCATGCCGTTAAGCGGTAAATAGGTAACATGTACAAACGAATGATGTCAGCAGCATCATTCCGGGGCCGGCCAAGCCCGTATAGACTGATCAGTATTTAGAAGTATCGAACTGTTGAGTTACAAGTTAGGTTTCATTATTGATTTTCCCTTACCCGCAGGTTTTGTGTTCAAGTCGGGTATTGATGTTATGAATCTAATGCCAACACAGGATCAAGTAGGTACCGGTCTTGTCTATGTAGACAATAAGTCACGTCTGTTAGGACAACAAGTCAGGACTGTTGGCATTAGCAAGAAAATCTAAGTAGTGAGTTCGGTAGTTGTTCATATCAGAATTTTGCATTATTATATCACCCATTCTTAATCATACTTCAAATAAATAGGTGTTTTTGATCCATATCTGCTAAATAGTTGCAGATTACAGGTTCTCAGAACAATACAGTAAAATTCAGGAAAAGACGTTACAAATGTGAGACTACGACCAACAAGTAGATGAATCCGTATGATGCTGCCTACCAATTTAAGGAACAAACAACGATCAATGAACAATTCAATGCACAAAGTAAGAGGGCAGCATACGATTCAAGACTTCAACGCGAAACTTATGGTAAAAGTCCACATAATTCTGCACTGTTGGAAATCTGGAAGAAAATAGAAAAGACTCTGAGGAACCAAGTGAAGAAAACAGAAGTAAAAAGCAACATGAAGCAAACCTGAGAAAAAGAGCTAGAGATCCCTCAAGATGGTCGCGGAACTGCGGCCAAACAAGGCTTCCTGCCGCGATTCCGCGGCCGTATAGTGCACGTGTCGGTGCAAATTGTCGGTGGTGTCGGTGCTTTGACCCGGCTTTCTTACGGTGGTATTGTAAATTCAGATGTGGATCAAATGTAAACCCTAGGGTTTCTCCTATCTATAAATAGGAAAGCCTACAGCCTCTTTTGAGGTGTGCCTCTTTTGGGTGCCTCTTTTGAGATGTCTCTTTTTATTTTCTAGTTTAAAATTTTCATTCCATTGTAATCGTCTAGAGGTCATCAATAAAGGTATTTTTATTTTTGCATTCTTTTTGTTATCTGAATTTAATTCGTGCAATTTTTTATCTGTCTTTTATTATCTGCAAATTAGATAGTCTTTTAAAATGAAAATTATAAAAATGAATTCTTTGGTCATCTTCCTAATGAGTGAGTAATTCCTCACTTGTTAGGATTAGGAGAGGGAAGGTTTGAGAGAAGTAAATCTCTCTCACTCCTTTCTTTGCCCATATAATTTTTAATTAGGACTCTATTTAATTCAACCACACACCGCTCACTATGGCACCCTATCCTACGAGATAGTGGTGATTCTTTAATTAGACCGGTTGTGGTTGATTTACATAGAGATTAGGGTTAAGAGTTAAGAAAGGACGGACAAGGACCAAAGGGAAGAAACTAAGTTTCTTCCTAGTCGTGCTAATCCCCTTTGTTGACTATTACCCTAACACCTAAATTCTTAATTAAGGCAAAGAAAGCAATGGGTAGAATCCCTTTTCCAAACTAACATAATCCTAATCCTAGCAAGACTTTTAATCAATTTAATCTCATTCTTAGATCGTAAAACAAAACCCGACTTGGCCGGATTAACTCGTTAGAACATAAAGAAAAGGAATCCATCTCCCTGTGGACCGACCCGTACTCAACCGGCTAGCTACCAAGTGACACCGTTATTAATTACGGTATATTCTATTCTTTGATTTTAAAACGCACGCAAAAGAACGATCAATCAAATGGCGTCGTTGCCGGGGAGACGGTAGTCTCTTTCTTTGTGTAATTTCAGGTTAAAAAAATAAAAAATTTAAAAATTATAAAAATTGAAAAATTTTAAAACAAAATAAAATAAAATAAAATTTATATTGTTCTTTTTTAGAGGTATTGTGTGAATTATGCAGAAAAAGAAGACGGACAGATTCAAATCTGGAAAATCACAGTGAACAAATCAAGAAACAGAAGATCTGAACAGACAGAGGAGAATCATAACAGCAAACAGAAAATTTTTGGAGATCCAAACTAACAGAACCACCACGGAACCGCGGCGGATATATGCAGTTGACCGCGGAACCGCGGTCAACCAGTGACATCAGCATCCCAAAATTCTCTGTAAGTATTTTTGTCCTCTCTTCTACCCTCTGAACTCCGCTGAAAAATTTTCCTGTAGGGTTCTTTGCGCAAAATTCTTCTCCCTCTCCAATAAATTATTTTTGTGCAGAATTCTTTGCGCTGCCAAATAAAAAAAAATTTGTAAGTGTTTTAGATTTTGTGTGTTTACTGCTTTGCATTTTTAAAATGGACTTTTAAGGGGGCTATAACACCAATCAAGATTGGATGGGGATTTCATTACCCTTCTTAAGACCCCAAAAATCACTAAAAGCATATGTATCACCCTTGAGTTAATTAAAAAAATATCTAGACTCAGCCAATTAAGGATTATCGCGCTCATTAGGACAAAGAAAGGTTGTGGGCATTCAGTCGTTTATCTAAACCTGACTTTATGATGCCTACGCTAGACAAGTGAGAAAGGTAATTTTAAAAGGCCCGTCTCATGGTGATTCGTAAGCGGATCCCTCCTTTCTTCATTTGTGCTTACCTGGCCACAATTGGCGGTGAAGAGGCGATTTGAGGGATATCTCACAACTTGTCTCTTTGGAACAGTTAGGAGCAGTATAGTTGACTTAGGAGATCCTAGCTTTAGATTTGATTGTGCATGCTTAAACCGTGGTTGTTTGAAATTGTGCCGTAGTTCCGTACAAATTTTGCAAAAACTCTTTCTAAAAAGAAAAAAAACACTTTCAAAAAATTTCAAAACTCCAAAAACAAACAATTTTTTTTTAAAAAAATTAAAAGAAAAGAAAAATAATAATAAAAAAAATCATCACATTCTTTATCTTCTCCTTTCTCTCATCACATCATGGGTACCACACCTCGCAAAACTCTTGCCAAACTTTGGTACTCTCAACCAGACATTACTTCCTATGCTCATTGTTTTGGTCGAATTTCAAACGACCCCTCCATACCCAAAATTTCTTTAAAAGATCGAATAGACGCGTCTAGGAGAAACAGTTGGACTCCGCAATCCACTTTGTATCAACCATTACCACCTTCTTACGTTGAGACTCCTTTTACGAGTCCTGTTGTAACTCCGAAACTCATTTCTATTACTGAACATATTGAACAATCTCGTAGCCGATCTTTCACTCCTTTCAATACTTCCAGCTCTTGAGATCAACAATTCCATTCACCTTTTTATCCAAATGTTGATCCTACTCTTGTCCAACCATTCAATCCCTACCAGTCTTACCCGACTTTCGCACCTTCCTTAGACATTGCTTCTATACAACCATTTGGGAGTTTCCAGTATCCAAACAACTTTGAATATTTTACTGAAACCCCTTCACAACGCATGTCTAGTCTGGAACAGTCGTTAGAATATTTTATGGTAGCGTCAAGACAACAGATTAAGGATTTGAATGCGTCCATGGCCGCCCTATTACAGCCTAATGACCCGGTAGCTAGTTTCCAACTAGCTCCAAATTTTCCGATGTATGATGAGGCGGTTGGACAGATTGGGAATTTGAGTGGAGAGAGTGAGCTGTGCACCCTTCCAAATCAAACCTACCCATCTCCAATTGAATCCCACAATTCCAGTTTTAAATGTCTATCAAGTGTTCCAAATAATTCACCAGTTGAAGATAAAACGTTTAATGAGTTGTGCGACTTTGTAGTGTTTGATTTACCTGATTGTGAAGGGTCCCTTTCGAGTGAAATCACCACCAATCCTTTTGACCTCTACACCTCCACTCTAGAACCTGAATTGATTAATATCCATGCTTTTGATGAGGTGTCTGAGAAATTTAACTTTCACTTGATCGAGGATATTGACACTGGGAATATTTTGGATGATGAACCCACAAATTTGGATGAGTTTTTCTTTCCAATTCATTATCCCGAGACATTAAATGTTTTTCCCAAACATCATATGTGTCTTGAATTTGATGAGAATTGCATGGATAAGCTAAATTTGAATGATAGTATTGAGGATGAACCAGTTTTGTTTGATGAGTCGGATTTTCAAATTCATCCTCCTGAACCTTTAACTGTTACACTTCCTAAATCAATCCCCTTCATCCTTTCTGTCGTTCCGACCGCGCAAGAAACCGTATCCCTTTCATTTTCAATGTCTGCTTTACCAAGTTCGACGTACCAATGTTTTCTCATGAATCTTGAGGGATTTGACCTCATTTCTCAGTGGGTTGATAGATTAGCACAATCACTTTTTACACATCGGTCATTACAAATTGTGCTAATTTATACACTCCATCTTCCCCCTCAAGTTTGTATTCCACTTCTTTCTCCCACTTTCTCTGGTTCTTCTTCTAATCTTCCTTTAATGATACCGAGTGTTAATGAATCACAATCCGATATTTTGAGTTCGATAATTCTAGAAAAACAACTTGATTTAGACTCTTTTGAACATAAGGTGTATGAGTCTTACGACTATCCTACCTTCATAATTTTTGAAAAATCAAGTGTGCTGAATTCTGGCGTGACACTTATTGATATTGAAACGTTTAATCGGACCTTCGATGAAAGTTTCGAAGATATTTTCGCCGACGAACTCGCATTCTTAAACGACACGGATTTTGTGATTAAACAACCTCCACCCGAAGAAGTCGAACTACTACCACCATTTCTTTTTCCCTTCCGCCATTCTTCTCCTCCACCGAGACCGTATACTGCTTCTATCTCCACATGGTCTCGTGTGTTTCTCATTTCTTTTCTCTACACTCCATTCTTTCACCAACCACACCATTATAACGATAAAATTTTTGAATGATTGGTGCTAACCTTTGGCTTGTGTAAGGCCTTGTATAGCTTGATACTGTGTTTTTTTCTCCCCCCTAACTCTGAACTTTAACGCTTAAACAATGGAAATACTGTTTCACTTAAGCTTGGGGGGGACCTTTTGTGTATATATATTTTGTTTTCTTTTTCTGATAATAATAATAAAAAAAATAGGGAGTGCCGACAATTTAGACCCTCTTGGTGTAGCCTGACAGTGAGGGCACTGTCAAGTTTAAGTTTGGGGGTATGCTCGGTAAGTTTTCTTCCTTCGTATTCATGTGTATATGTTTGCATTTGCATACTTATTTTAAAACCCAAGAAAATTGAAAAAAATTTAAAAATTATAAAAATTGAAAAGTTCAATTTTGGCCATATTTGACTTAAGTTCAACATGACAGTTGATTGGTTAGGAAAAACTAGATCCGAAACTTGGTAAATTAAAAAGCCTAAAAATAAGCTCTCTTAAAGTTTAATTATAGAAAATATATATCCTTGTAGTTTATTTAGAAATAGGCAAATTTTGAGTTCAGTTCTTGGGCTAAATCAAAATAAGGGAAGAGTATTGAAATTTTTATTTGAAGTGTAAATCTGAAAAATAATTCTGAACCTTAAGTCTAAATTCTGAAAATATATACCCTACAACTAGCACCTACACACACCTTGAAACTTGGAATAGTAGAGGATACCTTGAAATGCTCTTGTCTAAAATCCTCAGTATGAAGGAAAATAAATAAAAGTACAAGTGTGAATAAAGAGAGATAAAAAATGAACACTGGTTTTATAATTACTTAAGGCTGCATAAATAAAAAAATTATAGCGAGGATTCTTTATCACCTAGTGCCTTAAACCAACAGGTTTGGGAGTCACTGCTAAAGCCTTAGGTAGACGAGGAAATACGCCTTAATACGCGAACACATTTTGTAATCGGTCGTTTAATATCTCAAGAAGTATTAACAGTCGCATGAAGGATGTGTGAGCAATTTAATCTAAAATTCACCAACTAAAAGTACTTTGGACGATGGACAAGAGTATGATAGCTTGAATTGAATTTCCAAGTGTAGGGGTGAAAATTACACACACGTAGGGGTATATGATTGGGGTTTGGATGAGAGATAGGAATGAAAGATAGGGTTTATACCTTCAGTAAAAATGACAAAAATTCTTAAGTTGAGATGGAACCTTAGAAGGGAAATTCAAATGATGCTGAAAGTTTAATAAATCTGCAGAACATATACGATCTGAAGTTAAATGAAAAGGAAGCGTGAAAAATACGGGTTAATAATTTCTAAGTCGAAGATAATTGAATTTCTTACTAGAATACCAAATTGAAGAATGAAAGTCAACAGGCCAAGTTGATTGGATTTTGTAGGTAGTATCCGCTGAAAACCCTCAGGAAACAACACTCCTCCTACTAGAGACACCTAGAGGTTTAACGGCTTGTTGCACGAGCTCAGTGCAATCGCGATTCCCTGCGAAAGTGAGGTTAGGATTTTTTCGAGAATAAAATTGGCTTTGCTCGGGACGAGCAAAAGATAAGTTTGGGGGTATTTGTTCATATCAAAATTTTGCATTATTATATCACCCATTCTTAATCATACTTCAAATAAATAGGTGCTTTTGATCCATGTCTGCTAAATAGTTGCAGGTTACAGGTTCTCAGAACAATACAGTGAAATTCAGGAAAAAACGCTACAAATGTGAGACTATGACCAACAAGTAGATGAATCTGTATAATACTGCCTACCAGTTTAAGGAACAAACAACGATCAATGAACAGTTCAATGCACAAAGTAAGAGAGCAGCACAAGATTTAAGACTTCAACGCGAAGCTTACGGTAAAAGTCCACATAATTCTGCACTGTTGGAAATCTGGAAGAAAATAGAAGAGACTCTGAGAAACCAAGTGAAGAAAACAGAAGTAAAAAGCAACATGAAACAAACCTGAGAAAACGAGCCAGAGATCCCTCAAGATGGCCGCGGAACCGCGGCCAAACAAGGCTTCCTGCCGCTGTTCCGCGGCCTTGTAGTCCACGTGCCGGTGCAAATTATCGGTGGTGTCGGTGCTTTGACCCGGCATTTTTAGGGTAGTATTATAAATTCAGATGTGGATCAGATGAAAACTCTAGGGTTTCTCCTCTCTATAAATAGGAAAGCCTACAGCCTCTTTTGAGGTGTGCCTCTTTTGAGATGTCTTTTTTTATTTTCTAGTTTAAAATTTTCATTCCATTGTAATCGTCAAGAGGTCATCAATAAAGGTATTTTTATTTTTGCATTCTTTTTGTTATCTGAATTTAATTCGTGCAATTTTTTATTTGTCTTTTATTATCTGCAAATTAGATAGTCTTTTAAAATGAAAATTATAAAAATGAATTCTTTTGTCATCTTCCTAATGAGTGAGTAATTCCTCACTTGTTAGGGTTAGGAGAGGGAAGGTTTGAGAGAAGTAAATCTCTCTCACTCTTTTCTTTGCCCATATAATTTTTAATTAGGACTCTATTTAATTCAACCACACACCGCTCACTATGGCACCCTATCCTACGAGATAGTAGTGATTCCCTAGTTAGACCGGTTGTGGTTGATTTACATAGAGCTTAGGGCTAAGAGTTAAGAAATGACGGATAAGGACCAAAAGGAAGAAACTAAGTTTCTTCCTAGTCGTGCTAATCCTCTTAATTGACTATTACCCTAACACCTAAATTCTTAACTAAGGCAAAGAAAGCAGTGGGTAGAATCCCTTTTCCAAACTAACATAATCCCAACCCTAACAAGACTTTTAATCAATTTAATCTCACTACTACAATATGGGGTTGCCCCTACGGACTCAGAAATCTGTAGGGGCAAATATTGCTTGTCCCTACGGGTTTATCCGTAGGGCCAAATCGTTGTCCCTATAGTGCCCTACGTTCTAGTTTTTTCTTTGGCCCTACGGAGCCGCAAGCCGGGGACCTACGGTTATGTCCGTAGGGGCATCTATATAGGTTATTAATAAAAAAAAGCACAGAAAATTATATTCATCGTTCACAAATTTCTCTCTCTCACTCCCGCGCCTCTCGTCGCCTCTTCTCGCGCTTCTTCGCCACCGCGCTCGCGAGCCTGCGCCAGCTTCGTCGGTCTTCCCCACACCTTCGCCGACTTCCCGCGCCTCGTCGCCACCTTCGCCGATCGTCGGCGACCACCAATTTCTACCGTCGATCCACCGCGCGCACGGTTGTAAGTAAATCTCAAATAAATTTTAATTTTGACGTTGTAGTCTAGGGTTCAGGCCAGGTTCGGGTAGGGGTGAGGGCATCGGCGTAGGCGTCGGCATTGATCGGGTTCGGTTAGGGTTAGGGTTAGGGTTAGGTTGTGGGGTTCGGCTGGGGCTGGGGCTAGGGCTAGGGTTTGGTTGGGGCTGGGGCTGGGGCTGGGGCTGGGGCTCGGTTGGGCTGGGGCTGGGGCTGGGCTAGGGCTGGGGGTAGGGTTCTGTTAGGGTTAGGGTTAGGTTGTGGGGTTCGGTTGGGGTTGGGGTTGGGGTAGGGGTTTGGGCTGGGGCTGGGGCTGGGGCTGGATAGGCTGGGGCTAGGGCTAGGGTTTGGTTGGGGTTGGGGCTAAGGCTGGGCTGAGGCTGGGGCTAGGGCTCGGTTGGGCTGGGGCTGGGGCTGGGGGTAGGGTTCGGTTGGGCTGTGAGATGTGAACTGTAGAGTGCCCTATTTATCCCTTGCAGTAGGTGTAAGCTTGTAGTGTAAATATGCTTTGCTTGTTGATTTAGTTCCATCCCGGCAAAGGTTTAGGCTAATTCGAGGTCGAGTTTGTACTGGTGCATTTATTCTGTTACCTTTACTTTTGTGGACGTAACATTCGATGATAAGGTGATAGTTGTTCCAGAATTGGCGTCTGCAGGGACTTTATGTTTAATAATGTATCAGTAGAACTGTAAGCAAGCTGTTTGGCATATTTAGAGGGTATTTAAGCTTAAGAAATTGTTTTTCTGTTATTTTTCTTGTGACATGTATGCTATCGAATGTCTGGGCGAGCAACCCATGTGGGACTATACGACGGTTGTAAATATGTGATTAGCTTTATGGCTTGACTTTAATAGATCTATATTCCTCTGTTTTTCCCTTGCTTTAGAGTTGAACATGATCTTTTAATAGCAAATATACTGCCCTTTAGAATTCAGATATGGACTGATAAGAAGAGATGATTGTTATCATGTTAACGGCCACTTATAAAATTTCTCAAATCTTGATCTCAATGGTTTAAAATCATGTTACACATACAACACGAATGCACAACAAACGCATAATTAGAGAGTGATTCGAGATGTTCAGGTTAAAACTAATATATGATACTCGATGATAATATGAAACCTTCATATTCTCATCGATACTCATATATGAAACTAAAAGCGCCACTTAGTCCCCGTCTATCGGTTAACATACGTGCGATATTCGTCGTGACATAGAACTATACGAAGGTTGTTAAATATCGGACGATATAGCTCGATAATAACAACCGTCATATAGTCTACGCGACGAGAAAATTCAATCGTATGGTAACCCATAGATTTGTCCCGTGTGGACAAGTTAAATATGTATAAAGCAAACGTCTTCATTCACTTGTGTTTTTATCCGTTTTGAGATATTTCGTCGGTACCTTTCCGCTGGTTCTCCATGTACAAAGATAGATTAAATGTTCATTTCAACGTTGTTTCACAGCTTTGAAATGATTATCTATTCTATTACAGTGTACTCGAAGAACAGCGGGGAGGTGCTGCCGAAATTTACTCGAAACGGTTGAAAGCACAAGTGATGGGTGTTCGCTCTATACATTCTTAATGGGATAGAAGCCTACCCCCGACAGCCGGAACACACACATACAACAAAAATACACAACAAACGCATAATTAGAGAGCGATTCGAGATGTTCAGCTTAAAACCAATATATGATACTCGATGATAATATGAAACCTTCATATTCCCATCGATACTCATATATGAAACTAAAAGCGCCACTTAGTCCCCGTCTATCGGTTAACATACGTGCGATGTTCGTCGTGACATAGAACTATATGAAAGTTGTTAAATATCGGACGGTATAGCTCGATAATAACAACCGTCGTATAGTCTACGCGACGAGAAAATTCAATCGTATGGTAACCCATAGATTTGTCCCGTGTGGACAAGTTAAGAATGTATAAAGCAAACGCCTTCATTCACTTGTGTTTTCATCCGTTTCGAGATATTTCGTCGGTACCTTTCCGCTGGTTCTCCGTATACAAAGATAGATTAGATGTTCATTTCAACGTTATTTCACAGCTTTGAAATGATTATCTATTCTATTACAGTGTACTCGGAGAACAGCGGGGAGGTGCTGCCGAAATTTACTCGAAACGGTTGAAAGCACAAGTGGTGGGTATTCGCTCTATACATTTTTAATGGGATAGAAGCCTACCCCCGACGGCCGGAACAGACACATACAATAGGAATACACAACAAACGCATAATTAGAGAGTGATTCGAGATGTTCAGGTTAAAACCAATATATGATACTCGATGATAATATGAAACCTTCATATTCCCATCGATACGCATATATGAAACTAAAAGCGCCACTTAGTCCCCGTCTATCGGTTAGCATACGTGCGATAATTTATTCTTTTCAACGACAAACGCACACACAAAGAATATACACGGATTTTCTCCTTTGTCGGTAACTATCCCGTTCTTATATTTCTCAATATAGTCACCATAACCTACAATTTATATGTTATACAGTCTAACATGGCCCATGAGTACGTCAGAGTTAAGGACTGGATGTATGTGGATTGGCAACAACGTATGCAACCTAAGTTTGTCGTGGGAGTTGCTGCTTTTATTGAATTTGCACGCTCACATAATAAGATCATAATTGAGAAGATTCTCTGTCCGTGCGATAGATGTAGCAATAAGTACTGCCAGAAGGTAGAATTGACAGAGCTTCATATTGTAAAATATGGGTTTACTAGACTTTATACAACTTGGAAATATCACGGGGAAGGAGAAGAATGCAGTACTGCGGCAGAAGAAGAAGGAGAACACGATAATGCGGCAGGAGAAGAAGAAGAATTCGGTAATGCGGCAGAAGGAGAAGACGGTAATTTATTTCCATCAGAAGAAATGGAGGATATGGTAGAGGCTGCCTTAGGTGAATCTATTCGTACCGAAGATGGCATTCCTTCCGGTCAAGGACCGCGTACGGATAAATATGAAAATTTCATGAATGATGCTAGGAAACCAATTTATGAGAATGAGAAGTATTCCACCCTCTCATGGTTCGTCCAACTTTTCCAGATTAAGTGCCTAAATGGATGGAGCAACAATCATTCACAATACTTCTTTCGTTCTTGAAAGATTTTATGCCTCCGGGAAATAACGTGCCCGACAGCTGGTACGGAGCTCAGAAGATGATGTCTGATTTGGGTCTAAAGTGCGAGAAGATTCAAGCATGTCCTAAAAATTGCGTGTTGTACCGGAAAGAGAATTCAGATTTGAAAGAGTGTCTAACATGCGGAGAGGCCAGGTATAAGCCGAAAGATTCTGATAAGAAGCCCGATATACCTGTCAAGATAGCACGATACTTTCCCATAACAGAGAGGCTACAGAGGCTATTCAGGTGCAAGAAAACAGCCGAGGCAATGATTTGGCATCACCGTGCTCCTCCAAGTGAAGATGGAAAAATGAGCCATCCAAGAGATTCACCGGCATTGAAGGATTTCGATAGGAGGCACGCAATATTCAGTAGCGATCCTCGTAATGTCCGGCTCGGACTGGCTACTGATGGCTTCTGCCCATTCAACTATATGGCTGGAAGTCACAGCACATGGCCCGTTGTAATGATAATTTATAATCTGTAGCCTTGGTTGGCTATGGACCAATCATACTTTATGATGTCTTTTCTTATCGACGGACCAAACTCACCAGGGAACAATATTGACGTCTATCTCCGACCTCTAATCGAGGAGTTGAAATCTTTGTTCATTGATGGTGTAGAGACATATGATGCAAACACAAATACAACCTTCATACTGCGTGCTGCTCTAATGTGGACAATTAATGACTTTCATGCGTATGGAATGCTATCAGGTTGGTCCGTACATGGTCACAAAGTATGTCCTCATTGCCATGAACACACAACATCAAAATTCTTAAATTTTAGCAGGAAGGTTTGTTATTGCGGCCATCGACGTTTTCTGCGTCCAGACCACCCCTATAGGTTAGATACGGTTCACTTTGATGGTCATCAAGAGCTTCTTGGACCTCCATCCCCATTGTCCGGAGAGTACGTGACTGCTAAATGGGATGGTTACAATAATGTGACCTTCGGGATGGATCCGACGAAACAGGTCAAGCCACCATTTTGGAACAAATTAAGTATTTTCTTCGAGCTTCCGTACTGGTCTATAAATTTAGTGCGTCATTGTCTGGACGTCATGCATATAGAGAAGGGGGTATCAGAGCACATACTTAACTTGCTTCTTTGTAAATACGGGAAATCGAAAGATAACCTGAATGCTCGGATGGATCTACAAGAGTGGGGAATAAGAAGTGATTTGCACCCTAGGCCGGTAGCGGGTAAACCGGGCAAGTTTGTACTTCCTAATGCCGCTTATCATATGTCACAACCGGAGAAGAAAAGATTCCTGCAGGTGTTGCATGATTTGAAAGTTCCCACGGGTTTTTCAGGATCATTCAGCAAGAAAATAAAATTTGTGAAGGGCAAGATCGATCGGCTGAAAAGTCATGATCACCATGTTATCGTGGAGCACCTTCTTCCATTAGCCCTCAGGACTTCTCTCCCCGAATCGGTTGGTCTAGTAATCAACGACTTATGTTGTTTTTTCAGGGAGTTGTGTGCTAAAACACTGGAGGTTGTGACGCTGGATAAACTAGAAAATTCTATTGCGTTGATACTTTGCAAGTTTGAGCGTATTTTTCCACCGTCATTCTTCGATATCATAATACACTTGACGGTTCATCTTGCAACTGAGGCGAAGTTAGCCGGACCGGTACAATATCGATGGATGTATTCCGTCGAGAGGTACGTGTAATTTTTCTTTTCGTGCAATTTATAAATTTATTGTTGTCCTGTATGCCCGTATTTATTTATTCAACATATTTTCATTAGGTATCTCTACACTCTTAAGAAGTATATATGTAATAAAATTCGACCAGAGGGTTCTATCATGCAAGGTTATTTTCTTGATGAAGCAACCATATTTTGTTCCCGCTATCTGGACGAGAACATTAAGACAAGGCTTAACCGGCCACGGAGAATTCAAGACGGGCCATATGGTAAAACCGAGTATAAGAGGGTAGACACTATGTTTATCAACAAGATATACCGGTTTATCTTGCTTAATTGCGCATGTCTTGAACAAATTAGTGAGTAAGTTTTTTTTGGATTAATTGTTATATCTGTGTTTGTGTGTGTATGAAATTATATAATATTAATGTCACCATTATTTGTTGAAAACAGAATTCATTTTAACGAGGTACGTGAGGGGCATCCTGATTTGAATGAAGAACAATTGGAAAAATATCATCAGGATAATTTTTGTGATTGGGTCACAGATCATGTAAGTTATTCGAATAACATTTTATTGTTAGCAGTTTTAATCTAAACTTGTATCATTATGTATTTGTCGTAAAATTTATTTTGTTAGATGCACGATCCGAACTTGTCTGCATCATTTGAGAGTGATTCAAGATGTTTAGCTCAATTTCTTAGTACGGAGGTTGCATGTTACAAAGGATTTGGTGTCCTTGGATACAAATTCGAAATTAAGGACATAGAAACATCTAGAACCACTCAGAATAGTGGGATTGCAATGGTAGGATCGGACGATGTGATTTATTATGGGTACTTAAATTGTATACTCGGCATCCACTATCCCGGACGATCAGAACCCTTTTATATATTCCAGTGTACTTGGTACGATACGCGAACCGATACGGACAAGTGGAGAAGCAATCTTGGGACTTGAAAAGATGAATATGGATTGACCAGTGTGAACACACTTCGATTTTACGGTCAGGAAGATCCGTTTATCTTTCCGAATCAAGCGTTCCAAGTATACTACTCACAGTGTTTGAAGCATCCGGGATGGAGTGTTGTATGCCGATGGAAACCCAGAGATGTCTACGATGTCCCAGAATACAAGGACAGCGATGAGGACGAAGAAGAGAGAAGGCTTAAAGTGCTCTGACCGTCTGTTTCGAAGGACGGGTTGTCTTCGACCGATCATGAAGTTACGTAGGTTAGAAATGACATCGACGATGAAATCCAAGTAGATATGTATAATACGCCCACGAAACGAAAAAGGTTTTCAGTAATGTTATATTATTACTTCACATTTTACGCTCTATACATATATAGTCAATACTTTTAATGATTGTCTAATGCGTCCACGAACCGTTTATCTAGATTTGATGACGATGTCGGGAGCAGCGAGGGACGGCAGGAGCTCCAGCCGCGGCAGAGGCAGAGGCAGAGGCAGAGCGGTTCTACCGCCCGGAGAGCTTCGTAGGGAGCTTCAGAGGGCCGGTCTTGCACCCAGATCGGAGACCCCTTCGGATGCCTCCTTCCGTATGGATTTTGCCACACCTCCAGGTATACTGCACGCATATCCATTTTGAATGTAATATTACAGATATTCATGCCTGTTTATGTCAAAATTACTTATATTGTCAATGTTTGATTGTCTAGTTGTTGGTGATGCGTCCACATCTGGGACAGAGGCCGCTCCCGCTCCTCCAGGTATGTTTATATATCATATAGTGCATGTATATTGATTTAGAATGCCATATCATAAGTATACACACATTCCTTTTGCTCTTACTTAGCAATTTTTATTATTGTCTAGCTGTAGGTGGTGACACCACCGCACCTGCGGGTATGTTTATATATCTTATAGTGCATGCATATTGATTTAGAACGTTATATTATTGATCTACACATTCTTTTTTCAATTACTTATATAATCTATTTTTAATTGTCTAATTATAGGTGGTGCGTCCACATCTTCCGCAGGGGCCACTCCTGCCGCTTCCATACTATCCGCATCGTCTGCAGGTTAGTATGAATAAATATACAATATTTATTCATTTTACATATGCTCTATAGAATAAATATGAACTTCATGAAAATTTAGCGTCAATGTTTATTTTCCAGTTGGAGGGGATGCGTTCGCATCCGGGACCCCGGCTGTTCCTCATCGGAGGAACTATCATCCCGCTCGTGCTGCTGCCCGGGCCCAGGCTCGTGCGATAGTCACCGGAGGTATATATCACACTTCAATTTTCGTTTAAGCTTGATTTCTTAATACAACTTTGTCTTAATATTGATTGTCTTGATATTTCGTGCAAACGCAGGGCCTCCCCATCCCTAGAGGGGGACTCGAGGCCCGAATCAGTCCCATAGGCTGAGGCCTGACAAAGCTAGGGGGAGGCAGCATTGGCCCTCTTTTTTACCCTTGACTATCGCTATACCGGTCTTCATGCCAAGAGGTTCGGCCGGTATATGGGGGACGAGAGCCGGCTCGTGAAGAACTATCCACTTCACGTTGAGTGGGGCGAGCAGCACCGGCGCTCATTCGCCCTCTTCTTTGATCAAGCTCGGGTACGTATTAATATATATTTTCATTTGATTTATCCAATATATTTATTATTAACACTTGCAATCTAATAACAATGTTTTTTTTTTGTATTTTCAGTCGGATTACGATTTTCAGCCTGTACCCGACCCTGATCACCCTGGGAGGGTGCTCGACCTTCATGCTCTGTACAATAGCCTGATGAAGAACATGCAGACCAAGGTCCAATACAACAGGAATGAGCTGAAGGCCGACTGCTACTCCCTGTGGATGGCGACCCCCGGGGAAGAGAGAGCGGCCCTCCTATCTATTCCGGCGTTTCCGAGAGTCGACGTAGAGACATGGCCTCTACTGTGCGAATATTTCGACTCCCAACGCAAACAGGTATGTATTTTAAATGTAATTCATTGCTTAGGATATAATTTATTTTTTTGTGTTCCTTAATTAGAAAACTAAATGTTAATACGTTGTGCAGAAACAGGCCGCTCAGAATACAGAGAACAGGAAGTCGGCGAAGAGGGCTCGCCCCACTTACACAGGTGGCTCGAGGAATATTACTCGAGCCATGGAGTTATCGGTAAATTACAATAGACCGACCTTTGTGATATTCTGGAATATTAAAAGTTATTTTCTAATATTTCTAATATTAAGAGTTATTTTCTAATATTGCAGACAACTCAGACCGTGGCGCAAGGTGGTACACCGAGCGTGCTGTCCGCATATCTTGCCGTCCACGGCACCTCGACAGATCCCACCACGGGCGAGCTTCGATATCCCGACGTCGCTACCCAGGAGTATTGCGTAGGTGTTAATATTTATTCTACCCATATTTGAAATTTTAGTTTTGGAAGGTTCAAGTTTAAATTTTATACTTATACTTTACTGCTTAATGTGGATGTAGGAGTGGGTGGTTGAGCAGGCCGAGGCCTCGGGAATCGATTTTACCGGACAGAGCGATCCGAGGCTGCTGACCCCAGTTCTGGACGCCGCACACGGAGGGCACCACGGAGGTTGGGACAGAGGCCGGGAACTGGGCCCTAGCAGGGCCCATATGAGGTTGGACTCCACCTCGACGGTTACTTCCTCCGTCTCCAGTGAGCGACGTGTCCAGCAGGAACTGGAGAGCTTGAGGGCCACCGTTCAGGAGTTGAAGGAGATGCTGGTATGTATACTACTTTATAGTAAAATATCATGTCATATTATAGATATCAACATATCCATAATTAGTACGTAGCTTGAGCTTATTTGGTTTTAGACTTAGGTTTGATTAATCATACATACATATGTAATTAAAATAAACAACGGTTTTCCAAACTAGATATCCAAATGGAATTTCGAAATAACTTGATAATGATACGGATTCGAATAATACACAGTTCTTACACGTTTCTTACACACGTTAGGTCCAGACGCGACAGGGTATATGGCATGCATCTCCTTCGGCTGCTGCTCCGCAAGCCACTCTATCGGCTGCGGTTCTGCAGACAGCTCCTATAGCTCCACCGCCCGTTCAGACTCCCGCAGCCGCGGCTCCGCAAGCGACTCCCTCGACGGTGGCTGCGCAGACCACATCGCCAGCTCCACAGGACGCTCAGACTCCCGCTCGCGCCGAATTGCATGGTTTATTGACCGAGGAGCAGGTGCGCCTTATTCTATCGTTTATCAGAGGTGGAGCTGGACCGAGCTAGGGTAGCTTTTTGATTCTTATTTTTTGAAACATATATTTATTTATATCATACATATTGTACTACATTTTGAAACGATATTGATATTGATATTGGTTTATATTTATATCATATTCAGTATTTGGATTTCTTTTGTATATTATATGCGCGAGATGTGATTATGAATACTGCGATATATGTTGTGTGATGATTAATTTTATATTTTATTGATATATATATTATTGTGCACAGAGCAAGAAAAATCAGACAGCCCTTTTTTTAAAAAAATACAGATAATGTGTACCTACGGATTAATCCGTAGGTACACACGTTGCCCCTACGGTTTAAACCATAGGGGCAAAATATCAGCATTAACTGATATTTCTTCCCTGATCTCAGTATCAGGGGGGTTGGGCTTGCCCCTACGGATATATCCGTAGGCGCAAACAAAATCTCCTACGGATATATCCGTAGGGGAAAAATATCAGGATTCCTGATATTTTGCCCCTACGGATAAGTACATACGCATGTATCCGTAGGGGATAGTACTTGGCCCTACGGATACCTCCATAGGTACAGTTAATATATTTAAAATAACCGTAAATAAAATAACTTTTTTTCCCTACGGCCAACTCCGTAGGTGAAAATGGACCTACACAGAACTCCGTAGGGGCAAGTTTTTGCCTGCAGGGGCAAGTTCAGGGCTTCAACTTGCACTTACGGCGTTTGCACCTACAGATTAATTTTTCGCCCCTACGGATATATCCGTAGGGGCAGTGGTTTGCCCCTATGGGTAAATCCATAAGGGCAGTGGTTTGCCCCTACGGGTAAATCCATAGGGGCAACCCTTATTTGTAGTAGTGTCTCATTCTTAGATCGTAAAACAAAACCCGACTTAATCGGATTAACTCGTTAGAGTATAAAGAAAAGGAATCTATCTTCCTGTGGACCGACCCATACTCAACCGGCTAGCTACCAAGCGACACCGTTATTGATTGCGGTATATAGAAATTCTTTGATTTTAAAACGCACGCAAAAGAACGATCAATCAGTAGTGTGTTGTGAACATGCCATATACTGTATATTAGCCAAAATAGATACCAATGTAAAAATGTAATCAATATCGAAACATAATTAATGCCAGGATGCATATGTATCTATCTGTAATAACCGTTATACGTCCATTACCATGTATGATGCAAACTAGATAAAATATTGAACTGTTATAGTAGTATAATAACATTTTGATATTCCGGCATGTAACTAGATAAGCTATTATCGGTACGGATACAGACGGATACTGTAAAACTGTAAATCGGTAATATTTGCTGAATATTAAAACACGTGCACTATTATTTATTAAATAGATATTGATATAATAATATTAATAGGGATAACATATTCAAATCTGATTAATAAATATAAAAGTGGTATTGATTAACCATGCACAAGAAAGTTCCGTTCAGAAATTCAGCGTTATCCTAATTTGTAAAATAGTTTAAAAATAACAAACGTCCTCCAAAAATGACGTATCATATACCAAAACAAAGATAGTTTAATAAAGTTTTCATTTTTTTAAGTTAAAATATATCAGGTTGTTCATACAAAAAGTTATGAACGTTCGAAATTGAAAGTTTGCTGCAGGAATTTTCCTGGATAGCAGTTCAGATGTACTTTCATTTACAGTTTATATTATTTAAACAATTTATTTTGCAAGTAAATATTTCACAGGGTTATAGTATTCTGAGTTAGCTTCGCAACGAATTAAAAAACGCATGATAATGATTTTTCTATAATTTATAATGAATTTTATAAGGTAAGGTGTACAGTAAATTTCAGATTTGTCGTATCCGCTTTGCGACGACCTTTCATGTGTAAACTATAATATTTTCAAACTATATTTTGTATAACGATATAAAATACATATTATAAACTAATTAATGATAATAATAAGAAATATTACAACGATATATATATTTATAGATATAATTATAGCATGTCGTAAGTTGTAAACTTGCATACATTGTATATTATAAAACTGGTAAACGTCAAATAACTACAGTGTATTAATTATATAGATATAGCTGTATGATGATGATGATGATACGACAACATATAAGCAAATTACATAAAGCATAGCATGTAGGAAGTTTTAAACTTGTCTCGAAACAAACGCGATTAACAGAAGCAACATGACGCAATACAAATCAACACTAAGTTTTGATGGCTCGGTTAAACTTATAGGATGCGGCTAGAGTTGCATCGGCGAGAATGGGCGTGGGTTTGAAGAACGAAAAAAGAGAATATATAAATTGATGAGGGAGAGATATGTGAAAAGAGAGAGAGAGGTTTTGGGTTTAATATAAATATATATTGTATAGTTTAAATTAGGTTATAAATATATATTAGTTTTAATGTATATAGATAATATCAAACTACAACCAATCTCCACCAAAATCTCATCAAAAATATATTTTGGAAAATAATTCACATATGTAAACTTCTCAACCATAATGCAAGAATATATTTTAAATAACTCATACCCCTAATTTAAGATTTAAAAGGATTCTAAAAATAAATCTAGATTTAGTAAATATTTGATATTAGATATCTTGAGATTTAAATGTAAAACATAAAAGCAAAATAAGATATAGGATGGTAATCATATGATGACAGTTAACAAAATATAACTTATTCTTAATTTGTGACTATTAAAAGATATATGATATATAAAGATCTAAAAATATAATGTAGGTATTATACTAGATTCACATAAATACATTTTACCGGTAAATCTCATATGCAATCTTGCACTATATTGGGTTCTAAACTTGCGTGTCGGGTCGGATAACGACTACTACTATTCGAATCATTCGCGACCCAATAGATAGAATAGAAGAAATATAAAGTAAGTGTTAAAATACCAATTAATTTCGTATAACCGTATTAAGGTGTTACAAGATAGCCACGATGAAAAAGAACAACAGATCTAAAATATCGAACATGGCGGACTAAACCCTTTAATCTCTTTTGTGAATTGCAAGATAGACCGAATAACCTGCAGTCTTTTTCACAGGAAATGCTTAAAGGAAGAAGATTATATTGCTGGAAGACGTCATTAAAAAAATACTTGCTTAAACTTAATATGGTATTGAGCCAAAATCAAGAAGAAGCTCCACAAAAGAATAAAAATGATCAAAAGATCAAGAGGAGCTTCCACAAAGGAATAAAAATGATCAAAAGATCAAGAAGAGGTTCTATCAAGAAATTAAGAAAAATGAATCAAGAAGAAGTTATTTTAAGATCAAGAGATCAAGATGAAGTTAGATCAAGAGGGGAAAACCAAAAAGAAGAAGAAGGATAAAAATAAAAACAATTGAAGAAATTGAAGAACAAATGAGGAGATGATATCATCAACAAAATAGAAAAATAAAAGAAAAATGTGAAGCAATTGCCTACGTTGTAATTGCAGAAGAGAAAGACGAAGAAAAAGAAAATGACACAATCTATAGAGAAATAAAAAAAGAAGAAGAAGAACCATCAAAATGAGAAGCTGATCGTACCGATAAAGTAATAGAGGTAGATAAATGATAATGCGCAATTTCAGCGACCCCCAAGATCAGGATACGTGGCGAAAGGCACGTCCTAGAACCCTGAAGAAAGGGCCCACAAAGTCAGGCCATGCCACCTCTATACCCGTTCGGCCAGCGCAAGCCAGCCCTCCTCGGGGTCCCCGCTCATTGGCCTCCTCGGCCCCTCAGCTCGCCTCGAGCTGCCGCCAAACCAAGTCTCCTCGGCCTTCTCGCTCGTCCCCGAGCCCTTTTGCCGAGGCTGTCCTCCTCGGCCTTCTCGCTCGTCCCCGAGCCCTTTTACCGAGGCTGTCCTCCTCGGCCCTCCGACCAGTTCCGCCATTCACAAGCGTAACTGCAGTTCCGCGAATCTCGCCATGCGCGGATTCTCCGCCAGCAACATCCCGCGTTCCACGCCTCCACGATCCCCATTTATGGGCAATCCGCTCTCTACGCGGGCGTGACGTCGGGAGCGTAACTGCTGGCGAGATTTTCGCGCCTGCTGCTGCATGCCTCCACCGCTATATGAACCCTTATCACAGAAGAGCCTGGTAAGCCATTTTCACTCCACTCAGCCGTTACGCTACTCGGATCTATCACTAACTTGACCGTCGGAGGGTCCTCGGTGGTATCCAACCACCTCGGGACTTCTTTGCAGGTACTCGGCATCAAATTCCTCCAATCACCAAACTTCCTCTACACCCATTGAGACCCACACACAACAGGGGATCCCCTCCAGAATCCATCGGGAGATCGACGGAAGACAATATCTGAAGGAGATCTGAAAAGGACCTCCATCAATAAAGAAGTCAAAAAAGAAGAAATAAAAGATGGCGCCATCAATATAGAAGTAGAAGCACGTAAGAAAAGAGAAGAAGAAAATCGAGAAGATGGCATCACATATATAGAAGAAAAAGTAGTACAAGAAGAAGAAGAAATAGGAGTATGACATTGTCCAAACAGAAGTGAAAGCAGCAAAAGATATAGAAAACAACGATATTAGCGAAGATAACATCACCTCAAAGTTTTTTTTTTTTAAAAATTAAAAAAAATTCATAGGAGAAGGTGACTTCGACAAGAACGGCGGTGATGAAGATGAGGGCTTCAACGAGATCGGAAAGAAGGTGACTTCGACGATGGGGAGATATCTTAATGTTATTGAGAGAATCTACAAATCGCCGATGGAGATTTCAGAAGACAAGAACGGCGATAATGGATATGGAGTATCATGTTGTTGTGGATAAGCGAGAAAAGATGAGTAAGAAAATGAGGATGAATAGATATTTGGATGCCTATGATGATGATTTTATTGAGAAGGATTTTGTTATTATTGGTAATCGCGGAAAAAATAGAAAGAAGGTGAATAAGACAGAAAAATCGAAGGGAGGGAGGAAAAGAAGAACAGAAGAGAATTCAGATTTATCAGATTCTGATTTTACGATTTTAGATGATGATGGCGATGACGATGATGATGGCGATGTGAAGTATCTAATTATGGTAAATAATAAGAAACGAAGAGCAAGAAGGAGAAATTTAGGTTTGAATAAAGGAAGAAGGAAAAATAGATCGATAGTGGCGTCGGAGTTATCAAATGGAGAGGGATTCGACGATGAGAAGATGCGACGATTGAGGAGACGAGAAGACGATGAGAAGATGCGACGATTGAGGAGAGGAACAATCAACTATGACGGCAGCAATCAATGATAGGATAAGCCCTGACATTGTATTAAATTTAATTATACAGGAACGAGAAGGGGCGATTATATATTTTATTTATATGAGGGCACATACGGGTTTTCGATATAAGCGGATTTCATCCAATAAAACTCAAATCTTATGGAGGTTTGGCTCATCTTATGTTTTATATCCATATACTTCTTATAATTTTTCCAATATAAAACTATTTTAATCCATACATCTCAGCGAATATTTTGTAAATTTCTCTACTACATTAATTTCTTGAGTTTTTCTTCTTTGTTAAGTTTAATGTACAGTGATAAATCATTCAAAACCGGGGAAATTGTCAGCAAAAAACGCTGACAAACTTTTTCTCTGTCAAAAAACCTTGGCCCAAAGAATCTTATCAAAAAACTTGAAATTTTTTTCTACCTGTTAAAAAACCCTGGCTGCAATATCTATATAGTTTCTTACAGTATCTAGCTAGCTAACTCCATAACTATATAGTTTTCTGCAATATATATGCAATATATATGAAGCTAACTTATACATATCTGTATAGTTTAATGAAATATGTTGATATTGCACATGAGTTTTTGACAACGGTTTGTGAAGGATTTTTTTGACTAGATTCTTTATGCTAGGGGATATTTTGGCCGTGGAAAAGATAGTCATGAGTTTTTGGGAAATTTACCATTTAAAAAATTATATATCAGTTATGTTCGCACGATAATTATTAATCTTTGAAGGAATTTTTTTAATTTTTTTTCCAAATTACTTAATTTAAAAAGATTAGTATGATAAACAAAAACTTCAACATGATAACATGAGACTGCAAATTAATTTAGTTTAGTTACTGGAATAATCTGGTAGAGTAGAATTAAGATTTTAATGACCAAATATTTTCTCTCTCAATTTCTCCAATCCTATATATGTATACTACTTGATGATGCTCAATATTGACGATGCGAGATCAGGACACGTGGCGGATAACATGTCCCAAGACCCAGAAGGAAGGGCCCATAGAGGCCGATCAGGCCACCCTTGTACCCGACCTGCAAGCACAAGCTGGCCCTCCTCGGTGCCCCCTGCAAATTTGCCTCCTCGGCCCCTCAGCTCGTCCCGAGCTGCCGCAGGACCAAGACTCCTCGGCCGTCTTCCTCGATTCCGTGCTCCCCAGCCGAGGCCGTCTTCCTCGGTCCCTCCGATCGACCAACTCCACCACTCACAGGCGTAACCGCCGCTCCGCAAATCTCGCCACGCGAAGATTCTCCGCCAGTAACGTCCCACGTTCCACGCCATCACGATCCCCATTAATGGGCGATCCGCTCTTTACGCGGGCGTGACGTCGGGAGCGTAACTGCCGGCGAGATTCTCACGCTCGCTGCTGCCTGCTGCCGCAGCTATATAAACCCCCATCACAGAGGGGTCAAGTAAGTCATTCTTTACTTCACTAAGCCGTTACTCTGCTCGGATTTTCTCTCTAACTTGATCGTCGGAGGGTCCTCGGTGGTACCAAACCACCCCGGGACTTCCTTACAGGTACTCGGCGCTAAACTCCTCAAATCGCCAATCTCCTCAAAACCCATTGAGACACACATGCAACAGAAGATTACCACCGAAATCCACCGGGAGATCAGCGGAAGACAATATCTGACGGAGACCCGAAAAGGACCTTCATCAGTTGGCGCCGTCTATGGGAAGCAAACTCCACAAAAACAAAGTTGGCCTTCCGATCTTCATCCGCATGACGAGCAACCATCATGAAGATCCTGGTACCAGCCGCCGCCTTCCCCTCACCGGAGGCGTGGATGAGCCTCCTCCTGCGACCATCATCAACGCCCTCGCCAGCCGGATAGACCGGCTACAATCCCTCGTGGAGGCGCTCGTCTGCGTCCAAGCGGCCAGGCCTGGGCCCCAGATCGCCGCTCCACCGCCTCCAGAAAGCTCTGCCCCCGTCGGGACGGTTGACCACCAGCAAGCTACGACTCCTGGCCACAGATCTCTCGAGCCGATACTCTCTGAGGCCCGTTGGGCTCCCTACGGCTCCACGCCAAGGTCCGCCGCCGGAACGCTTCGCCTCGAGCCTCCTCACGACCCTTACCCCCCTAAGGAGATGTCAGTCACCTCGTCTGTCCACAGGCATAGTCGACACCACTTCCCTCGGCGGGGTCGCATAGAAGGGGTTCACCTCAGCGGCTCGATAGCCACCTAGCCCAGGGATCTGAGGCACTGTTCCCGCCAAAATTTTGGCTCAAAACACGCTCCCTTATAAAATAATAACAATAAAATAAAATAAAATAAAATAATAATAAAAACATCATATGAAAAGAATGTAACGAAGCCCTCAAAGCCAAGAGTTAAAACATTCTGAAGCAACGCTTCAAATGCAGTGCCAGGTGCGCTGCGCCCTAGGCAGCACACCCCAATAAGAGCAAAACTCTGTTTTAAAATTCAAATTCAAAAATTGAAGCAACGCTTCAGATTCTGTGCGCTGCGCGCCACGTGTCAAACGCAGATGCGCTAGCGCCAGGTGCGCTGCGTCCTAAGCAGCGCACCCCCAATCAAAGCAAAACTCTATTTTAAAATTCAAAATTTAAAAGTTGAAGCAACGCTTCAGATCCAGTGCTCTGCGCTGCGCGCCACGTGACAAACACGGGTGCGCTAGCGCAGTTGCGCTGCGCGCCACGTGTCAAACACAGCCAGCGCTGGAATTAAAAATTCCACACTGTTAGATCAAAAGATCTACTAATAATAAATTATTAATTAATCAGAACTAAAATTCTGTTATGGAAAGATTTTTCAATCTTATTGAAACAAGAAAATTATATTCTGTAAAACAGAAGCCTTATGATTAAAGATCCAACGGTGGGAAATATTCCCAAATCAATCAGAGAAAAATCTCTTGGCTCTATATAAAGGCCCCTAGACTTCAAGTCTAATACATACAGAAAAGAGAGAGAAAAGCCCTCTGCGAACTTTAAGAAAAAGAAGAGTAAGCTCTTAGAAAAAAGAATATTTTTCTTCATCTTCAAGGTAAAGAACTATATTCTTGAACAACAGATATGAAACCATCTCGTAAAAGGAAGAACCATCTTCTAAAAAGATCATAGATTTAAAAAAAAGACCAAGGTCTTTAATAAAAAGCAAAAGATCAAAAGATCTAATCATAAAAAAATATACATAAATATAAAAGAAGTATTTACTTCATGCACAGATCTTTGATCTATAAAGGCAGAGCCCTTTTTATAAAACAAGAACTTTTGTTCTTGAATCTTGAGGCAAAGACTCTTTTAAGAAAAACATAAATTTGTTCTTTGATCTTGAAAGTGCCTTGCACTCATTAATTGCGCTCTTGCGCTCATTGGACCGGCGCTCAGCGCCAAAACCTGCCACGTGTCAACCAAACACACAATCTGCGTTTTGCGCTTCTGAAATAGCGCACTGCGCTCATGGGCTGGCGCTCAGCGCCAAGCGCGCCATGTGTCACTCACTGGCGAGCCAACAGACTAGCGCAAAGCGCTCATAAATTAAAAGCGCAATGCGCTAATGAACTAGCGCTTAGCGCTAAGCACGACACGTGTCCTCTTCGTGTGCGTTACCTGACAGAAACGCAATGCGCTCTTTGACTGGCGCAAAGCGCCTGGCGCGCCACGTGGCGCATTGTCAAAACACACTTTGTTCTGATAAAAACAAAAGATGTCAGAACCCAATGCTTAGCATTATTAAAAGGGCCGAGCCCAAATAAAGGCCTAATAACCAGAACAAATTAAAATGTTAAACATTTTTAATTGGACTTAGCCGAATTCTGACCATAAGTCATCAACCTATATTGAACTGAGTATATCTGCTCACAAATATTCAACAGATCTTGGTCCAAACTGGGCTACAGATCTTTCAACCAACTCATCCTAGTTCAAGGGTACATCTCTTCACTCTTTTGATATTTATCGTTGTAACTCCTCAACGTCTTCAAAGAGGTGACGGGTCCCGACAGCCATACATTTCACAGACTATAACGTTTTTAAACTGGACTGTGGGGTCCTTAAACTCATGGACTATGATGTCCTTAACCTCGACCGTGATGTTTTTAAACTAACATTGGACTGTGGGGTCCTTAAACTCATGGACTATGATGTCCTTAATCTCGACCGTGATGTCTTTAAACTAACATCGGACTGTGGAGTCCTTAAATCCACGGACTATGATGTCCTTAATCTCGACCGTGATGTCTTAAAACTAACATCGGACTGTAAGGTCCTTAAACTCACGGCCTATAATGTCCTTAATCTCGACCGTAATGTCTTAAAACTAATATCGGACTGTGGAGTCCTTAAACCCACGGACTATAATGTCCTTAACCTCGACCGCGATGTCTTTAAACTAACATTGGGCCGAGATGTTCTTAAACTAACAATGGACCGTAATGTCCTCAAACTAATCGACCGCAATGTCACTAAACTAAACAATAGAGCCCAATTGCTCTCTTGTCGGATCTAAACAGTCCCGTTAAGTTGATCTTAGTCTAAAATTAGACTAACATTGTCACGCCCCGCTTCCCAGTGTACGGCGAAGGGGACGCAACAAGGTCCGCTACGTATATACTCAGAAGTACATACGCTAAGCGTATCTAAGCAACATAAAATAAATACACAAAAAACAAGAATAAAAAGAACAGCAACTTTTATTTATTAACATTCTTTGTACAATACATGAAAGGAAATACAACTGAAATAATAAGATACCTAAACAGTGGCATAACAGGAAATGAAAAGTACAGAAAGGAAAAGTGTACAATGAAACTACAGTGCAGGGTCTTCAGTAAACTGCTCCAAGTCTTCTTGCGATGGCTCAACCTCCGCCGGGTCCAAATCACCTGACGACATTCAAAGAAGAGAGAAACAGAATGTCGTCAGCGAACAGGTCGCTCGGTAAGTCCCAAAGGTAAGAGAGAAGTAGAAAAAGACAGAATAAGAAGATAGATTTTAAAGTGTAAACTATTGTTGTAATGTTATGTCAACGTTGTTGTTTGTAGCTTGGTACAGAAGGATGCCGGTGTATACGAGGGGAGTCTCTATATGCCAAAGACTAGGGGCACGTATAGTACAAGGTAACGTTTATGCCACGGTACTACAGCAACTGGATTCATATTAGGTGTGTTAAGTCTGACCACCTCGTGCCACCTTTAACACCTTCCGTACTAATCTACCCCTTAAACCCCGCGATGTCTTGTTTGTATTGTTATCTTGTAAATTGTGTTGGTTGTATGATTGATTGACTGACTGACCGAAACCATGATATCAGGAAACGGTTATAACCGTAGAGTCATATAAATGGAATATTGAGAATCATGTAAAAAGAATATATATCCATGATTCGGTTCGGTCAAGTTGTGTAAATTGATAATTGGATTCATGAATTCATGTGTTCATATTGACTTAGAATCTTGTAGATTATAGATTGACTTGAATCATATTCAAGTCAGATTAATCAGATTCAAACCCGAGTCAGACAATCAGAAATGTGAATCGAAGTCTTATAATTGCTAGGGTGCTTAGGGTAATTTATAAACTTGAGGGGGTTTTATGTAAAAATACTTTTATATACTTTTCAAAATACACCTCAAGTATTTATTGTTCGTCTTTAGAGTTGTAATAAGGGTGGATTTTATATCGTGACATTTCTAGTGAGAATATCCTAGTTTTATAAATAAGGGTATTTATCGGTAATATTGATTATTTGAAGTTCATGGTATTTTAGTGTAAACTTTATTCTTGTGATTTTTAGAAAAAGGTGGAAAATTTATATTATAATAAAATAGATATTTAAATGATAAATATACATATGTTTACACAAAAGTAATTTTAATAAATATTTTATATTTCAAAAAATCTCATTTTCTTAAGATGGCGTATTTTAAAGCTTTCGAGACCGAATGCTCCTTGCGGAGGCCTGAATCTCGCACTACTAGCCCGAGGGTGCGCGATAAACTGCACGATCCCAAACGGATTCCCCAAAGATGGGTTGTAGCGGTGCTTTGCAAAGATTGTAAAATACTAATCCTTTAGAAAACAGTTTTTATAAAGTAAAAGGTATTTATCTGCAAAGTGTAATTTTCCGTATTTTAGATTCTAGGGTTTCCTAAACCAACTAGCCTATTTCTAAATGGTCTAAACGACAAGTCGTTAGAAACCTCAAATTGCCTATTCACCGCCAATTGCGGCCAGGTAAGTGCCAGGTAAGTGTCAGGCTCTCCACTACAAGTAGTGGCCCTAATTAAGTAACCACTTGCCTTAGACACACTTGTCTAGACATCACAAAATCAGATTTAGATAAACGATCGATATCCACAACTTATCGTATTTTTCCTATTAAAGATATTGTTTAAACAAATGTATCAAACCTAAACTTTTATAAAAGGTTTTATTAAGGAAATGGTATTTTAATGTAAAATCTTATTTTATCGTATTATGAGTTTTCAAGATAGCGTATTATGGTTGCATATGTGTGTGTGAGGAGGTAGGTCATTACCTCGTGATCTATTTTAAGGTATAGCAATGTTAAAGGGTTAAATGTGAAATTGAAATATGATGGTATTAAGGTGAAAAAATACGGTAAATTGAAAAGGTTATCATTTCATGTGTGAAAACTTATTCAAATTGATTTTTACAAGTTTAATAATCATGATAAAGATATTTAAACATGATTGAATTGATTAGAAGTAAAAAAAATTAACTATTATTGTATTAAAATGAAAAAGAATACGATATTGCAAAAGCTATCATTTCATGTGAGAAACTTTGTCCAAATTAGTTGTTATGTGATTAATAGTCAACATGAATATGTTTAAACATTATGGAGTTGGTGATAAGTGAGATTTTACAGAAAACCGGATCAGAAATCGATTTGTTCCGATTTCCGTCGGGTTTCATAATTTCGTATTTTTGAAAATTATAAAGGGAGATAGAATGGGACTTACGGGTTTCGATCTATACTAAAGAGTATAGGGGAACTAGATGAGTGGCCGAGGCGTTGTTTCGTCGCCGGTTGTTTCAGAAAAAACGTCGCTGGAATTCCGTCAGAGTTTCGCCGTGAACTCGATTTCAAAGTACACCCTTCTTGTAAAAATTTTGAGAGAGTAAATCTAGTATTTTGGGATGAGAGGGTAGAGAGTAGGGGTGTCTATTTATAGGGTAGGATAGGTGAAAGGTTTTTATTTAAAAAAAATTATAAAAATTAAAGAAAAAACATTAAAATTTGTAGTAAATAGGGTGTAATAAACTCTCGGGAACCGATCCATTAATTTGGAGTATACAGGGGAGTTGAGAAGACAAAACGACGCAACTTTCATTTTGACGACTCGGCCGTCCGGGCCGAGTCGGGGTGCCGATGGGTGGGGGGTTTCCTGACATAGGCTCTGGTATTTTTACTTTTTAGGGTTCAGTTCAACTTTTGGGAGTTATGGCCTGTGGATTGTTTGGCTTCCAATAATTTTAAAAGAAAAATAATCTAAAAATAATGTGGGGCATGGGATTTGAACTCTGGTGGCTTGGTTCAGCAGTGCAAAGTGTTACCAATGAGCTACAAGCTCCTTCTTGTAATTATTGTGGGAAAATAAATATTTAAAGTGATAACAGAAACATTAAATACTCCAAGTATACTTCAAATTTAAATCAAATTTATGTATACAAAAATTGGAGTTGTTACAATCTACCCTCCTTACAAAAATTTCGCCCTCGAAATTTAACTTTTATTTGAGGATTAGTTTACAAAGAGGTGAGGATATCTTGCACGCATTTTATCTTCCCTTTCCCACGTGGATTCTCCTGGAGTGTCTTTCCTCCACATTACCCGGACCAAGTTAACTTCCTTGTTCCGAAGTGTCTTCACCTTTCTGTCCAGGATCTCCACAGGCTGTTGCTCACAAGACAAGTCGGGCTGTATAGTGAGCTCGGAATGATCAAGTACATCGCTGGGGTCACTCACATACTTTCTGAGTTGGGATATGTGGAACACGTTATGCACTCCTTCCAATGAGGGTGGAAGCGCTAAGCAGTATGCCGCTTCACCGACTCGTTCGAGTATGTCGAATGGTCTAATATATCTCGGACTCAATTTACCCCGTCTTCCAAATCGGATCACTCCGCGGTTCGGAGATATCTTTAGGAATACATGGTCTCCTAGCTGGAACTCCAAGTGCCGTCTCTTTGCATCAGCCCAGTGTTTCTGTCGATCTTGGGCTATGCGTATTCTTTCCCTGATAGTACGAACCACATCAACGGTTGCTACGATCATCTCTGGTCCAAGAAGTTCCCTATCTCCAATGTCGTCCCAACTTAATGGTGATCGACACTTCCTTCCATACAATGCTGCAAAAGGTGTCATTCATATGCTTGCTTGGTAGCTGTTATTGTACGCGAACTCCACAAGATGCAGGTGATCTTCCCACGATCCTTTGAAGTCTAGCATACACGCTCTGAGCATATCCTCCAAGATCTAAATAGTTCGTTCCGACTGACCATCTGTTTGTGGATGATAAGCCGTGCTGAAGTTCAGACTTGTTCCCAAGCTAGCTTGCAGACTCTACCAAAATTGCGATCGGAACCTGGTGTCACTATCGGAGACAATGCAGACCGGTACTCCATGAAGTCTCACAATTTCCTGTATGAGTTCATGGGTATCAGAGATAGTACATTATGAAGTGTTTAAATCTTAATTAGATTATTACCTTCATGTACAATTTTGCTAGTGTCTCAGTTGATTGGCCAACCTGAAATGGGATGAAGTGAGCCGACTTTGTGAGTCGATCCACGATGACCCATATAGCATCGTTACCTTTTGTGCTGCGAGGAAGAGCAGTCACAAAGTCCATCGTGATGTGCTGCCACTTCCATTCTGGGATTGGTAATGGTTGAAGTAGTCCAGCTGTCCTGTGATGTTCAGCCTTTATTTGCTGACACACCAAACATTTTGCGACGCTTCTGGCTACTTCATCTTCATTCCATGCCACCAATAATTCTGACGTAGATCTTTGTACATTTTGGTACCTCCAGGATGTACTGAGTAGGGAGAGCTGTGAGCTTCTTTCATTAACTCTTCCCGAACAGGACCCTTTGGTACACACAATCTGCTGCCGAATCTCAAAGATCCGTCTTCATGGATGATGAAGTCTGTTCTGAGTCCATTCTCCACTTGTTCTCTGATCCTTTGCAACTTAGCATCACTTGCTTGAGCTGTTTTGATCTGATTGACAATGGTTGATTGAACTTGTAGATTCATCAAACTTGAAGCTTTACCTGGCATGACTACTTCAATCTCCATCTGATATAAGTCTTGCGGAAGCTTCCACTGAGCGGTGAGATTCATCAATAAGGGTTGGCGACTAAGAGCATCAGGTACTACGTTCACCTTCCCTGCGTGATATTGCAAGTTGATGTCAAAGTCCGCCATGAGTTCTAACCATCTTCTCTGCCGCATATTCAACTCCTTCTGAGTAAACACATACTTCAGACTTTTATGATCTGTGTAGATGTTCACTCGTTCACCAAGTAAATAGTGGCGCCAAATCTTGAGAGAAAAGATAACAGCTGCCAACTCCAGATTATGCGTTGGATAATTGCGCTCATGAGTCTTCAGTTGTCTTGAAGCATAAGTCACAACCTTACCGTGCTGATGTAGAACACACCCTAATCCCTTACCGTATGCATCACAATGCACTTCGAATCCTCCAGATTGATCCGGTATTACAAGAATAGGTGCATATGTCAATCTTGACTTGAGTTCTACGAAAGCTTGTTCGCATGCTTCTGACCACACAAATTCTTCATCTTTTCGTGTGAGCTTAGTCAGGAGTGTTGCTATCTTTGAGAATTCTTCAATGAACCTTCTGTAATATCCAGCTAAACCCAAGAACTCCGAATGTCTTTCACTGACTTTGGTGTAGGCCATTCGCTAACTGCTGAAACTTTGGCTGGATCCACAGAAATTCCTTCTCCTGATACGATATGTCCAAGAAAACCAACTTGATTTAGCCAAAACTCGCACTTGCTGTACTTGGCATAAAGCTTATGTTGTCGAAGAGTTTCCAGGACAATTCGTAGATGCTCTGCATGCTCTTTCCGATTCTTAGAATATACCAGGATGTCGTCGATGAAGATGACAACAAACCTGTCTAAATACTCCCGGAAAACTTGGTTCATTAGGTTCATGAATATTGCTGGTGCATTGGTCACTCCAAATGGCATCACTAGAAATTCGTAATGTCCATAGAGAGTTCTGAAAGCTGTTTTGTGAATATCAGCTTCCTTGACCTTCACTTAATGATAACCTGAACGAAGATCCAATTTAGAGAAAACACAAGATCCACTTAGCTGATCGAATAAATCATCGATGCGCGGGAGTGGATATTTGTTCTTTATAGTGACTTCGTTCAAGGCCCTATAATCGATGCACATTCTGTATGAACCTTCCTTCTTCTTCACCAGTAGTACAGGTGCTCCCCAAGTTGAAGTGCTGGGACGAATCCATCCTTTCGCCAATAATTCGTCCAACTGTGTTCGGACTTCCTTCAATCCTTCCGGACTTAGTCTATAAGGTGCTTTAATCACCGGTTGTGCTCCTGGTACTAAATCAATACTGAATTCAAGAGCTCGATCGGAAGGCAAACCTGATATATCGTCAGGAAATATATCGTCGAACTCTCGAACTACCTCTGGTCTTAATTCTTCTTCCGCTTGAGCTGCCGCAACTACTGCTTCTCTTGGCTTCGCTTTGTAGGTATCTGGCTCCAAGGTACGATCTCCGCTCTTGAAATAAAAGACCGGATGGTTTGGAATCTCGAATACTACCCTCCTTTGACGACAGTCGATGGTAACATAAAAGGTTCCAAGTCAATCCATTCCTAGAACCGCATCGAAGTTCGGTATGTCCAGTACTTTGAAGTCAGCATAAAACTCTCGACTGCAGACGACGACTGGACACAGGCTGTATCCCATAGTTGCCTTTAGAACGCCATTTCCGGAACTGATATTCCAGCTGGATACAAGCGGTGAGACTGGAATCGTATGGGTTCGGACAAACCGCTGCGACATAAAGCAGTGGGATGCTCCAGTATCAAACAGTGCAAGTGTAGGTAGTGAAGCTACTAGGATTGTACCTAAGGTATATGGGATATGTTTTAGGTATAGGGAAAGTGTGTATATAACCAGGACTAAAAGATAAGTTTGAGAAGGAAAGTTTACCAGTAATGACTTGGCCAGTGGCCTCAGCTTCTTCCACAGACATCGTGAAGGCCTGGCGCTTGGGTATATTCCTCCTGGTCTGAGGAGCATTCCTCGGAACGTCCCTTTGAGCTTGATGGAACTGACGAGGAGGTGGTGCAGCTTGTGGTCCTCTGGGTGGTGCAGGCAGTGCAAGTCTTGGAGCAGGGGTTTGGATGGCTGGACGCTGTGGATAATTGTTTGCTGGCCTGGGTGCAGCAACTGGGTTTTGTTTATGAGGACAAGCCCTAATACCATGAGCAGTTGAGCCGCAGATCAAGCAAAGGTTGTTCGCACGACGGCAATCTCTCGCCAGATGCACATTTCTCTTGCAGTAGTTACAAAAGGCTGGACTGGGTCTGCTGATTGGTGCTCCAGGACGTCTTGGCACAAAAGGTGGTCTGGACGAGGCTCCACCTGCCATCTGATAGGCAGGGCGCTTGACTCCTGCAGACTAAGGTCTGCCCCTTGCTTTTATCACTGCCTCATAACTGCGGGCAGCTTCCAGAGCATCCTCATGAGTCAAAAAATTTCCTGTGGCTAGAGCAGCCTGAATTTTCGTGTCCAGTCCTTATTGAAAGCGACGGGCTCTGATCTCGTCCGTCGGTATCAAATGTGCCGCGAATCTGTTCAAGGATAGTGTTAGCTGTGTGGTATGTGATATTTAAAACTGAACTATTGCGACATATCTTACCGGCTTAACATGGTGAATTCAGCGTCGTATTCATCTACCGATTTGTCCCACATCGATCCTTGCTGTAGATGAATGAACTGTTGTTCCATGGAAAACCTGGCAGTCACAGGGAAGTATTTCGCGTCGAACTTCTCGCGAAACGTTTTCCATTCAATAGGCTGTGCAAAACGACTTTCTTCCACCTTCCACCAGTTGCGAGCGTTGTCCGTGAGCTGTAGTTTCGCTACACGGACCCAAGCGATGTCTGGCACTTGTGCTGCGGCCAGATCATCCTCGATACTTTGAGCCTATTCCTCAGCTTCCAGTGGGCTCCCCTTTCCTGAGAACTGTTTCGGATGTAAAGCCCTGAATTGCTTTACTCCAGGAGCATCAGTCTCGGGACGGTTCAAGTGTTGTTGCATCCCTCGAGAAGGCTGCGGATTGCCTCAAGTAGCACTGTTTGCTCGGTAGGTGGCGCAGGAACAGCTGGTGTGAGAGGTAGTGCTGGAGGTGTGTTGTTGACGTTGGTGCTGGTGTTGTTTGGGGAATCCATAACCCTGAAGAAAAATTTAGGTTATGACAGATTCAAGTACATGAAATGATAAGATTCAAGGAATAGAAATTTGTAAGATTCAAGAAACATGAATTATAAAGAATGTTTTAGTTGCTGGTTCTTTTGTTATATTGCTTAGGTTGTTCACGCAGAACAGAACTGCATGATAGGGATTCATACAGCTCGACCTGCATGGGCCACCAACAAAACCTGTCACGCCCCGCTTCCCAGTGTACGGCGAAGAGGACACGACGAGGTCAGCTACGTATATACTCAGAAGTACATACGCTAAGCGTATCTAAGCAATATAAAATAAATACACAAGAAATAAGAATAAAAAGAACAGTAACTTTTATTTATTAACATTCTTTGTACAATACATGAAAGGAAATACAACTGAAATAATAAGATGCCTAAACAGTGGCATAACAGGAAATGAAAAGTACAGAAAGGAAAAGTGTACAATGAAACTACAGTGCAGGGTCTTCAGTAAACTGCTCCAAGTCTTCTTGCGATAGCTCAACCTCTGCCGGGTCCAAATCACCTGACGACATTCAAAGAAGAGAGAAACAGAATGTCGTCAGCGAACAGGTCGCTCGGTAAATCCCAAAGGTAAGAGGGAAGTAGAAAAAGACAGAATAAGAAGATACATTTTAAATTGTAAACTATTGTTGTAATGTTATGTCAACGCTGTTGTTTGTAGCTTGGTACAGAAGATGCCGGTGTATACGAGGGGAGTCTCTATATGCCAGAGACTAGGGGCACGTATAATACAAGGTAACGTTTATACCACAGTACTACAGCAACTGGATTCATGTTAGGTGTGTTAAGTCTGACCACCTCGTGCTACCTTTAACACCTTCCGTACCAATCTACCCCTTAAACCCCGCGATATCTTGTTTGTATTGTTATCTTGTAAATTGTGTTGGTTGTATGATAGATTGACTGAATGACCGAAACCATGATATCAGGAAACGGTTATAACCGTAGAGTCATGTAAATGGAATATTGAGAATCATGTAAAAGGAATATATATCCATGGTTCGGTTCAGTCAAGTTGTGTAAATTGATAATTGTATTCATGGATTCATGTGTTCATATTGACTTAGAATCTTGTAGATTATAGATTGACTTGAATCTTATTCAAGTCAGATTAATCAGATTCAAACCCGAGTCAGACAATCAGAAGTGTGAATCGAAGTCTTATAATTGCTAGGGTGCTTAGGGTAATTTATAAACTTGAGGGGGTTTTATGTAAAAATACTTTTATATACTTTTCAAAATACACCTCAAGTATTTATTGTTCGTCTTTAGAGTTGTAATGAGGGTGGATTTTATGTTGTGACATTTCTAGTGAGAATATCCTAGTTTTATAAATAAGGGTATTTATCTGTAATATTGATTATTTGAAGTTCATGGTATTTTAGTGTAAACTTTATTCTTGTAATCGAAAAAGGTGGAAAATTTATATTATAATAAAATAGATATTTAAATGATAAATATACATATGTTTATACAAAAGTAATTTTAATAAATATTTTATATTCCAAAAAATCTCATTTTCTTAAGATGTCGAATTTTAAAGCTTTCAAGACCAAATGCTCCTTGCGGAGATCTGAATCTCGCACTACTAGCCTGAGGGTACGCGATAAACCGTACGATCCCGAACGGGTTCCCCAAAGATGGGTTGTAGCGGCGCTTTGCAAAGATTGTAAAATACTAATCCTTTAGAAAACGGTTTTTATAAAGTAAAAGGTATTTATCTGCAAAGTGTAATTTTCCGTATTTTAGATTCTAGGGTTTTCTAAGCCAACTAGCCTATTTCTAAATGGTCTAAACGACAAGTCGTTAGAAATCTCAAATCGCCTCTTCACCGCCAATTGCGGCCAGGTAAGTGTCGGATAAGTGGGAGGCTCTCCACTACAAGTAGTGGCCCTAATTAAGTAACCACTTGCCTTAGACACATTTGCCTAGACACCACAAAATCAGGTTTAGATAAACGATCGATATCCACAACTTATCATATTTTTCCTATTAAAGATATTGTTTAAACAAATGTATCAAACCTAAACTTTTATAAAAGGTTTTATTAAGGAAATGGTATTTTAATGTAAAATCTTGTTTTATCGTATTATGAGTTTTCAAGATAGCGTATTATGGTTGAATATGTGTGTGTGTGAGGAGGTAGGTCATTACCTCATGATCTATTTTAAGGTACAGCAATGTTATAGGGTTAAATGTGAAATTGAAACATGATGGTATTAAGGTGAAAAATACGGTAAATTGAAAAGGTTATCATTTCATGTGTGAAAACTTATTCAAATTGATTTTTACAAGTTTAATAATCATAATAAAGATGTTTAGACATGATTGAATTGATTAGAAGTAAAAAAAATAACTATTATGGTATTAAAATGAAAAGGAATACGATATTGCAAAACCTATCATTTCATGTGAGAAACTTTGTCCAAATTAGTTGTTATGTGATTAATAGTCAACATGAATATATTTAAGCATTATGGAATTGGTGATAAGTGAGATTTTATAGAAAACCGGATCGGAAATCGGTTTGTTCCGATTTCCGTTGGGTTTCGTAATTTCGTATTTTTGAGAATTAGAAAGGGAGATAGAATGGGACTTACGGGTTTCGATCTATACTAAAGAGTATAGGGGAACTAGATGAGTGGTCGAGACATTGTTTCGTCGCCGGTTGTTTCAAAAAAAACGTCGCCGGAATTCCGTCAGAGCTTCGCCGTGAACTCGATTTCAAAGTACACTCTTCTTGTAAAAATTTTGAGAGAGTAAACCTAGTGTTTTGGGATGAGAGGGTAGAGGGTAGGGGTGTTTATTTATAGGGTAGGCTAAGATAGGGTAGGTGAAAGGTTTTTATTTTAAAAAAATTGTAAAAATTAAAGAAAAAACATTAAAATTTGTAGTAAATAGGGTGTAATAAACTATCGGGAACCGATCCATTAATTTGGAGTATACAGGGGAGTTGAGAAGACAAAAAGATGCAACTTTCATTTTGACAACTCGGCCGTCCGGCCGAGTCCGGCCGGCGGTGCTGGCCCGAGTCGGCCGGTCCGCCGGCCGACTCGGCCGAATCGGGGTGCCGGTGGGTGAGGGGTTTCCTGACGTAGGCTCTGGTATTTTTACGTTTTAGGGTTCAGTTCAACTTTTGGGAGTTATGGCTTGTGGACTGTTGGGCTTCCAATAATTTTAAAAGAAAAATAATCTAAAAATAATGTGGGGCATGGAATTTGAACTCTGGTGGCTTGGTTCAGCAGTGCAAGGTATTACCAATGAGCTACAAGCTCCTTCTTGCAATTATTGTGGGAAAATAAATACTTAAAGTGATAACAAAAATATTAAATACTCCAAGTATACTTCAAATTTAAATCAAATTTATGTATACAAAAATTGGAGTTGTTACAATCTACCCTCCTTACAAAAATTTCGCCCTCGAAATTTACAACTTTTATTTGAGGATTAGTTTACAAAGAGGTGAGGATATCTTGCACGCATTTTATCTTCCCTTTCCCACGTGGATTCTCCTGGAGTGTCTTTCCTCCACATTACCCGGACCAAGTTAACTTCTTTGTTCCGAAGTGTCTTCACCTTTCTGTCCAGGATCTCCACAGGCTGTTGCTCACAAGACAAGTCGGGCTGTATAGTGAGCTCGGAATGATCAAGTACATGGCTGGGGTCACTCACATACTTTCTGAGTTGGGATATGTGGAACACGTTATGCACTCCTTCCAATGAGGGTGGAAGCGCTAAGCGGTATGCAACTTCACCGACTCGTTGGAGTATGTCGAACGGTCCAATATATCTCGGACTCAATTTACCCCGTCTTCCAAATCGGATCACTCCGCGGTTCGGAGATATCTTCAGGAATACATGGTCTCCTAGCTGGAACTCCAAGTGCCGTCTCTTTGCATCAGCCCAATGTTTCTGTCGATCTTGGGCTATGCGCATTCTTTCCCTGATAGTACGAACCACATCAACGGTTGCTACTATCATCTCTGGTCCAAGAAATTCCCTATCTCCGATGTCGTCCCAACTTAATGGTGATCGACACCTCCTTCCATACAATACTGCAAAATGTGTCATTCCTATACTTGCTTGGTAGCTGTTATTGTACGCGAACTCCACAAGATGCAGGTGATCTTCCCACGATCATTTGAAATGTAGCATATACGCTCTGAGCATATCCGCCAAGATCTGAATAGTTCGTTCCGACTGACCATCTGTTTGTGGATGATAAGCCGTGCTGAAATTCAGACTTGTTCCCAAACTAGCTTGCAGACTCTGCCAAAATTGCGATTGGAACCTGGTGTCACGATCGGAGACAATGCAGACCGGTACTCCATAAAGTCTCACAATTTCCTGTATGAGTTCATGAGTATCAGAGATAGTACATTATGAAGTGTTTAAATCTTAATTAGATTATTACCTCCATGTACTTCTTTGCTAGTGTCTCAGTTGATTGGCCAACCCGAAATAGGATGAAGTGAGCCGACTTTGTGAGTCGATCCACGATGACCCATATAGCATCGTTACCCTTTGTGCTGCGAGGAAGAGCAGTCACAAAGTCCATCGTGATGTGCTGCCACTTCCATTCTGGGATTGGTAATGGTTGAAGTAGTCCAGCTGTCCTGTGATGTTCAGCCTTTACTTGCTGACACACCAAACATTTTGCGACGCTTCTGGCTACTTCATGCTTCATTCCATGCCACCAATAATTCTGACATAGATCTTTGTACATTTTGGTACCTCCAGGATGTACTGAGTAGGGAGAGCTGTGAGCTTCTTTCATTAACTCTTCCCGAACAGGACCCTTTGGTACACACAATCTGCTGTCGTATCTCAAAGATCCGTCTTCATGGATGATGAAGTCTGTTCTGAGTCCATTCTCCGCTTGTTCTCTGATCCTTTGCAACTTAGCATCACTTGCTTGAACTGTTTTGATCTGATTGACAATGGTTGATTGAACTTGTAGATTCATCAAACTTGAAGCATTACCTGGCATGACTACTTCAATCTCCATCTGATGTAAGTCTTGCTGAAGCTTCCACTGAGCGGTGAGATTCATCGATAAGGGTTGGCGACTAAGAGCATCAGGTACTACGTTCACCTTCCCTGGCTGATATTGCAAGTTGATGTCAAAGTCCACCATGAGTTCTAACCATCTTCTCTACCGCATATTCAACTCCTTCTGAGTAAACACGTACTTCAGACTTTTATGATCTGTGTAGATGTTCACTCGTTCACCAAGTAAATAGTGGAGCCAAATCTTGAGAGCAAAGATGACAGCTGCCAACTCCAGATCATGCGTTGGATAATTGCGCTCATGAGTCTTCAGTTGTCTTGAAGCATAAGCCACAACCTTACCGTGCTGATGTAGAACACACCCTAATCCTTTACCGGATACATCACAATGCACTTCGAATCCTCCAGATTGATCCGGTATTACGAGAATAGGTGCAGATGTCAATCTTGACTTGAATTCTACGAAAGCTTGTTCGCATGCTTCTGACCACACATATTCTTCATCTTTTCGTATGAGCATGGTCAGGGGTGTTGCTATCTTTGAGAATCCTTCAATGAACCTTCTGTAATATCCAGCTAAACCCAAGAAACTCCGAATGTCTTTCACTGACTTTGGTGTAGGCCATTCACTAACTGCTGAAACTTTGGCTGGATCCACAGAAATTCCTTCTCCTGATACAATATGTCCAAGAAAACCAACTTGATTTAGCCAAAACTCGCACTTGTTGTACTTGGCATAAAGCTTATGTTGTCGAAGAGTTTCCAGGACAATTCGTAGATGCTCTGCATGCTCTTTCCGATTCTTAGAATATACCAGGATGTCATCGATGAAGATGACAACAAACCTGTCTAAATACTCCCGGAAAACTTGGTTCATTAGGTTTATGAATATTGCTGGTGCATTGGTCACTCCAAATGGCATCACTAGAAATTCGTAATGTCCATAGCGAGTTCTGAAAACTGTTTTGTGAATATCAGCTTCCTTGACCTTCACTTGATGATAACCTGAACGAAGATCCAATTTAGAGAAAACACAAGATCCACTTAGCTGATCGAATAAATTATCGATGCGCGGGAGTGGATATTTGTTCTTTATAGTGACTTCGTTCAAGGCCCTATAATCGATGTACATTCTGTATGAACCTTCCTTCTTCTTCACCAGTAGTACAGGTGCTTCCCAACTTAAAGTGCTGGAACGAATCCATCATTTCGCCAATAATTCGTCCAACTGTGTTCGGACTTCCTTCAATCCTTCCGGACTTAGTCTATAAAGTGCTTTGATCACCGGTTGTACTCCTGGTACTAATTCAATACTGAATTCAAGAGCTCGATCGGGAGGCAAACCTTATATATCGTCAGGAAATATATCGTCGAACTCTCGAACTACCTCTGGTCTTAATTCTTCTTCCGCTTGAGCTGCCGCAACTACTGCTTCTCTTGGCTTCGCTTTGTAGGTACCTGGCTCCAGGGTACGATCTCCGCTCTTGAAATAAAAGATCGGATGGTCTGGAATCTCGAATACTACCCTCCTTTGACGACAGTTGATGGTAGCATAAAAGGTTCCAAGCCAATCCATTCCTAGAACCACATCGAAGTTCGGTATGTCCAGTACTTTAAAGTCAGCATAAAACTCTCGACTGCAAACGACGACTGGACACAGGCTGTATCCCATAGTTGCCTTTAGAACGCCATTTCCGGTACTGACATTCCAGCTGGATACAGGCGGTGAGACTGGAATCGCATAGGTTCGGACAAACCGTTGTGACATAAAGCAGTGGGATGCTCCAATATCAAACAGTGCAAGAGCAGGTAATGAAACTACTAGGATTGTACCTAAGGTATATGGGATATATTTTAGGTATAGGGAAAGTGTGTATATAACCAGGACTAAAAGATAAGTTTGAGAAGGAAAGTTTACCAGTAATGACTTGGCCAGTGGCCTCAACTTCTTCCACAGACATTGTGAAGGCCTGGCGCTTGGGTATATTCCTCCTGGTCTGAGGAGCATTTCTCGGAACGTTCCTTTGAGCTTGATGGAACTGACGAGGAGGTGGTGCAGCTTGTGGTCCTCTGGGTGGTGCAGGCAGTGCAAGTCTTGGAGCAGGGGTTTGGATGGCTGGACGCTGATGAAGTCAAAAGCCTTGGCTAACTGAGGTGGAGCAGGGGTTTGGATGGCTGGACACTAGAACTTAACCAGGACTATAAGTGAACACACGCTTAGGAATCCTCACGTTTCCTAAGAAGAAAATGCACCTAAGCGATCCTCACGACTCGTAGGGAGAAATATCTTTATGAGATCCTTACGGCTCATGAAGTCAAAAGCCTTAGTCGACAGGATCCTAACCCTGTTTGCTAAGCCACCTTTGTTTGACATCGACAGAGGCAAATGATGATTCTCTCCTGGTAATATCCCAGTGGTAGCGATAATGATGCCTAAAACGGTATCGAATTCTAAGACCTTTTAAAGCAAATGATGATTCGCTACTGGCCATATCCCGGTTGTAGCGATGCTCATGCCTAAATTGGTATCAGATCCTAAATCCCATACTCGCGATAAAAATCAGCGAGCCAAAAATATATATGAAATAGCCGAAATGATGGGGCAACTTGCAACGAAATCAGCAAGTAAAAATATATGCATACAGAAACAGCCGAAATGATTGGGCAACCCGCAATAAAAAGCAGCGAGTAAATAAAAAAATAGCCGAAATGATTGGGCACCGCGAAAAATAGCCGAAATGATTGGGCAATCGCGACTTTCGTGATATAAAAGCTGAAATGATAGAGCATCGCGGAAAGAAATAAAAAAATGAAAGAATGAAACCTTTTGCTCTACAGGTAAGATCACATTGATTCCTGTATACAATCCAAGGGCACAAACAAAGAGAGAACCATATCTTCCCGACAGGCTCCATCAGAAAGCGAAGCCAAATCTCGACGGTTCATAGACAACCTAGAGACAACTTTGACATTTTTCGCAATATTGCAGACACAATGTCAACAAATGACGCAAAGGAAGATCCCTAGCTTCAGGGTCTCGACGTCAATATCGACAACTTAGAGATCGCCAACGGCATTTCTCCTCACTCCAACCAGATGCAGACATGACGTCAACAACCGACCTCAGAGTCGCAACGAAACGGAACTATGGTAAAGTCCCTAGTTCCAAATCTCAATGGTCGCATCTACAGCCTGGAGACCAACAACGGTGGGCTTCCTCATTCCAGCTGGACATAGATGTTACACCATCAAACGGAGCCACGGCATAGTCCCTAGTTCCAAATCTCGACAGTTCACAGACAACTTAGAGACCATCTCAGCATTCGTCTCGATACAGCAGACGAGATGTCAACAACGGCGTTCCTTCGCAGTCCAGCAGGATGCAGATGCAACGTCAACAAAAGACCTCATGGTCGAAACAAAGCGGAGTGACAGCGAAATCCCAGCTCCACCTCAACATTCGTCTCGATACAGCAGACGAGATGTCAACGACGGCGTTCCTCCGCAGTCTAGCAGGATGCAAACGCAACGTCAACAAAAGACCCCACGGTTGAAACAAAGCGGAGCAACGGCAAAATCCCGGCTCCACCTCAGCATTCATCTCGATACAGCAGACGAGATGTCAACAACGGCGTTCCTCCGCAGTCCAGCAGGATGCAGACGCAGCGTCAACAAAAGACCCCACGGTCGAAACAAAGCGGAGCGACGGCAAAATCCCAGCTCCACCTCAGCATTCGTCTCGATGCAGCAGACGAGATGTCAATGACGGCGTTCCTCCGCAGTCCAGCAGGATGCAGACACAACATCAACAAAAGACCTCATGGTCGAAACAAAGCGGAGCGACGGCAAAATCCCAGCTCCTGCTCAGCATTCGTCTCGATACAGCAGACGAGATTTCAACGACGGCGTTCCACCGCAGTCCAGCAGGATGCAGACGCAGCATCAACAAAAGACCTCACGGTCGAAACAAAACGGAGCGACGGCAAAATCCCAGCTCCACCTCAGCATTCGTCTCGATACAGCAGACGAGATGTTAACGACGGCGTTCCTCCGCAGTCCAGCAAGATGCAGACGCAACATCAACAAAAGACCTCACGGTCGAAACAAAACAGAGCGACGGCAAAATCCCAGCTCCACCTCAGCATTCGTCTCGATACAGCAGACGAGATGTCAACGACGGTGTTCCTCCGCAGTCCAGCAGGATGCAGACGCAACATCAACAAAAGACCTCACGGTCTAAACAAAGCGGAGCGACGGCAAAATCCCAGCTCCACCTCAGCATTCGTCTCGATACAGCAGACAAGATGTCAACGACGGCGTTCCTCCGCAGTCCAGCAGGATGCGGACGCAACATCAACAAAAGACCTCACGGTCGAAACAAAACGGAGCGATGGCAAAATCCCAGCTCCACCTCAGCATTCGTCTCGATACAGCAGACGAGATGTCATTACAGCGTCCTTCCTCCAACAGGATTCGGACACGCCAAAGCAAACGAAGCAAAGGCCAAATTCCTAGCTTCAGGGTCTTGACGGTAATTCATATAAAGCCTGAAAGACTACCGGAGATCATCCCGCGCGGAATGGTCACCACCTCGGCGTTCGTCTCGATACAGCAGACGAGATGTCACTACAGCGTCCTTCCTCCAACAGGATTCGGACGCGCCAAAGCAAACGAAGCGAAGGCCAAATTCCTAGCTTCAGGGTCTTGAAGGCAACTCATATAAAACCTGAAAGACTATCGGAGATCATCCCACACCAATGCGGAGTGGTCACCACCACGACGTTCGTCTCGATACAGCAGACGAGATGTCACCCCAGCGTTCTTCCTCCTGTTAGTGTATATGCCCTAGAGGCCATTACTGTATCATACTAGCTTGTATATTACTTAATGGAAGCTTGGGATATTCACAGTTGTATATACAATCTTGCTCGAAATGGTAGTATGCTACTTGGTTTGTCTCTGCTTTAATATGTGCATGTGTTTCTTTTAGCATATTGCTGGTATACATATTAGTAGAGCCCTTAGGATCTTTGCTTGATTACCAGCGTTGTGATGGCGCTCGCACTCGTGGGAGCTGGGTAATCTATAAGCACATCCTTATACAGGTCCCTGGTCGTTGGACTATCGAGACAGGGCATCGATACTCCGGAGTAGACTAGCGTATGCGCTTCTCATCCCAGTGTGGGAGACGGTCTGTCCCACAGCCGTTAGTACGTCGTACTTGGGATAGTATGCGGGTGCTCGTTAGGTTACGAGTACACTGGACAGGACTCGTCGGGAACTGTTGGTTGGTAATATACCTATCGTCAGTTATCAGTTCCCAGGTGACATGAGTACAGCTTAGTCCGCTGACTTGACACTGTCACTTCGCCTCGAGTGTGTTCCCACTGCACTTTGATTACTACCCTACCACGGCTCAGAGGAGTCGTGCAAACAGGTAGTTTTTGGGTGCAGTCCCGAAGCACTTGGAGGCAGTGACGGTTAGACAGGATTCGTCTCTCCCGGTATTGGGGGTTGACATCGCGCTGTGTCCAGGAGAGCCATTACACGAGTAGTCCCTGGCCAGGGCAAGCGAGATATACTGGTAGGTTTCCAGTGTTATCTCAGGGTGTTCTGGGCTACACTCCGACACGACTTGTACCGCTATTAGGGGACTGACGTTCACCGCCCCCCTAGGCCCGCCATGCGATGTATCAGACGAACAGACCGGACTGTACGGAGACTGTCACATACAGGCTCAGTAGGAGTGCAGATGGGGTTCACCTCGTCAGTCTTCTTATCGACATCTACCTGGGGACCGTTACGTACAGCTAGTGCCGCTTGCGGTCTGTGGTTAAACCCACTGCCAGCGTAGTGTCGAGTCTTTAGAGTCCCACACAGAGAGCTATTCGCCTTTAGGCAAAATGAGTAGAGGTCGCATGGTTTTGCGACAGGGTTCGTTCGCATCCGCGCACTTGTGCACGTTTGCTGTCCGGACAGTTTATACTAGCGGGCTTTGGTTTAAGCCGGATCCTAGTATATGATTTGTGATTGGTTTTTCTCATTGTGTTCGTGTTCCTCGGATCACGAATGCGGGTGCGTATGCACGGTTGCTTGAGATTGAGGGAGAGGACCTTGTTTAGGGTTAATGGCTTTTGTCATTTTATTAACCCTATTGTTTTTGTGTGGATTATTGTTAATTGATAATTAGCTTAATTATTGTGCATGGTTGTTGTTGACAATTTGACTTCATTGACTTGTTGACCAAGTTGACAACTTGACCATAATCATTTCATTTGGAAGATGCTCTTTGATCTTTGCAAAAATGAAATGATAATGGTCAATTCATGATTTATCATGACAATTTTCAAGCTAATTATCTAATTAAACTTATCCTCACATATTAGTGAGAATGGCTCACTATTATTCTCATTCTCTCATTCTATTTCTCTCTCTTGCTCATCCTCTCCCTCAAGCTCTCTCCCTCTCATGTGTTGAGAAACAAAAGCTTGAGAAAAACCCTCTCTTGATCTTCTCTACTCACTTCTAGGGTTCAAGTCTTAGCATTTCTTGCACTCTAGTTACTCCTAGCTTGGAGTTGAAGCTAAAGGTCGAGGCTTTCGGGTGGATCCTTCTTTGACGGAAGAAGACAAGCAAGGTGAACTCTTTCTACCACACCTAGGAGCAAGGAGAGAAGGACTAAAGACCAAAGGTATAATCTTTCTTCACTTAGCTACTTTGTAGTTAGGGTTAGCTAGTTTATGTTTAGCAAAGATCCTCACAAGCTTAGTCCATGTTGCCTAAGTCATTAAAAATCCGATTTTTATTATGTTTTCCGCCTCCCCGTAAGCACCGGGGTGGGCAACACGGACTTACAGTGGTATCAGAGCCTAACTAAACTCAAACTAGCTAGGTAGTGAAGTGTAACGAAGTTTCGAAACCGAAAATCCAAAAACCGAACTTTTGAAAAACCCTAGTTTCTGTTGAAATTTTTTCTGCTCAAAATAGAAAACTTTATATTTGTAAATTCATCTCAGGGTTTTTTATGAACACCCATGAAAAACGACACAGAGATTCGTTCAAACCGCCGCGCTTCCGCCGCACGAGGTAGGCTCGTGCCGCGGAACCGCCGCGGTTTGATGTCTTCTCTGCATCGTTTTTCGTGCAGTGTCTGTATGTATTGATTTTGGGATTTTTAGGATATATAATATATGCCCAGATTTTCCAGAACTAAAATTTACTTTTGGGGGCCTATAAATCCGTATTTTTCGGAACTTCACTACACTTTAACTACATCGGTTATATCTGTAATGCTTGCATGTATTGAACGTCGGCTAATCGCTATAAGACGATTAGTCGGGGTTATACATGATCTGTGATTGTTATTGGTTTGTGGATATGAATGGATTGGATTGTCGCGGGTGAATAGCCGGGTTGGATGTGAGATGAGCGTTATTTTTCTTTCATTCATTTGTAACATGTAAATTGATGTAATTATATTCTTTGTATGGCCGCACAACCGGGTCGGGGTTGTAGCCGCCATTGTATAATTCTTTTTACTGTTTTTGCTCCTAGGATAGACCCATGGAGGGGGTGCACAAACTACCGGGTATCTCGAAGTGCCGAGTGGCCTACTCACGGTGGTGAGGGAGGTTGCTTCGCTTCGGGTGCTTGGCGGGTAGTTTGCCGCACCCGTAGGGGTCTTGGGTGGGGTTTTGGCTATTCACCGCGACCGTGTAATCCGTTTTGCGTTGCAGGCTCGAACGCATTGCGGATTCCTAGTATATCCAATGTATTCATCTGTGATCTGTAATGTCTATCATTGCTATATATTTATATATAATAACTATTTAGGCGTTGCTTATGTTTTACAGCCGCGCTAGCCCAGCCCCCGCTCTGTCGTTAGTTAAGTAACCTAACGGGTGATGACGGGGCCCCGTGGCGAATGCGAATGGCATAAGCGTACGTCATATTTTGGTTGTTTTCTGCAATGGTAGGATTAAATGATGGGACGCATTAAAAGAACTAATGCAAGAAATAAACCAAGTAAAAGTCGATTGGAACACTTTGAAAACCACTCGGTTCTTTTTCAAAAACTAAACTTTTAAACGCGGAGCTTGAACCACTCCTTTTAAAAGCTATCTCGTTCCATCGATTATATCAAGTTCACTACGTTCACGGTTTCGCCAAAACCATCCGTAGCCCTCCGTCGTTTCATATGAATATTCAACGGTATTCAAGCTGTGTTTGTTGGCCTTAGTCAAGGCACAGTGTTTGGTAGCTGGTGGGTATTCATATGTTGCATAGATAGAATGCGTTGGTTTGAGACAGTCGTATTGCCTTGTTGGCCATAGTCAAGGGTGGATACGGGTGGGTTCAAATTAACCTGGATAACGACGGGTAGAACTTGACATGTGACTTATGATTTGTTGGCCTTAGTCAAGGTCATAAGAGCATGGGGCAAAAATCCACATCGGGAGTTTCATAAGTACTGAAACTTGCTAGCGTTGCATACCATTTGGAGTGTGATGATTCTGGTAGGATTCCTTCGGTTTTATCACACGATGATATTTGGATCCCGATCCTACTGTGAGTATATGCTACTCCTCGGGAAAACTCTCACTTAACGATCAATGCTATAAACCTAGTAGGTGCCTAGAAAGGTGTTAGCGGGGCTACGCCCACAGGGAAAAGAGGTTACTTAATTAAGGAACTTCGCGAAAGCGTTGGAAAACCTCCCTCGAAGTACCGACACTGGCCTGGCTGAACGGTTAAGCAAGTATTGTACGGTGAGAATGATCCCGGCTAATCCTTTTCTTTATGGTTTGAGAAGGGATTCGAGAAACAGTGGGAGCCATCCAGTTTAGACAAACTAAAAACCACTCTAAACTTGCAAGAGCATCATGCTAAAGTGTTTCTTTTCTCTCTCCTAATTGCAGCGACCATTCAAGATGACCGGACTTAAGTTACTATTAGATAAAAACATATTGACAGGGCCAAACTACAAAGATTGGCTCAGGAATGTCAAGATGGCTATCACTTATGACAAGCTGGGGTATATACTTACCACCAAAGCTCCCCCCGTCCCAGGTCCCACCTCCAGCGTCGCGGATGTAGAAATCCGTAAGACATGGGAGATAGATTGCGCGAGGGCCAAATGCCTCGTACTAGCCTCGATGGACAATGAACATCAGAGGAGGCACGAGAATATGGACCTAGAGTCCATATTTCTCCATACAAAAGAACTGTATGGAGAGCAGTCTCGTATCGCAAGATACGAAGTGTCGAAGAAGCTCTTTTCGGCAAGGTTGGCCGTCGGATCATCGGTAGCGGACCACGTGCTTAAGATGATCGGCTACATAGAGGAGCTCGCGGACCTTGGGACCACGTTGGAGAATGAACTCTATACTGATCTGATTCTCCAGTCCCTTCCTTCCACTTACGCCCAGTTCATTCTTAACTTCAACATGCAAGGAAAGGAGGTTGAACTTGCCGAGCTTCTGAACATGTTGAGGACTGCTGAGGGCACCCTACAGAAGGGTAGGGAGACATCCACTTTGTTTGTAGGAGGATCTTCCTCTTCTAGGTCCAGGGCGAAAGCCAAGGGCAAGAAGAAGAAAGCCCCCGCCAAACCAAGAGGCGGTGTCGGTAAAGTGGATACGAAGGGAAAGGGTAAAGCAACAAAGGTAGCGGGGAAGCTGGTGGGGAAGGAAGAATGCTTCTATTGTCACAAAAGTGGCCACTGGAAACAAGATTGCAAGGCTTGGAAAGCCAGAACACAGGATTTGAAGCGAGTTGCAGCTTCAGCTTCAGGTGTGTATGTTATTGAAAACTGTCTATCAATAAACTCTACATCCTGGGTATTGGATACCGGATCAGGATCTCATATCTGTAATTCTTTGCAGGCGTTGAGAAAGCGTAGAGTTTTGAAGGCAGGTGACATGACCCTCAGAGTTGCGAACGGTGCTAGCATGGATGCAGAGGCCGTGGGGGACTATCACCTGGGATTATCAGATGGACACTTTTTGGTTTTGCGTAGTTGTTATTATGTACCAAATGCAACCTGTAATATCATTTCTGTATCTTTATTATCTAAAGAAGGTTATGAATTTGCATTTGTAAGTAATGTAGTGAACATTCACCTTAATCAAGTGTTGATTGGGTCAGGTACATTGAACAACGGTATTTACGTTTTAAACCAACCACAGGTTTTCAATATCCAGAATACACATAAAAGAAAGTCTCCAGATATTAATCAGGCTTTCTTGTGGCATTGTAGACTAGGTCACATCAATGAGACACGGTTGACTAAGTTACATAAAGAAGGATACTTGGATCCGTTCGAGTATCAGTCTTATGCCACTTGTGAATCTTGTCTCATGGGAAAGATGACAAAGGCTCCGTTCACTGGACACGGAGAAAGAGCGAGCGAGCTCTTGGGACTCGTACACAGTGACGTGTGCGGTCCAATGTCTACACATGCGCGAAGCGGTTACTCTTACTTCATTACTTTTACGGATGATTTTTCAAGGTACGGTTATGTCTTCTTAATGAAACATAAGTCCGAGGCCTTTGAAAAGTTCCAGGAATATAAGAGTGAAGTAGAGAAACAAACCGGCAAAAGTATTAAGATCCTAAGATCGGATCGAGGAGGAGAATACTTAAGTGCCGAATTCCTGAATTACTTAAAAGAGAATGGAATTCTCTCTCAGCTTACTCCTCCATACACTCCGCAACACAACGGTGTATCGGAGAGACGGAACCGAACCCTATTGGATATGGTACGGTCCATGATGAGTAAGGCTGAGTTACCGCGATCTTTCTGGGGTTATGCACTGGAAACAGCTGCACATCTCTTGAACCAGGTTCCTACTAAAACAGTGCCTACCACACCATATCAGATGTGGAGTGGGAAGAAACCCTGTCTTAAATCCTTTAAGACATGGGGATGTCCAGCTTTTGTAAAAAAGCAGCATGCGGACAAGCTCGAGGCACGCTCAGTACAGTGCAAGTTTGTGGGATACCCAAAGAACTCCAAGGGGTATCTCTTCTATTACGCAGAGGAGCAAAAAGTCCTTGTTTCTCGTCATGCCCGCTTCTTGGAAACTGAGTTTTTAGAAAATCAGATAAGCGGGAACGCAGTAGAACTGGAAGAAATTCCAGAACCACAAACCATCACTGAAAGCTTAGAGGAACCAGAAGGTTCGAAAGAACAAGACATTCCCATGCCACTCCGCAGGAGTAGTAGGCAGTCTCATCCGCCCGAGAGGTACTACGGTTTCCTCATTGACGGGGATAGAGAGGACTGCATCCTAGATTGTGATGAGCCTACTAGCTTCCAGCAAGCCATTCAGAGCGTCGACTCGGTAAAATGGCTGGATGCAATGCGGACCGAGATGGAGTCCATGTACACCAACAAAGTATGGACGTTGGACATTGCTCCAGACGGGGTAAAACCCGTAGGATGCAAGTGGATCTTCAAAAGGAAGATTGGTGTAGATGGACAGGTTGAGACCTATAAAGCTAGACTGGTAGCAAAGGGTTTTCGTCAGCGACCTGGTTTGGACTATGACGAAACCTTTTCTCCAGTAGCTATGCTGAAATCCATTCGGATCCTTCTTGCCATCGCTGCTTTCCACGATTATGAGATTTGGCAGATGGACGTAAAGACAGCTTTTCTAAATGGTCATTTAGAGGAGTGTGTCTATATGGACCAGCCAGAGGGTTTCATTCAGGGTGGGAGCAGCGGAAAGGTGTGCAAGTTGCTCAAGTCCATTTATGGACTCAAGCAGGCATCGCGGAGTTGGAACATCTGTTTTGATGAGACGGTCAAAGAATTTGGCTTTATCAAAAATCCAGATGAACCATGCATCTATTGTAGATTTGTAGCGAGAACTGTAGTATTCCTCGTTTTATACGTGGATGACATTCTCTTAATAGGAAATGACATTCCTATGCTACAATCTGTCAAGGGGTTCTTGTCACACAGGTTCTCCATGAAAGACCTGGGTGATGCCTCCTACATTCTGGGTATCCGGATCTACCGTGACAGATCCAAGAGGATATTAGGACTCTCGCAGTCCAGGTACATCGACACCATACTGAAGAGATTCAGTATGGAAGATTCCAAGCGCGGTAATCTACCGGCTTGTCACGGGATCACCCTCTCCAAAGAGATGTCTCCCAAGACTGATTTGGAGAGGGATCGCATGTCTATTATACCCTACGCTTCTGCGGTAGGCTCTATAATGTATGCGATGTTGTGTACCAGACCGGATGTGGCTTATGCACTGAGTGTGGTAAGCAGGTATCAGTCAAACCCAGGGGAGAAACGTTGGATAGCAGTAAAGAACATTCTCAAGTACCTGAGAAGGACTAAGGAGATGTTCTTGGTGTATGGCGGAAAAGACCTGCAGGTTGAGGCCTTTGCTGACTCCAGCTTTCAGAGTGACAAGGATGATTCCAAGTCCATGTCGGGTTTTGTCTTTACCCTCAATGGAGGGGCGGTGTGTTGGAAGAGCTCCAAACAGGAAACCGTTGCTGACTCGACTATGGAAGCGGAATACATCGCTGCATCTGATGCCGCAAAAGAAGCTGTCTGGATGAGGAAGTTCTTGAAAGAACTTCAGGTGGTTCCGTCCATTGTTGACCCAATACCTCTGTATTGCGACAACAACGGGGCTATAGCTTTAGCGAAGGAACCCAGGTCCCATCAGAAATCCAGACACATCTTAAGGCGGTATCACCTGATCAGGGAGATCGTGGATCGCCAGGAGATCGAGGTCCGGAGAGTTGCATCAGAGGATAACACAGCAGATCCATTCACCAAGGCCTTGCCCCAGACTCAGTTCGAGCGGCTGATCGAGATGATAGGTCTTCGATACGCCAGTACATGGCCTTAGTGCAAGTGGGAGATTGTTAGTGTATATGCCCTAGAGGCCATTACTGTATCATACTAGCTTGTATATTACTTAATGGAAGCTTGGGATATTCACAGTTGTATATACAATCTTGCTCGAAATGGTAGTATGCTACTTGGTTTGTCTCTGCTTTAATATGTGCATGTGTTTCTTTTAGCATATTGCTGGTATACATATTAGTAGAGCCCTTAGGATCTTTGCTTGATTACCAGCGTTGTGATGGCGCTCGCACTCGTGGGAGCTGGGTAATCTATAAGCACATCCTTATACAGGTCCCTGGTCGTTGGACTATCGAGACAGGGCATCGATACTCCGGAGTAGACTAGCGTATGCGCTTCTCATCCCAGTGTGGGAGACGGTCTGTCCCACAGCCGTTAGTACGTCGTACTTGGGATAGTATGCGGGTGCTCGTTAGGTTACGAGTACACTGGACAGGACTCGTCGGGAACTGTTGGTTGGTAATATACCTATCGTCAGTTATCAGTTCCCAGGTGACATGAGTACAGCTTAGTCCGCTGACTTGACACTGTCACTTCGCCTCGAGTGTGTTCCCACTGCACTTTGATTACTACCCTACCACGGCTCAGAGGAGTCGTGCAAACAGGTAGTTTTTGGGTGCAGTCCCGAAGCACTTGGAGGCAGTGACGGTTAGACAGGATTCGTCTCTCCCGGTATTGGGGGTTGACATCGCGCTGTGTCCAGGAGAGCCATTACACGAGTAGTCCCTGGCCAGGGCAAGCGAGATATACTGGTAGGTTTCCAGTGTTATCTCAGGGTGTTCTGGGCTACACTCCGACACGACTTGTACCGCTATTAGGGGACTGACGTTCACCGCCCCCTAGGCCCGCCATGCGATGTATCAGACGAACAGACCGGACTGTACGGAGACTGTCACATACAGGCTCAGTAGGAGTGCAGATGGGGTTCACCTCGTCAGTCTTCTTATCGACATCTACCTGGGGACCATTACGTACAGCTAGTGCCGCTTGCGGTCTGTGGTTAAACCCACTGCCAGCGTAGTGTCGAGTCTTTAGAGTCCCACACAGAGAGCTATTCGCCTTTAGGCAAAATGAGTAGAGGTCGCATGGTTTTGCGACAGGGTTCGTTCGCATCCGCGCACTTGTGCACGTTTGCTGTCCGGACAGTTTATACTAGCGGGCTTTGGTTTAAGCCGGATCCTAGTATATGATTTGTGATTGGTTTTTCTCATTGTGTTCGTGTTCCTCGGATCACGAATGCGGGTGCGTATGCACGGTTGCTTGAGATTGAGGGAGAGGACCTTGTTTAGGGTTAATGGCTTTTGTCATTTTATTAACCCTATTGTTTTTGTGTGGATTATTGTTAATTGATAATTAGCTTAATTATTGTGCATGGTTGTTGTTGACAATTTGACTTCATTGACTTGTTGACCAAGTTGACAACTTGACCATAATCATTTCATTTGGAAGATGCTCTTTGATCTTTGCAAAAATGAAATGATAATGGTCAATTCATGATTTATCATGACAATTTTCAAGCTAATTATCTAATTAAACTTATCCTCACATATTAGTGAGAATGGCTCACTATTATTCTCATTCTCTCATTCTATTTCTCTCTCTTGCTCATCCTCTCCCTCAAGCTCTCTCCCTCTCATGTGTTGAGAAACAAAAGCTTGAGAAAAACCCTCTCTTGATCTTCTCTACTCACTTCTAGGGTTCAAGTCTTAGCATTTCTTGCACTCTAGTTACTCCTAGCTTGGAGTTGAAGCTAAAGGTCGAGGCTTTCGGGTGGATCCTTCTTTGACGGAAGAAGACAAGCAAGGTGAACTCTTTCTACCACACCTAGGAGCAAGGAGAGAAGGACTAAAGACCAAAGGTATAATCTTTCTTCACTTAGCTACTTTGTAGTTAGGGTTAGCTAGTTTATGTTTAGCAAAGATCCTCACAAGCTTAGTCCATGTTGCCTAAGTCATTAAAAATCCGATTTTTATTATGTTTTCCGCCTCCCCGTAAGCACCGGGGTGGGCAACACGGACTTACACCTCCAACAGAACTCAGACGCGACAATCAAACAACGGAGCCACGGCAAAATTCCTAGTTCTAAGCCTCGACGGTTCACCAACAACCTAGAAACAACCACGACATTCGTCTCAATACAGCAGACGCAATGCCAACAAACGAAGCAAAGGCTAAATTCCTAGCTTCAGGGTCTTGACGGCAACTCATATAAAACCTAAAAGACTATCGGAGATCATCCCACACCAGCGCGGAGTGGTTATGACTCATCGGGGCTCTCCAAAATGAGCCTAACCTCAAGTAAAAAGCGACATGGCAAAATTCCTAACGCTTGCTCTTCCGACGGTCAAACTTCCTAGGAAGATTGCTTGAAGACGTCTTGTCCAGCCCCCGAAGGGATCAGAAACACGACAGTCGCAAGGCTACTCGAACAGCAAGATTGCCTATCGAGGAATACATCAACCAATGCGACGGTACGACAAGCAAAACCCTAGTACCACAGACCCTAACGGACTTCTGTCGTAAAGAGCAGAGGTTAACTGTGACGTTAGGACATCCTTGAGAGAACTTCTCGATTCGTCTCGACTCGTAAGGCAAAGCCTTAGGCAATGGGGATTAAAAAAACCTGTTTCCTAAGCACTGGGGCCCTGCAAGTCAGTCCAAGATGGACTCTTGCATACTATTCACGGGTCACACTCTCTGAAGTCGAACATCGACAAAGAGGGAAACAACCACTTACAAGTCCTCTCGACTTGTAAGCGGGAAAAATTCTCTTGTGAGATCCTTATGACTCTCAAGAGAAAATACGCACTTAGGAGTCCTCACGACTCATATGGAGAAAATACACCTACGGGATCCTCTCAACTCGTAGGGAGAAAAGTCTTTATGGGACCCTCACAGCTCATAAAGTTGAAAAGTCTTAGATGGCAGATCCTAACCCTGTCTCCTAAGCCATCACTGCCCTACAGAGAGGTCAAGATAGACTATCTATAGGCCACATTCCCCGAAGTGAAATATCGACAAGAAGGGAAACAATCACTTATGAGTCCTCTCGACTTGTAAGGGAGAAAATTCTCTTGTGAGATCCTTACGACTCTCAAGAAAAAACGCACTTAGAAATCCTCACGATTTCTTGGGAGAATTTACACCTACGAGATCCTCTCGACTTGTAAGGAGAAAAAACCTTCTTGAGACCCTTACGGCTCGTAAAGATGAAAAAAGTCTTAGGCTACAAGGACCCTAAACTTGTCTCCTAAGCCCTCAATTCCATGGCCATGCATAACTCTGCACTACTTCACCCACGTACATACTTACGTGGGCAAAGTATTGGGAGGCATTTGTTCCCGCCAAAATTTTGGCTCAAAACACGCTCCCTTATAAAATAATAACAATAAAATAAAATAAAATAAAATAATAATAAAAACACCACATGAAAAGAATGTAACAAAGGCCTCAAAGCCAAGAGTTAAAACATTCTGCAGCAACGCTTCAAATGCAGCGCCAGGTGCTCTGCGCCCTAGGCAGCGCATCCCAATCAGAGCAAAACTCTATTTTAAAATTCAAATTCAAAAATTGAAGCAACACTTCAGATTCTGCGCGCTGCGTGCCACGTGTCAAACGCAGACGCACTAGCGCCAGGTGCGCTGCGCCCTAAGCAGCGCACCCCCAATCAGAGTAAAGCTCTGTTTTAAAATTCAAAATTTAAAACTTGAAGCAACGCTTTAGATCCAGCGCTCTGCGCTGCGCGCCACGTGTCAAACAAAGATGCGCTAGCGCAGTTGCGCTGCGCTCTGCGTTGTGTGCCACGTGTCAAACATGGGTGCGCTAACACAGTTACGCTGCGCTCTGCGCTGTGCGTCACGTATCAAACGTAGGTGCGCCAGCGCGGGAATTAAAAATTCCCCACTGTTAGATCAAAAGATCTACTAATAATAAATTATTAATTAATCAGAACTAAAATTCTTTTATGCAAAGATTTTTCAATCTTATTGAAACAAGAAAATTATCTTCTGTAAAACAGACGCCTTAGAATTAAAGATCCAACGGTGGGAAATATTCCCAAATCAATCAGATAAAGATCTCTTAAAATTGATTCAAAAAATCAATTGGCCCTATATAAAAGCCCCCAGACTTCAAATCTAATACATACAGAAAAGAGAGAGAAAAGCCCTCTGCAAACTTTAAGAAAAAGAAGAGCAAGCTCTTAGAAAAAAGAAAGATTTTTCTTCATTTTCAAGGTAAAGAACTATGTTCTTGAACAACAAAGATGAAACCATCTCGTAAAAAGAAGAACCATCTTCTAAAAAGATCATAGATTTAAAAAAAAAGACCAAGGTCTTTAATAAAAAGCAAAAGATCAAAAGATCTAATCATAAAAGAATATACATAAATATAAAAGAAGTATTTACTTCATTAACAGATCTTTGATCTATAAAGACAGAGCCCTTTTTATAAAACAAGAACTTTTGTTCTTGAATCTTGAGGCAAACCCTCTTTTAAGAAAAACATAAATTTGTTCTTTGATCTTGAAATGTCTTGCACTCATGAATTGCGCTCTTGCGCTCATTAGACCGGCGCTCAGCGCCAAAACCTGCCACGTGTCAACCAAAAACACAATCTGCGTTTTGCACTTCTGAAACAGCGCACTGCGCTCATGGGCTGGCGCTCAGCGCCAAGCGCGCCACGTGTCACTCACTGGCGCGCCAACAGACTAGCGCAAAACGCTCATAAATTAAAAGCGCAATGCGCTAATGAACTAGCGCTTAGCGCTAAGCGCGACACGTGTCCTCTTCGTGTGCGCTACCTGACAGAAGCGCAATGCGCACTTTGACTGGCGCAAAACGCCTGGCGCGCCACGTGGCGCATTGTCAGAACACACTTTGTTCTGATAAAGACAAAAGATGTCAGAACCCAATGTTTAGCATTATTAAAAGGGCCGAGCCCAAATAAAGGCCTTGTCACGCCCCGCTTCCCAGTGTACGGCGAAGTGGACGCGACGAGGTCCGCTACGTATGTACTCAGAAGTACATACGCTGAGCGTAGCTAAGCAATATAAAATAATCACAAGAGACAAATGATATTGAAATAACAGCAACTTTTATTAATAACATTCTTTGTACAATGCATGAAAAGAAAATACAACTGGAATGAAAAGCAATGCCTAAACAGTGGCATAACAGAAAATGAAATAAACTGAAAAGAACAAGGTACAGTATCTAGAGCTCTAGGTCTTCCTGGAACTGCTCCAAATCTTCACCGGTGGGCTCGATCTCAGTTTGGTCCAACGCACCTGACGACATTCAAAGAAGAAAGAATAGAATGTCGTCAGCGAACAGGTCGCTCGGTAAGTCCCAAAGAATAAGGAGAATGAGAATGACAGAGTAACAGTATATATTTTCTAAAGTGTTATATTGTCGGATATTATGAAACATTGTGTAACGCTGTTGTTTGTAACTTGGTACAGAAGGATGCCAGTGTATACGAGGGGGATCTCTATATGCTAGAGATCAGGGCAAAAGGAAAGTATAAGGAACCGTTATGCCACGGTACAACAGCAATAGGATTCAGGTTAGGTGTCTTAATCTGACCACCTCGTGCCACCTTTAACACCTTCCGTACCAATCTACCCATTAAACCCCGTAGTGTTTTAATAGTATTGTAGTATTGGAATATGTAAATTGAGTGACTGACCAAAACCATGATATCAGTAAGCATTGTTGTAACTGTATAATCAGGTAAATGGAATATTAGGATAATAGATGAATATCCATGGTTTGATTCAGTCACAAGGAGTATATTGTTAACTGGATTCAGGGTTTCATGTATTCAAATTGGATTGGAGTATAAAAGAATATAGGTTGACTTGAATCATATTCGAGTCAGGAATAGTCAGACTTTAACCCGAGTCAGACTAAAAGAAAGATAATTTGAAGTCCAATATTAGTTAGGGGCCTTTTGTAATTTGTAAAACTTGAGGGGGTTTTCTGTAAAAAGTACTTTTGTATAGTTTTCAAAATACACCTCAAGTATTTAATAATCGTCTTTATTGTTATAATGAATGTGTATTTTATTTGTGTTATTCTAGTGAATATATCCTAATAAAAGTATTAATTGTTTATTTGAAATTCATGGTATTTTAACGTAACTTTTAATCTTTTAATTTTAGGAAAAAGTGGAAACTTTAGATTATGATAAAATAGGTGTTTAAATGTTAATTATATATATTAACACATGAATAATTTTATATAAATATTTTATTTAGAGAAAGTCTCATTTTCCTTAAATATCGTATTTTAAACCTTTCAAGACCGAATGCTCCTTGCGGATGTCTGAATCTCGCACTACTAGCCTGCGGGTGCACGATGAACCGTACCCTAACAGGTTCCCTAAAAGTGGGTTGTAGCGGTACTTTGCTTAGGTTTTATAAACGCTTCTCATTTAGGAAAACGGTTTTATAAATATAAGGTATTTATTTGCAAAAGAGTTTAGTTTTCCGTATTTTAGTTGTTAGGGTTTCCTAAGCCAATTAGCCTACTTCTAAGGTCTAAACGATGAGTCATTAGAAGCCTCAAATCGCCTCTTTACCGTCAATTGCGGCCAGGTAAGTGCCAGGTAAGTGTGAAGGAACCACAGTCGTGGGCCTAATTAAAAACCACTAGCTTTAGACACACTTGCCTAGGCACCACAAGACAGTTTAGATAAACGATCGATGTCCATGACCAATCGTGCTTTCATTTTATTAAAAGATTTTATTTAGAAATGTTTACAACTTAAAGTTTTGAATAAAGATTATAAAGATTAGGGTATTTTAGTGAAAAGTCCTGTAATTTCGTATTCTGTGTTTTGATATTTATCAATTAGGGTTATAATGAGTGTGTGTAGAGGTAGGTCATTAGCTCGTGACTTATTTTAGGTTTTGGTGAACTTTAAAGGTAAAACATGCTATGTTAAACTTAAAGGTATTATAGCGCAAGAATACGGTATTCGAAAACGTTATCATTTTATGTGTGAAATTTTATTCAAATTGAGTTCTACAAGTTTTGTGATCAAGATAAACATATTTAGGAGTGATGTAATTGATTAAACTAAGAAAAATGAACTTCATGGTATTTTTATGAAAAGAATACGGTTTTGCAAAGAAGCTATCATTTCATGTGAAAAAGTTTGATTAAATTGGTTTATGGGTGATTAATAGTCAACATTTATATGGGTAGATAATATGTATTAGGTGACAAGTGGAAATTTATAGAAAAACCGAATCGGAAATCGGTTTGTCCGATTTCCGTCGGGTTCCAAAAAGTCGTATTTTTACATTTATAGAAAAGAGAGAGAGAAGAGGTGGGACTTACGGTTTGGACAAGCTAATGAAGCTAATGGATGTGGTGGTTGCCGATTCGTCGAAAGCGTCGCGAAGGTTCTGATCCGGTCGCCGGAATCCGTCGTTGATTTCGGCAGCGCTTCGCTTCTTGCTCTTCGTACCGAGTTCTCGAGAATTTGAGAGAGTAGACTTAGAGTTGTGAGGGGAAAAGGTAGAGGATAGGGGTCTTTATATAGGGCTAGGCTAGGGTTAGGGTTCGGATTAAAAATATTAAAAGAAAATATAAAAAAACATTAAAAATCATTAAACCTAGGAGTAAATGGGATTTATTGGCCAAATAAAAACCGATCCAGGTATAATAAGTATGCAAGAGGGTTGACCAAGTCAAGAGCCAACTTTTCTCAGTTGGTGACTCGGCCGTCCGGCCAAGTCCGTCCGGATCGGCCGGACCGAGTCGGCCGATTCGCCGGCCGGCGGCGCCGATTCGGGCCGATTCAAGGGTCCAATGGCCGGGGGATTTTCGGAGGAACAACTTGGTATTTTTATTTTTTGTTGTCCAGTACATATTTTTGGAGTTATGGCATTTTTACCGTTGACTTCCAAAAAAAAATAAAACAAAATAAATACAAAAATAATGTGGGGCATGGGATTTAAACTCCGGTGGCTTGGTTCAGCAGTGCAAGGTATTACCAATGAGCTACAAGCTCTTTCTTGTAATTATTGTGGTTTTTAATTACTTAAACTGATAGCAGCAAGAATAAATACTCCTAGTATTCATTAAATTTAAAGTAATTTCTTGTACACTAAAAATGGAGTTATTTCATTCTTGTAGCTTGTAATTAAAAACAAAAATAATTACCTAAATCTTGTGCTCGGGCTTAAATACCCCTTTGTGGATTTTTTAAAAAAATATTTTGAAAAAATTGTATAAGAAAAAGTGTATAAAAATTAGGGTTGTTACATTCTACCCTCCTTATAAAAAATTTCGTCCTCGAAATTTACAACTTTTATTTAAGGACTAGATTACAAAAAGGTGCGGATATCTTGCACGCATCTTATCTTCCCTTTCCCACGTGGATTCTCCTGGAGTGTCTTTCCTCCACATTACCCGGACCAAATTAATTTCTTTGTTCCGAAGTGTCTTCACTTTCCTGTCCAGGATCTCCACAGATTGTTGCTCACAAGACAAATCAGGCTGTATCGTGAGCTCGGAATGATCAAGTACATAGCTGGGGTCACTCACATACCTTCTAAGTTGAGATATGTGAAACACGTTATGTACTCCTTCCAATGAGGGTGGAAGCGTTAAACGATATGCCACTTCACCGACTCGTTCGAGTATATCGAACGGTCCAATGTATCTCGGACTCAACTTTCCCCGTCTTCCAAATCTGATCACTCCGCAGTTCGGAGAGATTTTCAGAAATACATGATCTCCTGGCTGGAACTCCAAGTGTCGTCTCCTCGCATCTGCCCAGTGTTTCTGTCTATCTTGGGCTATGCGCATTCTTTCCCTGATAGTACGAACCACATCAACGGTTGCTACTATCATCTCTGGTCCAAGAAGTTCTCTATCTCCGATGTCGTCCCAACTTAATGGCGATCGGCACTTCCTTCCATATAAAGCTGCAAAAGGTGCCATTCCTATGCTTGCTTGGTAGCTGTTGTTGTACGCAAACTCCATAAGATGCAGGTGATCTTCCCAAGATCCCTTGAAGTCGAGCATACATACTCTGAGCATATCCTCCAAGATCTGAATAGTTCGTTCCGACTGACCATCTGTTTGTGGATGATAAGCCGTGCTGAAGTTCAGACTTGTTCCCAAGCTAGCTTGCAGACTTTGCCAAAATTGCGATCGGAACCTGGTGTCACGATCGGAGACAATGCAGACCTGTAGTCCATGAAGTCTCACGATTTCCTATATGAGTTCATGGGTATCAGAGATAGTACAGTATGAAGAGTTTTTAAATCTAAATTAGATTATTACCTCCATGTACTTCTTCGCTAGTGTCTCCGTTGATTGGCCAACTCGAAATGGGATGAAGTGAGCCGACTTTGTGAGTCGATCCACAATGACCCAAATCGCATCGTTACCCTTTGTGCTGGGAGGAAGAGCAGTTACAAAGTCCATCGTGATGTGCTGCCACTTCCATTCTGGAATTGGTAACGGTTGAAGTAGTCCAGCTGTCCTGTGATGTTCAGCCTTTGCCTGCTGACACACCAAACATTTTGCGACACTCCTGGCTTCTTCACGCTTCATTCCATACCACCAATAATTCTGACGTAGATCTTTGTACATTTTGGTACCTCCAGGATGTACTGAATAGGGAGAGCTGTAAGCTTCTTTCATTAACTCTTCCCGAACAGGAACATTTGGTACACACAATCTGCTGCCGTATCTCAAAGATCCGTCTTCATGGATGATTAAATCTGTTCTGAGTCCATTCTCCACTTGTTCTCTGATCTTTTGCAACTTAGCATCGCTGGCTTGAGCTGCTTTGATCTGATTGACAATATTTGATTGAACTTGCAGATTCATCAAATTTGAAACATCACCTGGCATGACTAGTTCGATCTCCATCTGATGTAGGTCTTGCTGAAGCTTCCACTGAGCGGTGAGATTCATTGCTAATGGTTGGCGACTAAGAGCATCAGGTACTACGTTTACCTTTTCTGGATGATATTGCAAGTTGATGTCGAAGTCCGCCATAAGTTCTAACCATCTTCTCTGCCGCATATTCAACTCCTTCTGAGTAAACACATACTTCAGACTTTTATGATCTGTGTAGATGTTCACTCGTTCACCAAGTAGTGGCGCCAAATCTTGAGAGCAAAAATAACAGCTGCTAACTCCAGATCATGCGTCGGATAATTGCGCTCATGAGTTTTCAATTGTCTTGAAACATAAGCCACAACCTTACCGTGCTGATGTAGAACACATCCTAGTCCCTTACCGGATGCATCACAATGTACTTCAAATCCTCCAGATTGATCCGGTATAACGAGAATATGTGCAGATGTCAGTCTTGATTTGAGTTCTACGAAAGCTTGCTCGCATGTTTCTGACCACACAAATTCTTCATCTTTTCGTGTGAGCTTGGTCAGGGGTGTTGCTATCTTCGAAAAGCCTTCAATGAATCTTCTGTAATATCCAGCTAAGCCCAAGAAACTCCGAATATCCTTCACTGATTTGGGTGTAGGCCATTCGCTGACTGCTGAAACTTTTGCTGGATCTACAGAAATCCCTTCTCCTGATACGATGTGTCCAAGAAAACCAACTTGTTTTAGCCAAAACTCGTACTTGCTGTATTTGGCGTAAAGCTTATGTTGTCGAAGAGTTTCCAGGACAATTCATAGATGCTCTGCATGCTCTTTCCGGTTCTTTGAATATACCAGGATGTCGTCGATGAAGATGACAACGAAGCTATCTAAATACTCCCGGAAGACTTGGTTCATAAGATTCATGAAGATTGCTGGTGCATTGGTCACTCCAAATGGCATTACTAGAAATTCGTAATGTCCATAGCGAGTTCTGAAAGCTGTTTTGTGAATATCAGCTTCCTTGACCTTCACTTGATGATAACCTGAACGAAGATCTAGTTTAGAGAAAACACAAGATCCACTTAGCTGATCGAATAAATCATCGATGCGCAGGAGTGGATACTTATTCTTTATAGTAACTTCGTTCAAGGCCCTATAGTCGATGCACATTCTGTATGAACCTTCCTTCTTCTTCACCAATAGTACAGGTGCTCCCCAACTTGAAGTGCTGGGACGAATCCATCCTTTCGCCAGTAATTCGTCTAACTGTGTTCGAACTTCCTTCAATCCTTCCGGACTTAGTCTATACGGTGCTTTGATCACTGATTGTGCTCCTGGTATTAAGTCAATACTGAATTCAAGAGCTCGATCGGGAGGCAAACCTGATATATCATCAGGGAATACATCATCGAACTCTCGAACTACCTCCGGTCTTGATTCTTCCTCTGCCTGAGCTGCTGTAACTACTGCTTCCCTTGGCTTTTCTTTGTAAGCACTTGGCTCCAGTGTACGATCTCCACTCTTGAAATAGAAGACTGGATGATCGGGAATCTCAAATACTACCCTCCTTTGACGACAGTCGATGGTAGCATAAAAGGCTCCAAGCCAGTCCATTCCTAGAACCACATCGAAATTTGGTATATCCAGTACCTTGAAGTCAGCATAAAACAATCGACTGCAGACGACGACTGGACACATGCTGTATCCCATAGTTGCCTTTAGAACACCATTTTCAGAACTGACGTTCCAGCTGGATACAAGCGGTGAGACTGGAATCGCATGGGTTCGGACAAACCGTTGCGACATAAAGCAGTGGGATGCTCCAGTATCAAACAGTGCAAGTGCAGGTAGTGAAGCTACTAGGATTGTACCTAAGGTATATGGGATAGGTTTTAGGTATAGGGAAAGTGTGTAGGTAAGCAAAACTAAAAGATAAATTTGAGAAAGAAAATTTACCAGTAATGACTTGGCCAGTGGCCTCAGCTTCTTCCACAGACATCATGAAAGCCTGGCGCTTAGGCACAATCCTCCTGGCCTGAGGAGTATTTCTCCTGGCCTGAGGAGCATTCCTCTGAACGTTCCTTTGAGCTTGATGGAACTGTCGAGGAGGTGGTGCAGCTTGTGATCCCCTAGGTAGTGCAGTCAGTGCAAGTCTGGTAGCAGGTGCCTGAAGAGTTGGTCGCTGCTGATAAGTATTTGCTGGCCTGGGTGCAGCAACTGAGTTCTGCCTTTGGGGACAAGATCCGATATCATGAGTGGATGAACCGCAGACTAAGCAGAGGCGGTTGGCTCGACGATAGTCCTTCATCATTTGTCAAGTTCTCTTGCAGTAAGTGCAAAAGGCTGGGCTAGGACGATGAGTTGGTACTCCGGGTCGCCTCGGCACGAAAGATGGTCTGGACGTGGCTCCACCTGTCATCTGGTTGGCAGGGCGTTTGACTCCTGCAGACTGAGCTCTGCCCCTCTCTTTTATGACTGCCTCATAACTGCGGGCAGCTTCTAAGGCTTCCTCATGAGTCAAAAACTTTCCTGTGGCTAGAGCAGCCTTGATCTCTGTGTCCAAACCTTGCTGAAAACGACGGGCTCTGATCTCGTCCGTCGGTATCAGGTGTGCCGCGAATCTGTTTAAAGATTGTGTTAGCTGTGTGATATGTGATATTTAAAAATTGAACTATTGTGACATAACTTACCGGCTCAACATAGTAAACTCAGCATCGTATTCATCTACCGATTTCTCCCATATTGATCCTTGCTGTAAATGAATAAACTGTTGCTCCATAGCGAACCTGGCAGTCACAGGGAAATATTTCGCGTCAAACTTCTCGCGAAATGTCTTCCATTCAATCGGCTGTGCCAGACGGGTCTATTCTGCCTTCCACCAATTGCGAGCGTTATCCGTGAGCTGTAGCTTCGCTACACGGACCCAAGCGTGGTCTGGCACTTGAGCTGTGGCCAGATCGTCTTCGATACTTTGTGCCCATTCTTCCGCTTCAAGAGGGCTTCCTTTACCAGAGAACTGCTTTGGGTGCAAAGCCCTGAATTGCTTTACTCCCGGTGCATCTGTCTCAGGACGGCTCAAAAGTTGTTGCTGTCCCTCGAGAAGACTGCGGATCGCATCGAATAGCATTGTTTGCTCAGTGGGTGGTGCCGGAACAACTGGTGTGAGAGGTAGTGCTGGAGGGGTGTTGTTAACGTTGGTGCTGGTGTTGTTCGGGGAATCCATGACCTTGAAGAAAAATTTGGGTTAGGACAGATTCAAATATATGAAATGATAAGATTCAAGGAATAGAAATTTGCAAGATTCAAAGTACATGAATTATGAAGAATGTTTTAGTTGCTGGTTCTTGTGTTATATTGCTTAGGTTGTTCACGCAGACCAGAACTGCATGATAGGGATTCATACTGCTCTGACCTGCATGGGCCACCAACAAAACCTGTCACGCCCCGCTTCCCAGTGTACGGCGAAGCGGACGCGACGAGGTCCGCTACGTATGTATTCAGAAGTACATACGCTAAGCGTAGCTAAGCAATATAAAATAATCACAAGAGAAAAATGATATTGAAATAACAGCAACTTTTATTAATAACATTCTTTGTAAAATGCATGAAAAGAAAATACAGCTGGAATGAAAAGCAATACCTAAACAGTGGCATAACAGAAAATGAAATAAACTGAAAAGAACAAGGTACAGTATCTAGAGCTCTGGGTCTTCCTGGAACTGCTCCAAATCTTCACCGGTGGGCTCGATCTCAGCTTGGTCCAACGCACCTGACGACATTCAAAGAAGAAAGAATAGAATGTCGTCAGCGAACAGGTCGCTCGGTAAGTCCCAAAGAATAAGGAGAATGAGAATGACAGAGTAACAGTATATATTTTCTAAAGTGTTATATTGTCGGATATTATGAAACATTGTGTAACGCTGTTGTTTGTAGCTTGGTACAGAAGGATGCCAGTGTATACGAGGGGGATCTCTATATGCTAGAGATCAGGGCAAAAGGAAAGTACAAGGAACCGTTATGCCACGATACAACAGCAATAGGATTCAGGTTAGGTGTCTTAATCTAACCACCTCGTGCCACCTTTAACACCTTCCGTACCAATCTACCCCTTAAACCCCGTAGTGTTTTAACAGTATTGTAGTATTGGAATATGTAAATTGAGTGACTGACCAAAACCATGATATCAGTAAGCATTATTGTAACTGTATAATCAGGTAAATGGAATATCAGGATAATGGATGAATATCCATGGTTTGATTCAGTCACAAGGAGTATATTGTTAACTGGATTCAGGGTTTCATGTATTCAAATTGGATTGGAGTATAAAAGAATATAGGTTGACTTGAATCATATTCGAGTCAGGAATAGTCAGACTCTAACCCGAGTCAGATATTAGTTAGGGGCCTTTTTGTAATTTGTAAAACTTGAGGGGGTTTTCTGTAAATAGTACTTTTGTATAGTTTTCAAAATACACCTCAAGTATTTAATAATCGTCTTTATTGTTATAATGAATGTGTATTTTATTTGTGTTATTCTAGTGAATATATCCTAATAAAAGTATTAATTGTTTTATTTGAAGTTCATGGTATTTTAACGTAACTTTTAATCTTTTAATTTTAGGAAAAAGTGGAAACTTTAGATTATGATAAAATAGGTGTTTAAATGTTAATTATATATATATATTAACACATGAATAATTTTATATAAATATTTTATTTAGAGAAAGTCTCAATTTCCTTAAATATCGTATTTTAAACCTTTCGAGACCGAATGCTCCTTGCGGAGGTCTGAATCTCGCACTACTAGCCTGCGGATGCACGATGAACCGTACTATCCCTAACAGGTTCCCCAAAAGTGGGTTGTAGCGTCACTTTGCTTAGGTTTTATAAACACTTCTCATTTAGGAAAACGGTTTTATAAATATAAGGTATTTATTTGCAAAAGAGTTTAGTTTTCCGTATTTTAGTTGTTATGGTTTCCTAAGCCAATTAGCCTACTTCTAAGGTCTAAACGATGAGTCATTAGAAACCTCAAATCGCCTCTTCACCGTCAATTGCGGCTAGGTAAGTGCCAGGTAAGTGGGAAGGAACCACAGTCGTGGGCCTAATTAAAAACCACTAGCCTTAGACACACTTGCCTAGGCACCACAAGACAGTTTAGATAAACGATCGATGTCCATGACCAATCGTGCTTTCATTTTATTAAAAGATTTTATTTAGAAATGTTTACAACTTAAAGCTTTGAATAAAGATTATAAAGATTAGGGTATTTTAGTGAAAAGTCCTGTAATTTCGTATTCTGTGTTTTGATATTTATCAATTAGGGTTATAATGAGTGTGTGTAGAGGTAAGTCATTAGCTCGTGACTTATTTTAGGTTTTGGTGAAGTTTAAAGATAAAACATGCTATGTTAAATTTAAAGGTATTATAGCGCAAGAATACGGTATTCGAAAACGTTATCATTTTATTTGTGAAATTTTATTCAAATTGAGTTCTACAAGTTTTGTGATCAAGATAAACATATTTAGGAGTGAGGTAATTGATTAAACTAAGAAAAATGAACTTCATGGTATTTTTATGAAAAGAATACGGTTTTGCAAAGAAGCTATCATTTCATGTGAAAAAGTTTGATTAAATTGGTTTAAGGGTGATTAATAGTCAATATGTATATGGGTGGATAATATGTATTAGGTGACAAGTGGAAATTTATAGAAAAACCGAATCGGAAATCGGTTTGTTCGATTTCCGTCGGGTTCCAAAAAGTCGTATTTTTACATTTATAAAAAAGAGAGAGAGAAGAGGTGGGAGTTACGGTTTGGACAAGCTAATGAAGCTAATGGATGTGGTGGTTGCCGATTCGTCGAAAGCGTCGCGAAAGTTCTGATCCGGTCGCCGGAATCCGTCGTCGATTTCGGCAGCGCTTCGCTTCTTGCTCTTCGTACCGAGTTCTCGAGAATTTGAGAGAGTAGACTTAGAGTTGTGAGGGGAAAAGGTAGAGGATAGGGGTCTTTATATAGGGCTGGGCTAGGGTTAGGGTTTGGATTAAAAATATTAAAAGAAAATATAAAAAACATTAAAAATTCATTAAAATTCATTAAACCTAGGAGTAAAAAGGATTTATTGGCCAAATAAAAATCGATCCAGGTATAATAAGTATGCAAGAGGGTTGACCAAGTCAAGAGCCAACTTTTCTCAGTTGGTGACTCGGCCGTCCGGCCAAGTCCGGCCGGATCAGCCGGACCGAGTCGGCCGATTCGCCGGTCGGCGGCGCCGAGTCGGGCCGAGTCAAGGGTCCAATGGCCGGGGTTTTCCTGAGGAACAACTTGGTATTTTTACTTTTTGTTGTCCAGTACATATTTTGGGAGTTATGGCCTTTTTACCGTTGACTTCCAAAAAAAAATAAAACAAAATAAATACAAAAATAATGTGGGGCATGGGATTTAAACTCCGGTGGCTTGGTTCAGCAGTGCAAGGTATTACCAATGAGCTACAAGCTCTTTCTTGTAATTATTGTGGTTTTTAATTACTTAAACTGATAGCAGCAAGAATAAATACTCCTAGTATTCATTAAATTTAAAGTAATTTCTTGTACACTAAAAATGGAGTTATTTCATTCTTGTAGCTTGTAATTAAAAACAAAAATAATTACCTAAATCTTGTGCTCAGGCTTAAATACCCCTTTGTGGATTTTTAAAAAAAATATTTTGAAAAAATTGTATAGGAAAAAGTGTATAAAAATTAGGGTTGTTACAGGCCTAATAGCCAGAACAAATAAAAATGTTAAACATTTTTAATTGGACTTAACCCAATTCTGGCCATAAGTTCTCAACTTATATTGAACTGAGCACATCTGCTCACAAATATTCAACAGATCTTGGTCCCAAACTGGGTTACAGATCTTTCAACCAACTTATCCTGGTTCAAGAGTCCATCTCTTCACTCCTTTGATATTTGTCGTTGTAATTCCTTAACGTCTTCAAAGAGGTGACGGGTCCCGACAACTTACATTTCACAGACTATGACGTTTTTAAATTGGACTATGGGGTCCTTAAACTCATGGACTATGATATCCTTAACCTCGACGTGATGTCTTTAAACTAACATTGAACTGTGGGGTCCTTAAACTCATGGACTATGATGTCCTTAACCTCGACCGTAATGTTTTTAAACTAATATCGGACTGTAGAGTCCTTAAATCCACAGACTATGATGTCCTTAATCTCGACCGTGATGTCTTAAAACTAATATCGGACTGTGAGGTTTTTAAACTCACGGACTATGATGTCCTTAATCTCGACCGTAATGTCTTAAAACTAATATCGGACTGTGGAGTCCTTAAACCCATGGACTATAATGTCCTTAACCTCGACGGCGATGTCTTTAAACTAACATTGGACCGAGATGTCCTTAAACTAATAATGGACCGTAATGTCCTTAAACTAATCGACCGCAATGTCACTAAACTAAACAATAGAGCCCAATTGCTCTCTTGTCGGATCTAAACGGTCCCGTTAAGTTGATCTTAGTCTAAAATTAGACTAACATATCCTTAACAAACGTTTAAGTTGATCTTAATCTTAAATGAGGCTAACGTATCCTTAAACCCAAACCCCCCAAACCCAAATCTAAGAAAGATACGGATTTGGACTAATCCATGCCCTACGGGCGACAACATAAATTAGTCTCCGTATACAATCCACGGGCAACCAAAAACAAAACAAACACCCACGACACGAAGTGACCATCTGGAGAAGGAGAAACTTGTTACCGCGATGCGGTAGCGTAATTAACTGCAGGGGCTTGCGCCTGCAGGGAAGAGCGTCCCCACAATCAAAAACCCCTCGAATGAGGGGGAATCTGACGAAGTCTGCTACATCGGCCGCATTCGTTCAAACTTTCGATACACGGTGCCATAAATCAACTTGGTATCTTCGGAAAGGTGGACGGATAGCACCAAGTAGTATCTGCCCCGAAATTCAGGCTAGACGTTTATCGCGTCTTCGTCGCGTCTTTCGGAGGGAAACAAGCACCTCATCGAGAGGAACCGGGGCCGCTCCCAGACGCAGGTCACCCACAGCAGAGGCCAGGGATCCCAAGGCGCCGATTCCTCGGGATACCACGGGCTACTCGACGCCCTCGAGAAGAAGATCGAGGGCATGCGCCGAGAGGCTCACCTCTCGAGCGACGGGGCTAAATACGCCTCTGATTCGCTCATAAAGCCGTTCACCGAGAAATTGCTCGCCGTCCACGTCTCCTCGCGCAACAAGCTCCCAAAGGTCTCTCTGTTCGATGGGAAAACCGACCCGAAGTACTATTTGGACGCTTTCACCGCGGGGATGAGCTTCTAGGACCACTCCGACGCCGCCCAGTGCAGGGCCTTCCCAGCCACCCTCATCCGCGCAGGTCGGGACTGGTTCCGAGGGCTCGAATCCCGCTCAATCTTGACCTTCGACGAGCTGGCTACTCAATTCCACGGCCACTTCATTGGAAACTGTCGGCAGAAGCGCACGGTCGACTACCTCTTCACGGTTAAGAGTAGGGACAAAGAGACGTTCAATACCTACATCACCCGCTTCTACAACGCCCTTCTCGAGGTCCCCAAGCACCGGGACGAGACCGTCATCACGGTGCTCAGATCTGGTCTGAGGCACAAGGAGTGGTTGCGCTCCTTTGCGTTGGCACAGCCTAAGACCATGGCCGAGGTCAAGGCGTGGACTGAGCGCGAGGTTCAGCTGGAATCCGAGGTGAACGCAAACCTCCCCCGGGCAGAACGATCCGATCAGAAGAAGAGGGCTTGGGAGGAGAGGCCGGAACGTCAGCAGCCCTATCACCCGAAGTTCCAGGAGTATACCCCACTCAACGTCTCCCTCGCAGTATTGCTTGAGGAGGCCCAGAACAAGGGATTCTTCAAGTTCCCTCCAATCCCGCGTCAGGCCGCGAAGCGAACTCGGGGCCCTTACTGCGCTTTCCACCGGACACTGGGCCACGCCACGGAGGATTGCAAGCAACTCAGGGACTACAACGAAGAGCTCATCCGATCGGGACACCTCGCCGCATACTTGAGGGACAAACGGCAGGCCGACCATGAGCAGGAGCAGCGTCACCCTCCCGATGAGCTGACCGTCGGTCAGATCATGCTCGTTTCAGCGGACGGATAGCACGGAACTCAGGGAGAACCGTACCCTGTGCCAAGCACGGAGGCCAACAATCCTCCAGGAAGCTCAGGCCGAGCCAATAAGGTTATCTACTAGCATGTACCGTTCTTTTAAGGCAATGTAAACTCTTCCTAGGGTCTGTTGTCTATTTAATAAAGATCAATGGAATATTGCAAAAAAAGAAGGAAAGACCTCATTTATTCAAAAAAGGTATTATAGGCCCCTCAGCCATACATACGAAAAGAAAAAGAAAATTACAACAGCGTGGGAAGGGGCTGCAGAGAGCACTGCTCGTGATACTCGGTAAAGATCTCCGCCAGCCGAGGCCTCACGAGATCCAGCCTCTGCATTCGGCTCCCCCCGCGAGCGTTGGCCCCGAGCCTCAGCTCGTAGCACTCGCAGACGAGCGCCTTTGAGCGAGCCATCCGGTTCGCGGAGATCAGGCCGAAGCGCCTCAGAGACCGCAGCTTGCCCACGGCCTCGTCATAGAGCTGCTCGGACAGGGGGTTGTAAAGCCCTGGCGACGCCCTCCAGATGGAGTACATCAGCAGCTGCAGCGGAGAGGAGCGTCGGGGGAGCAGCCGGCCGAAGTGGTCCTCGATGCGCCCGTAGACCAACTGCACCATGTGCTCGGTGCAGTTCTGGTCATAGAGGTATACGTCTTCGAAATAAATGATATCGGGGATAGTAAAGGGGAAGTCTTGCATCCTCAATGATCTGTTTATGAAGAAAAGAAGGACTAGTGCTCTTTCAGCCTTATATAGCCCACTGCGCCCCAACAGAACTCGACAGTCGCCCGCCTTCGCCCAAAAATTCGCTGCCATGCGGCGATCAACGAGCCTTCCCTGGCGGAATTGAAACGACGCGACCCTGGCGCTTCGCCTCGCCCCACATTCAATGTGCATGCTGCACGCGCGTTCGCCGCGACCATTCCTGTTCCCCATACCTGTGACTGGATGGTCGGGCGAAACCTCATGAAGAATCGGCCGAGCAGCTACCATGCTCGGCTATCTCTGGCGGGTAGCTTCCCTACCGCAACGCCAAGGACCAGAAAGTCCTCCCAGAGGCAGTCGAGCCCGTCTCTCGCTCGGCTATCCCTGACGGGTAGCTCCCCTACCGCAACGCCAGGGATCAGAAAGCCCTCCCAGAGGCAGTCGAGCCCGAGGATCTCTCGCTCGGCTATCCTTCAGGACAAAAGCCCTCGCCAAGAGGCACCAGGCAGTAACCCTTCCCGGCCAAGGGTCCTTGGTAGGCTCCTTACAGGCCCTCCCGCGCCAAGGACCAAAGTCCTCCCAGAGGCAGTCGAGTCCTTGCTCGGCTATCCCTGGCTGGTAGCTTCCTACCACAACCGACAGGGATCAAAGCCCTCGCAAGAGGCAACCGAGCAGCTACCCTGCTCGATCATTTCCGGCTGGTGGTCGATGCTCATATTGCCAGAAGTCAAAAGATGCACCCCCCATGGGGCCACCGAGCAGCTTCCCACTCACGCTCGGCACAAATACGGCGAACAGCGCTCTGCCCGTCGCCCGCAGAGGATCCGAGACCCCAGTGAGGGGCATCAAGTCTATCCAGGTCTAAACGATCTCCCCTCGAATTCGGGGCCTATGGGGATACCTCCTCGGCAACGCTTGGCATGCTCGTCGGCGAGTAATCGAAATCAACTCGACGGACGATCGCTAGACAAATAGCCAACCTGACATGAAAACGCAGCGGTGCAAGCAAAGATATCTTATGAGCATTCTTCACAAACAGATGATAGAGCGCGATTCGATGAAACCAAAGAAAAATTTTATTACTACCAAAGACAGACTCTACAAAGGAAGACATCTAATCTTGAAAAAGGGAATCCTCGGGAACCGAAAGCGAAAAAAAGAAGACGAGCGCCGAGCAACCAAGACTTAGAATAGGAAAATATGAAGGAGTAGAGGCCCAAGGAAGGGCCCCACCCCTGTTTATTGCCGCAAGCAACCTCATCCAACGACGCCCGTCATCTCCCGCCAAAACGACTCCTCGCGTCCAGCGGCTCCAATCGCTCCACGTGTCGATCCTGCACTGGACCGCATCCCATCAGACGCCGCAGGCCTGCATACGTCGTTTCGGCCAATTGACGCTTGACACGTGGACCGTCGCTTCAGTGGCAAAATGCACGAACCGGCGCACCTTCCTTAAATGCAGAAATCTCATCCTGATTCGCTGACAGAAAAGAAAACTAACGGCCCGATGACTCGTCCAGATGAAGCCTTAGGAAGGAGCTCACCTCAGGAGGCCTGGCAGTCCACTCCTGACCCGACCCGCTAGCTGGTCGGGACAAGAGTGGGGAGCTAATGATGATGCTCAATATTGGTGATACGAGATCAGGACACGTGGCGGATAACATGTCCCAAGACCCAGAAGGAAGGGCCCATAGAGGCCGACCAGGCCACCCTTATACCCGACCTGCAAGCACAAGCTGTCCCTCCTCGGTGCCCCCTGCAAATTTGCCTCCTCGGCCCCTCAGCTCGCCCCGAGCTGCCGCAGGACCAAGACTCCTCGGCCCTATTACTCGGTTCCGTGCTCCCCAGCCGAGGCCGTCTTCCTCGGTCCCTTCGACCGACCAACTCCACCACTCACAGGCGTAACCGCCGCTCCGCAAATCTCGCCACGCGCAGATTCTCCGCCAGTAACGTCCCACGTTCCACGCCATCACGATCCCCATTAATGGACGATCCGCTCTTTACGCGGGCGTGACGTCGGGAGCGTAACTGCCGGCGAGATTCTCGCGCCCGCTGCTGCGTGCTGCCGCGGCTATATAAACCCCCATCACAGAAGGGTCAAGTAAGCCATTTTTTACTTCACTAAGCCGTTACTCTGCTCGGATTTCCTCTCTAACTTGATCGTCGGAGGGTCCTCGGTGGTACCAAACTACTCCGGGACTTCCTTGCAGGTACTCGGCGCTAAACTCCTCAAATCGCCAATCTCCTCAAAACCCATTGAGACCCACACGCAACAGAAGATCACCACCGAAATCCACCGGGAGATCAACGGAAGACAACATCTGACGGAGACCTGAAAAGGACCTCCATCACTACTATTCAATTTAAATATTTATTTTATCAAATACCATGTAAGGTTTCTCATCCAATGGTTGTAAAAAGAATGTTTTTTCTTTCAACAAAAAAAAAGAAGAAGGAATATGATGATATATATCACAACATTTTTCATATTTCTTGCTTATAAATTATAATTAAATCAGTGGAAGTTCTTAATTATGTCCCTTTTCTTAGATTTCTCACAGAGGTTCAACCATTTACTTTCCAAATGTGGCAAGAAAATTGGTCCCTGGGCTTATTATATATATTGTGTTGATAAAGATCAAAAAGAGCCAACATCTCTCTCTCTCTCTCTCTCTCTCTCTCTGTGCCCCACATTCATTATAGAAAGAGATCAATGCATGTGCCCTTTAGATACCCGTTTCTTGTAGCTTACTGTTTTGGGGTATGTTAGGCCTTTATTTGAACTAATATTCATTATTGGATAAAACTAAACTCTTTTTTATCAAAACAAATCAAATAAAGCTCCGCCAAACCGATGCAATGTAAAACATATAGAAAATAAGCAGATTGAGGACGTTGTTTAACTTATGCGTCGGGTTATGATCTTCAATCAGATGCTGAAACAACGGAACGAGTGTCTATCAGTGTCTGTGTCATCGTTATATTTCATCACATACAACACAAGGATATTATAGTTTTAGTAGTAAAGGAAGCTCTCGATTGAATTCACACTTAATTTGTTTACAATGAATAAAGAAAATATTGATTTTCTTATTAATATGCCTTTTTCCTCTCTAATTTCATCTTGTTGAGGGTGCATGGTGGATGTCGATTCATTAGTTAAAATAGTGAAATCATGTCAGCACAGATGTTTTGACAAGCTTCTTCAGCTTAGTTAGCATTAGCTCTTTACAGCTCACAAAAGCCTTTTTCAATGTTATCTTCTAGGATTGACTTGCAAAAGCATGGAAATTGACACGATGTGATTTCAAGTTAAGCAGCATTTGATGTCTTTTGATGAAAAATCTGCAATGTTTATTGTTTGTTTAAAAAAAATGCATCTCATCTTATCATTTTATAATAATAATAAGTAAAAAAGATTAAGCTTTGCCTTAATGACTCCCTGATCAACTAAAATCTATTTAGTTGCCCATTCAATTGGGGTGTTCATAGATAAAGCCCATTTAAGGCCCAATTTTGGCTTGTCGCTGGGCCTGTCACTCTGTTGGGCCACTTCTTCATCATGTTAAAGGAAATAACGCAAAGAAATCATTATCCCAAGGCATAGTGGGGGGAAGCCATAAGCATGTGTATCAAAAAGATCGATTTTTGAGGGAATAAAAAGATATGGGAAATTGGCATTACAAGCGTCTAGAATATTGAATAATTTTTCGTGATTATATGATGATAAACGTGCGGAAACATGACACTTGGATACCAAACAGAACCGATCGATCTTAATCACTTCATACATATTAAGAAGCAAAATACTTAAAATCATGAGGCAATAAATTTCCATATCAATAACCAAATCATTGATTGTTGCCATCGTAGGTAGACAAACCAAGGGACCACAATAAATTAACGCAGCCACGCAATAGCTTACGCAAAGCTTAAGCCTTAATCTTGAGTTTTGACCAAATACTTAACCTAATCCATCCAACTAATTATTCAGATTCTAAGCCCTAACAAGCAATTTCCTTTTCTTGGAGGAAACCCTAACGTACAAGAGATTTAATTAAGCACACACCATCACCTAATCACCTAATCAAACCTAATTAATTCAATCCATAACAGAAAGGAAATATTATTACTTTTTTTGGGGTAAAAACAAGTTGTCAATTTTGTGAAACAGTTAGAAAATATGAAAATATTTTGTGATGCCTTTTGTTGCCAATTATGTGATGCCATTCACCTAGCAAGCAAGTTGTTGACCAAACAGTTAGAAATGAAAATATGAATTTTAATTATTGTAAAAATTTGGTTAGCTGTTATCAAACTATGAGGAAAAACTTTTCTGCAAGCCCTTGGATGGACTTTGAGATTCGAGCAAATCTTTTTTGCACACACTCTCTCTTCCCCTACACGAATCCCAAAACTTATCGAAGGGCTTATAAGAATTTCTCTACAAGCCCCTGCTGAGAAGATTTTTCCTTGATTAATATCCATTAATCTTTCGTGTAACATATAAAGATAGATCAAAATTGTAATTAGTGAATTTAGACGGTTCATCGGTATAGCAAAACATGGTAGAGATTGGTTTTATTGCGTTTTAATCGGTGTAAGCGCAAAATGGATGAGCATCTTATGATTTTTATTACAACCCACGGGTACAAGTCCAAATTGAAACTCAAATGTCAGATGTGTCTTTAATTGTTTTATTTTTTATTCAAATATTATAAGTTAATAATATACAGATAAATAACAACTATTGTTGAGTTAGGACGTATGTGCTTATGATAATAACTTAGCCCCGTTATTCAAATTAACAGAATGTCTTAGCTCGTTAGTCATTCTATACAAGGCAGTGCTCGAACTCTCGATTTACGGCATATTTTAACGATCGGATACGTTCGAGTTGATCACCCTACCCTCAAATATATGCGTATGAAAAATCAAAAGATTTAAAGACATGTGTCCTATGCATCGGATGACGCTTATGCTGCATTATCGAAAGACGTTCATTTTTGCATCCATTAAAGCATAGGCGGGGGGTATTTAAAACCCTTGATTTTTCATACACATATATTCAAGGGTGGGATGATTAACTTGAACGGATCGGATCGTTAAAATATATCGTACATAGGAAGTTCCCGTTTTTAAAAAACGCGGATCGGTTTGCAGTGAATCACTCCCTTGCATACATACATCTAATAATTTACATAACTTTTATAATTATTCGATTAGACTTTTGTTCATACCCTCGGCATCATCATGTGCATCATGCCTTTCTTCGGTGCTTCACCTTGAAGGAAAGGGCTGGTGGTATATCTCATCGTGCGAAAGGTTCAGACTGATCGTTTGTGATGAATTCCAAATGAAAAAAGGAGTATTAATTTGGAGTATCTTTTCTATGATCACACCAGAATTAAGTCATACATGAAGAAGCAACACATGCAGGTCGGAAGTGAATTGAGGTTTCTTCCAAAGGATGAGTAACACACAAGAACATATCGAGTTTCCAACCTTATCCAAATATTAAATCTAAAAATATTTTTTAAGAAACAATTTATAACAGTCAGATAACTCTATAAAAACCAATTGCCGGCTGTAAAGCCATTGTGTTATATACAAAACCATGTTGATTCCAGCAGCACAACCACCATCATCGTTTAAGCTTTTCCTTATCCAACTGGGATAAGCTATAAATCAAAGTTATGCTCCAGTATAAGATTTGACAAAGTTCTACGACCAACCGTGGAACTAATATGGGCTCTCCCAAGAAAAGTGCCAATTCAAATTCCTATTCCCAAAATACAAAAAGCAAAATAAAATAAATAAAACAAAACAAAATAATAATAATAAAAAACAAGCAAGGAAGCAAAAACAAGGCAAGGTCTCCATCTAATGCAAGCCGTCCGCAAATCCAACGAGGAGAAGAAGAGAAAGGCTGCCAAGAAAGAGTTCAAACACTTTCTTCAAATAAAAACACAAACTTTACTTCATTCTTCCTTTTTATTTTTCTTAATTAATTTCTCATTAATTATCTTGAGAGCAACGATGACTCCTTTTCCATTTCCAGCTCCCCAATTCTCATTATCTTTTTTATTAAATTGCCCACATCATCATTGACATAATAATCTTGGCATCCAAATAAATATTTTTTGTTTTCAAAAGGAACCTCAAGCCTATCTTTTTAGCTTGTCTTCACCTTTCTCCTTCACAAAGAAGAAGAACAAAAAGATTATGTTTCAGAATCAGATTGGTGCAAGATCATCATCATCCTTCAGAGGTTCCCTCAAGGCCCTTGAAGCTGATATCCATCATGCCAACACCCTGTAATCAACCCATCTTCTTCCTCTCTCTCTCTCTCTCTCTCTCTCTCTCGGTCAAAATTTGTCTTTTTTTGGGTGTTGATTAGACTTTTGGATGTTGCTTTGAAATGGGTTTTTGTGTTTATGTGATTGTTTTTTTAATTTTCAGGGCTGATTCAATTCAGAGAGCTTATGGGGGTGCTTGCCTTCAGATGAGATTATCTTGCAGCCCTTTGGCTCCATTCTTTCTATTCTTATTGCAGTGGATGGATTGCACCTGTGTCTGTAGCTACAATCTTCCAAGTTATTTGGGCCTTTTCCAAATACTAATTTGCAAGGTTTTATCCTTTCCCAATGCTAAAAATTCAGTAAAGTTTGCATCTTTGATTCAATTTTAGAAGCAACCGTGTCTTTTTCAACGTTTATACCATGAACTCTGCAGGTGTATGCTGATGGAGATGCTAGGATTTCGACATATGAAAGGAGCGCAAGCTTAAAGGAATTCTATGGTATGTGCTGGTACTCTCTATCATTGTGGTGGTTCTGGTAGCATATCGTTTTTGATGCGTAGTTGTTGGTTATATGTAGCTGTAATATATCCTTCTCTTCAACAATTGGAGAGCAACGTAGCAGAGAAAGGGGATTGTAAAGATAAAAGTCGATGCCAGGAGTCGAGGAGTTGTTCTGATAAGTATATGGAGAGGGAGGATGAATGCGGTATTTGTATGGAGGTTTGCACGAAAATGGTTCTGCCTAATTGCAATCATGCAATGTGCATACATTGCTATCATGATTGGTATATAGTTATTCATATCTCTTCACTAAACTAGTTTGAGCATCTAATTGTTACAATTTTCTAATTTGTTTTCTTGATTATTTCAAATTTCAGGAACATGAGATCGCAGTCATGCCCCTTTTGCAGGGGAAGCTTAAAAAGAGTTTGTTCGAGGGACTTATGGGTGCTCACTAGCACCGGTGACGTGGTTGATACGACCACTCTAGAAAGGGAGAATTTGAGGCGATTTTATGGTTACGTTGATAGCTTGCCTCCCGTGATCCCGGACACACTTTTCTTGGTTTACTATGATTACCTCATATGATATGCAAAAAATAAAATAGAAGAATCTGTGTACAGATTGATAAAGAGCCGACCTTCTCTACGAGACAGAGTCTGGTAAGAGAATTTCTCTGATTGTACATGCCAAGTTCTCTTGAGATAACTGTGTATAATAACCGATGCAACGCATCTCTTAATGATTATTTATGAAAGTTTACCCTTCATTGGAGATTTACTCTACATTTCCTCGATGATTCATTAGGAAACTTAGTGTCGTGCCGTCTAACTGTAGCATTCTTTTTTTCCTTTTTCTTTTCTCTTTTTTGGGGGGTGGGGGGTGGGGGTGGGGGTGGGGGTGGGTGAGGAATAAGAGAAGTAAATAGACGCTGTTGTCAACTGAATAGAATTACAATAACAAACTTGACATGTACAACATACCACTCTTATTTGAATAAGATCGGGATATGTGATATCGTCGGAATTTAGAGGAGAAATTTTTATGGGCATTAGTAAAGAAATCTGGACAATAATGAACTGCTAAGTATAACAAAACGTGTGGAACTCCCTTGCTTGATTAATGCTAGCTTTGATGAAGATAACAGGTTGTAATTTGTGATAGTATGGCTATGAGCAGCGAGGCAATTACGTTCAAGTCAAGTATAATTGATGGTTTATTTTTAATTACCCATACTCTTCTTTAGGCCATACATATGCATGCCTTCAAAGTTTTGAATATTAATGGATGCATTTGCAAGGCTGAGGCTGAAGGTAAAAAATTTAATGGGACCGACGGGCGATAACTTTGTGGTCCATCGGCATTTATCAGGATCCCAAAAAATAAAAATTTGAAACATCTTTGGCACTTTGAGACATAGTGAGTTTCCAAGACAGTTACTTAGGCATCAATTCATTAAAGGAAATTAATAGCTCTGTCCATTGCAGCACTTAAGCCTATCATGATTCATGTCCCAAAGGCCAGTAAAGTTTTACGGTACACGCGTTTAGTCATCATCGTCATCGTTATTTGAACCTTTCTTGCTATTCTTTCCCCCTTTTTTTCTGTAGGAGGATCAATGCGGGATAGTCGTTAAAAGTATACATGTATATGCAAACATCCTAACATGTTTATGGCAGGATGTGTTGGATACATATGGCAGCATACTGATATACGGCATGTCCTTCTTCTTCATTTTGAAGAATTCTGAAACATTGCACCGTGCTGCATCTTTTTTTGAAGGCTGAACTTTCAGATTCTTACGTGCTTGACTATGTTATGTGTACCTTGAATTTAGCGACACAACCATATGATATGCCTGTCCTGTTCATCCAAACAGATCTTCTTAGATCTGCAAGTACTTTCCCTATTCCAGATTTATCATCTTTCGATTTGGGTTTAGAATTATCAGAAGATAAGACGTACATCTGTCTTTTGATGAGATTTGAGGGGTGTATTTAGGATTAGAGCTTGAGCGATATTCCACCATTGTGGGGGAGGAGAGAGAATGAGAGAGAGAGAGAGAGAGAGAGTGGGAGGAGAGAGAGGAGGAGGAGGTAAGAGATGTTCATGGGGTGTAGGGGGTGATTGTTGTTTGGCTACTTAGGTTGCAGTAGGTAGTTTATATAGTTGAGATTGACATGACAAGCTTGCTGTTCTTAATTTTTCAACAATTGTAATTTTTTGCCGCGTCTTTATCCAAAAGACAACCAGAATAAAATATATGCATGCCAATGTGGATCCAATCGCATTGACCAGATAGAAGTGAAAAAAGAAAGTATTGCGTTTCAGATTAAGAGGGTTGTGCCGTGAGTTGATAGAGCATGAGACTGATGATATGAAGGGCGCGAGTTTATGGGACTTGGAATATCAAATGCTCTCCGAGAAAAGCGGAAAAAAGAATACATGAAGGAAAAAAGTGCAGCATTAAATTTTGAAAGGGGCAGTGAAGGCGGTGGGGAGTTGGAGAACAGAGGGCGGTTGTTGTTATCGAGGGGTGGTCGCAGCCTCTTTGCAGGCGGAGGTGTTTTCAATAATAATGTCGAAAGCCACCAACTTTAACCGTGAATGTTAAGGGATTTGTAATAAGATGAGTGATGGAGCTCCTTTTCGGGCCTCCGTCAGATGTTGTCTTCCGTTAATCTCGCGGTGAACTTGACTGATTATCCTTCGTTGAGTGTGGGTCTCAATGGGTTTTTGGAGGAAGAGGTGAGGTGAGGAAGCTGTTGCCGAGTACCTGCAAAGAAGTCCCGGGGTGGTTTGGTACCACCGAGGACCCTCCGACGCTCAAGTTAGAGGGGAAATCCGAGCAGAATAACGACATAAAAGTGTAAAAAATGGCTTACTTGACCCCTCTGTGATGGGGGTTTATATAGCAGTGGTGGTATGCAGCAGCAAGCGCGAGAATCTCGCTGGCAGTTACGCTCCCGACGTCACGCCCGCATAAAGAGCGGATCGCCCGTTAATGTGGATCGTGATGGCGTCAAACGTGGAATGTTGCCGGCGGAGAATCTGCGCATGGCGAGATTTGCGGAGCGGCGGTTACGCCTGTGAGTGGTGAAGTTGGTCGGTCGGAGGGACCGAGGAAGATGGTCTCGGCGGGAGAGCTCGGGAACGAGCGAGAGGGCCGAGGTATCTTGGTCCTGCGGTGGCTCGGAGGAGAGCTGAGAGACCGAGGAGGCCAATTTGCAAGGGCCCTGAGGTGAGCCAGCTTTGTGCTTGTAGGTCAGGCCTGATCGGCCCCTGTGGGCCCTCTCTTCTGAGTTCTGGGACACGTCATCTGCCACGTGTCCTGATCTGAAAGGTCGCCAATATTGAGCATCATCATTAGCCCCCACTCTTGTCCCGACCAGCTAGTGGGTCGGGTCAAGAGTAGACTGCCGGGCCGTCTGGGGTAAGATCCCTCCTAAGGTTTCATCGGGACGTGTCCCCGGGCTGTCAGCTGTCTTTTCTGCCAGCTTATCGGGGAGAGATCTCTGCATTTAGGGAAGGTGCGCCGGTTCGAGCGTCCTGCCACTGAAGTGACGGTCCACATGTCGAGCGCCGGTTGGCCGACGCGACGTGTGCAGACCTGTGGACTGATGGGGCGCAGCCCAGTGTGGATGTGACATGTGGAGCGATCGTGTAATACCCAGCCCCTTTCTATACACTATAACTGTATTTCTAATTCACTTATAAAATTTATTTAAATTTTACTGATAATTATTTACTTATTTCTAAAACCTTTTTAAAACACCAAACCAAGTAAATCATCCCTTTTAAATAGCCTCAAACACAAACCATATTTTATTCTTTCAGCCCATTGCTTCAAAGATTTAAATTTATTTTTCCAGCCCATTTTCTTTTATTTAAATTCTAAAACCCAAACCTTAGTTCCTACTTTCTCACCCATCTCGCATTCCTTTTATTTATTTATTTGATTTATTCTCAGCCCAATCTTTCCCCAGCAGCCGTTCCCATTTCAGTTTATTTTCTCAGTTTTCCTACGACCCATTGCCTGAGCCCACTCCTTTCTCTCATCCAATTTTCCTTCAAGCCCACTGCTCTTTTTCCTTATCTAATTTCTCCATTAGCCCAGCCTTTTTCCCTCCTCTTTATTTAATTTTCCCTGCGGCCCACTTCCACATTTTCCACCAATTTCCCTTTTTATCCCCGGCCCTCATTTCCTTTCCCATTTCTTTTAAATCCGTTATTTTATTTCAGCCCACATCCCCGAGCCCATCCCCTCAATTTGTAAATGAAACTCTCTTTATTTTAAGAACCAGCCCAAACACATTAGATTTTTATTAATATTTATAGAATTTCCCCGGCCCACTTCAGTCTCAGCCCACTTCGTTTTTTTAGGGAATTGATTTTCTTTTTCCTTTGCGAGCCCGGCCCGTTCTCTTTCGGCCCGCTCTTCACCCGACCCGACCCGATTCCTTAACCTTCCTTCTTCCTCCTCCTCAAACGGTAACATCCCCCTGTTCACACGTGATCCCCCTTCCTCCGCTTACGCCCGCGTTCCTCGCCTCCACCAACGCCCGCGCTCGCGCCCGTTACACCCACGACGCGAGATCCCGTCTCCATATCTCTTCTCTCGTACACACCCACGCACCCTTCTCCTTATCTCGTCCTCCTTCCTCCCGCTCTCGAACCCACTAACCGCCCCTGGCACCCCGCTCCCCTCACCGGAGCTCCGACCTCCACCGTCATCTCCTCCCCATCTCTCCAACTCTCATCACTCTTCCTCTCTCCCTCACCTCCACCGTCGACCACCCTTAAACCCGAGCTCCCCACTCCCTCCTTCATCCCCCACGAGACCCCTGCACGCACCTCGAGCTGACCCCGGCCGATCTCCCTGCACCCCGCACTCGACCTCCTCCTCGTCGTCGCCTCTCCCACCATCCCTCTCGTCGCTCCCTCCCTTTCGCAGACCCTCTCCCTCTTCTCTCTCAGACCTCTGTCACTCTCCCTCTCTCACTCTGTTCTCTCATTCTTTCTCTCTCTCAGTTTTCTCACTCCTTCTCTCTCTCTCCCCCTCTCACTTCTCTCTCTCTCTAACACTCTCACCATCGTCATCATCACCCATCGTCGAACCCCTTGACGCACAAGAGCCAAGCTTCACAGCCGAGCCCCGACCACCAAACTGCGAGCCGTCGTTGCCGAGACTCGTGTTCGAGCCAAGTCAGGTGCCGAGCCGCGCGTGTGTCGCGATCGTGCCGTTATCACTGCCGAGCATCGCCAAGATGCCTCCAGGCAAGTTCCCTACTTGCTACATGCTACTTTTGTTAATTACAAATCGACATCGTATATAATTCATGTATTACTTTCCGTTAGATCATTTGACACAAAACTGTTCGATGCTTGTTCTCTTAGGAAATCATTATCAAATTTGACGGAACTGGAGTGCTCTCATTGGCCCTTGCTATGCTGAGTACCTTGTGCAAGTTTCGTTGGATAATTTGATCGTTAATGACTAAAACAACTACCCCCAAGTTTAACCGTAAAACTAGAATTTTATTGTACCTGAAAACCGTTAAATTCACCATAAATCATATACACACTAGAATGGTGCGTTCGAGAGCTCAAATCGAAGCCGACTCGATGAACTTTAACCCTATACTGGTTTCCTGATATTCCTGTACTTAAATTGTGATGATATTCGTATCGGAGTGCGACTCTGGACTGCAGTCCGAGCGACTCCAGTCGTTGCTTGCTGTTCCGTATTGGGTACCACAGGATTTCCTTAATTCGTAGGTTGCGGATCTCCGCTGTTTATTATAGGTAAATCTGTTAGCTAGACAATACAATTAGTTTCATTCTGTTTCGTTACCGTTTGATATTTAATCTGTAATTTAGAAAATCGGGACGCATAACAGTCCCAACAGAATCAGGATTGACATATTAATAGTAAACAGTGTATATCTCCTGACGTACAGACGCGATCGAAGATCCTCTGTTGCGTTGAAAACCTTACTGAAAACCCTAGAATTCATTCAACTGTAGCGTCGCTAAATTCTGATCCCAACTGGGGTTAAAATGCGTTGCGATACGGACATCTGATTCTGAAACCGGATTTCCAGCCGCGAACGCTTAAAATGAAATGGTTATAATTAATGATCCTGGAACCCGATTGGCTTGAAACTAAATTAGATGGATAGATAACTGAACATACTGATTATTACCTGTTTATCGTTTCGCTAAACTGTACACGTACATTTCATGATAAATCGTGCAGGTGATAGAATGCTATTTTTTGGGCACTTTAATCATGCTTCATATACTGTTTACGTATCATATCATACCCATATCATAGTAGTGATAATCTAGTGATATCGTGCATTTACCCAGTGTTAGATTTTAGTGATGATTGTGGCAAGTACGTCAGTGTTCGTGTATCCGTGATTAAGTGAAAATGATACGTACTTGTACACAATCAGTGACCCTATTATTTTATTGCATTGTCGACATCTGTGGGATACGTGTACGTGTGACTATAAGTGGTATGGGACACTTATGGAAGCGCTTGCACGCGTGTCACAGATAAGGCATCCGACACTGCTATTCATCTTAGATATTAGTCGGGACATGCTGGATGGAGGTCTTGCTTCCAGTTCTCGCGTAGACTTGTCACGGATCGATTAGTATTTAGGGTTATGGTTAGCGTTTGATGTAGACCACGGGGTGTGGGGTAGTTTAAGTGTGAGTTCAACAGAATCTCGGGAGTCCCATGCCGGCTTATATATTTAGGGAGATATATGGAGATTTACAGGGTATGTGATATACACCGTGATATACATGTTACATGTTGGGTCCGTGGTCCCTTGCCCTTGGGTTCTACCCTTGGGTGGAGGACACTCGCGAGTGGTTGACTCTCACACTTGGACGGACGGTAGGCGTAGTCATCTGTACAGTGAGACTTAGAGACTGATAGGGATACTAGCATTTATATACCATATATACTGTGTTGACATGCGTGACATATCGTTCTACTGCTGTACATTTCCGCTGCATTGATTACTGCACATTCATATTCATGTTGTCATTGATTTACTGTTTCACATATCTATTACCACTATTAGAACTGTCACTTGATTTTATATATATTATATTGCTATTGTGTCACTCTGACGACCTGAGTATGCATGCTCAGTGTGGGGAGAAGATTTAGCCTGGACCAGAACTAGACGTGCATCACAAACTTCTTGACTTGCCATTCCGAGTTACATTCGTTTGTTTCCCATCAGGTCAGTTTATATTGTTTTTTTCTTTCAGTTACTGCATTTCTCTTTACCTGCGCATCATTTACTGTTTACCATGAAAAAACTAGAAGCCGAAGTGTGACTACGGCAGGACATTTCCTTGACCGTAGGAGCATGGCTGGCCTTGTCTACCCCTCGTATTCCGTATTTTGGGAAGCGGGGCGTGACATGGTTTAGTTGGTATCAGAGCCAGGTTTTGCATCGATTGGGATTGCAGTTTTCCGTGTATAGTTTGGCAATCTAAGACATCCCTCGGTCTAGATTGTAAACTTGTCATTCTTGATCCATATTCACATCGTGTGTTCAGCTATCCATTCGCTATGGTTTCGGGTGACTTGACAAGGTTACGCGGTTGCAATTGCACTACCGTACTTTAATCAAGTGACTTAAAGTCATACAGTTGATTCCCCACTTATAATAAATTCAGCACCTCTGATATTTTGAATCTTTGTCCTATCCATATTATATTTTGATTCGTCTAGCTTGTGACTTATATCATTCACAAAATTGTTGTCTCAGGATCATGTTTTCCAACGACTCTTCGTCTATATCCGCTCCCCAGAATCAGACCATTGAGATTCTGAGTGTACTGCAAGGTTTGAAAGAAGCTCAGAAGCGAATAAACGACTTGTTAGCTGAAGGACTGAGAAGGCAGGTGAATCAGGCACCGGCGGGAGTCTCTAATCATAGAGGGATCCCTATTAGACGAGGAAAAGAGAGGAAGATGAAGCGCCAATTTGTTTCTCCGCGGCAGAAGCAGCAGAAGATCCCATGTTGTGGGTACTGTAGGAGGCCAGGACATCTTCAGAGGGATTGTCGCCGCGCCCAAGGGAAATGTCTGAGTTGTGGATCAAGCGAACATCTCATCAACGGTTGCCCAGAAAGAAAAGAACTACAAGGAGGAAACTCGTCCACACTCCCCATGCCTGCCAAGTGAGGATTATCGTGTAGTTCGAACTTCGACGATAAGGCGGACCTAACGTAGGAATCAACTCACGCGACGAGAATGCAACGTTATAGTAGTCGAAGAAGGATTTTTCATGTTATTTACCTTCAGTAATAATGTTGTCATTTTTTTTATGAATATTTCTTTCCATTTGAAATCTTGTATCCGCTGAACTTTTGATTGAATGCAATAAAAGTTGAATCATAATATATACAGCATTCTCTTGTTTTCTCCTTATTTATATTATTCGTTATCACAGCGTTTCTATCCTGATTTTTCAGTTCCTGCAATCGCATATTTACCTATACTTCGTACCCTGAGCTTTTTCCTTGATGTATCCCACTGTCTAATCATGACTTTTCTTTTCAGGCCATGGCCCACCCTGGAGCAGCGCCACATCTAGACGAGGATGCACAGTCTTGCGTTTCCTTAGACCGCACGCTGATGAGTTCTGACGATGAGATCAACGGTCCCCAAGTCAATTTCGGAAACAACGATTCAGAGGACGAAGGAGTAGCCGCCCCAGAGTTAACGTGATAGCTGATTCCGACGAAGAAGAAGAAGACCCTGAAGAGAACCCGATAGAGGAAGACCCCGAGGAAGAACCAATAGAAGAAAATCCAGTTGAGAAAAATCCCGTGGAAGAAAATCCAGGAGAAGAGAATCACATGGAATCGGACCTCGGTGAAGAAGCTTCATCCGAAGAAGAAGGACCAGAAGATCAAGACCCTGCTGTGGAAGAACTTCCAATGGCGATGCCCGCGAGGCGATATGGAAATGGACGCCCCTACCTGAGTGCGCGAGCCTACCGCAACCTGCTGAATCGCCGCAACCGCGACTGACGAGATTTCTTTGATGCTGTCTTTGGCCAAATAAAATCTGTGTATAGTTTAGGGCCACATTTCGTTTTGATGATGCTTTGTTTAAAATCTTTTGAAATGAAATAAATCTTCTGAATTCGTAAACCTCTTGATTATTGGTTCGCTTGATACTTGTTTATTGCCCATATCCATTTATTTTCTGCTGAGATTCCGGACTGTCCACTCCTACTCAATATATAGTTTTCACCCTCGTTTCGATTAGAAAGTACCGCACCCTGATCCTTGGAATGAGCCACCATTCACCCTTCGTCTGTGCCTCGATTGAGATCCTTCTGGGAGGAGGACCTTTCTTATGAATTACCGAGTTCGTTAGCTTTTCAAATTCTTGATTCATAGAATGTACCGACCGTTATCCTCCCCATACTTTCCTTGTAGTCCTTTGTTGCTCACCCTTACTCCCGGTGCTGACCCGATCCAAATCTCTTTGATCCTCAGCCTATAGCCACCATACTTCAACCTTTGAATGATCCACACTTCCTTGTAATCCTTACCCTAACTAGCCTTATACATTTTTATGTGTTTTTCTATTACCCTATATATATATATTAATGGACTTTATCATTCGAAAATTTGGTTTCAGTATTTTGTATTTGTCGAAGAGTGCGTATTATTGACTAATTAGCTTTATGTATTTCAAAGTACACTATTATTAATCTCGTTTTCAGTAGCGCAAACTTACACTGCGCATACATTGTTCCATGTTCCCCGTTTTCGTTATGTGAGTTTTCTAAGCTGATTCAAAACTATTTGATCGATACATCATCCTAAAATGTTTTAAACTACCGACACATCTTTCACTACTTTATTATCGTTATCCTATTTCTAGTATTATGCATATGCTTACTACTATAAATGGTTGAGCCTTATACTTATTATTTCTGTTTGCTATTTTGATAAACTTAGTTGTGCACATATGTGAGTTTCGACTTTTATCGAACACATTCTGATTATTATTGTTCGTTATTGATACCTATAATCTCGTATACTCGTAGTTGCCCTGCCTTTCCGTATGTTGTCCTTACTTATATATATATATATATATATATATATATATATATATATATATATTTTAATTTCCTCGTCCACGTATTCCTAGTAAATCTTTACGTATTAGTTACAATATCATAGCTTTCGCTTATGTTTGTATAACTCATTTTTTTTTAATTTCGAGGACGAAATTTTTTGTAAGGGTGGTATGATGTAATACCCAGCCCCTTTCTATACACTATAACTGTATTTCTAATTCACTTATAAAATTTATTTAAATTTTACTGATAATTATTTACTTATTTCTAAAACCTTTTTAAAACACCAAACCAAGTAAATCATCCCTTTTAAATAGCCTCAAACACAAACCATATTTTATTCTTTCAGCCCATTGCTTCAAAGATTTAAATTTATTTTTCCAGCCCATTTTCTTTTATTTAAATTCTAAAACCCAAACCTTAGTTCCTACTTTCTCACCCATCTCGCATTCCTTTTATTTATTTATTTGATTTATTCCCAGCCCAATCTTTCCCCAGCAGCCGTTCCCATTTCAGTTTATTTTCCCGGTTTTCCTACGACCCATTGCCTGAGCCCACTCCTTTCTCTCATCCAATTTTCCTTCAAGCCCACTGCTCTTTTTCCTTATCTAATTTCTCCATTAGCCCAGCCTTTTTCCCTCCTCTTTATTTAATTTTCTCTGCGGCCCACTTCCACATTTTCCACCAATTTCCCTTTTTATCCCCGGCCCTCATTTCCTTTCCCATTTCTTTTAAATCCGTTATTTTATTTCAGCCCACATCCCCGAGCCCATCCCCGAGCCCATCCCCTCAATTTGTAAATGAAACTCTCTTTATTTTAAGAACCAGCCCAAACACATTAGATTTTTATTAATATTTATAGAATTTCCCCGGCCCACTTCAGTCTCAGCCCACTTCGTTTTTTTAGGGAATTGATTTTCTTTTTCCTTTGCGAGCCCGGCCCGTTCTCCTTCGGCCCGCTCTTCACCCGACCCGACCCGATTCCTTAACCTTCCTTCTTTCTCCTCCTCAAACGGTAACATCCCCCTGTTCACGCGCGATCCCCCTTCCTCCGCTCACGCCCGCGTTCCTCGCCTCCACCAACGCCCGCGCTCGCGCCCGTTACACCCACGACGTGAGATCCCGTCTCCATATCTCTTCTCTCGTACACACCCACGCACCCTTCTCCTCATCTCGTCCTCTTTCCTCCCGCTCTCGAACCCACTAACCGCCCCTGGCACCCCGCTCCCCTCACCGGAGCTCCGACCTCCACCGTCATCTCCTCCCCATCTCTCCAACTCTCATCACTCTTCCTCTCTCCCTCACCTCCACCGTCGACCACCCTTAAACCCGAGCTCCCCACTCCCTCCTTCAACCCCCACGAGACCCCTGCACGCACCTCGAGCTGACCCCGGCCGATCTCCCTGCACCCCGCACTCGACCTCCTCCTCGTCGTCGCCTCTCCCACCATCCCTCTCGTCGCTCCCTCCCTCTCGCAGACCCTCTCCCTCTTCTCTCTCAGACCTCTGTCACTCTCCCTCTCTCACTCTGTTCTCTCATTCTTTCTCTCTCTCAGTTTTCTCACTCCTCTCTCTCTCCCCCTCTCACTTCTCTCTCTCTCTCTAACACTCTCACCATCGTCATCATCACCCATCGTCGAACCCCTTGACGCACAAGAGCCAAGCTTCACAGCCGAGCCCCGACCACCAAACTGCGAGCCGTCGTTGCGGAGACTCGTGTTCGAGCCAAGTCAGGTGCCGAGCCGCGTGTGTGTCGCGATCGTGCCGTTATCACTGCCGAGCATCGCCAAGACGCCTCCAGGCAAGTTCCCTACTTGCTACATGCTACTTTTGTTAATTACAAATCGACATCGTATATAATTCATGTATTACTTTCCGTTAGATCATTCGACACAAAACTGTTCGATGCTTGTTATCTTAGGAAATCATTATCAAATTTGACAGAACTGGAGTGCTCTCATTGGCCCTTGCTATGCTGAGTACCTTGTGCAAGTTTCGTTGGATAATTTGATCGTTAATGACTAAAACAACTACCCCCAAGTTTAACCGTAAAACTGGAATTTTATTGTACCTGAAAACCGTTAAATTCACCATAAATCATATACACACTAGAATGGTGCGTTCGAGAGCTCAAATCGAAGCCGACTCGATGAACTTTAACCCTATACTGGTTTCCTGATATTCCTGTACTTAAATTGTGATGATATTCGTATCGGAGTGCGACTCTGGACTGCAGTCCAGAGCGACTCCAGTCGTTGCTTGCTGTTCCGTATTGGGTACCACAGGATTTCCTTAACTCGTAGGTTGCGGAACTCTGCTTTTTATTATAGGTAAATCTGTTAGCTAGACAATACAATTGGTTTCATTCTGTTTCGTTACCGTTTGATATTTAATCTGTAATTTAGAAAATCGGGGCGCATAACAGTCCCAACAGAATCAGGATTGACATATTAATAGTAAACAGTGTATATCTCCTGACGTACAGACGCGATCGAATATCCGTCTGTTGCGTTGAAAACCTTACTGAAAACCCTAGAATTCATTCAACTGTAGCGTCGCTAAATTCTGATCCCAACTGGGGTTAAAATGCGTTGCGATACGGACATCTGATTCTGAAACCGGATTTCCAGCCGCGAACGCTTAAAATGAAATGGTTATAATTAATGATCCTGGAACCCGATTGGCTTGAAACTAAATTAGATGGATAGATAACTGAACATACTGATTATTACCTGTTTATCGTTTCGCTAAACTGTACACGTACATTTCATGATAAATCGTGCAGGTGATAGAATGCTATTTTTTGGGCACTTTAATCATGCTTCATATACTGTTTACGTATCATATCATACCCATATCATAGTAGTGATAATCTAGTGATATCGTGCATTTACCCAGTGTTAGATTTTAGTGATGATTGTGGCAAGTACGTCAGTGTTCGTGTATCCGTGATTAAGTGAAAATGATACGTACTTATACACAATCAGTGACCCTATTATTCTATTGCATTGTCGACGTCCGTGGGATGCGTGTACGCGTGACTATAAGTGGTATGGGACACTTATGGAAGCGCTTGCACGCGTGTCACAGATAAGGCATCCGACACTGCTATTCATCTTAGATATTAGTCGGGACGTGCTGGATGGAGGTCCTGCCTCCAGTTCTCGCGTAGACTTGTCACGGATCGATTAGTATTTAGGGTTATGGTTAGCGTTTGATGTAGACCACGGGGTGTGGGGTAGTTTAAGTGTGAGTTCAACAGAATCTCGGGAGTCCCATGCCGGCTTATATATTTAGGGAGATAAATGGAGATTTATAGGGTATGTGATATACACCGTGATATACATGTTACATGTTGGGTCCGTGGTCCCTTGCCCTTGGGTTCTACCCTTAGGTGGAGAACACCCGCGAGTGGTTGACTCTCACACTTGGACGGACGGTAGGCGTAGTGACCTGTACAGTGAGACTTAGAGACTGATAGGGATACTGGCATTTATATACCATATATACTGTGTTGACATGCGTGACATATCGTTCTACTGCTTTACATTTCCGCTGCATTGATTACTGCACATTCATATTCATGCTGTCATTGATTTACTGTTTCACATATCTATTACCACTATTAGAACTGTCACTTGATTTTATATATATTATATTGCTATTGTGTCGCTCTGACGACCTGAGTATGCATGCTCAGTGTGAGGAGAAGATTTAGCCTGGACCAGAACTAGACGTGCATCACAAACTTCTTGACTTGCCATTCCGAGTTACATTCGTTTGTTTCCCATCAGGTCAGTTTATATTGTTTTTTTCTTTCAGTTACTGCATTTCTCTTTACCTGCGCATCATTTACTGTTTACCATGAAAAAACTAGAAGCCGAAGTGTGACTACGGCAGGACATTTCCTTGACCGTAGGAGCATGGCTGGCCTTGTCTACCCCTCGTATTCCGTATTTTGGGAAGCGGGACGTGACAGATCGGTTGTCGAGTTGATCTCGATCACTTACCGAGTGTGCCAAGCGCTGCTGAGAAGGAGGCATCTCCATGGCCCCGAAGTCGAGGGGGGATTACTCAGACTTGGATAGACCTGATGTCTCTTGTTGGGGCTTCGGATCCGCTGCATGTGATGGGCTCAGTGGCCTCGTTATGAGGGCTACAAACCCGCAGCGTCTGTTGAGCAGGAGGATGCCCGCTGGGGATGACCGAGTAGGGAAGCTGCTCAGTTGATCTTGGCGAGGGTCTTGACCCCTGGCGTTGCGAGTAAGGAAGCTGCCGGCCAGGGATAGTCGAGTCTGGAAGGACTTTGATCCTTGTCTTTATTGGGTAGGAAGCTACCCGTCGGGATGCGCCGAGTAGGAAGGGACTCGGCGGCCTCACGATGAGGGCTTCAGACCATCAGCGTCTGATGGGCAGGAGGATGCCCGCTGGGGATGCGCCGAGCAGGAAGGAACTCGGCGGCCTCGCGATGAGGGCTTCAGACCATCAGCGTCTGTTGGGCAGGAGGATGCCCGCTGGGGATGCGCCGAGCAGGAAGGAACTCGACGGCCTCACGATGAGGGCTTCAGACCATCAGCGTCTGATGGGCAGAAGGATGCCCGCTGGGATGCACCGAGCAGGAAGGAACTCGGTGGCCTCACGATGAGGGCTTGAGATTCTCAGCTTCTGATGGGCAGGAGGATGCCCGCTGGGGATGCGCCGAGCAGGAAAGAACTCGGCGGCCTCACGATGAGGGCTTGAGATCCTCAGCATCTGATGGGCAGGAGGATGCCCGCTGGGGATGCGCCGAGCAGAAGGAACTCGGCGGTCTCACGGTGAGGGCTTGAGATCCTCAGCGTCTGATGGGCAGAAGGATACCCGCTGGGGATGCGCCGAGCAGAAGGAACTCGGCGGCTTCGCGGTGAGGGCTTGAGATCCTCAGCGTCTGATGGGCAGGAGGATGTCCGCTGGGGATGCGCCGAGCAGAAGGAACTCGACGGCCTCGCGATGAGGGCTTCAGACCATCAACGTCGTAGGGGACGTGGGAGGCCTGCTAAGGATGGCCGAGCAGGGTAGCTGCTCGGTGCCTCTTTCCGAGGGCTTTGACCTTTAGCGCTGGAAGAGCCATGAGAGGCATGCTAAGGATGGCCGGGCAGTGAAGCTGCGCAGTTGCTTCTTGGCGAGGGCTTTGATCTCTGGCGTCGTGGGTAGGCAACTACCAGCCTGGGATGACCGAGTAGTGTAGCCACTAAGATGCCTCTTGCGAGGGCTTCGATCCCTGGCGTCATGTGCATGGAGCTACCAGCCGGAGATGACCGAGCAGGGCAGCTGCTCGGTTGCCTCTTGCGAGGTCTTTTGATCTTTCAGGACGGGGACCGAGCAGGGTTGCTGCCCAGTGCCTCTTGGCGAGGACTTTGATCCCTGTCGGTTGTGGTAGGAAGCTACCAGCCGGGGATAGCCGAGCAAAGACCCGACTGCCTCTGGGAGGACTTTGGTTCTTAGCGCGGGAAGAGCTATAGGGCTGTAAGAAGCCTACCAAGGACCCTTGGCCGGGCAGGGTTGCTGCCCGGTGCCTCTTGACGAGGGTTTTTGTCCTGAAGGATAGCCGAGCGAGGGATCCTCGGGCTCGACTGCCTCTGGGAGGGCTTTCTGATTCCTGGCGTTGCGGTAGGGAAGCTATCCGCCAGGGATAGCCGAGCGAGGGATCCTCGGGCTCGACTGCCTCTAGGAGAGCTTTCTGATCCCTGGCGTTGCGGTAGGGAAGCTACTCGCCAGGGAAAGCCGAGCGAGGGATCCTCGGGCTCGACTGCCTCTGGGAGGACTTTCTGATCCCTGGCGTTGCGGTAAGGAAGCTACCCGCCAGGGATAGCCGAGCGAGGGATCCTCGGGCTCGACTGCCTCTGGGAGGACTTTCTGATCCCTGGCGTAGCGGTAGGGAAGCTACCCGCCAGGGATAGCCGAGCGAGGGATCCTCGGGCTCGACTACCTTTGGGAGGACTTTCTGATCCCTGGCGTAGTGGTAGGGAAGCTACTCGCCAAGGATAGCCGAGCAAAGGATCCTCGGACTCGACTGCCTCAGGGAGGACTTTCTGATCCCTGGCGTTGCGGTAGGGAAGCTACCCGCCGGGATAGCCGAGCAGGGTAGCTGCTGGGCTGCCTCTTAGTGAGGGCTTAGATCCTTGGGCGAGGTGGCCCTCGAGCCGCCGTGGCGAGCCCCCTCTGTGCGACCCCGTCAAGGGAGGGGGTGTCGGTCTATTCGGCCGGCGAGGGCGTTGATGACGGTCGCCGGAGGAGCTTCACCCCCGCCTCCAGTGAGGGGGAGGCGGCGGCTGGTATCTGGATCTTCAGGGTGATCGCTTGCCATGGGGATGGAGATCGGAATGCCAACTTTGTTTTTTTGTGGAGTTCCGCTTCCCACAGACGGCGCCAACTGATGGAGCTCCTTTTCGGGCCTCCGTCAGATATTGTCTTCCGTTGATCTCGCGGTGAACTTGACTGATTATCTTTCGTTGCGTGTGGGTCTCAATGGGTTTTTGGAGGAAGAGGTGAGGTGAGGAAGCTGTTGCCGAGTACCTGCAAAGAAGTCCCGGAATGGTTTAGTACCACCGAGGACCCTCCGACGCTCAAGTTAGAGGGAAAATCCGAGCAGAATAACGGCGTAAAAATGTAAAAAATGGCTTACTTGACCCTTCTGTGATGGGGGTTTATATAGCGGTGGTGGCATGCAGCAGCAGGCGCGAGAATCTCACCGGCAGTTACGCTCCCGACGTCACGCCCGCGTAAAGAGCGGATCGCCCGTTAATGGGGATCGTGATGGCGTGGAACGTGGGATGTTGCCGGCGGAGAATCTGCACATGGCGAGATTTGCGGAGCGGCGGTTATGCCTGTGAGTGGTGGAGTTGGTCGGTCGGAGAGACCGAGAAAGATGGTCTCGACGGGAGAGCTCGGGAACGAGCGAGAGGACCGAGGTATCTTGGTCCTGTGGTAGCTCGGAGGCGAGCTGAGAGACCGAGGAGGCTAATTTGCAAGGGCCCTGAGGTGAGCCAGCTTTGTGCTTGTAGGTCGGGCCTGATCGGCCCCTATGGGCCCTCTCTTATGAGTTTTGGGACACGTCATCTGTCACGTGTCCTGATCTGAAAGGTCGTCAATATTGAGCATCATCAATGAGAGTAAGCAGTATATATATGCTCATTTATGTCTGCCTGCAATTTTTCAACCGACAAGGTGGAAAAAGCTTGGTGGTGGTGGTATGATTTAGGTTTTCAACTTTTCTGCTCGTTTGTATACGCAAAAGATAACCATTGTGTTGATCATGCATGCAAGTATTGATGGATGCAAATAAGGTATGTGGTACTCGGAAAAAGAAAAAAAAACACTATTGGTTTCTACTAAAAGGCGTTTGATCAGAATTTAGTAGAGTTCTAGATTCAGAATTTAGCAGAGTTCTAGATTGATCGGGACGAGAAAAGAATATTTTTTTAATAAGGGTTGGGTTTTTTTTCTCTCCCCCCTCCAAAACTTCTATATTTCTAAATTTCATCCCTAAAACTTCTCTATTAACCAAAAAATACCCGTTTTATCTATATTCCGTCCGAATTTAACTAGAATTGGTTTGTGTTGATCAGAACTTGACTTATAAGTGTGTTTCCTCTTTTCCCCCCATTGAAAATCATGGAACTCCTTCATATTCTTTTTTATGGGGTATCATCTTTTTTACGGAATCTGAAATTCAAGATCATTTTTATTTTTAGAGTTATCAAAATTGGTAAAAAAGAGAAGCATAATCTCGTGTGTGTGTGTCAACTAATGAATGTGTCAAGAGGGAAAACCCTAAATTTTTATGTTAAGAAAAGCCCTATTTGAAATTGAAGAGCCCTAAATTGGAAAGGAAGAAGATGGTTTTGAAGGGTATTTTTGTCTTTCAGCAGCCACTTAGCGGTATGTCAACTCGAATACCGGAACATTCATATAAAATGCTTTGCAAAGCTAACTAAGGGGAGATTTATGAACAACTTAAAGGTTTTACGGGTGCAATTTAGAAATATGGAGGTTTTGGAGGGTGAAATTTAGAAATATGGAGGTTTTGGAGGTGAGATGTTCTTTTTTAAAAAAACCTTAAATGCTATCAAGGATATAAGGTTTTCCATGGCTCCATCAGCCAAAATATTACGATGTTTAAGTTTGCTTGGTTAAGTATGAATCGTCTTAACAAGCACAGACCGACAACAAACGTTAAAGATTGCCGTATGGGCTACTATTGGGCCTTGCTAAAGAGCATTTAGTTGGTACCACATGCCTATCGGCCCATTTTGTTTAATAAAATTGATTTTCGGCACAAAATGGACCTGTGCACGGCCACAAACAGGTTAGCCATTAATACAAGACTTAAAGCATCAGTCGCGGCTAAGCTGACCGTTTATTGTGGACAGGCCCATTATACTCACGAAATTTAAGCTTCGTTGTTGTTGGACTAATTTCACTGGGCTGTTTGGGATTTCGGTTAATAATAGGCTTTTTTAGGGTTTTACAATAGTTTGTCTTTGTTGCATACATAAAAGGCAGGGATGTTTACCCAAAAACCATCCGCGGATTGACAACAAACCATTTTGTGATTGTTTCTCTAACAAAAAACTATTATGAGGTATGCAATGTTAGCGAAAAACCATCCTGCATGGCGGTTTCTTACTATGTTAAACTGTATGGCAGATTTTTGTTAAAACTATCAAACTACATGGCGGTTTTTTATGAATATTTCAATTTGGCATAAGTAAAAATAAAGGGTGGAAAATCAATTTTATGATATACTTAACAACATGGCGGTTTTTCACTAATGATGCATGCTTCATGGTGGTTTTCCGTTAGAGAAAATTCGCAAAAAGATCAAACCATAAAACAGTTTCCGGTAGATACCCTTAAAAAAGATGCCCAAAAATAAAATAATGGAAGAAAAAAATACTATGAACCAAGACATTGGTAGTTAGCCACCTTCATAAATATAATAACATATTTATTATTATTAGTCAGCCACCAAGCCAGAAAAGTTTGAAATGGATGAGATGATCACTATCAATCATCCTTTTTTTTAAAATTGTGATGAGCACTGGAGAGGATATTTCGTACAAAAGATCATCACTACATTACATATCTTAGTCTATTTAATAATATTAGATATATTTAATAAGAATTCAATGTCGGCATGCTTATTGATGTGCCAAACTAGACCTGAGGCCTTTGATTGGTTGCAAAAGGTGATTTTGAATATAAGAAAGAATATCTATACTTTTATTATTGCGGCCGTTGATTTCAATAACTTGACATGCTTGGCAAATCGAACTAACGACTGCAATCGGTGATATAAAAAAATTCCAAATTACATGACCCTTGAATCGAAAGAGCTTGATGAAGATGAGATTTGCAATCCATCGGTCTTGAAAACGCCTCTATGTCTTGTATTATTCCATCCAGGCAAAGAAAAAGGACAAAATTCGGAAAGCTTGAAAGTTAATGCGCGAATGTAACCATGTTTTGTGATCGTTTTTTCTTTTAGCAGTAACACATTTTTGGGTTATAATTTGGGTATATGTACAAATGTAGAAACTAGAAACAAGTCACAAATGAATCGAAAAAGGAGAAAAATCATCAAATATAACTTCATTCATGCATCAAGTGAATTTCTAACAAAAACAGTCAGCTTTTCAGTATTATAGTATTTTCTAATCACAATTACAGGGCTTAAAGTCAAATCTCTGCTCCAAAATGACGAACAAATTAATTGTGTTAAAATAATGCAAGATGAGTCATCACAGTTGACGGCAATTAAAGAACTTAAATTATTCTTAAAAGTTGATTAATTTAGTAAATTATCTCAATGATCATTGGAGTTCCATGTGCGTTATATATGTCACCAGTATTAAAGATTTATTAATAAACAGGTGGGGTGCAACACAAGACTATCAAATATATAATTGCTATATTAACTTATTCTCTATAACAAATGATTCAAAAATGTCTACTCAACATTAATTAGGGACAAATTTCTTATAATCGATGCATAATCTATTGCACAAGTAGATGCAAGATTGGATATAAAATAATGATATTCCAATTCTTTCTTTCTATCCTTTTATTTTTAGTGAATGCGCATCTATGCTTCTTATAATGTAATGTGCACTTTGATTGAACAAAGTCAATGAACGCTCGAATCCGAAAAAGATTAACAAAATAACGGCATTAACTTTCTTCAATTGTGCTTCTTGCGATTTTTCATAGAGGTAAATAAGAATTGTAATAACTAGGTTGCCGCCGACACAAAAAGAAAGAGAGAAAACAAGGTTGTCCATACCGCTTATCTAACTGATTAAACAAAAGGTATCTTTTTCTCGTCCATCTTATTACTCTTGTGTAACTAATTAACACACAGCCAACAAAAAAACAAAAAGAAAAGACGGAAATAATGAGACATATAATGAACAGAAAATAAGGGAAAAAGAATTAACATTTATAATCAACTCCGTACGAGGAATATTCTTTGCATATTCATTTTGTCAGGCTTAAAAGTACAAAATATAGATAAGTATACCTAATAAAGTTTATAAAATTAAGAACATGTAATCATAATTAAAAACCTTATTATACCAATGAGCAGCAACTTAGTTGTTAAGAACATGTGTAATCATAATTAAAAAACTTCCTTTCTTGCGGAGAGTGTGCGGAGAGTGCGGGGTTCGAACCCCAGAAATCCTGAGAAGGGAAGTGGCCCGTAAATTAATGCTTTTGGGGCAAATTAGTTGGTCCTCTAGATGCGTGTGTTGTGTGTTTTCATGTTGAGTGAATAGGTTAGGACTTACGGGACGTATTGAAAAAAAAAACTTATTAATAAGAAAAGACCATTGAGAATTGAAAAGATGCATCTCCGCTGGAGGATGCTTCTTCCCATGACCTCACATTTCATGCGTGCATTTTCTTAAAAAATAATTTTTTAGAGAGAGAAAGAAGACACCGATGGGACCCACATTGTTGGTGTGTAGCAGTGGGGTCCAATGTGGGTGCGGATCCAGCGGCCACCCACAACTTTTACTAAAAGCTCGACCGAACCCTTTGCGGTCCAGTCGGACCGGTTCGGTCCATTTTAGTCCCGCCTATAAAAGCCGAACTCTTTTCGTTTCTTTGATCCATCGCCCAAAAAAAAAAAAAAAGAAGATCCCTTTTATCCGATTATTTCTTCTTCAAGAAATCAATCGAACACAAGCTACGATGTCTTGCTACCGTGGAAAATACGCTGGTAATTTGTTAAACTCGATATCCTTTTGTCATTCTCTCTTGATTCATGCCCTCTGAATGATGTTACAATAGATCTAGGGTTCTCATGATCTAGATGGTTGTTGTTGTTTTTTTAATGATAAATGATTGATTTTATTTGATCAATGATCAAGTTATTAATTTTGAGTTGATGTGATCGACTATCATTTGTTGTTTAATACAATACTCATGCAGAAGGATCGTTGTTTTAGGGTTAAAGATGCAATCTTTTTCAGTTTTCTCTATATATACTAATTTGTATATATGCAACGTGAACATTTGGGTTCTATTTAATCTTAAATATTGATACTTTTAAGCAAGATGATTCTTTTAGGGCATTGTCAGTGATTTGGATCAAGGTGGTTAGTTCAAAGATCGATAGGTTTCTCGCGGAATTTGGTTGTCCACGTACAATTTGTTTGTTTGTATACCTCATATGTTCATTAGTATTGATATTAATTTAGTAAAATTTTACTTTTAGTCAATAGCCTGGCACAGTCCCATTAATTTGATATAGCGGTTATCATGGAAAAAAAATTTCCCCTGATGAACTCGTTAGCAATATACTAGCCTGAAACATGGCTTATGTTGCACATTTTGTGGATAATTTCCATTTAATTTGCCTGTATCGCCATACTCAATGGAACAAAATTGTACGTAATGTTGAGTTTTTGTGCAGAGCCTTAGAACCTACTTTTGGATTATATACAGTGGATTATTGATGTTCTTATGTTTTTAGCTTTCACGCTGCCCAGCACTGACTTCAGTATATGTTGACTTAGAAACCGACTTCTTCGATTCGATGCTAGTTTTACTTAAAATCATGTAGAGTTACCGACAATGCTCGAAACAATCACGTCAGAGCTGAAGGAACTTACACATTTTTGTTTTGTTAAATTCTCAGTCTAAATTACAGTGAACTGTCCTTAACTATGAGCATCTTTCATGCAACTACCTAAAAGTTTTTTCCTTTAATTACAGTAAGCTCGGTTGTGATGCTGCATTTAAGGGAATTTTCTGCAATAAGAAAACTTTTAGGGGGGAAAACAATTATAGTTGAGTGTAGTTTAGTGTAATTTAAGCCAAATTTCTTTATTGTTATGGTTATACAATTCCTACCCTTTTTTGTTATAGTTGTAGCTTAATTGCGTATCAAAATTATAAGTTTCGATTGTATTGCAGATGAGCTCATCGCCAATGCTACCTACATTGGCACCCCTGGCAAGGGTATTCTCGCCGCTGACGAATCCACCGGCACCATTGGCAAACGCCTTGCCAGCATCAATGTCGAGAATGTTGAGGAAAACCGCCGTGCTCTCCGTGAGCTCCTGTTCTGCACCCCCGGCTGCCTCCAATACCTAAGCGGGGTCATCCTCTTCGAGGAGACCCTCTACCAAAAGACTGCCAATGGAAGACCCTTTGTTGATGTTCTCAAGGAGGGAGGAGTCCTTCCTGGGATCAAGGTCGACAAGGGCACCATCGAGCTAGCTGGCACCAACGGCGAGACCACGACCCAAGGCCACGACGACCTCGGCAAGCGGTGTGCGAAATACTATGAAGCTGGGGCCCGCTTTGCCAAGTGGAGAGCTGTGCTCAAAATCGGCCCTAACGAGCCATCTCAGCTGGCGATCGATGCCAATGCACAAGGGTTGGCACGGTACGCGATAATTTGCCAGGAGAATGGATTGGTGCCCATTGTTGAGCCCGAGATTCTTGTCGATGGGTCCCATGATATCGACAGATGCGCTGATGTGACGGAGAGAGTGCTTGCTGCTTGCTACAAGGCTCTCAATGACCAGAAAGTTCTATTGGAGGGCACTTTGTTGAAGCCGAACATGGTGACTCCAGGCTCAGACTCGGCCAAGGTGGCCCCTCAGGTCGTGGCTGAGTACACGGTGCGGGCCCTATTGAGGACCATGCCGCCAGCTGTGCCAGCTGTGGTGTTTCTCTCTGGGGGTCAGAGCGAGGAGCAGGCTACATTGAACTTGAACGCGATGAACCAGCTCAAGGGGAAGAAGCCATGGTCGCTTTCTTTCTCGTTTGGCAGAGCTCTTCAGCAGAGCACACTCAAGACTTGGGCCGGGAAAAAGGAGAATATCGAGAAGGCTAGGGCAGCTTTTCTCGCGAGGTGCAAGGCCAATTCGGAGGCCACTCTCGGGGTTTACAAGGGAGACGCTGCCAAGGTTGAAGGAGCATCAGAGAGCCTTCATGTCAAGGACTACAAATACTAATTTTGCTTTGATTGAGAGTGCTGAGATAACAGGGATGTTGAGGATCTTCCCCATTTTAGGGATTTTAGGCTGCTTTGTTTTTCTTTTGGTAATGTGCTAATAAGTTGCAAGGCATATGTTTGTTTCTAAAAACCCCTTTTAAATGCTTTTTGTTAATCTTTAAGTTTGTGATAATGGTATTTCCTTAATTTGGAGTTCAGTCGGAACCCACTTGAAATCTCTGGTGCTAATCTAGTTTGCTTTCCTTGTTCTTATTTTTATTTTCTATTTGAAATGATATTTTGTCATGATAATGATATGATATCATTGCTTTGTGTTAGTTACCTATCCTGTTTCTTGTTGGCTTTGGTTATTTCCTCTGAATATAATTTTGCCTGAGCTGATCAGATATTGTGATAATTAGAGTTAGCACTATTGCCAATAAATATATGAACATGACTGTAATTTGCAATAAGGTGATGTGTTTCGCTTTGCTTTTGGTTTTATATGTATTTTAGAGCTGAATATAATATCCTATAGCAAATTTATCTTGGTTTTCCTCCAGCTTTCTGATGCAGGAGAATTAATTTGAAATAAGTTCTGCTGTTAATCCCTGCTTTCACCAATTTCCTAATGAAAATGTTTGAGAATGTTGAATAATATTTTAACATTGTAAACATCAAACAAAATGAGGTTGGATAGGGAACACAGTTCATAAAGATATGATGCAAAAGAACTACAGGGCATAGATACATATACATCGATTACTCTGTCCTGAAAGGTACATGTCTAAAAATGTTACAAGCTAACTGCACCGCAATCTCAATGAGGTAAATGCGTGCAACACAACCAAAAGAATTAGATGATTGAATTGATGATGTCTAAATGACCGAAAAAGTGAGGGAAGAATAAAAAAAATATGCAGAGCATTGCAAGGCAATGAAGAACGAGGATATGATTCCATAATGATGGAAGCTACAAGCTGTCAAGCTTCTTTGGGTTGATGAAACAGCCGAAAACTACTTGACAAGGAGCCAAATAATGAAGCTTTGGGTCGTGAAAGTTGTTTTAAATAAAGGCGTTTTCGTGCAAGATCAGAATATTTTGTTCCTGGCTCCTTAGATCTTTCAATCTGCATCATATACACAGAATATAAACAGAATGTCATTAACAGATGGATAAGTAAAAGTTGTGACTTCTTTTTTATGGTGTATACCATGATTCGAAATCTTGGCCGATCCCGACTTGAGATGGCCATTCTGATCCTAAAAATAAACGTTTGGCTTCCGATATTGATATCGTCGGATACCGTCCAATTCCGAGCAATATTGGGTTTACCATTTGATTAGCGATGTTTTAAATGGGTTAATGGGTTTGTTAATGGGTTATTATGGTTTATTTGACATCCTTACTTACTAAATAATATATCAGAAATTCTATGGTTGTTTTTACCATGTATTAAAACAATTACTTTAGACATCATTATTAACTAAAAAAGTTGCGAAATTGTTTATATTTACGTTTACAATTTATTCCTATTAAATACTAATTTTTATTCTTTTCTCAAACAATATAAAATCTGATATATAGATTCAAGACCGCCAATTCTGATCCCAAAAGAGACCGTTTGATACCGGTACCGATACATAGATGTTAAAGCTTGGTATATACCACAAGACCTCAACCTATAAGCATCAACATTCATCGCATTAAGGGGTTATTTGATTAATAATTGCTAAAAGCACCCCCTGCTTCTCACATATAAAGATATCTAACTGGAGGTGAACTTGCCTCATATTTCTATGAAGTGTTACAGAGATGTGAAAGGCACTTCCATCATAAATTAGACTCCCCTACATATTTCAATGTGAAATGTATGCATGGATTGGAAGGGAGCTCTCTATTTCTTTAATATGTATGACTGACTAATAAATCACACACACATACGACCTTAAATTCCAAGCTGAATAATATAATTTTTTTAGGCTATGATTCTGAGAGATCCAATAAACGTTATTCAAGTTGTTCTAGTAAAGTTGGGCACCTTGTTTATTTTTCCATCTTTTAAATAGTATCTGACACCAGACCAGTTGATCCTTTGTGTGAAATGTGATCGTACTGCAGAAATTGGGTATAAGAAATTGTCGACCAGGATCGCAAGAAAGACCTGTCAGAAGATAATCAAAGATGAGAAATGAGTAAATGCACATATCCTATTCTTTGGCAAAGAAAGGAGAGCAAGTATTATAATTACAATTCCCATATCATTTTCCTACTGAATTCAGTGATGAGCAATGCCAAAAAAGGGAAAAAGAGAGAATATAGTCGACAGAGATGCTTACAAGTCGCCAGTTATATGAACCAAGTGAGACATGTGGTCCTTCTGGAGATAAAGTGTTGCACAAATGAATCTCCACTTTGGTCAAGTTCCACATGGAAAGAAGTTCTATAAGAGTGCATGTTGCCAAGCAGCCTGCTAGTGACAACCCTGAATAAAATATACAACACATTAAAGGAAACTATAAATAAGAAACAGCTATAACCCATTTGTCTTGTATATTTCCCTTGCTGGAAGCTCTATGCATACATCAATCAAGAAACATGCCCAGAAAAATGAATGCTGTGCTATAATTTGAATGTTGAGACAGATGAGTGGAATATTCTTAGAGATATAATACAATATAAGTGCATGTAAGGGTGTCAGATAGAAGTTACTCTCATAAAGGAAAATCGAGGAAGAAACATTTGATTTATTTTGGACATGTACAACAGTCAGTCCCCCTAGTCAGGAAGAGTGAGAGATTGTAGTAATGAAGGGACGAGGACTAGTGGAAGGACTCTGAGGCAGAGAAAAACTATATGATAGTGCAAATTTATTGAGGATATAACTCTTCAAAATGTTGAGTGGAAGAAAAAGATTCGTGTAGCCATACACAAAAGATTGGGATACAGGTTTTGTTATTGTTGCTCCAGTTTCCTATGAAGTTCGTAAACCTTGCCTTTGGCACCACAGATAATGCAAAAGGAACGCTCTCATCGTGACTAGCTTCGGTAGAAAGATACGATGCTTCAATATTTTCTCCTAACTGCAGTAGTAATATTTTCGGGAGTCCTGCTATTTAAAATGTAATCTTTTAAGACTCTGGTTACTAAGAAAACCCCAACTTTCATTGTCAAAGATAGCTCAGGAAAACAGAATGCACCGCTACATTACTGTCTGTGCCTTGTAAACACGCAACGTGATATTTTGTTTCTGCAAGTTACGTTAAATCTTCTTCTCTAGACAGGTATGGGGGGAATTGTTAGCAGAATGTTATCCAGCATACCAGCATCCGCAAAAATAAGGTTTTTTCCATAAAAGAGCAAGTAGTGCACTCACCGCAAGATATGGTGGTTATTTCCTTCAATGGATATTCAGTATAGTGTGATCTTAAGGCTGCTGCAAGATGTATCATTGCCATAAAATATGGAATAACCAACCCCCAGGATAAATAACAATGAACAGAGAACAATGCGCGATTCATAAGCCAGTTAACGCTTGAAATGTATGATTCCAGAACAAACGTTTGCTTCCTGAGGTAATTCCAGTACCTGTAGAAGAGTCGAGAGAATGAGATGGAAATATTTATGCTAGGAAAAAAATTATTATGCCAATAAATTAAACCTTGAAAAGCTAAGATCACTAGCTAGAGGATGGGGAAAGACAGCAACCGGTGGTGAACTAATCAGCCTCTTTTCTGCCCCTGCAAATTGAAGAACATTCAATTATGTGCTAAAATTTGTTTGATTTCCACGAAATTTTTATAGTTATATGAATTCAAGCTAATGCTAACTGCACTACAGATATTTATGGACAAAATAAGAGCTATAACCAATTAGAAAAAGTATGAAGTATGAATTTAGCTCATGTATGTAGGAGGAAGAAAAACGTACCAGCTATCGCTGCAAGAGTCATATCATCTGAATATCCGCCATCTCGAAGTCCACTGACTATACCATACAAGTCTTTTCTGAAATCATCGGCATGCATCTGAGAAAGCATAACCAATGAATAAGGAGTACAGGACTGAAATGATGTCACAGCCTTTATGTGATGTAACCAAAGCTAAAATGCAATTGTTACCATCATGCAGCCTCCCCACAGAAAGAAAGTCCTTCCACCAGTTGCAAATCCCATAGAACAAGGCTGAGAAAACATTTCTTAATCAGGATTCCAAAGGTAAGGCCATAAACAAAACCCCTACTAAAATTATGGGTCATGTGAAATAATGTCATTAATTCATCATTTTAGGTTCAACAAGCGCAAACTAACTAGTCATCATCTACAGCTTTTCGAATTCAATCAAATTGAGGTTGGCTGTGGAGCATTAGTTAAACTCAAGAAAGCTTCAATAAAGGAATACAATAATAAATGCATGACATGGTTTTCAAGAGGAAAGGCGGATAAGGGCAAACTGTGCAGGTTATGATTTATATGCAGTACGATGAAAATGAAAGATACAAACTAAGAATAAGAGGCAGAGGCCAGCGTAAGGCATGGCATCTCCAAGCTACATGTCCAACAAAGGCCAAAGTGTACAAGTAGTGGAAAAGAATATTTTGATAATGAAGAAATATTTCATACCATATGGTATTCATAAATACAGTAACTCCCAAAATTTCCAGAAGGCAAGTCCAGTGGGTATCCAGTTTGAATGAATATCTGCATCAGAATGCATAGTAAAAAGAAGGAGGTTGGATTGGTGGTTACTTTAACTAAATATGAATCAGAGGAAAGAAATGGTTAAATGAGAACAGCATTCAACATAAGTGAAAGTGAACATAGAAGTTTGATTCAAACCTCAGGATTTTTCTCCATCTCTACTGTAAGGGCGCCGATTGACCCAGGATGCAGCCTAACATCATCATCCAAAAACAAAACATACTTGCTGCCTTCATGCATCTTCTCAATACCAACCTATAGTATTTGCTATAATGTCATACACCACTAGCTTAGATATATATTCTTGAATAGAAAAGTGTAGCATTCAATGTTAAGGATGGAAAAATTAATATTTAGTTAAAGTTAAGGGTGGAAAAATTAATATATTTTTCATCAAACAAATGTTAAGGGTGGAAAAATTAAACATGTGGCTCGTGAACATAATCACTGAACAAGCTTGAAGATAAAGACATGAAGAATCCTTACTCATCAACAGACGAAATGACAACCATTTATTCAGAAATCTAGGTTAGTGTTGCAATGTTTGAAAGCACCATCTCCTACATACTTCTTAGTAGTCTATGGAATGGCAAAAATACAAGGAATAGTTGAAGCGCATAACCTAACCTACAATAAGTTCAAACTTCACAATCAATTAATACAATCAACCATGCAATGTTTAACTGGTCTGCTAAGATCATCCAGAAGATAGATATATAGATGGAATGCTAAATCATTCAAGGAAAGAGTGCATGTCAAAACATATTTTCAGGATTTCTGAGAACTATTCAGTAAAATTTTTATAGAATAAAATGAGGATAGAGACTAAACATACCAACTGATTATGGATCTTTTGACTGCATGTTGTGGAAAGCCCAGCTATTATGATCCTTGCATCGACGCTCTCCTGAAATGATCATATAATTTCGGGGGGGGGGGGGGGGGAGTAATTCTTAGAATAAACCATAATTATTTAATGGGTTATCAGAGTTTAATTTGATTGGATAAATTGATAGGTTTAAGACATATCTGTAACAACATAACATAAGCACAATCCAAACAGAAAAGTGAAGATGGTTTTATTTATTTATTTATTATTCTTTTCTAAAGAAGACCGCTACAGGTTTACATATGATTTCCACATAAATGAAACCAGCAGCATGTGAAAAAAAAAGGTGAATGGAAATCGTAAGTATTAAAGCAATAGAATTACAATCTTTGAAAGGAAAATACATCCAAACGACAGGGTTAAGGAGAAAGTCATTATCCAAAAAGTGAAACCCTGTCTCTAGATACACAATGACCTAAAATTTTCAGAAACAGGGGCTATAAAGTGTTGAAAATAAATTATTCACATAATTGTAGAAAACTTGCCATTTTCAAAGTTGTAATTTGAGACGTGACCTGTAGCATACATAGCAATTATTTAGAAACAAAAACGAAACTAGATCCTACCTTAAACTCAGAAATCAGTGTGGATACAGCAGGGCACGCGGGGTCCTCCGTGCTTTCAAGTACAAAAAGAAACTCCAAAGGTCCTCCATAGAGAGAAGTTATCTGCATTCAAATATATGTTAACCATCAAATAAAATAGGGTGAACTATATATAATTACAGTTATATCATTCAAGTATCCAATAGCAGCATTATATCTCACAACACACCTACAATGTATCTGCAAACATATAATTAAAGTGGAACAGCTCTTGCATGCCTGACAATTCAAAAACTGCATATTTAAAGTCAACAGTCACATTTTCTAAAAATATGCATTATGATATTCACACCCGAAAAATCTATAATCAACCATGCACTTAGAAAAAAATAACTACTATTCAGATTTTTTTAATATCAAAGGCAGATGCGGTTCCAATTTTCTGTATAGGAAGTTCTAGAAATATATGAGAGAAATCACCTGAGTTGTCCAGTTCTGCACATTGTGTTCCCCCAAACCTTTCAAGGGCATAATAACTGTTACTCTGGGTAAATTCATCTGGGCAGAATGCTCAAGGTCATTTATATCATCACAAATAAATGCAAAATGGTTTCCAGCTTCCATATTACGCTTCATTTTACGTATCACTCGATTCCTGGAGGGCCAAAGCATCAAACACAAAAAGACTAAACATGTCAATAACACCCCATAATTATTTCAACCTTGCTTAAGAATTTATTTACCTGACACGAGAAGCTAGGAACCACCCGAGAGCAAGAATCAAACATATCAAGCATCCCTGTTAAGACAATGATAGAACAAATTTCAGGTTAACGTGGAAATGCTATGGATAAATACCAAACTTGACTTGGGAATTGTTGGTGGATGGTAACAACTAAGTTTCCCAAGGACTCATAAAGCGGGGATTGAAATGGATCAGCATTATCAACCGACAATTAAACAGAAAAATCAAAATACGTTATTCAATTTTCTAGCCAGAAATTAATACTAATGAGAACCATCGCAGAAATGTACATAGTTAATACCAAAAGTTGAAATTTTTTTTATAAATTACTAATTCACAATGCTTTGAATTTGATAGAATATAACCCTCAATGCTCATCACAACTTAGGAGTTTGGGTGCAGTGGCAAGGACTATAGGGTGATGGTTGGGGAGCCCATGTCCACATCCGAAAACGGCGTGCATTTAAGAAAGTGGATAAAATATATATTGTTACGCTTTTACTACTTTTCTTCCCCTAATCAAATGTGGCGGGATTATGAGCCCATACAAAAGTGTAGCAAACAACAAACCTATAAAGATAAGATATACTAGAATTGTTCAGTAATGTAGCACTCCCAATGAGGAAACCCCTAGTACTACTCCCGCTGAATTTTTCATGATTCCTCCCACAAAAAATGCTATTCACAATTAGCTTTTGGGTTCATCGGAACTACTTTATACCAAGCACTAGCTAGTGAGTATCAGTGACAAATGCCCAAAACAACCACAAACGTATGAAGAAGTACGTGCATACGTATGAAGAAATCACTCCAAATAACATAGCGAAGCCAGACGTCTGAAATAGAAAACACGCAGACGTCTGGCCTTTAGTTTCAACAAATCCAAAAAACACGCAGACGTCTGAACAATGCGAGTCAGGCGTCTGCTCATCACGAGTGCAGCTGTTGCGGATCTCAATCACGCGAATCTTTCCACAACTTCCAAATTGGTTGTAACAAGCTTAGGAAAGATTTTATTTGATTCCATCATGTAAATTGTAATATATACATCCTTAATATTCAATACAATTACCAAGTTGAAAACCCTAAAAACCATGTTCTCCAAGATCTCATATGGTATCAGAGCCTTACGATTAAAAGCTCAATTTTGATCCATGATTTCCTCTCAAAACTCAATCCCCATCATCTTTAAATTTCCTTTTCCAACAAAACTTTCCCATACAAACCTCACTGTGTGGAGATTCTAAACTCGATCGGCGTTAATCGGCCACAATCTTCTTGATCACATCGACGGCTCCAAATCTCCTCCTCCGAGAACAACCACCGATATCAATGACAACACTAAGCGTGTAGAAAATCCAGACTACCATCAATGGTACCGTTAGGATCAACTCATTCTCAACGCCATCCTCGTAGCTGTGTCGAAATGATCCAGTCTCATATCTCCTATATTTCCTCATCCAAGAAAGCATTGGATCGACTTGTTATTCTCCTTGCGAACAAATCTCGTTCATGAGTTATGTCGCTCAAGGAAGCCTCATCAACAATCAATGCGGTCCGTGACCTATAAGCGAGTATCTATAAGAAATGTGATCTATCTCCGACGATCTCGCTCTCGTTCTCGCCGACCACCTTCTTCCTAAAGATGATCTTATTCTCCACATTCTTGCCGGCCTTAGACATGAATTCAAAAAAGTCGCAGCTGCTATCCAAGTCAATGACAACGCCATCACCTTTGACGAGCTTTATAACAAGCTCATAGACTATGAACGCTATCTGAAAAAGAAAGATACGGGTGCGTCTCTCTCTAACGCAATTGCCAACTATGCCAACCAACACAATCACTCCTTCTATCGCCCTCCTCAACAATGTGTAAGCGTCTCCTATTATCGCAACAATAACAACTTCGCTCGCAACAACAGCAAGTACTACGCTGCACGCAGCAACAACTCGCCTCAATCCAACTCCTACGGCAACTTCTGCAAGCGTCCCAGTCACAACACTAAAAACTGTCGCCAACTCGTTCGTTTCCTTCATAAGAACGCAATGCAATTCAATCCATCGCAGACTCCCTCTCAAGCTGTTGCCAACAACACAAATGCCAACCGGCCCGCTCTTTTCTCTTGGTTATTGGATGCCGGTGTTTCTCACCACGTCACGTCCGATATTGGGACTCTTCATACCTATACCGATTACGGTGGCCCCGATGAGATCAACATAGGCGATAGTTCAAGTTTGAAAATCTCTCATATCGGTAAAACAACACTGCACTCTTCACAAAAATCATTTCTTTTAGATAATGTTCTATGTGCATCCTCTATTACTCAAAACTTAATTTCTGTCGCCAAACTTTGCAAATAAAACACAGTCTTACTTGAATTTTTTCCCTCTCATTTTTTGGTGAAGGATCTTCGCACGGGGGCGTCTCTTTTTCGCAGGGATAGCTATAATGATATCTACTACCTTTCCCGTTCCATCCAACCTCAAATTCACACTACCTCCAAATCAGGAATAAGTGAGCGGCATTGTCTTCTTGGTCATCCCTCCATTTGAATCCTTATTGTCTAATGTTACTGTCGTCAATAATTTTCAATGTAACTCTTGTGATTGCAATAAAAGTCATAAGCTTCATTTTCTGAAGATTCGTTCCGTACTTTTAAACCTTTGCAGTCAATATATACGGATGTTTGAGGACCCACTAAATTATTCTGTGATGTTTTTTTTTATTGTCATCTTTGTTGATCATTACACAAAATATATCTGGTTGTATCCTATGAAATGTAAATCTAATATTGCTACCATCTTTCCTCAATTTAAAAAACTTGTCGAAATATATTTCCAATTACCGCTAATGTCCATATACTCTGATAATGGCGGTGAATACACATCTTTTGCATCCACTCTCACCTTCTATAGTATCTCTCATCTCACCACTCCTCCACACACTTCTGAACATAACGGCACATCAGAATGTCGTCATCGTCATGTTGTCGAAATCGATCTTACCTTCTTGCATACGGCCTCTCTTACCTCTAAGTATTGAAGTCATGCTTTTCAAACAGCCATCTATTTTATAAATCATCTTCCTACTCCGGTTCTCAATTTCCAATCCCCATTTGAAAAACTCTTCCAATGTCCACTAAACTACAAACGTCCCAAAATCTTTGGGTGTCTTTATTATTCCTGATTAAGGCCGTACACCTTTTCAAACTTCAACCTAGATCCACTCCATGTATTTTTCTAGGTTATTCAACATCTCGATCTGCGTATAAATGTCAAGACCCCGTCACTCACAAGCTTTACATCTCTCGTCATGTCAAATTCGTCAAAACCAATTTTCCCATGCACCATCTAGTAGACATGAAGATGTTCTTCCGCAAGATCTGGACTCCCCCGACACAGCAGCGCATCCAACCACTACCATCCAACTAACCAAACTTCACATCCGTCCCCCTTTACCGAACCCAACCCTCTCTGAACCCCAAACATTAACATCTAATATCCTAGACCTCTCCCCCTCCACCGACTCTTCCCACTTCTCACCATCCAATCTTGATCACACCGCTACCCTACCCAACCCTATCTCCCGTCCTCCTCCACAACTGCTCAACCATATTTACCCTCGCCACAAGTCTCCCATACTTTCCAGCCCCAAATCTTCGAACCACCAATGAATGAAAACCGAATTCTAGATACTTCAATTCCCAATATATCAACCATACCACTGTTCACCCAATACCCCAACTCTTGAACCAACATGTATATCTCAAGCTGTGAAGGATCCCAACTGACGTGTTGCAATGTCCGAAAAATTTGATGCTCTCATGAAGAACGAAATATGGGATCTTGTCCCCAAATCAAATCAGAATCTTATAGGTTGCAAATGGGTCTTTTGAATCAAGCGCAACTCCGATGGCACCATTGCCTGATACAAAACTCGTCTCGTGGCCAAAGACTTCTACCAACGGCCTGGCCTGGACTATTCCACCACCTTCAGTTCCGTTATTAAGCCGACAACGCTATGTGTAGTCTTATGCCTCGCACTCTTCCATGGATGGTCTCTTTGTCAACTCGACATTAACAATACTTTCCTCAAAGGTACTCTCCATGAAGATGTGTATATGCTCAACCACTCGGCTTCCTTCACTTCTCTTTACCCAACCATGTCTGGAAACTATGCAAAGCTCTTTATGGTCTCAAGAAAGCGTCCATGGCATGGAATCAAGAACTCAAAAGCTATCTCCTTCAAACCGGCTTTACAAACTCCGTGGCGGATACGTCTCTCTTCGTCTACTTCAAGGAAGCCATTGTCGTCTATTTCTTGGTGTATGTCGATGATATTATCATCACAGGTAACAATGTACAGTTCCTTCAATCCTTTGTTCATCAACTTGGGCAACGTTTCTCTCTAACGGATCTTTGCGATCTTCATCACTTCCTTGGTATAGAAGCTATTCCCACATCACAAAGCCTATTTCTATCCCAACATCGCCACATCGCTGATCTCCTGAAAAAAAATTCCATGGCCGGTGTTAAAGAAACCACCACTCCAATGTGCAATACCACTCCTCTTCTCCTCCATGACGGGTCCTCTTCCGTCGACCCCACACCCTATCGTCAACTCGTTAGTGCTATTCAATACCTCTCTATCACTCGGCCTGACGTCTCATTTGCTGTAACAATTTATGCACTCTCCCACCAAACTTCGCTGGACGACACTTATGCGTGTTCTTCGCTACATCAAAGGAACACTACATCATAGTCTTTATCTCCACCGAGTATCTCCTCTAACCCTTCAGGCCTTCAATAATTCTGATTGGGATGGCAGTCGTGATGACGGCTGCTCCACCACTGCCTACATCCTCTATCTAGACTCGAATCCCATATCATGAAAATCGGCCCGACAAAAAACTGTTTTTCGATCCTCCTCCGAAGCTGAATACAAAACCCTTACAAATGTCATGGCCGAGATACTATGGGTAAAAAAATCTTCTACATGAACTCAAGATGATTCTCATAAAACCACCCTCAATATATTGTGATAATACCGGCGTTACCTATCTCGAATCCAGTCTTCTACTCTCGGATGAAGCACATTATTCTTGACTATAATTTTGTTAGGGAGTGCGTTGAAGATGGCACCGTTCGTGTACACCATATCAGTACTCATGATCAACTTGCGGATATCCTCACAAAAGCACTTGGATGCGCGCCCTTTCTCAAACTTCGCTCCAAGATAAGAGTCTCCAACGTAGCCTCAATCTTGCGGGGTGTATCAGTGACAAATGCCCAAAACAACAGCAGACATCTGAAGAATTACATACAGACACCTGTTAGACGTATGAAGAAATCACTCCAAATAACATAGCGAAGTCAGAGGTCTAAAGTAGAAGATTCAGACGTCTGGTCTTTAGTCTTCAGCAAATCCAAGAAACACGTAGACGTCTGAACAATGCGAGTCAGACGTCTGCTCATCACGAGTGCAGCTGTCGCGGATCTCGATCATGCGAGTCTTTCCACAACTTCCAAATTGGTTGTAACACGCTTAGGAAAGATTTTATTTGATTCCATCATGTAAATTGTAATATATATATATATATATATATATATATATATATATATAGACACACACATCCTTGATATTCAATACAATTACCAAGTTGAAAACCCTTAAAACCATCTTCTCCAAGATCTCATAGTGAGCTTGTGACGTATATTTAAGAATGATGAAGCATTGTTCTGTTGGTACTCAACCTTCTCTATTATGAAAACAGATTCCATAAGCCCTTTCATCTTGTTTCCTTCATCCCATTTAGGCTCTTCATCAATAAAATTTTGCGATCACTCGAAACTATCTCTACGCATCTAAATTATACATATTTGCAGCATAATTTTTAAAACAAATATTAGCTTCCCATGTAGCTAATGGTGATTTTGCATCTCATGAAAAACTATCCAAATTCAAAAAATTGAACAATATGAAACGGCAACAAATGGTGAAATCCAAGCTACATTGAGTTTTTAGATCTACACATCAAAAAGAAATTTAATTTTTGAACAGAAGAAGCAGGTAACAGAATCAAGGAGCAAAAAATGACCTGGATCTGGACGAAGAAACCGAAGCGGCTGCAACAGAATCTGCTTGCATCAGTCAAGAACGCATCCAATTCTTCTAAAAACGACATTTTTATCATAAAGATTGAAACTTGAAGCCCTAATCAAATTGCCATTAAGATCTCGAAGAGAAAGAAAGAGAAAAGGATGGACGAGAGAAAACTCCCCCGTTTTGTATGGGAACAATTATTTTTTTATTTATTTTTTTTTATAAAAAAACTTTCTTCTATTTGTATGGGAAAAAGAAGCCGTAGGGAAATTGCCCAATATGGTTTTAATCAAATTATTAATTTAATAAATACAATAGGAAAATTGCTTGTGCTGAATTTCCAGCAAATATTGGAATGCTGGAGGTAGGGCTGTAGACAGATAGGAAAATTCAGAGGCGACTCGGAATGCATATCCGATTTTTCATCAAATATGGATAGTAATATTCATTTCCGTCAAATCCGTTTATAACCCTTGGATATAAATACGGTAATACCTATCTCCATTTTGAATCCGATATCAAAACTGGTAGTTTTTGAATTTATATTGTAAATTTATTCTAATAACGGTTGCATATTTGTATCATCCTTTTACCTTATATGAGTAGTAATTTTTAATTCCAATAACTATCCATATCTGTATTTAAATCCACCGACGACTAGCGGATATGGATATGGCAACGCTGTTCCACTGCATATGCTTTTCGCTGAAAACCGTAGCTAGGTGGTGCTGTTAAATTTTTTGTCAGGTAGTAAGAAGTGTTTTGCACTAAATAAAACCAATTTATTAATTTATTGAAAAATATATTTCTTTGAGGAGAATAACTTTTAAAGCTTGCCCCTTTGAGGAATATGCTGCCAAGGTCCGAATCATTCTAGTGCATGTATTTTAAAATATTCCAACAAGTTTAATGACAAAAATCATTCCAGGCTGTAGCATGTGGCAAGTTGGAATAATTTCTTTATAAATGGATTTTCATGGAAGTTGTCACCAAGATTTACAAATATGAAGCTCATTTTATTAATGAAGTAGTTAGTTGTCTACAGCATAAACCCAAAGTGTGTGAGGTTTATATTCAATTCATGCACACTCAAAAATTAAGAGAAAATTAATGAATGAAATAAATTTGAAGTTGTATCTAGATATATTGATTGACCTAGATTCATATGTGATTGAAAATAGTCTCAAGTGATTGAATTATAGGCAGCTACAGAGTTCGTGCGAGTTGCCGTATTTGAGCTATATGCCACAAAACTTTTGGTTAGAGGATAATTCAGCTTGGTTATAGATTGGATTAATCTTAAAGATTCGGTCTCGCATTATAAAATTGATGCTAATGATATATGAGTTTTGATTGAATTGCTTAAGAGATTTCAAGCTTGTGTTTTCGTGAAAAAACACTAATGTTGACTTTCTGACGAAATGCTAATGGTGTTATCAGGTTTGATGGAATGACACTTCCAGATTGTAATGATCACCGTTAGTAGCTTCTTTGTCAGGCTTAGAAAGCGTTTTGCATTAAAAGAAAAAAAATATAGTCTCCTGTTAAAAAGGAAAAAATTGTTATATTTACGAATTTTGTTAAAAATTAGCTCATAGGAATTGGAAAGTTAATGGGTACAGGTAAATAAATTTTACTGTAAGGCACAATCGGCTTGCCCCACCTAATGATGAGTTTGCTGAAGGGTAGTAGACTAGGGTCTTGCAGTCAGCAAATCCAAAGGGACTGCGAAATTATTTTCATACCAGTTAAAGGAATAATAAAGAGAAAAGGTAGTAAAGTTCTTAAGAATATTGGTTTTATTTATAAATTTTCAAAGATCACCAAAACAATTGCAACCATTGGAAAAACAAATTTTCAAAATCAAAACCGAATTTTCAAATTCAAATTTTAAAATTCAAATTTTAACTACGCCTTTTGCATTAAAAATTTCGGATTAGCGGTTATGTCGCGTGCGCGTTGTCACACGCTCTATGGCCTGTTGTATAATTCAACTAATTTATAATTAAGAGAAGAGACATTCAACTAAACGATCCATAAAGCTCAAAAACTTCAATATAACCCCGCGTTCCATTAATAAAAGTTCTAACCGAAACATTGTATACAAAAGTTGTAGCGAAATAAAAGCATACAGAGCAAAATAAGAAACCAAAATACGACAAAGTCCTCGGCACTATAAAGGAAATTGTTATCACGAAATTCAAAACACATCACTATTAGCAGTTTCTAAATTTATCGTCATAACATGGGTTTGAAGCCTTTCCGTTTTAGTTTCTTCCGACGATCATGCATTTCTAGTAGCACGTCGCATGGGGTGATCATATTGACAACCAATTCCGTACTTGCAGAGCCCAAATCGGCTATAAGATATGCAAACAGGTCGATCCTGTAGAGAAAAAAAATATGACACAAATTAGAAATTAATAAGAACCAAAACACAAACAAATACAAAATGGAAATTGTAATAACTCACAGGTCTCAGAGGCAGGCCGATCGCGCTGACAGGGACAGAAGATGTCTCTCTAGGTTGCCCGTTTTGATAACTAATGGTGTTGCCTGCATCGGCAACAGTTGGAGCAGGAGTACGTACCGGGATGTTTCGTTTCGGGGGAGACGATATGTTTGTTACTGGAACCTGAGATTACAGAAATAAGTTGTGATGAGAAAATGCAGCGACAAGATTTAGATAGACAGATGGAACTAATTAATTTTAAAACGAAATCTTGGTTTCATAAACTCTCTTGCCATACGATGCTAAACTTTACGAAACCCCAATTTTATAGAAGCACGGTTTGCATATATATGCAAACTATGGTTTCGGCTTAATTTAATCGAAACCAAGTGTCACGCCCCGCTTCTCAGGATGCATTAAATAGTGGAACGAGATTCGGCTAACCATGCTATCTACGGCAAGAAATCATCCTTTCATAGTCACATTAAAACCGTCATGCAATAATCATGTGCAATAAAATATAACTAACTATCACATGTGCAATATACCACTAGAATAATAAACAATAGTCAAATACTAGCGGGAGCAACAAGGAAATATCAAGTTTCATTACAATCCAAGCAAAATAGATAATAATGGTGATTGTCCTTTATGGGCTCACAAAAGATCCAATAAAAATATCTCGTAAATTATCTATCCTACAGGTATTTGAAACAAATCAATATAATTCTTATCGTAACTCAATAGTATCTCGTACGTATCCGGGACCACGGTGTTATGACTCTCAGAGCTGAACTTGAGACATGCCGCTAGGCAGTAAAACAAGGTCGAGATGGACGAATGATATCAACGTCATCATTCCGGAGCCCGTATCTCGTGTTGACTGATCAGTCTCTAGCAATCAATAACTCTTGGGTTACAATTCAGTTATATTCTTAATTTTCCATTTTTTCAGATTTCATGTTCATGTCAAAATATCAATAATGTAGTTCCTAATGCCAACACAAGAACAGGCATGTTCATATACGAGTCATGTCTATCAAGACAACAAGTCAATAAATCAATATTGGGATTTGTTGATATTTCGGTAAACATCACAATTCAGGTATGGTGACATGATAGCAATAATAAATCAAACATGGTTTCTTAGAAACAATCAATAACATAGCAAGTTCAAGAATATCGTAACTGTATCAGGTACATGATCAAATTTACACGCATTAACATGAATAACATGGCAATCAATCATTTAAGATATCACAATAAGGTCAAGTACATGTTCAGGTAATGCATCTTGTATTCGTAAATCAATATAACATGTCAGGTTCAGTTCAGATTTAAATATCAGGTTCAGATTATTTTGATATGGCTCATAAATAGATGAGACGGCTTGTGCATGTTAGAGACGGCTCATAATGAGTTGAGACGGCACAGAAGTCGTCCAAAATCGTTAGTTATTCTTCTATGTGTAAGAGACGGTTTAAGATGGTCTTGAGACGACCGATCCCTATCTTGAGACGGCTCAAAGTATTTTTGAGATGACTCGTTATTTGTCTGGAACGTATATTGATTTTCTATGTGTATGAGACGGCTCGAGTAATTGTTGAGCTGGCTTGTTGCTATTTTTTGATACGATCAGATATGTTTTCAGGGATTCAATTTAAATTCCGTCAAGGCGATAACATATGCAATCTCATAGAATTATCCGGGTGAACTTATAACAGTTTAAAACACCATAAAGGTAGTGTCTTTAATTATCAATATCAAGTATTCTATCTAGATCAAGATTTCCGACATATCATGATTCAGATCTCGATATATTAATTATTAGGGTTTACTATCAAGGTGGATATGAATATCAATAGCAATAATAATGTCACGCCAGATCTAATCCGGTCGTAACTAGCATGGAGCAAACATCTAAAGATACTTTCCTCTCACGATGACCTTGATAACAATGATGATGAAAAGGTAATGCTTGAACCAACGCAAATCAGCGCTTGGATGAGTTCGTGATTCCCAACCGCCAGGAAGATGATGATGTAGAGTAGGAAAAGACAATGGCGACTCGAAGAGGATCGATGGCTTGGTTCTTGAGTCGATGAAGATAATGATAGTGAAGATGAGGTGCGTAGAGTGTTTTTCGTCACTCTATTGAGATATGAATGGGTGTCGCTTGTCAGACATATATAGATTCCCCCTGTCCAGGATAAGCTGGGGTTTATTGATTATGGGAATCCAAATCTCCGGCAACCGCAGACTAAATTATCGTTAATTACTCATCGCCTTCGGAGCGAGGGAACCTCCAATTGACGGGTAAAACTAGTCATGCGAACTTAATATGTGCGTATTGTGTCAAGGAGCAAACTGAGGGTGTTTCGGGCATATCGGGGGCCTTGTAGAGTTTTTACAGGAGTTCTGCTATCCGGATAGCGGGCTGGGGGTCAAGAGGGCTAGCAACCCCTTTGCGGGGCGTGGGGTAGCGTCCCGTTAGAATTTTTTTTCTAACAGGAGAGGTGATGAGTGTATATATGTCAAGTGCGTTCATGGTAAGGTGCGCACGTGACAAGTGCGCACCTGCCAAAACACGCACCTAGCAAGGTTGCCTAGCAAGATGGCGCACATGACAATTACGCACCTGCCGAGAAGCAAACCTAATAAGGTGCGTGCCTGGTAAGGGGCATACATGACAAGTGCGCACCTGCCGAAATGTGCACCTAGTAAGGTGCGCACTTGGCAAGGTGCGAGAGAATGAAGGGGGCCAAAGGATCCCGGATGGGCCAAAAGGTCCGGTAAGATGCGCACTTAGGGAAGTGCGCACTTGGCTAAATGTGCACCCAACGGGATGCGCACCTAACCAAATGGGCACCTAACATGGTGCGCATCTAGCACGATACCAGTAAGGTCAAAACCCAATGAAGTAACAGTCAAACACCAAATTTTTGTCTTTTGAAGATCAAAAGGGGCTCCTTTTCCCTTTTTTGAGGTCTCCTGACATGCGCACTTTGAAAAAAAGAAACGAGAAAGGAGAAAAAGACTTGCACAATAAAGAGTGGCTCAAAACTTAAGATTTTTGTTTTTTGGGGAATCAAGATTAGGATTTAGATTAGTTATCAAATCATCATTGGGGGGTACTTTTATAGGTTTACATCTTTTACATTTAGCCCCATAGCTTGTACAAAATTGGCTTTTGCCTATTAAAAAAACAAAAATTATATTTAATCTTTTCCTTTTTTTCTTATCTTTTGGTCGGTCGCTCTTTATGTTCGGGCTCGACTTGGGCATGGGTCCACTTGACCTGGGCTTGGGCCTGCTTACTTAGACTTGGGTTCGAGCTTGGGCCCACTTGACTTGGATTCGGGCTTGGACCCGGTCCCACTTTTCGGGCCTTAACTTTAACTTATTGACCTCGACCTTAGGGTATAATTTTGACCCCAATAAAGTGCCCCCCATCAATGAATGCATACTGCGTACATGGGCCATGTGCATAAAATTGATGGATTTTCTTCCGTGGGGAGTTTGACTTCGAGGTAGGACATTATTCTGGGGGCGGAGCATCATTTCGATGTGCGGAGTATAATTTCGGGATCGGAGTATCATTCTGAGGAGCGGAGCATAATTCCAGGAGCATAATTCCATGGTCGGAGCATCATTCCGAAAATCATAATTCCAGGGTCGGAGTATCATTCGAAGAGTGGAGCATAATTCCGGGGATCAGAGCATCATTCCGAGACGCGGAGCATAATTCCAGGTATCGGAGCATCATTTCGAAATGCGGAGCGTAATTCCGAGGGTCGGATATATCCTGAGACGAAGCATAATTTCGACCCGGGGTTCCGGGGCGAAGCATAATTCCGACACGGGACAGGTGTATTTTGAGAAGAAACATGATTCCGACGCAAGATTCCGGAACGAAGTATAATTCCGACACGGGACAGGTGTATCCTGAGATGAAGCATAATTCCGACGCAGGGTAGACATTCTGAACGAAATATAGTTCCAATGCAGAGGTTGATTCTGAGGCGAAACATAATTCCAACAGGGAATGCAGATACTCTGAGGCGAAGCGTGATTTTGACCCAAGGTATATTCTAAGACGAAGCTTGATTCTGACATGGAGGTTGATTCCGAGTCGAAGTATAATTTCGATAGGGAAGGTAGATACTCCGGGACGAAGCATGATTCCGATACGGGGCACATTCTGAGACGAAACATGATTCTGATGTAGAGATTGTTGGTTGACTTGATTCCGAGACGGAGTTTGATTCCGACGGGGAGGTCGCTGGTTGACTTAATTCCGATGCAGAACTTGATTCCAACGGGAAGGTCGCTGGTTGACTTGATTCCGAGGCGGAGCTTGATTCCGACGGGGAGGTCGTTGGTTGAATTGTTGATTTGATTTGGTTTTAGAGTCCTTGTCCATTTTGTGGGACCTTTAGAGCTTGGAACCACTGCCGGTAGGACTTTGATTTATTTGATTTTTATCTTGTTTGGTGGGCCCTTTGAAATTGAGTGCATTGCGGTATAGGGCTTGGAATTTGGATTTTTGTTTGGCATCGACATCGCTACACTGGAATATGGTACCAGGAGTGAATCATCATTTGTTATGAGAGGATTTAGGGATTTTGGATTTGGTTTGGTATCAGCATCGCTACACTGGAATATGGTACTATGAGCGAATCATCATTTACCATGCCCGTTGGGGAACGGTGGCTTAGGAGACAGGTTTAGGCTACCGTCACCTAAGGCTTTTCAATTTTATGGGCCGTAAGGGTCTCATAAAGGTATTTTCTCCCTACGAGTCGAGAGGATCTCGTAGATTCATTTTCTCTTTAGGAGTCGTGAGGACCCTCAAGTGTGTTGCTCTTTTGTGAGTCGTAAGGATCTCACATGGGAATATTCTCCTCACAAGGTCGAGAAGGCTTTGCGAGTGTGGGATTTGGATTTCTGTTTGGCATCAGCATCGCTGTATCGGAATATGGTACCAGGAGCGAATCATTATTTTCCATGAGAGGATTTGAGAATTTTGGTTTTGGTTTTGGTTTGGCATCAGCATCGCTACACTGGAATATGGTATCAGGAGCGAATCATCATTTGCCATAAGGGAATTTTCCTCGTTCCCAATTTAACGACTTAGGGGTCATCTGTTTCCAGTTTAATGACTTAAAGGCCATCTGTTCCCAGTTTAACGATTTAGGGGTCTATTGGATTGAAAGTTTGGAATTTTTAGGGTTGGGGTCGGTATCAGCGTTGCTAACACTGGAGTACAGGTGCCAGAAGCAATTCATCATTTGCCTTTGCTTGTTGGTGAGCAATGGCTTAGGAGACAGATTTAGTTCCCTATCATCTAAGGCTTTTCAATTTTATGAGTCGTAAGAGTCCCAGCAAAGCATTTTCTTCCTGTGAGTCGAAAGGATCTCGTAGGTGTATTTTCTCCTTAGGAGTCATGAGGACCCCCAAGTGTGTTTTTCCCTTGTGAGTTGTAAGGATCACGAAGGTGTTATCTTACGAGTCGAGAGAATCTCGTAAGTTTTGTTCTCCTCATGTATCGTAAGGACACATGAGTGGGTCTTCCTAAATGGAGCATAATTCTAAGGGCGAAGACCGGCCGCGGGACTGGTGATTGTGGTGTGGCATGGGTGTGATTTAGCTTGTTTATGCCTGTGGATTGTATACGGTAGTCAATTTGGGGATTGGCCATAAGGCTGGTGTAGTGGAATTTGGTTGGGATGGGGATCATTTGTGCCCATGGATTGTATACGATGGTCAGTTTGGATACCGGCCGTAGGGCTGAAAGAATTTTGGGAATTTGGATTTTGGTTAGCGTCTGCATCGCTGCACTGGAATATGGTATCAGGAGCGACTCATCATTCGCTGTTTGGGAATTCGGAGATTTGGATTTTGTTGGTGTCTGTATCGCTACACTGGAATATGGTACCATGAGCGACTCATCATTCGCAATTTGAGACTTTATTTATTTATTTATTATTTATTATTATTATTATTATTATTATTAACGAGGTTGCGTCCTTGCGGGTTTTCATAAGCTCGTGGGCAGTCTCGTTGTTTTTACTCACGAAACCTTTTCAGGTTTTCATTCGTGCCCCTTTTGCTTGTGGACTGGCCCTTTATTTATTTTCTTTTTCTTCTTTTTCTTTCTTTCTTTTTTTTCCTTTTCTTTATTTTCCAGTTTAACGACTTAGAGGTCAAAGACTGGGCTATCACCGTCATCTGATTCTTTAGGAGTAGTTGGCTTTCTTTGTTTATCCGTCTGTGTAGAGCATGTATCATCTTTTTAGTCGAGCCGAGATTGGGCAGCGGCAACCATATCTTTATCATGATTGGAAAACGTAAGAGGAATTGTTCCTTCGGGTCCCACCATATGGACTGTGTGAATTGTGTACCGGTTCATTGCCACATCATTGGCAGAGATATTTGCTAGGCTTTTGGATTATAGCCGTAGTTTGCTCCTTTCAGAGAAGGGCGGACGGCTGAGGGCAGCAAGTTCTCGAAGGGCTTTGTTCTTTGTTTGTATGACATTGGCGGTCGCCGTTTAACTATTTGTTAACACGCCTTTAGACAGTTTTATCTCTCCTGCCTTGTATTATTTTTCGACCCAATTTTTAAAGACAAAGCAATCACTCTGTGATAGGGGCAATATTTAGGGTCATCGGTCATATTCGCTTCTTGCGGTCTTTTTAATTCTAGCAATTGTAGATCATTTCGTAGGGCATCTTTGAATATTTTATGGATTTTGTCCCTTCTGAAGAAATAAATCTTATCCAGCTTTTATTTCAAGGACGATTCTCCTCCCTCTCTCAACACTGGCTTTCGAGGCTGGTTGGCATTAGACCCGATCATCTCTCGCTTATTTCGGTTAGCCGAAGTGTTAAAAGATTTAGCATCGTCGGCTTTTGCATTATCGTCCTTTCGGTTTCTTCAGGATTTACTGTTATTTTGGGAATCCTAGGTAGACTCCTGCTTTGAGCGCTCCAACATTTGAACTTTCTTGGTTAGCTCTTGGAATGTCTTGAGACCCGCAGTACACAGAAAAGGATTCATCCAAGTGCCGAGATTTTCGATGAGGAGATTGACGAATTGGTCTTGTTCTAACGGTGGCTCACATTTGACGGAGAGATTACGCCATCGGGTTATAAAATCTGTGCAGCTTTCGTTGTTTTTTGGCTTGGTCCTTACGAGGTCGGCAATGGTAATCTTATTGCTAACACTCATGAACCTTTGCCAAAACAGAGATTCCATTTGGGCATAAATAGTAACGGAGCCATCTGGTATGCTCGCGTACCAGTCGAAAACGACATCGGTTAATCTATTGACGAACTGGCAGAGAAGAAGCGCATCATTGCCCCAGTATTCTCGCATAAGGCTTTAAAGTGGGCGATGTGCTGATTCGCATTTTCCGCCCCATAGAATCTTCTGAATTTAGGGATGACATAGCTACTAGGAAACTCTACCAGATCATACCGAGCAGGATATGGTCTCCCACTACTGCAGACATCTTTTTGCGTTTCCGTTTCGGCCACCAATGTTTTAACTTTTTTGGCTACCAAATCCAGAATTTGATCTTGCGTTAGCGGGTTGCTGTCATCGGTAGTCAAGAAATTTCCCGAGATAGGATGTAGCTGACTTTCATGTGGCTTGCCTGCTTTTGGACTTAAAGGAATGGGCGGTTGAGGGGCAACTTGGGCCGTAAGCTGTAAGACGACATTTGTCAAGTCGTCAATTTTTGAGTAAAGCTTGGCCATCTTCTTGTTTTTGTTTCTGAGCTGCTTTCGGAGCTCTTGAAGGAGTTGTTGCTCTATGGTCCTGGGGTAGAAAGTCGGTCCCTCTACACTCTCCGAGCCCGATTCCTCATGAACCGAGAGATCTCTCAGCTTATCAGCCTCACTGGCGAGGTTTTCATTATCTTCCAGAGGAGGCATGTCTTGGGAAGTGGCGAACACATTCAAACCCAGTTGGACTTGAGATGTAGTGGCCCCATCCTTGCTCTTGCTAAATGTTCATGCCATATAGACAGTGGGGACCACATATTCGGCCATCTCTTTATCTTTGGTAGATGATTTTTCGGATCGTCGTCGTGGCCTTTCTGCTTCGAGAAAGGTCAATCGATTGAAACGGTTTGCCTGGCCTGGTTGTTGAGTGGCGCTGGCGCTTCTTTTCTAGCTTTGCCCCACTGCTTTCGCGTGGAACGAAGTGCTTGGTAGACTTCGGAAGAGATCGTGTCATGCTTTCTGCTTTGGGGCTTGGATATGTCATTTCGCAGTATCATCTGGATCGCAGTCTTCTTGATTTTTGCAATCATGGCATTCTTCTAAACCAATTTCAACGGCTTAAAAGGGTTAGCAAGTTTCACTGCTGGCCCGGCTTATATCACGGGGTAACTGGGTTCTTGGAATTTTATGAAATTCAACTTGGCCAGAGCCTGGCCCTTTTGTTAGCTCTATATCTGAGCCACTTCTGCCTTAATTTCTCCGCTTTGAGGGCTTGGCGGGCATCCGCTTTCCGAGAAATCACTGTATGTCGGTTGAAGGAGAGTCTCGAGAAGACGTCCGGTTGTGCAATGGCCGAGGCCACTGCTTGAGCTTGCTCGCGACGCCTTATGATTTCTTCCGTGTCTATGACCTTACCCCCGGAAGGAGCAACAGAGAGCCATTCGAAAACGGATTTGCGATTGATTTGGGATGCCTTCGCGACCACCACATTTAGCCTCCTGCCCTTCGAGGTTGGTTTGGCCACTTTCTCTGGTAAGGGCTCTGCAATAGGAGCACTGCCGGTTAGGTAGATCATGACTGAACTAAATTGGCGTGGATGCTCCCCTCATTGCCTCATGAGACTCGCCGGGAGGATCATGCGTGTGTTCGTTTTGACTACGTAGGTCACCGTAGTTGCATCAGAGACAGAGTTCGTCTTGGGAGACATGGTTGATGAGTTCGGAATTACGGTTGAAAACTGTTAACCTACATAAAGAAGCATGATTTCAGTACATGCAATCGATATATATGTTGATTAAGTTCACACGAACGCTTGACCTGAAATATAAGAGGAGAGAAAGATCCAAATCTCCGGTAGCCGCGGACTAAGCTGCCGTTAATTACCTCTCGCCTTTGGAGCGAGAAAACCTCCGATTGACGAGTAAAACCGGGATTTCAAACTCAATATATAATATATGCGTGTTGTGTTTGGGAACAAGCTGAGGGTGCTTCAGGCATATCGGGGGCTTCGCAGAGTTTTTACGGGGGTCCTCACATAGTTTTTACTTGGTAAGGTGCGAGGGAGTGAAGGGGGCCAAATGGTCCCGGATGGGCCAAAAAGTCCAGTAAAATGCGCACTTAGGGAAGTGTGCACCTAGCGAGGTACGCACCTGGGCCGGTGCGCACTTGGCTAGATATACACCCAATGGGGTGCGCACCTATCCAAATGGGAACCTGGCATGGTGCGCACCTAGCACGGTGCAAGTAGGGTCGAAACCCAATGAAGCAACAGTCCAAAAACATCAAGATTTTGACTTTAGAAGATCAAAACGGGCACTTTTCCCTTTTTTGAGGCCTCCTGATGTGCGTACTTTGAAAAAAAGAAAGGAGGAAGGAGAAAAAGACCTGCGCAATAAAGAATGGATCAAAACTCAAGATTTTTGTTTTTTGGGGAATCAAGATTAGGATTCATATTAGTTATCAAATCGTCATGGGGAGGCCTTTTATAGGCTTACATCTTTTACATTTAGCCCCATGGCTTGTACAAAATTGGCTTTTTGCCTATTTAAAAAAACAAAAATTACATTTAATCTTTTCTTTTTCTTTTTCTCTTTTGGCCGGTCCCTTTTTATGTTTGAGCTCGATTTGGGCATGGGCCCACTTGACCTGGGCTTAGGCCCACTTGCTTGGAATTGAGTTCAGGCTTGGGCCCATTTGACTTGGATTCAGGCTTGGGCCCGGGCCCACTTTTCAGGTCTTGATTTTGACTTATTGACCTCGACTTGGGGTGTAATTTTTGACCCCAACAAAATGCTAGGGTTAGAGTTCGGTTTGATATAGGGTTTGAGAGGAGTCGGCTAGGATTTGATTGAGAGGAAAAAATAATATGAGAGTATAAGTTTGCATGCAGGTTATAGGGTTTATATAGTATGGGTTAAAACATGGGTCGGGTATACATAAATCCTATATTCAATAGGAATAGGAAAAAGATAAGGTAAGATATAATTCATATGCCTAACCAGTATATATTTATTTACCAAAGTATTTTAAACCCAAGAATTTTACCAGGTCACAATAATAACCAAGAATAAACCCATGACAATATGATCCAAGTCAGAAATCATATCGAGATCAATATCTGGTCGCAAGTCAGTTTGAGATGGCTCAATGATGCATGAACTGGCCATGAGTCTATTTAAACAATCCACTATTCTCTGCATGCAAGAGACGACTCATACAAATCTTGAGCCGGCTTATGATGCCCCAAAACCAAAAACTCAAAATAACAACATATTAATAAATTCATTCTATATAACCAAATACTGTACGATCGTTATACCCAACTACAAAAAGAATTTCGTCCTCGAAATTCATGAAGAACGAAAAGAAACAAGACAAGATACAATAAAACAATCAAGAACAAGCAATCTCATAATCGAGGAAACAAATTTAGGAATCTCTGTTGCATTTTCTTTTCACGTTCCCACATATATTCTCCATATGAACGACCTCCCCACAAAAAAATAACCAATGGAATAACCTTGTGCTTATGAACCTTCTCTCAATGATCTAAGATAGTTGTCGGTCGTTCTTCATATGACAAATCATTTCCCATTGTCAATTACGAATGATCAAGGATGTGAATCTCATCTCGAACATATTTGAGAAGTTGAGATACGTGAAACACGTCATGTACACCCACCAAAGACGGTGGTAATGCCAATCGGTATGCCACTTCTCCAATACGCTCAATGATGTCAGATTGTCCTACGAATCGAGGACTAAGCTTAACTCGACTACCAAATCGAATCACTCCTCTCTTCGGTGATATCTTCAAGAACACGTGATCACCAACTACAAACTCTAATGGTTTTCTTCCATTATCGGCCCAACTCTTCTGCCGATCTTGCGCTACTTTCATGTGTTCATGAATCAAACGAGACTTATCCACGGTTTGCATAATCAATTTCGGTCCCAATAATCTCCTTTCTCCAATGTTGTCCCAACATACCGGTGAACGACATTTGCATCCGTACAAAGCCTCAAATGGAGCCATCAGATTACTTGCCTGGAAACTGTTGTTGTACGAGAACTCCACCAAATGCAAATAATTCTCCTACAAACCCTTGAAGTCCACATTCATTCTCTCAACATGTCTTCAAGAGTTTGGATCATCCTCTTGGATTGTCTATCCGTCTGAGGATGATACACCATACTAAACTTCAATCGAGTTCCTAAGCTCTCCTGCAAACTCTTCCAAAAATGCGATAGAAACCTCGTGTCACGATCAGACATGATACTAACTGGTACTCCATGCAATCTCACAATTTCCTGCATATATCTCTCCGCTAGTGCTTCTGTCGACTGACCAACCCGAGACGGTATAAAGTGCACTTCCTTGTTCAGACAATCCACGATCACCTATATAGCATTGTTGCCCTTTAGACTTTGCGATAAAGCTATCACGAAATCCATGGTTATATGTTCCCACTTCCACTGAGGAATCAAAAGTGGTTGCAACAACCAGCAGCCCTTAGAAGTTTAGCCTTTATTTGCTGACACACCAAACATATCGAAAAAAACGAGCGATCTCTCTGTTCATGCCTTCCCACCAAAAGTGTTGTCGCATATCCGTGTACATTTTTGTACCTCCTGAATGTATAGAATATGCTGAACTATATGCTTCCTTCATAACTACGTTACGAATCTCTCTCTTAGGCACGCACAATCGACTTTCGTATCTTAGGGACCCATCTTAATGAATTATCAAATCTGTTCGAAGACATGCCTCTATTTGGCCTCAAAACTTCTGCAATCTAGGGTTTTGTAATTGTGCGACCTTGATGTGATCTATTAATGATGACTACACTTGTACTTGTATCAACTGCCCTGAAGAATCTGGTAACACAAGCTCTAACTCACATCTTTGGAAATCCATAATAATCTCCTTCTGCGAATTTAACATCCTTATCGCTGGCAATCGATTCAAGGCATCCGGTACTATGTTCACCTTTCCCGGATGGTACTTCAGATCTAAGTCGTAGTCAACCATCAGCTTTAGCCATCTTCGCTGCCTCATGTTGAGCTCTTTCTACGTGAACACGTACTTTAGGCTCTTATGATCGGTGAACAGCTCGACCTTCTTGCCCAGTAAGCAGCGTCTCCATAATTTCAGCGCAAATATAACCACTGCTAGCTCCAAGTCATGTGTCGGATAATTCTTATCATGTGTCTTCATCTGTCTTGACGCATAAGCTATCACCCGTCCATGTTGCATCAATACACAGCCTAAACCTTTCCCCGATGTGTCGCTGTGAATAACCAACCCTTCAGAATTATCTGGTACAGTCAGAATAGGAGCGGTTGTTAACCTCTGCTTCAACGCCTCAAACGCTTGCGTACACTTCCCGGACCAAACGAATGGTACCTCTTTTCGAGTCAACTTGGTCAAAGGTTCTGCTATTCGAGTGAAATCCTACACAAACATTCGATAATATCCGACAAGTCTAAGAAAGCTTCGAATCTCTGCTATAGTCTTCGAAATTGGCCGATCTTACACTGCCGCAATCTTTTCCGGGTCAACTGCGATTCTATCTCCAGAAATAACGTGACCCAAGAACTTCACTTTGTCAAGCCAAAATTCGCACTTGCTTAATTTGACATTCAACTTCTCCTGCTTCAAAGTCTTTAGTGCGATCCTCAAGTGTTTTTCATGCTCCACATTGCTCTTCAAATACACTAGAATATCGTCAATAAACACCACGACGAACCGATCTAGATACGGTTGATGGGGTTAAAAATTGCACACCGGTTGACCAAGTCAAAGTCAAAGTCAACTCCAAGCCAAGTGGGCCCAAGCCCAGATCAAGTGGGCCCATGCCCAAGTCGAGTCCGAACATGAAGCGGCCGGCCTCCCCCCATGCCAAAATGAAATCATGTAATAAATAATTTTGATATAATTTTTTATGCATGAATGTAAGAAAAATGAGAATAAAACCAAATTTTTGTAAAGCCCATGGCTCACGTGCAAAAGAAATGAGCACATGAGGAATGAGATGGGCAAAATACCATTTTGTAAAGCCCAAGGGGCTATATGTAAATTTGTAAGCCTATAAAAGGCAACATGATAATGAAATAAAAAAAACTTTTCATTCTCTTAAAAAATCTAGGGTTTCCGTGCCTCCTTCTCCTTCCTCAAGGTTCTAAAACCTTCTCCTCCATTTTTGAATTAAATCAAGAGTTTAATTCTTTCTTTTCCAAAAATAAACAGTTTTCACCATCAAACCCTTTGAGGGGAACTCAGATCTTCTATCAGATCTCAAAAATGGGAGATTTTTAAATCTCACCCCCTTTTCTCCAAGATCCGGCCAACAAAAGAGGAAGAAGAAGGAGACTCGTCTCCAAAAATCCCATCTTGGGAAGATCCAGAGCCAAAGGGGAGAAATAAGGGCCCCCCATTGATCATTTCCAAAGATTTCTAGAATTTTAACTCCATTCAATATCTGTTGGAGTTTAACTCCATAAATTAATATCTTTTTAGGAGTTTAACTCCAGAAGTCAAATCAGGAGCACAGCTCCCAGTGCAGGGACCAAGTCCCCTCTTCTGCGGGCGCCCAGCGCCCGGCACGTGAGGCGCTGGTGCCCAGCTCCATGCACGCGTCTTTAAGACGCTTCCCCCCGTAAACACTACGGGGCCCCCGATATATCCAAACCCTCTCACTGCATAACACACGCACTCTGCACATTGAGTTCGCATGACTAGTTTGACCCGTCAATCGGAAGTTCCCTCGCTCCAAAGGCGAGAGGTAATTAACGGCAGCTTAGTCTGCGGCTGCCGGAGATTCAGATCCCCACAATCAATAAATCTCAGCCTACCCTAGGCAGAGGGAATCTGTAGTACGCCTGACAAGCGCACGCGTATTCCCATCTTAATGGGTGTGACGAAAAACACCCTACAACGGTGAAAAGATTCGGTTCATTAGATCCATAAATACTGCTGGTGCGTTCATAACTCCAAACGGCATAACTAGGTACTCATAATGCCCGTATCGAGTTCGAAATGTCGTCTTGCAAATATTCTTCGGCTTTACCCGAACTTGGTGGTAATCCGATCGCAAATCCAATTTCGAGAATGCCCTTGCGCCACTTAGTGGATCGAATAAATTGTCTATGCGGGGAATTGGATACTTGTTCTTGATGGTCACCCGATTTAACTCTCGGTAATTTATGCACATACGCCGCGTGCCATTTTTCTTCTTGACCAATAGAACTGGAGCTCCCCAAGGTGACCAACGGTACGAATCCAGCCCTTCTCTAATAATTTTGAAACTTGTTTCTTTACTTCTTCTAGTTCCACCGGTGCCATTGGATAATAAGACTTCGAAATTGGCGCCACTTCAGGAATCAAATCAATTGCAAACTCCACATTTCACTTTGGCGGTAAACTCGATACGCCTTTGAATACATCCATAAACTCTCGAACAAACATCGGTGCTTCCTCCTTGTTCACCTCCAACGCCGATATAACAACACTCATCGTCTTGTCTTTGAATTCAACCGGTCTGATGGATCTACCGCCTCCTAAGAATTCGAATTTCGGATGACTAGGAATTTGGAAAATCACCTTCTTTACTCTGTAATCTATGTGAACGTGAAAGGTGCCAAGAAAGTCCACCCTTAAAACTACGTCATCGTAGCCGGTGTCAATTGTTAGGGATCGGTCTTAGGGTCATGACATTCACGGACTGCGGCGGAATTAGAAAACATAATTTTTTTTCAAATATAGAACCAATCCACAACCAATAGATCATCAAATACATGCAATTGAACAAACTAGAAAAATATAGTGAGCAAGTTAGAATGCTACAACCTTTGTAGCATATCCAATTGCCTATCGGAAGACACAAGCTAAACTTGCGAGCTCCCGGAAATGCCTACAAGCCGACCGCCTCGCCGTAGATAATCCGAGATGAAAAGAGGCCGTCTAAAACTCCATCTCCATCTTCAAGTGGAGAAACTCTGTTAAGGGACTTACTAGATGTTAAGGAAGGTGAGGTGGTCATGAAAAACACTCTCTTTATATTTTCCCTTCACTAATTCTTGACTTGCCATTAACAAGAGAGTATGCTCTTTTCAGAAGAGGAAGAAGAAGAGTATGGCTAAGAGAAAACGAATGAATCCTTATCTTTTCTTTTTACCTTTTCATTAATAATTGAGACTCTCTTATCTCCTCTCTCTCTCCTCTTTGTTGTGACACAAAGAGAGAGAGAGGGAAAGGCCTGCCATCACAAGGTAATATTAATTATATTATGTATACACACACACACAAACATATAAGTAAAATACAATAAAGAGTGTGGGAATATGTATCGTATACATATTATGAGATGAAGTATATGTATCGCATACACATACACATCATGTATCACATACACGATAAGCCATAAATATCAATTCAGTATCGTATACTGAAGAGAGTACGTGTATCATATACACTATACTAGAAACCATATCAAAGTACGGTTATCATGTCAACACTTGACTTAATATTCCGGCTTTTAAACCGGCTAGTACTTTCGGACGTTCGATTAAATCAAGCATTTAATCAAACCCCCTCACGTATCCAATACGCACGCCACATCAACATTTTATCTGGACAGGCACTTTCGTTGTGGGACTCTAAAGAACTGTCAATACGCTGGCAGTAGGTTAAACATGATTATATCCGAAACACTTTAAGATTCAATCCCCTCACGGGTTAACCCACAAGCTCGTCAGGGGTACTAGCTGTACGTAATGGTTATTCAGGTATGAGCAAGATAAAGGCCGATCGAAAAACGAACTCATCTGGACCTGACAAAGTCTATCAGCGACGAATACTATACAGTCCGATCTTTTCGTCAATGAGTATTGCATACCGTTTCTGGGGATGGAAACTATCAGACCCCTAATAACTCGATAAGTCATGCTAACAGAGGACTCATAACCATTGGAGATGCAAACTTATCAGTTTATCTCCACTGCAATGGCCACTGACTTCTGGTTATAGTCATGTCCTGCACAACGCTATATCAACTCCTTATGCCGGGAGAAATGAATCCCTTTGACCGCTCACTGCCTCCATGTGCTTCGGGACTTTACCCAACTAAAACCTGATTGTACGACTCAGTAGAGCTGTGGTAGGGTAATAATCAAAGTATAGTGGGTACACACATTAGACTCTATGGTGATTTAAGGTCAAGGGACTACTCTGTACTATCGTCACCAAAGAATTGCCACCTGACATTGGTATAATACTGTAACGGCCCTGAAATCCATGTATAATTGTAACACATTCAATGTATAGAAAGATGTATTTCAGTCTGATTATGAGTTATAAATTAATTTTTTTCAATAAAAATAAGAAGCAACTTATAATGCACTGGTTAAGCCTCTCCATTGCTTTTTTTTAGCCTGCGTGTTCAAATCTTATCAGCCCCAATTATTTTAATATTTTTCTTCTTAGCTTTTCCAAAACCCAAGAGTTGCAAATGCATTACACAGATAAACGAAAAGATGCAAATAAATTAAACAGGATAAATGAGGAGTTAAGACCAATTAACACATGGGGCACGAAACTCGAGACCCAACTTGCAATCTGGGCCGCCCATTTTCCCTTCATGGCCGCTACCGACGGTCAAGATGGCACCAAATTCCCCCGTGTTCTCCCCGTGTGATCTTTAAACTCCCATTTACTCCTTTTTATTATTTGATTTCCCTGCAATTATCAGAGAGTTGTCCATTCTTTCATCTACCCCATAAATACAATTTTTTCTTTTTCATTCATTTTCTTAATTCTCATACTCTCAAAATTTTCCCTATAAATATCTTGCCCTACTACCCTATTCCTCATTTCTGAAAATTTCATAAAATCCTTTCTAAAATTCCCAACTCCAAGCAAAAGGAGTTAAGCCATTCTCAAGTGGAGTTGTCGAAATCGAAACGCCGTCGATCGATCCTTTTCACACGTCTTGGTCTCAGTTCTACCAACCGAGGTATCCTCTTCTCTCTTTGAGTCGTTCAAACCGTATATCCCTTCTCTCTCCCCTTTTCTCACTATCGTTTTCATCTCAAACGCCCTTAAAAAGTCATCGATAAAGTGGAGTTAACCTTTTTAACAATTTCTTTTAAATAATTTTATTACAATTATCATGCTAAATAAATTATAATAAATTTTTTACAACAACCTTAAAATGTTGTTCATCTAATTAACCTTGGATGTGTTTAGAATTTCATGTTAAACAAAACCTATATCGAAATTTACACAAAAATACCATGAACTTTACATGTACCTTTTTATCGCTATCTTGACAGATAACTTTAGAAAACTTACGGGGTAACGACCTACCCTACTCACTTACACTATTGTTCCATATCATGATACTTTAGTTACATTTTTATGCCAAAGAAACAACTTTCATTAAAATACCCTCATTTTATAAAATACGGTTTTTAAATCTCTATTTTAACTCCTTTGTAAATACACCTCTACAATCCTCGTTAGGGGACCCGTTTGTGGATGGTGTGGGTTATCGCACATTTTTGGGATAGTAAAGTGAGATATAGAACTCCTCACGGAGAATTCGGTCTCAAAAGGAATAAAATACGGTTTTAAAGAAAATACGACTTTTAAAACAAGCTAAATAGTTGGAAAACTATTTAAATCAAAAATCTGTTTTCCCCAAATAAAACAAATTATGAAAATGAGTATTTTAATGAAAAGATTAAAGTTTAATAAAATACTCTCAAGTTTACAAAAGTGGTATTTTTCATAAAAATACTATAAACTTTTAATATCTAAATTTTATCACTACAATACCACCAAATATAAAATATATTTTTATACAAAAATCTTGACATTTTAATTAACTTATTGAAAACATCTTCGAGGTTTTAGGACAAATTAAAAACTTTATATAAATACCTTAGAAATCAAAAGACTAGTCTAAGTTACGTGTTTAGGTTGCAGATTTATTTGAGTGGCATCTTCTCTTGTCAGTGTCTCGGGGTCGCTGGAGATAATGATGCACCACTTGTCTCTCCCTAAATATAGATCGTAATCTTAGGGTAGAGTTATCAATGGCAATCGTTTTTGAAAAAGACATAAATACCGACGTCAATATGCAGCGGTTGTCTATATTTCCCAAACTTAAGATCTCGAAAAACTAAATCTATTAATAAGATATGCCCAGAACCTGAATTCAAATTCGCACTTGACTTAAACTCGAACCCAATCTCGAACCCAATCTTGTACTTGAACACTTAAACTTGAACTTGAATATTCGAACTTGAAACTTGAATATTTGAACTTGACTTAACTCGACCGAACTATGAATATGACTTGACATGAATACCTGAATACAACTTGAACCTGAACTTGAACTCTTTATATTCATGGATTCGGCCAAGACTTGCAAACTTGAACTATATAATAAAATACGCGGGATAAGGCGTAGGTTGGTAAGGAACGTATGTAGTGCAATGAGAGGTCACTTTAAAAGACACCTCTTGAACATTATTCTGCCGTTGTTCTGTGTGTTATGACAGAGCCTTGTACTTCTTGTTACCTTGGTCCACGGAGTAAGCTGGACCCCTCTTGTATACATGCATAATTTCTTTATCTAACTACAAACAACCACGTTAGAATAGCTACTTTATACATATATATGTCATGCTTAAGGTATTTTTATATACAACCTTACTTGTACATTACTACTTGAGTATCGGTTCATTTTACATACCTTCAGTAATCTTTACTTACTTCTTTTGGAGACTTATCGAGCGCTAGTTCGCTAACGACATTCCTCTCTGTTTCTTTTCCTTAGAATGATTGTCAGGAAAACATGATTCTGAGGAGATCGATCCCAGCCAGGAGGACTTCGATTAGTTCACCGCCCAGCCAGATTAATAGTTTCATTTCTGCAATTATTCTCAGTATGCCATTGTTTAGGCATTGTTCCCCTCCGAACGGCGGCCAAGACATGGACGTCTTGCCTGAGATTCGGGGCAGATGCTATTTGGTTTTATCCGTCCACCTCTCCGAAAATGCCAAGTTGATTTATGACACCATGTATCGGAGGTTTAGACGGATGCGGCCGATGTAGCAGACTTCGTCAGATTCCCCCTCGCTTGAGGGTTTTTTGATTGTGGGGACGCTCTTCCCTGCAGGCGCAAGCCCCTGCAGTTAATTACGCTACCGCATCGCGGTAACAACTTTCTCCTTCTCCATAATTTCAGTTCGTGTCGTGGGTGTTTGTTTTGTTTATGATAGCCCGTGGATTGTATACGGAGACTAATTTATGTCGTCGCCCGTAGGACGTGGATTAGTCCAAATACGTATTTTCTTAGATTTGGGTTTGGGATTTTGGTTTAAGGATACGTTAGCCATATTTGAGGCTAAGATCAACTTAAACGTTTGTTATGGATATGTTAGTCTAATTTGAGACTAAGATCAACTTAACGGGATCGTTTAGATCCGACAAAAGAGCATTTGGGCTCTATTGTTCCAGTTTAGGGATATAGTGGTCCATTTAATGTATGGCCGTCGGGACCCGTCACCTCTCTAACGACGTTGAAGGATTACAACGACAGATGTCAGAGGAGTTCAGAGATGTACCCTTGAACCAAAGTTGGTTGAGAGATCTATAATCCAATTTGGGACTAAAGTCTGTTTTGAAAGTTTTGGTTTAAGGATGCGTTAGCCATATTTGAGGCTAAGATCAACTTAAACGTTTGTTAAGGATACGTTAGCCTAATTTGAGACTAAGATCAACTTAACAGGATCATTTAGATCCGACAAAAGAGCATTTGGGGGCTCGATTGTTCCAGTTTAGGGACATAGTGGTCCATTTAATGTATGGCCGTCGGGGCCCGTCACCTCTCTGACGACGTTGAAGGATTACAACGACAGATGTCAGAGAAGTTCAGAGATGTACCCTTGAACCAAAGTTGGTTGAGAGATCTATAATCCAATTTGGGACTAAAGTCGGTTTTGAATGTTTTGGTTTAAGGATGCGTTAGCCATATTTGAGGCTAAGATCAACTTAAAAGTTTGTTAAGAATACGTTAGCCTAATTTGAGACTAAGATCAACTTAACAGGATCATTTAGATCCAACAAAAGAGCATTTGGGGGCTCGATTGTTCCAGTTTAGGGACATAGTGGTCCATTGAATGTATGGCCGTCGGGACCCGTCACCTCTCTGACGACGTTGAAGGATTACAACGACAGATGTCAGAGGAGTTCAGAGATGTACCCTTGAACCAGGTGTAAATTGATTTAAGAGAGCAGCTGTGCTCAGTCAATTTAATTTGAAGACTTACGGCCATGATTGGGCTAAGTCCAGTTGAGAATATTCAACGTTTTTATTTTTGGCCTATTAGGCCTGTGTTAGGACTTTGCCCCTGTTTAATAATACACTGTATTTTCTTTTGGACTGCTAGGCCTTTTTGATTTAGGCTCTGTCCCTTTTAAATGATGCACAGCATCTTTTTTTTGTCTGGGCTCTGCCCTTTATTAAAATAATGCATTGCATTTTATTAGGCATGTTAGGCCTTTTTTAATTGGGCTTGGCCCTTCTGTAAATAATGCAGTGCATTAATCAAACTGACAGTGACCATGTGGCTTGTCAGGCGCTTTGCGCCAATTATTGAGCGCAAGCGCGTGTGGAGGTGACACGTGTCACGCTCTGGTGAGCGCAAGCGCAGTGCGCTGCGCCAGTACGCTGCGCTGTTGCGCTGCTGACACGTGGCGCGCTCTGGTGAGTTGCGCCAATTTCAGAGAGCAATGCTCTATTTAAAAGCGCATAACGCAAGTGGTCTTGGAGCTGACACGTGGCGCGCTCTGGTGAGTTGCGCCAATTTCAGAGAGCAATGCTCTATCTTAAAAGCGCATAGCTCAAGTTATTCAGGTGCTGACACATGGCGCTCTCTGGTGGCTTGCGCCAAATCAGGAGCGCAACAGTGCAGATTTGCAAGTGCAAGGCACTATTTTAATTTCTTGATCCAAGAAAAGAATCTTTAAGATTCCAGAACCAATGGTTCATAAAAAAGGCAATGCCTTTGTGCAGATCAAATGATCTTATTATTATTATTTTTTTATTCTTTTTATTTTAATATCTTGATCTTGTTCTTAGATCATTGATCTTTTCAGAAGAAATTCTTCTTTTATTAAAGGTTTTTACCTTTTCTTTCTTTGAGCTCTTCTCAAAATTCTTTAGAGGAATTCTCTGTTTCTCTCTCTGTGTTGATGTGTTTTTCTGTCTCTCTGTGTTGTGTTCTTGATGTCTTTTGAATTGGGGTCTAGGGGCCTTTATATAGTACCCATTAATTTGTTAAAGAGATCTTTCTCTGAGTGATTTGGGGAGTTTTCCCCACCGTTGGATCTTTGATCCAAGGGCTTCTGTTTTACAGAAGACAATTTTCTTGTTTTAACAAGAACAGAAAGATCTTACTGGAATTTTAATTCTGTTTTGCGCAAATACACCAGCGCTTGACACGTGTCGCGCAGCGCAGCTGCGCTGCCACGTGGCGCGCAGCGCAGAGCGCAAGTCAGCTGAAGCGTTGCTTCTTTAATTTAATTTTTTAATTTTCATTTTAATTTTCAGAACAGAGCCTTGCTCTGATTAGGGGAAACAGAAGTGTTGTTTCGTTTCCCGCCTTGCAATTTGAACAGAGATTGCTCTGATTGGGGTAAACAAATGCCCCCCACCGTTGCGCTTACGTGGCCCCAAACGTGAGCGCAATGGTGGCAGAATTCCAACCGTTGCGGCAACTTTTGGAAGTTGGAAGGGCTCTTCAATGCCTATAAATAGGACCTTTGGCCTCTTAGATGATTTTCATCTTCAGAATTTCTACTTTCAGAATCTCAGAGCCCTGCTCTTTATTTTCAAGAACTCCGAGAGTTAAACTCTTAAAACTTTTAGGTAAAATTTTTAAGTTAAATTAAATTAAATTAATTTTCATTGACAGAGCCTTGCTCTCAATAGATCCCTGATCTAAAGAAAACACATTTAGGATTTCACTTAGTAGAGCTTTGCTCTAAAGGGGTCTAAAGAGAACTAAGGAGAACCCTATTAGGGTTCCATTAATAGAGCTCTGCTCACTGAAAGATTTTTTCTCGTATATTCCTCATTTCATTAATGGAGCTTTGCTCCTTCCAAATCATATAGCAGAACTCTTAAGAGTTGCTATTTTTTGTCGATTTTCTTTCATAGGAGTGATGGTCGCCCACATGTACGATCTCGACGAGATTATCTCTTACGGGGACATCCGTCGACTTGGCCGTTCTCAAAATCGAGAATTTACCAATGCCGAATGTGTAGAGATCATGAGTCGCTTCGACGCGTACAACGGTCAACCGCTTCTTCGGTGCTCCCCTCTGCTGAAGTTTATTGTGGGAGCCATATGGGAAGGGCTTCCTCTATTCTTTACCGTCATGCCGCTTAGAGCATTGGACGCCGTCGAGGACAAGGTGCACTCAGTGTACCTGATGAATTTAATCTCGAAGAGACGGCGAGACAATCTTATCGATCTCTTGTACGAAGCCTTTCAACAGTCCGCCATTCTTGCTGCCTATCGGAGGGTGGAGGACATCAGTGGGGATCCTGACGCCCGTGCTCGCGAAAGGAAGCACACCAGGATGGTTCGCCAAGCTTGGAAAGTCTTGGACAATGTCACTTTCGAGTTCCTCAATCCCTGTCCAGGATCTGAGGTTTTGCCGTTGTAATTATTTGAATAATGTCTTTGTTTATTGTCTTTATTGATGTAAAAACTTTCCAAGTATGAATGACAAATCTTTTGCCTTCTTCCTTTTATTTTCTTCTTTGTTACTGGCACATTCTTTAAATAAGCGTAGCCTGTAAGCGATATATAACATTCTGTCTTGAACATCTTGGGGAGTAGTGATGGCTTAGGAAGCAGGTTCATGTCTGCTACCTAAGGCTATTCAACTTCATGAGCCATGAGGGTCTCATAAAGACTTTTCTCCCTACGGATCGAGAGGATCTCGTAGGTGTATTTTCTCCTTAGGAATCATGAGGATTCCTAAGTGTATTTTCTCTTATAAGTCGTAAGGATCTTATAAGATAATTTTTCTCCCTTATGAGTTGAGAGGACCCGTAAGCGGTTGTTTCCCTCCTTGTCGAGATTCGACTTCGAAGAGTGAGACCCGTGGATAGTATGCAAGAGACCGTTTTGGGCCAACTTGTAGGATCCCAGTGCTTAGGAAACAGGTTTTTAATCCCAGCTGCTTAAGGCTTTTCCTCACGAGTCGAGACGAATCGAGCAGTTCTCGCAAAGACATCAATTTCCTCACGAGTCGAGACGAATCGAGCGTTTCTCGCAAGAATATCCTAACGTCACAGTTAACATCTGCTCTTTACGACAAAGGTCCGTTAGGGTCTGTGGTATTTAGGGTTTTGTCCGTCGTACCGTCGCATCAGCTGATATATTCCTCGATAGGCAATCGTGCTGTTTGAGTAGCCCTGCGACTGCCGTGTCTCTGATCCCTTCGGGGGCTGGACAAGACGTCTTCAAGCAATCCTCCTTGGCAGTTTGACCGTCGGAAAAGCAAGCGTTAGGAATTTTGCCATGCCGCTTTTTACTTGAGGTTAGGCTCATTTTGGAGAGCCCCGATGAGTTATAACCACTCCGCGCTGGTGTGGGATGATCTCCGATAGTATTTCAGGCTTTATATGACTTGCCGTCAAGACCCTGAAGCTAGGAATTTGGCCTTTGCTTCGTTTGCTGGCATTGCGTCTGCTGTATTGAGACGAATGTCACGGTTGTTTCTAGGTTGTTGGTGAACCGTCGAGGTTTGGAACTAGTGACTTTGCCGTGGCTCCGCTGTTTGATGATGTTGCGTCTGAATCCTGTTGGAGGAAGAACGCTGAGGTGACATCTCGTCTGTTGTATCGAGACGAACGTCGAGATGGTGATCACTCCATGCTGGTGTGAGATGATCTCCGATGGTCTTTCAGGCTTTATATGACCTGCCGTTAAGACCTTGAAGCTAGGAGTTTGGCCTTCGCTTCGTTTGTTGGCATTGCGTCTGCTGTATCGAGATGAATGTCGCAGTTGTCTCTAGGTTGTTGGTGAACCGTCGATATTTGGAACTAGGGATTTTGTCGTGGCTCCGCTGTTTGATGATGTTGCGTCTGCTGTGTTGAGACGAACGTCGAGGTGGTGACCATTCCGCACTGGTGTGAGATGATCTCCGGTTGTCTTTCAGGCTTTATATGACTTGCCGTTAAGACCTCGAAGCTAGGAATTTGGCCTTCGCTTCGTTTGTTTTGTCATGTCCGAATCCTGTTGGAGGAAGGACACTGTTGTTGACATTGCGTCTGCTGTAACGAGACGAATGCTGAGGTGGAGCTGGGATTTTGCCGTCACTCTGCTTTACTGACCATGGGGTCTTTCGTTGGCGTTGTATCTGCATCTTGATGGACTGTGAAGGAACGCCGTTGTTAACATCTCGTCTGCTGTATCGAGACGATTGTTGAGATGAAGCTGGGATTTTGCCGTCGCTTCGCTTTGTTTCGACCGTGAGGTCTTTTGTTGGCGTTGTATCTGCATCTTGATGGACTGCGAAGGAACGCCGTTGTTAACATCTCGTCTGCTGTATCGAGATGATTGTTGAGATGAAGCTGGAATTTTGCCGTCGCTTCGCTTTCTGATGGAGCCTGTTGGGAAGGTATGGTTCCCTCTTTGTTTGTGCCCTTGGATTGTATGCAGGGATCGATGTGATCTCACCTGCAGGGCATAAGTTTCATCATATATATATATATTTTTTATTTCCGCGATGCTCTATCATTTCAGCTTTTATATCGCGAAGGTCGCGATTGCCCAATCATTTCGGCTATTTTTCGCGGTGCCCAATCATTTCGGCTGTTTTTTTTATTTTACTCGCTGCTTTTTATTGCGAGCTGCCCAATCATTTCGGTTGTTTTTGTATGCATACATTTTTACTTGCTGATTTCGTTGCAAGTTGCCCCATCATTTTGGCTATTTCATATGCATTTTTGGCTCGCTGATTTTTTTTTATCGCGAGTGTGGAACTTGGAATCTGATGCCAATCTTAGCATCAGCATCGCTACGACTGGAATATTGCCAGGAGCGAATCATCATTCGCCATGAAAGGACTTGGAATTTGATACCAATTTAGGCATCAGCATCGCTACAACTGGGATATTGCCAGGAGCGAATCATCATTTACCTCTGTCGATGTCGAACAAAGGTGGCTTAGCGAACATGGTTAGGATCCTGTCGACTAAGGCTTTTTGACTTCATGAGCCGTAAGGGTCTCACAAAGGTATTTCTCCCTACAAGTCATGAGGATCTCGTAGGTGTGTTTTCTCCTTAGGAATCGTGAGGATTCCTAAATGCATGTCCCTCTGTAAGTCGTAAGGATCTTACAAAAGGGTTTTCTCCTTATAAGTCGAGAGGACTTATAAGGGTTGTTCACCGTGCGAACATATCCCTAGTCACGGGTGGGACTTTGTTAGGGAAATGTTTATTCGCGCCCGTGGATTGTATACAAGGGTCAGTATTGAGCCACTTTTAGGGCAATATCGAAGGTCGTGGGAGTTGCTTAAGAACAGGTTCAGGTCTCTGTAACTTAAGACTTTCAAATCTTATGAGCCGTGAGGGTCCCATAAAAGAGTTCTCTTTACGAGTCATGAGGATCTCGCAAGTGTAATTTCTCCTTAGGAATCGTGAGGATCCCTAAGTGTGTTGCTTCCCTGTGAGTCGTAAGGATCTCACGCGGGTGGTTTCTCCTTACAAGGTCGAGAGTACCTTGTAAGTGTCTTTTAACGAAATTGCGCCCTTTCAGGTTTTCACAAACACTCGCCAGTAGCCCTGTTGTTTTTACTCACGGAGCCCTTTCGGGTTTTCATCCGTGGCCATTTTGCTTATGGACATACCGTTTTTTTAATTCTTTTTTATTCTTTTTTTTTAACGAGGTTGCGCCCTTTCGGGTTTTCACAAGACTCGCCGGTAGCCCTGCTGTTTTTACTCACGGAGCCCCTTCGGGTTTTCATCCGTGCCCATTTTGCTTATGGACATACCGTTTTTATTTTATTTTTATTCTTTTTTTATTCTTTTTTTTTGTATCGGCTTTGGGATGTTGCTATCTGCCGTAGCTTCTTGACATCTCGGGCAACAGCTAGTTTTAGGACATAGTGGTCCATTGTTAGTTTAAGGACGTTTCGGTCCGCCGTCGCCGTATTTGAGGCGAATCTCTAGTTTACTGACTTTTCGGTCTATGGGGCTTTCCCTATGAATGAGCATGATGCCCCCGGCGTATCCATCTTTCTCAGAGCGTGCGGTTGTGGCGGGCTCACCTTCTAGATTTCGGAGATGACGAACTTGCCCTGTTGGTATTGGTCTTCAACCCAGTTTTTGAAGACGTAGCAATCCTCGATCAGGTGACTTACCGTTTGGTGATAAGGGCAATAATTGGAATCTTTGACATCGCCTGGCTGCAACGGACGTTTTGGACTCGGCAGATTGATGAGTTTGTCGCGCACTGCCAGCTCGAACAGTCTCCTTATTTCATCTTGAGAAAACGAGTAAGGACGTCCCAGCCTCTCCTCGAGGGATATGCGTGGACGCATATTGTTTTGACGAACAACCGGTCTAGGGCCACTCGATTGTCGTTGAGTGTTGGCGACGAGGGTCGTTTTTCCCTTTCCTTTATCCTTTTTGTTCGATCCTTTGTTTGCGAGGCCGGGATTTTTTCCGAGTAGCGTGCGATTGCACGGCTGAATGTTCTCGCAACTCCTTAATTCCTTCATTTTTGAAATGGATTCTTTGAGGAGAGGGTTGAGGGCAGCTTCTTCGTCAGAGTCGCCTCCAAAGGTGATAATTTGCGATCCCTTGGAGTCGGCTATATGACAGTCGTCGGCGGCTCTTTTGCGCTCATCTATCACATTTTTCTGATGTCTACGAGCTTCACGCTTTGTCCCGTTGAAGTGTTGCTTTTGAGCGACATACCCTTGCCACCAACACTTAAAGGAGTCGCAGTCTTCGGTAAGATGTATGATCTTCTGATGATATAAGCAGAAGTTAGGATGCATCTCTACTCCACCGAGAGTACTTTCTTCAGAGGGCAGTAGCTTCATTCCTACTGATAGGGCTTTGGTAAACCTTTTCCTCGTCTTGAATTTGTTTTTATCCGCAGCGGATGACTTTTGATTTGACGGAAGTGCCTCGACTCTTTGGTCTAGTAGTCGGTGTTTGGCTCCTTCCAGTATGGCCATCTCACGATCTTGATTGGCTTTAACTTTCAGACGAATGTTATTCAGGAAGGCATCGATCAACTCGTCTGACGGCCGCAGAATTTCTGGTTCAGGGTTCGCCCTTGGTTTCTCGGCGCAAGGAGCCGCTTCATCATCCGCCAATGAGTGAGAGATCACATGACAAGTTGCCCCCGGTGCGTCTGTCTTCTTTGGAGTGTGCGGCTGTGGTGGGTTTACCTTCCACTTTTCAGACAGCGCAAACTTGCCTTGTAGGTACTGATCCCCAATCCATCCCTTAAAGACGAAGCAATCCTCGATCGGGTGACTTACCGTTTGGTGGTAAGGGCAATAATTGGGATTATTGAGATTGCCTGGCTGCAACAGATGTTTCGGACTCGGCAGATTGATGAGTCCGTTGCGCGTGGCCAGCTCGAACAGTTTTCTCGTTTTATTTTGAGGAAACGAGTAAGGATGTCCTAGTCTCTCCTCGAGGGATGGACGTGGACGCACATTGTTTTAGCGAACAACCGGCTTTGAGTTGCTTGGTTGTTGTTGAGCATTGGCGACGACGATCGCTTTTCCTTTCCCCTTCTCCTTTCGAGAGTCCGGTTTTGGAGGAGACGGTCCATGGCTCATCTGGTCCATTTGGGCTAATTTGTCGATCAAGGCCTGGAAGGTGGTCGGCCTAAATAACATCATGAATTGCGAGATGGTCGCTTGTGGATCAAGAGTGCCTACGAACATACCTACCGCAGGTGCTTCTTCTATGCGTTGTTCGCATTTCGACCATAGGTTTCGTCACCGTGTTGCGTATTGGACCCAGGTTTCGCCGGGCCTTATCCTGGCGTTAATCAGTGCTGTTATCGGGGTGCGTCCACTAGCACTCGCGAATCTTTGTGTAAACAGTAGCTCCATTTCCGCAAATGTTTTAACAGAGTCGTTAGGTAGCTCTGAATACCATTCAAAGGTTGTTTCCGCTAAGCTGCCGACGAATTGGCGAAGCAGCAGCTTGTCGTGGCCTCCAGTGTTGCCGCATAAGGCCCTGAATTGAGCGACATGCTGATGTGGGTTCCCCGTCCCTTTATATACATGGAACTTAGGGATCGTATATCCCGGCGGGTAACTGATTTGGTCGTACCAGCTCGGATATGGTCGCCCCATTTTTACGACCTGACCGGCTGCCTCAGTCGCATGATGAGCCCGTATTTGCTGAGCAATATAATCATCCAGTGCTGCCTTGGAAATAGTTTCTTCCTTGGCTGCTGAAAGAGCCGGAGGAGGATTAGATGTCTCCCTTCTATCGTCTTCAACAGTGATTGAAAGGTCATCAGCTGGAGGGTCCGGCTGGATCATCATTCCTACCATATCTTGGAAGAGGAGCGCCATTTGTTTTATGTTAGCCGCTTGTTCTGCGGTCTCTTTGTCCTTCTTTTCGAGGACTCTACGTAGGAAGTCAGCGTCAGTTTCTTGTTCGCGACGCTGTTTTGATGACGCCTCCGAGGTTTCTTTTGGCCCAGTAAGTGAAGCCATTGCATTCATCATTTCCTGAAGCTTTTGTTGTTGCTCCTGGGCTTTCGTCACGGATCGGGTGAGCGGTCGATGGCCCGTAGAAGCACGGCTTTCCTCCCTTCCGGAAGCCATATAAACAGTGTGCACCACCATGCCCCCAGACTTGGGGCGTTTGTGCTCAGCGCTTTCATAGTTCGCCTTGTTTACAGGGCCTTCTTGCGGCCTCCTTTTCTTTTGAGTGATTGACGTTGAGGGAGCCGTTGCAGCGGGCACCCAGCCAGCTGTCACTTTTTGTGGCTTGACAGAGTAATCCTTTTCCTGCCGAACCTTCATCTTTTTCTGTCGGCGGAGGTAGTTTTCATCAATCACCGACTTTTGGACCTGTCGCCAGACTTTGTAAATTTTAGAAGACAGCCGTTGAGGGGGCTGCTCTAGCTTCTTCTCTGGAGTATTCTCCATAGGTGAAGGAGTTCGTTTCAACACCGCAGTAGGAGAGTTTCTGCGTACCGTATTCAGCAATTCAAAGTTATTCTCGGTTGGAACAGCAGCCTCGATCCCCACCATCGGAGTTGGTGGCGTAAATCCAGAGGGGGAGTTGCCCCCAGCCTTTCTTACTCGGCGCCAGTGGCGACGTCGAGCGTGTCTTGTGGATGGAGTTGTTTCAGCTATAAGGGTGACTTCGTCGTGCACCTTGCTTTGAGGAGAGACTGTTATTGGTGTTAGCCTATCGAAGACTGACACCCGTTGAGAAGCAATGTCTAATCTGTCAAAGACAGACCTCTGAGCAGGGATAGCAGCTTTGAGGATTTCGCCTGGAGCAGCAACCGGAATGGCCAGCCTTGTAAAAACTGACTTCTTAGAAGGAGGAGCCTTTCCAATGATTTTGTCTGCTTGAGCCAGGGTGGCTATCCGCTTTGGAATGGCAGCTTCGGGTATCACGGGTTTGCAAACGTTCTGGCCCTGTCTGTTGAGAACCGAGGTATTAGAGTTGGGCGACCCGTTGAGAGGGGCCGCGGCAGTGATAAGTCGATCAAAGACCGACTTCTTTGGGGCTTCTTGCAACGTCATTGGGGCATTGAAACTCATCGGTGGGAGCATGGTCCCGAAGAATAGTCCAGTGGTGGCCTGAGTTACCTGCTCCACTGGCATCTTGAAAAGGGAGGCCGCTTGGGGCTCATAAGTCACTCCTCCAGCAAGGACGGAGCGAGAGTTGCAGTTGCAGGTAGTGCAGTTTGAAGCCATTGATCTTCTGTTTTCTGCACGGAGCAAGACACCAAATCTTAGTACCTCTAATCCACAGGCAACCACAGCAAACCGCGATTCGTTCGCGAACACGACACACGAATTGTGGAGTGGAAAGAGGAAGAGGTCCCACCGGGCGTGCCAGAATCTATTCCCCTCCGAACGGCGGCTAAGACATGGACGTCTTGCCTGAGATTCGGGGCAGATGCTATTTGGTTTTATCCGTCCACCTCTCCGAAGATGCTAAGTTGATTTATGATACCGTGTATCGGAGGTTTAGACGGATGCGGCCGATGTAGCAGACTTCGTCATATTCCCCCTCGCTTGAGGGTTTTTTGATTGTGGGGACGCTCTTCCCTGCAGGCGCAAGCCCCTGCGGTTAATTACGCTACCGCATCGCGGTAACAACTTTCTCCTTCTCCTTAATTTCACTTCGTGTAGTGGGTGTTTGTTTTGTTTGTGGTTGCCCGTAGATTGTATACGGAGACTAATTTATGTCGTCGCCCGTAGGACGTGGATTAGTCCAAATCCGTATTTTCTTAGATTTGGGTTTGGGATTTTGGTTTAAGGATACGTTAGCCATATTTGAGGCTAAGATCAACTTAAACGTTTGTTAAGGATACGTTAGTCTAATTTGAGACTAAGATCAACTTAACGGGATCGTTTAGAGAGCATTTGGGCTCTATTGTTCCAGTTTAGGGACATAGTGGTCCATTTAATGTATGGCCGTCGGGACCCGTCACCTCTCTGACGATGTTGAAGGATTACAACGACAGATGTCAGAGGAGTTCAGAGATGTACCCTTGAACCAAAGTTGGTTGAGAGATCTATAATCCAATTTGGGACTAAAGTCTGTTTTGAAAGTTTTGGTTTAAGGATGCGTTAGCCATATTTGAGGCTAAGATCAACTTAAACATTTGTTAAGGATACGTTAGCCTAATTTGAGACTAAGATCAACTTAACAGGATCATTTAGATCCGACAAAAGAGCATTTGGGGGCTCGATTGTTCCAGTTTAGGGACATAGTGGTCTATTTAATGTATGGCCGTCGGGACCCGTCACCTCTCTAACGATGTTGAAAGATTACAACGACAGATGTCAGAGGAGTTCAGAGATGTACCCTTGAACCAAAGTTGGTTGAGAGATCTATAATCCAATTTGGGACTAAAGTCTGTTTTGAAAGTTTTGGTTTAAGGATGCGTTAGCCATATTTGAGGCTAAGATCAACTTAAACGTTTGTTAAGGATACGTTAGCCTAATTTGAGACTAAGATCAACTTAACTGGATCATTTAGATCCGACAAAAGAGCATTTGGGAGCTCGATTGTTCCAGTTTAGGGACATAGTGGTCCATTGAATGTATGGCCGTCGGGACCCGTCACCTCTCTGACGACGTTGAAGGATTACAACGATAGATGTCAGAGGAGTTCAGAGATGTACCCTTGAACCAGGTGTAAATTGATTTAAGAGAGCAGCCGTGCTCAGTCAATTTAATTTGAGGACTTACGGCCATGATTGGGCTAAGTCCAGTTGAGAATATTCAACATTTTTATCTTTGGCCTATTAGGCCTGTATTAGGGCTTTGCCCCTGTTTAATAATACACTGCATTTTCTTTTGGCCTGCTAGGCCTTTTTGATTTGGGCTCTGTCCCTTTTAAATGATGCACATCATCTTTTTTTTGTCTGGGCTCTGCCCTTTATTAAAATAATGCATTGCATTTTATTAGGCCTGTTAGGCCTTTTTTAATTGGGCTTGGCCCTTCTGTAAATAATGCAGTGCATTAATCAAACTGACAGTGACCATGTGGCTTGTCAGGCGCTTTGCGCCAATTATTGAGCGCAAGCGCGTGTGGAGATGACACGTGTCACGCTCTGGTGAGCGCACGCGCAGTGCGCTGCGCTCGTGCGCTGCGCTGTTGCGCTGCTGACACGTGGCGCGCTCTGGTGAGTTGCGCCAATTTCAGAGAGCAATGCTCTATTTAAAAGCGCATAGCGCAAGTGGTCTTGGAGCTAACACGTGGCGCGTTCTGGTGAGTTGCGCCAATTTCAGAGAGCAATGCTCTATCTTAAAAGCGCATAGCGCAAGTTATTCAGGTGCTGACACGTGGCGCTCTCTGGTGGCTTGCGCCAAACCAGGAGCGCAACAGTGCAGATTTGCAAGTGCAAGACACTATTTTAATTTCTTGATCTAAGAAAAGAATCTTTAAGATTCCAGAACCAATGGTTCATAAAAAAGGCAATGCCTTTGTGCAGATCAAATGATCTTCTTATTATTACTTTTTTATTCTTTTTATTTTAATATCTTGATCTTGTTCTTAGATCATTGATCTTTTCAGAAGAAATTCTTCTTTTATTAAAGGTTTTTACCTTTTCTTTCTTTGAGCTCTTCTCAAAATTCTTTAGAGGAATTCTCTGTTTTTCTCTCTGTGTTGATGTGTTTTTCTGTCTTTCTGTGTTGTGTTCTTGATGTCTTTTGAATTGGGGTCTAGGGGCCTTTATATAGTGCCCATTAATTTGTTAAAGAGATCCTTCTCTGAGTGATTTGGGGAATTTTCCCCACCGTTGGATCTTTGATCCAAGGGTTTCTGTTTTACAGAAGACAATCTTCTTGTTTTAATAAGAACAGAAAGATCTTACTGGAATTTTAATTCTGTTTGGCGCAAATGCACCAGCGCTTGACACGTGTCGCGCAGCGCAGAGCGCAGCACAACTGCGCTATCGCAACTGCGCTGCCACATGTCTCGCAGCGCAGAGCGCAGCGCAACTGCGCTGCCACGTGGTGCGCAGCGCAGAGCGCAAGTCAGCTGAAGCGTTGCTTCTTTAATTTAATTTTTTAATTTTCATTTTAATTTTCAGAACATAGCCTTGCTCTGATTGGGGGAAACAGAAGCGTTGCTTCGTTTCCCGCCTTGGAATTTGAACAGAGCCTTGCTCTGATTGGGATAAATAGGCATCTTTTTCAGTATTTGTATCTTTTATTTTCAGACATCTGTATTTGAATTTGAATGTAAATAAAGTTGTCGTTTATTTTTATTGCTCTTGTTAATTCTTGTATATTGTTATATTGCTTACATACGCTTAACATATTTATTAAGGGAAATGACCTTCTCATAGTAAATACGTTGCGAGCATCGTCATGTGCTGTTGCCGTCTTCTGGGAAGCGGGGCGTGAAAAATACCATCTAGGATTTCTCGGTGAGTCCGTTCAGTGTAACTCATTCTCTAATGAGCACCTGTATAAAATCTTCAGTGTCAAACATCAATGGATATGGGATCAACCATCACCCCGGTCGGGATCAAGAAACGTATACACTAGTCTACTCTGGAATATCGATGCTCTGTTTCGATACTCCTACGACTATGAACATTTAAGAATGTGCTTATGGACTACCAGGCCCCATTAGTATGATCCTTATCACAATCCTGGTAGTCAAGCAATGATCGTATAGGCTTCATCTCATGTGTTAGCGATACGTGATAACGAGTAAAAAGTATACTCATGAAGATAAAGACAAACCAGATAGTATACTATCATCTCGAGTAAGATTGTTCTCCGTATAAGTCCTCTTTGAATTTAGTAATTGCATTCCTGCAATTACGATAATTGCCTTGAGGGAAGTTATATCCAACAATCTTCCGCTTGCACTTAAGGTCATTTATTATGGTATCGCATACCCAACTTTTCTACTAACAGTTTCGCAAACCGTGTTCGAGAAACAGCCTCAGTGAATGGATCCACTACGATGTTTCTAATTTTATCTCTCTATATCTCAACTTCGCAGAGATACAATTATCTTTCGAATTGAACAATACCTACCTTAGAATTTTTCTTGATAGACGATGGGACCAAGTTTATAAATGAAATTTTTTATCCAACAACTTCTTAGGCTGTATCCTCTATTGAGTCATAATCAGTATCCAGTGCCATGACTACCCCAATATCTTGCTTGGAACTCTTTTCAATATATTGCTCCTCAGAAGAAAGTAAACTTATAACTCACGACAACAATTCTGTCATCCATGTCATCTTGGAAGCTGGAATCGGTGACTGCCTCTTATTAGGAGGCTGCCATTATCATACACCAAGAACATCATATGTTCTTCACTGCTATCCTATGTTTCTTCAGGATTGGACTGATATCCACATCATATATGGAGAAACACCTGTGACCACCATAGTTTGACCGATTATAATATAGGAACATCACTTTCTATCAGGAGTGTCATCCATATACTATATGAGGAACTTGACAGTACTCCCTACATTCTTATTATAAATATCAGGTTCATATATTATTTTGATGAAGTCAAACACTTTGACCGTAACATCAACACAGATGATTCATTTCCGCTATACCTGTTCAAGTCTATAAAATAAACTAAAACATCTTGCACACTTTCCGCTGCTCCCACTGACTATGATAACTCTTTGGTAGAGTCATATACATGTACACTTCCAAATCACCATTTAGAAAGCCGTTATAGTCATCCATCTGACAGATATCATAGTCATGAAAAATAGCAATGACAAGTTATATCCATATGAACTTCAACACAAACACTGAAATAATAATTTCATCACAATTCACACCAGGTATTTAATGAAAACCTTTTACTACAAGTCTAGCATTATTTGGTTGCAACTTTTCATCTGCACTTATCTCGAAAGATCTAGTTTCTCCTAATGAGTTTTACCTCTTCAGGTGCACCCAACAAATTCCATATTTTGTTGCAGTGCATAGAGTCCAACTTGGATAACATGGCATATAGCCATCAGCCGGAAGTCACCACTTCTTATGGTCTGCTGATAACTAGTAGGGACATCATCATATGATGCAAGCCTCTATGTTACCGTTTACGAGAAAATCAAAGTATCTCTCGGGTGGAAGAAGTCACCTACTAAATTTGCGGAGTGTCTAAGGTTTTTCAGGGCAGTTGGATCTCCAGCTTCTACTAAATTTCCAGTAACCATTTATAGTTCTGGAAACACTTTCAATTCTACCATACCTCCACTAATTTCTTTTGCAAGAAATTCCTTTACCAAGAAAGCGGCGAGTCAAGAACAAAATAGCTTGAATTAAAAATTTTGGGAAAGAAATGAGGGGAAAAAGTTTGGGAGGAGAAAAAAATTTATAGAGAAAATGGGGGAAAATTGGAGAAGAAAGGCTTGAGATTATTATGGGGCATATACAAAAAAAGATAACGGTGTTAAATTTTCGGGGAAAACATATTTTTTTCAAATTTAGGGAGATTTTCCATTTTCCAGGAAAAAATGAGGGAGGTTTCCCGCATTTTAACCAAGAATTTATCTACTAATGCCAAAGAATTCAATAAAGGAAAGGAAAATTTTGATGTCATATCAAATCGAGTAATGCTGAATAATAGAAGAATGAGAAAGTGAAGATCTACAGGCAAGACCATTGTTTTGTCGTCTATATATACTAAAGATAATGCATCTAATATGCATAAAATATATAGAATAAATTTATGTTGAATTAGTTATCTTCTCAACAAATTTGTGGAGTTCAAGATCTTATCCTTTTGTTATAATTATTTTTATTCTCTCGAATTATTCTCATTCGACTCACGCAATTTGCTCTCTTTTTAAAATAGCAGAAATCCTATCTTTCTATTTCTTTTTTTTTCGCTGTCTTTCTTCTCCTCTCTAAGTCCGAAATTTTCCTTATCGAACTGCCTTTTTCCTTCCCCAATTTGAAGGCTTAACCCAAGGAAACGAATGAAGGAAGAATAAGATGTTGTGAAGTTTTCATATATATTTATGAGATTGTGCATCCATAGAAAGGGCATACGTCTGAGCATTTGTGCTTCAGATGTCTATCATTCAAGTCCAGAATTTCAGAGAGTAAGCAAATATCTGAAGCATTGTGTTCAGACGTCTGAAAGACATTGGCCAGACATCTGAGCGTTGAGCTTAAGACATTTGGCAATGCTCTAGATCTGGAGCAGATTGAGATCGGATGTCTGACCTTCATGGTTCAGACGTCAGTCGACGGGTTCTGCGCAAGGTTCAGGTTTTTGGATGGCAGTTTCGAAAATACTGGAATCCTATTATATTAAATATTTGTATGTTTAGTATAAATAGGAAAATAGGGTTAAATTTTAAATAGCTTTTAATTTTTTTATCATAAAGTTTAAGAGGGACGACGGCTCCATAAGGGATCAAAACGAAGGCCATTAAGGAGAACTTGAAAGAGAAGAAAGAGATCTCATTCGAGATCTATAAGGAGAGGGTTTATTGTAACTCTTATAAGGTTTTTCTTTTTCTCTAAAAGTTCTAATAAAGATATTCTCTCATTTTCACCGAATTTCTTGTGTTGCTATTTAATTGTGAATTTTGTTCTATTTATTATGCGTTAAAAGGGATCTATAAGATCCATAAGGTTTCCACGTGTGCAACAACAATTGGTATCAGATCCTTATTCTTAGTTTATGCTGGGTTACGACGCTTGTATCCACTCCCATCTTCTTAGATTGTGATTCTGAAGATCTGGTTTATAAGGATCCGAGGGAAATATTTTTGCTTCAGAATTAAAAATGAAGAATAAAAAGGTTAATAGCATCAAGTTCAAGATCGAGCAATTCAATGGGAAAGGAAACTTCTCAATGTGGCTGAGAAGGGCTAAAACACTTCTTGTAAAAGATCTTTTAAAGGTTCTTGGCGGTAATAAACCTACCGAAATGACAAATGATGCATAACAAGACATAGAAAAGAAGGGAAAATGCACAATAGAGTTTTGTCGGGCAGAAAACATGATGTACAACGTTACGTCAGAAACTTCTATGGCAAGTTTATGGTTGAAACCAGAGAGTTTGTAAATGACAAAATCTTTGTCTAACAAGCTTTACCTAAAGAAACAGCTCTACGGTTGATGTATGAAGGAATGTACTCAAATTCACAAACAATTAAATAGATTCAATAAGATAGTTAGTGATCTTCTATATCTTGAAGTAAAGTTAGAGGAGGAGGACCAAGCGCTTTTGCTCCTATCTTCGCTTCTAAATTCTTATGAACATTTTGTGACAACAATTCTCTATGAGAAGGAGACCCTCGAAATGGAGGAGTTACAGCTGCGCTGCTCAACAATGAGATCATGAATAAATCAAATCTATCAGATGAGTCATCAGGGTTGTTTACCAGTGAAAGGGAAAGCTCGAAGAGTAGAGACGGAGGCGAAAGCAAAATGGGGAAATCCAAATCATTCGAGCAAGATGGCGGTCCATACTTTTTTTTACAAACAGCCAAGGCATCTGAAGAAACAATACCAAAAGTACAAACAGTAGTTGGAGAAGAAGGGTAAAGATGCCAATATAAGTAGTTCGGGTCAAGCCAGTGTTGTGATAGAAGCAAAAGAAGAATATCCGTGTGATGTACTCGCAGTACATACGGAGAAGGAAAATTCTGATGCTTGAATTCTTGACTCCAAATGTTCTTATCATATGTGTCTCAAAAATGAGTTGTTTGACACCTATAAGGAGTTCAATGGCAGTAGTGTTTTCATGGGGAAAAATGTAGCGTTCAAGACCATTGGCATAGGGAACATAAAAATCCACATGTTTGTGAACATGTGACACGTTCCGGAATTAAAGAGAAATCTGATTTCTCTTGGAGCATTAGATGCGGTAGGATGTAAGTTCGTTGGTCAAGGTGGAGTGCTAAAGTTTGTCAAGGGTGCCCTAGTGGTCATTAAGGGTAATGACTGAAGAATTTGTATCGTTTGGACGGTAGCACAGTGATTGGTGGTGCAGCCATGACTACAAAGAAACAGGTGGAGGATACCGCAAAGCTGTGGCATATGCGTCTTTGCTACATGAGTGAGAGGGGTCTTCGCGAATTGCACAAAAGGGAGTTGCTTAAAGGTATTACCATATGCAAGTTAAATTTCTGCAAATATTGCACGATGTGGAAGCAACATAAGGTCGGTTTCAAGCAAGTCATGCGCAAGACCAAATGAATTCTTGACTATATACACTCAGACATATGGGGGCCATCACCGGTTGTATCAAAGGGATGTGCCATGTACTATATCACTTTTATTGACGACTTCTCACGAAAAGTATGGGTCTATTTCCTCAAACACAAATCGGATGTGTTTGCCAGATTTAAGAAATGGAAAGCAGTGGTGGAGAAGCAAAAGGGGCGATTGGTGAAGTATTTGCAGACAGATAATAGAGGTGAATACATCTCGAAGGAGTTTATAGATTACTGTAAAGAACAGGGTATACAGAGGCAATGAACAGTTCCAGAACGTCCATAGAAAAACGGGGTAGTGGAGCGCATGAACAGGACACTACTAGAGAGAGGCAGAAGTATGCGGTTGCAATCCGGTTTTATGGAGGATTTTTGGGCTGAAGCGGTGAATCATGCGTGCTATTTGGTTAATAAGTCTCCATCCACAGACATAGATCTTCATATCCCAGAAGCGGTATGGAGAGGAGAGCCAGTCAGTTATTATTCGAGTGTTAAGGTGCTTTGGTCACTCACTTGTGAATCAGAAGGATAGGACAAAGCTGGATTGAAAATAAAAAAGGCGTGTTTTCTTGGGATTCAAATTTGGAGTCAAAGGATACAAATTATAGGATCTAGACAACAGAAGGGCGTTCATTAGCCGAGATGTGATGTTTGATGAGGATTCTATGTTGAAAGATGTGGCTGAAGACAATAAGGCGGCAAGCGGAGCATTAGGTGACAATGATTTGGTAGAGGTGGAGTTTTCTGCACTCATAAAGATACGGACACTGAAGCATAATTTCAGCTTATTGATGCGGAGGTAGACAGACAGAATATGGAGACAGACGGAGAGAATCAACCCCAACGGGACCCACAGACAATGGCGTTAAGGAGATCGGCACGAACACATAAAGCACTAGTCAGGTACGGTTTCGACGATATGGTCGCATTTGTTCTAGTCATCGAAAGTGGAGATCCCAGCTCTTATTAGGAGATCATTGGGTAAGAGGATGGGGATTGATGGATTGTTGCGATGACGAAAGAGATGGAGTCACTTCGAAAGAACATAACGTGGAAACTGATTGAGCTACCGAAAGGAAAAAAAGGGTTATTGGCTGAAGTGGGTATTCAGAAAAAAGGATAATGAGCAATACAAGAAAAGATTAGTTGCAAAGGGTTTTGATCAAAAGGAGGGGAATGACTACAACGAGATTTTCTCGCCTGTAGTCAAACATACATCTATTCGAGTTTTGTTGACAAAGGTATCAGTTTAGAATTTAGAGTTGGAGCAAATGGAGGTAAAAACGACATTTCTGCATGGTGAGCTGGAAGAGAGAATCTTCATGAGGCAACCTGAAGGATTTGTGAAGCCCGGCAAGAAAGATCACGTATGTGAACTCAAGCGGCCTCTATATGGGTTGACGCAGTCTCCCAAGCAGTGGTGCAAGCGCTTCGATTCTTTTATGAAGAAGACTAATTACTCACGATGTAAGTATTACAGCCGCATGTACTCGAAGCGGCTTAAGTATGACTCATCGATATATCTACTCCTATATGTTGATGACATGTTGATTGCTGCTAAGTGCATAACAATAATAAAGACGTTCAAAGCTTCATTGAGTGCATAATTTGACTTGAAGGATTTAGGTGAAGCAAAGAAGATTTTTGGGATGGAGAGTTTTCGAGACAGGAAGGCTGGAAAGTTTTGGTTATCCCAAAGAATATATATTGAGAAGGTGTTGGAGAGATTCAATATGAAGGACTCAAGACAGGTGAGTACCCCTACCGTCGGTCATTTCAAGTTATCCTCCAAGGAGTGTCCGAAAGCAGCGGAAAAGAAGGAAAAGATGTCTCGAGTACCATATGCGAGTGCAGTGAGATCGCTGATGTACGCTATGGTATGCACGCATCCAAACATATCGTATGCGGTAAGTCCGATTAGCTGGTACATGTCAAATCCAGGAAAGCTCCATTGGGAAGCTGTAAAGTGCATACTTCGGTATCTAAAAGGAAGTAAAGATCTCGGTTTATTTTTTCACAAGTCAGAAGATAAATCGAGCCAGTTGCTGGGATATGTAGATGTTAATTACACTAGTGACTTAAATAAGAGAATATCTACTACAAGCTATATATATACTGTTGCAGAATATCCGATCAGTTGAAATTTGACACTTTAGGATACCGTGGCGCTATCAACGATGGAGGCAGAATACATATCATCAGTGGAAATATCGAAGGAAGCCTTGTGGTTAAAGAATTTAGTTGGCAAGTTTAGATTCGATAAGGGCTCGATTCCTTTGTTTTGTGACAGTCAAAACGCCATTCACTTGGCGAAGAATCAGGTATACCACAGTCGAAATAAACATATCGTCGTGCGGTATCACAAGATAAGGGAGTGGACAGAAAATGAGATTGATTTGATCAAAATCGATACTAAGATGAATCTGGCAGATGTGCTAAAGAAGATAATTCCTACGGAGAAGTTCAAGACAGCCTTGGCTTCTATTCATGTACTCAAATTTGAGGAAGACGCGTGACCTATGTAGGAGGGTCGCACCGGTTTCACAGTTTTGATGAAAGAAAAATTGTGACAAAATTAGTTCCGCGGTTTTGAGCAAAAATTGTGACAATTCGCGGTTTCAAGATTTGGAGCTGTACCAGCAGAGAAAACGGGGAGAACTAAGGCAACCCTAAAGGATACAAGACAAGGGCAATTAATTTTCAAAGTGGTTATAAGGATATACAAGTCAAGAGGGAGATTGTTGTGAAGGTGTCATGTATATCTACAAGATTGTGCATCCAGAAGTGGCAGGCGTCTGAGTATTTGTGCTTCAGACGTATGTCATTCAAGTCCAGAATTCCAAAGAGCAAGCAAATGTCTGAAGCATTATATTCAGACGTCTAAAAGATATTGGGCAAACATTTGAGCGTTGAGCTTAAGACGTCTGGCAATGCTCTGGATCTAGAGCAGATTGAGACCAGACATCTGACCTTCATTAGTCAGACATCTATCGACGGGTTCTGCGCAAGGTCCAGGTTTTTGGATGGCAGTTTCGTAAATACTGAAATCCTATTATATTAAAGATTTGCATGTTCAGTATAAATAGGAAAATAGGGTTAAAGTTTAAATAGCTTTTAGTTTTTGATTATAAAGTTTAAACGAGACGACGGCTCCATAAGGGATCAAGACAAATGCTATTAATGAGAACTTGAGAGAGAAGAACGGAGATCTCGTTGGAGATCTATAAGGAGAGGGTTTATTGTAACTCTTATAAGGTTTTTCTTTTTCTCTAAAAGTTCTAATAAAAATTTTCCCCGAATTTCTTGTGTTGTTATTTGATTGAGAATTTTGTTCTATTTGTTATGCGTTAAAAGGGATCTATAAGACCCATAAGATTTCCACGTGGGCAACAACAGAAAACTCCAATCTCGTTACTTCGATCGAATCGAGACATTCTTTACTCGTTAAGAGAGCGATCTTAGATCGTCCTGTTTTGGTAAGTTCCTTCATTTTCTTCTCTTCTTTTGTTAATATGTTTATTAAAATAAAATTATTTATTTACTATATATAATCCTTTATTTCATAACATAATCTGCATAAATTAATATTTAATTCACTAATATATTACTAAATTCATAATCATATTGTCTTTTTCTGATTTACTGTATATTTTTTTATTCTGTATATTATATTATATAATTTTACTATCATAACTGCTATTAATCATTTACTATACTAATAATTTAATAATGATACACTTTTAAATATTTTTATTTTATTGTATGTTTTAATATAACAAATGCACAGCTACACAATACTAACAAAATATCAATGCAACATGACCATTTTAATACCTAAAACAAAACATAATATATAATTTCAATCATTACATATCTATATATAAATTAATTATTAACTATATTTAACCATGCTACTATGACAAATATAATACTGATGATACTTATGAAGATAGCTAATAACTACTTCAGACCTAACAATATAATATGATATGAGTATTTGTTTCTATGAGCAGTTTTATGGCAAATGGTGTTTGTGCATTTTGTGATATTATTCATCTAATTTGTTAGTATATTCCCACGTATTTTTTAAAACATATGTAGTTATAGTTGTGATAGTAGTCATTGTTGAACTTTTATATATTAGTTTTTGATATAAAGCATAATAATCGGTAATGGTTCAGATGATATTTATATAAAATAAAATAGATATAAAAATTATTAAAATATAAATATTGTTAGTATTACACTTTACGTTTTGTTAATTTTTGGTTCATATGCTTGTAATAATTGCTTGTAATAATCCTAATTCTTATGATTAAATGTAGTTATGACTATTGTGGTTTATATTTATGATAATCATATTTATTTACGGTAAACATTTTTTTAAATATTATCATTGTTATTTTCATTCTGCCTACTATTCTTTTTATATCGGCACGTTAATATCAAGAATATCGTGGGGATGGGGAAGCTCAAAGAATGGGAATATTTATGTGTAACAGGAGGTCATACATTATTTTGCATTACATATAAATCTTGAATCTCGTGTTGTCATGGTTCCGAACATAGATAGAATGCTAACTTACATGGTCGTGTAGCTATATTTCGTTGGCATAAAACGAAATACTTGCTGATAAGAGTTCCCTACTATTCCAGTCGTGTAGCCGTGTCTCGTCGGCATAAAACGAAACACTCTGATCAAAAGTCCCATATCGTGTAGCTGTGATTCCGGGCATTGACGGAAGCTAACCTACTTTTATTTTGTTGTTGTTCCGTGGGAATTACGGAATATCCTAATTACATGTAAAATCCTCATTAATCAAGCTTATAACAAAAAACACTATAATAACTAACATCATGACACTCTATTTATATTTTTCTTACAGAATAGCAATAGTATAAATGTGTGCAGGAAACTAGCAATGAATTTGGCTGTTGCATTTCATATTGTTTGATATGAATCTGACAAGAACCAGTTGAATACTTGAAACTCATGAACTCGTGAATTCATGAATCTAACATGAACATACAATTTATCAAGTATTCATGAATTCATGCTATTATTTGTGTCGAACTCTAGAACTTAAATAAATAATTCATATGGGGTTGGGAAGTTCGACAAATGAGAGATTTACGTGTAACGGGGATCATACATGATCGCCGTAGTTCCGGGTATTACGGAATAATGCATTACTAACTCATGAATATTTTAAATCCGTGTTTATATTGTTCCGAGTGGAAACAGAGCATTCTCGTTATGTGTAAAATCCTCTCCAGTGGAACTTATAAACTTAAAATATGATAATACCGTTTAGAGAACAAACATCATGATATTGTTGCCTTATATTTATTGCTATTTATACGTTCTTGATTGTTTCCTTCTTTTATATATATATATATATATATATATATATATATATATATATATATAATGTTTCTTTTTAATACTCTTTATTATTTTAAAATTGGAAACTTACCGAACTTCAGTTCGTTGATGGACATTCCATTTTCTGTGTTTTCTTTCTTTTGGAAATGTTCGTCGGATAACTTTAAAGCACGAGATCAAGCTTAGTATGAAGTTGAGCCGAGCGAGCAGGATAGCCAATACCTTTCTTCTCAAGCCGAGTGTTAATGTCGGTTGCAGTATGCTTTCTTTTGTTCAAGACTATCCTTTTTATTCTTAGTTCCTTAAAATTTTAGAACCGTGTTCAGTTATAGCTTTTTGGGATTGTAATAAATGTTTTTGAACATTATTATTATTTTAAATTCTTATATTTATTATCTTTCTGCTTGTAGTTACGTTTAGCGTATTCATGTCAAAACGGAGTGCTTCTTAGTGTGAATACAATGCGGGCGTCGTCCGCTCCCGCTCTCCGTCTTTTGGGAAGCGGGGCATGACATTATCAATCAATTAATTTGTAGAATTATTGTCTCAAATTTTAGCAATAATTGTTTTTTATTATGTTAGTTTTGATCATGAGTTTTTATTTAAATTAGGGAAATAATTGATAAGTTTTTATATCAATTTAAAAATTCGAGATTAAACCGAAACTGAATCGAACCGTCGAATAAACCGAACCGTAATCAAACCGAACGGTTCGGTTCTGTTTCGGTTTGAAATTTTTTGTCAAAAACCGAACAGAACCATGAGCAGTAACTCAATTGGTATAGGCTCTTTCGCTCTTGGGGAGAGTGCGGGATTTGAACCTCAGAAACCCCAAGAGAGAAAGTGGCCACAAATTAACGCTTTCGGAGCAAATTCATAATTCCCCTGGTTGGATGCATGTGTGTTGTGTGCTTGTGTATGGTGTGCGTGTGTGTGGTGTGTGTGTGTTGTGTACATAGGTTAGGACCTACGGGCCAACGCAAAAAAATAAATACCAAATTTGTATGTATCAACTGGGCCTAGCTCGGTTGGTACCAATTTCATCTAATGTGAGAGATGGCAAAGTTCAATCTCCAAACTGGGTTGATTTTAAAAAAATTCCAAATTTGTATCAATAGAATCAATGGACTGGCTTGGGGTCCAACAAGTGCCACCTCAAAAAAAAAGGGTGTGTACATATTATCATTAATATTTTGCACATGTGATGTACGTGTATATATTAAAATACGGGTCTTGACGTGTATCTCACCATCTTAACTAATATTCTCTAAAATATATGTCAGCTTAATTAAATATCGCTAAGAATCTATTCAAATCTTCTGTCTATAATGATGTAATATATATCCACATGCATCGCTCAACTAACTTTCCCTGTTATCTACAAATTTATCGCTATCTCCACAACTCATATCAATTTGTCACATCTCAACAACTCTTATAATCTTCTCTATGTCGATACAACTTGTTATCCCATCATAACTCAACTCGACATGTGTATGAGAATAACAATAGTTGTTAGGGTAAAATGGGTTTGAGGTTACCTCAAACTCATTAGTTGCGGTATCAAGATACATTGTGCATGATGGTGTCCATCCAAACTTAAAATACAGGGGCCTACCATCTTTTTTTTCTCTTTTGTGCCGCAGCTATGAGCATAAGCAATGAGGTAGGCCCACTAGTTAATAACTTTTTGGCACTTGCGATGCAACTTACAGGTTGAAACAGAAAGTTAGTTGAGCTTTGCATGCATCTGTTCCATAATGGTTTTCTCTAACTAGTGCACAAAATGGTGATAAATGATATGGCGGACACAACACCCGATACCGCTATAAGTTTGGTGACATATAAAATCAAGAGCAATACTTTACCTACCAGTTTGAATTCCTACATCAATCCATCCAAGAGACAAAAGGTGGGACCCACAACACCTAAATAGTGATGCCAAATAAGTGGGACCATAATGTTTGTCTCTTAGATAGATTGTGGTAGGATTTCAAGTCCGGTAGATTAAGTATTAATTAATGGACTATGCAGTATCGTGGGTCCTCTGAGTGCGTGTATGTTGTGTGTTTGTGAGTGGTGTGTACATGGATGTGTTGTGTGTGTATTGTGTGCGTAGTTTAGGGCTTACGAGCTAGCGTCAAAAAATTAAAAATAGACTATGCAGACTGTTAAGATGTGTGAATTAAAATAGTCCCATATCGGAAAAACCATAAAAGGTACGGAGGTATAAAATTGGTCAAATCTCAATAAAGCTCGAGTTTTATTGTTGGAACTCACTTATATATTAAAGCCCGTGTACACTATATATATATATAGAGAGAGAGAGAGAGAGAGAGAGAGAGAGAGAGAGGATGCTATAGGACGGGTTTCTTTGTTTGCATTCAACGGTTAAAATTAATATACCTTAATAAATCTTTTCTTACTGGAACAAATATTATTCTTCATGATTTTGGCGACCCTCTCTTTTTTTCCCCCTCGCTCCTAGTTCTCGCTCTCCTCATCTTCTTCCTCGCAGCCGCAGCATCCAATTAGATTTTAAGTTCCCAGAAAAAACCTTAGCCCATCATAAGCCATTTCCAGAAAGGTATCAATCATCAAACATATTTTTTATAAAAAATAAATATAAAATACAAAATCCCATTTCAAGTAACTATCCAACAACAACCAATTAAAGCCTCAAAAGACAAAATAGAGGATCGCTAAAATCACGAAGAATAATATTTGTTCCCGTAAGAAAAGATTTATTAAGGTATATTAATTTTAACCGTTGAATGCAAACAAATGATCCAACGGTCCTCATTCAGGTTCGCGTTTTTAAAAACGCGAACCCGCCCTATAGGATCCTCTCTCTCTCTCTCTCTACACACACACACGTCCCTCTCGAAATTTAATATGGTATTAGAGCTAGGTCAAACCGTAACTCTGCCTCACGATCTACGCTTGAGCCCTCACAGAGTCTGACCTCTATACAAACTGTACGATCCACGTGCAACGTCACCACTATAAAATATAAAATGAGCCAAATCTCAATAAGGCTCGAGTCTTATTGTTGGAACCCACTTACATATCAAAACCCGTGTAAACTCACAGATAAAATATATATTCGTCTCCTCGAAATTTATTACACAAATCAAGCCTTTCTCTCTAACGACAACAACACACTCAAGCCTTTCTCTCTTATAACACAAATCGACTGCTGCACTATTAAATTGCCTCGCTCAGAAGTGACTCCTCACCAATTGGTTTGAAATCTCTTGCCCTGTTCTCGACTCGAGATGGCCAATTTCGATCCACAAAATGACAATCCGAATTCGGATTACAAAGTTTTACTTGGTTTACCATTTGATTTGTAAGGTTCTACTATTAAGTTTATTAACGGGTTAGTGGTTTTATCAATAGATCATTAGGGCTATGATTTATTTAACATCATTAATCACTATAAAATACATCAAAGATTGTATGATGGTAGTAATTATTTTTTTTATCAAGTATAACAACAATCAATATAGATAGCATCAATTACCAAAGAATTTACCAAATCGTTCACAGCTTCTTTTACTATTTAAAGTGTAAAATGCCCATAGGGAGCTCCCAAGGGACCGCGCCTGGGAATGCAGGCGCATTGGGATGGGTGGGACCCGGCTCCATGTTGGTGGGGCCCACCCCACACCTTGAGTTTTAGCTTGCCTTCGGAGTCACTGTCCTTGGAGAGTCCCCATGGCCAACAAACCCCTTTTTTTTCTAAAAGACTCGAATTGTTAAGGGTTTTTTTTTGGTTTAATGATAGAAGATCTGATATTTTCGATTCGGGATGGCCGATTCTTGTACCAAGAAGTGACCGCTCGATACCGAGATTTTAAGCATGGGTCCCTTCTCGTTACTGAAAAAACCCACCAGCCTCTTACTGATATAGAGGCTTAATTTATTCTCTCTCTACCTCACTCGCTTTTGTTGTTTAGTTGTCTGCACTGAATTAATGGCTAAAGTGCATAAACATGTTTAAATCTTGCACTGTTTGGTGCATGGGCCAGAATGAGGAACCAAAGTATGGTTTTGACTCTTTAATACCATGTGTTTTTTTATGTGTTCATGCAACCTTGCAGAGCAGCACCTTCTATCATTAAACAAAAAAACCCTTAATATTGCGGGGCAATAACAAGGTCAAAATTGCAGTTAATTGGTATCTTAAAGGAAAATAGTGTAATTTGATATGCCTCTCAGCCCGGTTCATGATAATGCCACTTATGTGCATGTTTGTCATGCTTTTACAAATAAGTTAATACACATGTGCGCGCATACATACTCTTTTGTATGTCCGCGCTCTTGTGTGTAAATAAATAAATGCACGCACGTGTATGTATGAGCGTCCGTGTGCGTGTGTGCCTGTGCACAAACGGGGAACATCAAAATTTGTAAGGCTCGATGTTTAGAAGACTATTCAAGATAGGTGTTCGTTAGTTACCGGACAAAGTTCGAGTGCATCGGCACGGCTTGGCATATTGCGTGCATCATAACTGCTTAGAAAACGATAACTTCCCCCTCCGCTACCCCAAAAATCCCCCCACCCCCATCCCATGGGTGCATGCACGAGTGCATTACATTCAGTCAATCAATTTGACATATATCAAATCATCAAAACCAACAACCAATTAGCACTGAAATATATAATTTATATAAGGGTAAATTTCATAAAACTTCATTGACTTAAAAAAATGCTATGAAAACCCTAAATCAGCAATGTTATCCGAAATTGATGGCCTTGTCATCTCGCGCAATGCACGAGACGACCGAATAACCCTGAAATGCCTTATATCTGGACTGCTATTTGAGATATTTTGAAAGGGTAGAAAACTATTGCTTACTATTTATAGGTTTATAGGGTGTTTAAGTTGTTTTCTTACTCATCAGACCAAGAAAACGGATGTGCTAATGCGCAACGGCTTTCGCGCAGGAAACATGGGTATGGAAAATCTTAAACCCCATAGATTTCCAATTTTAAAGAAATTCTTGCCAAACAGTCCCGAAACGAACTAAATATGACATTTTATTATTTAAAAAAAATACCGCTCTTTCTTTTCTGATGATAAAACCCTTTGGAGGTGGGGTGGTTAATGGCAATTTTAGACTTCATTGGTGTCATCTCAAAAACTAGAAAAAAACGGCATGTTTTATAAAATTTACCCTTTATATATTAAAAAGATTAAGAATCAGTCCACAATAAATGTATTTTATCTTATAAAACAACATCTACGTCTCATTGCTTAAAAAACATCACTTACATGATTTCAAGAGAATGTTAAAAAAATGACAGTATTTAATCAAGAACCTAATTACCTGACAAGGCCATGAAGGATTAATCCAAAATTTCACCTAAAACAAGAAAGGAAACATTTTTATCACCAAAATTGAAATTAAATCCAATACTCAAAACAAAAAACAAAAAAAAAAAATTAAATACTTAGTAACTAATTTTTTACCATTCTATTTGGAGGATGATTAAATTTGCAGGTGGAGGCATATTTACAAAACCCAGTCCTCAGAAAGAAAGAACAGTCAGGCTCATGAGGCCTCAATGGATACACAAAACTACCATCTTTTTTCACATTCTCAAGCTCAACATTTGGACCATTGCTCCCATTTGAGACCATTTTCCCTTGAGAGTTTTCCATCAAATTTCTTCTTTGGTGTAACAAAGAGGATTGATTGAAGAGAGAAAATGTGTTGGTTTTAAGGGAGAAGTCCCCAAGGAGAATACTATATATAGAATTAATGCGCATTAATACAAGAGACATAGACTTTGGTATTGGCATTATATGGTAAAGAGATAAGGGTATATTAGTTAACTTCACTCTCAAGCAAATTTTTTAAAAAAATTTAAAAGGTGGAAGGAATTGATTATGTACTTCCTAAATAAAAATCCAAGAACATTTGACCAGCTGTATACTCTAGAGAAATAAGGGAATAAATGTTTGTTAAAAATAGCATTTATTTTGGAGATTTCGTAAGATGAGCTTTGGTGTTAGGTCGGGGGATCAGAATACTCTTCGGTACTAAATTTAAGAAGCGTTTAGTAAAGATCCGTGTCGGCCATAAATGCCAGGCCATATTCATATAAAATGAGAGGGTCTCGCGGTTCATTGTTTTGACGGGTGACACATGAGGATAACAGAGCAGACTCTCGTCCATTCCATACTACCTAACTTCGATAATTATTAAATATATTACTGATTTTTAACCCATGGAAAAGGCGGCTTTATAATTAAAAAAAAGAAAGAATTATCATGCTATTCAGACAAAAAGTATGGGATATTATGCATTTAACATGTTTTTCATCAAACAGTATAGTACAAAAGGCCCATATGATAGAGACATCAGGGGCCCATATGATAGAGACATCAGCCCGTGTTCGCATTAATGAGTTAATCCAGCCCAAAAGTTTTTTCTGATTCAACAGCCTGTGAAAAAATTTACCCCATGTCAACTCACAAAAGTCTCAGCCCAAACTAGCAAAGGCAAGCATCACATAATTATCTGACTAAAATGTGTCTGCGCATATGCGAGACATTAGCTAGCACAGGCAAACCCAAAGAAAAATACTTTTTCTGCCGGACCGGTAGGATCCATGTTGGGTACAGGGCTTCGTATTGGATAGAAAGTGAATTATGATATCCATTACATAGTAACATGCTCTATCTGTTGCAGCTTGTGTCTAATGAAAAACCGGTTGTATATCACATGAGTCGGTTAAGTATTTCTCCAGCCGAAAAAATGTGAAGAAACAAAGAGCGGGTCCCTCTTACACCGTTTTCCATATCTTCGAGCTGCATGCATGGCTAATGTACATGTGAATCTGTGAATGTGATGCATGTCAAAATCGTTAACTAGGTATTTTTGTGTTTTTTTTTTGTGTGTGTAATATATATAAAGTTGTTAGGTATGAAGTTGTTTATATTGGTCCACGTACATCAACAAGGACATAATAATTTGCTATTATTGGAAATAGCGAAGTCAAATTGAACTTTGCTTTGTAAAAGCTGTCATGTTTTTTTTTGAGTTTACTTTGTTCAAGGCTCTTAATTTTTATTTATAAATTATAATGATAACCTCATGGCGATGATTACAAAGATGATTAGTTGTCCTCTAATCATCATTTTCTTCATGGCTTCTCTCTTTCTTGTTTAAGTCCACGGTTTTTTGAAAGTTACAACGAAATAAATCATGGTGCTAGCAGTACTACAATAATAGGTTGCCCAGACATAAATCTCCACTGTAGGTCCAAAAGCCGCAGGTGCAAGTCTACGTCTTGAACAAGCCCCTACGGAGTAATAATTACCTCTACGTCTTATTCCGTAGGGGCATCTATCCCTACGGATTACTCCGTAGAAACATAATCTTTATTTAATTTATTGGTTTATAAAATAAAGTACTTGCCCTTACGAATTTATCCGTAGGGCCTGATAGATTCCCAACGGATTTATTCGTAGGTCCAGATAAACGTCCTTGCGGATTAATTCGTAGGGGCAAGTTTTACCCCTGTTACTGAGTTTATAGGGACAAAATATCAGGTTTCTCCTGATATTTTGTCCCTACGGCGAACTGTGTAGGGTCAAACATTACACCTACGGATTAATCCGTAAGAACAAAATATCAATTTTTTTAAAAAAAGGGGCTTCCTGTTTTTCCCCCGCCTTGTGCACAATAATATATACATTATATAACCAAATACAAAAATATTCATAATCAACATCTAATGCATAATATATAAAAGAAATAAACAAACAGAATACGATATCAATTTAAATCATCGTGAACAAGCAAACAACCATAAATATCGTCTAAAATATATACAATATGTATCAGATAAGTACATACATTCTCAAAAATATAAAAAAAAGCTACCCTACCTCGGTCAAAGCTAAATTTACATCCAAATAAGTTCAGGCTATTAATATTGCATATGTTACTATGTATAATGTGATATAATATTTTACTATTAAGTAATATACGTACCAATATCTCCTTCAACTTCTCTACGGTGATCTTCAAGACGGCAATATAATGTTCTAGACGTCGCTCACGGGGGGTAGGGGAAATAGCCGCCGGAGTGGAGACCAACCTCATATGGGCCCTGCTAGGATCCAGTCCCCGGCTTCTCTCCCAACCTCCGTGGTGCCCTCCGTGTGCGACGTCTAGGACTGGGGTCAGTAGTATCGGATCGGTCTGTCCACTAAAATCGATCCCCGATATCTCTTCCTGCTCCACCACCCGCTCCTATACCCACATTAACCACTAAAATATAAGTATATCATTTAAATTTGAACTTATCAAAAAAAACATTTCATTCGAATTAGAATAAATATTAATACTTACGCAATACTCCTGGGTAGCGGTGTCTGAGAATCGAAGCTCACCCGTGGCGGGATATGTCGAGGTGGCGTGGACGGTAAGATACGCGGTCAGCACGCTCGGTGTACCACCCCGCGCCAAGGTCGGAGATCTCTGCAATTCGCCAAAAAATTACATACATTATAAATTAACTCTTAATATTATATTATATCAAAATAGATCTATTGTAATTTACCGATGCCTCCATGGCATGAGTAATATTTCTCGAGCCACCTGTATAAGTAGGGCCACCCCTCTTCGCCGACTTCTTATTCTTCTATTTTTGATCGGCCTATTTCTGCACAACACATTTAGATTTAGTTTTCTAATTAAGCAATATAAAAATATAAATTATATACTAAATAATGAATTATATTTAAATTACAAATCTGTTTGTGCTGAAAGTCGTAATATTGGCACAAAAGAGGCCATGTATCTACACCGACTCTCGCAAAGGCTGGAATATGTAGAAGAGCCGCTCTCTCTGCTTCGGGGGTCACCAGCCATACCAAATAGCAGTCGATCTTCAGCTCGTTTCTATTATATCGAACCTTTGATTGCATGTTCTTCATCAGGCCCAGGTATAGAGTATGAAGATCGAGCACTCTATCAGGGTGATCAGGGTCGGATACAGGCTGAAAATCGTAATCCAACTGCAAATACAAAAAAAAATGTATTTAAATTGCAAGTGTTAAATAATAATAAATTTATTGGATAAGTCAAATGAAAATATATATTAATACCCGAGCCTGATTTCAGAAGAGGACAAATAAGCGCTGATGCTGATTGTCCCACTCAACATGAAGTGGATACTTCTTTTGGATGCGGTTCTCATCCCCCATATATCGGCCGAACCGCTTGGCATAATCGCCAGTATAGCGATAATCGGGGGTAAAAAAGAGGGGGGATGGTGCCTCCTCCTTAGCTCTATCGGGCCTCAGTCTGTGGGACTGATTCGGCCCTCGAGTCCTCCTCTTGGGATGGGACTGCCCTGCATCTACAAGAAATATCAAGACAAGGAATATTAAGAAAAAAAACGGTATTAAGAAATCATGGATTAACGAAAATTGAGCTGCGATATATACCTCCGGCGACAACAGCATGAGCCTGAGCCCGGGCAGCAGCATGAGCGGGACGATAGTTCCTCCGGCGAGGAACAGTCGGTGACCCGGACGTGGACGCATCCCCTCCAACTAGAAAATAAACATTAACGATAAAATTACATGAAGTTCATGTTTATTCTTAGAAGATATGTAAAATAACTAAATATTTTATACTAACCTGCAGACTGAGCGGAGGGTATGGAAGTGACGGGGGTGGCCTCTACGCTAGATGTGGATGCACCATCTATAATTAGACAATTAAAAATAGATTATAAATAATTGCAAAAAGAATGTGCATATCTATAATATAAAATTCTAAATCAATATGCATGCAATATAAATATATATAAACATACCCGCAGGTGTGGTGGCGGCCTCTGCCCGAAATGTGGAGGCACCACCTACAGCTAGAAAATCAAAAAATGATTATCTAAGTAAGAGCAAAAAGAATATGTGTATATTTATGATATAACATTCTAAATCAATATGCATGCACTATAGGAGATATAAACATACCTGCAGGTGCGGTAGTGGCTTCTGCCTTTGATGTAGACGCACCATCACCATCTAGACAATTAAACATTGACTATATTAGTAATTTTGAAATAAATATGCGTGTATATCTATAATATTACATTCAAAATGAATATGCGTGCAATATACCTGGAGGTGTGGCAAAGTCCATACGAAAGGGTCGTCCGAAGGGGATACCGATCGGGGTGCAAGACCAGCCCTCTGGAGTTCCCAACGCAGCTCCCTGGGCGGCAGAACCGCTCTGCCCCTGTCTCTGCCGCGGCTGGTGCTCCTGCCGCCCCTCGCTGCCCCAGGCGTCTTCATCAGACCTAGATAAGAGTACAATTATTACATATGAATACATATATGTATAGATCGTAGAAATGTGAAGTAATAATATAATATTACTGATAATCTTTTTTGTTTCGTAGACGCATTAGACATATCTACTTAGATTTCATCATCGATATCATTTCTAACCCATGTAATTTCACAATCAGCCGAAGACAACCCGTCTTTTGAAACAGATGATCGGAGCACCCTAAGTCTTCTCTCTTCTTCATCCTTATCGCTGTCCTCCATTCGATCCTCGAATTCTGGGATATCGTAAACATCCATGGGTTTCCAACGACATATGACACTCCATCCCGGATGCTTCAAGTACTGTGAATAATATACTTGGAACGCTTGGTTCGTAAAGATAAATGAATCGTCCTGACCGTAAAATCGAAGTGTGTTCGCACTAGTTAATCCATATTTATCTTTCCATGTCCCGAGACTGTTTCTCCACTTATCCGTATCAGTTCGTGTATCGTACCAAATACACTGAAATATATAAAACGGTTTTGATCATCCGGAATATGGGATACCAAGTATGCAATTTAAGTATCCATAATAAATCACACCATCCGATCCTACCGTCGCAATCCCACTATTCTTAGTGGTTCGAGTTGTTTCTATGTTCTTAATTTCAAATTTGTATCCAAAGACACCAAATCTTTTATGATATGCAATCTCCATACTAAGAAACTGAGCTAAATATCTTGAATCTCTCTCTAATGATGCAAACAAGTTCGGATCGTGGATCTGACAAAATAAATTTTACGGAAAATACATAACGATATAAGTTTAGATTAAGACTGGTAGGAATAATATATTATTCGAACAACTTACATGATCTACAACCCAATCGCAAAAATTATGCTGATAATATTTTCCAATCATTTTTCATTCCAATCAGGATGCCCCTCACGTACCTCATTAATATGAATTCTGTTCTTAACAATAGGCGGGCGGCTCCATTGACGGATCTCCTTAAGAAGGAGCAATTATGACATTAATATTATATCATTTTATACACACATAAACATAAATATAACAATTAACCCAAAAAAACCTACTCTCTAATTTCTTCAAGACATATGCTATTGAAGAGAATAAATCGATATATTTTGTTGATAAATATAGTGTCCACTCTCTTATAATCAGTTTTACCATATGGCCCGTCCTGCATTCTCCGAGGTCGGTTAACTTTCGTCTCAATGTTCTCGTTCAGATAGCGGGAATAAAATATGGTTACTTTATCTAGAAGATAACCTTGCATGATAGAACTCTCTAGTCGATTTCTATTGCGTATATAATTTTTTAGAGTGTAGAGCTAGCTAAACAAAAATATGTTAAATAATAAATACGGACATATAGAACAACAATAATATTACAAATTGTGTGAAACGAAAAATTCCATGTACCTTTCGACGTGATACATCCATCGATATTGTACCGGTCCGGCAAACTTAGCCTCGGTTGCAAGATAAACCGTCAGGTGTATATGATATCGAAGAATGACGATGGGAAAATACGCTCAACCTTGTAAAGTATTAATGAAATAGAATTTTTTAGATTCTTCAGCGTCACAATATCCAGGGTTTTAATACACAATTCTCTAAAAAAGTAACAAAGGTCATTAATTATTAGACCAACCGATTCAGGAAAGGAAGTCCTGAGGGCTAATATGAGAAGGTGTTCCATAATAACATGGTGATCATGACTTTTCAGTCCATCAATCTTGTCTTTAACAATTTTTATTTTCTTGCTAAATGATCCTGAGAAATCTGTGGGGACTTTCAAATTATGCAACACCTGCAGGAACCTTTTCTTCTCCGGTTGTGACATATAATACGTGGTATTGGGAAGTACAAACTTTCCTGGTTTACCTGCTATCGGTTTAAGATGCAATTCACTTCTAATTTCCCAGTTCTGAAGATCCATCCGAGCACGGAGATTGTTTTTCGATTTTTCATCCTTACAAAGAAGTAAGTTGAGTACGTGTTGGGCTCCTAAGAAGCATCATACACAGAAGATGCACGTAGCGGAGATGCGCATGCTTCGTTGGATATGCGGTAACACTAGAAAAGATAAGGTGCGAAATGAGGATATTCGTGCAAAAGTTGGTGCAGCACCTGTGGAGGAGAAGATGCGGGAAACCGGTTAAGATGGTTTGGTCATGTGTGACGCAGACCTATAGAAGCACCGGTTCGACGAATAGATACTCTCGATATGGGCAATGGCAAAAGGACAAAAGGGAGACCGAAGAAAACATTGATGGAGGTGATACGAAACGATATGGTTGCCAAAGGACTCAATGAAAGTATATTGTTCGATAGGAGTGAGTGGAGGCGGAGGATTCATGTGCTGGACCCGGCGTGATTCTTATCTTGGTTCATGTAGCCTACCCCATATGCTTAGGATAAAGGCTCAGTTGTTGTTGTTGTTGTATTCCACTGAGCAATCACGTCCTCTCCGAACAATGAGGCTGGAGACCCAAAAAGCTCCTGATGACCATTAAAGTGAGCAGCGTCTAACCTGTAGAGATGGTCTAGTGGCAGAAACGCCGATGACCGCAATAACAAACCTTCCTGCTAAAATTCAACCATTTCGATATTGTATATTGATGGCAATAAGAGCATGGTTTGTGACTATGTACGGACCAACCTGATAGCATTCCATACGAAGGAAAGTCATTAATTGTCCATATTAAAACCGCACGCATTGTGAAGGTTGTATCTGTGTTTGCATCATAAGTTTCTACACAATTAATGAATAAAGATTTAAACTCATCGATCAGAGGTCGGAGATAGACGTCGATATTATTTCTCGGTGAGTTAGGTCCGTCAATAAGAAGATGCATCATAAAATAGGATTGATTTATAGCCAACTAATGCGACAGATTATAAACTATCATTACAACGGGCCATGTGTTGTGGCTTCCAGCCATATATTTGAATGGGCAGAAACCATCACTAGCGAGTCCGAGCCTGACATTGCGAGGATTACTACTGAATATTTCGTGCCTCCTATCGAAATCCTTCCATGCCGGTGAATCTCTTGGATGAATCATTTTTCCATTTTCGCTTGGAGCAGCACGGTGATGCCAAATCATTGTTTCGGCTGTTTTCTTGCACCTGAATAGTCTATGTAGCCTCTGTATTATGGGAAAGTATCGTGCTATCTTGACAGGTATATCGGGCTTCTTATCAGATTCTTTTAGCTTATACCTGGCCTCTTCGCATGTTGGACACTCTTTCCGGTACAACACGCAATTTTTGGGACATGCATGAATCTTCTCACATTTCAGACCCAAATCAGACATCATCTTCTGGACTTCGTACCAGCTGTCGAGTACGTTATTTTCCGAGGGAATAGAAATTTTCAGAAACTTTAGAAGTATCGTGAATGACTTTTTGCTCAATCCATTTAGACACTTAATCTGGAAAATTTGGACGAACCATGATAGGGTGGAATGCTTTGCATTCTCATAAATTGGTCTTCTAGCATCATTCATGAACTTTTTATACTTATCCGCACGCGGTCTTTGACCGGAAGGAATGTCATTTTCGGTAGGAATATTATCACCGAGGGCGGCCTCTACCATATCCTCCATTTTTTTCTCCTGGAAAGAAGTTATCGTCTTCTTCTTCTTCTGCCGCATTACCATCTTCTCCTTCTTTTTCTGCCGCATTACCGTCTTCTTCTTGTCTTTCCCCGTGATATAGCCAAGTTGTATAAAATCTAGTAAAACTATGTTTAACGATGTGAAGCTCTATAATTTCTACCTTCTGCCAGAACTTATTTCCACATCTATCGCACAGGAAGAGAATCTTCTCTAACATGATCTTATTATGTGCGCGTGCAAATTCAATGAAAGCAGCAACTCCTGTGACAAACTTAGATTGCATGCGTTATTACCAATCTATGTACATCCAGTCCTTAACTCTGATGTATTCATTGGCCACGTTAGACTGTATAATATATAAATTGTAGGTTATGGTGACTATATTGAGAAATCTAACAACGAGATGGTTACTGACAAAGAAGAAAATTCGTAGAGGCAAGTTTGTCGTTGAAAAGAATAAATTATCGATTAACAAAATTAGATTTGAAGATACCCAAATATGAGTTGTATTCTGTGAATGTGTGTTTCAATTTATGATTTCGCTTAGGTGTAGGGTTGTTAGTGTGTATGTGCTTTGTGTGTGCATTTGTTGTGTATTCGTGTTATATGTATGTGTTTCGGCTGTCGCGGGTAAGGCTTTTATCCCATTAAGAATGTATAGAGCAGACACCCATTCGCTTGTTCTTTCATCCGTTTCGAATAAATTTCGGCAGCACCTCCCCGCTGTTCTTCGAGTACACCGTAATAGAATAGATAATCATTTTAATACTGTGAAACAACGTTGAAATGAACATCTAATCTATCTTTGTATACGGAGAACCAGCGGAAAAGTACCGACAAAATAACTCGAAATGAATGAAAACATAAGTGAATGCAGGTGTTTGCTTTATACATTCCTAATTTGTCCACACTGGACAAATCTATCGGTTATCATACGATTGAATCTTCTCGTCACATTGACTATACGACGGTTGTTAGTACCGAATTATACCGTCCGATAGTTAACAACTTTCGTATAGTTTATGTCACGACGAGTATCGAACGTATGTTAACCGATAGACGGGGACTAAGTCGCGCTTTGATTTTCACATATGAGTATCGATGAGAATATAAAAGTTTCATATTATCTGTCACGCCCCGCTTCCCAGTGTACGGGAAAGTAGACGTGATGGGCCGCGACGTATTTACTCAGAAGTAAACACGTTAAGCGTAAATAAGCAATATATAAATAAAAGCACAAGAATAACAAGAGATGTAATATAAACAACAATTTTTATTAACATTCGTTTTTTACATTACAACTGATTTGAAAAGGAAAATACAAGGATGTATGCAATGCCTAAACAGTGGCATATGAACTGAAAAGTAAATAAGTACAAGAAAGCTAGTAGTCGTGTTGCTCGGGTATCTGCTCTAATTACTCCTGGCTGGGCTTGGTCTCCTGAGAGTCGAGTCCTCCCGACGAACATTCCAAAATAAGAAGAGACATGAACGTCGTCAGCGAACTAGCGCTCGGTAGGCCCAAAAGAAAGAATGGAATAGACAAGTAAAGAGAATAGAACTGGTAATTGGTACAAGTATATGTCTGTTATATTAACGTAGTTATTTGTAGATTGGTACAGAATGTGTCAGTGCATACGAGAGGAGTCCAACTATCCCGTGGGCTATGGGAACTGGAAAGTACAAGGCCCCGTCAAAACCCACGGGACAACTGCACGGATGTTCAGGTAGGTGTCTTTTAGTGTCCATCGTCGTGCCACTTCTAGTACATTCCGTACCAATCTACCCCGTTAAAACCCCGTAATGTATATTGTATTGATTTATAGTTATCAGACTTGCCGAGACCATGTATACAAGTTGTTCATGTAAATAAGTTCACGATGTAAACAAGTAGTCAGGTAGTCAAGTCAAGATATAACCATGGTTCGGTCAAGTCAAGTTATGTTTGCATGTTGATATTGTTCTGGTATTCAGCTTCATGTTCAAGTATATATGTTGGTATATTGGATTCATGTTGAATTGGATTCAGTTTTGGATTAGACTCAGATTGATTTGGACCCAGACTTGAGTCAGACACTTAAAACTGATTTGGATCCTGAATTAGGTTTAGGAGTTATCCTGAATTAGGTTTAGGAGTTATCGGTAACTGCTGGATATGGACGACAGGAATTGTGTCTTTTTCCAAGACAATTACCATTGATAACACCGTTAAGTTTTTCTACCTTAAATAGGCAAGCACTCACTTTCTCCGGCTTCCTGAGACTTAAGAGAATTGATCCCGCTTAAACCCATATTTACTAAAGTCTTTAAATGTAATTTTATATAACTCGAGGGTTTTTTATGAAAATATATTTTATATACTTTCAAAATAAATTTCGAGTAATTATTTATCGTATTTAGGATTTCATGGATGTAACCTTTAAGATTTGAGGTATTTTAGTGAATATTAATTTAACTTGAATAGTTCATGGTATTTAAGTGTAAAACTTGTCTTTTGGATAATTTGAGGGTATTTTGGTGAAAATTGTCATTCTTTTAGCTTTTTAAAAAACATTGAATTTTATTATATTTTGAAAATATATGGTTTAATAATATTTATATATTTATAAAAATTAATTTTATTATTAAATAGAAAATATCGTTTTTCTTAAAAATCGTATTAAAATCTTTCGAGATCGAATGCTCCATGAGGAGGTCCGTATCTCGCTCTACTAGCCCAAGAATGTGCGATAATCCACACCATCTAATAGCGGGTTCTCTTAAAAGGGTTGTAGAGGCATAATTGTAAAGAATTTTGATAATACAATTTAAAGAAAATCGGGTTTTTATAGTTTATGGTATTTTGATGAAATGTAGTAATCACCACAAAAATAGGTTTTCAAGAGTATTGTGCTATGTCAATATGTATATATATGAGGGGTAGGTCATTATCCCGTAAAGTTTTCTAGAGGTAATAGTTATCAAAAGAATTAAAAAATGAATATATGAAGTTCATGGTATTTTCATGTAGAAGCCAGGTTAAAGTTATATAACATGACGTTTTAAGGTGAAGATTGTTTTTAATTATTAGTTTTCATGATTAATAAGTATGGTGTAGGAATATACATGAAGAAAATGTAAGAAAAGTGGAATTTATAAGGTTTTTAAAGAAGAATTTGGTGTTAACTCCACTTTCGATATGTTTTATAAAAAAAGACTTTTTATGTAGAAAGAGAAGAAGGAGGGTGAAACTTACTAGCTAGAAAGAGAGAGAAGAGATAGAAGAAAAAGGTGGTAGTCTTTGTGGAGTCCCAGGGTCACCAGAACTTGCTCGATTCCTCCCCGGAAGTTGGTCTTGGGCTATCTCCATTTCTACTCCACTTGTACTTAAAAAAATTTGATAATTTTGGCTAGCGATTTCAGAATGAGGAAGGGTATGGTATTGGATTGTATTTATAGTATGAAATTAGGGTTTTGGAATTGAAAGATTGAAATAAAATGCATTAAAAATTGGATTAATTGGAAAATTGAATTCTCTGTTAAATTGCAGAGAAAACAAATAGTGCAGGGGTAATGGGGGTAGGCCAAAAGTTTTGTGTGCAAAACATAGGGACCTTTCCCTACAGACTTACCGTCGCCGCCGGCCGTATGCCCGATCTCATCGGTCCAAATGTGGAGTTGGGCCGTTCGATTTGTGCCACGTATCCTCTTCAGTATATACAACATTTTACACATATTTGTTTTTCCCGACTGTTCATTTTTACGTGAATTGCACGTGTAAACTTTTGGGCTTACAAAAAGTTTAAAAGAAAAATCAGGAAAAATAATATGTAATTGATAGGATTCGAACACAGGGGGATTTGTCACAGCTGTGTAAGACTTTACCAATGAGCTACAAGTGTTTTCTTACTGTTCTTAAACAAGAATAAATTTTAAATTTTGTACAGAAAATTCAGATTCGTTACATTATCATCGAGTATCATATATTGGTTTTAACTTGAACATTTAACTTGAATAGCTTTTACGTTTACGTTTCGTTTTTAAGGGTTCGAAATTTATAGTTTAGGGTAAGATTTTCTTACGTTTATGGTAAAATTTTACGTTTACGTTACTACTAAAAGAAAATAGTACACCCTAAACCCTAACAATAATTAACCCAAATTAACCTAATTAACCCAAATTAACCCTAATCATCACCCTAACTCAAATTATCTCTAATTAACCAAAAATTAAGCTAATTAAACCAAATTAACACCCTAACTAAAATTATCCCTAATTAACCCAAAATTAAGCTAATTAAACCGAATTAACCTTAATCAACACCCAACACAAATTAACTCTATTTTATCTAATTAACCCAAATTAACCTTAACGCTAACCCTAATCATCACTCAAACCCAAATTAACCCTATTTAACCTAATTAACCTAAATTAACCTTAACCCAAACCCTAATCATCACCCAAACCCTAACCCAAATTAACCCTAACCCAAACCAAAATTAACCCTAATTAATCTAATTGACCCTAATCCTAATTATCTCCAACCCTATTTTACATAATTAACCCAAACTAACCCGAATCATAATCATCACCAACCTTATTTTACCTAATTAATCCAAACTAACCCTAACCCTAATCATCAACCAAACCCTAATCCTAACCCTACCCAATTAACCCTAACCTTAACCCTAAGCCTAATCATCACCCAAACCCTAACCCTAACCCAAACCCAAATTAACCCACAATTAATCTGGCCCTATAACCCTAACCCTAACTCTAAAATCAACAACAAAAACACCAAAAAAAAACATAATTATAAATTAAACTCGAAATTAACTCATCTCAGTAGTCACCGGCCGGCGGCAAAGAGCTCGAGAAGATGAAGAGCAAGAGCTCGACGAGATGGAGGAGGCCGGGAAGATGGAGCTCGAAGAGATGCTCGTGGCGACGAGGACAATTGGCGGCTGCGAGGTCGATTGGCTTCGACGAGGAACTCTACGACGACCTCGAGCGACTCCTGCGACGGAGGAGGAACTCGGCGACGAGGAAGTCGACGACGAGAGTGTGGTAGCGACGAAGCACGAGGAAGTTGACGATGATGGATGCTCGGGAATTGGTAGGAAATTTTGGGGACGATGGGAAATTACTTAGCATTATTTATTTTATAAATAACCCTTTGTTACCCCTACAAATTAATCCGTATGGCTTCTTTTGCGGCACCGTAGGACTAAATAAAAAGATTATATTTTAATATTTTTAAATTTATTTATGTTCTTACGGTGGTCCCCATAGGGACAAACAATACCCCTACGGTTTAATCCATAGGGGCAATAAAAAGTTGCCCTTACGAATTTCTCTATCCGTAAGGACAACCCCTCGTTGCAGTAGTGTAGCAAACTGCGGTTACCTAAAACTTAATTAGGGTTTCCCAAAGTTTGTAGTCATTTGGTAATATAGTTTATAAGACCAAGATTTAGTTTAACCAACCTTTTTTCTTAGTGTTGGAAAGGGGAAGGGGGGGAGGGGGGATGGGAGAGAGAAAAGAGAGAGGGAATGAAAACCTTGCAAAAACTCAACTCTTTTTGGACTCAGATTTTCGAGTGCTCCAAAACTTTTGGAAATCCACGCTTTGAGGAACTCCATTCAGCTGCAAATTTCAGAGCTTGTATCGAAACTGTACAAAACCGGAGTTTCAGAAACCATAACCTCATTGCCAAACGAAAAGGATTAGCGGTCCTTGAATGTCCTTTTCTGTTATACCAGCTGCTAGCTAGAAGTTTATTGGGCTCTCCTCTTCTATAAATAGAGCAATCGATCTTACCTCTTCTTTTTATGATCTCTTTATAATTTCTCACAATCTCTTATTTTTCTCACTTCTTAAAAATGGGAACAGCAACTTGTGTAGATATCCTCTTAGCCATCATTCTCCCTCCCTTGGGAGTTTTTCTCAAGTTTGGATGCAAGGTAGCTAAAACCTCTGTTTTGTACTAAAGATTTCCATCACTCAGGTATGACTTTTATTTAAAGTAGAAAGTGAAAGGAAAAAAAATCATGTAAGAATTTGAAATGAAGTCCCTTGTATTTTTCATGTATAATTTTTGTTGCAGTTATTCTTTTTCTTTTTTCGACCTTTGTGAATTTTGATGGTTGCAGCTAGAGTTTTGGCTGTGCCTCGTGCTGACATTATTTGGATGGCTGCCAGGAATTATTTATGCGGTTTATGCTCTTACGAAACAAGCATAGGCAAAAGATAGGGATTTTTTTTTGGCTGTGCTTGTGATTAATTTTCTATTTGGATTTTCTATTTAAATTCTGTGAGGGCAGCAAAATCCTTATACTTTTCTTGTATTTTGCTTCTTTAATAAAACTCTTTTCATTGAATGTATAAATTAATTTTCTTTCTGTTTATATGCATGGTGAATTCTTATATCTTATGATTATCACATAGTATTGCTATTCCATAGGATACAAGTTCAGGCCCTTGTATTTTCAATACTTTGTTTTGTTTGTTTCTTTTTTGATTTTTTTCTCATCTTCAGCTTCACATGCGAGCCACACAAATTCCATAGGTTAAATTTAAATTTCATAGACAATATATATGACATGATATTTTTTAAGATATTTATTTAGCTTTATTTATTTTACTGTTATTAAAATAATTAATTATCTTATAGAATACAATATTTTTCTTAAAATATTTTTTATTAAGTTATTTTTCCTTAAAACAATTAATTATCTCAACTTATTAGGATAAGATTTTTATTCTACTGTTATTATTTTTTGTCAAAATTAACCAAAAATATTTTACTACTACTCTAATAAATACTACTTTTTTCTTTCTGCCCTATAATAAAAAAACACTTTAACTCCAAAAAAATTCTTCTCCTCTGTCTTCTCTGTCATCTACAATCTGAAACCCGACGACGAGGGAATCGAAAGAAGAGAGACGAAGACTCACCCCCTCGTGATCTAATCGTGGCACCTTTCGCTTGTTAAGGAACGATCTTTGAACGTTCCTTTGTTTGTAAGTGTCCTCCTTCCTCTGATCCCCTCTCATCCCCTCATCCCCTCTAATCATGAAAATTCTTGTCATGTGTTTTCTTCGCCGCCAAGAAAAAAAGGATTAATTATATTACAATCATATTAATGTAAATGTATTGCAATCGGCATGCAGAGTAATATTGTGATTATTTAGACATGCCTGATGCTTTCATCTTCACAACTTGTATATACTACCAACAATTACTGCCAATTCTTTAATGTCTACTTGTTGACTTCTAAAATTAATGTATTTACATAACATTATTAATAGTATTAATATTATAATACTTATCAAATGCAAGTATAGGTGTATCTGAAACATGTGTGATTCTAACATTCGTGAGTATAATTTGTAACTTAATTAAAAAAAACTTAAAACTATAACAATAAATATTGTAATCAATCATTGTAAACACTCAACTCTATTGTATATAATACATTGTATAATCTAGTCTCTATTATTAAGATTATATTATACTATAATATCTGTATATATGTGTTTATACTTAATATATTACTTCTTATCTTAGCCTAGTTGTATTCACAACCCAATTATTACTTACACATCCAAATTACAAAACTATAAATATCTATATCATGTTTATCTTATATATGATGAATACTCATTTTATCTTTATCTAAATTTATTTTAAACACTACTATATAACTATGATTATTACAAATTATAAAATTTATATCTACTCATATACTACTAATATCAATAATTATAACTAAACAAGATCTAATGCTTTCTGTCAGTTATTCTAGACTATTTTTAGACCTTATAATATATGGATGTATATGAGAAAACATACACCTACATTTGTATTAAATAATATTTTAAATCCTAGTTTTGTTACATCCTCTTTTAATAAGTATAGTGTTCATTTAAGTGATGTTAGTTTTCACTTTAGTAGCATATTAATTAAGATAAGTTATTATAAGTTAATTATATTAAAATTATTTAGTATTTATAAAGTTAATACATATTATATTATGTTTGCACAATGTTAACGTATACTTCTCTTAACTCAATGGTCAATCAGAATTCTATAATAAAATAGTATCAGGAGCATATTTGGAGTCAAAAATTACACCCTGATTGACCAAGTCAAAATCAAAGTCAACCCCAAGTAAACGGGCCCAAGTCCAGATCAAGTGGGCCCATACCCAAATCGCGCCCTGTGGTCAGCCTCCTCCATGCAAATATGAAAATTATATAATAAATAATTTTGATGTAATTTTTATGAATAAATGTATGAGAAGTGGGCATAAAGCCAAATTTTTGTAAAGTTCATGACTCATGTGCAAAAGAAACAAGCACATGGGGCATGAGATGGACAAAATACAATTTTGTAAAGCCCAAGGGGCTATGTGTAAATTTGTAAGCCTATATAAGGCAATATGATAATGAAATGAAAAAAGAATAATTCATTCCTTTCAAAAATTAGGGTTTTGTGCTTCCTTCTCCTTCCTCAAGGTTCTAGAACTTCTTCCTCTTTTTTGAATTAAATCAAGAGTTTAATTTTTCTTTTTCCAAAAAGCAATAGTTTTTCACCATAAAAACCTTGAAGGGGAGCTCAGATCTTCCAACAAATTCCCCAAATTGGTGATTTTTAAGTCTTACCTCTTTTTCTCTAAGATCCAGTCAACATAGAGGAGGAAGAAGGAGACCCATATTCAAAAACCCGACTTTAGGAAGATTCAAGGCTCAAGAGAAGATATAGGCCTCAAGGGAGAAGAAAGGGGTTCCTTTTTATCATCTTCGAAAATCTCTTAGGAGTTTAACTCCGAAAAAAAGTATTTCATTTTAGGGGTTTAACTCAAAAAGTCAATTAGGAGTACAACTCCCAGTGCAGGGGCTAAACCCCTTTGTCCTTTTTAGGAGTTTAACTCCAAAAGTCACTTGGGAGTACAACTCCCAGTATAGGGGCTAAGTCCCTTTTTCCCGCTGGCACCCAGCGCCCGCGCGCCAAGCACGTGAGGCGTCAGCACCCAGTGCCAACCACGTGAGGCGCTGGCGCCCATGCATCCTTTGGACGCTATTCACCATTTTTTTATATATACACACTCCACAACACTTTTCCCGTTAGAAAAAATTTCTAACGGGGCGTCGTCCCGCACCCCGCAAGAGGGCTACTAGCCCCTTGATCCCCAGCCCGCTATCCTGGTAGTGGAACCCCCGTAAACTTTGCGATGCCCCTGATATACCCAAGACTCCTCAAAACATATACACAAGCATCGCACATTGAGTTCGCATGATTAGTTGACCCGTCAATCGGAGGTTCCTTCGCTTCAAAGGCGAGGGGTAATAAACGGCAGTTTAGTCCGCGGCTGCCGGAGATTCGAATCCCCACAATCAATAAACCCCGGCCTACCTTAGGCAGGGAGTGTCTGTAGTACGCCTGACAAACGGCGCGTATTCTCATCTCAATAGGGTGACGAAAAACACCCTACAGATTCTGGCACGCCTGGTGGGACCTTTCTCTTCTCCCATATCTCGGGTTAAACATTCATGTGAACTCAATCAACATATATAATGATTATCTATACTGAAATCATGCTTCTGTATGTAGGTTAACACTTTCCAATTGCAATATTCGGACGCAAAAAAATGTCTTCAAGGACAAACTTAGCTCTCAACACGGCTCCCATCTCCTACACGATGAAGATGGACGCTAGGACGGTCCTCCTGGCCAGTCTCGGGAGATAGTTGGAGGAGCCGCTGCAACCAATTGGCTCTATTATGTTTGTGCCAGCTAACGTCATCCGAGCTTCTCAAGCTCCAGTAATAAACAGACCGGCCTCGAAAGGCAGGATGCCAAATGTGGTGATCTCGAGGGCACCACTACCCAAACACAAGTCTGTGTTTGAAAGAATTTCCTTGGCCCCAGTTAGGGGCAAGGCCATCAACACCAACAAAATAACAAGGCATCTCGGGTGAGCTCCAGTGGTGCCCCTGACGACTGCTCAATCGGGTATTTTCTCTAAGCTCCCCGTCAATCGACTCACGATGGCTTCCTAGATGACGGATACCTATCAAGCCCTCAAAATCGAGAAGTTAAGACAGAAAAGGCTCAGATACAGAGCCAACAAAAGGGCTAGGGTTCCTACTAGGCTGAACTTCCTGAGGTTCCAAGAACAGGGTTAACCCGCAACAATAGCTAAATCGGCTGTAAAGCTCGCTAACTCTTTTGAACCACTGAAATTGGTCCAAAAGAATGCCATGACCTCAAGAGTCAAGAAAGCTGTGATCCGGACAACGCCACCTAAGGATCCAGTCAGACTAACCGTCTTCAGTCGCATGTCCTTTCCAGAGGAGGAAAGGCCACGACGATGGTTCGAAAAATCAGCCGCCAAAGATAAAAAGATGGCTGAATGTGTGGTGCACACTGTCTACATGGTGGACACGCGCTGCAAGAGCAAGGACGGGGCCATCACATCTCAAATCTAATCTGGTGTGAATGTGGCTGCCACTTCCTAAGACCAGCCTCCTCTAGAAGGTAATGAAAACCTTCCAGTGAGGCTGATAAGCAGAGAGATCCCTCGGTTCATGAGGAGTCGGGCTCGGAAAGTAAAGAGGAGTCAATTTTCCGTCCTAAGACCGCAGAGCAGCAACTTCTCCAAGAGCTCCAGAAGCAGCTCAGAAACAAAAACAAGGAGATGGCCAAGCTCTACTCAAAGATTGATGACTTGACAAACGCTGTCTTACATCTCACGGCCTAACTTGCCTCTCAGCCGCACAATCAAGCGCATGGCTCTACTCATGAACCGGAAAATGGTGTCCCGAGGCAGTCGACGCCTATTCCCTTAAATCTAAAGGTGGGCGAGCCGCATGAAAGTCGGCTGCATCCTATCTCGGGAAATGTCTTGACTACTGATGACAGCAATCCGCTAACGCAAGATCAAATTATGGATTTGGTCACCAACAAAGTCAAAGCATTGGTAGCCGAAACTGAAGAGTAAAAAGATATCAGCATAGTGGTAGACCATATCCTGCTCGGTATGATTTGATAGAGTTTCCTAGTGGTTATGTCATCCACAAATTCGGAAGATTCGATGCGACGGAAAATGCGAATCAACACATCGCCCACTTTAAAGCCTCATGAGGGAATACTGGGGGCAATGATGTACTTCTCTTCCGCTGGTTCATTAATAGCTTAACCGATGTCGCTTTAGACTGGTACGCGAGCATACCAGATGGCTCCGTTACTATTTTCGTCCAAATGGAATCTCTGTTTAGACAAAGGTTCATGAGTGTCAGCGATAAAATCACCATCGCCGACCTCATAAGGACCAAGCCAAAGAACAATGAAAGAAGCACGGATTTTATAACCCGATGGCGCAATCTCTCCGTCAAATGTGAACCGCCGATAGAGCATGACCAATCTGTCAACCTCCTCGTCGGAAATTTCAACAATTGGATAACCTCGTTTCTATGCACCTCGGGTCTCAAAACATTCTAAGAGCTGACCAGAAAGTTCAGAAGTTGGAGCGCTCAAAGAAGAAATCCTCCTCTAATTCCCAAAATAACAATAGGTCCTGGAGAAACCGAAAGGATGATAATCACAAAGGTGGAAATTCCGACGATGCTGAATCTTGTAACACTTCGGCTAACCGAAATAAGCGAAGGATGAGCGGGCCTAATGCCAACCGGCCTCGGAAGCCAGTGTTTGGAGAGGGAGGAGAATCTTTACTGAAAGAGAAACTGGATAAGATTTATTCCTTCAGAAGGGACAAAGTCTGTAAAATATTCAGGATGACCTAATAAACAGTCTACAATTGCCAGAATAAAAAAGATCTCAAGAAGGGAATATGACCGACGACCCCAAATATTGCCCTTATCACAGAGTGATAGGTCATGCCATTGAGAACTGCGTTGTCTTTAAAGATTGGGTCAAAAAGCAATATAAGGCAGGATAGATAGAACTATCTAAAGGCGTGTTAGCAAACAGTCAAGCTGTGACCGCCAATTTCATACAAAAGGAGACCGAAGTCCTTATGGAACCTGATTCTCTCAGACATCTGCCTTTCTTTGAAAAAAGCGGACCAAGCAACAAGCTAAAATCCAAATGAGCAATATTGCCAATGAAGAAGCGATAGATAGGTACACAACCCATACGGTGTACATGATGGAGCCCAAAGGAACAAGTATTTCTACGCCTTATAGCCATGACGATGACGTGGTTGTTGCCATCCAACACCGGCTCAGTCTAGATGACGGAAAGACCGCTTATGCAATTAAGCCAAAGGAGTCCATGGTTGCTGCAGAATCGAACCTAGGCTCCAATAGATGACCACTACGTCGTTAAACTGGAAACAGTCGACCACCATATCGTTAAACTAGGAATAATCGACCTCTAAGTCGTTAAACTGGGGATGTAAAAATGTGTAAATAAAAAAAGCCGAAATGATGAGGCAACTCGCAATAAAAATCAGCGAGTAAAATAAAAATGAAAATAAGCAGCCGAAATGATGGGGCAACCGCAAATAAATAGCCAAAATGATAGGGCAATCGCGACCTTTACGATAAGAAAATCTGAAATGATAGAGCAATCACGGTAAAAAAAATGGCGAATGATGAGTCGCTCCTGATACCATATTCCAGTGCAACGATGCAGACGCTAGCCAAAATCCAAATCCCTAAATGGTGAATGATGAGTCGCTCCTGATACCATATTCTAGTGCAGCGATGCAGACACCAACTGTAGGGTGTTTTTCGTCACCCCATTAAGATGGTAATACGCGCGCGCTGGTCAGGCGTACTATAGATTCCCCCTGCCTAGGGTAGGCTGGGGTTTATTGATTGTGGGGATCCGAATCTCCGGCAGCCGCGGACTAAGCTGCCGTTAATTACCCTTCGCCTTTGGAGCGAGAGAACCTCCGATTAACGGGTTAAACCGGTCATGCGAACTCAATGTGCAGTGTTGTGTTTTGAAGGGGGTTTTGGATATATCGGGGGCCCCGCAGAGTTTTTACAGGGGTCTCGCTACCCGGATAGCGGGTTGGGGGTCAAGGGGGTTAGCAGTCCCCTTGCGGGGTGCGGGACAGCGTCCCGTTAGAAATTTTTTCTAACGGGAACGGTGTGGTGAAGTATGTGTATGTGTGTGTGTGTGTGTGTGTGTGTATAAAGGGAAATGGCATTCAAAGGATGCATGGGAAAAAACGCCAGCGCTTTAGGCACTAGTGGCTCACGTGCCAGGCATGTGGGCGCTTGGGCGCTAGTGCTTTGAGCGCAGGGGCGCTAGCGCCTTACGTGCCAGGCACGCGGGCGCTAGCGCTTTGGGCGCTAGCGCCTCACGTGCTAGGCACGTCGGCACTTGGGCGCTAGCGCCTCACGTGCCAGGCGCGTGGGCACTCAGGCGCTAGCGTTTTGGGCGCTAGCGCTTTGAGCGCAAGTGCGCTAGCGCTTTGGGCGCTTGGGCGCAAGAAGGGAGTTAGTCCCTTCACTGGGAGTTGTACTCCCAGAAAGAATATACTTATTATTTTGTGTGTGTGTGTGTGTGTGTGTGTGTGTGTTTTGAGGAGTTAAACTCCTAAGGTATTTTTGGAGTTGGTGAAGGGGCTTCTTCCTTGAGCCCTGAATCTTCCCCAAAGTGGGGTTTTTGGAGATGAGTCTCCTTCTTCCTCCTCTGTTGGCCGGATTTTGAAGAACAAGAGGGGTGAGATTTTAAAAATCTCTCATTTTTAAGATCTGATGGAAGATCCAAGCTCTCCTTTGTGGGTTTCGTGGTGAAAAACTATTTAGTTTTGGAAAAGAAAGAGTAAAACTCTTGATTTAATTCAAAAGAAAGAAGAAAGTTTTAGAACCTTGAGGAAGAATAAAGATCACAGATCTGGATTCTTTTTGGTGAGAGAGAAAAAGTTGTTGAGATATTTTCATTATCTTGGCTTTTATAGGCTATACATTTTACATATAGCCCCTTGGGCTTTACAAAAATGGCATTTTGCCTATCTCATGGCTCATGTGCCATTTCTTTTTGCACATAAGCCATGAACTTTACAAAAATTTGGCTTTATGCTCATTCATGCATAAAATATTACATAAAAATTATTTATTATATGATTTCATTTTGGGCATGGAGGAGGGTCGGCCGCTTCATGTTCGGACTCGACCTGGGCATAGGCCCACTTGATCCGGGCTTGGGCTCACTTGGCTTAGGGTTGGCCTTGACTTTGACTTGGTCAACCGGGGTGCAATTTTCGACCCTAACAAAGTGCCCCCATCAATAAATGCACACCACATATGTGGGTCGTGTGCATGAAATTGATGGACCTTCTTTCGCGTGGAGGCGACTTGCTTTGGTTCCCACTTTTTGGGATGCACTGCCCTTTTTACGACATGGACGGTCGACGCTTAACGCATCTCCGAGACGGAGTGTCCGTGGTAGACATTTCCCTGGCCCGGAGTGATTTAGTAGACGTGCCCCCGGCACGGAGTGTCGCTAGTCGACGTTTTCCCGAGGCGGAGTGTCTATAGTCGACGTGCCCCCAGCACGGAGTGTCTGCTGACGTTTTCCCAAGGCGGAGTATCGGCTGGTTGACGTGTCCCCGAGACAGACTGTCTGATTGACGTTTCCCCGTTACGGAGTGTCACTGTTGGACGTTTCCCTGGTATGGAGTGTCGCTGGTCGACGTTTCCTCGAGGCGGAGTGTCTGTTGTCGACGTGCCCCCGGCACGGAATGTCTGCTTGACGTTTCCCCCGAGGCGTAGTGTCGCTGGTTGACGTGTCCCCGAGACGGAGTGTCTGCTTGACGTTTCCCTGTTACGGAGTCGTTGTTGGACGTTTCCCTGATGTGGAGTGTCGCTGATCGACGTTTCCCCGGCATGGAGTGTCTGTGTTGGACGTCTCCCCGGCACGGAGTGTCGCTGGTCGATGTTTCCCCGGCATGGAGTGTCTTTGTTGGACATTTCCCCGAGATGGAGTGTCGCTGGTTGACGTGTCCCCGGCACGGAGTGTTTGCTTGACGTTTCCCCGTTACGGAGTGTCGCTGTTGGACGTTTTCCCGGTACGGAGTGTCGCTGGTCGACATTTTCCCAGCTTGGAGTATCTGTGTTGGACGTTTCCCCGAGACGGAGTGTCGTTGTTGGACGTTTCCGCGATACGGAGTGTCGCTGGTCGACGTTTTCCCGGCATGGAGTGTCTGTGTTTGACGTTTCCCCGAGACGGAGTGTCGCTGGTTGACGTGTCCCCGGCACGGAGTGTCTGCTTGACGTTTCCCTGTTACGGGGTGTCGCTGTTGGACGTTTCCCCGGTACAGAGTGTCGCTGGTCGATGTTTCTCCGGCATAGAGTGTCTGTGTTGGACGTTTCCCCAAGACGGAGTATCTGCTTGACGTTTCCCCATTACGGAGTGTCGTTGTTGGAAGTTTCCCCAGTACGGAGTGTCGCTGGTTGACGTTTCCCCGAGGTGGAGTGTCTGTTGTTTGACGCAGAGGTCGATGTTGGAATTGGTTGGTTTGATTTGTTTGATTTGAGTTGGCATCAGCATTGCTAAACTGGAATATGGTACCAGGAGCGAATCATCATCTGTCTTTGAGAGGGTTTGGGGATTGGTTTTTGTTTGGCATCTGCATTGCTGCATTGGAATAATGCCAGGAGCAACTCATCATTTGCCCCGAGAGGATTTGGGAATTGATGACTTAGGAGGCAGGTTTAGATCCCGATCACCTAAGGCTTTTCAATTTTATAGGCCGTAAGGGTCCCATAAAAGCATTTTCTCCCTACGAGTCGAAAAGATCTCGTAGGTGTATTTTCTCTTTAGGAGTCGTGGGGACTCCTAAGTATGTTTCTCCTTTGTGAGTCGTAAGGATCTCACGCGGGAATTTTCTCCTCACAAAGTCGAGAGGATTTTGCGAGTGCATTTCATCTCTTTTTCATGAGTTTGCGCCCTTTCAGGTTTTCACAAACTCGCCGGCAGTCCTGCTGTTTTTACTCACGGAGCCCTTTCGGGTTTCATCCGTGCCCGTTTTGCTTGTGGACATACCTTTTTTTTCTGCTGGTGGGACTTTAAAAGTAGTCTCACCGGCAGGACTTGGGAGAGATTAGGATCGTTTTACGCCCATAGATTGTATACGGTTTTGCAGGATGTATGATCCAGACCGTAGGGTCGAAAAAATTTCGGGACTTTGTTGGCGTCTGCATCACCGCACTGGAACATGGTACCAGGAGCGACTCATCATTCGCCGTTGGGGTACAGGATTTGGAATTTGGTTGGCGTCTGCATTGCTGCACTGGAATATGGTACCAGGAGCGACTCATCATTCGCCGTTGGGGTACAGGATTTGGAATTTGGTTGGCGTCTGCATCGCTGCACTGGAATATGGTACCAGGAGCGATTAATCATTTGCCATTGCCTATTGGGAAGCGATGGCTTAGGAGAAAGGTTTAGATCCCTATCACCTAAGGCTTTTCAATTTTATGGGCCGTAAGGGTCCCATAAAAGCATTTTCTCCCTGCGAGTCGTAAGGATCTCGTAGGTGTACTTTCTCTTTAGGAGTCGTGGGGACTCCCAAGTGTGTTTTTCCTTCGTGAGTCGTAAGGATCCCACGAAGGTTTGTTCTCCTCATGCATCGTGAAGACACATGAGTGGGTCTCCCAATGGAGCATAATTCCAAGGGTGGAGACCAGCCGCGTAACTGGTGATTGTGGTAGGGCATGGGTATGATGAGAATTATTTGAGCCCATAGATTGTATACGGTAGTCAATTTGGGGGACTACCCATAGGGCTGGAAGAATTTTTGGGAAATTGGATTTTGGTTGGCGTCTGCATCGCTGCACTGGAATATGGTATCAGGAGGGACTCATCATTCGCCGTTTTTTATCACCGTGATTGCTCTATCATTTCAGCTTTTCTTATCGCGAAGGTCGTGATTGCCCTATCATTTCGGCTATTTATTCGCGGTTGCCCCATCATTTCGGTTGTTTATTTTTCATCTTTATTTTACTCGCTGATTTTTATTGCGAGTTACCCTATCATTTCGGCTTTTTATTATTTTTGTTTTATTTACACATTTTCACATTCCCAGTTTAACGACGTGGTGGTCGTTTGTTCCCAGTTTAATGACGTGGTGGTCAGTGGTTTGCTTATCCCAGCTCCTCGAACTTTGATCTTGGCGGGGCTGTGTTGATGACCGTAGCTCTGTGGCTTGTCGGTACATCTGACGACTGTGAGGCTTTCCCAAGTTTGTATTAGTTCTCCACCTAATCTTTAAAAACATAGTAGTCTTCAATGGTATGACTCACCATTCTATGATATGGGCAGTATATGGGATTGCCGGTCATGTTCATCTCATGTGGCCTCTTTGGAATAGGCAGTTGAAGACCGTTGTTCAAGGCGCCCACGAATATTTCGCGGACTTTATCCCTCCTGAAGGAGTATACTTTCTTCTTTCTCTCCATTAGAGTAGGTGCCCTTGCTGATGCTGGACCCTGAGGACGATCAGTCTTTGGTTCGCCTACTATCCGCTTACCACGTTCAGTGTACGTATCGGAGGGACTGGAGGCTGATCGTGTCCGTTTTTCACAAAGGTGTTCCGCTCTCGGGCTGGAGGGAGCATCGGTCTGCTGCTTCCGGATATCAATCCCCAGCTCACGAACCAAAATTTGATTTTGCTGTAATTTCAATCGGGCGACTTGGGTCGTGAGATCCGCCACGACATTTGCCAACTCGTCGACTTTAGAATGGACCTTGGCCATCTTCTCATCCCTGTCCTGAAGTTGCCTTTGAATCCATTGGAATAATGCTTGTTCTATAGTTTCGGGTATGACAACGGGGTCATCCCTACCGCCTGAACTTGATTCAGCATGAACCACGGGTTCCTTTGGTTCAATGGCCTGAGTGGGCTCTTCATCATTTGGATCGGGCCGATGTTGGATGGCAACAACCGCGTCATTGTCATGGTTATAAGGCGTAGGAGGACTTGTTCCTCTGAGCTCCATCATATAAACCGTATGGGTTATGTACCCGTATATTGCTTCTTCATTGGCAATGTTGCTCGCTTGGCTCTTAGCTTGTTGCCTTGGTCCGCTCTTTTTAGAGGAAGGCAGATGTCTGAGAGAATCAGGTCCCTGAAGGACTTCGGTTTCCATTTGTATGAAATTGGCGGTCGCAGCTTGATTGTTTGTTAACACGCCAGGGGACAATGATGTTTCTCCCGCCTTGTATTATTTCTTGACCCAATCCTTGAAGATGCAACAGTCTTCAATAGTGTGTCCCAGCACTCGGTGGTATGGGCAAAAGTTGGGATGATCAGTCCTATTCGCTTCACTTAGCCTTTTTGGTTCTGGTAGCCGCAGGCCATTCTTCAGAGCATCTTTAAAAATTTTGTGGACCTTGTCCCTTCGGAATGAGTAGACCTTATTTCTTCTTTCCTCCAAAGTTGGCTCTCAAGATTTGTCAGTTTTTGCTCTGCCCGCTCTCTGCTTATTTAGAGAATCGGTGCTGTTAGAACTTCCGCCTTTTCGGTTGTCGTCCTTCCAAGGTTTCGGTCTGTTTGTGAACTGAAGATCCTGAGTGGACTCGGGCTTTGAGCGTTCCAACTTTTGGGCCTTTTTGGTCAGCTCTTGGAATGTTTTAAGGTCTGCGGTGCACAGGAAAGGTTTCATCCAGTCCTTCAGATTTTCTATAAGAAGACTGACGGATTGGTCTTGCTCTAACGGCGGTTCATATTTGACAGAGAGATTGCGCCATCGGACTATAAAATCCATGTTGCTTTCATTGTTCTTTGGCTCTGTCCTTACGAGGTCGACAATGGTGATTTTATCGCTGACATTCATGAACCTTTGCTTGAACATGGATTCTATTTGAGCGAACGTCGTGATCGAGTCATCTGGTATGCTTGCATACCAATCGAAAGCAACATCCGTCAAGCTATTAACAAACTGACGGAGAAGGAGCGCATCATTGCCCCCAGTATTTGCGCATGATGCTTTAAATTGGGCAATGTGCCGGTTCGCATTTCCCGTCCCATCGAACCTTTCAAATTTGGGGACGATATAGCCAGTGGGAAACTCCACAAGATCGTACCGAGCAGGATATGGTCTCCCGCTACTGCTGGCATCTTTTTGCTCTCCGGCTTCGGCTACTAATGTTTTGACTTTGTTGGCAACCAAATCTATGATTTGATCTTGAGTTAGCGGGTTGCTGTCATCGGTCGCCAAGACATTTCCCGAGATAGGATGCGACTGGCCTTCATGCGGTCCGCCCACCTTTGGATTTGAGGGAATATGCGTCGGCTGTCTCGGGACACCATTTCCCGGTCCATGAGTAGAACCATGCGCTGATTGGGTGGCTGAGAGGCAAGTTGGGCTGTGAGCTGTAAGACGACATTTGTCAAGTCGTAAATTTTTGAGTAGAGCTTGGCCATCTCCTTGTCTTTGTTTCTGAGCTGCTTTCGGAGCTCCTGAAGAAGTTGCTACTCCACGGTCTTAGGATGGAAAGTTGGCTCATCTTCGCTTTCCGAGCCCGACTCCTCATGAACTGAGGGATCTCTCTGCTTATCAGCTTCACTTGGAGCATTTTCATTACCTTGAGGAGGATGCTGGTCTTGGGAAGTGACAGCCACATTCAAACCAGATTGGATTTGAGATGTGGTGGCCCCATCTTTGCTGCGAAGGTTGTCACTGGGATGTGCGCCTACCATGCAGACTGTGTGGATAACACATTCATCCGTCCTTTCATCACTGGCAGCTGGTTTCGCGGGGCGGTCCCGGCTTTGGAAATTCATAAATTTTAATATGGCCGGAGGCCTAGCCCTTTTGTTGGCTCTGTATCTGAGCCGCTTCTGCCTCAGCTTCTCTGCCTTGAGCGCCTGGCAGGCTCCTGCTCTTTGGGAAGCCGCCATAGGCCGAGTGATGGGGAGCTTAGAGAAAATACCCAACCGAGCAGTTGCCAGGGGCGCCGCTGGAGCTTGCCCGAGATGCCTTGTTGCTTTGTTGGTGTTGATGGCCTTGCCCCCAGCTGGGGCCAAGGAAAGTCGTTCAAACACCGACTTGCGTTTGGGCTGGGGCGCCTTCGAGACCACCACATTTGGCCTCTTGCCTTTCGAGGCCGGTTTGTTTGTTACCGAAGCTTGAGGAGCTGGGATGGCGTTAGATGACACGAACATAATAGAGCCAAATGGTAGCGGCGGCTCCTCCCATTATCGCCCGAGACTGGACGGGAGGATCGTCCTGGAGTCCATCTTCATCGTGTCGGAGATGGGAGCTGTGCCGAGAGCTGAACTTGTCCTTGGAGACATTTTGCTGTGTCCGAAGATTGTAATTTGAGATTGTTAGCCTGCAAATAGAAACATGATTTCAGTACAGGCAATCGATATGTATATTGATTGAGTTCGCATGAACGTTTAACCCGAAATATGGGAGAAAAGATAGGTCCCACCGGACGTGCCAGAATCTGTAGGGTGTTTTTCGTCATCCAATTGAGATGGAAATACGCGCGCGCTGGTCAGGCGTACTACAGATTCCCCCTGCTTAGGGTAGGCTGGGGTTTATTGATTGTGGGGATTCGAATCTCCGGCAGCCGCGGACTAACCTGCCGTTAATTACCCCTCACCTTTGGAGCGAGAGAACCTCCGATTAACGGGTTAAACTGGTCATGCGAACTCAATGTGCAGTGTTATGTTTTGAAGGGGTTTTTGGATATATCGGGGGCCCCGCAGAGTTTTTACGGGGGTCCCGCTACCCGGATAGCGGGTTGAGGGTCAAGGGGGCTAGAAAACCCCTTGCGGGGTTTGGGACAGTGCCCCGTTAGAAATTTTTTCTAACGGGAACAGTGTGGTGAAGTATGTGTATGTATATATATAAAAAGGGAAAGAGCATCCAAAGGATGCATGGGAAAAAGCGCCAGCGCTTTGATCGTAAGGGCGCTAGCGGCTCACGTGCCAGGCACGTGGGCGCTAGCGCCTCACGTGCCAGGCACGTGGGCGTTCGCGCGCTAGCGCTTTGTGCGCTAGCGCCTTGAGCGTAAGGGCGCCAGCGCCTCACGTTCCAGGCACGTGGGCGCTCAGGCTCTAGCGTTTTGAGCGCTAGCGCTTTGAGCGCAAGTACGCTAGCGCTTTGGGTGCTTGGGCGCAAGAAGGGAGTTGGTCCCTTCACTGGGAGTTGTACTCCCAGAAAGAATATACTTGTTATTTTGTTTGTGTGCGTGTGTGTGTGTGTGTGTATTGAGGAGTTAAACTCCTAAGGTATTTTTGGAGCTGGTGAAAGGGCTTCTCCCTTAAGCTCTGGATCTTCCCTAAAATGGGGTCTTTTGAGATGGGTCTCCTTCCTCCTCCTCTGTTAGCCGGATCTTGAAGAGGAAGAGGGGTGAGATTTTAAAAATCTATCCTTTTTAAGATCTGATGGAAGATCCAAACTCCCCTTTATGGGTTTCGTGGTGAAAAACTATTTAGTTTTGGAAAAGGAAGAGTAAACTCTTGATTTAATTCAAAAGAAAGAAGAAGGTTTTAGAACCTTGAGAAAGGAGAAAGGTCACAGAGCTGGATTCTTTTTGGGGAGAGAGAAAAGGTTGTTGAGATATTTTCATTATCTTGGCCTTTATAGGCTATACACTTTACATATAGCCCTTTGGGCTTTACAAAAATGGCATTTTGCCCATCACATGGCTCATGTGCCATTTCGTTTTGCACATAAGACATGGGCTTTACAAAAATTTGGCTCTATGCCCATTCATGCATAAAAAGTTACATAAAAATTATTTATTACATGATTTCATTTTGGGCATGGAGGAGGGCTGGCCGCTTCATGTTCGGACTCGACCTGGGCATAGGCCCACTTGATCCGGGCTTGGGCCCACTTGGCTTGGGGTTGACCTTGACTTTGACTTGGTCAACCGGGGTGCAATTTTCGACCCCAACACCAACCAAAATCCAAATCGCCAAATGGAGAATGATAAGTCCCTCCTGGTACTATATTCCAGTGCAGCGAAGCAGACGCCAACTAAAATTTCAAATCCCTGGATGTCCCAACGGCGAATGATGAGTCGCTCCTGGTACCATATTCCACGGTAGCGATGCAGACGCCAACCAAAATTCTCCCAGCCCTACGGTTGGTCCCTAAACTGACTACCGTATACAATCCACATGCTCAAATAATTCTCATCACACCCATACCCCACCACAATCACTAGTCCAGCGGTTGGTCTCCATCCTTGGAATTATGCTCCATTTGGGAAGACCCACTCATGTGTCCTCACGAAATATGAGGAGAAAAAAACTTACGAGATCCTCTCGACTCGTAAGAAAACACCTTCGTGGAATTCTTACGACCCACAAAGGAAAAACACACTTGGGGGTCCTCACGACTCTTAAGGAGGAAATACACCTACGGGATCCTTTCGAATCGTAGGGAGAAAATGCTTTTATGGGACCCTTATGGCTCATAAAATTGAAAAGTCTTAGGTGATAGGGACCTAAACCTGTCTCTTAAGCCATCGCTCCCCAACAGGCAACGGCAAATGATGAATTTCTCTTGGCACCTGTGTTTCAGTATTAGCAACGTTGATACTGACCCCAACCTCAAAATTCCAAACTTTCGACCCAATAGACCCCTAAGTCATTAAACTGGGAATAGATGACCCCTAAGTCGTTAAATTAGGAACGAGGGAAATCCCCTCATGGAAAATGATGATTCACTCCTGGTACCATATTTCAGTGTAGCGATACTGATGTCAACCCAAATCATATCAAGTCAGCAAGACAACCAACGACCTTCCTGGCGGAAACAAGCTCCACCTCGGAAACAAGTTGAATCTCGACACCGCAGAAAACGGAGCAAGTCAACTTCAACCACTGACACTGCAGAAGGCGGAGTAAGTCAAATCCAATCCCTGACACCGCAAGAAGCGGAGCAAGTCAAATCAAGCACCGACCATCCAAATCGCAAAGAGGACAGCACCGACTATCCATGTCGCTGAAAAGGCAGCACCGACTGTCCAAGTCGTAAAAAGGGAAGCAATGACCTCCCCGTTGGAATTATGCTCAGTCTCAAAATCAAGTCAACCAATGACCTCCCTGTCGGAATTATGCTCCATCTCAGAATCAAGTCAACCAACAATCTCTGCGTCGGAATCGCATTTCATCTCAGAATGTACCCCGTATCAAAATCATGCTTCACCTCGGAGTATCTGACTTCCCTGTCCGAATTATGCTCCGCCTCGGAATCAAGTCAACCAACAATCTCTGCGTCGGAATCACGTTTCGTCTCAGAATGTACCCCGTGTCGAAATCATACTTCGTCTCAAAGTATCTGCCTTCCCTGTTGGAATTATGCTCCGTCTCGGAATTAACTCAACCAATGACCTCCCCGTCGGAATTATGCTCTGTCTCGGAATCAAGTCAACGAATGACCTCCCTGTCGGAATTATGCTCCGTCTTGGAATCAAGTCAACCAACAATCTCTGCGTCGGAATCACGTTTCATCTCAGAATATACCCCGTGTCGAAATCATGCTTCGCCTCGGAGTATCTGACCTCCCTGTCAGAATTATCCTCCGCCTTGGAATCAAGTTAACAAATAATCTTTGCGTCGGAATCACGTTTCGTCTCAAAATGTACCCCGTGTCGAAATCATGCTTCATCTCGGAGTATCTGCCTTCCATGTCGGAATTATGCTTCGTCTCGGAATCAAGTCAATCAATGACCTCCTCGTTGGAATTATGCTCTGTCTCGGAATTAAGTCAACCAATGAACTCCCCGTTGGAATTATGCTCCGACTCGGAATCAAGTCAACCAACAACCTTTGCGGCGGAATCATGCTTCGTCTCGAAGTGTACCCCGTGTCGAAATCATACTTCGCCTCGGAGTACCTGCTTTCTCTGTCGGAATTATGCCTCTCCTGGGAATTGACTTCTGTGTCAGAATCATGCTTCATCTCAGAGTGCACCCCGTGTTGAAATCATGCTTCGCCTCGGAGTATCTGCCTTCCCTGTCGGAATTATGCTTCGACCGGGAATCAACCTCTGCATCGGAGCTATATTTCGTTCAGAATGTCTGCCCTGTGCCGGAACTAAGCTTCGCCTTAGGATACACATGTCCCGTGTCGGAATTATGCTCTGATCCCCGGAATTATGCTCCGCTCTTCGGAATTATGCTCCGGTCCCCGGAATCATGCTCCGTTCCTTGGAATCATGGTCTGCTCTTCGGAATTATACTCCAATCCCCGGAATTATGCTTCGATCTCCGGAATTATGCTTTGATCCCAAAATTATGCTCCCGGAATGATGCTCCGCCCCAGGAATGATGTTCTACCTCGAAGTCCAACTCCAAGATCCATCAATTTCATGCACAAAACTCAGATACGCGATGTGCATTTATTGATGGTGATCACTTTATTGGGGCAAAAAATTACACCCCGGTTGACCACGTCAAAGTCAAAGTCAACCCCAAGTAAACGGGCCCAAGCCCAGGTCAAGTGGGCCCATGCCCAAGTCGAGCCCCGCGACTAGCTTCCCCTATGCTAATATGAAAATTATGTAATAAATAATTTTGATGTAAATTTTATGAATAAATGTAAGAAAGATGGGCATAAAGCCAAATTTTTGTAAAGTCTATGGCTTATAAGCAAAAGAAACAAGAACATGGGGTATGAGATGGGCAAAATGCCATTTTGTAAAGCCCAAGGGGCTATGTGTAAATTTTTAAACCTATATAAGGCAACATGATAATGAAATGAAAAAAGAATAATTCATTCCCCTCAAAAATTAAGGTTTCTGTGCTTCCTTCTCCTTCCTCAAGGTTCTAGACCTTCTTCCCTTTTTTTTGATTTAAATCAAAAGTTTAACTCTTTTTTTCCAAAAAAGAAATAGTTTTTCACCATAAAACCCTTGAAGTGGAGCTCGGATCTTCCATCAAATTCCCAAAATGGGTGATTTTTAAGTCTTACCCCCTTTTCTCTAAGATCCAGCCAACAAAGAGGAGGAAGAAGGGGTTCCCTTTCATCATCTTCGAAAATCTCTTGGGAGTTTAACTCCGGAAAAAAAGTCTTCCTTTTTAGGAGTTTAACTCCAAAAGTCAATTTGGAGTACAGCTCGCAGTGCAGGTGTTAAGCCCCTTTGTCATTTTTAGGAGTTTAACCCCAAAAGTCAATTGGGAGTACAACTCCAAGTATAGGGGCTAAGCCCCTTTTTCCCGCTGATGCCCAGTGCCCACACGCCAAGCACGTGAGGCGCTGGCATCCAGCGCCCGCGTGGTGGGCACATGAAGCACTGGAACCCATGCGTCCTTTGGACACTATTCAGCCTTTTTTTATATATACACACTCCACAACACTTTCCCCGTTAGAAAAAATTTCTGACGGGGCGCTGCCCCGCACACCGCAAGGGAGCTGCTAGCCCTCTTAACCCCCAGCTCGCTGATTGAAAGAATTAAAGTTTTAACCGCAATCAAGACGGTGTCGCTTTGCACCTAGCCGGTTGAGCACGGGTCGATCCACAGGGAGACGGAGCGTTCTACGTTCTTATCGTTACGAGTTAATGCGCGTGGGCGGGATTGTTCTTATCTACCCTATGTGTTATATGCACAAGTAAAGTTGTTAGGAAAAGATACGAAAGTGTAAGCTAAGGAAATCCGTATTCAAAACCTTTGAGCCGAGTCTTGACCAATTGAAGCTAGAGCAATCAGCAACAACGTGGATTAGGGGATTTAAGCACGGTATTCATGGAATTCGGCTTATTGACCCTTGTCCTTCCGTTCTTATCTCTTGCTTTCGCCTCCGGTCAAACCGAACGCAACCGGTCGCGGTTAGGAATCACCGTTACCTTACTAGGGTAGGGTGCCTAACGGAGCACTTGCGTAACGTTTGGGCGGAGTTCAAAAGAAAATAACGGGAAAAGAAAATGAGGAACGAAACGTTAACTTACAATATCGTAATTCTTCCTAACAACACCATATTAACAATCATTCACAAAAAAAACCAAAAAGAGCAAAAGAAAAGATAAACAAAGAAAACAAAAGATTACAAGCAAGTAATTAAATGACATGGTAATAAATTGCATAAATGTAATGCAAGTAAGAAAAATGCAAGAAAGAGGTAAGCAAGAAAGTAACACTAAGAACCATAGAACAAGTTACACACCATGGGTCTAATAACCCAAACTTAAAATTGCAATCTCAATTAAGAGGTTGCATGATCAAGAGAAAGCTAAAAACCCAAGGCAAAATGAAGCACAAAAGAGACTTTATTCCTTTCAAAATGATACAACCCTTGAGATCAAATACCAACCCTTAAACCTTCAAGCTCAATGAAGAGATTGAAAGATCAAGAGAAGGCAAGGATCTCAAGAGGAAGCTAAGCTAAAGAATGATACAATGTATGGCAAAATTGGATTTCTTCTCACTTACCTAATGGTTTCCTTTTATAGGCAAAACAAAACCTTTCCTTTAATTTGAATTTGAATGCACCCAAAGTTTGGAGGGAAGTTTGAATCTTTGAATTTTTGAATCATATCAACACTTTATGCATTGAATGCACCATACCCACTTGTGCTTTGTGCTTGTCCCTCTCATGCTCTGTGCTTGTCCCTCTCGTGTTTTGTGCTTGTCCCTCTCGTACTTTGTGCTTGTCCGAGACACGAATGACTACTGTCATATGTCTTGTCTCTGGAGCTAGTACGCGGCACTGAACGGATACAGATGACTGGAACCCGGCTTTTATCTGTCTGTGACAGATGTTCTGGATATTGGCAGACTGGAAACCAGTAACCTGTAAATATGTAGCAAACACGGAATAAAAGCACCTATCTATAAACAAACGAGCATAAGAATGGGCGGTAGTAAATGCAATATTCTGGTATGAACAAATACCCCCAAACTTAACTTTTGCTTGTCCCGAGCAAAACCATTTATTCACATAAGAGAATCCTAACCGCACTTTCGCAGGGAACGCGATTGCACTGAGCGTCTGCAACAAGCCGTTAAACCTCTAGGTGTCCCTAGTAGGAGGAGTATTGTCTCCTGAGGGTTTTCAACGGATACTACCCACAAAATCCCGTCAAGTTAATTTCATAAGTTAACATCGATTCTACTCCTACAGTTTAGTATCTAGGTTAAAAATTCTATCATCCTAAGTTAGAAATATCCAACCCTTATTTTTTACACCTCCTATCTATTTAACTCCAGATCCTATACATTCCAAAAAAGTTTAGAAAGATGTTGGTATCTTTCCTTCTAAAGTGCGGTCTTAAATCAGGGATTTTTATCAACTTTACAGAAAACATAAGTCTTATTCTTTATTTCTATCTTTCTTCCAAATATCGATTGTATACCCCTACGTGTGTGTATATTTGCACCCCTACACTTAAGAATTCAATTCAAGCTATAGTACCTTTGCCCTAATACCTAATACTACTTCTTTTCATTTAATGATGGACGGTGTTGCTCACACACTTTTCATGCGGCTATTAATGCTTCTTGAGGCACCAACAGCCGATTACTGAATGTATAAGCTTAAAACGTAATTAGCAGTTTTCAGGTCTTGACTTTATTTATTTGTCTTTCTTTTTTTTTTCTTTTTTTCTTTTTCAAGGCCGGATATATTTTTCAATGATGCTCTTTTGGTGTTTAGCTTTAAATACCATTTTTTCTTTCATACTAGGCTTTCAGGCAAGAGTATTTCTAGGTATCATCTACTATCCCAAGTTTCAAGGTGCGTGTATGTGCAATTGTAGGGTATATAATTTCTAAATTTGGACTTAAGAATAGAAACTATTTTTCAGACTTATCCTTCAGTAAAGCTTCAATACTTTCTCCTCATCTAGACTTAACTCAAGAACTGAACTCAAGATTACCCACTTCTATAAAAAAAACTGTAAAGACGTATAATCATCAAGTTTAAACAGAATGAGGGTTATTTTTAGGGTTTTCAATTCCTAAGCCTAGGATTTAGTTATTTCTAACGTATCAACTAAGCTTTTAGAATAAAAATCTAAGTTACCCTATTAGCTAACTTAACGACAAAGTTTTTTTATTTTTGGAAAATTTTTATATTTTTGGAAAATTTTTCGATTTTTGTGGGTTTTTAATAAGGTATGCAAATGCAGAATATACAAATGAATGCGAAGGAAGAAAGCTTACCGAGCACACCCCCAAACTTAATCTTGACAGTGCCCTCACTGTCAGGCTACACCAAGAGGGTCAAAATTGTCGGCGCTCCCCAAAAGAAAATTATATACAGAACAAAAAGAAAACCAAAAATATATACACAAAAAAGAGTCCCCCCAAACTTAAGTAAAACAGTGTTTCCACTGTTAAGCGTTGAAGTTCAGGATTAGGGGGGAAAGAACAGTATTAATCTATACAAGGCCTTACACAGGACAAAAGTTAACACCAACCATTCAAAGATTTTATCGGTATAATGTGGCGGTTGGTGAAAGAATGCGGAGAGGTAAGAAGTGGAGAATACGCGAGACCGTATGCGGATAGAAGTGGTATACAGTTCCGGTATATGAGAAGAAGAATGGAGGAAGGGAAAAAGAAATGGAGTACGAACTTGAGGGTGGAAATGGAGTGAATAGATTAGCACAATTTGTGATGACTGATGTGTAAGAAGCGTTTGTGCTAATCTATTAACCCATTGAGAAATGGGGTCAAATCCCTCAAGATTCGTAAGAAACCATGGGTAAGCCGAACTTGGTAAACCAGACATATAAAATGAAAGTAATACGGTTTCTTGCATGGTCGGAACGATGGAAAGGATGGAGGGGAGTGATTGAGGAAGGTCATCGGTTAAAGGTTCAGGAGGGTGTATACGGTCAATGAAAGGAACATGATGAATTGGAAAATCCGACTCATCAATTAAAACTGGTTCATTCTCAGTACTATCCTCAATAGTCTCCTCAAAATTCAGCTTATCTATGCAAATTTCATCGAAATCTAGATGCATATGGGGTTCGGGAAAAAACATTTAATGACTCGGGATGATGAATTGGAGAGAAAAACTCAGCCAAATCTGCGGGTTCATCAGCCAAATCTGCGGGTTTATCATCCAAAATCAAACATTACAAAGTCGCACAACTCATTAATTCTTCTGTCTTCAATCGATGGATCGTTTGGAATACTAGATAGACATTCAAAACCGGAGTTGTGGAATTCAGTTTGCAATGGGTAGGCTTGATTTGGAAGGGTGTACAGCTCACTCTCTCCACTCAAATTCTCAGCCTGTCCTACCGTCTCTTCATACATTGGAAAATTTGGAGCTAGTTGGAAACTAGCTACCGGGTCACTAGGTTGTATGAGGGCGGCCATGGACGCATTCAAATCCATCATCTGTTTGTATGACGCTACCCTAAAGTCTTCCAACGATTGCTCCGGACTAGACATGGGTTGTGAAGGGGTTTCAGTAAAACATTCAAAGTTGTTTTGATACTGGAAACTCCCAAATGGCTGTGTAGAAGCAATGTCTAGGGAAGGTGCAAAAGTCGGGTAGGATGGATAGGAATTGAATAGTTGGACAGGAGTAGGATCAACATTTGGATAAGAAGGTGAATGGAATTGTTGATCCCAAGAATTTGCAGTGGTGACAGGAGTGAAAGATCGGTTACGAGATTGTTCAATACGTTCAGAAAGAGACATAGGTCTTGGAGTTACAACTGGACTCTCAAAAGGGGTATCAACGTAAGAAGGTGGTGAAGCTTGAAATGGTTGACACAAGGTGGATTGCGGGGTCCAGTTGTTCGTCCTAGACGCGTCTATCTGATCTTTCAAAGAAATTTTCGGCATGGATGGATCGTTCGACGTTCGGCCAAAGTAAGAACCGTAGGATGTTATGTCTGGTTATGGGTACCAATGTTCGGCAAGAGTTTTTCGAGGTGGGGTACCTATGATATGAAGAGAGAAAGAAAGAAAGGAAGAGTAAAGTAGGGAAAACGAATGTGATTTTTTTAGTTAGTTATTAACAAAAGAATGAAATATACACACAAAAAGAATCTGGACAAAAAATAATCACGACACAAAAATACCAGGCACCTAATCGGTCTAGGGTTCACCTAGGTCAATAAGACCTGCTCAAGAACTTGATTGTCAAAGTAAAACTGTGTCGAGAAACGGGCTCAAGATACACTGATTACGAGGCCAGATAAGTGCAGAGATAAGGGGAGGTTTTCCGACGCTTTCGCGAAGGTCCTTAATTAAATAACCCTTTCTTTTTTGGCGGTTTCGCCTTTAACACTTTCCTAGACACCCCGCGAACGATATACCGTTAAGCGGTGTTATAAACACAGTTAACTTCTCCTAGTGAGCGCGAATTCCTTAAGGCTTAAAGTCTAGTTTCTTTTAAAATTTGTGCGGGTAAACGTTTATGTACAGTTCGTGATTTGTGGGCCACGGAAAAGGTGATGAAATCCTTTACCGTATGTTGTGGGGTTCGCTTGCCCTAAAGTCCGTATTAATGTATGCAATGCGCAATTCAACAAAAATTCTATAAAGAATCAAACAATTGTTTTTTAGTTTAAGCTCGGCACTGCAACAAATACGGGTTAGTCAATTTTGAGCGTTTGGAAGCGAACTTGCAAAGAATCCTGCAAAGAATAGTATATTGGATGCGTCGGATTTGAGAAGAAGGTGTTAGTAAAGTACATACCATTAAGTTTTTGGGTTAGGAAACCTCCGTTGAATCAAATCCGGTAAGCTTGAAAAGTTCGATTGCGCGGGTCAAACTACTCGGATCTTTGGCACTGTACTTCGTAACCACCTTAACTTTGAATGTGCACTTTGCTCCCCACGCTCGCTGTTCGCAAATCCGCAAAAATCTACAAATGTCGGAAAAATGGATATTAGTGCGAAAAAGCGATACAAATGCCCAAATACCTGCACACTAAAAATTATAAAAAACAAACAATAAAAATAGGACAAAAATAGAACACTGGAGCACAGAAGAAAAATTGGAAGCAGAAGGAGGCAGTAAGGCTGGCGACGCCAGAATTTCTTAGTGTGTCGCCGGATTTCTTTGGAGAATGGGCTCCAATCTTCTTCTGGGTTTACAGTATTATACTAATGTCACACAGGTATTGTTTGTTTTCTTAGTTGAGATTCACAGTGCTAGCAGGTAAAAATCCAGAGAACAAAATGAGTTAGGAAGGTTAGTTTTTGTTTTGGTTTTGGTTTTTTGAAATTTTTAGTTGATTTTGAAAATAGGGTTAGTTGTATAGATGAAATGTACAGAGATTAACCCGAAACAACAAGAATAAAAACGTTACCGTTTCCCCGGCAACGGCGCCATTTGATCGCACGCTTTTGGCGTGTCGAGTTTTAAGAGTTGTAAAGTTTACCGCGATCAGGACGGTGCCGCTTTGCAGCTAGCCGGTTGAGCAAGGGTCGATCCACAGGGAGACGGAGCGTTCTATGTTCTTGTCGTTACGAGTTAATGCACGTGGGCGGGATTGTTCTTATCTACCCTATGTGTTATATGCACAAGTAAAGTTGTTAGGAAAAGATACGAAAGTGTAAGCTAAGGAAATCCGTATTCAAAACCTTTGAGGCGAGTCCTGACCAATTGAAGCTAGAGCAATCGGCAATAATGTGGATTAGGGGATTTAAGCACAGTATTTGTGGAATCTGGCTTATTGACCCTTGTCCTTCCGTTCTTGTCTCTTGCTTTCGCCTCTGGTCAAACCGAACGCAACCGGTCGCGGTTAGGAATCACCGTTACCTTGGTAGGGTAGGGTGCCTAATGGAGCGCTTGCGTAACGTTTGGGCGGAGTTCAAAGGAAAATAACGGGAAAAGGAAATGAGGAACGAAACGTTAACTTACAATATCGTAATTCTTCCTAACAACACCATATTAACAATCATTCACAAAACAAACCAAAAAGAGCAAAAGAAAAGATAAACAAAGAAAACAAAAGATTACAAGCAAGTAATTAAATGACATGGTAATAAATTGCATAAATGTAATGCAAGTAAGAAAAATGCAAGAAAGAGATAAGCAAGAAAGTAACACTAAGAACCATAGAACAAGTTACACACCATGGGTCTAATAACCCAAACTTAAACTTGCAAGCTCAATTAAGAGGTTACAAGATCAAGAGAGAGCTAAAAATCCAAGGCAAAATGAAGCACAAAAGAGACTTTATTCCTTCTAAAATGATACAACCCTTGAGATCAAATACCAACCCTTAAACCTTCAAGATCAATGAAGAGGTTGAAAGATCAAGAGAAGGCAAGGATCTCAAGGGGAAGCTAAGCTAAAGAATGATACAATGTATGGCAAAATTGGACTTCTTCTCACTTACCCAATGGTTTCCTTTTATAGGCAAAACAAGACCTTTCCTTTAATTTGAATTTGAATGCACCCAAAGTTTGGAGGGAAGTTTGAATCTTTGAATTTTTGAATCACATCAACACTTTATGCATTGAATGCACCATACCCACTTGTGCTTTGTGCTTGTCCCTCTCGTGCTCTGTGCTTGTACCTCTCGTGCTTTGTCCTTGTCCCTCTCGTGCTTTGTGCTTGTCCGAGACACGAATGACCACTGTCATATGTCATGTCTCTGGAGCTGGTACGCGGCACTGGACGGATACAGATGACTGGAACCCGGCTTTTATCTGTCTGTGACAGATGTTCTGGATATTAGCAGACTGGAAACCAGTAACCTGTAAATATGTAGCAAACACGGATTAAAAGCACCTATCTATAAACAAACGAGCATAAGAATGGGCGGTACTAAATGCAATATTCTGGTATGAACACCCGCTATCCGAGTAGTGGACCCCCGTAAACTGTGCGAGGCCCTCAATATACCCAAGACCCTTCAAAACATACACAAGCACCGCACATTGAGTTCGCATGACTAGTTTGAAAGTCAACCCTAGCACCACCGCTATGTTTAAACCGGCATCAAGCATGCAATTTTAAAAAATTCGGTGTGCTAAGCTAGACTAATTTAGGATCTAACTAGATTATTAGGGTTTAACATATGATATCACAAGAACTATTCTAAGAGATGGAGATTACAATCTTTGTAGACCGTGTCCTTCTCTTCTAAAGCTCCGGGTAGTAGTCCCTATGACTCTTTTAGGCTCCACTTGAAGAAGTGCACGAACTTGCTTTGCGATTTTCGTGTCGAAGATGATCCACCCGAAATTCCTCTAATCCAAACTACCTCTTCACTAAACTTTATTTAGTGAAGGAAACGCGCTAAACTCAAGTGCTAATCAAGTGTAGGATGGTGAAGTAGGGGTTCTAAGCTCACTTAGGATTTACTCGAGCTCTAGGGCTCACAACTCATGTGATGGTTTAGAGCTTGAAGCATGAAGGAAGAAGAAGAAGGATAAATGGAGAGAGCTCAAAAAAATGGCTAAGGCAAAAACCAAGTGAAGAATGACTCTCATATGGCTCCTTACTCATTGAAGCAAGAATAAAAACCCAATAGAAAATACAACCATGCTTCAATAGTGTAGCCAAATGAATAAAGAAATGGAAAAAGATAGCCTTGCACCATACCACAAATATCTCCCCATTTTCCACCTCATTTCTATTTTCCCAAAGTAGAAATTCCAACCATGCTTCATTATATATATATATGTGTGTGTGTGTGTGTGTGTATTAAGAAAATAATTAGTGAGCTTAATATTAGTTAATATATAATTATATCAAATATAAATATATATCAAATTATTAAATCAACACTTGATTTAATAATCCGGTTATATCACATATAACCGACTAATATCATTTATCTGTATATCACATTATCAAATCAACACTTGATTCAATAATCCGGTTATATCACATATAACCTAACCGATATCAAATATCGCCAGATTAGAATACGGTATCACATACTCGTATTTAATCAGGCTCCCGCATATATCAGCATATGTGTCCTACTTTGTTTCGCTTGAATTAGGAAACCTCTGTGTGGGACTCTAAAGACTCATCAATACACAAGCAGTAGGTAATGATTACATCAGTTACTTACAAGCCGTCAGCGGTACTAGCTGGACGTAACGGCTACCCAGGTATTGAGCGATTAGAAGATCAACAAGCAAGCTTTTCTAAACTCCCATGAAGCCTATAAATAACACTTACCGTACAGTTCAGTCTCTTCGTCTAATATGTCGCATATCAAGTCTAGGGGTGGAATCATCAGACCCCAGTAACTTGATAAGTCATGCTGATGTATAGCTCATAACGGTTCGAGAAACTACTGATAATACTTACCAGTAAATCTCATCATCCCTGGCCAGGGACTTACTGTTATAGCCAATCGAGCATAGCGCAACATCAACTCTCTATACCGGGAGAGACGAGACCCCTCCTATCGCTCATTGCCTCCATATGACTCGGGACTGTACCTAAAATCCACCTGTTTGCACGACTCCTTTAAGCCGTGGTTGGGAGGAAATCAAAACACAGTGGGAACCACACAAGACTCTATGACGATCTTGGATCTACAGACTAACATGTACCAGTATCACCAGAGAACTGCTATTTGACGATAGGTATGGTACTATCTAGGAGTTCTCGACGAGTCCTGTTCAGTGTATCCATTCTTTAATGAGCACTTGTGTACAATCTTTGATGTCAAACACCAATGGTTATGGGATCAACCATCGCCCCTATAAGGTCAAGAAACATACACACTAGTCTACTCTGGAATATCGATGCCCTGTCTCGAAACTCTCTCGACTAGAAACAGTTAAAGGATGTACTTGTAGAATATACAAGTCCCAGTAGTATGATCCACATCATAGTCCTGGTAGTCAATCAAACATCCTAAGGGCTTTATCATAATGTATCAGAGAGACAGTATAATAATACAAGTGTACATGTTAACATAAAGAGCAACCCGATATCATACTATTATGTCGAGCAAGAAAGTCCTCTATATATATGTCCCAGCATCCACTATATCATACAATAATGGCTGTTCACCACCGAAAACAGAGACGAACTGGGATGGATCATCTTGCCTGAGTTTTGGGGAAGATGCTATTTGGGTTTACCCGTCTAACTCTTCGAAGATGCCAAGTTGATTTATAGCACCGTATATCGAAGGTTTGGATGGATGCGACCGTTGTAGCAAATTTCGTCAGATTCCTCCTCGTTTGCGAGGGTTTTTTCTATTGCGAGGACGCTCTTCCCTGTAGGCGCAAGCCCCTGCAGTTAATTACATTACCGCATCGCGATAACCACTTTCTCCTGCTCCGGAAGTTCACTTCGTGTCGTGTGTTTTGTTTTGGTTTTGGTTTGCCCGTGGATTGTATACGGAGAATAATTTATTTCGTCGCCCGTAGGGCATGGATTAGTCCAAATCCGTTTATTTTTAGATTTGGATTTGGGTTGATTTAAGGATCGTTAATCTAATTTGTGATTAAGATCAGCTTAAATGTATGTGAGCAGTTGGGGCTCGGTCGGTTTTTTGTTAAGGATACGATAATCCAATTTGAGGCTAAAATCCACTTAACGATTTTTAGGATTATTTTTATTTCAGATCCAACAAAAAAGCATTTGGGCTCTATTATTTTAGTTTAAGAACGTTTCGGTCCACTATCACCAATTTGGAGGCGAATATTAGTTTAGGGATATTTCGGTCCGTAATCGCCATTTTGAAGCCGAATGTTAGTTTATGGACATTTCGGTCCTTTATCGTTATTTTGGAGGCGAATATTAATTTAAGGACGTTTCGGTCCACTGTGTTCATTTTGCGCGCACGTGTATTTGTTACGTGACGGAATGAACAGGGGTGATATTGAATGCATCCAGTATGGGGTGCGGTCTGATTTGAGGTGTGCATGTCAATTTGGAAGTGCACCAAAGAATTGTTGGTTGTCGGGACCCGCCACTTCTCTGAAGACGTTTAAGAATTACAACGACATATATCAGAGGTGTGGAGAGATGTACCCTTAAACCAAATCTCATATTTGAGGGAAAAAGGGCTGTTGTAGACCTAAGAAATGTTAGTCATGTTTAAGACTAAAATTATCTTAGGAGATATAAGAAGAATATCATTTGGGATATCATCAATGGGAGAACACTGGTCATTCTTAAGACCGAGGTCAGCTTGGGAAAACATGAGCAATATGAGCTCGGTTGTTTTAGTACCAAAGAGGTCTAACCTCAGGAAACTTAGCCAATTTAGGCTAAGATTGAGTCTCCAACAGTACTAAGCACTGAGAAATGCAGTGCTCATGTGCGTTTCACGTGGGCGCTGGATTAGTGTTAAACACTATAGTTTTATGGCGCTTACATGATACACGTGAGGCACCCCAAATACGGACGCTGCTCTTTGGGTTTTATTTCCCTCCCCTTTTTATATAAGTGCTAAGCACTTGGTTCTTGTTGCGCCCGCGTGTGAAACATATGAGGCGCCCCAAATATGGGCACTGCCTTTTGGGTTTTATTCCCTCTTTTTATATAAGTGCTAAGCACTTGGTTAGGGCTCTCGTGGAAAACACGTGACTGCCTTAAGAAGTGCTTCTTGTTTTTCTTGTAAGCACTCGTGTGGGAAACACGTGAGGCAGTCTGGGCCGTTCTTGTTGTTCATTAGAGAAAATCACGTGGAAAACACGTGAGGTCTTATTATAGTGTTAAACACTAACGAATTCCCAGGCTTTCCTTTTGTTTTCTTGGAAATCTTGATCTCTTATTAATGACATTTCTAGTCATTAGGATTTGGGTTTGGAAGGTCTCAGATTATTATCATCGTCTGGACTGAGGAATCTCGTTTTTGCAAGAATCAAATTCTTTATATAGGGTTAAACCCTAGTTTTCAGAGGAATTAAATTCCCATATGTTTTTTGTAAGAATTAAATTTTTTGAACTCGGTTCTTTCCCCTAGGTTTTAAGTCTGCAGGACAGAATCTCCCCGATGAGAATTAAATTCTCAAATTAAGGGGAGATCTGCTTCTGCAGATCTCAACCAGAGGAAGAACTGGGTTCTTATATGAAGGGTTAAACCCTTAAAGAGGCAAAGAAGAGATAAAACAATCTCTTTGTTATTTCTTTTTACCTGGTGTGTTATGACAAAACAAGTTTTCACCAAGAATTAAATTTTCTTTTTTCTGTTTGTTTTTATTTCTCGTCCTTTTTCCCTCCCTTGTTTTTCTCCTTGCTCCTATTTATAGGAGAGGGGAAAAGATTAATTTCGTTGAGAAAATCTTTGATTGAGAGATCAAAAATGATATTTAGATCAATCGGTGAATTTTATTCACCATTGGATTTTAATCCAAAGGCTCCCTGTCCAACAGAGAGGTTTTCTTGTTTGTTTAACAAGATTAGGAAATATTTTTCCTAAGATAGAATTTTATTCTATCAGATGGTCGGTTGGTGGTTTTATAATCACCGTTGGATCCTTGATCTAAGGGTCCTCTGTTTAACAGAGAAGATCTTTCTAATTTTAAGAAAGATCAAGGAAATATTTCCACATGGAATTTAATTCTATCGGATAGTTCATCCAAGATTCTCTGTTAGAGAAGGTTATTTCCATATTAGAAAGATTCAAGGAAAAATTTACCCTTATAGAATTTAATTCTATCAGCTGCGAAGATTTTAAAAGAACTCACATGTGGCATGTGATCCCTAATAGGGTCGAGCTTGTTTACTTTTTGCGCTCATATGTGTTCACCGTCGAAAATCGGGAAGACAGACGTCTTACCTGAATTTGGGGCAGATACTATTTAGTTTTATCCGTCCACCTCTCCGAAGATGCCAAGTTGATTTATGACATCGTGTATCGGAGGTTTAGACGGATGCGGACGTTGTAGCAGATTTCATCAGATTCCCCCTCATTGTGAGGGGTTTTTGATTGTGGGGACGCTCTTCCCTGCAGGCGCAAGCCCCTGCAGTTAATTACGTTACCGCATTGCGGTAACCACTTTCTTCTACTCCAGAAAGTCACTTCATATCGTGTGTGTTTGTTTTATTTTTGGTTGCCCGTGGATTGTATATGGAGACTAATTTATGTTGTCACCCGTAGGTCGTGGATTAGTCCAAATCCGTTTTTTTCTTAGATTTGGGTTTGGGTTGGTTTAAGGATCGTTAGTCTTGTTTTAGACTAAGGTCAACTCAAACGTTTGTTGAGGATACATTAGTCTAATTTTAGACTAAGATCTACTCAACAGGATTTTGGGACCATTTAGATCCAACGAAAGAGTATTTGGACTCTATCATTTTAGTTGAGAGACGTTGCGGTCCATAAGTTTAAGGACATCATAGTCTATGGAGTTTAAGGACATCTGTTCCCCGCCGAAAGACACGACAGAGACGCGGCGGACGTCTTGCCTGAAATTCGGGGTAGATACTAATTGGTGCTATCCGTCCACCTCTCTGAAGATGCCAAGTTGATTTATGGCACCATGTATCGAAGGTTTAAACGGATGCGGCCGATGTAGCAGACTTCGTCAGATTCCCCCTCGTTTAAGAGGTTTTTGATTGTGGGGACGCTCTTCCCTGCAGGCGCAAACTCCTGTAGTAAATTACGCTCCCGCATCGCGGTAACAACTTTCTCCTTCTTCAGATGGTCACTTCGTGTCGTGGGTGTTTGTTTGTTTTTGGTTGCCCGTGGATTGTATACGGAGACTAATGTATGTTGTCGCCCGTAGGGCATGGATTAGTCCAAATCCGTATCTTCTTAGATTTGGGTTTTGGGGTTTGGGTTTAAGGATACGTTAGTCTCATTTGAGACTAAGATCAACTTAAACGTTTGTTAAGACACATTAGTCTAATTTTAGACTAAGATCGACTCAACGTTTATTAAGGAACACGTTAGTCTAATTTTAGACTATGATCAACTTAACAGGATTATTTAGATCCAGCAAAAGAGCATTTGGGCTCTATTGTTTAGTTTATGGACATTGCGGTCGATTACCTATTTAAGGACATGGTGGTCTAAGGTTAAGGACATCATAGTCTATGGGCTTAAGGACCCCACAGTCCGAGCTTAAGGATATCATAGTCCATGGGCTTAAGGACCCCACAGTCCAGGTTAAGGATATCGTAGTCTGTGAGTTTAAGGATCTCACAGTCCGGGTTAAGGACATCGTAGTCCGTGAGTTTAAGGACCCCACAGTCCGGTTTAAAGACATCGTAGTCTATGAGTTTAAGGACCCCACAGTCCGTAGAAATGTGTGGTTGTCGGGACCCGTCACCTCTCTGAAGACGTTGAAGGATTACAACGACAGATATCAGAGGAGTAAAGAGATGTACCCTCGAACGGGTGTGAGTTGGTTTGAAGGTCTGTGGCCCAGTTTGGGACTAAGATCTGTCGAATATTCGTGAGCAGATGGGCTCAGTTCAATATAGGTTGTGGACTTATGGCCAGAATTGGGCTAAGTTCAATAATACTAAAATGTTTAACATTTTATTGTTCTGGGCTGTTGAGCCTTTACTTGGGCTTGGCCCTTTTAATAATGCTGAGTATTAGATCCTGACATTTTTTTGTCTTGTATCGAATGCATAGCATTCATCAGAACAATGTGTGTTCTGACAGCGCGCCACGTGGCGCGCCAGACGCTTTGCGCCAATTAAAGAGCGCATTGCGCTTCTGCCAAGTAGTGCACACGAAAAGGACACGTGTCGCGCTTGGCGCTAAGCGCCAGTTTATGAGCGCATTACGCTTTCAATTTATGAGCGCGTTGCGCTAGTTTAGTGGCGCACCAGTGAGTGACACGTGGCGCACTTGGCGCTGAGCGCCAGCCAATGAGCGCAGTGCACTATTTGGAAGCGCAAAGCGCAAGTTGTATATGTGGTTGACACGTGGTACGTTTTGGCGCTGAGCGCCGGTCAAAGGAGCGCAAAAGCGCAGTTCAAGAGTGCAAGGCACTTTTCAATAGCGCAAAGCGCATTTGATTAAATTTATGATCTGTGAATAAGTTTATGTTCCTTTTAAAGGAGGCTTTGCCTCAAGAAATAAGAACAACAGTTCTTATTTTGGAAAAGGCTTTGCCTTTGTAGATCAATGATCTGTGAATGAAGTAAATACTTCTTTTGTTTTTATGATAAGATCTTTTGATCTCTTTTTATAAAAGACCTAGATCTATGATCTTTTAAGAAGATAATTCTTCTGTTTTAATGAGATGATTTCATCTCTTTGTGCAAGAATCATTCTTTTTTACCTTGAAGAAATGATCTTCTTTCAATAGCTTACTCTCTTTCTTTTGAGTTTTCTCAAAGTTTGTAGGTTTTTTTTTCTATATCAGACTTGAAGTCTTGGGGCCTTTATATAGGGCAAGTTGATTTGTTAAATCAGTTAAAGAGATCTTTCTCTGATTGATTTGGGGATATTTCCCCACCATTGGATCTTTGATCCTAGGGCTTCTGTTTTACAGAAGGCAATCTTCTTATTTTTAACAAGATTGAGAAAATCTTTCCATAGCAGAATTTAATTCTGATTAATTAATGATTTATCATTACTATTAGATCTTTTGATCTAACGGTGGAGAATTTTATAATTTCAGCGTTAGCGCACCCGTGCCTTGCACGTGGTGCGCTGCTCAGAGCGGAGCGCACTTTGCGCTAGCGCACCTATGTTTGACACGTGGCGCGCAGCGCAGAATACAGCGCAACTGCGCTAGTGCACCCGTGTTTGACACGTGGAGCGCAGCGCGCCTAGCGCTGGCGCACTCATGGTGCACTGCCTAGGGCGCAGCGCACCTGGCGCTAGCGCATCCGTGTTTGAAACGTGGCGCGCAGCCAACCTAGCACCGGATCTGAAGCGTTGCTTCAATTTTTGAATTTTAAAATAGAGGTTTGCTCTGATTGGGGGTGCGCTGCCTAGGGCGCAGTGCACTTGGCGCTAGTCCATCTGTGTTTGACACGTGGCGCGCAGCGCAGAACGCTGGATCTGAAGCGTTGCTTCAATTCTTTTGAATTTTGAATTTTAAAACAGAGCTTTGCTCTGATTGGGGGAAACAAATGCCCCCCCACCATTGCGCTCACGTGGCGCACACGTGAGTACAGCGGTGGCAGCATCTGAGCCCTTGGATCAACTCAGAAGTTGAAGAGGCGGTTCAATGCCAATAAATAGGATCTTTGGTCTCATAGACGATTATCATCTTCTTTCTTGTTTTCTGAGAATTATCTCTTCTTCAGAGCATTTCTCTCTTTTTAAAGAAAGTTAAGAGTTAAAACTCTGTCAGATTTTTCAAGGTAAAGATTAATCGTTAAAGGGATTAGTTAATAATCTGGAGTTTCACTCATTATCAGAGCTTTTTGCTCTACTTAGATCATAGATCTTCAAAAAAACCTTTTTAGGGTTTCTTAACAGGGCTTTGCCCTTGTTAGATCTTAGATCCTGAGAGATTTTTTAAGCATTTTGATGGGTTATTCCATTATCTTTACAGCGCATGGCTCTTTAGAATTCTCGGGGTATTTTTAAATTCCCCTCATAATTAACTTTGCCAGGTGTCACTCCTGTTTGAAGAGCATTGCTCTCGAGGAGTTTAACTCCTCGGCCCAAGGGGTCGCTCATTAAATGAGATTCCTTTTTTAGGATTTCTCGCAAATTCGAATTTGTTAGGTGTCATAATTAGAATTTGTTTTCTCCATGGGGATATCAAGAGTCGTTTAAATCCCTGCGCTTGTTTTTAATAAGAATTTGCTTAATTAGTCTGTCCGCTAATTCTTCCCGATTTTCTTTTTTAGACGTTATGGCTGCTCATTTGTATGATCTTGATGAGATTATCTCTTACGGAGACATCCACTCACTCGGCCGTTCTCAAAACCGAGAATTCACAAACGCCCAGTGTGCCGAAATCATGGGTCGCTTTGGTGCATACAATGGTCGACTGCTTCCTCGACGTTCCTCTCTCGAAGTTTATCGTGGGAGCGATCTGGGGAGCACTTCCTCTATTCTGTGCCGGCATGCCGTTTAAGGCATTGGATGATGCCGAGGACAAGGTGCACTTGGTGTATCTGATGGGCCTAATCTCAAAGAAAAGGCGGGACAATCTTGCCGATCTTCTGCATCAAGCTTTTCAACAGGCGGCAATACTTGCTGCCTATCGGAGGGTGGAGGACATCAGTGGGGATCCCGACGCTTGTGAATGCGAAAGAAAGCATACTAGGATTGTTCGAAAGGCCTGGAACATTTTAGATGGCCTTACTTTTGAGTTTCTCAATCCATGCCCTGGATTTGATGTCGTGCCTTAGTAAACATTCCAGTTATGTTTTTATTTGCTGTTTCCCTCAGTGTAGGCATTTTCCTAAGTATGAATAGCAAGCCTTTTCATTTCTATGTGTTTATCTTATGCGTCAAACTTTTTCGCACATGCATGAATGGATATGCCTTGAATGCTTAACTGAATAGGAATAAAATGTTTTCGTCACTGTCGCTTTCTTCTCTTTTCTTTGTTGCCGGCATGTTATCTCAGTAAGCGTAGCCTATAGATGATAGAGAGCATTCCGTTTTGAATTCTTTGAGAGGTAGTGATGGCTTAGAAAGCAGGTTCAGATCTGCTATCTAAGACTTTTCAACTTCATGAGCCGTGAGGGTCTCATGAAGACTTTTCTCCCTACGAGTCGAGAGGATCCCGCAGGTGTATTTTCTCCTTAGGGATCGTGAGGATTCCTAAGTGCGTTTTCTTTTGAGAGTCGTAAGGATCTCACAAGAGAATTTTCCCTTTTACAAGTCGAGAGGACTCGTAAATGGTTGTTTCCCTCCTTGTCAAGATTCGACTTTGGAGAGTGGTCCGTGAATAGTATGTAAGAGTCCGTTTTGGACTGATCTACAGGGCCCCGGTGCTTAGGAAACAGGTCCTGTAAATCCCCGTTCCCCAACTATAAAATTTTCCTGTATTTTCCTAATCCCGTTTGTCTCCCGATTTTTTCTCGTATTTTTCGTTTATAATTGGTTACTCGAGTTTCAATATTTAACTTAATCAAAGCCCTAGATTTATTTCCAATTAACACCTAAGCCTACTATAAAACCCCAGCCCATTCCCAAATTCCTTATTTTTCCTTATCCTCAGCCCACACAAAACAAATAAAATATTAAAGAAATTAACCCCGGCCCACTCTTCTCCTCAGCCCATGAACATTAAAAAGAAATTCTTTAAATTAAAAACCCCGGCCCAAAGCCCACGCCCATTTTCCCCAGCCGACCCGACCCGCTCCTATTCTTTCTCCTTCCCCAATGGCTAACTCCCTCCTTTCCTGCTCACCTCTTCATTTCGCGATCCGCCTTCTCCGCCGCAGCTCGCGCCCACGCCCACGCCCCTGCTCATGCGCCGTTACCCCCACGACGCGCACCCCTCGTCTCCCTTATCTCCCCCACACCCTCGCTCCTCTCTTATTTTCCAAATTCGTCACCTCTCTCTCTCTCGAAAACCCATTAATCCCACCGAGCACCCAACTCCGCTCGACCCCCTCCGACGACGACTGCAACCCCTCACCATTCTCCCTCGCTCACTCCTCTCCACCAACAGAGCTCCCTACACTACCCCCTTCGCCTCCAGCCTTGCACACCCAACCCCTTACGCACTCGAATCCACTGCACCGAGCTCGACCACCACCTGCCCTCAACGCCGGTGAGCTTCTCGCCTCATCGTCGGTGCCCCTGAACCCCCTCGTCATCAGCATCATCACCAACACCCCAAAATTTACACATCCGAACCCTCTCTCTCTCTCTCTCTCTCTCTCTCTCTCTCTTAAAAAAATACAAAACCCAAAAACCTGACACCCTCTTACTCGTTGTCGGAGCGCCGCCGCCGACCGTCTTCGACCCCAGTGCACTCGCAGAGGACCACTGAGCACCCCTCAACTTTCAGCGACCGTGCAACACCTCCGGGCAACTCCGACGCCAAACCGTATCGCGAGCCAAGCTCGTGCAAATCGATTCACGCCGTTCGTCGCGCGTTCGTGATGCTGCTGCTGCCGTGCAACCCCAAGACGTTTCCAGGCAATTGTTTTACTTGCTACATGCTAATATAATTGTGATACAAACTTAAATCACATAGATTATAATTTACAGATTTCCGATATATTATGCGACATACCTGTTCGACGCGTGATCCCAATGAAAATACTCACTTAATTTGACGGAAATGGATTGTTTCTGTTGGCCCATGTAGTGATGAATATCGTGTATAAATCTCATTGGAAAATACGACTGTTAGTGACTAAAATGAATACCCCTAAATATACCGATAAAACTAGAAATTTCCCGCAGCTAAAAATGGTTAAAATCACTGTAAATTATGTACATACTGGAATGATGCGTTCGAGGGCTTAAATCGAAGCTGACTCGACGAAATTTAACTCTATGTAAGCTTCTAATGTTTTCTGTACTGTAACTGCGACGATATTTGGATCGGAGTGCGACTCTGGACTGCAGTCCAGAGCGACTCTGATTACTGTTTACTGTCCCATAATGCGTGTCACTTTGTTTCCTGAATTCGTATGTCATGGAACTCTGCAGTGGATTAAATATGAATCTGTTAGCTAAACAAAACAAGTGGTTTCATTCCTTTTCATTTCCGTTTGCTATTTAATTTGTAAATAAAAAGGGCAGAACGCAGTCCAGAACAGATTCAGAAGTGACATACTAATGTTAAACTGTGTATAACCTTCGATGTACAGATGCGATTGAGGATTCGTCTATTGCGTTGAATACCCCATTGTAAACCCTAGATTCTATTCAACTGTAGCATCGCTAAATTCTGAACCCAATTGGGTGCAATTCGTGTCGTGAAACGGACGTTCAGTTCAGAAACCGAATTTCCAGCCGCGAGCACTTAAAATGAAACAGCTGTATCTTGAATACCGGAAACCCGATTGAACTGAAACTAATTTTGATGAATTTTTGACTGAGTGTTCTACTTATTATATTTGTATCATTTCGTTGAATTCTAAACATATGAATTTATGCATGTTTTGTAAGTTAATGACGTGCACATTGGTTCATAACATACTTAGCTTGTTAATGGCATACATACATATATCCTACCCCATTTGCCATATAGTTAGTGTTAGTGCATGTTTGAGTCAGTGGATATTGCATTATCGTGCGTGATTGATGTTGGTTTAGGAGTGACGAGTACACCAATGGAAAGTGAATATTCATGACAGTGATTGACACAGTGAACAGTGATAAAACAGTGACATTGGTATACTCGTACACGACTAAATCAAGATCATAAATAGTGTAAACCTGGGGATAAAAGGGAAATCGAAGTGGAAAGAGAATCGTATTTAGCGGGACCGTGTTTTAGAGAATGATCATTCGAACAGCGATATATATATTAGGTAGGATCTAGCGATCCGGCTGACAGGGTTATGTCCCGGGCATGTGGGCCGTTGTCTCGGGTATGTACGAGACTCCTGTTAAACATGATCCTCCTTTCCACTATACGATTTCAAACATGACCTAGAGACCGATAGGGACACAGATCATATTTTGCATCATATAGTGACATAGTGACTGTCCGCATTGTACTTTCACTGTTATTACCTCTTTTACCTGTTTCATCTTATTATAATAATATTGTTATTGTGTCACTCTGACGACCTGAGTATGCATGCTCAGATTCCGTGGAAGGACCAGCGCAGGAGACGGATCTATCTTTCGAGTTCACGGAGATCTAGTCTGGTGTACTTTCTTTCTTTACTGCTTTCCATAAAAGAGATCGTGAAATTGAACTAGATTAGTAACTGTTCTTGTTATTTGTAATTTGTGAACAATGGATTTTAATGTAATAATTTAGTGATATAATTTCCTTTACTACTGTGCTTTATTTACTGATTACCATGTAATGCTAGAAGCCGAAATATGACTACGGCGGGATGATTCCTTGACCGTAGGAGCATGGCTGGCCTAGTCATCCCTCGTTTTCCGTATTTTGGGAAGTGGGGCGTGACATGGTTTAGTTGGTATCAGAGCCATGTTTAGTATCAAGGGATAACATTAACTATATTGTATTACGTTATTCTCGTTTCACTACTCTTGATTTTTCATCCTTGAATCTGATCTTATCCTTTTGAATTTTCCAATGATATGACGTCCCCGAACGACCCCTCCTCGGACTCCAGCTCTCAGGACCACACGGAAAGAATACTTAGTGCACTGACCTCTCTCGCGGAAGCTCAGGAGAGGAAGACAGATTTACTCGCTGAGGGACTCAGGGCGATTACAGCCGCAGGAGGACCCTCCGCACTCATTACCGCTCCCGAGGGCGCTACCCTACCAGCTTATCTTGCTAGGGCTGGTACCGTATCAGACTTCCGACGGTTGCATCCAGCTGCATTCACAGGGCTAGCTGAACCCCTTGAGGCCGAGCAATGGCTGGTGAACATGGAGAACTTACTGACAGCCGCCAGGGTTCCAGAGGAAGATAGGGTGGACGTGATAAAGATCCAATTGGAAGATGAAGCCCGTACATGGTGGTCGGTGGAAGAAAGCAGGGTAGACGGGCCGATTGAATGGGGCAAATTTAAGGAGTGTTTCCTAGATCATTATTTTCCTTCCACAGCCAAGGCAGAAATGGAGGAAATGTTTATTCTTTTGAAGTAGAATGGACACCCAGTGGACGTATATGCGGCAGAGTTCAACCGTCTGAGCCGTTTTGCTCCATACATGGTCGTCTCAGAGGCCACCAGGGCCAGACGCTTCCTTCAGGGGCTAGATTTCGAGTTGCAGCAGTTGATTGCATCGTTGGATTTGCAGACTTTCGCACAGGTACTCAACGCGGCGAGAGTTCAAGAGCAATTGATTAATAAGTTCAGGAAGCCCCCAGTCATTCCAGCACGTACCCATGCGCCTTCTCAAGGAGCCATACCGGTTCACAGGCCTGGAACGACAAAAATGAAGCGCTCGTTCGTACCGCAGCATCGTCCCCAGAGACAGAACGTAGTTTGCGGCTACTGCGGTAGAGGTGGGCATACGCAGAAGGATTGTCGTCATGCGAAGGGACAGTGCTTGATTTGCGGATCTATTCAGCACAGGATTAGCGGTTGTCCTGAGCAAGCAGAGATACAGGGAGGTTCTGGATCGTGGCAACAGAGGCCACAAGAGCAGAGGCAACCCTTTACAGGTCGCGGTCAGGGACGGGCTTTCACCTTGACCGCCGAGCAGGCAGAGGCATCAGGAGACGTGGTTACAGGTACTCTACTCGTACATTCTTTGCCAGCTAGAGTACTATTTGATTCTGGAGCATCGCATTGTTTCTTGTCTGAGTATTTCACTGATACACACTCTATACCACATGAACCACTAACCAAGGGATGGGAAATACATACGGGTAATGGCATTATAATATCTAGTCGAGAATGTAAATCATGCCCGGTTGTAGTGTGTGGCAGGGAATTCTATGCGAATTTCCTTCTAATTGGGACAGGCAGTTACGACGCAATTCTCGGGATGGATTGGATGAGCACTTTCCATGCAGTTATCGATTGTCGTGCAAGGAAGGTGATCTTCCGCATTCCCAATCACCCGGAGTTTATTTTCGAGGGCGGAAGCGAATCTTTGGAGCCAGCCAAGTATAGAGCCAAGCCCAAGGAGCTGACAGCTATGGAGATTGATGAGAGCCCAGTCCCAGTAATTGTTCGGGACTTTCTGGACGTATTTCCTGAAGATCTACTAGGTCTACCACCTCCTCGAATCTTGGAGTTCTCGATCGATTTGACTCCAGGTACGGCCCCAGTATCCAAAGCCCCATACAGAATGGCACCAGTTGAGTTGATGGAATTCAAGAAGCAAATTGAAGAGCTATTGGAGAAGGGATTCATTCGGCCGAGCGCTTCACCGTGGGGTGCACCAGTTCTGTTAGTAAAGAAGAAGGATGGATCACTACGAATGTGTATAGATTATCGGGAGATGAACAAAGTCATAATAAAGAACAAGTACCCAATCCCGCGCATTGACGACTTATTCGATCAGCTAAGTGGAGCCAAGGTATTCTCGAAGTTGGACCTCCGTTCTGGATATCATCAAATCAGAGTAGCAGCCAAGGATGTATGCAAGACAGCTTTCAGGACCGATACGGACATTACGAGTTCCTTGTGATGCCGTTCGGTGTTACCAATGCCCCAGCAATATTCATGGACTTGATGAACAGGGTGTTCGCAAAGTACTTGGACACGTTTGTCATTGTGTTTATCGACGACATACTTGTCTACTCGAAGACCCGGGAAGAGCATGCTGAACATTTGCGCACGGTCCTACAAATTCTTCGGGAAGAGAAACTGTATACGAAGCTAAGCAAGTGTGAATTCTGGCTCGACAAGGTTCAGTTTTTGGGACATATTGTTTCGGGTGAAGGCATCTCAGTAGACCCGGCAAAGATAGAATCTGTCAGAGATTGGCCAACGTCGAAGTCAGTGGCCGAGATCAGGAGTTTTCTGGGATTGGCAGGTTATTATCAGAGATTCGTCCAAGATTTCTCAAGAATCGCTGAACCATTGACGAGGCTGACATGGAAGGACGTACCGTTTACGTGGACAGAGGAGTGCACTCAGGCATTTGACACACTGAAGCAAAAGTTAACCACGGCGCCTATTCTTACAGTACCAAATGATTCCGGTGGTTTGGTGATACATAGTGATGCCTCAGGGAAGGGATTAGGCCGTGTTCTGATGCAGCACGGCCGAGTGGTTGCTTACGCCTCTCGACAATTGAGAAATCACGAGAAGAACTATCCTACGCATGACTTGGAGTTAGCTGCAGTAGTCTTTACATTGAAGATTTGGAGGCACTACCTATTGGGCGAGAAAGTGGAGGTATACACGGATCATAAAAGTTTGAAGTACGTTTTCACTCAGAAGGAACTAAACATGAGGCAGCGTCGATGGCTAGAGCTGATGGCAGATTACGACTTGGACCTTCAGTATCACCCGGGGAAGGTGAATGTTGTACCAGACGCGCTCAGTCGCAAGCCAGCGGTCATGATGTTGACCGGTCAGAGGAGCATTATTGAGGACTTCCAGAGACTCGAACTTGAAGTCGTTACACCGGGCGCATTCAGTCAACTTTGGCAACTACAGGTGCAGTCTTCTCTGGTGGATCGCATCAAGGCGGCACAAGCGGATGATCCCCGATTGCAAAAGTTCAGGGCGTAAGTAGAAGCCGGGTTGAGAACGGATTTGATTATACATGAAGATGGCTCTTTGAGATTCGGTAGCAGACTCTGCGTACCCAAGGGAGATGTTCGAGAAGAAGTTTTAGCTGAAGCACACAGTTCAGCTTATTCTGTGCATCCGGGAGGTACAAAAATGTATCAGGACCTAAAGCAGCATTTTTGGTGGAACGGAATGAAGCGGGAAATTGCGAGGTTCGTATCCAGGTGCTTGGTATGCCAGCAGGTGAAGGCGGAGTATCAGAGGACAGCAGGATTGTTACAACCGCTACCGATACCAGAATGGAAGTGGGAGCACATTACCATGGATTTTGTGACGGCCTTACCACGGAACCCTAGGGGCAATAACGCCATTTGGGTTATCCTCGATCGCCTCACGAAAGCTGCACACTTCATACCATTCCGAGTGGGACAGTCTACAGAATCACTGGCAGAGAGATATATGCAGGAAATTGTACAACTTCACGGTGTTCCAGTCAGTATTGCGTCAGACTGGGACACCAGATTCTTGTCGCACTTTTGGAGGAGCTTACAGGAGAGCTTGGGTACCTGCCTCAAATTCAGCACAGCTTATCACCCGCAGATGATGGACAATCTGAGCGTACGATTCAGACGCTCGAGGACATGTTGAGAGCCTGTATGTTGGACTTTCAGGATTCCTGGGAGGACCATCTGCATCTAGTCGAGTTTTCTTATAACAATAGTTATCAGGCTAGTATTCAGATGGCCCATTTTGAAGCACTTTACGGGCGAAAGTGTCAATCTCCAGTATGCTGGGATGATGTGGGAGAACGAAGATTACTGGGCCCCGAACCCATTGTTCAGACAGTCGACAAGGTCCAAATGATCAGGCAGCGGATTAAGACGGCTCAAGATCGACAGAAGAGTTAGGCAGATACCAGCAGGAGGGCACTAGAATTCGAAGTCGGAGATCACGTGTTCTTGAAGATTTCCCCTACTCGTGGAGTTATCAGGTTCGGAGGTCGGGGAAAGCTCAGTCCCCGTTTTATCGGACCTTTTGAGGTGCTAGAGCGAGTAGGAGAGGTAGCCTACCGACTTGCCTTGCCTCCATCGCTAGCTGGTGTGCACAATACCTTCCACGTGTCACAGTTGCGGCATTATGTTCGGGATGAGAACCATGTCCTGGACTATTCGGAGCTAGTTTTGAGTACCGATCTGTCATACGAAGAACAGCCCACTACCATCCTTGACCGCAGAGAGAAAGTGCTGAAGAATAAGGTCATTCCGTTAGTCCGAGTGTCTTGGGGCGGTCGTTCCCCAGGAGAATCCACCTGGGAGCGGGAGGAAGATATCCATGTTCGTTATCCACATCTTTTTGTTTATTACATTGTTTCTTGTATCCTTGTTAAATTTCGAGGAAGAAATTTTTTGTAAGGGGGGTATGATGTAAATCCCCGTTCCCCAACTATAAAATTTTCCTGTATTTTCCTAATCCCGTTTGTCTCCCGATTTTTCCTCGTATTTTTAATTTGTAATTGGTTACTCGAGTTTCAATATTTAACTTAATCAAAGCCCTAGATTTATTTCCAATTAACACCTAAGCCTACTATAAAACCCCAGCCCATTCCCAAATTCCTTATTTTTCCTTATCCCCAGCCCACACAAAACAAATAAAATATTAAAGAAATTAACCCCGGCCAACTCTTCTCCTCAGCTCACGAACATTAAAAAGAAATTCTTTAAATTAAAAACCCCGGCCCAAAGCCCACGCCCGTTTTCCCCAGCCGACCCGACCCGCTCCTATTCTTTCTCCTTCCCCAACGGCTAACTCCTTCCTTTCCCGCTCACTTCTTCATTTCGCGATCCGCCTCCTCCGCCACCGCTCGCGCCCACGCCCGTGCCCCTGCTCATGCGCCGTTACCCCCACGACGCGCATCCCTCGTCTCCCTTATCTCCCTCACACCCTCGCTCCTCTCTCATTTTCCAAATTCCTCACCTCTCTTTCTCTCTCTCGAAAACCCATTAACCCCACCGAGCACCCAACTCCGCTCGACCCCCTCCGACGACGACTGCAACCCCTCACCATTATCCCTCGCTCACTCCTCTCCACTAACAGAGCTCCCTACACTACCCCCTTCGCCTCCAGCCTTGCACACCCAATCCCTTACGCACCCGAACCTACTGCACCGAGCTCGACCACCACCTGCCCTCGACGCCGGTGAGCTTCTCGCCTCATCGTCGGCGCCCCTGAACCCCCTCGTCATCAGCATCATCACCAACACCCCAAAATTTACACATCCGAACCCCCTCTCTCTCTCTCTTCAAAAAAAATTACAAAACCCAAAAACCCGACACCCTCTTGCTCATCGCCGGAGCGCCGCCGCCGACCGTCTTCGACCCCAATGCACTCACAGAGGACCACTGAGCACCCCTCAACTTTCAGCGACCGTGCAATGCCTCCGGGCAACTCCGACGCCAAACCGTATCGCGAGCCAAGCTCGCGCAAATCGATTCACGCCGTTCGTCGCGCGTTCGTGATGCTGCTGCTGCCGTGCAACCCCAAGACGTTTCCAGGAAAGTGTTTTACTTGCTACATGCTAATATAATTGTGATACAAACTTAAATCACATAGATTATAATTTACAGATTTCCGATATATTATGCGACATACCTGTTCGATTCGTGATCCCAATGAAAATACTCACTTAATTTGACGGAAATGGATTTTTTCTGTTGGCCCATGTAGTGATGAATATCTTGTATAAATCTCATTGGAAAATACGACTGTTAGTGACTAAAATGAATACCCCCAAATATACCGATAAAACTAGAAATTTCCCGCAGCTGAAAATGGTTAAAATCACTGTAAATTATGTACATACTGGAATGATGCGTTCGAGGGCTTAAAACGAATCTGACTCGACGAACTTTAACTCTATGTAAGCTTATAATGTTTTCTGTACTGTAACTGCGATGATATTTGGATCGGAGTGAGACTCTGGACTGCAGTCCAGAGCGACTCTGATTACTGTTTACTGTCCCATAATGCGTGTCACTTTGTTTCCTGAATTTGTATGTTACGGAACTCTGCAGTGAATTAAAGATGAATCTGTTAGATAAACAAAACAAGTGGTTTCATTCCATTTCATTTCCATTTGCTATTTAATTTGTAAATAAAAAGGGCAGAACGTATAACAGTCCAGAACAGATTCAGAAGTGACATACTAATGTTAAACTGTGTATAACTTTCGACGTACAGACGCGATTGAGGATCCGTCTATTGCGTTGAATACCCCATTGTAAACCCTAGATTATATTCAACTTTAGTATCGCTAAATTCTGAACCCAATTGGGTGCAATTCGTGTCGCGAAACGGACTTTCAGTTCAGAAACCGAATTTCCAGCCGCGAGCACTTAAAATGAAACAGCTGTATCATGAATACCGGAAACCCGATTGAACTGAAACTAATTTTGATGAATTTATGACTGAGTGTGCTACTTATCGTATTTGTATCATTTTGTTGAATTCTAAACATATGAATTTATGCAATTTTTGTAAGTTAATGACGTGCACATTGGTTCATAACATACTTAGCTTGTTAATGGCATACATACATATATCATACCCCATTTGCCATATACTTAGTGTTAGTGCGTGTTAGAGTCAGTGGACATTGCATTATCGTGTGTGATTGATGTTGGTTTAGGAGTGACGAGTACACCAATGGAAAGTGAATATTCGTGACAGTGATTGACACAGTGAACAATGATAAAACCGTGCCATTGGTATACTCGTACACGACTAAATCAAGATCATAAATAGTGTAAACCTGGGGATAAAGGGGAAATCGAAGTGGAAAGAGAATCGTATTTAGCGGGACCGTGTTTTAGAGGATGATCATTCGAACAGCGATATATATATTAGGTAGGATCTAGCGATCCGGCTGACAGGGTTATGTTCCGGGCATGTGGGCCGTTGTCTCGGGTATGTACGAGACTCCTGTTAAATATGAACCTCCTTTCCACTATACGATTTCAAACATGACCTATAGACCAATAGGGACACAGATCATATTTTGCATCATATAGTGACATAGTGATTACTCACATTGTACTTTCACTGTCATTACCTCTTTTACCTGTTTCATCTTATTATAATAATATTGTTATTGTGTCGCTCTGACGACCTGAGTATGCATGCTCAGATCCCGTGGAAGGACCAGCACAGGAGACGGATCTATCTTTCGAGTTCACGGAGATCTAGTCTGGTGTACTTTCTTTCTTTACTGCTTTCCATAAAAGAGATCGTGAAATTGAACTTGGTTAGTAACTGTTCTTGTTATTTGTAATTTGTGAACAATGGATTTTAATGTAATAATTTAGTGATGTAATTTCCTTTACTACTGTGCTTTATTTACTGATTACCATGTAATACTAGAAGCCGAAGTGTGACTACGGCGGGATGATTCCTTGACCGTAGGAGCATGGCTGGCCTAGTCATTCCTCGTTTTCTGTATTTTGGGAAGCGGGGCATGACAGGTCCTTATCCCCATTGCCTAAGGATTTTTCCTACGAGTCGAGACGAATCGAGAAGTTCTCGCAAAGACACTAATTTCCTTACGAGTCGAGATGAATCGAGCAGTTCTCGCAAGAATTTCCTAACGTCACAGTTAACTCCTGCTAATAGAAGTTCGTTAGGGCCTGTGGTACTAGGGTTTTTTTTTACCCGTCGCACCGTCACGTTGGCTGGTGTATTCCTCGACGCATAATCTTGCTGTTCGAGTAGCCCCGTGACTGTCGTGTCTCTGATCCCTTCGGGGGATAGACAAGACGTCTTCAAGCAATCTTCCAGGTGATATTACCGTCGAAAGAGAAAGCGTTAGGGATTTTGCCATGCTGCTTTTTACTTGAGGTTAGACTCATTTTGGAGAGCCCCGATAAGTCATAACCACTCTGCGTTGGTGTGGGATGATCTTCGATAGTCTTTCAGGTTTTATATGAGTTGCCGTCAAGACCCTGAAGCCAGGAATTTGGCCTTCGCTTCGTTTGCTGGCATTGCGTCTGCTGTATTGAGACGAATGTCACGGTTATCTCGAGGTTGCTGGTGAACCGTCGAGGTTTGGAACTAGGGATTTTGCCGTGGCTCCATTGTTTGATTGTCGCGTCTGAATCCTGCTGGAGGAAGAACGCTGTAGAGGCATCCCGTCTGCTGTAACGAAACGAATGCTGCGGTGGAGCTGGGATTTTGCCGTCACTCCGCTTTGTTTTGACCATGAGGTCTTTTGTTAACGTTGCATCTGCCTCCTGCTGGACTGCGAAGGAACGCCGTTGTTGACATTGCGTCTGGTGTAACGAGACGAATGCTGCTGTGGAGCTGGGATTTTGCCGTCACTCCGCTTTGTTTCGGCCATGAGGTCTTTTGTTGACGTTGCATCTTCCTGCAGAGACACTGATTTCTCTGCGGGTTAGCGTGAATCGAGATGCTCTCGTTAAGGACACTGATTTCCCTGAATCGAGGTTTTTGGCCAAGGACGCTGATTTCCTCGGAGTTGAGACAAATCGAGGTATTCCCGCAAAGACACTGATTTCTCTGCGGGTCGACGCGAATCGAGATGCTCTCGTCAAGGACGCTGATTTCCTTGAATCGAGGAGGTTGCCAAGGACACTGATTTCCCCGGGGTTGGTTGACTTGTTTTTGAGACAGATTCATTGGATAACGTATTTCCGAGACGGGGTCATGTGGATGACGTATTTCCGAGACGGGGTCATGTGGATGACGTATTTCCGAAACGGGGTCATGTGGATAACGCATTTCCGAGACGGGGTAATGTGGATGACGTATTTCCGAGACGGGGTCATGTGGATGACGTATTTCCGAGACGGGGTCATATGGATGACATATTTCTGAAACGGGTCATGTGGATGACACATTTCTGAGACGGAGTTATGTGGATGACGTATTTCCGAGATGGGGTCATGTGAATGACGTATTTCCGAGACGGGGTCATGTGGATGACGTTGCGTCTGTTGTAATGCGACGCATATAGAAGTGGTCTCCAGGTTGTCTGTGAACTATTGAGATTTGGAGTAGGGGCTTTGCCGTGGCTTCAGGGTTGACTGTAGCGTCTGAATCCTGCTGCAATGAGGAGGAACGCCGTTGATGATCCCTAGGCTATCCCTGAGCCGTCGAGATTTGGCTTCGTTTTCTGATGGAGCCTTGGGAGGGAAGGTGTGATTCCTTCTTTGTTTGCGCCCCTGGATTGTATACAGGGATTGATGTGATATCACCTGTAGGGCATAAATTTCATTTTATTTTATTTCTTTCCGCGATGCTCTATCATTTCAGCTTTTATATCGCGAAGGTCGCGATTGCCCAATCATTTCGGCTATTTTTCGCGGTGCCCAATCATTTCGGCTATTTATTTTATTTTTACTCGTTGCTTTTTATTACGAGTTGCCCAATCATTTCAGCTATTTTGCATGCATACATTTTTAGTTGCTAATTTTGTTGCAAGTTGCCCCATCATTTCAGCTATTTCGTATGCATGTGTGGCTCGCTAGCTTCTTTGCTGTAAGCTTAGAATCAGATACCGATTTTGGCATCAGCACCGCTACAATTGGAATATTGCCAGGAGCGAATCATCATCTGCCTCTGTCGATGTAGAACAAAGGTGGCTTAGCGAACAGGGTTAGAATCCTGTCGACTAAGGCTTTTGACTTCATGAGCCGTAAGGGTCTCATAAAGGTTTTTCTCCATACGAGTCGTGAGGATCTCGTAGGTGCGTTTTCTTCTTAGGAATCGTGAGGACTCCTAAGTGTATGTTCTCTTATAAGTTGTAAGGATCTTACAAGAGTGTTTTTTTCCTTATAAGTCGAGAGGACTCACAAGGGTTATTCACCGTGTAGACATATCCCTAGCCACGGATGAGACTTTGTTAGGGAAATGTTTATTCGCATCCGTGGATTATATACAAGGGTCAATATTGAACCGCTTGTAGGGCAGAATCGGAGGTTGTGATGGCTGCTTAAGAACAGGTTCAGATCTCTGTAGTTTAAGACTTTCAAATCTTATGAGCCATGAGGGTCTCATAAGAGGGTTCTCCTTACGAGTCGTGAGGATCTCGCAAGTGTAATTTCTCCCTAGGGATCGTGGGTATCCCTAAGTGTGTTGCTCCCTTGTGAGTCATAAGGATCTCACGCAGGTGGTTTCTCCTCACAAGATCGAGAGGACCTTGCAAGTGTCTTTTAACGAGATTGCGCCCTTTCAGGTTTTCACAAAACTCGCCAGTAGCCCTGCTGTTTTTACTCACGGAGCCCTTTTGGGTTTTCATCCGTGCCCATTTCGCTTGTAGACGTACCATTTTTTTTACCACATCAGCCTGAGGATGTCGCGGGTTGGTAGTAGTTTAACGACGTTTCGGTTAAAAGTCAACGTACGATTACGCAGCTAGATTTTTCCGTAAATCTTCGCATGTTTTGTGTCGGAGGTGGATTCCCTGAAGAGAGGGATGAGGGCGATTTCTTCGTCAGAGTCGCTTCCGAAGGTGATAACTTGCGATCCCTTGGTGTCGGCTATGTGACAGTTGCCAGCAGCTCTTTCGCGCTCTTCTGTCGTGCTTTTCTGTTCCCGACGAGCCTTGCGCTTCACTCGTTGAACGTGTCGTCGATGGGCAACATATCCCTGCCACCAGTTTTTAAAGGCTATGCACTCCTCGGTAGGGTGTGCAATCCTCTGATGGTATAGGCAGAAGTTAGGATGTATGTCCGCTTTATCAAGACGTATATTGCCGGGTAATTTCCTTTGAAAGAGGACAACTTCATTCCTATTGCCAGGGCCCTAGCGAATCGTTTCCTTACTTTAAGCTTGCTTTTGCTGGCGATAGGGATGCTTTGCTCCAGTTGGGGTGTCTCGACCTTTTCCTCCAGTCGTCGGCGTTTGGATTTTTCGAATATAGCCAGTTCGCGCTCTCGATTGGCTTTGCTTTTCTAACGGGCTTCGTTTAGTAGCAAGTCGATTATCCCGTCAGACGGTTCCAAGGGTTTTGGCTTCGATCCTGCCCCCAGTTTCTCGGTGCAAGGAGCTTCCTCATTGTCTATTGACGAGTGAGAGATCACATGGCAGCTTGCTATGTAATCTTCAGATTCACTCGACGAGTCTTCTCCATCATCTTCGTTCTCAAGGACGTGGCTGAGAAACTCTTGGAGTGTGATTGGAGTCTGCGCTTTCTGGTTATACTCTTCCAGTGCGTCAATCTGCTTTTGCAGGTCCGTGCGCTTGTCACCAGGCTTCACGGGCTTTTTGGTCTTCTTCTTTTTCTTTGAAGACTTTGACGGTCGGGTGCGAATGCTTTGACTATCACTACCAATTTTTGTAGTTGGGTGCGGTTTTAGCATTCCCTCGACGATCTCGGGTTCCAGTAGATTTTTCTACCTGATTGCCGGGCACGTTTGGAGATCCTTCAGCATTCTTTTCGTCTTTGCCGAAAGAACAACTTCCCATGGGGCTTCCCTTATAAATGAGCACGATGCCCCCGGCACGTCCACTTTGTTAGGGGCGTGAGGTTGTGGCGGGTTCACCTTCCAGTTTTTGGATAATACGAACTTGCCTTGTTGGTATTGGTCCTCAATCCAGTTTTTGAAGATGTAGCAGTCTTCGATCGGATGGCCCAATACTCGGTGGTAGGGGCAGTAATTGGGATCGTTGACGTCGTTTGGCTGCAATGGACGTTTTGGATCTGGCAGATTGATGAGTCTGTTGCGCACTGCCAGCTCGAACATTCTCTTCGTTTTATCCTGGGGAAACGAGTAAGAACGTCCCAGTCTTTTCTCGAGGGATGGGCGTGGACGCATATTGTTTTGGCGAGAAAACGGCTTTAAGTTGTTCGGCTGTTGTTGAGTATTGGCGATGAAAGTCGCTTTTCCTTTCCCCTTTTCATTCCGAGGATCCGTCTTTGAAGGAGATGGTCTATGGCCCATCTGGTCCATTTGGGCCAACTTGTCAATCAAGGCTTGGAACGTGGTCGGCTTGAAAAATATCATGAATTAGGAGATAGTCGACTGAGGGTCAAGGGTCCACATGAACATGCCTACAGCAGGAGCTTCTTCGATGCGCTGTTCGCATTTCGACCATAGGTTCCGCCATCGGATTGCATATTGCACCCACGTCTCTCCCGGCTTTACTCTGGCGTTGATCAATGCCATGATCGGGGTGCGTTCGCTGGCGCTTGTGAACCATTGAGTGAATAGAGACTCTATCTCCGTAAATGTTTTGACAGAGTCGTTAGGCAGCTTCGAATACCATTCGAAGGCCATTTCCGCTAAGCTGCCGACGAATTGGCGAAGCAAAAGTTTGTCGTCGCCTCTAGTGTTGCCGCATAAGGCCCTGAATTGAGCGACATGCTGATGTGGATTTCCCGTCCCTTTATATACATGGAACTTAGAGATCGTATATCCCGGCGGGTAACTTATTTGGTCATACCATCCCGGATAGGGTCGTCCAGTCTTGACAACTTGGCCAGCCGTTTCGTTCGCTCGGTGAGCCCGTATTTGTTGAGCTATATAATGGCTTTTGGGATGGTTTCCTCTTTGGCTGCTGAAAGAGCCGGAGGAGGGTTCGATGTCTTCCCTCTGTCGTCTTCAATAATGATCGGAGGGTCTTCAGCTTGAGGATCCGGCTGTAACGTCATCCCGACCATGTCTTAGAAGAGAAGCGCCATTCGTTTTATGTTGGCAGCTTGTTCTGCAGTTTCTCTGTCCTTCTTTTTGAGGACTCTGCGTAGGAAGTCAGCATCAGTTTCTTATTCGTGATGCTGCTCTGATGACGCCTCCGGGCTTTCTTTTGGCCCGGTGAGTGCGGCCATTTGCGTCAGCATTTCCTGAAACTTCTGTTGCTGCTCCTGGGCTTTTTTCACAGATCGGGCGAGCGGTCGGTGACCTGTCGAAGCGCTGCTTCCTCTTTTCCGGAAGCCATGTAAACAATATGCACCGTTTATAGGGTTCCTAGGCACTCTAGTGAAGTCTCACAAGTGATCAAACATGCACAAATCAAATTTTACGGGTGCCTACAAACCCGACTTCGGATCGTTTACTAGATATTTAGGTGAAACAAGCAAACTAGTTAACATTTTAACTAAGGGAATGGATATACAACCTTTGTAGATCCGGTCCACCACCTCCACGGCTCCGCAATGAAGTCCCCTCGCTGTCCAAATCATGTCTTGGGCTCTAGCGTCGGCATCATCGAAGAATGGGCGGGCTTGATCGTCGGTTCGATGCCGAAGATGATCTACGTCGAGGTATCGCAAGAACAAGCTCCAACTTCACCAAGTCGGAAAAACTTGTGAAGGAAACACCCTATACTACTTGGCAAGAGGTAGAGGATGAAGAAATAGGAAGTGGGTAAACTTTAGTTTTGGATTTCTCACTAGATTTCATGACTTACCATTGGAGTAGCAAGCTTTCTTCATTGAAGAAGAAGATGAAGAAAGAAGAAGATGATATGATAAGTTTTTTAAAAAGAAAATAAAAATAATACTTATCATAACTTCAACCATGGTTTAGTGTAGAGATTTAACCAAGGTTTAGATGAGTGGTTAGGGTTAGAGAAAAGACAAGAATGGTGGACTTAGTCAAGGTTTCAAGAAGCTTCAAAGAAAAAGACAAACTAAGCCACCATTTCATTTTCTCTTTATCTTTTCCAAAACAATAATAAATGGATAAATAAGAGAAAAGAAACCCTAACCATTCACTAAACATGGTTTAATCTTTACACAAACCCAAAAGAGCAAGTATCATCAAACATGATACAATCTTGTGCACAAAAGTATATCACATATACAATGTGTACAAACCAAGTGAGTAAATCCATTTAAAGTGAACTAATACTAGTTAATGCAAAGTAATATATCAAATATATAATTATACATTAAATCATTAAATCAACACTTGATTCAATGATCCGGTTATATCGCATATAACCGGCTAGTATCCAATGTATCGGCTTATCGAATCAATCCTTGATTCGATAACTAGGTTATATCGCATACAACCATTCGACACATTCATCGCGAGAATGAAATACGGTATCATATACACGCATTATTCTCGGTCCCGCACATATCTCATATGCGCTCCTATTTCGTTTCGCTTGAGCCAGGAAACATCTGTGTAGGACTCTAAAAACTCGTCAATACGCCGGCAGCGGATGATGATCATATCAAACACCCACAAGCCGCAAGCGGTCTGCTAAACGTAACGGTCACCCGGGTATTGAGCGATCAGAAGATCAACGAGCAAGCCCGCTCACACTCCTGCGAATCCAACCAGTAACACTTACCGTACAGTCCGGTCTGTTCGTCTGATATGTCGCATATCTCGCCTAGGGGTGGTAAACGTCAGACCCCAATAGCTCGATAAGTCATGCCGACGTAGGGTCCATAACATTCATGAAACTACTGATAACTCTTACCAGTATATCACTGCAACCCTGGCCAGGGATTTCCTGTTATGGCCAGTTGAGCATAGCACAACATCAACCCCCAATACCGGGAGAGACGAATCCCCTCCTATCGCTCATTGCCTCCATGTGAATCGGGACTGTACCCAAAAACCACCTGTTTGCACGACTCAGTAGAGCCGTGGTAGGGTGGAAATCAAAGCACAGTGGGAGACACACAAGACTCTATGACGATCTCAGGTCAACAGACTAAGCTGTACCAGTGTCACCAGAGAACTGCCATCTGACGTGAGGTATAATACCATCTGGGAGTTCTCGGCGAGTCCGTTCAGTGTACCCAGTCTCCACTGAGCACCCGCATACCATCTTCGATGTCAAACACCAATGGATATGGGATCATCCATCGCCCATCGCATGGGTCGAGAAGATATGCGCTAGTCTACTCTGGAATATCGATGCCCCGTCTCGATATTCCCACGACTAGGAACATTTCAAGGATGTACTCATGGACTACCCAGGCCCCACTAGTATGATCTGCATCACAGTCCTGGAAGTCGAGTACACATCCTAAGGGCTTTATCAACATGTAATCAGAGAGACAGAAAGTATACATGTTAAGATAAAGAGCAACCAGATAGCGTACTATCATGTCGAGCAAGAAAGTCCTACCTATATATGTCCCAGCATCCACTACAATATACATCCAATGTACAGTAATGGCCTCTAGGACATACATATAACTAACAATCTCCCACTTGCACTAGGGCCATCTGTAGCAGTGGTTGCAGTATCACATACTCAACCATCCTATAAAAGTCTCTCTTTGGGAAAAGGCCTTCGTGAGTGGATCCGCCGTGTTGTCCTCTGAGTCTACTCTCCTAACCTCGATCACCCTGGAGATTAACTATCTCCATGATCAGGTGATGCTGCCTCAGAATATGTCTGGGTCACTGATGGGACCAGGGTTCCAGGGTCGAAGCCACGCTTCCATTGTCATACAATGGCAGGAACCTAGTTCATCTTATGAACCAATATACACCCAAACTTCCTCTTTGGTAGTATCTTTAATAGCGATGCTACCAGCCTTTATCGTCTAGTTTGCCACGGTATCGAGCTTGGAACTCTTCCAACATACCGTCCCTTTACAGAGGGTAAAGACAGTGCCTGTGACTGACATTCAGTCGTCTTTATCACCCTGGAACACTTCCAGTGATTCTCCCCAGGATCGATTGATACCATCTCACTACATCTAGTGAGAATCCTAACATCCAATTACATCTATCTCATAGATGAAAACTCAGGATTTAGGAGGTATCACTTTGATCCTATTTGGGGAATCCTAGTGATAATAGGAGATTGACCGATCGTAGTATAGGAAACTCTTTTCCTATCAAGAGTATGTTGTCTACGTACAATACGAAGATGACCACCTTACTCTCTACTACCCTTTTGTATATTCAAGGTTCGTCTACCATTTTGATGAAGTCAAACACTTTGACTTTCACATCAAAACAGACGTTCCAACTCCGCGATGCCTGCTTCATTATGTAAAGCAACTTGCACACGTTTCCGCTGCTCCCACTGTTTACGAAGACCTCTGGCTGTGTTCTTATAGACGTTCTCTTCTAAATCAGTATTTAGAAAAACAGTCATGGCACCCAACCGCCAGATATCGTAGTCATGGTATGTAGCCGTGGTAAGTAGGATCTGGATAGACTTAAGCATAGCTACTGGAAAAAGGTTTCATCATTAACCATGCCTGGTCGATGACGAAAACCTTTAACAAGTCTAGCTTTGAAAGTCTCAACTTTTCCATCTATACCAAGTAATCTTCTCAAGATATACTTGCTCCTGATGGGGATTTAACCCTTCAGATGTAGCAACCAAAGTCCATACTTTGCTGGTGTACATGGATTCCATCTCAGATCGCTAAGCATCCAGCCATTCTTACAGAGTCCCTACTCTCGATGGCCTGCTCGAAACTAGTTGGGTCATCATCTCATGATGCAATCCTTGCTCCCACTGTCATCGAGAAACCGAGGTATCTCTCAGGCGGATAAGGAACCCTACTAGATCAGCGGAGAGGCTGTGGTTCGTCGGGAACTATAGAATCTTATGGTTCTGTCAAGTCATCAACTGCAGTTTTGTATAGCTGGAACCTTTCCAGTTCTACAGAACTGATCCTGCCTCGATCTTGTCCGGATTTTGCTTTTGACATAGGCCGGACAACCCCAAATCTTAACTAACTTAAGATATGGGCTCTTCCCTTTCCATATCACATATGAAGTGGTAGGCAATGATTTGATTTGAACCCTATTCAATAGGTATGCAGCTTCTCAAGCGCATAATACCCAAAAGGAAATAGGTAACTCAGTAATACTCATCATAGAGCACACGATATCTAATATTGTGTGATTGCTCCGCCCCGATACACCGTTGTGCTGTGGTGTATTCAGAGGAGTAACACTGAGAGAGAGTCTCATTCTCCTTTAGAATAGTCCAGGAATTCTATGCACAAGTATTCTCCTCCCTGATCTTATCATAGGACATAATACTTATACCCGTATTTTGGTTCTCTACTTCTAACTTATATTCTGTGAATACCTCAAAAGGTTCGGACTTATGTTTCAACAGGAACATATGACTGAATCTTGAGAGATTATCAGAGAATATAATGAAGTATAAAGAACCAGTCCTGGCATGTGTAGACAGGAGACCTTACATACATCATCATGTATCAGTCCCAAGAGTTTACCAACTCTTCCTCTGTTTCCAATAAACAGAGCTATGGCCATCTTATCTTTGTGACATGACTGGCAAGTTTCACAAGATGTAAATTCAAACTGATTTAAATATACATCTAAATGTAACTTCAGCCAGTCGGGTCGCATTGATATGACCTAGTCTACAATGCCTCAAGAAGGATTCGTTCATTTCTGAACTCTTCCTCCTGTGTGTGTTCTGTATACTAGGAACTGGAGTTTGATTTAGAACTTCAATGCTTTTAGATAACGTGCCTGAATCGATCAACTTTTGATATAGGAAATGTTCAAAACATTATCCATCAATACAAAATTATATCCTTTCTTTAGTAATAAAGAGACTGATAGGATTTTGTATATCAGGTTCGGTATCTAATAGCATTTGTTCAGAATCAATGTATTCGTAATACAGGGTGACAGTGACCAACAGACTTGGCTGCAACATTTGCCCCGTTTTCTGTCTCATGAAACTTATCACCCGTTCTCAGTTTTTCTACTTTTTTGTAGCCCTATGTAACAGATTACATATCTGGGATCCTGATCCGGTATCATATACCCAGGATGCAGAGGATACTGAGAAACAGTTCTTTGTAATGAACACACCCGAAGGAGATGCATCATATGCACTTTCTTCGTTTGGGCGGCATAGGAATTCTGGTATTCCCCAATTTCCTACTCTGTCTTATAACAATTATAAATTGGAGCGGGACCAACATTCCCCAGCTCAGTATAACAAGCAGGTTCGGTCAATTTTCCGTATTATTATCTTGATTAAGGCGTGATATGGTCACTACCAGGAGAGAGAGAGAAGAAAACACTCTGCGTGCGCTCTTGCAAGATCAGATTGGTTATATATTTTATCTAATCAGGATGGCTCCCACTGTTTTTATCAAATCTTCCTTCAAACCTTAAAAGGAAAGACTAGCCGGGATTAATTACACTCTACAAGTTCGCCAACCTTTCAGCCAGGCCAGTGTCGGTACTTTGAGGGAGGTTCCCCGTGCTTTCGCACGGACCTAATTACAGTAAACCTCGTTTTCCCAGAGGCGTAACCCCGTTGACACCTTTCTAGACACCTACTTGATCGGCTAATTGTAAAGTGCAAAACTCTCCCAGGAGTAACAATTACTCGCAGTGGGTATCGGGATGCAACTATCACATAGAAGGTATGCAATCTCATTGCAAATTTCAACACTTGAAACTCCCGATAAAGGTTTTTACCCCTAGCACCTATGACCTTAACTATGGTCAACAAATCATAAGTACTAGTCAAGTTCTACCCGTCATTTCGTGATTAATTAGACCCACCCACATGACCCTTAACTAAGGTCAACAAAGTCACGCGACTGTCCTAACTAATCGCATCATATGCGGTGTAGGAAGACATCACTTAGCTACCGTACACTGTGCCTTGACTATGGTCAACAAACACAGCACGAATACTAAGTACTCTACTTCCTAAAATGACGGAGGGTTGCGGCTTGTTTTTGTAAAAACCTTTAACGCTTTGAACTTGATCTCGTTGCTGAATCAAATGGTTTTTAAATGGAATGTTTTTGAGGCTTTTCTAGTTTTGCTAAAGGGGTCACTCCCGGTGAAGGGATCGTCGGCCCTTTCCTCGTCGAATGAGGTGCGAGATATATCATATATATCACTGTGCAAAGCGGAAACTATAGAAGCGATCAAAGACAAACCGAGTGTGTAGCATCTGCCAGTTATTGCTAAAGGAGTCACTCCCGGTGAAGGGATCTCGGTCCTTTCCTCATCGAATAAGGTGCAGGATGTTCTACAATGAACACCGCGATGCAAAGCAAGAACTGCAGCTACCTGTTTTATTTTGAAATTCGATTTCACAACATCAATTAGGTTTATTTTCTTTCATTAATCTCATTAATGAATATCCCATCATTTAAGTCCACCTAACCATCACAGATAAATATAACGTACGCTTATGCCATCCGCATTCGCCTCGATGTCCTGTCTGCACCGTTAGGTTAGGTAACTAACGGCAGAGCGGGGCAGGGCTAGTGTGGGTGTAAAACATAAGCAACGTTTATATAATATATCATATATACTAAATATAATATCTGTCACAGAACATCACATGATCTCAGATAAATCACAGCAGAAGAAACATATGAAATATTGGATATACTAGGACGTCCGTGTTTTCAATACGAGCCAGTATAAAACACGGATTCCACGGTCGTGATGAATAGCCAATCCCACACCCCAAGACCCCTACGAGAGCGGCAAGCAACCCTACCAATTCTAGGGTTAGGAGACCCGGACTCGACTCCTCGAGATGGTCTCCCATTGGACCCCAGAACCCGGTTACTTGTGCTCCCCTCCTTGGGTCTATCCTAGTGCAGAAAAGTAAATAATATACAAATGGTGACAACATCCGCAACCTGGAAGTGCCCCAATAAAAGAATATTACATACAAGTTTTTACATGAATGAAAATAAAAAACACTCATCTCACATAAAAAACCCCCGGCTATTCAAACACGACGATCCAATATAACATATCCAGCAACACATAACATCTCATGTCATCAACGTAAGTAAATATGCGCATCCCAATTGTCGTTGACATATAGCAACGAAACCGGCGATATCACATATTACACTTACGGTCACAGAGAAAAAAAAATGTAAAACTACAACAGTTGGAATCCACAACCACCTCAGACATCGCATGCCTGACCAAATGAATTCTTTAGACATCGCATGCCTAACAATTACAAACCCCGCATTTTAGTCTCATTATCGAAAACACTTTTCAATATCAAGTCGGGCAATTCAACAAGATTCCCGACATCCTGATCGAATGCTCGTCGCAAACTTTAGTAGACGGCCGCACCCCCGAAACCGTCGACGAAGTGCACCAAGATGGAACACCGCTACCGCGAGCACCCGAACGGATGCTTTCGGCGACGGGGTTCTCCTACAGTCACTTTGTCGGGGCTATGGGGTGAAGCTGTCTATTAAGTTTACCCGGCGAGTATCCGCGTACGCTACGTGATTGCGACGGACTTTTGATCACATCAAAATTCCATGGCAACCGATCAAGTGAGACTAAACTGCTATGTTTATAATATTCATTCCGTTATCTCATAACAATTTGTGAATTCCAATTATTGTATCACATTCTGGATAAATAGAAAATGTTAAACTTTTCGATCGAACAATCGAACACCCAAGTTTTCCCGATACAGCTCAACACATGAAATAAGTCTAACAACATTCAGTTCGTGCCTCAGTAGCAACATTCAGTTCGTGCCTCAGTAGCAACGGTCCAGCCGTAGAAGGGTCAAGCCAACGCCTCACATGTGGCACGCCGTACTGCCCCAAACCCGAAGGTTCAAAGGGCAGTTCAAGACGGTCACATAATCGAGTTAAGGTTTGTTGTCTTCTAGAGGGTCCATCGCGTTACTTGCACTACTTAGAACGTCGTTAAACTACGGAAAAATCCAACAATTGGAAATTTCCCGGCAGGGGAAAAAGTGGGTAATTATATCCGGTCGAACCTTTTAACATATTCTAAAATTTATCCGGAAACGCACACCGACAAAATTAGATAGAAACTTATCTTCAAGCTTTACCTTATTCTGATCGTTACCAAGTTCCCAATACAACTCAGAAAATGCAACTCTGGAAAAATTATTAAAAATCCCCAGGAAAACCAGCACAGACAACTAAGAGTTACTGTGTAAAACAAAATGCACATCGCGACAAAATAGCCGCGGATCCGCCGCGTTATCCTACTGTAGGGCCGCGGATCCGCGCCTACTTTGTGGAATCAGGACCACGAATTTCACAGTTTGTCTTATATGTTCCTGCTGATTTTTCTGAATATTTTTAATCTCGAAAAAACCACAATTTACAGAAATGTCCAGAGAGCAATATTCGGGTCGGGGTTTTGGGTCGATCGGACTTCTAACTCCGTCGGGACTTCGCCTAAGGCTCTAGCTAGGCTCTGATACCACTGTAGGGTTCCTAGGCACTCTAGTGAAGTCTCACAAGTGATCAAATATGCACAAATCAAATTTTACGGGTGCCTACAAACCCGACTACGGATCGTTTACTAGATATTTAGGCGAAACAAGCAAACTAGTTAACATTTTAACTAAGGGAACGGATATACAACCTTTGTAGATCCGGTCCACCACCTCCACGGCTCCGCAATGAAGTCCCCTCGCTGTCCAAATCATGTCTTGGGCTCTAGCGTCGGCATCATCGAAGAATGGGCGGGCTTGATCGTCGGTTCGATGCCGAAGATGATCTACGTCGAGGCATCGCAAGAACAAGCTCCAACTTCACCAAGTCGGAAAAACTTGTGAAGGAAACACCCTATACTACTTGGCAAGAGGTAGAGGATGAAGAAATAGGAAGTGGGTAAACTTTAGTTTTGGATTTCTCACTAGATTTCATGACTTGCCATTGGAGTAGCAAGCTTTCTTCATTGAAGAAGAAGATGAAGAAAGAAGAAGATGATATGATAAGTTTTTTAAAAAAGAAAATAAAAATAATACTTATCATAACTTCAACCATGGTTTAGTGTAGAGATTTAACCAAGGTTTAGATGAGTGGTTAGGGTTAGAGAAAAGACAAGAATGGTGGACTTAGTCAAGGTTTCAAGAAGCTTCAAAGAAAAAGACAAACTAAGCCACCATTTCATTTTCTCTTTATCTTTTCCAAAACAATAATAAATGGATAAATAAGAGAAAAGAAACCCTAACCATTCACTAAACATGGTTTAATCTTTACACAAACCCAAAAGAGCAAGTATCATCAAACATGATACAATCTTGTGCACAAAAGTATATCACATATACAATGTGTACAAACCAAGTGAGTAAATCCATTTAAAGTGAACCAATACTAGTTAATGCAAAGTAATATATCAAATATATAATTATACATTAAATCATTAAATCAACACTTGATTCAATGATCCGGTTATATCGCATATAACCGGCTAGTATCCAATGTATCGGCTTATCGAATCAATCCTTGATTCGATAACTAGGTTATATCGCATACAACCATTCGACACATTCATCGCGAGAATGAAATACGGTATCATATACACGCATTATTCTCGGTCCCGCACATATCTCATATGCGCTCCTATTTCGTTTCGCTTGAGCCAGGAAACCTCTGTGTAGGACTCTAAAGACTCGTCAATACGCCGGCAGCGGATGATGATCATATCAAACGCCCACAAGCCGCAAGCGGTCTGCTAAACGTAACGGCCACCCGGGTATTGAGCGATCAGAAGATCGACGAGCAAGCCCGCTCACACTCCTGCGAATCCAACCAGTAACACTTACCGTACAGTCCGGTCTGTTCGTCTGATATGTCGCATATCTCGCCTAGGGGTGGTAAACGTCAGACCCCAATAGCTCGATAAGTCATGCCGACGTAGGGTCCATAACATTCGTGAAACTACTGATAACTCTTACCAGTATATCACTGCAACCCTGGCCAGGGATTTCCTGTTATGGCCAGTCGAGCATAGCACAACATCAACCCCCAATACCGGGAGAGACGAATCCCCTCCTATCGCTCATTGCCTCCATGTGAATCGGGACTGTACCCAAAAAACACCTGTTTGCACGACTCAGTAGAGCCGTGGTAGGGTGGAAATCAAAGCACAGTGGGAGACACACAAGACTCTATGACGATCTCGGGTCAACAGACTAAGCTGTACCAGTGTCACCAGAGAATTGCCATCTGACGTGAGGTATAATACTATCTGGGAGTTCTCGGCGAGTCCGTTCAGTGTACCCAGTCTCCACTGAGCACCCGCATACCATCTTCGATGTCAAACACCAATGGATATGGGATCATCCATCGCCCATCGCATGGGTCGAGAAGATATGCGCTAGTCTACTCTGGAATATCGATGCCCCGTCTCGATATTCCCACGACTAGGAACATTTCAAGGATGTACTCATGGACTACCCAGGCCCCACTAGTATGATCTGCATCACAGTACTGGAAGTCAAGTACACATCCTAAGGGCTTTATCAACATGTAATCAGAGAGACAGAAAGTATACATGTTAAGATAAAGAGCAACCAGATAGCGTACTATCATGTCGAGCAAGAAAGTCCTACCTATATATGTCCCAGCATCCACTACAATATACATCCAATGTACAGTAATGGCCTCTAGGGCATACATATAACTAACACCGTTATGCTCTCAGACTTGGGATGTTTGGGCTGAGCGTCTTTGTGGTCTGCCGTAGTTACAGGGCTTTCTTTGGCCTCCTTCTCTTTTGAGCAGTTGACGTTGAGGTGGCCGTTGCAGTGGGCACCCAGATAGTTGTTGTCCTTTGCGGCTTGACAGAACGGTTCTCTTCCTGTTGAACCTTCAGCTTTTTCTGTCGGCGAGAATATGCTTGATCAATCATCGACTCCTGGACCAGTCGCCAGACTTTGTAAACTTTGGAGGACAGCCGCTGAGGGGGCTGCTCCGGCTTTGTTTTTGTAACATTCTCCATTGGTGGAGAAGATCATTTCAGTACGGCGGTAGGAGAGTTCCTGTGCACCTTGTTCAGCAATTCGAAACTGTTCCTGGTTGGAACAGCAGCATTGACTTCCACCGTTGGGGCTGGTGGAGTTAGCCCAGAGGGGGAGTTGCCCCCAGCCTTTCTTACTCGGCGCCAGTAGCGACGTCGAGCGCGTCGAGCTGTTGGGATGGTGTCAGCTTGAGGGGTTACTTCGTCTTGCCCCCTGTTCAGGTGAGGCGCTGCCGGTACCAATCTCTTGAAGACCGACGTCCGTTGAGCAGCAGTATCCAATCTGTCAAAGACAGATCTTTGAGCAGGAACGGGAGCCGGAACAGTCATTCTTGTGAAGACCGACCCTTTGGCAAGAGAAGCCGCCTCGATGACTTCGGGAGCAGGGATGGCTATCCTCTTTGGGATGGCCGCTTCCGGTATCGTGGGCTTCTTGACAGGCCCATTGGAGTTCAGGCTCAGCCTATCGAAGACTGATGCTGTTAGCTTGACATCGGACTACCCGTTGAGAGGGGCCGTGGTGGTAGTGAGTCGATCAAAGACCGACTTCTTTTGCGCTTCTTGCGGCAGCGGGATGTTAACGCTCACTGGTGGGAGCATGGTCCCGAAAAACAACCCGGTGGTAGCCTGCGTCACCTGCTCTACCGGCATTGTGAACAGGGAGGCCGCCTGGGGCCCGTAAGCTATGCCTCCAGATGAGGCGGAGCTTGAGTTGCAATTGCAGTTGGAACACTTCACGAAAGTAGACGCCATCGATGTTTCGTTTTCTGCGCCAAGAAAGAAACCAAATTTTAGTACCTCGAACCCAAGAGCAACCATATCAAACCGTGATTTGTTCGCGAACACGACATACGAAGTGTAGAGTGGAAAGAGGAAAAGGTCCTACCGGACGTGCCAGAATCTGTTCCCCGCTGAAAGACGCGACAGAGACGCGGCGGACGTCTTGCCTGAAATTCGGGGCAGATGCTAATTGGTGCTATCCGTCCACCTCTCCGAATATGCCAAGTTGATTTATGGCACTATGTATCGAAGGTTTAAACGGATGCGGCCGATGTAGCAGACTTCATCAGATTCCCCCTCGTTTGAGGGGTTTTTGATTGTGGGGACGGTCTTCCCTGCAGGCGCAAGCTCCTGCAGTAAATTACGCTACCGCATCGCGGTAACAACTTTCTCCTTCTCCAGATGGCCACTTCGTGTCGTGGGTGTTTGTTTGTTTTTGGTTGCCCGTGGATTGTATACGGAGACTAATGTATGTTGTCGCCCGTAGGGCGTGGATTAGTCCAAATCCGTATCTTCTTAGATTTGGGTTTTGGGGTTTGGGTTTAAGGATACGTTAGTCTCATTTGAGACTAAGATCTACTTAAACATTTGTTAAGGACACATTAGTCTAATTTTAGACTAAGATCGACTCAACGTTTGTTAAGGACACGTTAGTCTAATTTTAGACTACGATCAACTTAACAGGATCATTTAGATCCAACAAAAGAGCATTTGAGCTCTATTATTTAGTTTAGGGACATTGCGGTCGATTACCGGTTTAAGGACATGGTGGTCCAAGGTTAAGGACATCATAGTCCTTGGGCTTAAAGACTCCACAATCCAAGTTTAAGGACATCATAGTCCATTGGCTTAAGGACCCCACAGTCCAGGTTAAGGATATCGTAGTTTGTGAGTTTAAGGACCTCATAGTCCGGGTTAAGGACATCGTAGTCTGTGAGTTTAAGGACCCCACAGTCCGGTTTAAAGACATCGTAGTCTATGAGTTTAAGGACCCCACAGTCCATAGAAATGTGTGGTTGTCGGGACCCGTTACCTCTCTGAAGACGTTGAAGGATTACAACGACAGATATCAGAGGAGTAAAGAGATGTACCCTCGAACGGGTGTGAGTTGGTTAGAAGATCTGTGGCCCAGTTTGGGACAAAGATCTGTCGAATATTCATGAGCAGATGGGCTCAGTTCAATATAGGTTGAGAAATTATGGCCAGAATTGGGCTAAGTCCAATAATACTAAAATGTTTAACATTTTATTGTTCTGGGCTGTTGAGCTTTTACTTGGGCTTGGTCCTTTTAATAATGCTGAGTATTAGATCCTGACATTTTTTTGGTCTTGTATCGAATGCATAGCATTCATCAAAACATGCGTATTCTGACAGCGCGCCACGTGGCGCGTCAGGCGCTTTGCGACAATTAAAGAGCGCATTGCGCTTCTGCCAAGTAGCGCACATGAAAAGGACATGTGTCGCGCTTGGAGCTAAGCGCCAGTTTATGAGCGCATTGCGCTTTCAATTTATGAGCGCGTTGCGCTAGTTTAGTGGCGCACCAGTGAGTGACACGTGGCGCACTTGGCGCTGAGCGCCAGCCCATGAGCGCAGTGTGCTATTTAGAAGCGCAAAGCGCAAGTTGTATATGTGGTTGACACGTGGCACGTTTTGGCGCCGAGCGCCGGTCAAAGGAGCGCAAAAGCGCAGTTCAAGAGTGCAAGGCACTTTTCAATAGCGCAAAGCACATTTGATCAAATTTATGATCCGTGAACAAGTTTATGTTCCTTTTAAAGGAGGCTTTGCCTCAAGATTCAAGAACAACAGTTCTTATTTTGGGAAGGGCTTTGCCTTTATAGATCAATGATCTGTGAATGAAGTAAATACTTCTTTTGTTTTTATGATGAGATATTTTGATCTCTTTTTATAAAAGACCTAGATCTATGATCTTTTAAGAAGATGATTCTTCTGTTTTAATGAGATGATTTCATCTCTTTGTGCAAGAATCATTCTTTTTTACCTTGAAGAAATGATCTTCTTTCAAGAGCTTGCTCTCTTTCTTTTGAGTTTTCTCAAAGTTTGTAGGGGGGTTTCTCTATATCAGACTTAAAGTTTTGGGGCCTTTATATAGGGCAAGTTGATTTGTTAAATCAGTTAAAGAGATCTTTCTCTGATTGATTTGGGGATATTTCCCCACCATTGGATCTTTGATCCTATGGCTTCTGTTTTACAGAAGGCAATCTTCTTATTTTTAACAAGATTGAGAAAATCTTTTCATAACAGAATTTAATTCTGATTAATTAATGATTTATCATTACTATTAGATCTTTTGATCTAACGGTGGGGAATTTTATAATTCCAGCGCTAGCGCACCCGTGCTTTGCACGTGGTGCGCTGCTCAGAGCGCAACGCACTTTACGCTAGCGCACCTACGTTTGTCATGTGCCACGCAGTGCAGAGCGCAGCGCAACTGCGCTAGCGCACCCGTGTTTGACACGTGGCGCGCAGCACGCCTAGCGCTAGCGCACTCATGGTGCACTGCCTAGGGCACAGTGCACCTGGCGCTAGCGCATCCATGTTTGACACGTGGCGTGCAGCGCACCTAGCGCCGGATCTGAAACGTTGTTTCAATTTTTGAATTTTGAATTTTAAAATAGAGCTTTGCTCTGATTGGGGGTGTGCTGCCTAGGGCGCAGTGCACTTGGCTCTAGCCCATCTGTGTTTGACACGTGGCGCGCAGCGCAGACCGCTGGATCTGAAGCGTTGCTTCAATTCTTTTGAATTTTGAATTTTAAAACAGAGCTTTGCTCTGATTGCGGGAAACAACATCATTGTCCATGTTTAAAGAAATCATAGTCTGTAGGGTTTAAAGATGTCATAATCTGCGGGGTTCTGGTTTAGCCAATTTGGGGATGCACCAAAAGTTATTGCTTATTGGGACCCTCCACCTCTCTGAAGACGTTGAAAAATTACAACGACACGTATCAAAGGTGTGGAGAGATGTACCCATGAACCAGTGTGTAACAGCCCTAAACTTTCTGTAAAAAAAATTTCAAAAATACAGAAAGGGGTACTTTTGCCTGAGCACAAGATATAAGTTTGTTTTGCTTTTTAATAGCAAGAAGGTGCTTGTAACTCATTGGTAAGACCTTGCACTGCTGAACCAAATCACCAGAGTTCAAGTCCCATCACCTACATTATTTTTAATATTGTTTTATTTTGAATTTTTAGAAGTCCAAGGGTCTACACGTGCATAACTCGTAAAAACCCTACTATACAAATAAAACAAACTGTCCCAGGAAGTAGATGATACGATGAGGAACCCAAGGTACACCGGAATCGGCCGGCGACTCGGCCGACTCGGCCCGCTGCCACCAGCCGGACTCGGCCGAACCGCCGATCCCCCAACACCAAACTTCTATCTCTTAGCCTCCCCAGTACCCCTGTATACTTTAATTATCCTGCACAGTAACAGAGCCCCTTTAAAAACCCTATTTACTCCATTTTTAATACATTTTTTACACCCTTTCACCTACCCTAAACCCTAGCCTTACCCTATAAATACCACCCCTAGACACACCCCCTCACTCACAATTCTGTCCAAACTCTCAAGAAATTCCTCTAGAAATTTTAGTGTGCAAGTGAAGTTAACAAAGGGCGAAATTTCGGTGATTTTCCGACGACGACCCTAAAAGCTCCTGGCGACGAAACGACGCACCGGCACCTCCTACCATTTCCTATTCCTCATCCCTAACCTAAAAACCCGTAAGTCCCACCTCTCTCTTCTCTATTCTTTTCTAAAAACACGTATTTCTAAACACCGACTGAATCGGAGTTAATCTGATGTCCGATTCGGTTCTTCCTAAAAATCTCACTTTTTCTTAAATATAATCATACTAAACCCTTACATGTTGACTATTAAATATTAACAAGTCATATTGAATAAGTTCCATATCAAAAGGATTTCCATTTCAATTGTTGTCGTACTTTTCACTAAAATACCATATAGTTTAATTCCGACATTTAAAACATCACAATCTTTCTATACCTTTAAGTAGATCATGAGATAATGACCTACCTCCTCACAGCACTCATATGCAACATAGCACAATAACTTTTGGGAAGATAGAGTACGTGAAAAACGAAACTTTACATATAAATACCACTAGCTATTAAAACCGTTTTCTACAAGATGCGTATTTATTACAAATTTTTGCAAAGTGCCGCTACAACCCATTTTGGGGAACCCATTCGGGATGGAGCAGATTATCGCACATCCTCGGGCTTAGTAGTGCAAGATTCAGACCTCCGCAAGGAGCATTCGGCCTCGAAAATTTAAAATACGAATATCTTAAGAAAATAAGATTTCAAGAAAATAATAAATCAAAATTATATATATATATATATATATATATATGTATGTATGTATGTATTATCAAAATACCTATTTTTGATATAATATAAATATTCCAACATTTCTAAATCAAAAGAATTACTTTACATTAAAATACCATGAAATTCCATACAAGTTCAATATTACAATTAAATACCATGTATTATGAAAAATATGTTTATTCACTAGAAATGTCACAAATATAAAATCTACAACTAAGAAAACTCTAAAGAAGATAAATAAATACTTGGGGTGTATTTTGAAAATTATACAAAAGTATTTTTACATATAACCTCCTCAAGTTCTATAAATTACCCTAAGGACCCTAGTAAATATAGGTTTAAGCGGGACACATCTCTTGAGCCTCAGGGAGCCGGATAAGTAGGTGCTTGTCTATTTTAAGATAGACAACTTAACAAACAGTGTTATCAACACGGTAATCGTCTTTGAAAAAGACACAAATCCTGTCGCCCATGTGCAGCGGTTACCGATAACATCAAAACAATCAGGACTTCAATTTCTTTTCTAATTGTTCTGACTCAGACTGAGTCTCATTATAATAATATGATTTGAATATGATTCAAGTACAATCTACAATATTACAATCCAATATGAATCCCTGAATACATATATTCAATCTATTCAACCTGTATTGACGGAACCGAACTATGGATATACTTTCATTTACATGATTCTTCTGTTACATCCATAATTCTCCAGTTACATCTATTTACTAATATCATGGTTTCGGCAAGTCATCCAATTATACAATCTATATTACAAGACAATACAAGTTGCAATACAATACAAACAAGAAATCGTGGGGTTTTTAAGGGGTAGATTGGTATGGAAGGTGTTAGAAGTGGCACGAGACTGCAACCATAAGACACCTAACCTGTATTCCTTTGTTGTTGTACCGTGGCATAAACGGTTCCTTGAGTTCCTGATACCTTAGTCTCTGGGGCAAGTGAGACTCCTCTCGTATACACTGGCATCTTTCTGTACCAAGCTACAAAAAACAACGTTAACACCAAATACTCATATAATACAACTTTAAAAGCTATCTCCTCTCTCTGTCTATTCTCTTTCTCCCTTATCTTTGGGACTTACCGAGCGATTGTTCGCTGACGACATTCCTTCTTTTTCTTCTTTAGAATGTTGTCAGGTGATCTGGACACTCAGGAGATCGAGCCTACCAGAGAGGACTTGGATCAACTTGCTTACGACCCAGAGCTCTAGTTTCATTGTACACATTTCATTTCAGTACTTTACTTTTCTGTTATGCCACTGTTTAGGCATTGCTTTCATTCAGATATATTTACTTTTCCATGTATTGTACAAAAGAATGTTAATAAATAAAGTTTCTATTTTATTATATCTTGTCTCTTGTGAATTTATATTTATATTACTTAGAAATGCTTAGCGTATTTACTTCAGAGTAAATACGTAGCGGTCTCGTCGTGCCCTCTGCCCGTACACTGGGAAGCGGGGCGTGACAGGTTTTGTTAGTGGCCCATGCAGGTCAGAGCTGTATGGAACACTACCATGCAGTTTTGTTCCGCGTGAACAACCTAAGCAATATAACACAAGAATCCGCAACTAAAACATTCTTTACAATTCATACTTCTTGAATCTTATCATTTCATATATTTTGAATCTGTCCTAACCTAAATGTTTCATTTCAAGGTTATGGATTCTCCAAACAACACCGGCACCAACTTCAACAACACTCCACCTCCCCTACCAATCACACTTGCCGTCCCTGCTCTGCTCAACGAGCAGACGGTTCTGCTTGAGGCAATCCGCAGCCTCCTCAAGAGACAGCAGCAGCAGACTGCTCTTTTAATGAACCGTCCCGAGGCAGAAGCACCTTGGGTGAAGCAATTCAGGGCTTTGCACCCCCAAACAGTTTGCAGGAAAGGAGAGCCCACTGGAAGCTGAGGAATGGGCTCAGAGTATCGAAGATGATCTGGCAGCAGCACAATTGCCAGAAATAGCTTGGGTTTGTATGGCAAAATTATAGCTCACGGACAATACACGGGTTTGGTGGAAGGTGGAAGAAAGCCGTCTCACCCAGCCGATTGAATGGAAGACTTTCTGAGACATGTTCGACGCAAAGTACTTCCCTGAGACCGCCAGATTCGACATGGAATAGCAGTTCATCCATCTGCAACAAGGTTCAATGTGGACCAAGTCAGTAAATGAATATGAAACTGAATTCACCATGCTCAGTCGGTTTGCGGCCCATTTCATACCGACTGCTGAGATCAGAGCTAGAAGATTTCAGCAAGGGTTGGACCCAGAAATCCAAGCTGCTATGGCTACAGGGGATTTCCCAACCCATGATTTGGCTTTGAAGGCTGCCCGAAGATATAAGGCAGTAGTAAAGAGGAAGGGCATACCTCAATCTGCCGGTTTGAAATGCCCTGGCACTCAAATGGCAGGAGGAGCCTCTTCCAGGCCATCGTTCGAACCCAGGAGAACTGAAGAACCCAATAACCAGCCAAGACCAGATTTCTGTTTCCATTGCAAAAGAGATGGACATTTGATAAAGGACTGTAGGCACGCAAAAGGCCTGTGCCTAGTTTGTGGAGCGTCCAATCACAGAATTGAGACCTGTCCATATAGATACAACTCAGCTCACACACACACACTAACTACTCACAGCGACCAGCTATTCAGGGTCCTGCAACTCGTCCTGCACTCCCAGCATCGCATCCACGTGGATATCCTGCAAAGCCAAATCGCCAATTCCATCAGGCACTGAGGAACATGTCTCGAGGACAGAGGAATGTGTCTCCAGTTAGGAGGAACATTCCACGGCGACAGGCTTACATCTTAGCAGTCGTAGAAGCCGAGATAGTTGACCAAGGTAACACTAGTAAGTCTTTTTCACATTTTTAAAACCCTTGCACCACCTTATTATTTTTCATACACTGTCAGTATTTCAGTCACTAAACTTTTCTTGAATCTGTTACACTTTCCTTTTAAAAATTTCGAGGACGAAATTTTTTATAAGGAGGGTAGAATGTAACAACCCTAAACTTTCTGTAAATTTTTTTTCAAAAATACAGAAAGGGGTACTTTTTTCTGAGCACAAGATATAAGTTTGTTTTGCTTTTTAATAGCAAGAAAGAGCTTGTAGCTCATTGGTAAGACCTTGCACTGCTGAACCAAAGCACCAGAGTTCAAGTCCCATCACCCACATTATTTTTAATATTGTTTTATTTTGAATTTTTAGAAGTCCAAAGGTTTACATGTGCATAACTCGTAAAAACCCCACTACACAAATAAAACAAACTGTCTCAGGAGGTAGATGATACGGCGAGGAACCCAAGGCACACCGGAATCGGCCGGACTCGGCCGAATCGGCTGGCGACTCGGCCGACTCGGCTCGCCGCCGCCGGCCGGACTCGGCCTGACCGCCGATCCCCCAACACCAAACTTCTTTCTCTTGGCCTTCCCAGTACCCTTGTATACTTTAATTATCCTGCACAGTAACAGAGCCCCTTTAAAACCCTATTTACTCCATTTTTAATATATTTTTTACACCCTTTCACCTACCCTAAACTCTAGTCTTACCCTATAAATACCACCCCTAGACACACCCCCCTCACTTACAATTATGTCCAAACTCTCAAGAAATTCCTTTAGAAATTTTAGTGTGCAACTGAAGTTAACAAAGGGCGAAATTTCAGCGATTTTCCGACGACGATCTTAGAAGCTCCCGGCGACGAAATGACGCACCGGTGCCTTTACCGTTTCCTCTTCCTCATCCCTAACCTACAAACCCGTAAGCCACACCTCCTTCTTCTTTATTCTTTTCTAAAAACACGTATTTCTAAACACCGACGAAATCTGAGTTAATCCGATGTCCGATTCGGTTTTTCCTAAAAATCTCACTTTTTCTTAAATACAATCATACTAAACCCTTACATGTTGACTTTAAACATTAACAAGTCATATTTAACAAGTTCCATATCAAAAGAATTTTTATTTCAATTGTTATCGTACTTTTTCACTAAAATACAATGTAGTTTAATTCTGACATTTAAAACATCACAATCTTTCTATACCTTTAAGTAGATCACAAGGTAATGACCTACCTCCTCACAAAACTCATATGCAACATAGCACAATAACTTTCGGGAACATAGAATACGGGAAAAACGAAACTTTACATATAAATACCACTAGCTATTAAAACCGTTTTCTACAAGATACATATTTATTCCAAATCTTTACAAAGCGCCGCTACAACCCATTTTGGGGAATCCGTTCGGGATGGTGCGGATTATTGCACATCCTCGGGCTTAGTAGTGCGAGATTCAGACCTCCGCAAGGAGCATTCGGTCTTGAAGATTTAAAATACGAATATCTTAAGAAAATGAGATTTCTAGAAAATAATAAATTAAAATTATATATATATATATATATATATATATATATATATATACATATATATGTATATGTATTATCAAAACACCTATTTATGATATGATATAAATATTCCAACCTTTCTAAATTAAAAGAATCACTTTACATTAAAATACCATGAAATTCCATACAAGTTCAATATTACAATTAAATACCATGTATTATGAAAAATAGGTTTATTCATTAGAAATGTCACAAATATAAAATCTACAATTATGAAAACTCTAAAGAAGATAAATAAATATTTAGGGTGGATTTTGAAAATTATACAAAAGTATTTTTACATATAACCCCCTCAAGTTCTATAAATTACCCTAAGGACCCTAGTAAATATAGGTTTAAGCGGGACCAATCTCTTGAGTCTCAGAGAGCCGGAGAAATGGGTGCTTGCCTATTTTAAGGTAGACAACTTAACAAACGGTGTTATCAACACGGTAATCGTCTTTAAAAAAGACACAAATCCTGCCGCCTATGTGCAGCGGTTACCGATAACATCAAAACAATCAGGACTTCAATTTCTTTTCTAATTGTTCTGACTCAGACCGAGTCTCATTATAATAATCTGACTTGAATATGATTCAAGTACAATCTACAATATTACAATCCAACATGAATCTCTGAATACATATATTCAATCTATTCAACCTGTATTGACCGAACCGAACCATGGATATACTTCCATTTTCATGATTCTCCAGTTACATCCATGATTCTCCAGTTATATCAATTTAATGATATCATGGTTTCGGCAAGTCATCCAATTATACAATCTATATTACAAGACAATACAAGTTGCAATATAATACAAACAATACGAACAAGACATCGCGGGGTTTTTAAGGGTTAGATTGGTACGGAAGGTGTTAGAAGTGGCACAAGACTGCAATCATAAGACACTTAACCTGTATTCTTTTGCTTTTGTACCGTGGTATAAACGGTTCCTTGAGTTCCTGATACCTTAGTCTCCGGGGCAAGTGAGACTCCTTTCGTATACACTGGCATCCTTCTGTACCATGCTACAAACAACAGCGTTAACACCAAATACTCATATAATATAATTTTAAAAGCTATCTCATCTCTCTGTCTATTCTATTTCTCCCTTATCTTTGGGACTTACCGAGCGATTGTTCGCTGACGACATTCCTTCTCTTTCTTCTTTGGAATGTTGTCAGGTGATCTGGACACTCAGGAGATCGAGCCTACCAGCGAGGACTTGGATCAACTTGCTTACGACCCAGAGCTCTAGTTTTATTGTACACATTTCATTTCAGTACTTTACTTTTCTGTTATGCTACTGTTTAGGCATTGCTTTCATTCAGATGTATTTACTTTTCCATGCATTGTACAAAAGAATGTTAATAAATAAAGTTGCTGTTTTATTATATCTTGTCTCTTGTGCATTTATATTTATATTGCTTAGATACGCTTAACGTATTTACTTCAGAGTAAATATGTAGCGGCCTCGTCGTGCCCTCTGTCCGTACACTGGGAAGTGGGGCGTGACACAGTGAATGTTCATCAAAGATTTGATAATCTTGTTTGGGACTGAGTCTAATAAAGAGCGCATGGGCTCATTTGATTATGACTTTGGCCAACTTGGGCTGAGCTCACTGAGTCTCTGTCATTTCCTTTCTTCTTTTTTATAAAGTGTTAGACACTTGTTAGGACATAGTCCTTTCTTTGTGCACATACTGCTAAAAATTTATTGGGGTACTGACACCTAATTTCTTTTTGTTTTTTATTGAGTGTTGAACACTCTTTATGGCGCAGAGTGTTTTATGTACAGAGCGCTTAGAGCTGAGCGCCAAACTTGGAGCGCTAAGGTGCTTCTTCTAAAATAGCGCCCACGTGGGGAGCACGTGGAGCGCCAGATTTGGAGAGCTGGAGCGCTAAAGCGCTTCCTTTAGAATAGCGCCCACGTGAGGAGCACGTGGCGCGCTTGGCGCTGAGCGCCAGACTTGGAGCGCTAAGACGTTTCTTATAAAATAGCGCCCATGTAAGGAGCACGTGGCGTGCTTGGCGCTGAGTGCCAGACTTGGAGTATAAAAGTGCTTCTTTTAAATTGGAGCGCTAAGGCGCTTCTTATAAAATTACGCCCACGTAAGGAGCACGTGGCACTGAGTGCCAAACTTGGAGCGCTTAAAGCGCTTCTTTTAAATTGGAGCGCTAAGGCGCTTCTTATAAAATAGTGCATACGTGAGGAGTACGTGGCGCGCTTGACGCTGAGCGCCAAACTTGGAGCGCTTAATGCGCTTCTTTTAAATTGGAGTGCTAAGGCGCTTCTTTTGGAGCTCTGATTAGTTATGTACTCTGAGAATTAAATTCTCGGTTTATAAGAGACTTTGTCTTATGGATCTAAGAACTGAGTTCTTCTTTTTGTGAGGAGATACTTTGATCTCTTCTGGCTTTTGTGAAAGACTTGGTCTTATAGATCTGTGATCTAGAAAAAGAACTAAGTTCTTCTGATGTGAGAGTTGAAATCTCAAATATGAAGGAGATGTTATGATCTCTCTTCTTTTTATTTACCTTGAAGAAAATTTCTTCCTCTTAGAGCTTGCACTTCTCTTTTTCTTTTCTGAGAACTTGAAGTTTATGGGGGATTCTTCCTTACAAGACTTGAAGTCTTGGGTCCTTTATATAGGGGAGGCTTATTTGTTGAATCAGTTAAGGAAATCTCTCATTGAGAGATTTCTGATTGATTTGGGGGAATGTTTCCCACCGTTGGATCTTTGATCCAAGGGCTTCTGTTTTACCGAAGATAGTTTTCTTATTATTAACAAGACCGGTAAAGTATTTTCCCATACAGAACTTATTCTGTATTTTGGTGATTTTTAATCACCATTGGATCTTTGATCCAACGGTGCTCTGATTTACAGAGTACAATCATTCTTGTTTGGAAAGATTTGAGGAGTATTTCCTCAACAGAATTGAATTCTGTAATTTGATGATTTATTTATCTCAGTTGGATCTTTGATCCAATGGTGGAGAACATTTAGTTTTAGTGCTTGGCGTTCTCGTGCTTTGCACGTGAGGCGCTGCCTCAGAGTTTTTAGTGCTGGCGCTCTTGGCGCTAGTGCTATCATGCTTTGCACGTGAGCGCTGCTTCAGAGTCTTTAGCGCTGGCGCTCTAGGCGCGAGCGCTCTCGTGCTTTGCACGTGAGCGCTGCCTCAGAGTCTTTGACTCTGGCGCTCTTGGCGCTAGCACTCTCGTGCTTTTCACGTGAGCGCTGCCTCAGAGTCTTTGACTCTTAGCCCTGGCGCTCTTGGAGCTAGCGCTCTTATGAGGCGTTGCCTCATTTCAAATTTCAAATTTTAAATAGAGCTTTGCTCTCTGATTGGGAGAAACAAATCCCCCCCACCGTTGCACTCACGTGGCTCACACGTGAGTGCAGCAGTGGCAGCCTCGCCGCCGTTAGATCAACTTGGAAGTTGGATCGACTTCTAGCGCCTATAAATAGGGCCTTTGGCCCTTGAGATGACTGCTTGTTCATTTTCTTATTTTCTTATTCTTGAGAATTTAATTCTCCTTCAAAGCTAAGCTCTCTGCCTTAAGAAATTTCTTAGAGTCAAAACTCTGCCCAAATTTGGTAAGGATAAACTTATTAACAGAGCTTTGCTTTTCTTAGATCGTAGATCTTAAAAAACGTTTTAGGGTTTTACCCATTAACAGAGCCGTGCTCATCTTTAGATCATAGATCTGTTCATCTTCCATGAACAACTCTTAGAGTTTGTTTATAGATCTTGAAGATCTTGGAGTTTTTAACTTAGTAAAGCTTTGCTTTTTTAGGGTTTTTGATGGGTTACCCCATCATCTTCACAGAGCATAGCTCTTTAGAATTTTTGGGGGAATTTTTATTCGCTTCATCATTAGAATTGACAGATGTCACTCTCTTTAGCAGAGCGCTGCTCTCAAGGGAGTTTTACTCCTCGGCCCGAGGGGCCTCTCATTAAATGAGAATCCTTTTAGGATTTCCTATTTAATGATTGACTGTCTCATCAATGATGAGCCATCACCTTGATTTGGTGGGCCCCCTTTGGTCCCTTTCCACTCCATTGCATTGTGGTACAAATTTTAAGTACCAAGTGTCAGAATTTGGACTGTAGTATTGACAACTAACCCTTGTTCTTTCTCGCGCAGGTACCATGTCTTTTGACACTTCCTTCCCGTTCGTTCGTCCGGAGAGCGCATTTGCTGACGCGCCCATGGATAGGAAAGTATTCGCTCTCATCAAAGATCATGACCCGGAGCAGAAATCTCTTCATCTATGGTACAATCAAATCATCCGGGGTCGACGCAACTTCTCTTGCGCGGTGCCTTCGGAGCCTATTTCGGCGATCCATTACGCCGACTCATCCCGAGTGAACTATGCCGTAGAGGAGGTCATCTGGATTTTGGAGGGTTGCCTTCAGCCCTCTATGGCCGCGATACCCGTACAGCCACTGATGGATTTGGATACTCTGGGGCGGTGTATATGTCAAGGCGAGTCGTGCCCCTGGGGACATCCGTACATGATAGGCTTGACTCCTCGCCATCCAGTCGGATATTTGCAGTGGGCCCGGTACATTTTTTCGGCCAAGAAATCGCAGCTGCTGAAGCTCGGGTTGTACCCCGCGATTTATGCGTCTCTCTTCCAGTATTCCACGCCCCCTGTATGGTGGGTCAAAGCTTTCTTGGAACAATGGAATGTTCCGACTCATACCTTTCTTCTATCAGATTGGGAAGTCTTAATCTCTTTAGAGGAATTCGCGGAGATCTCCGGCTTGCCTGTCAGGGGAGAACATTACGAGGAGCTACTTCCTCCTGACGAATACATCTTTGCCGCCAAGTCAGTGGTGATGGGTCTTACCCTGGAGAATGCCATTCAACATCAATCCCCAAGTCTGATTAAGGTGTTGAATATTTATGAGAGTTTATTTCTCGAATCCGGAAGCTACGGGGTTAACTTCACAGATTTCATCGCCCGTTTTCTCCGCCCAGAAGTCATGTCGAAGGAAGCCGCAAAATTCGCCAAACTCGACGATCCTTTTGGCTTTGGTTTGGACAACCAGCCGGCAGCGGAAGCGGATCAGAGGAATTTCTTTCTCCCTGACAGCCCAGTCGTCTTTTTCGCAGAGCTCGCAGCTTCTGACGTCGACGAAGAGGCGTTCTTTTTGGGGTTCCTCGGGCTATGGCTAAGATGGTTTGTGCTCTTAATGCACCCTCGCCATATGAGGCCATCCGTCTTCTACCCAGCTTACCGAATGGTTATTGTGATGCAAATGGTCGTCGGGGTCGCTGGGATGGCTTACCTATATCATGGCCTTAGCTTGGCGGCAGACACCACTCAACCGGAGGTGCAGGCCATAAACTTCGCGATGCATTATTTCACTTCGTGGCTCGAGCTGCATTTGCTTGGCGCCTTTGGAATCCACAAGAGGCCCCGTTTCTACGAAAGTTATAACTTTCCTCGGGTTATGCGGCTAGTTGACGCTTCCGCTTTGGAACTGACTCAGCGAGAGGATCAGGGCTTGGTTCTTCGCCCGCGTATGGTCGGGGATGGCATGACCTTCGTCGATAAGGTTTTAACTATTGGCAAGGAATCCGTTAAGACGGTGCAGCCGCTGCGGGACAACTTCAAAGACGGGGCTTCTACCTAGAAAGCTCGGGAGGTTCTTCACTTATATTCAATCAGGCCGGGCTTTTTAGTGTTTAGGCAGAACGTTTCGGTGTTGTTCATGAGATACAAACCGCATCGTTTCGCTCAACAATCAAGCTATAATCAGGGTGTCCCGCTTGAAGCCTTCCTAGCTGAGCCGGTTGCCACGGAAGAGGGTATCCGTAATGCGCTACACCATTTCATGCGGCTTAATACTGGCTCTAACTTCTTTATCAGTGAGCCGAGCTGCGTCCCGAGGGTCCTGAAGATATACGTGGCGTGGTACCAATACGCGATGGGTGCCGTTATCAGGGAAGAAAAGCGATTATTGCTTGATCGCAAGGGTGCAGCCCCTGCTGGTAATCCAGCCGTTCTCCTAAAGCGACGGACCATCGTTCGTCTTCCCTTGAGGGAAGCTACTGCGGTTGTGGTCCTGCACGCCTTTCCTGATAAGCCTCTACCTCGTGTGCCCGTAGAAGCGGTAGCTGCAGCGACTCCCGAGTCTGGCGTGTGTACGGAGATTTGGATTCGTCGCCCAAAGTTGCCCGCTAAGCGCAAGCTCCTGTTGCCGGCTTCCTGCGTCCGCTCACAGAAGAAGAAGTCGCTATTTTCTGCGGACATTGCATTCGGCCAAGAGATTCATGCTCCTTACAGCGAAGGCTTAAGTAAGTACGGGACCAATGGGGGTCTATTTATCGCGCCTGCAGATGATACCAATCTTCAAGCTGCCCTTATGGCTTCCGAGCGACTGGCTCGCGATGAAGCAGCAATAATCACTATCGCACAGTCAGTTAGACTTCAGTCATATTTTTTCGCGGTTATCTTTTTTTTATTATATTTTGACTGATGCTTTCTTCTTCAACAGGTATCTCTGCCGAAGAGGCTTTTGCGGCTTCCCTCAAAACATTTGAAGAGGAAGAGAGGCTCCGTGCTTCTTTAGGCCTTGGTATAATTCGGCTCATTATGCCTTTATTCACTTTTTCTTTATTTGTAGTCTGACCCCCTCCTTTATTTTGTTGCAGGGACTACCTTAACGCGGGTTATCCCAAGTGCGGTGCCGATCCCGAGCGGTGATGCGGCGACACTTATAGAGCCGGCTATTGTGGCCCCAGCTCCTCCGCCAGTTCTCCAAGAGGCTTCACTTAAACAGCCGATGACGGACGCCGTAGCGGCTCCATAGGCAGAGCTTGGTTCAGACGATGACGTCCTTTTGACGGAGGTCTTGAGGAGATCGCTTCTCACCGCTCAGACCGACAAGAAGCGTAGGAAGCATGCGGTGAAGGAACGCAATGCCAGCTTGGCCGTGGGTGCAGGTTCAAGCACTACCCCATCCATCGCTATTTTTTCAGAGGATGCTCCAGCTGCCCTGTCTACCGCCCATAGACAGGCTGTGCGCGTGGCTCGGGAAGAAATTGAAAAGCCGCCCCAAGGTAACGTTTCGCTGAGTCTTTTATTAGAATTTGATCTTCAAATTCTTATATAACATATCCTGCAGGGCCAAGTCTTGGCGATGAGGTGGCAGGTGAAATGACGGCGACCACAGAGCCCGAAGCGACTACTCTCTCTCGGGAGTCTGGGACTGCCCAAATCGCCGCTCTTTCTCCTTGTGGTTCTCTGCTATCAGCGGGCATCGCGAGTGTCACAACGGCTCTTGTCGAGTCAGGGGAAGAAGCCACAGGCGCCGAAACTATTCCATTGAAAGAAGGCAAAGAAGCTGTTGCACCCGGTGATGCCTCCGCCATGGTTTCGGTCTCTGATCTACCAGGTAATTGCTGAGTCGCTATTTTCAAGCTTTTCAATCTTGTTCAGCCTTTCTAATGATATGTTGTTTGTCTTGAGTACAGGCGCGGTGAATCCTAAGGTTGTACCATCTGAAGAAGCATCACCAGTCGCTGCTCTGACGGTAGCCGTCCCTTCGTCTTCTCCCATGTCCTTTCAAATGCTGGAAGGCATGGGTTTGCGACTTATTTGGTTCAATTGTGAATAAAATCTTCCTTGTATCGACAGTATGTTGTTGCAACTTTGCAGGAGTCCTTTTTGACCACCTATATCAGGTGCTGAGCCCGCATTTCTCTTTCCAGTCGAAGATTGCTCCACCAGCTGGTGTCGGTGAGTATAGTCTTTAACCGACATCCTTTCCTTTCTTTTACGGGCAACCATGTCGTTGCTAATTCTTTTTTGAATTGATTGTAGCGTTACAGATTGGAGGAGGGGGACGAGAGAATAGTCGCGCCTCCGGTACTCCCAAGTTTACCACTTATCGCAGCCGGTATAGTAGACTCCATCGCTCGTGTGATTTCTTTATTTCGCGAGTCAGCTTTTAACCATAATTCATTTTGCAGCAATCGTACCAGCTCCAGCTCCCCTCGAGTCTCGCATCCTAATGCCGACAGGGCCCTTTTCTAGACGACCATATTCCAAGGGTGCTGTGACCAGCCTGTGTATGTTGAGTGAATCTATCGAGGAGCTTGACGCGGAGGCCCCTGCATTCGCTGCAGATTTGGTGCTGAGGTTAATCCGATACAGGCGACACTTGTGTACTTCCATAGCGAGGGCGTCGTCGAATCTTGGGTTAATTATTGCAGATAGATCGAGGCCTGCCTGTATGAGATTGAGCTCAGACGTCCCGCTCCGGAGGTATTGGCTTTGAACTCCCAGCGAACTGCATAGGTTGAGCAGAGTATTCTTTTCCTTCGCCATTTTGAACACGAGGCGGCCTTGAGGCAGAAGGAACGCGAGGAGGCTTCAAGCGAATCTGCCTGGCTGCGTCCCGAGGTCAAAGCGAATGCTGTGCAACTGAAAGCCGTCTTTGATAATCTGCAGCGATGCATTTCGGACGGGCTGGCACCGAGGAAAAAGCTCGACTTCATTGAGCGGGTTACGCAGAGTTGCGAAGCTGCCCAGCGGAAGATCGATGAGAAGGTTTCATCCTGTTTGCAGCAATGGGCTCGAGTCGAAGCGGAGCTGGCCGCAGTGGCTGACCATGAAAAGGAGTTGAGAGAAGTGCGCGAGCGGCTTGCCGACTTATTGAAAATGCCTCCTTCTCAATAGTCTTCTTTGTATCGATTGAAAATTTGTAACTTATGAATAACATGTATTCATTTCATTTTTTTTTTCCATTTTTTATATGATGTATCTTGTATTCAATTGAATTCATGAATAAAGGACACATTTCTTTTTTCTTGTACTATCGCCTTCTTTTCTTTGCTGTCTTGTTGTCATGTTACTCTAGTAAGTGTAGCCTGTAGATAACAACTCATCTTCGAACTCTTTGTAGGGTAGCGATGGTTTAGGAAACAGGTTCGGGTCTGCTGCCTAAGACTTTTCAAGTTTATGAGCCGTGAGGGTCTCATAAAGAGTTTTCTCCCTACGAGTTGAGTGGATCTCGTAGGTGTATTTTCTCCTTAGGAATCATGAGGATTCCTAAGTGTGCTATCTCTTGAGAGTCGTAAGGATCTCACAAGAGTATTTTCTCCCTTACAAGTCGAGAGGACTCGTAAGTGGTTAATGAGTTGACTTGTTTCCGAATCGAAGCACTGCTTCGACGAGGAGGTCATTGGTTGACGTATTTCCGAGGCGGGGTCATTGGATGATGTGTTTCGGAGACAGGGTCATTGGATGACGTATTTCCGTGACGGGGTCATTGGATGACGTATTTCCGTAACGGGGTCATTTGATGACGTATTTCCGAGACGGGGTCATTTACTGACGTATTTCCGCGATGGGGTCATTGGCTGACGTGTTTCCGCGACGGGGTCATTGGCTGACGTGTTTCCGCGATGTGGTCATTGGCTGACGTATTTCCGTGATGGGGTCATTGGCGACGTATTTTCGCGACGGCGTCATTTGCTGACGTGTTTCCGAGACGGGGTCATTGGATGACGTATTTCCGTGATGAGGTCATTGGATGACGTATTTTCACGACGGGGTCATTTGCTGACGTATTTCCGAGATGGGGTCATTGGCTGACGTATTTCCGTGACGGGGTCATTTGCTGATGTATTTCCGCGACGGGGTCATTGGCTGACGTGTTTCCATGACGGGGTCATTGGATGACGTATTTCCGAGACGGGGTCATTTGCTGACGTATTTCCGCGACGAGGTCATTGGCTGACGTGTTTCCGTGACGGGGTCATTGGCTGACGTGTTTCCGTGACGGGGTCATTGGCTGACGTATTTCCGCGACGGGGTCATTTGCTGACATGTTTCCGAGACGGGGTCATTGGATGACGTGTTTCCGAGATGAGGTCATTGGATGACGTGTTTCCGCGGCGGGGTCATTTGATGACGTATTTCCGAGACGGGGTCATTTGCTGACTTGCTCCGCTTTCTGCGGTGTCGGGGCTGACTTTAGATTGTCTGTGAACCGTAGAGTCTTGGAACTGGGGACTTTGCCATCGCTCCGATTGGTATTGTCGCATCCGCATCCTGCTGGAAAGAGGAGGAACGTTGTTGTTGGTCTTCTGGGATGCAGATGTTGCCGTTGAGATCTGGCTCTTTCTTTGATAGAGTCTGTCGGGGAATGTGGTTCTCTCTTCGTTTATGCCCATGGATTGTATACAGGGGTTAGTATGGACTCGCCTGTAGGGCAAAAAGTTTCATTTCATTTTTTTATTTCTTTCCGCGATACTCTATCATTTCAGCTTTTTATATCGCGAATGTCGCGATTGCCCAATCATTTCGGCTATTTTTCGCGGTGCCCAATCATTTCGGCTATTTTTCTTTTTACTCGCTGCTTTTTATTACGAGTTTCCCAATCATTTCGGCTATTTTTGTATGCATATCTTTTACTTGCTAATTTTGTTGCAAGTTGCCCAATCATTTCGGTTATTTCATATGCATTTATATGTATTTTTGGCTCGCTGATTTTGTTGCGAGTATGGTCCTGAGATCTGATACCAATCTTAGCATCAACATCGCTGTGGCTGGAATGTTGCCAGAAGCGACTCATCACTTACCATGAAAGGACTTGTAATTTGATACCGATTTAGGCACCAGCATCGCTACCACTGGGACATTGCCATGAGCGAATCATCATTTGTCTCTGTCGATTTGAACAAAGGTGGCTTAGCAAATAGGGTTAGGATCCTGTCGACTAAGGCTTTTGACTTCATAAGCCGTAAGGGTCTCATAAAGATGTTTCTCCCTACGATTCGTGAAGATCTCGTAGGTGCGTTTTCTCCTTAGAAGTCGTGAGGACTTCTAAGTGGCATTTTCTCTTATAAGTCGTAAGTATCTCATAAGAATATTTTCTCCTTATAATTTGAAAGGACTTACAAGTGTCTGTCCACCAAACAGGGGGATTTCACGCCATTAGTGGAACTTGGTGGGGGAGACGTTTATTTGTGCCCGTGGATTGTATACAAGAGTCAATATTAAACCGCTTGTAGGGCAGTCTGGGAAATATGATGGTTTAAGAACAGGTTCAGATCCCTGTAGCTTAAGGCTTTTGAATCTTACAAGCTATGAGGGTTTCATAAGAAGGTTCTCCTTACGAGTCGTGAGGATCTCGTAAGTGTAATTTCTCCTTAGGAATCGTGGGGATCCCTAAGTGTGTCACTCCTTTGTGAGTCGTAAGGATCTCACGCAGATAGTTTTCTCCTTACAAGGCCGAGAGGACCTTGCAAGTGTCTTTTAACGAGATTGCGCCCTTTCGGGTTTTCACAAACTCGCCGGTAGCCCTGCTGTTTTTACTCACGGGGCCCTTTCGGGTTTTCATCCGTGCCCATCTTTCTTATGGACGTACCTTTATTATTATTATTATTTTTATATTTTTTTGCATCAGCCCTAGGATGCTGCGGTTTGTAGTAGTTTAAAGGCGTTTCGGTCCGTAGCGATTTTGAGGCAAGGCTTCACCGGATACTACTTATAGAGTTTGGGCCTGGGAAGATAGAGAGCGGACATAGGTGTCGTTATTTATCGTTGACCTAGGCCGCGACTCGTCAGGCGTAGTATCTTTTCAAGAACCGGCCGTTTATTGGCCTGAAGGGTCTTTCGCCATGCATGTCCATGAGTAGATAGGCCCCTCCTTGGTAGACTTTGTCTATGATGTATAGGCCCTCATAGTTCGGCTCGAATTTCCCCCATTTGGCACGATTGGGGATCATAGGTCTCTTGACTACTAGCACGAGTTTGCCTTGGCGGAATGTTCTCGGCCTAGTCAATCTTTCGTATGAGCACGTCATCCTTACTTTGTAAGCTTCTAGGTTTTGCTGCGCCATGAGACGAGTTTCATCGAGGGCGTCGAGCTCCTCGAGCCGAAGATGAGCATTCTCTTCGTCCGTTAGCTCATAATGAACTGCCATTAGTAGAGAGGGTAGCTCTATCTCCAAGGGGAGTACTGCTTCTGTGCTGAATACTAACGCATATGGTGCTGTATTCGTAGATGTTTTGAACGTACTTCGATACGCCCAGAGAGATTCATGCAGCCTCTCATGCCAGTTCTTTTTATTTCTGAACACCGTCTTCTTTATGATCTTCGTCAAGGTCTTGTTGAAAACCTCAGCAAGACCATTAGCTCGGGGATTATAGACTGAAGAGTATCTCCAGTCTATACTATGTTGCTGTGTGAAGCGGCTGATTTTGTGACTTTTGTAGACTGGCCCGTTATCGGAGATAATCCATCGCGGAGTGCCGAACCGATAAATGACATGTGTCTTGAAGAAATGGAGGATATTCCCTGTCTTCACTTCTCTTAGCGGTACTGCTTCTGCCCACTTAGAGAGGCAATCGGTTGTCGCCAATATGAACCGATGTCATCTGGATGACGTTGGTTCCATGGGCCCAATTATGTCGGTTCCCCATATTTCGAACGGCCAGCTAGCCACTATTGGATGTAGCGGGTTTGGATACTGGTGGATGAAGTCTCCATGAACCTGGCATGAATGGAACTGCTTTGCATACTCGAGACAATCCTGAATCATCGTGGGCCAATAATAGCCCATCTTTTTGATCTTCAGCTTCATCTTCGGACCGGCTTGATGAGAACCGCAGAGTCCGTCGTGAGTTTCTTGGACAACTTTCCTTGCTTCTTCTAGTCCCAGGCATCTTAGCCACAGAGAGTCGAACGATCCCTTATATAGAGTATCATTGACGAAGGCGAAGAACAGAGATCGTTCCATGACCTGGTGCCTTGAGGATGTATCTTCAGGTGTTCGATGGAATTTGAAGTAGTCTATAAAGACTTCTCTCCAATCCTTAGCCTTTTCCTAGTCTTCTATTTGCAGAGCTGTTCGCTTGGTCGCTTCCTTTTCTTTAGACGACTCTGGAGATATTTCCGCTGGCACAAGAACCTGACGGCTTTGTACAACGATCCTTATATCATCAAGGTTTTCATCAGCCAGTTCTTTAGCGAGTTTGGCTAACGCATCCTCTTTGCTATTCTCTGCATGCGGTATGCTTTCTAGGGCGTAGGAAGGGATTTGAGTCGGCAATTATTTCACTCTCTCACCGTACTTTACCAACTCTGGTTTGCACGTTTGATAGTCGCCGTTTACTTAGCTGACGACCAGCTGGGAGTCTCCGTATATGAGGAGGTTTTCGATTCCCATGTCGACAGCGATCTCAAGACCTTCTATCAAAGGTTCATATTCTTCTTCATTGTTTGTCCTCGGGTCTGTCAAGCAAAAGGCAAAGCGCATTATCTCTTCTTGTGGAGTAATGAAGATGAGGCCTACCCCAGATTTGATTATGGGGGAATTGTGCTTTCGCTTCTTCATGGAAGATGCCCCATCAAAGTAGAATTCCCATCGGGTATCACTCCCTCCTCTCTCCCTGTCGATCGTGTCAAACACGTGCTCGTCCGGCAGTTTACAATTTAGGGGTGAATCGGCAGGTATCAGATGCTTAGCGAGGAAGTCGGCGATGGCCATGCCTTTCACTGCCTTGAGAGGTCGGTATGTTATCGAGAATTCCATCAAGAGTAAGGCCCATTTAGCAAGCCATCCCGTTAGTATAGCTCTTGACATCAAATATTTGAGAGGATCCACCTTTGATATGAGATGGAACTCATGCGCCAACGCATAGTGTCTGAGCGTCGTTATCGGCAGTGTTTTTCGATAGGGGAGTAGTTGTTTTCTGCCCCCAGGAGAACTCGACTCAAATAGTAGAGGGCTCTCTCTTTCCCTTGGTCATTCTCATGTGCCCATAGCGCGTCTAAAGAACCTTCAAGGGCGGTTGTGTACAAGATGAGGGGCTTTCCCTTGACCGGGGCGGTCAGTACCGGCGGATTCTGCAGGTATTGCTTGATTTCATCCAGTGCGCTTTGGCATTTGCGATCCCAGATGAACGGGGTCCCTTTCTTCATTAAATGACTGTAGGGGCGGCATTTGCCGGAGAGGTTAGCTATGAACCGTCAGATATATGCGAGCTTTCCTTAGAAAGACCGCAGTTACTTGAAAGTTCTTGGTAGAGGCATTTCCATGACCATCTTGATCTTTGACGGGTCTATCTCGATACCCTGGTGTCGTACGATGAATCCTAGGAATTTGCCCGAGGAAACTCCAAACGCGCATTTGAGAGGGTTCATCTTCAGGTTGTAATTCCGAAGACGATGGAACATTATCTTCAGATGCTCCCAATGCTCCTCGTACGATTTTCTTTTCACTACGAGGTCGTCGATATAGCATTCGACGATTTCATGTATGAGGTCATCGAAAATATTCGTCATGGCCCTCTGATAAGTAGCACCGGTGTTCTTCAGACCGAAAGGCATCACTTTGTAGCAGAATATGCCCAAAGGGGTCCGGAAAGCGGTATGCTTCTGGTCTTCGGGGTGCATCTTTATTTGATTGTACCCTGATGATCCATCCATGAAGGAGAAGACTTCATGAGTGGACGTGTTGTCTATCATCAGCTCGCTCAGTAACCGGTATGGGAAAATCATCCTTCGGGCAAGTTTTGTCGAGATCCCGAAAGTCCATGCAGATGCGCACCGTCCTATTTTTCTTCATCACTGGGACATTGTTGGCAATCCATTCGGGGTATTGAACTTCGTGGATGAAACCGGAGTCGATTAGCTTCTTAACTTCGGCGTTGATGCTCATTTCAAGTTCGAGCCGCATTCTCCTTGGTGCTTGTTTGACTGGCTTGACGTCTAGAGATATCGCCAATTTATGCACCGCTATCTCTGGATCTAGCCCCGGCATCTCGGAATAGTTCCATACGAAGCAGTCTTTATATTCCATGAGCACGTCTTTTAGTGTAGCCTTAGATAGAAGCTCACTGACGAACATTGGCTGTGGGTCGTTTGCCGTCCCCAAATCAATTTTCCTCAGGTTGTCCGCGGTAGTATGTATCCCATCTTCCAATTCTTTTGGCGCCGAAGAAAATTCTGAGATCAACTCATCTTCATCCTCATTTTCGAAGCACCAGGAGAGGTTATCCATATCCTCGCGTACTCCTTCTTCTGACAGCGTTATCGCGTGACAGGTAAGAAATCGTTTCTAAGACCAATGTTGTTGATCTGGTTCTACTCTCGCTATGTACGTTGCTTTTGGAACATGCTTCTGTGGTGGGGTTACCCTCCAACTGCTGGATAGAACGAACTTACCTTGCTGATACTGGTCTTCTACCCAGTTTTTGAATGTGAAGCAGTCTTCAAGAGGATGTCCTATCGCTCGGTGATAGGAGCAATAATCCGGGTGAGAGACCTCGTCTACTTGTTCGGGGTGCTTGGACTCCGGGAGTGTCATCATCTGGTGCTTTGTGACAAGGTCGAAGATTCCCCTTGTCTTGTCTTGAGGGAACGAATATGCTCGAGTCATCTTTTTCATAAGCGACGGATTCCAGCTGACCTTTTCTTGACTGCGAGGCTTCTTGGACCCGCTTCGCCGTGGCCGAACGTTTTCTCCGTTCTTTAACTTGTTTTTGCCTTCTTATCGGACCTTTTTCTTTTCTTGGGAATGCATGGCGGGCTGACGACGGAGGGCGTTGTCATCCTCTGTGGCCTGCTGAAGGATACGTTGCATCCTGGCTTTCTCGTAGATGGCCATTTCGCGGCTGTGGTCGTTCCGGACCTTTTGACCCACTTTCCTTATTAGCTTGTCCATCTGTTCATCAAACGACGGACTTGGCATTTTTACGGCAGGATCTCGTTTTGGTTCAATTGCAGTGTCTTCAAATAGAGCATCTTCTTCTTCATCGAAGTCTTGTATAACGTAGCAGCCATGGAATCGCTCCCGTTTCTTGGATTGAACATATCCAAGCCCGATTGTTTCCATTCTCCCGTTAGGCAATTTTCGCTGAGTTCCGGGGACGTTCCAGATCCTGTTATAGAATTGGGCCTGTCGCGCGGTTTGTTTGAAGGGTACACCTTGGCGCCTCAACAGCCTTTTTAATCCTTCTATATAGTATCTGGGCATACGGATGGGCTGGAGCCTGTCAAACGTAGAATCGGCACCATGCCAGATTTCTTTCTCCACTTTGGTTTTCGTGGATCGATAAAAGAGGATCGCCTTTTCATCTTTTCACCTGGGAAGGACGTAGAACGTCTGCAATTCCTGCATACTATAGGTATCAAGTGCGTTGAGCTCTTTGTAATGCTTTTGCGGAACCATGGCGATTTGCAAACTCCGTTCATCGCCAGTGAAGGCTTGTATTGATGGTCGGACCGAGAACACTGCGTTGACTTCGTCTTCAGAGTCACTGCCAAAAACCAGAACATAGGTAGATGGTCCCGGCTTGTTGCATTGGGGCGGCCCCGAATAGACTATCTCTTCCTCCTCCTCAGTATCGCTCCCGAAGACCGGAATAGTGGTGATAGCCTTTTGCTTATTCTCTGGTTTATGGCATCTTTCCGTGTCTTCAAAGTCTGGCAGGAAGTACTTTGGGTCTTCATACTTGCGGACTTCATTTACGGAGAATGGGTTCAGTTCCCCCGTCATGGTATATTCGAGACCATCTTTAAAATACTTCATACACTGATGTTGTGTAGAAGGGATGATGTTGTACTCGTGTAACCAAGGCCTGCCGAGCAAAACGTTGTAGCAAGTCTTGGCGTCAATGGCATGGAACTTGATGTCAGTGACGAGCGACCCAAAGCGTAATATCAGTATTATGGACCCGAGTGTCCGTGATGACTGGGAGTCGAAACCGGAAATGGTGATTTTATCTGGAGCTAGGTACTGCACGCTCATGCAGATTTTCTTTAGCACCCTTACGTTGAGAAGGTTGACAGAGAACCCGTTGTCAATCAGGATCTTTCCTATCTTGATGTCATGGCAATACCCGGAGACATAGAGGGGATGGTTATGCTCTCATGTTTCGAGGAGGAGATCTTCATCGCTGAAAGTGATGTCAGCTGTATGCACTTCTTCCATCTCGTCCTTCATCTTTTCTTCGGCAAGGAAGGCTTGGAATTGGTCGGGCTGTTGTAATGCTTTGATCAAAGAATTTCGCACCTCTTTAGATAGCAGGAGGGCATCCAAAATGCTTAGCTGCGAGGGTATCTTTCTCAGGTATGCCAGAACATTGTAATCCACCTTGTTTTTCTTAGGCGGATCCTTGGCTGCCAGCTCTTCGACGACTCGATCATCGAGGGCGATATCTTCAGGTTCATTTTCTTTCCCCTTATCTTTTTTGTTTGATCCCTTGTTTGTGAGTCCGAGATTCTTTTCGGGTAACGTGCAATTACGCAGCTGAATGTTCTCGCAGATCTTCATCTCTTTTGTTTCGGAGATGGATTCCTTGAAGAGAGGGCCAGGAGCTATTTCTTCGTCAGAGTCGCTTACAAAAGTGAGAACTTGAGGCCACTTTATGCTATCTTCTAACGCTGAGTGAGCTTCTTCGTTAGTTAACGCCGAATGAGAGATCATGTGGCAACTTGCCACATAATCCTCAGATTCTTCTGACGAGTCATCTCCGTCGTTATTGTCGTTATCTCCGCTCTCAAGGATATTATTGAGAAATTCTTGGAGTGTGACAGGGGTTCGCGCCTTTTGGTTGTATTCCTCCAGTGCGTCAATATATTTTTGCAGGTCTGTGCGCTTGTCATCAGGCTTCATGGGTTTTTTGGTCTTCTTCTTCTTCTTTGAAGACTTTAAAGGCTGGGCTTGGGCGTTTTGACTATCGCTACCAATTCTTGGAGTCGGGCACGGCTTCAGAATTCCTTCAACGATCTCGGGTTCCAGCGGACTTTTCCACTTAATCGCCGAGCATATTTGGAGATCCTTCAGCATTCTTTTCGTTTTGGCTGAAAGCGCGACCTTCCATGGAGCTACTTCTATAAACGAGCATGATGCCCCAGGTGTGTCCACCTTTTTAAGAGCGTGCGGCTGGGGCGGGCTTACTTTCCAATTCTCGGACAATGCGAATTTGCCCTGTTGGTGTTGGATATAGTGCCCTCAGAGTCAATTATTGGATCACAGGCACGTGATTGCAATGATCGAGGGAGGACCTATACCGGTAGGACAGTCTTACTCAAGATGATAGTATGCTATCTGGTTTATCTTTATCATCGTGTACTGCTTTAGGTGACCTTATAGGTCGCTATTACACATTGATAGAGCCCTTAGGATTCTTTCTTGACTACCAGCAGTATGATGGCGATCATATACGTGGGAGCTGGGGTCTATAAGCACATCCTTAAAGTGGTCCCTAATCGTGGGAGTTTCGAGACTGGGAATCGATACTCCATTAGTAGACTAGTGTATACAGTCGAGACACCGACGAGGGGCGGTGGTCGGTCTCACAAGCAATTGGTGTCAGTTAGTTCACCTAAGATGTATACAGGTGCTCATTGGGTTATGAGTGCACTGGACAGGACTCGCCGGGAACATGCTAGTTGGTATTATACCTGATGTCAGATAGCAGTTCCCTGGTGACATGTGTACAAGTTAGTTCATCGACCTGAGATCGTCATTTGTCTCGTGTGAGTTCCCACTGTGCTTTGATTACTACCCTACCACGGCTCAAAGGAGTCGTGCAAACAGGTTTTAGTTGGGTACAGTCCCGAGCCACATGGAGGCAGTGAGCGGATCGACAGGGGTTTCGTCTCTCCCGGTATTGGGGGTGAGATCGCGCTGTGTCTAGGAGAGCCATTACACGAAGTCTTTGGCCAAGCCATGAGATTTACTGGTAGGTATTCCAGTAGTATCTCAGGGTGTTCTGGGCTACACACCGACACGACTTGTATCGCTTTTGGGGGTCTGACTTTTACCAACCCCCTAGGCCCGCCATGCGATGCTCATAGACGAACGGACCGGACTGTACGGATATTGTCACAGACAGGCTCAGTAGGGTGTCAGGATGAGTTCGTTCATCGACCTCCCTTTTGGTCAATACCTGGTAGCCCGTTACGTACAGCTAGTATCTCTGACGTGCTATTAATTAAATCCACAGCCAAAATATTAACGAGTCTTTAGAGTCCCCCACAGACAGTTTTCAAATTTCGGGCGAAACGTTGTAGAGGCCTTATAATATATGGCAGGGTTCGATCATATACGTGCGGTAGTGCACGGATCATGATCGGACGGATCATACTAGTGGGCTTTGGTTTAAGCCGGATCCTAGTATTAGATTTGTTGGATTATTTTAGTCTCATCGCATTCGCATTCAGTCAGAATGCGGATGCAGGTATGTATATACAGGTGAGGGGTATCCTTGTGATCCGTCACGAGTTTACTTTAGATGTTGCCGTATCTTTTTATTGTTGTAAACATTTGGATTAATGTTTACAAATGGAAATTATGAGCTAAAATCATCATTTTAAGCATTTAATGTGACATAGACTTCATTAGTGACTCATGGTCTCTTTTCTTATGCTAATGTCACATTATGTAGTTGATTTGTGGTTTGAAATGAGAGGAAGAGAGAGAAGGGCAGCCATTGTAAAGGTTTTGGTCTTGTAATTTTCATTCACACACTCTCTCATTTTGATAGAACAAAAGAAAGAAAATGGCTCCTCTCCTTCTTCTTCCTCTAGCTCATAATCTCCATTGATGGCTTCACCTTCAACCTCCATCCATACAATGGATGCAATAGACAAAGTTGTCACACACATTCTCTATTTCACCTTGGACACGTCGGCTAGCGAACTTCATGCCCGAGTTGCTTCGGACGAAGCGGGAGCCCGTAAAAAGACTCGATGATGTGGTGCCCTTTCCAACGAGAAGACCGGAGATCGGAGATGCCGCGAGGAGCTTGGGATGGTGGCCAAAGAGAGAAGGACACAGATCGATCGGTATAGCTTTCTAACCCTTTCTCTAGTTGCTAGTTGTAGGTTAATGGTTCGATCCAGATTTAAAGTATACGATAGCGCCGGTTTCTAGTTTAAGAAACATTTTCCTTTCCGCATTTTGGCCTCGGGCAGACGGCCGGGACGCTACCATAGACTTACATGGTATCAGAGCCACGCCATTAACCTTTACTAGCTTGCTCTAACGTGTTTAAAACTTCGATCGAACAAAATTTTCCAAAACCGCATTTCCAATTCTGCAGTTTCTGTCAAAATTTTTTTGTTGTCTAAAATTTTTTTTGAGTACGTCAGAAAATCATGCAGGCTTTTCTAAGACCACTGCAGAAAATTGGTAGAGTGAGCTCACTGTAGCGCCGCAGAACGGCGGCCTTACCCACGTTTTGGTCGCGGTTCCGCCGCAGTACTGTAGAAACACTGCTCCATTTTTTCTACAGTGGTTTCTGACTTGGAATTGGGGTTTCTGGTAATTTTTGTTTTGGCCCAGATTATTTTGAGTACTAGGAATTGTACACGGGGCCCACTTCGGGAAATTTTGTCGATCGAAAATTTTAAACATGTTAGTTCACAGTATTTACATTATATCTGCGACCGTGAATGTCATTTGATCGGTAAATCTTGTCTAATTGCTATAGCCCTTTTAGACGGATTTACGAACGTGACATTCACGTTGATGTTCTGTGTTGTGCTGTAATGTTGCGGATTTGTCGTGGTGGATACCCTGGATGCAATGGTAGTACAGTTTAGTTGTATTTTTACATTTGATATTGCGGGGCGAGCGTCCGATATGTGGACTGCCGTCATTGCCTGTTTGTATATTATTCTTTTGGGGCACGACCGGGCTGAGGTTTATGTACCCGTTGTATATATTTTACTTTCTGTACTAGGATTACCCCGCAGAGGGGTGCACGGGTAGCCGGGTTCTAGAGGGCAACGGGCCCGCATCTCATGGCTTTGAGACAGAGAGGGCTTCACTCTAGAATTGGCGAGCTATTTGCCGCACTCGTAGGGGGTACAGGTTGACCCAAGGAAGGGTGCTCAAGTTACTGGATTCCGTGAAGTGCTGGGTAGTCCATTCACTTTGTTGAAGGGGGCTGCCTCGCTTTAGGTTTTGGCGGGTAACTTGCCGCGCCCGTAGGGGTCTAGGATTTCATTGTACAGGCTATCCACACGACCAGAGGAACGTCGGGTTTCAGTAACGGCTCTATGAAACCCGGGGATCCCAGATTATCTGTATTGTTCTGTGATACTTATTACATTTCTGTGATGTTGCATTTTATCACGCCTGGAGCGATTATTATATATTGATATATATACTAGTAGATGTTGTATATGTTTTACATCCGCGCTAGTCCAGTCCTCGCTCTGTCGTTAGTTAAGTAACCTAACGGGTGATGACGGGACCCAGTGGCGAATGCGGATAGCATATACGTACATCATATTTTCGTTCTTTTGTGGTGTGATTAATTGATGGGACTGCATTGATTCGGATCAATGCAAGCTAAACAAACCTATTCTGATGTTGTTGGAATATTTTTCAAAAAGCTGTTATTGCAAGAACGTTCTCTTTTGTTTTGCACAGTGGTATTCGGTTATGAATATCCTGCACCCCAGTCGACGAGGCAAGGGCCGAGATCCCTTTACCGGGGTGACCCCTTGGACAGAAGTCTGCGTCAGGGTAATAACTTCACTATAGTCGATTACTTTTTGCTTTGCATCGTGGTATTCAGTTGGAATATCCTGCAACTCATTCTATAGGGAAAGAGCCAAGATCCCTTCACCGGGAGTGACCTCTTTAGCAAAAGTTTTCGCCACTATATTTTTATAAAAAGCTATTCGGTTCCTTCAACGATATCAAGTTCATTACGTTAAAGATTTTTCGCCAAAAACCATTCGTATCCCTCCGTCATTTCAGACGGGTAGCACTTAGTATTCATGCTATGTTTGTTGGCCAAAGTCAAGGCATGGTGTATGGTAGCTATTTGTTACTTTTCTGTTGCATAGATAGATGCGTTGGTTTGGGACAGTCGTACTGCTTTGTTGGCCAAAATCAAGGGTAGGTACGGGTGGGTTCAAATTAACCTGGATAATGACGGGTAGAACTTGACATGTAACTTATGATTTGTTGGCCAAACTCGGTCATAAGAGCATGGGGTAAAAATCACATCGGGAGTTTCTAAAGAAACTGAAACTTGCCAGATATGTGCATACCTTCTGGAGTGTGATAATGTGAGTGGATTCCATCACATTATCATGCGATGATAGTTGGATCCCAATTCCCACTGATGAGTTGGTTTACTCCTCGGGTGATCCCGACTAATTCTTCTTTCAGGTTTGGAGGAGAATTTAAGGTTACAGTGGGAGGTTTCCTGATTAGATAAATTGATAACCATTTTGATCTAGGTTAGAGTGCACGCAAAGTGTTTCTTTTCTCTCTCTCTTTGGCAGCGACCATGACCCGACCCTTGACTATGACTCAGTGACCAAATTAACCGAACTTTCTTAAAACACTGGCATTTTGGATTGTTAGAGTTGCATACCTCATTGCCACTCCTACTTTTACCCTTTTCTCCAGAACACCCCGTATTACTACGGATATCCACTTCCATTGGATAAAACCATCGTATGGTTATATATGAACTCGAAGGAACTTATTCCAGATTCGAGGATGGTTTCCGGTTCTGGAGAAAATGAATAGGACTATTCAGTTTTCTTTTCCTTTTACCTTCTCTCAGATTGCGTGTACTCCTTGGATAAGGACAGTACACCTATTACGCTAATTGGATAGTCTTTTTCCAAACCATAGGCAGGTGTCGAACGGTGGGGAATGAAGAAAACCAAATAGCCTAACGATGGTGTACAGAAGGTAATAAGTTAAGACAAATAAAGGGATTAGTAAGAGGGCAAAGTAAATTGCTACTGCTATTCACGATCAAACCAAGTATTTCATCGCCACTCTTACTTCACCTTTGTATTTCTCCAGGACACTCCGTATCACTACGAAGATCCACAGTTATTTGGATATTCCATCGTATGGTTATATACGAACTCGAAGGAACTTGTTCCAGTTCGGGGATGGAATCTGGTTCAAGAGAAATAGGAATAAGGTTTTATTCAGTTGTCTTTTATCTTTACCTTCTCTCGGATTGCGAGTGCTCCTAGGATTAGGAGAGTATACCCATTATGCTTATTGGATAGTCTTCTTCCAAGCCACAGGCTGGTGCCGAACGGTAGGGAAGGAAGAAAACCATTTAGCCTAAAGGGGTGTACAGAAGGTAATGACTAAAGACATATAAAGGGATTTGGAGAGATGGCAAAGAAATATACGGTTATAGTTGTGAATCTGAAAATGGAAGAGGCATTACTAGGAATACCCGGATACCCCTTTGAAACATTTATATGTTTCAGTTTCACTGTGTATTGTTAAAAGAAAACTGATTTCCCAATTAGTCCTTGCTCCAGGGTATGTATTTACCAGGTTTGATTCTCACATCTGTATGGTTTTACAGATGATGAGTGGGAGTAAATTATTGGGAATTAGGTGATCATCCTCATTATATCGGGATTCGTTGTAATTGGTGATATTTGAGAAAATCGCCTGGGTTGTTTGCCGGACGACAAATATTTGGTTTTGAATATCCGTTGTTATGCACCAATTTCAAATTGATATATCTGTACGTTTATTTTTATAAAGTGAGATATAACTTTTTGAAATTATGTCCATGACATTTACTTATATCAGTGGATGGTTAGGTAAGGAGCATTAAACAGCGGTGTAATTCTTCTTAACCATAAGTACAGTTTTCAACCTACGAAACACATGGAATGAGTTATTAGACTCAAGGGACTTATACAGAGTATTGTATATTGTCCAGTGTCCATGAGGACAGAGGGGTTGGTACTCGTACTATATTCTGTTTACTTGTGACTTCTTTAGTTCTTAGACATGTGTTTCGTAGAAATGCAAGGTCTAAGTTTTGAGAAGTTATAGGTATAAGAATAAAGTAGAGAACCAGGTGTTGCAAGTATCAGGATTCTTCAAGGTGATTGAAGATGTAAATACTTATGTATGGTATTCAGACGATAGTAATGATTAAGAGAACATGCTTCTCTTTCAGCTTACTCATAATTGGAAGTACTCCTAAGTTGAGTAATGCTGATCAGCCTCTCTCCATTTAGTTGACATGCACTGGAGACAGCTGCATGATTTGAATCTGGTTCCAATTAAATCAGTGCCTCTTTTTCTATATTGGATATAGAATAGTTCATATCTTAACATTGTTAAGGTACGGGGAGTTTTCCGGCTTATGCTTAAAATCATATTCTGGATAACACAAGGCACGTTTCTGTAATGGCAGTTTGTGGGTTGACCCGGGCTATGACGAGAGTTGACTTTCTACCTCTGGAAGATCAATAGTGATATTGTTCTTGACTCGCCACAGTTTTAATAAAAATGGATTTTTTCAGAAAACAGTAGTGGGGGTATTGTAGAACTGGAAGTGATTCCAGAACCGCAAACGATTACTGAAAATTTAATAGGACATAAAAATTCAATCTGGTTTGACATTCCATTGGCCACTCCGCAGATATGGTGGGTAAGCTCAGGCACCCGAGAGGTACTGCGGTAGCCTCAAGGACGGTGGCAGGGAGGTTCTTGTTTACCCAGACTTGTCATTGCTGTTGTTTCAGACTGTGAGACCCGACAAGAGGATGAGTATAGCGTTGTTCTAAACTAGCTTTAGAAGTGCACGTGTATATAACTCTGGCAGAAGGTTATCGTAGTCAGTCGGAGCAGCGGAAGCAAAGTGGATAAGTAGCTCATGTCTATTTATAGACTAAAGCAGATATAGCGGAGATAGATCATCTATTTCTGATGTGACAGTCATAGGTTTGACTTCATCAGAATAGGGGATGGATCTGTTAAGAATGTAGTAGGGTGTGATGTCCTGGTACTTGGATGACATACACAGAGTAGGAAGTTAAATTCTTATACTATGATCGGTTGTACTTTGGTTGTCACACAGTGGTTTCTCCACATAGGACATGGATATTATATCAGATATTCTGGTTACTAGATCTATGGTTTTAGATCTAGATTTGGGTAGTTTCCCAATCTCGGTACTTAGACAGCATTCGAAAGGCGTTTTAGAATGGACGACTCCTGGTACGGTAGTGTACCTGCAGGTGATGGAGCCACCCTCTTTAAAGGTGTCTTAAAGACTAAAGGGAGAGGGATGTGCATGATTAGCAGATCACTTGCTCAGGCATTTGAGTCAATCATGAGATGTCAAGTACCACACCAGATGTTGTTTTTGCAGTAGATGCAATAAGTTGATAGTAATCCTATCCTGGAGAGACATTCGGAAGCAGTTTTAGAACATAAGTGGATGTTCTAGGGATATGATAACAACAGCCTCTTTTAGGAGACGGTTATCATTCCAGGCTTCCAAGGTGACATGGATGACAGAGTGATTATCAGAGTTGTAGTTTTCCCTCTGACGAGGGGCAGTATTTTGGACAGGTGATTCAAGCGAATACTGAGGGAGGCATGGCGCAGGATACTGATTAAGTTCAGTTGACGATACAGTCTAAGAAGTTTGGATTTGGAGTTCATTTATGAACTAGGTCCCATCAGACATCTAAACATATTCTAAGACAGGTATTGCTCATTTCGGGAGATGGTTTTCTCCGCGAACTTGAAATAAAGAGAGACATAGAAAGAAACATTAGGGCGGATCCACTCACCGAGGCTATTCCTCGAACGCAATAGTTTCGCAAATGGGCTTTGTGAGACTGATCAGTAGAGGAGTTGGGTATTCGGTATCACACGGGCTGTGAATATGCGACATTGCAATAATTAGCCTTGAGTGCAAGTAGGAGATTGTTGGATATAGTGCCCTCAGAGTCAATTATTGGATCACAGGTACGTGATTGCAATGATTGAGGGAGGACCTATACCAGTAGGACAGTCTTACTCAAGATGATAATATGCTATCTGGTTTATCTTTATCATCGTGTACTGTTTTAGGTGACCTTATAGGTCGCTATTACACATTGATAGAGCCCTTAGGATTCTTGCTTGACTACCAGCAGTATGATGGCGATCATATACGTAGGAGCTGGGGTCTATAAGCACATCCTTAAAGTGGTCCCTAGTCATGGGAGTTTCGAGACTGGGTATCGATACTCCATTAGTAGACCAGTGTATACAGTCGAGACCCCGACGAGGGACGGTGGCCGGTCTCACAAGCCATTGGTGTCAGTTGGTTCACCTAAGATGTATACAGGTGCTCATTGGGTTATGAGTACACCGGACAGGACTCGCCGGGAACATGCTAGTTGGTATTATACCTGATGTCAGATAGCAGTTCCCTGGTGACATGTGTACAGGTTAGTTCATCGACCTGAGATCGTCATTTGTCTTATGTGAGTTCCCACTGTGCTTTGATTACTACCCTACCACGGCTCAAAGGAGTCATGCAAACAGGTTTTAGTTGGGTACAGTCCCGAGCCATATGGAGGCAGTGAGCGGATCGGCAGGGGTTTCATTTCTCCCGGTATTGGGGGTGAGATCGTGCTGTGTCTAGGAGAGCCATTACACGAAGTCCTTGGCCAAGGCAGGAGATTTACTGGTAGGTATTCCAGTAGTATCTCAGGTTGTTCTGGGCTACACTCCGACACGACTTGTACAGCTTTTGGAGGTCTGATTTTTACCAACCCCCTAGGCCCGCCATGCGATGCTCATAGACGAACGGACCGGACTGTACGGATATTGTCACAGACAGGCTCAGTAGGGTGTCAGGATGAGTTCACTCATCAACCTCCCTTTTGGTCAAATACCTGGTAGCCCGTTACGTATAGCTAGTACCTCTGACGTGCTAGTGGTTAAATCCACAGCCAAAGTATTGACGAGTCTTTAGAGTACCCCACAGATAGTTTTCAAGTTTCGGGCGAAACGTTGTAGAGGCCGTATGATATATGGCAGGGTTCGATCATATACGTGCGGTAGTGCACGGATCATGATCGGACGGATCATACTAGTGGGTTTTGGTTTAAGCCGGATCCTAGTATTAGATTTGCTGGATTACTTTAGTCTCATCGCATTCGTATTCAGTCGGAATGCGGATGTAGGTATGTATATACAGGTGAGGGGTATCCTTGTGATCCGTCACGAGTTTACTTTAGAAGTTGCCGCATCTTTTTATTGTTGTAAACATTTGGATTAATGTTTACAAATAGAAATTGTGAGCTTAAATCATCATTTTGAGCATTTAATGTGACATAGACTTCATTAGTGACTCATGGTCTCTTTTCTTGTGCTAATGTCACATTATGTGATTGATTTGTGGTTTGAAATGAGAGGAAGAGAGAGAAGGGCAGCCATTGTAAAGGTTTTGGTCTTGTAATTTTCATTCACACACTCTCTCATTTTGATAGAATAAAAGAAAGAAAATGGCTCCTCTCCTTCTTCTTCCTCTAGCTCATAATCTCCATTGATGGCTTCACCTTCAACCTCCATCCATACAATGGATGCAAGAGAAAAAGTTGTCACACACATTCTCTGCTTCACCTTGGACACGTAGGCTAGCGAACTTCGTGCCTGAGTTGCTTCGGACGAAGCGGGAGTCCATAAAAAGACTCGATGATGTGGTGCCCTTTCCGACGAGAAGACCAGAGATCGGAGATGCCGCGAGGAGCTTGGGATGGTGGTCAAAGACCGAAGGACACGGATCGATCGGTATAGCTTTCCAACCCTTTCTCTAGTTGCTAGTTGTAGGTTAATGGTTCGATCCGGATTTAAAGTATACGATAGCGACGGTTTCTATTTTAAGAAAAGTTTTCGTTTCCGTATTTTGGCCTCGGACAAACGGCCGGGGCGCTACCGTAGACTTACAGTTGGTATTGGTTTTCAATTCAGCCTTTGAAGACGAAGCAATTTTCGACTGGATGGCCTACTACTCGGTGATAGGGGCAGTAATTGGGATTGTTGATACCACCGGACTGTAATGGACGTCTCGGATCTGGCAGATTGATGGGCCTGTTGCGCATCGCCAGTTCGAACAGTCTCTTTGTTTTCTCCCGCGGAAACGAGTAAGGACGTCTTAACTTTTCGTTGAGGAATCGCTGTCTATCGTTTTGGCGATCAGCTAGTTTTGGACCAGTCGGCTGTTGCTGAGTATTGGCGATGAAGGCCGCATTCCCTTTCCCCTTTTCGTTCTGCGGCTCCAACTTTGATGAGGAGGGCCTATGGCCTATCTGGTCCATTTGGGCTAGCTTGTCAATTAAGGCCTGGAAGGTGGTCGGCTTGAAGAACATCATGAATTGAGATATGGACTCCTGCAGATCGAGGGTTCCCACAAACATGCCTACGGCTGGAGCTTCCTCTATGCACTCTTCGCACTTCGACCATAGGTTCCACTACCGTATCGCGTATTGAACCCAGGTTTCTCTCGGCTTCACTCTAGTGTTAATTAGTGCAGTGATCAGGGTGCGCTCGCTAGCGCTTGCGAATCTTTGTCTAAAAAGTAGCTCCATTTCTTTAAATGTCTTGACAGAGTCATTCGAAAGCTCGGAGTACCATTCGAATGTTGTCTCCGACAAGCTACAACAAACTGGCGGAGCAACATCTTGTCGTCACCCCCAGTATTACCATACAGAGCCCTGAATTGAGCAACGTGCTGGTGTGGATTACCCGTCCCCTTATACACATGAAATTTAGGGATCGTATATCCTGACGGGTATTTTATTTGATCGTACCAACCCGGATAGGGTCGTCCAGTCTTGACGATTTGGCCAGCGGCTTCGCTCGCCTGGTGAGCTCGTATCTGTTGAGCTATATTATCGTCAAGGGCGGCTTTGGAGATGGTCTCTTCCTTGACTGCTGATAGGGCCGGAAGAGGGTTTGATGTCTCCCCTCTGTCGTCTTCGAGGATTATTGGAGGGTCTTCAGCTGGAGAATCCGGCTGTATCATCATCCTGACCTTATCTTGGAACAAGAGCGCCATTTATTTTATGTTGGCCGCTTGTTCCTCGGCCTCTTTGTTTTTCTTCTCGAGCATTCTTCGGAGGAACTCGGGGTCGATTTCCTGTTCCTGACGCTGCTCCGACGATATTTCCGGGCTTTCTTTTGGCCCAGAGTGCAGCCATCTTCGTTAGCATCTCTTGGAGCTTCTGCTGTTGTTGCTCCTGAGCCTCTGTCACAGACCGTGTAACTGGTTGATGACCCATGGAGATACAGCTATCCTCTTTTTCGGACGCCATGTAAATGGTATGCACTATCACGCCCCCAGATTTGGGGCGTTTGGATTCAGTGCCCTTGAGATTGGTCGCAGACATGGGATTTTCTCCGGCCTTCTCCTTTTGTGGGCGGTCGAAGTTGAGGGGGCTGTTGCAACAGGCACCCAAGCAGACGACACTTTCTGTGGTACGACAGGGTGGTCCTTCTCTTGCCGAACCTTCATCTTCTTCTGTCGGTGGGGGTAGTTTTGGTCAACTACAGAGTCTTGGACTCTTCGCCAGACCCTATGGATTTTGGAGGAAAGCCGCTGAGGAGGCTGTTCTGACTTTGGCTTTGTAACGTTCTCCACAGGTGGAGGAGTCATCTTCAGTATAGTGGTTGGAGAGTTCTTGCGCACCCTTCTAAGTGGCTCAAAGCCGTTCCCAGTTGGAACAGCAGCATCGACCTCCACCGTTGGAGCTGGCGGAGTCAGAGCAAAAGGGGAACTGCCCCCAGCTTTCCTCACTTGGCGCCAGTGGAGACGTCGATCATGTCGTGCGGCCGGGATCACCTCCGTTGTCGGGGCAGCTTCATCGTGCTTTATTCTTTGATGAGAAACTGCTGTTGGTTCCAGCCTGTCGAAGACTGACGTCCGTTGAGAAGGAACGTCCAGCCTGTCGAAGACTAAGTTTTGGGCAGGGGAAGCAGCCTTGGTGACTTTGCCTGAAGAGGGAGTTGGAGCGGCCAGTCTTGCAAAGACTGATCCTTTAGCAGGAGAAGCCGCTTTGACGATTTCCTCTACTTGAGCCGGAATGGCTATCCGCTTTGGGATAACCCATTCAGGTATTGCAGGCTTCTTCGTAGGCCCACTTAAGCTCAGGCTCAGCCTGTGGAAGACTGATGCAGTAGACTTGGAATTGGACAACCCGTTGAGAGGGGTCATGGTAGTGGTGAGCCGATCAAAGACCGACTTCTTCGGAGCTTCCTGTGACGGCATTGGGACGCTGAAGCTTGTCGATGGGATCATGGCCCTAAAGAACAGTCCAGTGGTGGCCTGAGTCACCTGTTCCACTGGCATGGCGAAGATGGAGGCCGCTTGGGGCCCATAGGTCACTCCTCCGGCGAGGACGGAGTGGAAGTTGTTGTTGCAGCTGGTGCAGTTGGAAGCCATTTTCTCTGCACGGGAGCAAGACACCAAATCTTATTATCTCGAATCCAGGGGCAACCACATTAAACTGCGGTTCGTTGGCAAACACGACACATGAAGTGTGGAGTGGAATGAGGAAAAGGTCCCACCGGGCGTGCCAGAATCTGTTCACCGCCGAAAACCAGGAAGACAGACGTCTTGCCTGAATTTGGGGGCATATGCTATTTGGTTTTATCCGTCCACCTCTCCAAAGATACCAAGTTGATTTAAGAAACCGTGTATCGGAGGTTTAGATGGATGCGGCCATTGTAGCAGACTTCGTCAGATTCCCCCTCATTGTGAGGGTTTCTGATTGTGGGGATGCTCTTCCCTGCAGGCGCAAGCCCCGGCAGTTAATTACATTACCTCATTGCAGTAACCACTTTCTCATGCTCTAGAAAGTCACTTCATATCGTATGTGTTTGTTTTATTTTTGGTTGCCCGTGGATTGTATACGGAGACTAATTTATGTTGTCGCCCGTAGGGCGTGGATTGGTCCAAATCCGTTTTTTCTCAGATTTGGGTTTGGGTTTGTTTAAGGACCGTTAGTCTTGTTTTAGACTAAGGTCAACTCAAACGTTTGTTGAGGATACGTTAGTCTAATTTTAGACTAAGGTCTACTCAACAGGATTTTGGGATCACTTATATCCAACGAAAGAATTTTTGGACTCTATCGTTTTAGTTTAGGGACGTTGCGGTCCATAAGTTTAAGGACATCATAGTCCATGGAGTTTAAGGACATCATAGTCCATGTTTAAAGACATCATAGTCTGTAAGGTTTAAAGACGTAATAATCTGTGGGGTTTTGGTTTAGCCAATTTGGGGATGCACCAAAAGTTATTGGTTATTGGGATCCTCCACCTCTCTAAAGACGTTGAAGAATTAAAACGATACGTATCAGAGGTGTGGAGAGATGTACTCTTGAACCAGTGAATGTTCATCAAAGATTTGATAATCTTGTTTGGGACTGAGTCCAATAAAGAGCGCATGGGCTCAGTTGATTATGAGTTTGGCCAACTTGGGCTGAGCCCACTGAGTCTCTGTCATTTCCCTTCTTCTTTTTATAAAGTGTTAGACACTTGTTAATAGTCCTTTCTCTGCGCACATACTGCTAAACATTTATTGGGGTACTGACACCCACTTTCTTTTTGTTTTTTATTGAGTGTTGAACACTCTTTATGGTACAGAGCGCTTTATGTACAGAGTGCTTGGCGCTGAGCGCCAGACTTGGAGCGCAAACGCGCTTCTTCTGAAATATTGCCCACGTGGGGAGCACGTGGAGCGCTTGGTGCTGAGCGCCTGATTTGAAGCGCTGGGCACCGAGCGCCAGATTTGGAGCGCTGGAGCACTAAAGTGCTTCCTTTAGAATAGCGCCCACGTGAGGAGCACGTGGCGCGCTTGGCACTGAGCACCAGACTTGGAGCGCTATGGCGTTTCTTATAAAATAGCACCCACGTAAGGAGCACGTGGCGCGCTTGGAGCTGAGCGCCATACTTGGAGCGCTAAAGTGCTTCTTTTAAATTGGAGCGCTAAAGCGCTTCTTATAAAATACGTGAGGAGTACGTGGCGCTGAGCGCCAAACTTAGAGCGGTTAAAGCGCTTCTTTTAAATTGGAGCGCTAAGGAGCTTCTTTGGCAGCTCTGATTAGTTCTGTGCTCTGAGAATTAAATTCTCGGTTTATAAGAGACTTTGTCTCATGGATCTAAGAACTGAGTTCTTCTTTTTGTGAGGTGATGCTTTGATCTTTTCTGTTTTTTGTGAAAGACTTAGTCTTATAAATCTGTGATCTAGAAAAAGAACTATGTTCTTCTGATGTGAGAGTTGAACTCTCAAATATGAAGAAGATGTTATGATCTCTCTCTTTTTATTTACCTTGAAGAAAATTTCTTCTTCTTAGAGCTTGCTCTTCTCTTTTTCTTTTCTGAGAACTCGATGTTTATGGGAGGGGGTTCTTCCTTACAAGACTTGAAGTCTTGGGTCCTTTATATAGGAGAGGCTGATTTGTTGAATCAGTTAAGGAAATCTCTCATTGAGAGATTTCTGATTCATTTGGGGAATGTTTCCTACCGTTGGATTTTTGATCCAAGGGCTTCTGTTTTACAGAAGATAGTTTTCTTGTTATTAACAAGACTGGGAAAGTATTTTCCCATACAAAACTTATTCTGTATCTTGGTGATTTTTAATCACCATTGGATCTTTGATCTAACGGTGCTCTGATTTACAGAGTACAATCTTTTTTGTTTGGAATGATTTGAGGAGTATTTCCTCAACATAATTGAATTCTTTAATATGATGATTTATTCATTTCAGTTGGATCTTTGATCTAATGGTGGAGAACATTTAGTTCTAGCGCTTGGCGCTCTCGTGCTTTGCATGTGAGGCGCTACCTCAGAGTCTTTAGCGCTGGCGCTCTCGTGCTTTGCACGTGAGCGCTGCTTCAGAGTTTTTAGCGCTGGCACTCTTGGCGCGTGTCACGCCCCGCTTCCCGGTGTACGGCGAAGGGAACGCGACGAGGTCCGCTACGTATATACTTAGAAGTACATACGCTAAGCGTATCTAAGCAATATAAAAATAAATCACAAGAGACAAGATATATAGAAATAACAGCAATTTTATTAATAACATTCTTTTGTACAATGCATGAAAAGTAAATACAACTGAAATGAAAAGCGATGCCTAAACAATGGCATAACAGGAAATGAAATACTGAATAGAACAAGGTACAATATCTAGAGCTCGGGGTCTTCGTGAAACTGATCCAAATCTTCACTGGTGGGCTCGATCTCTGCTGGGTCCAAAGCACCTGACGACATTCAAAGAAAAAAGAAATAGAATGTCGTCAGCGAACAGGTCGCTCGGTAAGTCCCAAAGATAAAGAAGAATTAGAAAAGGCAGAATAAGAGGTATTTTCTAAAGAGATTGTAAAATATTGTAGAATATTGTGTTAACGTTGTTGTTTGTAGTTTGGTACAGAAGGATGCCAGTGTATACGAGAGGGGTCTCTATATGCTAGAGACCATGGCAAATGGAATGTATAAGGAACAGTTAAGCCATGGTACAACAGCAATGGAATATAGGTTATGTGTCTTAATCTGACCACCTCATGCCACCTTTAACACCTTCCATACCAATCTACCCCTTAAACCCCGTAATGTTTTGATAGTATTGTTGTATTGTATTGTGTAAGTGGATGACTGACCAAAACCATGATATCAGTAAACATATTGTAACTGCATAATCTGGTAAATGGAATAACGGAATAATGGATGTATATCCATGGTTTGGTTCAGTCAAGTTGTATAGATTGATAACTGGATTCAGGGATTCATGTGTTCATATTGAGTTGGAATATTAAAGAATATGGATTGACTTGAATCATATTCAAGTCAGAAATAATCAGAGTCAAACCCGAGTCAGACCAAAAGAATGTAAGTCGAAGTTTTATATTTGTTAGGGTCATTATTGTAATTTATAAAACTTGAGGGGGGTTTATGTAAAAAATACTTTTGTATAGTTTTCAAGATACACGTCAAGTATTTATTATTCGTCTTTATAGTTATAATGAGTGTGATTTTATTTTGTCCTATTTCTAGTGAAAATATCCTAATTACATAAATAAAGGTATTAATCTGTAATATTGATTTATTTGAAAATTCATGGTATTTTAATGTAACTTTTAATCTTGTAATTTTTAGGAAAAGGTGGAAACTTTATCTTATAATAAAATAGGTGTTTAAATGATAAATATACATATGTTTATACAAGAATAATTTTTAATAAATATTTTATTTTCCAAAAATCTCATTTTTCTTAAATGTCGTATTTTAAACCTTTCGAGACCGACTGCTCCTTGTGGAGGTCTGAATCTCGCACTACTAAGCCCGAGGGTGCACGATAAACCGTACTATCCCTAACGAGTTCCCCAAAGATGGGTTGTAGTAGCGCTTTACAAAGATTTAATAAATACTAGCATTTAGAAAACGGTTTTATAAAGATAAGATATTTATTTGTAAAAGGTGTAAATTTCCGTATTTTAGATTCTAGGGTTTCCTAAGCCAACTAGCTTATTTCTAAATGGTCTAAACGATAAGTTATTAGAAGCCTCAAATCGCCTCTTCACCGCCAATTGTGGTCAGGTAAGTACAAATGAGAAAAGGAGGGATCCGCTCACGAATCGTGAGACGGGCCTTTTAATGTTAACTTTTCTCACTTGCCTAGCCTAGACACCACAAAGTCAGCTTTAGATAAACGATCGATGTCCACAACTTATCGTATTTTTCCTATTAAAGATATTGGTTTAAGAATGTATTAACCTAAAACTTTTAGAAAAGGTTTTATAAAGAAAATGGTATTTTAATGTAAAATCTTGTTTTGTCATATTCTAAATTTTCAAGATAGCATGTTATGATTACATATGAGTGTTTGTGGAGGTAGGTTATTACCTCGTGATCTATTTTAAGGTATAGCAATGTTAAAGGGTTAAATGTGATAAACTAAATATGGTGGTATTTAAGTGAAAAAATACGATATATTGCAAAAGCTATCATTTCATGTGTGAAAACTTGTTCAAATTAGTTTTTAAGTGATTAGTAGTGAACATGAATATGTTTAAGCATTATGGAATTTGTGATAAGTGAGATTTGATAGAAAACCGAATCGGAAATCGGTTTGTTCCGATTTCCGTCGGGTTTGCAAAGTCGTATTTTTATGAAAGAAAAGAAGGATAGAAAAGGGGGACTTACGGGTTTGGACAACGCTAGAGAGTGAGAGGAAGGTAGTGGGTTTGCCGGTGCGTCGAATCGTCGTTGAGAGGTCCTAGCACGATCGCCGGGATTTCGCCGTTGATTTCGTCAGCGCTTCGCCTTTCACTCGTTTTTCTAACGTACCAATTTCTCTTGGAATTTTGGGAGAGTGGACTTAGAAAAAGTGATGAGAGGGTAGAGGGTATGGTAAAAATATTAAAAAATATATAAAATCATTAAAAATTCATTAAACATAGGAGTAAAAGAGATTTATCGGGCTCTCTGTAACCGGTCAAGAAATTTAGTGTATGCAGGTGAGAAGACCAGGTCAAGACGCACGTTTTCACCGTTGACGACTCGGCCGTCCGGCCGGTGGCGCCGGCCCGAGTCGGGCCGATTCGGGGTGTCGATGGGTGGGGTTTTTCCTGGGGGGATTTATGGTATTTTTATTTTTTTTATGTACAGTATAAATTTTGTGAGTTATGGCGTTTTGACTGTTGACTTCCAAAAGAAATTAAAACAAAATAAATACAAAAATAATATGGGGCATGGGATTTGAACTCTGGTGGCTTGGTTCAGCAGTGTAAGGTATTACCAATGAGCTACAAGCTCCTTCTTATAATTATGGAGTGAAATAAATACTTAAAGAGATATCAGTCGCAATAAATACTCCAAGTATACATTGAATTTAAATCAATTCTTTGTACATTAAAAATGGAGTTGTTACAGCGCGAGCGCTCTCGTGCTTTGCACGTGAGTACTGCCTCAGAATCTTTAACTCTGGCGCTCTTGGCGCTAGCGCTTTCATGCTTTGCACGTGAGCGCTGCCTCAGAGTCTTTGACTCTTGGCGCCAGCGCTCTTGGCGCCAGCGCTCTTATGAGGTGCTGCCACATTTCAAATTTTAAATTTTGAATAGAGTTTTGCTCTCTGATTGGGAGAAACAGTATGCTTTTGCACATGAGCGCTCAAGTGTTTAACACGTGAAGCCTGTTTGGCTTGCTAATTATTTGATTGTAGCACCTATATGCTTTGCATATAGGCATTCACGTGTTTAACACGTGAGGCTTATTTAACCTATCAGTTGTTTAATTGCAGCGCCTATATGCCTTACATATAGGCGCTCACGTGTATAACGCGTAAGGCTTGTTTAGCTTATGAGTTTTTTTAACTGCAGTGCCTATATGCTTTGTATATAGGTGCTTACATGTTTAACACGTGAGGCTTGTTTAGCCTATCAGTAGTTTTAACTGCTGCGCCTATATGCTTTGTATATAGGAGCTCACGTGCTTAACACGTGAGGCTTGTTTAGCATATCCGTAGTTTAATTGCAGTGCCTATATGCTTTGCATATAGGTGCTCACGTGTTTAACACGTGAGGCTCGAATAGTGGGGAGTTTCCCCCTTTCTTACTCTTTATGAGGGAACAAATGCCCCCCAGCATTGCTCTCACGCGGCTTGCATGTGAGTGCAACGCTGTCCACTCTTACAGCCGTTGGATTTGCCTACGGGAATAGGAAGATGAACCACTCCCCATCATGTCTTATAAATGCGGGGCTTGGCCCTTGAGATGACCACTGTTCTTTCATCTCCTCCTTGCTTATTTTCTTTGAGAATTTAATTCTCCTTTTCAGAACTTAGTTCTCTATCCGCAGAACTCCAGAGTTAAACTCTGTCAAAAAGAACTCTTTTGGGTAAAGATCTTGAACAACATTTGTCTCTTAGGAACAAGAAACCCTTTTCTCTAATTTTCTCTGGATTTTAAATCCATCGCAAAGACATAATTTTTTATGTAGTAAACCCCGACGTCTTCGAAGATTGGGCGTTTCTCTTCTGATCTTTGAGGATCTTTGGATTTTAATTCCATTTCTTCGTTTCCCCATCATGAGGGTTTCTGGAATTTAATTCCATCATTTAAAGTAATTTTGATTCCTCATTAAAGAGCTTAGTTCTGAAAGTATCAGAGGCCTTTTGGGAAATTTATTCCCTGGTGTTCTTGAGCATATCTTTTTTAGGGGTTTAACCTCATTTTCACAGATTTGAATTTGTTGGGTATTTTAACAGAACTCATTTTTTTAGGGTGCTAAGAGTTGTTTAAACTCCAGTGTCTATTTAATGAGAATCGTTTTTTATTCTTGCAATGATTATCTTGCCTCATCATTGGTGAACCGCCATATTGATTTTGTGGGGTCCATTGGTTTTGCAGCCAATGGTCCCATCACGTTTTTTTATTTATATTATTTTAATTGTTTTTCCTTTCCCCTCTTATTTCAAGAATAATGGCCTCACTTCCTTACTTCCCTTTCACTCCCTCAGAAGTCGCTTTTCCGCAATCCCCATCGGACGAGAAAGTTATGGCGATGATTAGGGCACATGATAAGGACCATATGAGTCTTCTCTTGTGGGGGGGGGTTTGGTATGGTCACATCATCAGGGGCCACCGTAGTTTACTTATGAAGTGCTAACAGAACACATCCGCTCAATATCATTGATGGAGCGCCTACGGACTGCTTATGCGGTGGAGGTGACCAATTGGACTCCCATGGGCCATCTCGAGCCGTCAACAACCGGGATACCCAACCAGCCCCTGTCGGCCATTGATATTTTAGGGCGCCGAATATGTCAGGGTGAAGCTCGACCCTGGGGGTAAGTTTATAAGGTAGGTGTTACCCCACACCACCCAGTGGGCTACCTTCCTTGGGCTCGATACATTCTATCTGCCCAACGCGCACGGCTGTAGAAGGTTGGGTTGTACAAGGCAGTATATGCGTTATTATTCTACTATCATGCTCCTCACGTCTGGTAGGTCAAGGCCTTGTTGAACCAATGGAATATTCCCACGAACACGTTCTTGCTAGGGGATCGCGAAGTCTCGATCTCACTGGAGGGGTTTCATGAAATTTCAGGGTTGCCGATTAGGGGAGAACATCACAAAGAATTACTGCCTCCTGATAAGTACGTATTTGCTACAGTGACTGGTATGCTTGATGGTCTGACGACTGAGAACGCCGTTCATCATAAGCCCCCGAATCTAATCAAAGCCCTGGGTATTTTCAAAAAACTGTTCATGACATCAGAAGGGCAAGGTGTCACTTTTGATGCTTTTATTGCTTGCTTTCTCTGTGAAGATGTCTTATCCAAGAAGGCTTCAAAATTCATGAAAATTGAAGATCCTTTTGGATTCGGGTTGAAGAAATTGCCGGCCAAAGAAGAAGACCTGCCACTGTTTTATATTCCAAACTCGTCGGCTATGGCTTTTGATGCGATCGTGGCCCCTGGCATAGACGAAGAAACTTTCTTTGTCGGCTTTATCAGTCTCTGGCTAAGCCGGGTATCGACGTTTCATGAGAGCCTCCGTCTTCTACTTTGCTCACCGTACAGCTGAAGGAGCGCGATTAGCTGTTGGTGTTATGGGATTGTCGCATCTATATCACGGGTTAAGCATTGCCGCTAATACTTCGAACCCGGGTGCGAATACCGTGAATTTCTCCCTCCACTACTTCACGTCAAGGATTGAGATGCACGTGTTAGGAGCATTCGCTGCGCACTGGCAGCCAGATTTTTATGAATCATATACCTTCCCGCGGTTCATGAGGTTGGTTGATGCTTTCGCTCCCGAACCGACCCAATCAGGGGCTCTCCGCGTACTGCTCAATCCATATTCGAATGAAGGTGGAGTGGTTTTCAGTGACCGAGTCCTTTCTGCTCTAGCGGGGCCCGTTCAGCAGTTGTTTGATTTTTCGAAGGATGGAGCACCATCTCTAAAGCATAAGGAGATCATGCACCTATACTCAATCAGGCTGGGGTATTTAGTGTTTCGCTAGAATGGCATTACTCTCTTCATGCGGTATAATCCGCATCACTTTGTCCAGCAGTTAGGTTACAACCAGGACGTTCCTCTCGAGGCATTTTTAGTTAAGCCTACTCTCTCCCTGGAGGTTACTCGTGATGTCATCCATTATTTCATGCGGTTAAACACTGGCTCCTTCTTTATGATCCCGGAGCCCGACTATCTTCCGAGGCCTGTGGGATCCTTCAAGGGCTGGTATCGCCATCGGGTCGGTCCCGTCATTGCAGAGGAGAGACGGGTGCTTTTCGAGTGTAAAGCTCCCACCTCAGCTCAAATCACCAGTGCCCCATTGCAGCCGCGGTCGGTGGTTCGCCCTCCTCTGAGGGACAGCGGTTCAATGCTTATCCCTAAAGCAGCAGAAGCAGAATCAGTCCCTTGCACTGCTGGTATGCCGATGCGTGCTAGAGCTGAAGCAGAATTTCCTGATAAAGTACCAGCAGCGGCGTCCCCAAAGGATGATACCGAAGGCGAGGGTGGGCAGTGCCGTGCAAAAGCACCGAAGGGGAGGAAGCGCTCCTCCAGTAATGTTAGCTCCGGCTCAAAAAGGAGAAAGAAATCAGCCGCCGTCCTACTCGACACCTTGCTTGAATCTGAGCCCCTTATCCAGGATGAGCCGATATCCATGCAGGAGCCAGAAGACAGTCTTATTTTCCCCGGTTCCTCTGCCGAGGAGGTTTCTCAGTTGGCTGAGGCTTTAAGGCGCTCACAAGATGAGGCTGAAAACGTGCGCCTCAGGAGGAAAGGCTTTCCCTCTGTTGTATTCTATGACGTCAATCCGTTGACACCTAGGATACCCATGGGTCCTTTGACGATGGAAGAAGAACGGGCTCTCAAACAGCCTATCTCGGCCGTTTCTGTAGACGAGATCGCTCTGAAGACTGGTAGGCATTTGCTTGCAATCGAAACTTGACGAGCAAAATTGATCAGAAAAGAATGGCGGCTTGAACAAGTCATACTTCAGGCTCCCTGGAGTATTGGTATGCCAATTTCTCATGTTTTTTTTGGCAAATAATTTTTATTACTTTCATATCACCTTATCTTTGCAAAAAAATTTGTAGGGAGTTCTGCAGCGGGAGTAGGTTCGAGCCCAGATCGCGCCATGGATGTAGATTCTACAAATATCTCCCGTGACGCACCTGAGGGTGTAGAGGAGATTACTAAAACTGTTACCCCCGCCGTGGAGCTCTCAGTGATGGCTTCCATTCCTTCAGCATCTGTTCTTCCAGTAGAGATGGCCTCACTTGCAGTAGATCCCATGGACATCTCTAGTGATGCACCGGAGGGTGTAGAGGAGATTGTCGAAGACACCATCCCTGCCTTGGAGCCTTCAGTGGTGTCTTTTGTCCCCCTATTGGAGACCGCCACGCCTGCTGTAGATTTCATGAATATCTCCAATGACGCACCTGAGGGTGTAGACGAGGCTGCCGAAGATGCCATCCCTCCAGTCCAGGGCGGACGAAGTATTGAAGGTAATCTCATAGACATATACATTTTTTTAACGACCCCTCCATTATCTGAACCTTTCTCTCCCTCAGAATTGCAGGAGTTAGCGTCTTCCATCATGGATCTTTCTCCAAGGAAAACCTTCCAGCGTTTGCTTGATATGGCGGCCCCACAAGCGATACCCCCACAAAGCATAGTCCTTACTTCTTGCCAAGATCGGTATTCTTTCGCCCTTTTTGTTTTATATTTTTATAATGATACTGATATGCCTCTCATTTTAAACCACAGTTCTCGAGATTCTTGATGGACCTGGGGATCTCTCAAACCCGCTTTGCATGACTGTGGGTAAGTGATGCTTCATCCTTGGCATCATTCTTCCCATTCTATATTCTGAAAGGCAACTAACCACACATATGTCTTCACAGCTTTTCCAACCCTGACTCCATTAGAGTCTCAGATTTCCATGCCGCCAGGCCCTTATTCTTGACGCGTTCTGAGAGGATGACAAAACAGAGCATTTATTCCCTGGCGGCTCTCATTGAAGACCTTCGCACTGGTACTTCTGTCACTGCCGAAGCCAATGCTTCCCTATTTGTTTTTGCCAATTATCATGATGAGGCATTGGTGCGTACTTGGGTTGAGTACTGCTGCCGAGTCGAGGCCTGCCTACATGGGATTGAATGCATACGTCTTCCCTCCAACATTTTGTCTGTAAAGGCGAGTCTGCATGGGTGGATCGAACGATGTGAAGCCAATCTCCAGTCGTGCGAGAAAAGGCTCAACCGGAAGTTTTCGGTTAGGGAATTGGCTTCAAAGGCTTTAGGGGAACTTCAAGCCCAGCTCATTGCCAAGACCACTCGTGCATACGAAATTTGGCGGGTGCTTCAAGAAGCCATTACAGAGGTGGTAGCTCTTGATAAAGCCGTTATTTTTACACAGGAGATGGTTGAAGCCCACAAGGTTGCCGAAAAAGAGCTTGAGAGCCGATTTGCTTCATACCAGAACCAACGGACACAGGCAGGGACTCGGCTCGTGGCGTTGATAGAGCTCGAAGCCGAAGTCTAGCGGAAAAATGACGAACTTGTTGGCTTATTGAATCACCCAACAGCTTAGAAAACTTTTTACAACTTGTATTCATTTTGATTCATGAATAAAAGCATCTTGTATTCATTTTGATTTATGAATAAAAAACATATTTCATTTCATACTTGTGTCTCTCTATCCTTCGATATCTTAATTTAACGTAAAGTAGTTTATGAACTCATTTCGGAGCTTGAAGTTGTGGGGTGTTTTTCGTCACCCCATTGAGATAGGAATATGCATGTGCTTATCAGGCGTACTACAGATTCCCCCTGTCTAGGGTAGGCGGGGTTTTATTGATTGTGGGTATCTAAATCTCCGGCGGCCGCGGACTAAGCTCCCGTTAATTACTCCTCGCCTTTGGAGCGAGAGAACCTCCGATTGACGGATTAAACTGATCATGCGAACTCAACGTGCCGTGTGCGTGTGTTGTGTTTTGAAAGGGTTTTAGATATGTTGGGGGCCTCACAGAGTTTACGGGGGTCCCGCTACTCGGATAGCGGGCTGGGGGTCAAGAGAGCTACTAACCCCCTTGCGGGGTGCGGGCAGCTCCCCGGACGTGTTTTGGGTGTGGAGTGCATGGAAAATGCGAGGTGGGGATCGTCTTAAAGACGCATGCATGGCACATGGGTGCTAGACGCCTATGGGTCACATGCCTGGCGCGTGGGCACCCGCGGGTCACGTGCCAGGCGTGTGGGCGCTTGGCGCCCGCGGGTCACGTGAGACGCACATGGGCGCTAAGTGACCACGGGTCACGTGCCCTGCACGCGACCGCTGGGAGCCCATGCGCGGCACACGACTGTTGGAAATACCAGCGGAAAAGGGGCTTAGCCCCTTGGCTGGAAGTTGAACTCCCAAGGGTCTTTAGAGTTGAACTCCTAACATGGATTATGTGTAGATTTGGAGTTAAACTCCTACAAGGTTTTTTTATGGAGTTAAACTTTAAAAGATCTTGAAACGAGTTAAACTCCTAGAAATCTTTGGAAATGACCGAAGGGGGCCCCTTTTTCCCCCTTTAGCCCTGGATCTTTCCCAAAATGGGATTTTTGGAGGTGGGTATCCTTCTTCCTCCTCTTCTGTTGGCCAAATTTTGGAGAAAAATAGGGGTAGGGTTTAAAAATCTCCCTTTTTTGAGATCTGATGGAAGATCTGAGTTCCCCTTCGAGGGTTTGATGGTGAAAAATTGTTTATTTTGGATAACAAAGAGTTAAACTCTTGATTTAATTCAAAAAGGGGAAGAAGGTTTTAGAACCTTGAAGAAGGAGAAGGAGGCACAAACCCTAATTTTTTTGAGAGAGAAAAATGTTATCATTGATTTTTCATCATGTCGCTTTTATAGGCTACACACTTTACATATAGCCCATTGGACTTTACCAAATGGCACTTATGCCACCCCATGCTTTATGTGCTTATTGTTGGGGTCGAAAATTGCACCCCGGTTGACCAAATCAAAGTCAAGATCAACCCCAAGCCAAGTGGGCCCAAACCCAGATCAAGTGGGTCCATGCCCAAGTCGAGTCCGAATATTAAGCGGCCGGCCCCTCTCCATGCCAAAATAAAAATCATGTAATAAATAATTTTGATGCAATTTTTTATGCATGAATGTAAGTAAAATGGGCATAAAACTAAATTTTTGTAAAGCCCATGGCTTATATGCAAAAGAAATGAGCAAATAAGGCATGGGATGGGAAAAATGCCATTTTGTAAATCCCAAGGGGCTATATGTAAATGTGTAAGCCTATATAAACCTTTTTTTTTTGAATTAAATCATGAGTTTAACTCTTCCTTTCTAAAAAATAAATAGTTTTTCACCACAAAACCCACAAAGGGGAACTCAGATCTCCTATTAGATCTCAAAAAGGAGAGATTTTTTAAAATCTCATACTCCTTGTTCTTCAAGATCCGGCCAACAGAGGAGGAAGAAGGAGACCCACTTCCAAGAACCCCGCTTTGGGGAAGATCCAGGGCACAAGGGAGATGCCTCTTTCATCAGCTCCAAAATATCTTAGGAGTTCAACTCCTCAAATACACACACACACACACACACACACACACAAAATAATAAATATTTCCTTTCAGGAGCACAGCTCCCAGTGCAGGGACCAAGTCCCTTTTGCTGCTGACGCCCAGTACCCGCGTGCCAAGCACGTGGGACGCTGGCGCTCTGGCGCCCAGCACCCGCATGCCAAGCCTGTGGGGCATTGGCGCTCTGGCGCGCAGCACCCGCGTGCCAAGCACGTGGGGTGCAGGCGCTCAGCGCATAGCGCCCGGCGCCTATGTGCCAAGCACGTGAAGCGCTAGTGCCCAGCGCCTGCATGCTAGGCACGCGAGGCATTGGCACCCACGCAACCTTCGGACACCATCCTTCCCTCATTTTACACACACTTTACACTAAAAATACCTCCCCCGTTAGGAAAAATTTCTAACGGGACGTTGCCCGCACCCCGCAAGAGGGCTGCTATCCCCTTTACCCCCAGCCCGCTATCCGGGTAGCGAGACCCCCGTAAAAACTCTGCGAGGCCCCCGATATATCCAAAACCCCTTCAAAACATAACACTGCATATTGAGTTCGCATGACATGTTTGACCTGTCAATTAGAGATTCTCTCGCTCCAAAGGCGAGGGGTAATTAACGGCAGCTTAGTCCGCGGCTGCCGGAGATTCTGTAACAACCCTAATTTTCATATACACTTTTCTGTACAAATTTTTAATTTTTTTTTAAATCTATAAAGAAGTATTTTAATCTGAGCATAAGATATATATAATTAATTATTTTGTTTTTAAATAATTTCATTTTTAGTGTACATAAAATTGTTTTAAAATTAAAGTGTACTTGGAATATTTAATTCTGCTGATATCATTTTAATTATCTACTTTTCTACAATAATTACAAGAAGGAGCTTGTAGCTCACTGGTAATACCTTGCATTGTTGAACCAAGCCACCAGAGTTCGAATCCCATGCCCCACATATTTTTTTATATCTTTTTGTTTTAAATTTTTTTTGAAGTCAATGGTCAAACAGCCATAACACACAAAATTAATGCTGTATACAAAAAATAAAGTACACCATAAATCCCCCCAGAAGATTCCCCACACAATGAGCCCCGACTCGGCCCCAACTCGGTCAAGTCGGCCGGCGGCTCGGCCGGACTCGGCCGGTTGGCCGAGTCGTCAACACGGAAAAATTCCGTGTTGACTTGGTCAATACCCCTGCATACTTCAATTTTTCAGAACTGTTACCAATTTTCTATTACACCTTTTTTAATCCCAAATTTAATGAAATTTTAATGAATTTTTACATTTTTTAATATTTTTTTTAATCCAAACCCTAACCCTAGCCTAGCCCTATATAAACACCCCTACCCTCTACCATTTCACCCTACAACTCTAAGTCCACTCTCTCAAATTCTCAAGAGAACTCGGTACAAGAGCGAGAAGCGAAGCGCTGTCGAAACCGACGACGAATTCCGGCGATCGTACTAGAACCTTCGCGACATTTTCGACGCACCGATAACCACTACTCCCTTAGCCTCTTAGCTTGTCCAAACTTGTAAGTCGCATCTCTTCTATCTCTCTTTTCTTTTAATAGAAAATACGACTTTTTGGAACCCGACGGAAATCGGAACAAACCGATTTCCGATTCGGTTTTTCTACAAATTTACACTTGTCACCTAATACATAATTACCTAAACCTATCTATGATGACTATTAATCACTTAGAAACCAAATTAAATAAAGTTTCTCACATGAAATGATAGCTTTCTTGTAAAACCGTATTCTTTTCATAAAAATACCATAAGGTTTATTTTTCTTGTTCTAATTAATTCCCTCATTCCTAAACATGTTCATCTTGATAAATAAACTTATAGAAATCAATTTGAATGAATTTTCACACATGAAATGATAACGTTTTCAAATACCGTATTCTTGCGCTTAAATACCTTCAAGTTTAATATATCATATTTAACCCCTAAAACTTCATTAAACCTTAAAATAAGTCACGAGGTAATGACCTACCTCTACACACACACAAATATAACCCTAATTGATAAACGTCAAAATATAGAATACGAAAATACAGGACTTTTCACTAAAATACCATATTTTTTAAGTAGTACACAATTCTAAATAAAAACTTTTAAAATGAAAGCACGATATGTCATGGACATCGATCGTTTATCTAAACTGACTTTGTGGTGACTAGGGAAGTGTGTCTAGGCTAGTGGTTTTTAATTAGGCCCACTACTATGGTTCCTTCCCACTTACCTAGCACTTAGCTGGCCGCAATTGGCGGTGAAGAGGCGATTTGAGGCTTCTAATGACTTATCGTTTAGACCTTAGAAATAGGCTAGTTGGCTTAGGAAACCCTAGAAACTAAAATATGGAAATTACATCCTTTACAAATAAATACCTTATATTTATAAAACCGTTTTTCTAAATGAATAGTATTTATTAAACCTAAGCAAAGCGCCGCTACAACCCATCTTTGGGGAACCCGTTAGGGATAGTACGGTTCATCGTGCACCCGCGGGCTAGTAGTGCGAGATTCAGACCTCCGCAAGGAGCATTCGGTCTCGAAAGGTTTAAAATACGACATTTAAGAAAAATGAGATTTTGAAAAATAAAATATTTATTTAAAATTATTCTTGTATTAATATATATATAATTATCATTTAAACACCTATTTTATAATAAGATAAAGTTTCCACATTTTTCTAAAAATTACAAGATTAAAAGTTACATTAAAATACCATGAATTTTAAATAAATCAATATTATAAATTAATACTTTTATTAGGATATATTCACTAGAATAACACAAATAAAATCCACACTCATTATAACTATAAAGACGAATAATAAATTCTTGAGGTGTATTTTGAAAACTATACAAAAGTACTTTTTACATAAAACCCCCTCAAGTTTTATGAATTACAATAAGGCCCCTAACAATTATTGAACTTCAAATTACCTTTCTTTTAGTCTGACTCGGGTTAGAATCTGACTATTTCTGGCTTGAATATGATTCAAGTCAATTTATATTCTTTTATATTCCAACACAATTTGAATACATGAATCCCTGAATCCTGTTAACAATCTATTCATTTTGACTGAATCAAACCATGGATATTCATCCATTATCCTGATATTCCATTTACCTGATTATACAGTTACAATATATTTACTGATATCATGGTTTTGGTCAGTCACCCAACTTACACAATACAATACCACAATACTGTTAAAACACTACGGGGTTTAAGGGGTAGATTGGTACGGAAGGTGTTAAAGGTGGCACGAGGTGGCCTGATTAAGACACCTAACCTGAATCCTATTGCTGTTGTACCATGGCATAACGGTTCCTTGTACTTTCCTTTTGCCCTGATCTCTAGCATATAGAGATTCCCCTCGCATACACTGGCATCCTTCTGTACCAAGCTACAAACAACAGCGTTAACTCAATATTCCATAATATTCAACAATATAATACTTTAGAAAATACTTTTACACTGTCTTCCTAATTCTTCTTTATCTTGGGACTTACCGAGCGACTTGTTCGCTGACGACATTCTATTTCTTTCTTCTTTGAATGTCGTCAGGTGCGTTGGACCAAGCTGAGATCGAGCCCACCGGTAAAGACTTGGAGCAGTTTAACGAAGACCCCGAGCTCTAGATATTGTACCTTGTTCTTTTCAGTATTTCCATTTCCTGTTATGCCACTGTTTAGGCATTGCTTTTCATTTCAGTTGTACTTTCCTTTTCATGCATTGTATAAAGAATGTTATTAATAAAAGTTGCTGTTATTTCTATATCTTTCGTCTCTTATGATTTACTTTATATTGCTTAGCTACGCTTAGCGTATGTTCTTTTGAGTACATATGTAGCGGGCCTCGTCGCGTTCCCTTCGCCGTACACTGGGAAGCGGGGCGTGACAGATTTGGATCTCCACAATCAATAAACCCCAGCCTATCCTAGGCAGGGGGAATCTGTAATGCGCCTGACAAGCGCACGTATTCTCATCTCAATGGGGTGACGAAAAACACCCTACAGATTCTGGCACGCCCGGTGGGACAAATCCCTCCTCCCATATTTCAGGTTAAATATCCAAGCGAACTCAATCAACATATATATTGATTGCCTGTACTGAAATCATGCTTCTTTGTGTAGGTTAACAAATTTCAAATTGCCATCTTCGAATGCAGGTTGGTATTTGAACGACTTTCCTTAGCCCTAGTTGGGGGCAAGGCCATCAACACCGACAAAGTGATAAGGCATCTCAGGCAAACTTCAGCGATGCCCTTGACAACTGCTCGATCGGGTGTCTTCTCTAAGCTCCCCGCCAATTGACTCACAATGGCTTCCTGGATAACGGATGCCCGCCAAGCCCTCAAAATCGAGAAGCTAAGACAGAAAAGGCTTAGATACAGAGCCAATAAAAGGGCTAGGGCTCATGCTAGGTTGAACTTCATGAAGTTCCAAGAACAGGGTTATCCCTCCAATGATAAAGAGACGGCTGGATATGTGGTCCACTCTGTCTACATGGTGGGCACACGCAGCAAGAGCAACGAGGGGGCCACTACATCTCAAATCCAATCTTGTGTGAATATGGATGCCACATTCCAAGACCAACCTCCTCTGGAAGGTAATGAAGACCCTTCCAGTGAGGCTGATAAGCAGGGAGTGCCCTCAGTTCATGAGGAGTCGGGCTTGGAAAGCGAAGATGAACCAAATTTCCATCCTAAGTCCGCAGAGCAGCAACTTCTCCAGGAGCTCTGAAAGCAGCTCAGAAGTAGAGACAAGGAGATGGCCAATCTCTACTAAAAAATTGACGACTTGATAAACGCCGTCTTACGGCTCACGGCCCAAGTTGCCTCTCAGCCATCCAATCAAGCGCAAAGCTCGGCTCATGAACCAGAAAATGATGTCCCGAAGCAGCCGACGCCTATTCCCTCGAATCCAAACGTGGGCGAGCTACATGAAAGTCGGCCGCATCCTATCCCGGGAAATATCTTGACTACCGATGACAGCAACCCGCTAACTCAAGATCAAATCATGGATTTGGTTGCCAACAAAGTCAAAACATTGGTAGCCGAAGCCGGAGAGCAAAAAGATGTCAGCAGTAGCGGGAGACCATATCCTGCTCGGTACGATCTTGTGGAGTTTCCTATTAGCTATGTCGTCCCTAAATTCGAAAGGTTCAATGGGACGGGAAACGCAAACCGGCATATTCCCCAATTTAAAGCATCATGCGCGAATACTGGGGGCAATGATGCGCTCATTCTCCGCCACTTTGTCAATAGCTTAACCGATGTTGCTTTCGATTGGTATGCAAGCATACCGGATGACTCGATCATGACGTTCGTTCAAATAGAATCCATGTTCAAGCAAAGGTTCATGAGTGTCAGCGATAAAATCACCATTGCCGACCTCGTAATGACCGAGCGAAAGAACAACGAAAGCAACATGGATTTTATAGTCCGATGGCGCAATCTCTTTGTCAAATGTGAACCGCCATTGGAGCAAGACCAATCCGTCAGTCTTCTTATTGAAAATCTGAACGACTGGATGAAACCTATCCTGTGCACCGCAGGCCTCAGAACATTCCAAGAGCTGACCAAGAAAGTTCAAATGTTGGAACGCTCAAAGCCCGAGTCCACTCAGAATCTCCAATTCACAAACATGCCGAGACGTCAGAGGGACGACAACCGGAAAAGTGAAAGTTCCAACAGCAAGGATTATCTAAATAAGCAAAGAGCGGGCGAAGCAAAGACTAACAAATCTCAGGAGCCAATTTTGGAGGAAAGAAGAAATAAGGTCTACTCTTTCCGAAGGGACATGGTCCACAAAATTTTCAAAGATGCTCTGAAGAATGGCCTGCGGCTACCAGAACCAAAAAGGCTAAGTGAAGCGAACATGACTGATCATCCCAACTTTTGCCCATACCACCGAGTGCTGGGACACACTATTGAAGACTGTAGCATCTTCAAGGATTGGGTCGAGAAACAATATAAGACGGGAGAAATAGCACTGTCCCCTGGCGTGTTAACAAACAGTTAAGCTGCGACCGCTAATTTCATACAAACGGAGGCCGAAGTCATTCAGGAACCTGGATCTCTCAGACATCTGCCTTTCTCTGAGAAGAGCGGGCTAAGGCAACAAGCTAAAAGCCAGGCGAGCAACATTTCCAATGAAGAAGCAATAGACGGGTACACAACCCATACGGTCTACATGATGAAGCTCAGAGGAACAATTCCTCCTACGCCTCATAGCTATAACAATGACGCGGTTGTAGCCATCCAACATCGGTTCGATCCAAATGATGAAGAGCTCGCTTAGGCCATTAAGCCAAAGGACACCGTGGTTCATACTGAATCAAGCTTAGGCGGTAAGGATGACCCTGTTGTCATACCCGGAATTATAGAACAAACATTATTCCAATGGCTTCAAAAGCGGCTTCAGGACAGGGACGAGAAGATGGCCAAGGTCCATTCAAAAGTCGACGAGATGGAAAATGTCGTGGCAGATCTCACGACCCAAGTCGCCCGATTGCAATTACAGAAAAATCAAATTTTGGTTCGTGAGCTAGGGATTGATATCCGGAAGCAGCCAAACGATACTCCCTCCGGCCCAAAGCGGAACACCTTTGCAAAAATCGGCCGCGATCAGCCTCCAGTCCCTCTGATACATACACTGAATGTGGTAAGCGGACAGTAGGAGAACCAAAGACTGATCATCCTTAGGGTCCAGCATTAGTAAGGGCACCTACTCTAATGGAGAGAAAGAAGAAAGTATACACCTTCAGGAGGGATGATGTCCGCAAAATATTCGAGGACGCCTTGAACAACGATTTTCAACTACCTATTTCAAAGAGGCCATATGAGATGAACATGATTGGCAATCCCATATACTGCCCATATAATAGAATGGTGAGTCATACCATTGAAGACTGCTATATTTTTAAATATTGGGTGGAGAACCAATACAAACTTGGGAAAGCTTCACAGTCGTCAGACATACCGACAAGCCACAGAGCTACAGTCATCAACGCAGCCCCACCAAGATCAAACTTCGAGGAGCTAGGATAAGCAAACCACAAACCACTAAGTCTTTAAACTGGAATAACTGACCACCATGTCATTAAACTGGGAAACATCGACCTCTAAGTTATTAAACTGGGAATGTAAAAAAGAAAAGTGTGTAAATAAAAACAAAATAAAAGCCGAAATGATGGGGCGGCTCGCAATAAAAATCAGCGAGTAAAAATAAACATGAAAAATAAAGCCGAAATGATGGGGCAACTGCGAATAAATAAAGCCGAAATGATAAGGCAATCGTGACTTTCGTGATAAGAAAAGCTGAAATGATAGAGCAATCGCGGTAAAAAAAAGGGTGACGAATGATAAGTTGCTCTTGGAACCATATTCCAGTGTAGCGATGCGGTTGCCAACCAAAATTTAAATTTCCAACGGCGAATGATGAGTCACTACTGGTACCATATTCCAGTGCAGCGATGCAGACGCCAACCAAAATGCAATTTTCCAAAATTCCTCCAGCCCTATGGTTGGTCCCCAAGTTGACTACCGTATACAATCCACGGGATCAAATAATTCTCATCATACCCATATCCCATTGCAATCACCAGTCCAGCGGCCGGTCTCCGCCCTCGGAATTATGCTCCATTTGGGAAGACCCACTCATGTGTCCTCACGAGGCATGAGGAGAACAAACTTACGGGATCCTCACGACTCGTAAGAAAACACTTTCGTGGGATCCTTACGACTCACGAAGGAAAAACACGCTTAGGAGTCCCCACGACTCCTAAGGAGAAAATACACCTACGGAATCCTTTTGACTCGTAGGGAGAATACTTTTATGGGACCCTTACGGCTCATAAAATTGAAAAGCCTTAGGTGATGGGGATCTAAACCTGTCTCCTAAGCCATCGCTCCCCAACAGAAAAAGGCAAATGATGAATTGCTCCTGACACATGTGCTTCAGTGTTAGCAACGTTGATGCCTACCCTAAGCCCAAAATTCCAAACTCCAATCCAATAGACCCCTAAGTCTTTAAACTGGGAACAGATGACCTCTAAGTCGTTAAACTAGGAACAATAGACCTCTAGGTCGTTAAACTGGGAACAATAGACCCTAAGTCTTTAAACTGAGAACAAATGACCTCTAAGTCGTTAAACTGGGACCAGATGACCTCTAAGTCGTTAAACTGGAAACAGATGACCTCTAAGTCGTTAAACTGGGCATAATAGACCCCCTAAGTCTTTAAACTGGGAACAGATGACCTCTAAGTCGTTAAACTGGAAACAGATGACCCCTAAGTCATTAAACTGGGAACGAAGGAAATCCACTTGTGTGTCCTCACGATGCATAGGGAGAACAAAACTTGCGAGATTCGTACGACTAGTAAGAAAACGCCTTCGTGGGATCCTTACGACTCACAAAGGAAAAACACACTTGGGGGTCCTCACGACTCCTAAGAAGAAAATGCACTTATGAGATCCTTACGACTCGTAGGGAGAAAATGCTTTTATGGGACCCTTACGGCCCATAAAATTGAAAAGCCTTAGGTGATAGGGATCTAAACCTGTCTCCTAAGACATCGCTTCCTAACAGGGAAAGGCAAATGATGATTCGCTCATGGTACCATAATCCAGTATAGCGGTGCTAATGCCGACAAAAAAACCAATCCCCAAATCCTCTCAAAGGCAAATGATGATTCGCTCCTGGTACCATATTCCAGTGTAGCGATGCTGATGTCAACATAAATCAAACCAACCAATTCCAACATCGACCTCTGCATCAAACAGCGGACACTCCGTAATGGGGAAGCGTCAAGCATACACTCCGTGCCAGGGGCATGTCGACTACAGACACACCGTACCGGGGACACGTCAACCAGCGACACTCCGTAACGAGGAAACGTCAACCAGACAGTCCATACCGGGGGCACATCGACTACAGACACTCCGTGCTGGGGACACGTCAACCAGCGACACTCCGTAACGGGGAAACGTCATGCAGACACTCCGTGCTGGGGGCACGTCGACTACATACACTCTATGCCAGGGACACGTCAACCAGCGACACTCCGTGTCGGGGAAATGTCAAGAAGACACTCCATACCGGGGAAACGTCAAGCAGACACTCCGTCTCAGGGAAACTTCATAAACAGACACTCCGTGCCGGGGACACGTCAACCAGCGACACTCCGTACCGGGAAAACGTCGAAGCAACACTCAGTGCCGGGGGCACGTCGACCAAATCACTCCAGGCCAGGGAAATGTCTACCACAGACACTCCATCTCGGAGATGCGTCAAGCGTCGACCGTCCAAGTCGTAAAAAGGGCAGTGCAATCTTCCTACAAAGTGGGGACCAAATCACTCCGGGCCAGGAAAACGTCTACCACAGACACTCCATCTCGGAGATGCGTCAAGCACCGACCGTCCATGTTGTAAAAAGGGTAGCGCGGTCTTCCTACAAAGTGGGGACCAAATCATTCCGGGCTAGGGAAGCGTCTACCACAGACACTCCATCTCGGAGACGCGTCAAGCGTTGACCGTCCATGTCGTAAAAAGGGCAGTGCAGGCTTCCTGCAAAGCGGGGACCAAATCACCACGGGCCAAGGAAACGTCTACCACAGACACTCCGTCTTGGAGACGCGTCAAGCGTCGACCGTCCATGTCGTAAAAAGGGCAGTGCAGGCTTCCTACAAAGCGGACACCAAAATCACTCCGTGCCAGGGAAACGTCTACCACAGAAACTCCGTCTCGGAGACGCGTCAAGCGTCGACCGTCCATGTCGTAAAAGAGGAGTGCAGGCTTCCTACAAAGCAGAAACCAAATCACTCCGTGCCGGGGAAACGTTTACTATGGACACTCCGTCTCGGAGACGCGTCAAACGTCGACCGTCCATGTCGTAAAAAAAGGGCAGTGCATCCCAAAAAGTGGGAACCAAAGCAAGTCGCCTCCACGCGAAAGAAGATCCATCAATTTCATGCACACGACCCACATTTGTGGTGGGCATTTATTGATGGGGGGGCACTTTGTTGGGGTCGAAAATTGCACCCCGGTTGACCAAGTAAAAGTCAAGGTCAACCCTAAGCCAATTGGACCCAAACCCAGATCAAGTGGGCCCATGCCTAAGTCGAGTCCGAACATGAAGCGGTCGACCCCCCTCCATACCAAAATAAAAATCATGTAATAAATAATTTTGATATAATTTTTTATGCATGAGTGTAAGCAAAATGGACATAAAGCCAAATTTTTGTAAAGCCCATGGCTTATGTGCAAATGAAATGAGCACATAAGGCATGGGATGTGCAAAATACCATTTTGTAAAACCCAAGGGGCTATATGTAAATGTGTAAGCCTAAATAAGACAACATGATGATGAATAAATGATACACTTTTCATTCCTCTTAAAAAGGTTAGGGTTTTTGTGCCTCCTTGTCCTTCCTCAAGGTTCTAAACCTTCTTCTTTTTTTTGAGTTAAATAAAAAGTTTAACTCTTCCTTTCTCAAAAATAAATAGTTTTTCACTACAAAACCCACAAAGGGGAACTCAGATCTCCCATTAGATCTCAAAAAGGAGAGATTTTTTAAAATCTCATACTCCTTGTTCTTCAAGATCCGGCCAACAGAGAAGGATGAAGGAGACCCACTTCCAAGAACCCCACTTTGGGGAAGATTCAGGGATCAAGGGAGAGGCCTCTTTCATCAGCTCCAAAATATCTTAGGAGTTCAACTCCTCAATATATATATATATATATATATATATATATATATATATATATATATATATATATGCACACACAAAATAATAAATATTTCCTTTCAGGAGCACAGCTCCCAGTGCAGCGACCAAGTCCATTTTGCCGCTGACGCTCAGCGCTCGCGTGCCAAGCATGTGGGACGCTGGCGCTCTGGCGCGCAGCGCTCGCGTGCCAAGCACGCGGGGCACAGGTCCTCAGCGCCCATGTGCCAAGCACGTGAGGCGCCAGCGCCCACGTGCCAAGCACGTGAGGCGCCAGCACCCAGCGCCCACGTGCCAAGCACGTGAGGCGCCAGCGCCCAGCGCCCAGCGCCCAACGCCCAGTGCCTGCGTGCTAGGCACGCGCACCCACGCATGCTTTGGACGCCATCTTTCCCTCATTTTACACACACTCTACACTAAAAATACCTCACCCGTTAAGAAAAATTTCTAACGAGGTGCTGCCCCGCACCCCTCAAGGAGGCTGCTAGCCCCCTTTACCCCCAGCCCGCTATCCGGGTAGCAGACCCCCGTAAAAACTCTGCGGGGCCCCCGATATATCCAAAACCCCTTTAAAACATAACACTGCACATTGAGTTCACATGACCTGTTTGACCCGTCAATCGGAGGTTCTCTCGCTCCAAAGGCGAGAGGTAATTAACGGCAACTTAGTCCGCTGCTGCCGGAGATTCGGATCCCTACATTCAATAAACCCCAGCCTACCCTAGACAGGGGTAATCTGTAATGCGCCTGATAAGCGCGTGCGTATTCCCATCTCAATGGGGTGACGAAAAACACCATACACTTATCTCTTTTTGCACATAAGCCATGGGGTTTACAAAATTTAGGCTTTTTGCTTATTTTACATACATTTATTTCTCTCTCTCTCTCTCTCTATATATATATATATATATATATATATATATATATGTAAAAGAATTACATTAAACCAATTTATGGCTTCATTCCTTTTGTCATGGGGCCGATCCCTTTGACCTAGGCTTGGGCCTATTTGGTTTGGGGTTGACTTTGATTTTGACTTGGTCAACCGGGGTGTAATTTTTTACGCCAACAAAGTGCCCCCCATCAATACATGCACACCACATATATGGACTGTGTGCATAAAATTGATGGATCTTCTTTCGCGTGGAGGATGACTTGATTTAGCTCCCGTTTTTGACGACTTGGAGGTCGATTCTGCCTTTTTCGCAACGTGGACGGTCGATGCTGCCATTTTAGCGACTTGGACGGTCGGTGATGCCCTTTTAGCGAATAGGACGGTCGGTGTTGTCCTTTTAGCGACTTGGACGGTCGGTGCTGCCCTTTTTGCGACTTGGACTGTCGGTGCTGCCCTTTTGAGACTTGGACGGTCGGTACTGCCCTTTTTGCGACTTGGACGGTCGATGCTGCCCTTTTAGCGACTTGGACGGTCGTGCTTGCTCCGCTTCTTGCGGTGTCAGGATTTGATTTGACTTGCTCCGCTTTCTGCGGTGTCGAGGTTGAAATTGACTTGCTCCGTTTTCTACGGTGTCGGGGTTGAAGTGGGACATTAATTTGATCTGTTTGATTTCTGCCTTATCTGGCGGGACTTTTGAATTTGAGAGGAACTTGGAATTTAGATTTTGTTTGGTATCAGCATTGCTGCACTGGAATAATGCCAGGAGCAACTCATCATTTGCCCCGGGAGGACTTAGGATTTGGTTTTTGGGTCGGCATCAGTATTGCTACACTGGAATAATGCCATGAGCAACTCATCATTTACCCCGGGAGGACTTGGGATTTAGTTTTTGGCTCGGCATCAGCACCGCTAACATGAAGCAATACCAGGAGTGACCCATCATTTGCCGTTAGGGAAAACTTGGGATTTGGGTCGGCATCAGCACCGTTAACACTGAAGCGTAATGCCAGGAGCGACTCATCATTTGCCGTTGGGAAGACCTGGGATTTGGGTTTTTTTGTCGGCATCAGCACCGCTAACACTGAAGCGAAATGCTAGGAGCGACTCATGATTTGCTGATGGGAAGACCTGGGATTTGGGTTTTTTGTCGGCATCAGCACCGCTAACACTGAAGCGAAATGCCAGGAGCAACTCATCATTTGTCGTGGCCCGTTAGGGAGCGATGACTCAAGAGACAGGTTTAGATCCCTGATTGATCGTGAAAAGTGTTTGTAGAATAACCGCAATCAATAACGGTGTCGCGTGTAGCTAGCCGAGATGAGTACGGGTCGTCCTCAGGGATTCGTGGAACTTCCATCTTGCTTTAGACGAGTTGATTGAAAAGAGTGAGAATAGTTTTAAGATCTATTTTAAATATGAATATAGATTTTATAAGGAAAATGCTCGTACGGTTCATAGGATTTAGTAGTCATAGATGAATAATAAAGATGACTCATTTTATCTATTGATAGATTTAAAGCTAGATTGATAGTGATGAATGAGTATTAGGGTTCTTGGAGGAAACTAGAGTTTCCCCACCATTGACCATTGTTCTTTCATTGATCTCTATTCATGTCTAGCCCTTAACAAAACAATTATTAATCTGATCTCAAATCACGGTCGAGACTAGCAATAAATTGGTAGCGCGCCCGATTAGGATGTTAACTATTCTTTTGCTAAAGTTTATAAACTTCATAAGAATTAAAAGAAGTTAAAATATTTTCTCATCTATTGTTCTACCCTAATTCTACGAACCATAGTAAGTTAGGAATTACTCACGCATATTTTGAGAAGAAGAAGAAATGATAGTTAAAGAAATCATAATGCAGAAAGTAAAAAATACAGAAAGTAAATAATTAAACAAAATGATCTACCTTTATTAATCAACTTCACAAGTCAAATCGTATGAATCTAGATTATAAGAGGAAGAAGTTGCTCTCGATCTCTGCCTCGTAGGAAGTAGATATTCCGTCGATTTTCACGTCGCTCTATCACGTCGAATCGTGGACCTGTCCTGAATCTCTTGTTCTTTGACGGTGATTTGCTTAGTGTAAAGGTGATGATTTTTAACTTTAGCCCTCGGTCCTTTATATAGCCCTCAAATCAGAAATCCTAGATCTCATAGGTTTAGACTTTTCATAAAGATCCACTTTCCAAATTTTCAGATCCTACGATTTTATTGGCAGATTTTTTATCCTGGCATCTTGAATATCTTGATCTCTTGACCTGAGCTAAATCTGCACAAAATCTTCATGAATAATGTTAGTAATATTTATTAAATTAGAGAGAGTATCTTAATTACTTTATATGGTAATAAATCTTTAAAAAACTTGATTAAGAATATTTGGTAAGATATGCATCTATTAATTACTAAAATATTATGCATATATTTTGAAATATTATTCTAACCATTTGTATGATATTATATATTTTAAGAATCTTGATTAGAATATTTGATATGATATGCATATTTTAATTACCAAAATATTATATATATATTTTGAAATATTATTCTAACCATTTGTATGATATTATATCTTTTAAGAATTGTGACGAGAATATTTGATATAATATGCATATTTTAATTACCAAAATATTATATAAATATTATATGCATATATTTTCCTTCATAATGTTAAATATAATGTATAAACATATGGTAAATTATATTTTGCATATAAACTCAAATATGTTCTATATTTATAATAAACACCTTTAAATATTTAAGAAAATTAAGGAAAATATTATATCAAATGTACAATATTTTCGACTGAACAAATACCCTCAAACTTAATTTTGATCGTCCCGAGCAAACTATTTATTCAAGAGAGGGAGAAAAAATAAAAAGAAAAACCTAGCATACTTTCATAGGCAACAGGATTGCACTGAGCATGTGCAACAAGCCGTTAAACCTCTAGATGTCCCTACTAGGAGGAGTGTTGTCTCCTGAGGGTTTTAGCGGATTACACCCACAAAATCCCATAATAAAAGAAAGATGGTGGAATTTACATACAAAGATATAAACTATAAAAGAAAGAACTTGAAAAGAAGAGTTTCCAACTACACTATCTTTTCAGTTGCCATGAGTCCTATCTTAATGGTCGTGAAAAGATGTTAAAAATCACATTATCTCTCAATAAAACATTGCCTTTAGTTTTCTTCCCTACCTTTTATCCAAACATCGATCACATACCCCTACGTGTGTGTAAAAGATATCCCTACACTTAGAGAATTCAATTCAAACTATCATACTCTTGTCCATCTTCCAAAGTGCTTTATAAACGGTGAATATTTTCGATGAAATTGCACACACATCCTTCATGCAGCCGTTAATACTTCTTGAGATACTAACCAACCGATTATAAAATGTGCTCGCGAATTTAGGCGTAATTTCTCGTCTTACAACACCTAAGGCTTAGCAGTGGCTCCCAAACCAGTTGGTCTAAAGCACTAGGTGATAAAGCACTCTTGCTATATTTTTTTATGCTGTTTTAAGTAATTACAAAACCAGTGTTCATTTTTTTCACCACTTATCATTTTTTTTCATACTAAGGATTTAAGACAAGAGCATTTCAAGGTATCCTCTACTATCCCAAGTTTCGAGATGTGTGTAAGTGCATATAGTAGGGTATCAACGATCAAATGTTTAGACTAAAAAATAGAGACTATTTTTCAGACTTATTTTTATCCTCGGAATAGCAATTTCCTTCATCTTACTAACCCTTGGGACAACGGCTCATAACTAGTTTTGTTTAAGAAAATATCTAACTTTCTTGCTTTTCTCAAACTATTCCTATATTTCATATATAATTCTTTACTCTCTAATCTTTTATTATCTAAAAAAAATTTATAGTGCCTAGTGCCAAAAGATAATTCAGTGAATACAAACCTCCCCCCAAACCTGTTTTCAGCAGTGTCCTCACTGATGTTGTTCTTCGAGCGCATAGACCTGTAAACTTGGGGAGAGAAAATAATAGGGGTAAAATAATAGTTAAATGAACACTACCCCCAAATTTGTACTTTGGCACGCACGGATATTCAGTTAAGTCCTTTTTCACTCACCTCCATTCTTAAGATGAGACCATGTTACCAAAATATGGAGGTGAGACGGAGGAAATTTAGTTATGATAAAGCGGCTCCTATAAAAAACAGGAGCTCCTCTGCTGGGTCCGCAGAAAAATACGGTTTCAATCTATGCCTATTTACTTTAAAAGTTGAACTGTTTTTAATATTTTCAACTTCTACTGCTACGTGCGAGTATACATGCCGCACCACAAAATGTCCCTTCTAATAAGATTTTAGCTTACCCGGATGAAGATGGAGACGGGAATTGTAAAGAAGGACTTGTTGTCCCGGAGAGAAGGTTTTTCTAAAAAGGTTTTTATCGTGGAATACTTGGTTTTTCTAAAAAGGTTTTTATCGTGGAATACTTTAGTCCAGTTCTTTACTATAATCGCATTATCGTAAGCTTCATCACGGAGTTCGCTTAGCTCATTTAATTGCAGCTTCCGATAGCTGCTGGCTTGATCGAAGTTAATCTCTTTAATAGCCCACATTTCTTTATGTTCGATCTCGACAGAAAGGTGGCATGCATTTCCAAATACTAGGCTGTATGGAGACATACCAAGATCGGTCTTATAAGAGGTACGAAATGCCCAAAAAGCATCCTTCAATTTGGTTGACCAATCTTTACGGTTTTTAGAAACCGTATTCTCCAAAATTTGTTTGATCTGCCTATTGGAAATATCAGTTTGCCCGCTCGTTTGGGGATGATAGGGCATAGAAAGTTTGTGGTTGATTGAATATTTCCGTATCAAAGACTCGAAAGACCGATTACAGAAATGCGTCCCGTTGTCGCTAATTGTAGCGTGAGGGTGCCTGAATCGCGAAAAGATATTTTTTTAAGGAACTTAATAACAACCTTGTTGTCATTAGTGCGACACGGTATTGCTTCCACCCATTCTGAGATATAATCAATTGCTAACAAGATAAATAAATTCCCAAAAGAGTTGGGGAAAAGGCCTATAAAATCAATACCCCAAATATCGAATATTTCCACAACCAAGATAGGTTGGAGCGGCATCTCATTTCTTCGTGAAATCCGACCCATGTGTCGACACCATGGACAAGTTTTGCAATGATCGTATGCATCTTTAAATAATGTTGGCCAATAAAAGCCAAATTGCAAAACTTTCTCCGCCATTTTACGTGGACCAAAGTGACCGCCACATGCCTGATCATGACAAAAAGACAATACACTCTTGAATTCATCGTTAGGGACACATCTGCGAATGATTTGATCGGAACAATACTTAAACAAGTAAGGTTCATCCCAGTAAAAGTGTTTTGCTTGGGATAGAAAATGAAGATTGTCTTATTTCGACCAATCGCTAGGAATAAGTCCCGTCGGTTGATAATTCACAATATCCACGAACCAAGGTTCAAAGGATACGGTCAAGTGTTGTTCGTCAAGGAAGGAGTCGTTTATTGGCACGGTCAACGTTGGTAAACAATTGATGCGTGAAAGATGGTCGACTACAACATTTTCACATCCACTCTTGTCTCGTATGACAAGATCAAATTCTTGTAACAACAGGATTCAACGTATTAGCCTGGCCTTAGCACCCTTCTTCGATAAAAGGTGTCATAGGGTGGAGTGATCGGTGTAAACCACTATTGATGAGCCAATCAAGTAGGGCCTGAATTTTTCTAATGCAAATACAACTGTCAAGAGTTCTTTCTCGATAGTTGTGTAATTAATTTGGGCATCGTTCAAGATCCTACTTGCATAGTAAATTACATGTGGCATCTTATCAATCTGCTTTCCTAAGACTGCAGCAATAGCATAATCTGATGTATCACACATAAGCTCGAACGGGTGATTCCAATCCGGAGATGATAAAACGGGGGTTGTAGTGAGAGATCTTTTAAGCGATTCAAAAGCAGCTTCGCAATCCGAATCGAAGTGAAATATTGTATCCTTGGCCAAGAGAAGAGTTAAGGGTCTAGCAATTTTGCTAAAGTCCTTAATGAATCTTCTATAAAATGCTGCATGACCAAGCAAGGATCGTATATTTTTGACGCATTTGGGAGGAGGAAGGTTATGGATGACATCTATTTTAGCTCTGTCTACCTCAATACCTTTTCGTGAAATGATATGTCCAAGGACAATACCTTCTTGGACCATAAAATGACATTTTCCCCAATTTAAAGTTAAGTTCTTATCCTTATAGCGGGTAAGAACCGCGTCCAGATGACGTAGGCATTTCTCAAAGGAGTCCCCAAATATGGAGAAATCGTCCATAAATATCTCCAGAAAATTCTCAACCATATCTGAGAATATCCCCATCATACACCGCTGAAATATTGCGGGAGCGTTGCATAATCCAAAGGGCATGCGTCTATAAGCAAAAGAACCGAAAGGACAAGTAAATGTTGTTTTATCTTGATCTTTTTCGGTGATGGGGATCTGGTTATAATCAGAGTATCCGTCCAAGAAACAATAGTATTCATGTCCAGCTAATCGTTCTAACATCTGGTCAATAAAAGGTAGAGGGAAGTGATCTTTTCTCGTTGCGGTATTGAGTTTTCTGTAATCAATACATACACGCCACCCAGTTTGGGTCCATGTTTGTATCAACTCATTAGCCTCATTAATTATGACCGTGATGCCAGACTTTTTAGGGACCACATGAATAGGGCTTACCCATTGGCTATCAGATATTGGATAAATTATACCATTATCTAAGCACTTGACGATTTCTTTCTTTACCGCCTCCTTCATAACGGGATTTAACCGTCTTTGTGGGTCTCGGGCTGGTTTGGCTTCATCCATCAAATGTATATAATGTTCAACAATTAAGGGACTAATCCATTTGATGTCCGCCATTGTCCAACCAAATACTCGCCGATTTGATCTCAATACCGCCAAAAGTGCGTTCTCTTGCTCTAAAGCTAGAGAAACGGATATGATCATGGGAAAAGACTCATTCTCATCTAAATATGCATATTTAAGATGAGAATGTAGCAGTTTGAGATCTAGTGTCGGTGGAGAGACGATAAAAGATGGAGTAAGGGAATGATACTCGGACTCCCTAAGAGGTTCATAACTTGCGTAGGATATTGACTCGGAAAGCGCTACTGATTTTTGCGACGAGTCAAAAGTTTCAAACTCGGGGATGGACTCATCGGAGATATCTTCACCATAATAATTTTCCAGATCAAACAATGTCGCACTTGTGTTGTCAAGATCATCATAGCAAAGTACTCCAGCTTTGCAGCTGTCGGAAGCTATCTCGTTGATAGAACATACATCGATTAAATGAGCAAAAGGTTCAGATGGTTGACTTCCTAGCTTGTAAATATTAAGCTCAAATGTCATCTTCCCGAAGGATAAGTTCATAGAACCGTTATGACAATTAATGACAGCGTTGGAAGTTGCTAGGAAAGGTCGACCGAGTATCACCGGGATTTGATTACGTAGGTTCGCCACAGGCTGTGTATCTAAAACAATAAAGTCCACAGGGAATATGAATTCCCCGACTTTGATTAGCACATCCTCTAGCTCACCCCTACCTTGGGCGATAGATCGATCTGCCATCTGGAGAGTGCAGTGGGCAGGTTTCAACTCTCCTATACCTAGCTGCTCATAGACGGAATATGGAAGCAAGTTAACACTAGCACCGAGATCAAGTAGAGCACGATTAGTACTTTTCCCCCAATAGTTATAGATATTGTAGTACAACCGGGGTCCTTACGTTTCTTAGGAAATTGTTGGGTAAAAGCTGTGCTTATATTACTCATCATGAATACCTTTTTTGGCACTTGAGTTTTTCTTTTCCTAGTGCACAAGTCTTTAAGGATTTTTGCATAAGACGGAACTTGTTAAATAGCATCTAGGAGAGGGATATTTATATTAACTTGCTTAAACATTTCCATAATCTTCTCCATTTGTGCGTTAGGTTTGTTGGCCCTCAAACTGTTTGGAAACGGAGCTTTATCAATAAGTTTTGGGTCCAACATTTGTGGAGAAGTTTGTGGGGATGGAATCGATCGAAGAATTAGAGTGGGGATCGTTTTAGGTTGACTCGAGGAAGCGGGTGAAGGGTTCGAACTTAATGGGAAATGGAGAATAGGCTCGGAAGAAGGTGGGAGACTAGACGAATTAGGGCAAAAAGTGGAAGCCGGGGTTTCAATTGATTTCTCATCATCAATCTGTTCACCCACTTGGTTGTTCAACATTCTTCCTGATCTCAACGTGATAACGACACTCACATTATGACTTTATGAATGGCTGGGATTCGGTAGGGGTTGAGATGGAAGTTTCCCTTTTCTCTAGCACTTATCGCGGCATTTAGTTGTGCTTCTATCGATTTTATACTTTCACCGTGGGAGGTGGTGGTCTGTGTTAATTCTCGGATAGAAGACTTTATATCATCTGTCGATTGCATGGAATGTTTAATAAACATATCCACGCTTCGTTCGAGTGCAGATGAGTTTTCGGTACCGGCCGTTTGGAAAGAATTATTATAAGGTGTAGAATTGTTGGCCGGATTTTGAAAAGGTTGCGATTGAAAGGTGTGCTGACTCTGTGGGTGTGGTTGCTGTTGCTGTGGAGGAGGTTTTTGATAATTGCTTGGGAACTGGTTTTGATTTTGGGTTTGGTTCCGGTTCCAGGCAAAATTAGGGTGATTCCTCCATCCCTGATTGTACGTGGAAGAATAAGGATCGTTTCTAGGCCGCTGCTGAAAAGTAGCATTAGTGTGTTCTTAACCTTGAAACGGTGCATTCAAAGGACATTCTTCCATCAGATATGATGGGTCGGAACAACAACCACACACGGTCTTGGGACGCGTAATCTGGTTTAGGGAGGCTGATGAGAATTTGTTCTCTAAAGCGTCGAGTTTCTTTTGCATCGCTGCCATTTCGAATTTTACTGCGATGGAAATATCGAGCTGATGGATACCTCCCCTAGATGATGGTCTAACGCTTTCCCACTCAAAGTGTGTTCAACGAGATATTCTAGAAATTTCCAAGCTTCACCATCGTCTTTGGACATGAAATGGCATTGACACATGGTTTCAAGCATCTGCTTTGTCGCTGGATTAAAGCCCTCATATATAATTGTGATTAGAATATTTGATATGATATGCATATTTTAATTACCAAAATATTATATAAATATTATATGCATATATTTTTCTTCATATTGTTAAATATAATGTAAAAACATATGGTAAATTGTATTTTCCAGGTAAACTCAAATATGTTCTGTATTTATAATAAATACCTTTAAATATTTAAGAAAATTAAGGAAAATATTATATCAAATGTGCAATATTTTCGACTGAACAAATACCCCCAAACTTAATTTTGATCGTCCCGAGCAAACTATTTATTCAAGAGAGGGAGAAAAAAGAAAAAGAAAAACCTAACACACTTTCGTAGGCAATACGATTGCACTGAGCACGTGCAACAAGCCGTTAAACCTCTAGGTGTCCCTAGTAGAAGGAGTGTTGTCTCCTGAGTGTTTTCAGCGGATTACACCCACAAAATCCCATAATAAAAGAAAGATGGTGGAAGTTACATACAAAGATATAAACTATAAAAGAAAGAACTTGAAAAGACGTGTTTCCAACTACACTAACTTTTCAGTTGCCATGAGTCCTATCTTAATGGTCGTGAAAAGATATTAGAAATCACATTATCACTCAATAAAACATTGCCTTTAGTCTTCCACCCTACCTTTTATCCAAATATCGATCATATACCTCTACGTGTGTGTAAAAGATATTCCTACACTTAGAGAATTCAATTCAAACTATTATACTCTTATCCATCTTCCAAAGTACTTTATAATCGGTGAATATTTTCGATGAAATTGCTCACACATCTTTCATGGGACCATTAGTACTTCTTGAGGTACTAACCAACCGATTTAAAAATGTGCTCGCGCATTTAGGCGTAATTTCTTGTCTTGCAACACCTAAGACTTAGCAGTGGCTCCCAAACTAGTTGGTCTAAGGCACTAGGTGATAAAGCACCCTTACTATATTTTTTTTATACTGCCTTAAGTAATTACAAAACCAGTGTTCATTTTTTTCACCACTTATCCTTTTTTTCAGACTAAGGCTTTTAGACAAGAGTATTTCAAGGTATTCTCTACTATCCCAAGTTTCGAGATGTGTGTAAGTGCATATAGTAGGGTATCAATGTTTAAATGTTTAGACTCAAAAATAGAGACTATTTTTCAGACTTATTTTTATCCTCAGAATAGCAATTTCCTTCATCTTACTAACCCTTGGGACAACGGCTCATAACTACTTATTACTAGTTTCGTTTAAGAAAACATCTAACTTTCTTGCTTTTTTCAAACTATTCATATCTTTCATATGTAATTCTTTACTCTCTAATCTTTTATTATCTCAAAAAAAATTATAGTGCCTAGTGCCAAAAAATAATTCAGTGAATACAAACCTCCCCCCAAACCTGTTTTCAGCAGTGTCCTCACCGATATTGTTCTTTGAGCGCATAGACCTGTAGACTTGGGGAGAGAAAACAATACGGGTAAAATAATAGTTAAATGAAAACTACCCCCAAACTTGTATTTTGGCACGCACAGATATTCAGTTAAGTCCTTTTTCACTCACCTCCATTCTTAAGATGAGACCATCTTAACAAAATATGGAGGTGAGGCGATGATAAAGTGGCTCCTGTAAAAACAGGAGCTCCTCCGCTGGGTCGGCAGAAAAATACGGTTTCAATCTATGCCCGTTTATTTTAAAGGTTGAACCGTTTTTAATATTTTCAACTTCTACTGCCCCATGCGGGTATACATGTCGCACTACAAAATGTTCCTTCCAACGAGATTTTAGCTTACCCGGATGAAAATGGAGACGGGAATCGTAAAGAAGGACTTGTTGTCTCGGAGTGAAGGTTTTTCTAAAAAGGTTTTTATCGTGGAATACTTTAGTTCGGTTCTTTACTATAACCGTATTATCGTAAGTTTCATCGCGGAGTTCGCTTAGCTCATTTAATTGCAGCTTCCGACAGCTGTCGGCTTGATCAAAATCGAAGTTATGCTCTTTAATAGCCTACATTGCTTTAGTTTTGATCTCGACAGGAAGGTGGCATGCATTTCCAAATATTAGGCGGTATAGAGACATACCAAGATCGGTCTTATAAGCTGTACGAAATGCCCAAAGAGCATCCATCAATTTGGTTGACCAATCTTTACGGTTTTTAGAAACCGTATTCTCCAAAATTTGTTTGATCTGCCTATTGGAAATCTTAACTTGCCCGCTCGTTTGGGGATGATAGGGTATAGAAAGTTTGTGGTTGGTTGAATATTTCCGCATCAAAGCCTTGAAAGACCGATTATAGAAATGCGTCCCGTTGTCGCAAATTATAGTGTGAGGGTGCCTGAATCGCGAAAAGATATTTTCTTTAAGGAACTTTATAACAACATTGTTGTCATTAGTATGACACGGTATTGCTTCCACCCATTTTGAGATATAATCAATTGCTAACAAAATATATAAATTCTCAAAAGAGTTGGGAAAAGGGCATATAAAATCAATACCCCAAACATCGAATATCTCCACAACCAAGATAGGTTTGAGCGGCATCTCATTTTTTCGTGAAATACGACCCATGTGTTGACACCGTGGACAAGTTTTGCAATGATCGTATGCGTTTTTAAATAATGTTGGCCAATAAAATCCATATTGCAAAACTTTATACGCCGTTTTACGTGGACCAAAGTGACCGCAACATGCATGATCATGACAAAAAGACAATACACTCTTGAATTCATCGTTTGGGACACATCTGCGAAAGATTTGATCGGAACAATACGTAAACAAGTAAGGTTCATCCCAGTAAAAGTGTTTTTCTTGGGATAGAAAACGAAGATTGTCTTGTTTCGACCAATCGCTAGGAATAAGTCCCGTCGGTAGATAATTCACAATATCCACAAATCAAGGTTCACATGATACGGTCAAGAGCTGTTCATCAGGGAAGTAGTCGTTTATTGGCACGGTCAACGTTGGTAAAGAATTGATGCGTGAAAGATGATCGGCTACAACATTTTCACATCCACTTTTGTCTCGTATGACAAGATCAAATTCTTGTAACAACAGGATCCAACATATTAACCTGACCTTAGACCCTTCTTCGATAAAAGGTGTCGTAGGGCGGAGTGATCGGTGTAAACCACTATTGATGAGCCAATTAAGTAGGGCCTGAATTTTTCTAATGCAAATACAACTGCCAAGAGTTCTTTCTCGGTAGTTGTGTAATTAATTTGGGTATCGTTCAAGATCCTACTTGCATAGTAAATTACATGTGGCATCTTATCAATGTGCTTTCCTAAGACTCCACCAATAGCATAATCTGATGTATCACACATAAGCTCGAACGGGTGATTCCAATCCGGAGATGATAAAACGGGGGCTGTAGTGAGAGATCTTTTAAGCGATTCAAAAGAAGCCTCGCACTCCGAATCGAAGTGAAATGTTGTATCCTTGACCAAGATAAGAGTTAAGGGTCTAGCAATTTTGCTAAATTCCTTGATGAATCTTCTATAAAATGCTGCATAATCAAGGAAGGATCGTATATTTTTGACGCATTTAGGAGGAAAAAGGTTATAGATGACATCTATTTTAGCTCTGTCTACCTCAATTCTTTTTCGTGAAATGATATGTCCAAGGACAAAACCTTCTTGGACCATAAAATGACTTTTTTCCCAATTTAAAGTTAAGTTCTTATCCTTACAGCGGGTAAGAACCGTGTCCAGATGACGTAGGCATTCCTCAAAAGAGTCCCCAAATATGGAGAAATCGTCCATAAATATCTCCAGAAAATTCTCGACCATGTCTGAGAATATCCCCATCATACACCGCTGAAATGTAGCGGGAGCGTTGCATAACTCAAAGGGCATGCATGTATAAGCAAAAGTACCGAAAGGACAAGTAAATGTTGTTTTATCTTGATCATTTTCGGCGATGGGGATCTGGTTATAGCCAGAGTATCCATCCAAGAAGTAATAGAATTCATGTCCAGCTAACCGTTCTAACATCTGGTCAATAAAAGATAGAGGGAAGTGATCTTTCCTCGTTGCGGCTTTGAGTTTTCTGTAATCAATACATACGCGCCACCCAGTTTAGATGCGTGTTTGGATCAACTCATTAGCCTCATTAGTTATGACCGTGATGCCAGACTTTTTAGGGACCACATGAATAGGACTTACCCATTGGCTATCAGATATTGGATAAATTATACCACCATCTAAGCACTTGACGATTTCTTCTTTACTGCCTCCTTCATAACGGGATTTAACCGTCTTTGTGTGTCTCGGGCTGGTTTGGCTTCATCCATCAAATGTATATAATATTCAACAATCAAGGGACTAATCCATTTGATGTCCGCCATTGTCCAACCAAATGCTTGCCGATATCACCGTGGGAGGTGGTGGTCTGTGTTAATGCTCGGATAAAAGACCTTATATCATACGTCAATTGCGTGGAATGTTTAATAAACATATCCACGCTTCGTTCGAGTGCAGATGAGATTTCGGTACTGTCCGTTTGGAAATAATTATTATAAGGTGTAGAATTGTTGGCCGGATTTTGAAAAGGTTGCGAATGAAAGGGGTGCTGACTCTGTGGGTGTGGTTGCTGTTGCTGTGGAGGATGTCTTTGATAATTTCTTGGGAACTGGTTTTGATTTTGGGTTTGGTTTTGGTTCCAGGAAAAATTAGGGTGATTCCTCCATCCCTCATTGTACTTGGAAGAATAAGGATCGTTTCTAGGTCACTGCTAAAAAGTAGCATTAGTGTGTTCTTGACCTTGAAACGGTGCATTCAAAGGATATTCTTCCGTCAGATGTGATAGGTCGGAACAGCAACCACACACGATCTTGGGACGCGTAATTTGGTTTAGGGAGGCTGATGAGAATTTGTTCTCTAAAGCGTCGAGTTTCTTTTGCATCGCTGCCATTTCGGATTTTACTGTGATGGAAACATTGAGCTGATGGATACTTCCCCTAGATGATGGTCTAACACTTTCTCACTGCAAAGTGTGTTCAGCGAGATCTTCTAGAAATTTCCAAGCTTCACCATCGTCTTTGGACATGAAATGGCATTGACACATGGTTTCAAGCATCTACTTTGTCACTGGATTAATGCCCTCATATATTATTCGACACAGATCCCATCTATTTATTCGGTGATAAGGACATTGGACAAGCAGATCCTTAAACCGTTCAAAGTATTTCCAAAATGGTTTATTGGGAAGCTGGGTAAACTGGTTGATTTTGCTCCGAACACGAGCGGTCTTATGATTGGGGTAAACACCTTTAAATATTTAAGAAAATTAAGGAAAATGTTATATCAAATGTGCAATATTTTCGACTGAACAATCTCTATCACCTAAGGCTTATCAATTTTATGAGTCGCAAGGGTCTCATAAAAGCATTTTCTCCCTATGAGTCGAAGGGATCTCGCAGGTGTATTTCTCCCTAAGAATCGTGGGGATTCCTAAATGTGTTGCTCCTTTGTGAGTCGAAAGGATCTCACACGGGGATTTTCTCCTCACAAGGTCGGGAGGACTTTGCGAGTGTATTTCATCTCTTTTCACAAGTTTGCGCCCTTTTGGGTTTTCACAAACTTGCCGGCAGTCCTGCTGTTTTTACTCGTAGGTCCTTTTCGGGTTTTTGTCCCTGCTCATTTTGCTTGTGGACAAACCTTTTTTTAAGGCCGGTGGGACTTTAAATGGATTCTCGCCGGTAGGACTTTGGTAGAGATAGGGGTTGTTTACGCCTGTGGATTGTATACAATTTTACAGGATGTATGATCCAGACCGTAGGGCCGGTGTGCTCAATTCGTCTGCGAATTGGAGTATTTACGCATAGTATTTCTTGAGATATTGACCATTGATGAGTGGCATTGGTCTTTCTCTCTCGGCATTTATCAGCTGGTAGGACCCTCTATCAAACACCTTCTCGATGACGTATGGTCCTTCCCAGTTTGGCTCGAATTTTCCCATGGCATGTCAATTGGGGATGATCGGTCTTTTGAGGACCAACACCAATTCGCCTTTCTTAAAAGCATGGAGACGGGCCATCTTGTCATAGGCCCGTGGCATTTGGGCAGTACAGTTCCAAATTTTCCTGTACTGCGATCCATGATTGATCGTGAAAAAGTGTTTGTAGAATAACCACAATCAATAACGGTGTCGCGTGTAGCTATCCGAGATGAGTACGGGTCGTCCTCAGGGATCCGTGGAACTTTTAATCTTGCTTTAGACGTATTGATTAGAAAAAAGGAAGGAGAATAGAGAATAATGAAGAATAGATTCTAGATCTAATTTAAATAAGGATATAGAATATATAAGAAGAAGACTTGTAGGGTTCGTTAGGATTTAGTAGTCATGGATGACTAATAAAGATTACACCTTTTATCTATTGATAGATTTAAAACTAGATTGATAGTGATGAATGAGAATTAGGATTCTTGGAAGAAACTAGGATTTCCACACCATTGACCCTTGTCCTTTCATTGATCTCTATTCATGTCTAACCCTTAACAAAACAATTATTAATTTGATCTCAAATCGCGGTCGAGACTAGCAATAAATTGGTAGCGCGCCCGATTAGGATGTTAACAATTCTTTTGCTGAAGTTTATAAACTTCATAAGACTTAAAAGAAGTTAAAATATTCTCTCATCTATTGTTCTACCCTAATCCTACGAACCCTAGCAAGCTAGGAATTACTCACGCATGTTATGAGAAGAAGAAGAAAAGATAGAGAATGAGATCATAATTAAAATGCAGAAAGTAAAAATACAGAAAATAAATAATTAAACAAAATGATCTACCTTTATTAATCAACTTCATAAGTACAAATCCTACGAATTTAGATAACAAGAGGAAGAAGTTTCTTTCGATCTCTGCCCCGTAGGAAGTAAATTCTCCGTCGATTTTCACGTCGTCCTATCACGTCGAATCGTGGACCTGTCATGGACCACTTGTTTTTTGACAGTGATTTGCTTTATGGTAAAGGTGATGCCCTCTAATTTTAGCCCTCGGTCCTTTATATAGCTCTCAAATCAGAAAATCAAGTTACCTAATATGGTGATTGCCTAATATGGTGATTTCTTAATATGGTGATTTCCATGTCTGGATTTTGAGTCTCTGTCAGTATTGATTTTATGATTTTGGCAGATTTTTTATCCTGACATTTTGAATATCTTGATCTCTTGACCTGAGCTAAATCTTACATAATATCTCCATGAATAATGTTAGTACTATTTATTAAATTAGAGAGAGTATCTTAATCACTATATATGGTAATAAATCTTTAAGAAACTTGATTAAGAATATTCAATATGCTATGCATCTTTTAATTACTAAAATATTATGCATATATTTTGATACATTATTCTAAATATTTATATGATATTATTTCTTTTAAGAATTTGATTAGAATATTTGATATGATATGCATATATTCAATTACCAAAATATTATATAAATATAATATATAAACATATGATAAATAGTATTTTGCAGATAAATCCAAATATGTTCTATATTTATAATAAACACTTTTAAATATTTAAGAAAAATAGGGAAAATGTTATATCAAAAGTGCAGTTTTTTCGACTGAACAAATACCCTCAAACTTAACTTTGATAGTCCCGAGCAAAGTTGTTATTCTAGAGAGGGAGAAAGAAGAAAAAAGAAAAACTAACCAGTACACTTTCGTAGGCAACATGATTGTACTGAGCACGTGCAACAAGCCTTTAAACCTCTAGGTGTCTATAGTAGGAGGAGTGTTGTCTTCTGAGGGTTTTTAGCGGGTTATACCCACAAAATCCCATAATAAAAAGAAGATGGTGAAAGTTATATATAAAGATAAGAACTATAAAAAAAAGAACTTGAAAATAAGAGATTCCAACTACACTAGCTTTTCGGTTGCTATGAGCCCTATCTTAATAGTCGCGAAAAGATGTCAAAAACCACATTATCCCTCAATAAAACATCGCCGTTAGTCTTCCTCCCTACCTTTCTTCCAAACATCGATCATATACCCCTACGTGTGTGTAAAAGACATCCCTACACTCGGAGAATTCAATTCAAGCTAATTAGCGGATTACACCCACAAAAACCATATTATTCCTCAATAAAAGACATCGCCGTTAGTCCATCTACCTCAATATTATTTTTTTTATGGTGAATATTTTAGATGCTTCTCGCTTGCACATTCTTCATAGGACCGTTAATACTTCTTGAGGTACTAACTAACCAATTACCAAATGTGCTCGCTCATTAGCAATATTCTCGTCTTGCAACACCTAAGGCTTAGCAGTGGCACCCAAACCAGTTAGTCTAAGGCACTAGGTGGTAAAACACTCTCGCTATATTTTTTATGCTGCCTTGGTAATTACAAAACCGGTGTTCATTTTTTTCTTCACCACTTATATAAATTTTTTATTCATACTAAGGATTTTAGACAAGAGCATTTCAAGGTATCCTCTACTATCCCAAGTTTCAAGACGTGTGCAAGTGCGTATAGAAGGACATCAACGTTCAGATGTTTGGCTTCAAGAATAAGGACTATTTTTCAGGCTTATTTTTATTCTCAGACTGGTAATTTCTTTTATGTTACTAACCCTTGGGAAAACGGCTCATAATTACCTATTACTAGTTTCGTTTAAGAAAACCTCTAATTTTCTTATTTTTCTTAAACTCTTCCTATCTTTCATATGTAATTTTTCACTTTCTAATTTTCAATATCAATTTTTTTTGCTTATATATAGTATAATGCAAGATAATACATGAATAAGCACAAACCTCCCCCAAACCTGTTTGCAGCAGTGTCCTCACTGAAAAATACTGTAGAATTAGGAGGAAAAGTTATGAAAGGGGACAAGAAATCAGGACATTGAAATTCTCCCCAAACTTATTTTTGGCTCACAATAAAAAATTCTTTTCGTTCAAGAGCCAAAATATTTCTCCCCCCCCAAAACTTGAGTAAAATAGTATTAAGCATTTAAAATTATGGGGGAGGGGGGGTTAAAGTTATTGGTCAATATAAACCTTTACAAAGACCAAAAGTTAACACCAACCATTCAAAAATTTTATCGATGTAACGCACTGGTTGGTAGAAGAACGTGTCACCTATCGACGTAAAAAAGTGGGGAGGAGATAAGAGGTGGAATAGTACGGGTTTACGTCTTTGCTCATAGAGATGAAACAATGATGATGGATTGCTCGCATTCTTGTTATTGTTAAGAAGAAGAGGTGGTTGTTCAACTTCCTTGTGTTGGGGTTGATTCATCACAACTCCTATATTTTCTAAGAATGCGAGTTGTTCAGCGAAGATTTCTTCAAAACTTTCATCGATATCCCGAATAATAATCTCATCGGAAAGAATGAGATGATACTCAGACTCTATAAAAGTTTCATAATTAGCGTTAGATGTTGACCTGGATAACTCGATAGAAGGGTCCGTATGTGTATAATAAATAGCAGGGTCAAACAACAACGTAATAGCGGAATCGAGATCAGTATCGTGAAGCTGTTCAAATTCACTGCTGTCGGAATTTATTGCTTCGACAGAAAATACTTGATCATAGGGTTCGGAAGGTTCACTTCCTAACTTGTAAATGTTAATCTCAATTGACATCTTTCCGAATGATAGGGTCATAGAGCCGTTTCGACAATTGATTATTGCGTTAGAAGTTGCAAGAAAAGGTCGACCTAAAATCACTGGGATTTGGTTTCGTGGGTTAACTACAGACTATGAATCTATAAAGATAAAGTCCACAGGGAATATAAATTCCCCGACTTTGATTAACACATCCTCGAGCTCACCCCTCGGTTGGGTGATAGATCGATCGGCCATCTGAAGAATGCAGTGCACCGGTTTTAACTCTCCGATCCCTATTGCTCATAGACAGAATATGGAAGCAAGTTAACACTAGCACCTAAATCGAGTAGAGCACGATTGATATTTTTATCCCTAATAGAAATAGAAATTGTAGGACTTCCGGGGTCCTTTCGTTTCTTTGGTAGTTGTTGTGTAAAAGCAGTGCTCACATTACTCGCAAGGAAAACCTTTTTAGGTACTTGAATTTTTCTCTTCCTAGTTCATAAGTCCTTTAAAATTTTCGCATAGGACGGAACTTGTTGGATAGCATCTAGGAGAGAATTGTTTATGTTAACTTGCTTAAAAATTTCTACAATCTTCTCCATTTGTGGACTTGTTCTATTGCCCCTTAATCTGTTTGGATAAGGTGCTTTATGAATAAGGGTTTGGTCCAACATTGGAGAGGGTTGTGAGGATGGAATGGATCCCAGAATTGGAGTAGGGATCGGTTTAGATAGATTCAAGGAAGTGGGCTAAGGGTTCGAGCCTTGTGGAAAACGAAGAATAGGCTCGGAAGATGGTAGGGGACTAGACGAATTAGGAAAAGAAGTAGAAGTCCGAGTTTCAATTGATTCCTCATCATCAATCTGTTGACCCACTTAGTTGTTCAGCACTCTTCCCGATCTCAACGTGGTAACGACACTCACATTATAATTTTACGAGTGGCCAGGATTCAGTAGGGGTTGAGATGGAAGTTTCCCATTCTCTCTCGCACTCATTGCGGCATTTAAGTGTGCAATTTGTGCTTCTATCAATTTTATACTCTCACCGTGGGAGGCGGAGTCCTTCATTAACGTTCCGATGGATGACTTTATATCAACCGACGTTTGCATGGACTGTTTCATAAACATATCCAAGGTTCGTTCGAGTGCAGAGGAGTTTTCAGTATCATCCGTTTGGAAATAATTATTATAAGGTGAGAATTGTTGGCCGCATTCTGAAAGAATTGTGGTTGAAAGGGGTGCTGAATCTTTGGTGGTTGTTGTTGCTGTGGAGGAGGTATTTGATCGTTGCTTGGTAACTGGTTTTGATTTTGAGTTTGGTTTTGATTCCAAACAAAATTCGGATGATTCCTCCATCCCTGATTGTATGTGGAAGAATAAGGATCGTTTCTAGGTTGCTGCTGAAAAGTAGCATTCATTTGTTCTTGACCTTGAAACGGTGGATTCAAAGGACATTCTTCCGTTAAGTGCGATGGGTTGGAACATCAACCACACACGGTTTTGGGGAGCGTAAATTGGTTTAGGGAAGCTGAAGAGACTTTGTTTTCTATAGCATCGAGTTTCCTTTGTATCGCGGCCATTTCGGCTTTCACTGCAATGGAAACCTCGAGCTGATGGATACCTCCCCTAGACGGTGTTGGTCTAATGCTTTCCCACTGCAAAGTTTGTTCGACGAGATCTTCCAGAAATTTCCAAACTTCACCATCATCTTTAGACATGAAATGACATTGACCCCCGACGACGACGACGCCGCCGACGAGCCTCCTCCACTTCGCCTGAACCACCCTGCGATCCTCTACCTCCTCAGCATCACCACCATCACCACAAACCCCAAGTCCCACTGCTCACCTTTCACTCCCTCCAAAACTCCAAAACTCATTTTTCCAAACCCATTCTTTCCCTCACTGCACACTCTCCGTGCACGCTGCCGGAGCGACACCGTCGACCGTCGTCGACCCCAGAAAGTCCCAGGCCACCCACAGAGCACACTCTATACCTCCGGCGAGCACTTGGAAACTCCGACGAAAAACCCGTGTTTCGATCGAAGCTCGCGCGAACTCGTTCCGCGGCGTACAACGCGCGTTTGTGACGACGTTGCTGCCTCGCGACCCCGAGACGTTACCATGCAAGTGTTTACTTGCTTCAGCTAAATTATTAGGGATATGAACCTAAAATAACTAGTCTACGGATTTGTCGAATATTATTGCATAATACGATCAAGGTGTTCGATGCTAATATCCCATAAAAACGATTGTTTATTTTGACGGAAATTGATGCTATCTGTTGGCCCATATAGTGATAAGTATAGTGTATGGATCTCGCTGGAAAATACGATTGTTTGTAACAAAAACTGCTACCCCCAAATATGCCGTTAAAACTAGAATTTTCTCGTGCCTGAAAACGAATAAAATTACTATAAATCATATACACACTGGATTGAGACGTTCGAGGGCTTAAATCGAAGCCGACTCGACGAACTTTAACCCTATGGAAAATACTAATGATTCCTGTTCTGTAATCATGATGATAACTGGGTCGGAACACTACTCTGGACTGCAGTCCGGAGCGTTTCTGATTATTGATTTCTGTTCAAAGGACCTGCGTTACTGTGTTTCCTGAAATCATACTTTACGGAACTTTACATTAGATTAGAGATAATTCTATTAGCTAAGCAAAACAAGTGGTTTCACTCCGATCCATCGCCGTTTGTTATTTTAAACTATTTTAAAAAGGTCAGAACGTATAACTGTTCAGAACAGATTCTGAAAGGACATATTGAAGTTAAACTGTGCATAACTTTCAATGTACAGATGCGATTGAAGATCTGTATGTTGCGTTGAATACTGTATTAGAAACCCTAGATTTCATGTAACAGTAACACAGCTAAATTCTAAGCCCAACTGGGTGTAATTCGTGCTGCGAAATGGACGTTCAGTTCTGAAACTGAATTTCCAGCCGCGCGCACTTAAAATGAAACTGCTATATCTTGAGAACCGGAATCCCGATTGAACTGAAACAAATTCCGATGAATTACTGACTGAGTGTTCTATATATCTTACTTACATCATTTCGCTGAATTCTTAACGTAAAAATTTGTGCAATTTATTTCAGTTCATGACATGCATGTTGATTCATAATGTACAGAACTCATTGGTAGCATACATACATATATCATGCCCTTGCCATATACTCAGTGTTAGTACGTGTGGACATTGCATTATCATACGTGATGGATATTGGTTTAGTTGTGACAAGTACATCAATAGAAAGTGAATATTCGTGACAGTGATTGATACAGTGAACAGTGATAAAAATCGTGCCATTGATATACTTGTACATAACTAGATCAAGATCATAACTAGTGAGAACCTGGGGAAAAAGGGGTGAAATCAAAGTGGAAAGAGTATCGTATTTAGCGGGACCGTGTTTAGAGGATGATCATTCGAACAGAGATACTGATACATGTAGGATAGGATCTAGCGATCCGGCTGACAGGGTTATGTCCCGAGCATGTGGGCCGTTGCCTCGGGTATGTACGAGACTCCTGTTAAACATGATCCTCCTTCCACTATGTGATTTCAAACTCGACCTAGAGACCGATAGGGACACATAACATACTCTGCATCATATAGCGACATAGTGATTACTTGCATTGTTTTTACACCAGTATTACTCATATACCTGTCACATCTCATTATAATAATATTGTTACGGTATCGCTCTGACGACCTGAGTATGCATGCTCAGATCCCGCGGGAGGACCAGCACAGGAGACGGACCTACCCTTCGAGTTCACGAAGATTTAGACTGGCGTACCTTCCATTTTTTCCCGCTTTTCATAAAAGTGATCGTAAGTTTGACTTTGGTTAGTTTTCGTTCTTGTTATCTGTAAATTTGTGAACAATGGAATATTAATGTAATAAATTAGTGATGTGATTCCTTTACCACTGCACTTTATTTTACTGATTACCATGTAATGCTAGAAGCCGAAGTGTGACTACGGCGGGATGATTCCTTGACCGTAGGAGCATGGCTGGCCTAGTCATCCCTCGTTTTCCGTATTTCTGGGAAGCGGGGCGTGACATGGTAATCAGTAAAATAATGCGACATAGATCCCATCTATTGATTCTATGATGAGGGCATTGTAGAAGAAGATTCTTAAACTGTTCAAAATATTTCCAAAATGGTTCATTGGGAAGTTGGTAAAACTGGTTGATCTCGCTTCGAACGCGGGTGGTCTTATGGTTGGGATAAAATTTCTTAAGGAATGCTACAACGAATTCATCCCATTTAGAAATAGAATGTGCGGCGCTGTTATAAAGACATTTTTCTGCCAGATCATACAAGGTAAAAGGGAGAAGACGTAATCTTATAGCATCCACAGAAAGTTGTGACGTGCCAATCATTGCACATACGTTTTCGAATTTGTTTATAAAAACGTATGCGTCTTCGGATTCAAGCCCGTGAAATTTGGGCAACAGTTTGAAGAATTCGGGTTTAATTTCAAAATTATCCCCATTGGCTGGTGGAATGGATAGACAGGTAGTAAAGGGTCCATGCACGAGGTAGCATCTCTCATGGAGAGAGATGCGCAGTGGAATCTGTGCACCTACGGGTGGTGGCAGGGTGGAATTATAATCGGATGGAGAACCGTCCATCTCGGTCAATGTGGTGGGTGGAGAGGAAAAAGAAGATGAAGAAGCACCGATTATGGAGTCGATAGCAGAAATGCGGACAAGATGGGCACTAGAATCCCATGTCCAGCCTAGCATGCACTAAGCTGGTTTAGCGCACATGGTAGTGTGTGTACGATTTTTAAAAAAATGGTTTGTTTTGAAACAGACAGACGTGAGACAAATCACAAAAAAATGCACAATCAAACCTAGAACTAAGGTCACCTAGGTCAAGTAACTAGACCGCTCCTAGACTTCTAAAAGACAAGCCGCATGATCAATCCTTTACCACCTCTTTATTACTCTTATGGCCAGGTAAGTGCCACGTAAGTAGGAGGTATCCGCTATACGAATCACCGAAATAGCAGGCCTAATTAAGTAACCATTTGCCTTAGACACACTTGCTAGACACCACAAAAGTAATGCGGATAAGCGATAGATTACCCACGACCTTCCTCTGTCCTATTTGAGCGTGACGGTCCTTAGAGTCTTGGTCTAGATATGTTTTAATTAATGTAGGTTGATGCGGATGCTTGTTTTGTGATTTTTGGGGCCTGAGAAGGGTGATGAAATCCCCACCTAATCTGAATTTTGGTCTTGCTTCTTAAAATCCGTATTAAAATATGCACAAACAAACCAATTACAAAACTTGCAAAAAGAATTTTTTTGAGCGGCGATATTTTGCAAAGAATCTTGCAGAAAATTATTTTATTAGATTTTAGAGGAGAGAGAAGGAGTTGAGAAATATACCAGAGAATTTTGGGGGCATAAATCCCCAACTCCACCGCGGTTCCGCCGCTAAATAGCCTTTTCTGCTGCGGTTCCGCCGCCAAATTGAGAGATCTTTTGAAGATTTTTGCTACGGTGGCCTCTCTTTCTCCTCTGGAATTGTCTTGATGTCTCTGAATCTCTGTTTTCTCAAATCTATGACTCCAGATCCCCTCGCAAAAATCGCACACTAATCGTTAAATACATAATTTGCTGTTTTGTTTTATTTTTATATTATGTTTTCTGGATTTATAAAAATTCAACACGAATAGTAAAAAAAAAATTACGCACTTATCCCTGGCAACGGCGCCATTTGATTGATCATGAAAAAGTGTTCGTAGAATAACCGCAATGAATAACGGTGTCGCGTGTAGCTAGCCAAGATGAGTACGGGTCGTTCTCATGGATTCGTGGAACTTTTAATTTTTCTTTAGACGTGATGATTATAAAAGAGAAAGGCGAATAGAGAATAGTGAAGAATAGATTCTAGATCTAATTTAAATAAGGATATAGAATATATAAGAAGAAAGCTTGTAAGAATCGTTAGAATTTAGTAGTCATGGATGACTAATAAAGATTACTCTTTTATCTTTTGATAAATTTAAAACTAGATTGATAGTGATGAATGAGAATTAGGGTTCTTAGAAGAAACTAGGGTTTCCACACTATTGACTCTTGTCCTTTCATTGATCTCTATTCATGTCTAGCCCTTAACAAAACAATTGTTAATCTAATCTCAAATCGCGGTCGAGACTAGTAATAAATTGGTAGCGCGCCCGATTACGATGTTAACGATTCTTTTGCTAAAGTTTATAAACTTCATAAAACTTAAAAGAAGTTAAAATATTTTCTCATCTATTGTTCTACCCTAATCCTACGAACCCTAGCAAGGTAGGAATTACTCACGCATGTTGTGAGAAGAAGAAGAAAGGATAGAGAATGAGATCATAATTAAAATGCAGAAAGTAAAAATACAGAAAATAAATAATTAAATAAAATGATCTATCTTTATTAATCAACTTCACAAGTATAAATCCTACGAATTTATAAGAGGAAGAAATTGCTCTCGATCTCTACCCCGTAGGAAGTAGATGCTCCGTCGATTTTCACATCACCCTATCACGTCGAATCATGGACTTGTCGTGGATCACTTGTTCTTTGACGGTGATTTACTTTGTGGTAAAGGTGATGCCCTTTAATTTTAGCCCCCGATCCTTTATTTAGCTCTCAAATCAGAAAACCAAGTTACCTAATATGGTGATTGCCTAATATGGTGATTTCCATGCCTGGATTTTGAGTCTCTTTCAGTATTGATTCTATGATTTTGGAAGATTTTTTATCCTGACATCTTGAACATCTTGATCTCTTGATCTGAGCTAAATCTTACACAATATCTCCATGAATAATGTTAGTACTATTTATTAAATTAGAGAGAGTATCTTAATCACTATATATGGTAATAATTCTTTAAGAAATTTGATTAAGAATATTTAATATGCTATGCATTTTTTAATTACTAAAATATTATGCATATATTTTGAAACATTATTCTAGCCATTTGTATGATATTATTTCTTTTAAGAATCTTGATTAGGATATTTGATATGATTTGCATATTTTCAATTACCAAAATATTATATAAATATAAAATGCATATATTTTCCTTCATAATGTTACTTATAATATATAAACATATGGTAAATATTATTTTGCAGATAAATCCAAATATGTTCTATAATTATAATAAACACCTTTAAATATTTAAGAAAAGTAAGGAAAATGTTCTATCAAAAGTGCAGTTTTTTCGACTGAACAAGCCTCTTTTCTTCGAGGGCTTCGAGTTCTTCGAGCCGAAGGAGCACATTTTCCTCCACCGTCAACTCGTGTTAAACGACCATTCTTAAGCCTGGAATTTCGACTTCGAAGGGGAGGATCGCCTCTACTCCGAAGAGTAATGTGTATGGAGTAGTCTGAGTTGGAGTACGGTGCATGGTACGATATGCCCACACTGTCTCATGAAGTTTGAGATTCCAGACTCTCATGTTGGCAGAAGCATTTTTCCTCAGGAGCTTGCACAGAGTTTTATTGAAGGCTTCGGCTAGCCCATTGGCCTTTGGATTATAGATGGAGGAATATCTCCAGTTTATCTTGTGTTGGGTAGCGAACCTTGAGACTTTGAAGCTCTTGAAAGAACAAAAATGATTCTTCTTGGTGTACCGAAGTGGTATAGAATATTATGCCGGAAGAATGTCAGAATATCTTCTGTCTTGACTTCTTTTAGCGGGACAGCTTCAGCCCATCTGGAGAAATAGTCGGTTGCGGCCAATATGAATCGATGGCCTTTGGATGACGGAGGATAAATTGGGCCAACAATGTCAGTGCCCCAAACTTCGAAAGGCCACGACGCCACCGTAGGATGCAACGGATTAGAATGCTTGTGAATGAAATCACCATGAATTTGGCAGAGATGGCATTTCTTTGCATGCTCTTCGCAATCCCTTATCATGGTAGGCCAGTAATATCCAAGCCGTTTGATCGAAGCCTCTTCGGCAGGATTGTTCTCTTGTTCTATGCTTTCTTCTTCACGCAAAAAGACTGGAGGCAGAATTTGCCGGCTTCTGATTGTGATTAGAATTTCGTCCATGTCAGGATCAGCTAGCTTTTTAGCTAGGTAAGCGAGTATATCGGCTTTTCCGTTCAACGCCCTAGGGACTCTCATTAGTTCAATGTGAGTGAATCGTTTCATGAGTTCCACCACTCGGCTTCTATATCGAGCTAACTAGGGTTTGTATATCTTATAGTCACCGCTTACCTGGTTGACGACAAGCTGGGAGTCTCCGTAAACCCATAGCCGAAGGATTTCCATTTCTATGGCGAGCTCCAGACTAGCTATCAGAGCTTCGTACTCAGCCTCATTGTTTGTGCGAGGCTCGGTGAGAACAAAAGAACGTCGTAGGGTTCCCATCGATGGCATGATGAACACCAATCCTATCCCTGCTTTTATCTGCGGGATGCTTGGTTTTCCGGAGCTCCTCATTGATGAGGCTTCATCGAAGTAGAGCTCCCAACATAGCTCATCATCCTCGAGGTGCAGCACTTGTTGGTCGGGTAACTCGCAATTGAGCAGTGACCCTTCTGGTATGGGATGAGCAGCAAGGAAGTCAGCGAGAGCTTTCCCTTTTACTGCTTTCTGGGGAGTATAGATTATGTCAAATTCAAGCAGCATGACAGCCCATCTCGCCATTCTACCGGCTAGACTTTCTTTGGTCATCAAGTGTTTGAACGGGTCGACCTTGGAGATCAGCATAACCCGATGAGAGAGCAGATAATGAATCATCTTCTTCACAACGAATATCAGAGCCAGGCATTGCTTTTCGATCGGGGAATAGTTGTGTTCCGCCCCGACTAGAGTTCGACTGAGGTAGTAGAGGGAATTTTCTTTTCCCTCCTCGTTGTTCTGGGCAAGGAGCGCACCGAGTGACTCATCTAGCATGGAAGTATAGAGAATCAACGGTCTATTTAGAATAAGGGCAGCAAGCACTAGAGGGTGCAACAGGTACTGTTTGATACCTTCGAACGCTTCTTGACATTTGGCATCCCAGAAAAAAGGAGCTCCTTTCTTCATGAGCTTTGAGAAGGGCCTACATCTCCCCGATAAATTTGAGATAAACCTTCGTATATAAGCAAGCTTTCCTTGAAAAGATCTTAGTTGCGTCAGACTCTTTAGAGGGGGCATCTCCATGATAGCCTTCATCTTGGATGGGTCGACTTCGATCCCCCGATGTCGGACTATAAAGCCCAGGAATTTTCCCGATGACACGCCAAAAGCGCACTTCATAGGATTCATCTTCATATCGTATTTCCTCAGTCTAGTGAGAATAGCCCAAAGATCTTGAATGTGATCGGCCTTGGCTTTAGTCTTGACGACTGGATCATCGACATAGCATTCGGCGACTTTATGGATTAGGTCATCAAAGATATTGGTCATTGCCCTTTGATATGTAGCACCTGCGTTCTTCAGTCCGAACGGCATCACTTTGTAATAGTATATGTCGATCAAGGTTCGAAATGTTGTATGCTTCTCATCCTCAGGCGACATTTTTATCTGATTGTACCCAGATTAACCGTCCATGAAGGTGAACAGCTCATAATTTGAGATATCATCGACTATCATTTCCATGACCAGAAGCGGGAAATCATCTTTAAGGCATGCCTTGTTAAGGTCCCTGAAACCGACACAAACCCGGATCTGCCCATTTTTCTTCTTTACCGGGACAATGCATGAGATCTAGTCTGCGTACTTCTTTTCCCTGATGAAGCCAGCATCGATAAGCTTCTGAGTTTCCTCGATGACCTTTTCTTCCAGCTCCCTTCTCATTCTTCGAGGAGCTTATTTAATAGGCTTGGCATCAGGAGATATAGCCAGCTTATGCACGGCCAATTCAAGGGATAGGCCAGGCATTTCTTTGTACATCCACGCGAAGCAGTCGGCGGACCCATGCAGCAGGGTGATTATCTGCTCTTTCATTTCCTCTGACAAGAGTGAGCTGATGTAGGTCGGCCTTGGGTTATCGGGCATTCCCAAATCAACCTCGGTTAGCTCGTCAAAGGTTGCTTGTCCGCCATCATCGAACTCTTGAGGGGCCTCTTCTGGCTCGACTAGCCCGTCTTTATCATTTGACTCTTCGCTGGGTTCACCAATATGAATCATGTAACACGCCTTGATGTCAAGTTGAATGAAACCTATACCCCGTCTATCTGGGATTCGTCCATCGATGAGTGCTCGGACCTGAGGCGGGTGCCACAGCCCCTCATAAAACTTCGCTTCGGAGTCCGTTTGATATAACTGACATCCGCACTTTTTAAAATATTACTACATCTCGGGCACTAATTGATTAACTATTTGCGTATTCCATAAATTTAAATTTACCGCAATCAAGACGGTGTCGCTTGGTAACTAGCGGGTTGAGTACGAGTCGATCCACAGGGAAATGGTGTCCTTTTCGTTAAATTCTAACGAGTTAAGTCCTAGCTTTAGTAGATTTTGTTTTAAAATCTAAGAATGAGAATAAATTGATATAAAGGCTTGCTAGGGTTAGGATTAGGTTAGTTCGAAATAGGCATTCTTCTCACTTCTTTCAATGCCCTATTTAAGAATATAGGTGTGTTCCCGCCAAAAAAAAAAAATGGCGCAAAAGAGCCCAAGGTATCAAATGGCAGCGATACGTTTAAGAAAATGCGAACCAGTATTTTCCGGGCTGCATTTTGATAGACTCCCGAATGAGAAACAGCTAAATTCTGATGGTATCGAAAGCATCTCGAAAAGGCCTTCTATTTGATATATTATGGGCTTCATAATTCATCCGGGATCAAAAGTTATGAGCAAATATGCTATGCACGTGTAATCTAAGGAAGAAAATGCGAACCAGTATTTTTCGGGCTGCATTTTGATAGATTCCTGAATGAGAAATAGCTAAATTCTGATGGTATCGAAAATGTCTTGAAAAATCCTTCGATTTGATATATTATAGGCCTCATAATTCATTCGGGATCAAAAGTTATGAGGCATCACATGCCCATACGTGACCGGGCATCACGTGCAGACACGTGACCATTTACAGGCAAAGCCTTGAAGCACTGAATAAAATAAATAATTGGAAATAATTAATCAGTGGGGTCACGTGTCAACACGTGATGGGCCTTTAAACCCACTGAAAAGAATTAAAGGTATAATAAAATAACAATGAAAAATCCCAATGGGGCATCACGTGCCAACACGTGACCAAGGGTCACGTGCTGACACGTGATAATTCCTGAGTTCTTTAACACAACAGAATTAAATTCTCGTCAAATGCTTAATCAGGGGGTCACGTGCCAACACGTGATGGGTTCCTAAAAATCCATGAATTAATAGAAATAAATTCTAATTAAGAGGAAATCAAAAACCCTAAATATTTCTCTAAATCTTTCCAAACAAAAAAGATGGTGCTCTGTAAAATGGAGCACCATTAGATTTAAATCCAATGGTGATTAAAAATCACCAATTTATGGAAAGATTTTATACAGGGAAATATTTCCACAAAATTCACCAAGAATAACAGATAGAATATCTTTTGGATTAAAAATCCAATGGTGAATAAAATTCACTGAGTGATCTAAAAGATCATGTTGGTTACAAAAACAAACAAAATCTTTCAATGAAAGATTCACTAAACAAATTGATTCTTTTCTTTCTCCTATAAATAGAAGCCAAGAGAGAAGGAAAAAGGAAGAGGAGGAAGAGAGAGAAAAAAAGAAGAGAATTTAATTCTCCAGAGAGAAAAAGGTCTCTTGAAAAAAGAAAGAAACCCTAGGTGAGAAAGGGGAAAGAGATCTAAGTTCCATAAAACAAAGAGAATTTAATTCTCAATTTAAGAGTTTAACTCTTCTGAATAAAAACTTAGTTCTTCCTTTAGTTGAAGATCTGCAGAAGCAAATCTCCCCATAGGTTGAGAATTTAATTCTCATCGGGTTGAGATTCTGCCATGCAGATCCAAAACTTAGGGGGAGAATTGAGTCTACAGAATTTAATTCTCCCAAATTCACAAGAATTTAATTCTTTCAAGATAAAATTAGGGTTTAACCCTATATGAGAATTTAATTCTCCCAAACTCACAGGAATTTAATTCCTTCAAGATAAAACTAGGGTTTAACCCTATATGAGAATTTAATTCTCTTAAATTTACAAGGAATTTAATTCCTCCAAGACAGACAAAACTAGGGTTTAACCCTACTTGAGAATTTAATTCTCTCAAATTCACAGGAATTTTAATTCCACCTAAATGAAATTAGGGTTTCACCCTACATAAGAATTTAATTCTTCCACATGCATAGGAATTTAATTCCTCTAAAACATAATTAGGGTTTAACCTTACAGAGAATTTAATTCTTAAAATAAAGAGACTTGAAAGATCTCCATGCACGTAAAGAACATTGGTCACGTGATGACACGTGACCCCAATCTGCAGTGATCAGAAAGAAAGAATAAAGCTAGGTCACGTGACCCTTAAAAAGATCCCCCAAAAAAATAAGAAGGAATTAGCCTTAGGCAATGCCTCACGTGCTCCCACGTGACCCCCAAAACAAAAAGAATAAAAGCAAAGGAAATATTGGCTTTGGGCGCTCTCACGTGTTACCACGTGACCCCTAATAAATGCCTTAACAACCAATGCACAGATATCCATCACGTGCCAAAATGTGATGGCTAGAAAATCAAAAGTGTTTAACACTTATTTATAGAACAAAGTAAAGGAGATCTGGCCCCACCTTTAGGTGCCCTCACGTGTCCCCACGTGACCCCTTCCTCTCTAGTGTTTAACACTAATTTAAGCATTTCATTTCCAGTGTTTAACACTGCTGTCCTCTAGTGTTTAACACTATTTTTAAACCAATCTTAGCCAAATTGGCTAAGTTTCCAGAGGCAAAAAACCTCCCCTCTTGACTAAACCTCAAAGTTGAGTAAAACCCAGAGCCACAATGTTTAATGTTCAATCAAAGACAAAAATGTTATCAGAGCCCTCAAACTCTTGTTTAGCATTGCTAAGTGATGAGGGGCTGAACCCAGACAAATGTCTAATAGTCCAACAAAGGGCCAACATTTCAAACTTAGTTGGATATAGCCCAAATTGGCCATAAGTCCTCAATTCAGATTTAACTGAGCCAATGTGCTCATAATCTAATTAATTGATCTTAGTTCCAAATTGGACTACAGATCTCCCAATCATTTTTGGTTCAAGGGTACATCTCTTCACTCCTTTGATATTTGTCGTTGTAATCCTTCAACGTCTTCAGAGAGGTGACGGGTCCCGATAACCAATCATTCCACGGACTGTGGGGTCCTTTTAAACCCATGGACTATAATGTCCTTAATCTTGGATTGTGGGGTCCCTTTAAACCCACGGACTATGATGTCCTTAACCTCGACCGTGATGTCTTTAAACTAACATCGGACTGTGGGGTCCTTAAACCCATGGACTATGATGTCCTTAACCTCGACCGTGATGTCTTTAAACTAGCATTGGACTGTGGGGTCCTTAAACTCATGGACTATGATGTCCTTAACCTCGACCGTGATGTCTTTAAACTATTATTGGACTGTGGGGTCCTTAAGCCCATGGACTATGATGTCCTTAATATCGGACTGTGGGGTCCTTAAACCCATGGACTATGATGTCCTTAACCTCGACCGTGATGTCTTTAAACTAACATTGGACTGTGGGGTCCTTAAACTCATGGACTATGATGTCCTTAATCTCGACCGTGATGTCATTAAACTAACATTGGACCGTGGGGTCCTTAAGCCCATGGACTATGATGTCCTTAACCTCGGACTGTGGGGTCCTTAAACCCAAGGACTATGATGTCCTTAACCTCGGACTGTGGGGTCCTTTAAACCCATGGACTATGATATCCTTAACCTTGGACCACTATGTCCTTAAACTGGTAATTGACCACAAAGTTCCTAAACTAAAACGATAGAGCCCAAATGCTCTTTTGTTGGATCTAAATGATCATGTTAAGTACATTTTAGTCTAAAATTAGACTAACGTATCCTTAACAAATGGTTAAGTTGACCTTAGTCTAAAATTAGACTAACGTGTCCTTAGCAAATCTTTAAGTTGATCTTAATCTAAAATTAGACTAATGTATTCTTAACTAACGTTTAAGTTGATCTTAGTCTTAAATGAGACTAACGTATCCTTAAACCCAACTCCAAACCCAAATCTAAGAAAATACGGATTTGGACTAATCCACGCCCTACGGGCGACAATATAAATTAGTCTCCGTATACAATCCACGGGCAACCACAAACAAAACAAACACCCACGACACGAAGTGACCATCTGGAGAAGGAGAAAGTTATTACCGCGATGCGGTAGCGTAATTAACTGCAGGGGTTTGCGCCTGCAAGGAAGAACGTCCCCACAATCAAAAACCCCTCAAACGAGGGGAAATCTGATGAAGTCTGCTATATCGGCCGCATCCGTTTAAACCTTCGATACGTGGTGCCATAAATCAACTTGGCATGTTCGGAGAGGTGGACGGATAGCACCAATTAGCATCTGCCCCGAAATTCAGGCAATACGGACCTACGCGGTCGCGTCTTCCCGCGTTTCGGAGGGGAACAGATTCTGGCACGTCCGGTGGAACCTTTTCCTCTTTCCACTCCACACTTCGTGTGTCGTGTTCGCGAACGAATCGCGGTTTGCTATGATTGCCTGTGGATTCGAGGTACTAAGATTTGGTGTCTTGGTCCGTGCAGAAAACAGAAGATCAATGGCTTTAAACTGCTCTAACTGCAACTGCAACTCTCACTATGTCCCGTCCGGAGGAATGACTTACGGGCCCCAAGCGGCCTCCATCTTCGCTATGCCGGTGGAACAGGTGACTCAGGCCACCACTGGGCTATTCTTCGGGACCTTGATCCCACCAATGAGCTTCAACGCCCCACTACCGTCGCAAGAAGCTCCAAAGAAGTCGGTCTTTGATCGGCTTACAACTACCACGGCCCCTCTCAACGAGTCGCCCAAATCCAGTGCCTCGGTTTTCAACAGACCGGGCCAAAGCTCAAGTGGTCCCGTGAAAAAGCCCGCAATACCTGAAGCGGCCATCCCGAAGCGGATAGCCATTCCTGCTCCTGAAGTCGTCAAGACAGCTTCTCCTGCTAAAGGGTCGGTCTTCACAAGACTGGCCATTTCAGCTACTACTCCACGCAAAGTCACGAAGGTTGATTCCCCCTGTTTGAAAGTCGGCCTTCGCAAGACTGACTACCCCCTCTCAGCGAGCATCTGCCTTCGACCGGCTAGCACCAATAACAGACTCTCCTCAAAGCAGGGAGCATGAGGAAGCTCATCCAACAGCGGAGGTAATTCCGGCCGCACGACATGCTTGACGTCGCCATTGGCGCCGAATAAGAAAGGCTGGGGGCAACTTTTCTTCTGGACTGACTCCACCGGCTCCAACGGTGGAAATTGATGTTGCTGTTCTAATTGGGAACAACTTTGAACCGCTAAGGAGGGTGCGCAAAAATTCTCCAACTGCCGTACTGAAAAGGTCTCCTCCGCCCATTGAAAAGATCACAAAGGCGAAGCCGGAGCAGCCTCCTCAGCGGCTGTCCTCCAAAGTTTACAAGGTCTAGCGTCAAGTCCAACACTCGATATTTGATCAAGATTACTCTCGCCGACAGAAAAAGGTGAAAGTTCAGCGAGAAGAGGACCACCCTGTCAAGCCACAGAAGGCGACAGCTACTTGGGTGCCCACTGCAACGGCCCCCTCAACGTCACCAGTCCACAAAAAGAAAAGGCCGGAGAAAATCCCTGAGTCTGCGACGAATCGTAAGACCACTGAACCCAAACGACCCAAGGCTGGGGGCATGGTTGTACATACTATCTATATGGCATCCGGGAAAAAGGATAGCCATATCTCCACAGGTCATCGACCGCCTACACGATCAGTGACCAAGGCTCAGGAGCAACGACAACAAAAGCTCCAAGAAATGTTGACAGCTATGGCCACACTCACGGGAACGAAAGAAAGCCTGGAAACATCCTCGGAGCAGCGCCGTAAGCAAGAAACTGATGCCGAATTCCTTCGGAGAATGCTTGAGAAGAAGGACAAAGAGGTCGCGGAACAAGCGGCCAATATAAAACAAATGGCCCTTCTATTCCAAGACATAGTTGGGATGATTTTACAGCCGGATCCTCCAGCTGAAGATCCTCCGATTATCCTCGAAGACGACCGAGCGGAGACGTCAAACCCTCTTCCGGCCTGTTCGGCAGCCAAGAAGGAGACCATCTCAAAAGCCGCCCTGGATGATTACATCACTCAGCAGATACGAGTACATCAGGCGAATGAAGCGGCCGGGCAAATTGTTAAAACTGGACGACCCTATCCAGGTTGATACTAGTGGCCAGCTTATTTCTGTACTTACGCGGAAGCCTTTTCCCAGTGCGCGGAGCCCCAACGAGGAAGGTGTTAGTGGTTTCTCATGGGGTCAATAATGCTAATCCCTCTTTTTGTGCTACTCTTACGGGAAGAAGATAAGAATACGCGAAGCGTTCTCTTGGTTTCCCAACCTGTTGTTTCTAAAGGCTGCCCTCTCTCAGCTGGATTTTGGTCCAGCCTACTACGAGGATCCCTTATCCCGTACATCGTCTTTCTCCCTCCTGGGTTCCCGTGGTTCCTATGCCGCCTCCTTTCCCGGTCCCTTTTCTTTTAGTGCTTCGACCCAAAGCGATAGCTTGACGCCTTTTCAGTGGATAAGATGGCTGCGCTCCAGCTCACTCAAGAATGGGACAGCAGTGGTCCGCCGGCAACCTCGTTCTGATCTTGGACGCAGTACATTGGAATCCTGAAGCACCACCACGAACGCTACCGCGCATGCGCCTACGGTGCGGTAAGGCTCCTGTTGATTTTTTTCTTTATCAATGTCGGTAGGAACATTTGTTTTCCTGGCAAGAGAAAGGAACAGTCGCTCGAATAGTTCATGCTCATAGCTTGGGATTAGGCGTGGCCGGTCAGGATCAGAGTATAGATGCTGCCTTAGTTACAGTAGCGGACTATATCAATAGCACGGAGGCTTGCCGTTATCTTTCATTTTTGATTTCTTTCATAGAAGAGGTGCGTAAACCGATCTATCAGCATGGGTAGGAGTCAAGATGCTTCCTTCTTCCAATACCAAAAATGTGGAAGACTGGATCATGGGCAGATCTTTCCATTTCATCTCGAGAGACTAGAGCGAGCGCACGGGATTCACTGAGCGCAGCATGGAAGCGATAGCACAGAGCAGGAGGTTAGTGTGAAGTGGTTTTCGGTAGAGCTTCGACTCATTGATTGTGGTTCGCCTAAGTGGCGAGTCAGTCCAAGAATGTGATATAGAAAGGTTATTCCACCGATACACTGTGGTAAGGTTCGCTCGTTTGTCCATGCATGAGCAAAGAAGCACTGAACTGAAAAGTGTAGCTGGAAAGAGGGACGTGCCTGGTCAGCCGTTCATCATAGAACTTGTGCCTCGTCTCGGCGAGCCGATGTCCCTAACACCAAAAAATGTTAGTTGCTTAGGGTGTGTATGAGTGGAACGGTAGTCGAAAGACCAACAGCTCCTACGACTGAAAGACATACATACTATTGGAAGACGGCCCCGGAAGTATCACTCTATCGTCGGCTGCCAATAGTCCAGCTCATGGACCAAGGAGAAAACGAAACCTCAGTTCGACCTTGGGAGGGATTGCGAACACGATTCCCTGGTGAGACGATACCCCCCGTCCTAACACCTCCAGTCTCATCACAATATCGCCTTCGCGGCTTGCTTAGTCCTTTCCTTTCCCCTCTGCCATGCTTTCTGTCTTAGGTCTTATCTTCTTTTTGCTTGGTTAGGTTCAATGATGCCAGTTGTCGCGTTCTTCGATGGGGTGCCCGCCTCTCTCTATCGCGTGGTCCGGGTTGGTTCTTCTTTAGCTTTCATTTTTTGATTTCTGTTTTGATTTAGCTACCTTACTTTACTTCTCTTTGTTCTGTTCAGCGGTAGTTGTTGTTGTTGATGGTGATGTTTATGTTGTAGTCACTTCAGTTGCAGCAACTTACGCGTGCTACGGTTTACGTTGTCTTTGCTTCGGCTTCAGTTGCGGAGAAGTATGGGTGATGACCTGTACCAATCTCCCTATTCTGGTAGTGTTAAAAGCAATAAGATAAGTATGGGTGATGACCTAGTCTTTCAACACAGTCAACATCCTCGGTTTAGCAGTCAAGTGACCAGTTCAGTCATAGGTATTCGTTCTTTGAGTCGGTTTAGTTACAATCTCAGTCCACGGTGCATCCCGAGCACCATTAGTATCACAATCTTCCCTTTCCTTTCATCTCTCCAAACGTGCATATTAAGTCAATCAGTTTCCTTACTTTTGTTCTTCTTCTTTGACTTTCTGCTTTTACTCTTGCTCATGTCTGACTGACCTAGCTCGGAATACCAGGCCTCATTGACCATGGTTTAGGTTTCTTGCACAGCTCCTTCGGACCTTCTGTGGTATGATCTTGTGCTTGAATAACTTGCTTAAGGTGAGCAGTCCTCATCATTAAGAGTAGGAAAAGGTAACAATACTATTTATCTGAACCTACATAGAAAACCTTCAAGAGATTTACAGTCTCTCGCTTTTGACCACTCGGCCACTCTCCCCCTCCCCGGGCCCACCACTATGCCGTTCTGTTCGGGACCACTCCTTTATCGTTCATGGTCACCTGACTTCAAAGTGTTCATATAATCTAAGTCAATAGAAAGGCAAAAAGGTACAAACACTATGGCTCTCCCTTTAGAGGAAATAATAGTTAGGTCTTACCCTTTTCTTGGTTTTCCTTTCCGTGGTCTATAGCACTATAGGTTTATAAATGATAGACAGGCCATACCATGATGAGGAAGACCATAGTTTGATGAAAGGTAACAACACTATTGTTATCCCTTTAGAGGAATAAATAGTGTGGTCTCACCTTTTCTATTTCTAATTGATTCCATCAATATAAGTCTATTCTATAGATTCGGAAGAAAGCAGGGAGCATCTACTAGTCGGGGTGCCCTGGAGAATTTGTTGAGTTTCAGGGTAAGGCAACGGTAGGATAGTCACAACCTACCCTACCCGAAAATCCCATAGCCGGTCTCCTCTACGAGATAGTTCGTTCATAAAGGAACGCGACTTCAAATGGTCCATATCTTCTTAGAAGGGGGTGGAACTCAATAGATGAGAGCTCCGGAACACATTCGGTAGGCTGTGTCCCTTCGACACTCTGTTCAGCAGCCTTTTCTGGATCACCAGCTGACTCAGAACCAACATCAGTAATTTGTTCGGCAGGAGGCTTTGATTAGCTCTTAGCGCTTCCTGCAGGAATAAGCGGATAGCGAAATGTTGGCTCTGCGATCGACATGTGGACTTACGGTATTTACTACCTTCCAGTGTCTTTTTTCTGTGCTTGAAGGGCACAGGGCTAGAAAGCGCTCTTTGATGAGGACGCCATGTGATGCTTGATCTGACCGAACTGGGTCTAATGGAAGACCGCTAATAAGGAGATTGTTGCTTCATCAATCATCCTAGGGTAGGGCTATGAAAAGCATGGCAGGCTATAGACCGTTTTTAGACTGCTTTCGAAGTTGCTAGCACTATCTAAGGGACGCCTTTACCAGGAAGGGAGCTACAAAGAACGAGAGCCGTTCACTACAGTTGTTGTCTTCAATTCAGTGCTTGCTGCACCAGATCTAGGACCAAGCGGGTGACCCTAACCTAAGGTGCTCTTAAGTCCTTAATCTCTTATCTATAGCAAGCAACGGCTTTCTTAGTTTGCGCTCATCCCTTGCTTGTTTGAGTCTACGCGCTTCTGCTTAGTATGTCGTTTATATGCTTCTTAAGCAAGAGGCCAGTTTAATTGATCTTCTCATAGGTGCCTGTCATTAGCGATTCTCCTCTTTTTCACAAGCATGAGTAGGACTTCTAGTGTTGGGAAAGTCATCCTTGGCATAAGCTCTAGTTGATCTCTCTTATGGCATTCCCATATGCTTCAAAATTAAAATATTTTTCCATATTCCCTAGAATGCTATATCATTCCCTCTCTTTTCTTCCCACTCCCTCACCGGTCCCCTCTGTAAAGATCTTTTCCTGCTTAGGTCTTCTATTTTTCATTTGTAAGGCCCTTCCCGTCCCTTGAGTGAGTTAGATAGCCCATTCCTTGCCGATTGCCTAACTTCGGGTATTTTCAAGCCTCACAATACAATAAGAGTCCGAGCGACTAGGAACAGGCTTGAATACAGAAAAAGAAAGAGATTAATACTATAGTGTGTTTTGTTTCCAGATAAAGACAAATAGATATTGACACATGAGATAGTCAAATTTCTGTTACTAGATCATGTTTGACTTTTTTTTTGAACCTGTCTAGCCAAGGAGATCTGTCTATGGGGGAAAGCTCCCTCCCAACTAATGAATAGGCACCAGATGAAGACCGCTCCAGTAAAAAGGAAGTTGAAAGAAAAAACCTTTGAGGAAGTTCCGCTCTTATCTTTTTCACAATCGCCGACTACGAAATTATTAGGATGTTAGCCAAAGGGAGGAAGCGGTACCCGGCAAAGGCCGAGAAAACTGATTAGTAAGTTAGCTGGCTGAGGTCACTCTACTTGCCGAGGAGGAAATGTCAATTCTTGCTTCTTCCTTTTTAATACCAGGATTGCTACCTTACTTTCCTTCACTCCTTACTGTGTCACTGATCAGATTTCAAAAGATCCTTCGCCCGTCACTTCTACTAGATTCATTCTCTCCTTAAGGTCCCATTTCAACTCTTTCAATTACCTCAAAACCTTGGGCATGCACACGATCCAGAGACATGGACTTAAAAGGAGCGGGTCTAGGTGATGGCAAGGCAAGCGTGATAACGAATCAATATACATTCAAGCCTCACATGGCAAAAAGACGAGACCTTCGATTCATTCTTTAATTGCGTATTAAAAGCGGTTTTCAACTAGCTCTGAAAGTCAAGAGACATAATTCTATTATTAAGTTAAGGCCCTCTCCTTTATAGTCGAGCGACTTCATCCCTCTGCCCAATACTTAGAGTTGGACCGAAATGGTCCTGTGAAGCCAGTCCCCGGAGCGTCTCAGTCCAGATCTAAAGAGCAGAGTAGTGTTGCTTAACACATGAAATCATATGTTTCAAATAGCTGAAAACCACTCAAAAATTCTGTGCTTTTAGTTCCGCCTTCAGACAGAAGTGGAGGCAATTAATCCCTACTTGCTTAGAGTATCCGCTCTCTCTATAGAGAAGAGAGTCTTTATTTATTGGAGACTGATTCGCATAGGCGAGAATAGTCAAGTCAAACCATCGGGCTTGGTAGTACTTTCGTTGGTGCTTGAGTTGAGCAACTTGCCCTCTTCCCCGGACTTTCAAGTCAGATTCCTTCTTATTGCTTCTAGCCGACAGACATTGGTGACGATGACACGACCCATGGATTCAGCGAATCTTTATATTCAGCGAGAAAACTCTCACCTTTAGGTGCTCTAGCATCAATCAACGGAGGAAGTCAACTCTGGCCACTTCTCCTTCAGGAATAAGGAAATGGTGCTCCTTGCCCGAACAAGAAGCAACATGGAAAGCGAATGTCAACTATCGATCGCCACACCAGAGATTTTTCCCTTTAGCGCTAGGCTCAGTCCAACTAAACAACTACAGAATCCATTCATACTATGGAACGGGATGGAATGAACTGGGCTCAGTACCACACGACTCTAAGAAAGAGAACTTAAAGCCTAAGCAATCCAACCTTTTGGAACAGTTGACGAATCTTCTCTTAACAACGGCCTGAGATTTTTCAAGGAGAAAATAAAGATAAAGGAAAAAAGCGGAAGTCGCATCTGCGAATTAATAAACGGGAAAGTAAGTAAGCCAATTTCTTGGAAAGTGATTTCGATCCGGAAGGTTGATTGACAAAAGAGATTAGGGATAGGTAAGATTTTTTCCATGATTAGAGAGATGAGACTCGAGCTGTTTTCATGCCAGCAAGGGAGTCGGGATAGATAGGACAGGATAAGCTAGGGCCAGGGCCAGTTCCCGGTCTCCTTATGCTGTAACAAGTGTTGGAGCGAAGGCGAAGGAATTTTCCAAGTTCTTCTCTATCTGACTACCAAGCAGTTGATTATGCAACAGGTGCTTAGCTTATACTTATAATAAGCGCTATATTGATCTTTCTTCTTTCTAGCAGTCTCAATGAAGTAGTCTCTTATTAGGCACTCAGTGTAAACCTAGTCTCATGCTCGTGAGGAAGACAAATCACAGCAAGAAACCTTATGAAGGCAAGATTACTATTGATATTGAAATATTGACGATCTGTTGGCCAATGTGAAGTCTCACGTGTGACTTGTATGATGATGGTTGTTGAAACGTAAATCAAAGTCTCTTCGGCCTTTCTTATGAACAGATTTAGAAAAATCTTAATTCATAAGATTTATTTGATAAATCACCGATTCGTCTAAGGCCTCTCGTGAACTGCACTTTGCCTATTTCATATCCTCTTTTTCAACTAGTAGAACGCACTAGGAAGCAGCTCTTGAAGACCACTCTTATTCTGAGTTGACCCGAGGTAAAATCTTCCATTTTCTAGATGGAGCTATAGCTATAGCCATTTCGAAGGAAAGATGAAGCAAGACAGGCGCGAAATTAGCTTACGGGAAGGTACCAACTTCAGGGGGAGTTCAAAAAAGGCTGAGTTATCAAGTGACGGTAGAAGGGGCAGAGTATTCACCGAACCCTTAATCATGTGGGAAGTCTTCATTCTTAGTAGTTGAGTCAATTTTCTTCCTTGAAAGCGTTTAGCCAGCAGCTACCTTTCTTTGAGGGATTGATTGAACCGAAGTCACTTCCTATACCGCCAGTAAGTTAAGTAAGGCAAGTAGCTGGGCCTGTTGAGAGCTCATGATTGAACGTAAACCTGACAATTGGGCTATCCGAACCTAACATTCGCCTCTAATCTGCTGATGATCCTATTGTGCCTTGTTTTTGGCTAGAGGCTGCCCCTAGCGACGCATCCCGACCGTGTCCATCCACGACTTGGCCGAGTTCATTTCCTCCAGCAAGGCTCGAGCATCTCTCATTTCCTCTACCTAGGAGTTAGTTTAGGGAGTAGCGCCCTTAAGAGAGTCAGCCCGGGCAACCAACGTCTGGCAGAGTGAATAAGAATCCGTAGTGTCTAAGGGTTTCAGTCCAATTGAGAAAAGAAGTAAATGAAAAAGCAGCGCCCAAAGGTGCTTACAGGTGCAGAAAGAATGTTTCCTGTAATCTCGAGAGAGGGGGTTTACGCGCTCGAAAAATCAAACTTACCTCCTTACCGCTCCGTGGGGGAAGTCAGTGCAGTTCACTCGGATCTTGTCACTTCTGAATTGCCCAGAATTGGATGTGTGAGTTCCGGAAGAGGTCGACTTCTTTTCTTTTTGAGAATCGAATGCCTATCTTTCAAGACAGATACTATTACCATTTCCCGGCCTAAGGACTGCTAATGAGAGTCTTCCTCGCCATGTGAAAAGATCCCTCTTTATGCTCGAAATCAATCGTCCAGTATGGACTTCAATTATCTAACAGATAGGATGATCGTCCGCTGAAAGCTAGAGATCAGACCTTTCGTCGCAAAGAACGTATTTGTCCACAACCCGGTAAGATCATTTCACTTTCGAACATCGACAACCTAAAAGGTGACATCTAGCTAGCGACTTCCTTGCCTGACTTCTCTGTTAATTCAATCTCTCTTTCGCCTTTAGCCTAAGCCTATTCTTCTTCACGTGAAAATGCCCCATCTCCTATTCTGTGTTCGTGGATATCTGAACTATTGGCATTTGCCCATCAAAGAGCTTAATCAAGAGGTTATATCTTAATAGCATTCGCAGAAGAAGCAGCAGAGCTTGGTTCGGGTAGAACAGAATTCCACTCTTTCTAAAAGAGAAGCAGCAACAGGAAAGCAGTGCAATTGCTGTCCGTAAGCTAGGGCAGTTGCTAGCTAATCTGATTTCGGGGAAGCGTAGCTATTCAATATAGTTTGATTCAGAAATGCTTGCTTGCTTTCAGCTTTACAAGTATAGGTTACAGGTCCGGCATATAGTATAGCTTGACAAAGATCTTTCTTCAAACTGTGCCTACTCGCCTCTCTCTTTGGTATTCCTACGTGCAAGTGAACAACCTTCTCTTGGCTCGGGGACAGATCAGAGCAAGGTTCGGGTAAATAGAACTGATCTATCGCATCACATCAAGCTAACCTTTTCCATCTAAATGCACTTTGGCGGACTCGGATGGATTGGTTCACTCCAATTGGCTTTCTGACTCAGCTCACTATTCTCAGAATCTGGATTCGGGTTCTTCAGGGACAGTGGAAAGGACCCTGTCAGAAGTGCTTTCAGTCTCCGTTCGCTAAGGCCGACTAATAAAGCCAAGGTGGTCTTTGCTTTGCAGCCTACCCCAATGTAGCGCAGTTAATCACCCTACGCACTTTTGCACCCGATGTGGCATCAGAGAAATTAGTTGCAGTTCGTAGTCAATCTCCGAGGATAGGTAAGTGGAATCAGGAATATGTCGTCATCTATCTGTCATCGGGCTATTGCTTTCCATCCTTGATTCCGAGTAAGTGAGATCAGATCACATTAGAGAAGCCTTTCAGTAATTGAAAGAAGGCTTTGAAGTAATTACCCTATGCAATGTATCCATGCTTCTCCGCTTGAGAGCCCAGGATGGTCAAGATAGAAAGAGAAGAGTTCCGGTTGCTTAAGTCCGGAGTTCATGATGGGTCAATCCCCTTGCGTCAGTCAAACTAAAGAGAATGAGGCGAACTAAGCACTTGACTCACTTGCTTCTTCGGGTTAGAGAGTGATTCGTTCTAGCTATACTAGTTAACCAGTTCTATCTCAAGCTAGGGTAGCCAGGATAAAGGTAGTTCTTCCTTCTTTAGTTTAGCCTTTGTCCGTCAACACAGAAAGGAGGAGGCATGCTTAACTCATTTAACGAGGACCGAAGGCTTACTCAATCTCGTACTTTAGTGAAAGACAGCCCATGCCCTATAAAGGAGAACTTACATACTCTGCATTATTAGACGAGCGCATCACATTCAGATCTTTTTGAAATAGGATTATAAAGCACTTACTATCTCTTTCAATCTTTCTCTGCTAAAGCATGAATAGGACCGTTTCAGATAGCGAATGCTTTCTTAGGTTCAAAAATAAGGACAAGGGATGATCTTCCATCTGTTAGGGGCAAACCCTGCCTTCTCTCAATTCAAAGCCCATAATGCCTCTTTTTTGCCAATTCTTAGAAAAAGGTCCTACTCATATAACTGATCCAAGATCCAACCCCTCTAGCTTCATACTCAGGAGGATTCTCGCTCATCAAGCCAATTTCGTACAAAAGATTCTTTCTTTTCGACCTTAGCGAGTGGGTAGCTCAACACGAGGTGGTCCTTAATTTCCGGAAGTTCTCCTCCAATTCTTAGGAAGTAAGGTCCCTATTTCCTACTTTCATAAAGAAAGGGATGCCTTAGCTTAAGCTTCTTCCTCCTTCAACTACTTTCAAAAAGGGATATTAAATGCTTACACCTTACTAGAATCAAGTTTAGAGTGAGAGGGGGACAAAGGGGAAGGGAGCAGACATCTTAGCCTCATTGATTACTTGACTTGACCTTTCTTAGAAAGCAAAGCATGGCTATGAATTTGTAGAAGTCTAGAATGAGAACCTGGACAAAAGATTCTTTCTCTCTGATTTCATTGAAGGTCTTAGCTCACTTGATTAGGCCAATCTTACGAATTGTGCGAGCAAGATCCTTCATCAAGGAGGAAGTCCTCAAAGTTAGTGGTGGTGGAGGAAAGGGTTCATTTCTGAGCAATAAGCAGAGACTGGCTTCCTCCTTTCATAGAGAGTATTGCTTCAAAGACATAGCCTTGGGATAGAATTCAGACTTTCTTCTTCTTTCCCTTGTGACGCATTGGCACGCTGTAGGCCTAGTTGCATTGCTAAGATGGTTTGACTTGGAAAAGAGAGATAGAGAATATGGCATCTCACTAGTTGTCTTTAAGCTCACTGACCTAAAAGAATGGCATCCTGACTAGTGAAAGTCACTCGTTTTGCCCTCACTCTACAGTTCCCTTTTGTAGACCAGCCCAATAGCTTTCACGAAAGCAGGCAAATGATGTTGTTTTTCTACTTCAAAGGACTTCAAAGACACTTCCAAGGACGAAAAGACCACTCCACAACCATGGAGTCTTGTTGGGCAGGAACAAGAACCAAGAGAAAAAAGCTGCGCTACAGGGCGCCGACGACCTTTGTCAAGGAAAAGAAAAAGATGCATTGAAAGGTATTGCGAACCCCTTTGGAATTCTTCTTCGATTATATCGCACATCTTGCTCGTGAAGGGAATTGACAAGAGTTGACAGCTCGACTTCGTCCCAGGAAGCGAAACATAGTCTTTCAAAGCCCGGAAGGTTGAGCAATGTGAATGAAGATGCTCGGAAACCATGGTGCGAGACTATGAAAGAGTCCTTTTTCTTCACTTAGTTCGGTCAGATCTTGTTCCTCATTCTCTGTAGCTCCCAATTGGTATTTTTTTCCAGTCTAAGAGAGAATCTGAGCTGGGGTTTGCCCAGCTTTCGTGATGACCGGTTTCAGGGTGATCAAAGAAGCGATTCAGTGGATCAGCGAAGCTAGCAATCTATAGCTAGTTTCAGGTCCTCAAAGCGAGCGGTAGTAGATCCAATCCAAGAGTGGGATTGAGTGTGCAAAGCCAGGGTGGTCAAGCAAGAAAGTCTAATTGATCCTTTTTCGTAGATCGCTGGGTAAGCACCTACTATTGCTGCGGGGAGTGCTTGTTGAGAAAGATGCTAATTAAGCCTGAAAGGGCTTAATGAACGGCTTTTTTCTTTCAATCGTCGTTGCGTTGTTCTTCCCTTCTCTATGAGGATTCACTAATGGCCATGTAGGGACTTCCCAGCCAGGCATTCCTCCCCGTGGAAGCCGAACCATATCTGAATCCACAAAACAAGTTTGCTTCATGGACCTGTTGCACGCCGTCCTCTTTCCTTACTTGATGGAGAAAGAACAGCTGAACAAGGAGTGCTTGACTGAATAAGTCAAAGTGAAGGACCTCGCCCTATAAAAGACAACACTTTTGAGTCGGAGATTCCCGAGTTTGTTGTTGGATCGGTCGCAGTTGAGTTTTGTTCACAACCGTCTCCGACTAAGTCACCATTTTCCCTACCGACAATGACTTTCCCCGAAGTCTGCCTCGCTCAATACGAGACGAATCCCATCCGGGAGGTTGGTTCTTGCGATTGAAGGCGACGAAGAAAGATTCTAATATAGAGAGGGATGGTCAGACAAGACGTACGGATCAGCGAGTGCACGCACAAGAGGTTCTCACTATCAAAGCAAGGAATAAAACATATAAAAGTTACGCTTCGGGGGCTGGATTCGAAAGCAATTTTTTTCTATGCAAGGAAGAGAACTGTCAGGCCATTGTAGGAACGATATGAAGAAGGCTATGATAGATAGCTAATGGGTAATCATCCTTTTCATTCAATATTGAGATCATCCTCCTCAACAGAAGGGTCTTCATCTCATAGGGAGCGTCTGCTAGCTCGATCGTCGGTAGAGAGCAAGTCATGACCGATTCTTCATCCTTTGATGAGCGGCTTGCTAAAGAGTTTGCTAGTCGATCAGAAATGTCCCAGCGTCATCACATCCTGATGAAGGTCTCTCGCAAGTTCGATTGCGGACTCAGATGCAAGAAGGGGAGCCTCATACCTTTGTCGGGTATCATCCTATAGTGAAAAAAGTACTCGTGGCACTACTTCAGAAACATAGAGGGGCAGGGCTCCCACCGATCCTCCAGAGACCCTTTCTTCCGATTGGATTGCAAATCAAGGTTTCGAGAAGCTTTCACACTCAAATTCAAAAGATCAGGGCGAAAATCCTGATCAATATCAATGGAGTCGTCACTACTCATTAGTCAACTATTGAGAGTCTAGGTAGCTTGGACTATTGATCTGCCAAAGCCTGATTTGTTGTCCTCATATTCTGCCGTGAGCCATCAGTCTTCTTTAGACTATTAAGGTCTTCAAGCTAGAAATCCCCCCTTAGTGGACCGATCCTCCCTTCCCACGGATATTGATGAGTCTCGTTTTTAGAGGGTCTAGCACCTTTCAGTCAGCTAGCTCTCCTCCTGTCCTTTATGTTGTCAGGATCTTTTTTCCACCGATCAAATCAGCCGTTAACATTTTGCAATTTTTTAGGTTACTAAACATAGGGTATTCCCGTGACAAATCCGCTTGTAAAGGGGTCCCCAACAGCTCCTCTCCAATTGAGATCTCCTTCCTGTATTGAGGTTGATCGAATCAACAAAGATTTTTCGAATCCTACAGTTTCGGGAAGACCCTTACTGCTCTACTTATCCACCATAGAGACATCCATGGGATGTGTGCTCGGTCAACATGACGACAGAGGCAGAAGAGAAGAGGCCATATACTATTTGAGCAAAAAATTGACCGACTGCGAGTCGAGATATTCACCATTAGAGAAGACCTGTCTTGCTTTGCTTTGGGCTACTCAACGCCTTAGACACTACCTATTGTCTTATCCTGTACTTCTTCTCACGCACATGGACCCGCTCAAATATCTCTTCGAAAAATTCTCAGTGAGTTTCTCAAGATACTCGAAATAGGGAATGAGCTCGCGTCTTCCTTTGATTTGGCTTATGATAAGGATCAAATACTTGGAGTCGAGTAGTCCCGACGTTTTTAGTCCTAAGATGCAAGCTTCAGCCATGTTGTTAATCAAAGTGTACTGAAGCGATGGAATCCCTGTGGAGATTCTAGGTCCCGTGCTTGTTGACTCGTGAAAGTCAGCAAGTATTCACTACCTTAGGTTGTGCGCCGGATTTGACTCAGAACTCAACACCATGATCAGATACGCCCCGTTCACTGACTGAACTCAACGAGAAACCACGAGGTATAACTCAAAAGCCTTCGCATTATAAGCACTCTCGAATGCGCCGTTTCGCTCGTGCCCTTCCCTCACTCCACTCCTTCCAGCAACTCTTTCTTTACTCAATCGAATGTCATCTTAACTCGTTCCCCGTTCCGCTCGTGAAGCTCCACTCAGTCTTAGTTGTTAAAGCTCGTGCCGGGGAATTCACCTCACTTCACTTTGCGACTCTGTCAAAATCGCATTAAGTACCATTTCGCTCGCGGCCCTCCACTCTGTTGTTGACAACTCAAACTCAAACAACTGTTTCTTACTTGCATGTACCTTAGAGCAACCCCCTCATACGTTAGTCGCCGGGGGCTTATTCCAACTGAAACAGAATTGATGACATTACCGCGATCATTGGCTCTTGTTGGTAAGCAAGGTTGTCTTTATATGCTAGTGAAGACCTTACCATAACGTTTTCTTGCTTCCTCTCGATGTTCTCTAAAGTAGGTCGAAATGGATTAAACTTTCTCAAGGTTCAACGAACAAGTCAAAAGGTATCACGGAAAAAGTAGCATGAAAGCGGTCTAGTCGACTCAGCCAGAAATACGAAGTTAAGTAAAGCCGAGGTCATGAGCTGCATGGAAATACAACGTCCTATCTCGGAATGCGGGTGTGCTGGTGGACGGTTCGCATCCGGTCCTTCTTTTCTTCATTCTGGGTATGCTCTATCAGTCTGTCCCGATTCCTCTAGTTATGGAGTTCCGGACTTGCTTTCTTGAGTGCGGGACTCTGGCTCAATGGCCGATTTAGTCAAAAGGCATTCAAAAGCTATATCTTCCTATGGCATATACCTGTAAGATCGTTAATTGCCTGCATCTTCCTGGTAAGCGGAAGTGCGTAAAGTAGGCTCAACTTCTTTGGTTTATAAAGATCTTGTAGTAGCCGAAGGTAGTCTGCTTGTTAGATTGAATTTCATCTTATATAACCGGGGCCTTATTAAAAAAAAGACTTTCTCAATAGTATAAGTAGACCTCTCAAAGGGCGTAGCGTAGACATTAGTCTTGCTGGTTCGGTCTTTTTCTTTTATTGTTTATATGCCCACATTTCATACTTCAAAAGAAATTCCAGTTCATGGCTTCATATGTACTGAGTGACTATAGGTCCATTCGGATGCTGCTCCAAGAGAGCTTTATTCGGCCTTTGTATGACCGTCTTCCCTTCCTGTCTATCTCCTTCGGTCAGGTAGTTCTGCTTTTGGTACCGGAGGAGCAGGGTAGGATAGAAGGGTAGTTTCAGAGTGCAAGATGTCTGAGCTTGGAGGTTCCGCTTCTCGTCTTTCTAAGAAAGCTGCCCAGACCTTGCTTCTTTGCTGGCTAGATGCGGAATTGAAGGTTCATGCTTGGCCCTTGACGAGTACTTTTCCACTAAGTACAAGATATTCAAAACTCGGTATGTATCCCATGATATAGGCATTTGGAATGAAGTTCTTTTGGAATAAGGAAGTGGTGATAGATAGCAGGAGGTATTGCTTACTTACCTGAATCCTTTCTGATGCTGGTCCAAAGAGGAGCTAGCAGAACAATCGACACAAGAGAGAGGAGTCTCGAGAGCAAACTATCTCAAGGAGACGACTAAAGGAATAGTCCCTACCAGAAAAGCAAGAAGTGCAGAACTGGATTATCAAACTGATGTTTCTACGCCAAAGAAAGAGAGGGAACTCCATGAAAGTCTTGCATCTCACGTGGAAAGAAACGATGCTGCCATGCTGCAAATGAGGCAATTTTGTGAGTGTAAAGATCGCTTTTTCAAAGGAGAAAGAAAAGAACCGCCGTTGTTACCGGAGCTGAGCTGCCAATGAAATGAGGAATCCATGCTCTTTCGACCTCCAACCACCATGATAATGCAGCTGCCACCTCTTTCTGGTGTGCCGAGCTATACGGATGAACATGCCAATCCCAGGAACTTCACAGTGGCAAAACTGCTGCACGCCCTTGAGTACCGGAGCTGCTGCAACTTGTCTGCGGAAGAGGAGGCTGCACACCGTCATCAGCATAACTGTGAAATGATGAGGATGTCCGCTCCCCTCTTCTCGCTACTGAGATCAAACCTTTCGGCCTTGAGAAGGAGCCTTTCATGGCTTGAGATGCCTTATAAACATGTATGCAAAGTGTGGCCAAGCCCATGAGAGTCTCCTCATGCTCTCGAATACCCATGCGAAGAGCACTGTTGGTTTGATATTGAACATGCAAGCCCTTGAAGTTCTCGGTCTCTCCTGTCGAATGACGAGAATTGCAACAATTCCAGACTTCGTGCCGCTGCTCCTCTTCTCTTGGCTTTCATGAGGTTTCATCCGTGGAGAACACAACTTTTCGTCTGCGCGTTGCGGTAAACCGCCTTTCTTTGCTTAGGTTTTCCAAGCAACCTTGGGCTCGTTAAGGCTAATGCTCATGGTGGATTTTCCTATCAGATCCAACCTTAGCAGGGCTTATGGCAAGGACTGTTGCTGTTGTGTGATTGCAGCACCCGAGAAGCACCCACCACGGTCTGACATTTCACCACAAGGACCAATCTTCTGTCACTCATGCGGTCCATTTTCGATCATGATGGAGATGGGAGATTCATTCTTTTAGTTTCATCTCTACTACTCTGCCATCCACTTTGGCTTCCGAAACATCACCAAGCCTGATACCGAACAAGTCTCCCATCACCCTCTTCCTGCAGCAAAGGTTCTTTGCTTGACAGCTTTGAAACGTCGTCCCCGACCCGCTTCCCTCGCGAGGTTTGGCTATGCTCTATAACGGGCATCTCGGAGAAAGAATGTAGCCGGCTTTGAAGTCGTGACCGCACCCATGGCATGATGTTTTAAGATCGATCCTGGCATGGTTTTCTAAGCATGGTGTTAGCATGGCGTTCAAAGACCAAACCTGATGTGTTCTCTTCATATCATATAGTAAAAAAAGAATAAGAAAAAGCAAAAATGGGCCTTATACATATGGGCGTGGCCCTCACGAAACAGGCCCGGTGCCAATGAAGTATGCACGACCCGTGTAACATGGGCTTTAGACCTCTACTCTACTCCCCTTAACGAAATCTCCAGGCCTACCAAAGACTGCTCACTTACGAAATAGGCCTAAGCCTATGCCAATGGACTCGTGACATCCATGAAATAGTCCATATCGTCAAATGACGCACGTTAAGAAGACCCAAGCTTATACGCATCAACCCACAGGGTGCCCATCTTCAAGAAAGCCCGAATGAAAGACCCAAGCCTAAATGCATGGGCCCATCCAACAAAGTACTACAAATGAAGACTCGGGCCTGTCAATCCTGCTTTCCTCGATGAAAACCCGTCAAAGGTAGTTGACTTGAGCAAGAAAACTACCTTGGGCAAAGCCAGAAATATGATGAATAGAAATAGATCAGTCAGAAAGATACGCGGACGACTTGACCATAAGGTCGGATGCTTCCGTGAGCAGTAACCAGTGGATCTCCCCCTTTTTGGGGGGAAAGCTGGTGGCCCTTTTGGCGTGTTAATTCTTTCGACGGGGCGGCCTGATTCGTTCGGTAGATCCAGTCGAGGTGGTTTTCGTTTACCAGCGCGTAGATGGTCTAAGTTCCTTTGACCGAGTCTTTCTGGCCCCTGTGAACATCCTTTTTTATGTATTAAAGAGGGCCTCTCTAACCGGTGAAAAGTGGTAGGTGTCCACTAACGGCTATTCCTGGCTCGGCTTCGATAACGCAATTCCGGGAGGAGTTGGTAGTTTGGCACTGGATCCCTTCGGACCTGGAGAACGTGTGACGCTGGGTCGGGGTTTGGTGAACCAACAGGTCGCTCCTCTAGTTGAAGTATTGGGCCCCTTTTCATTGCCTAGGTTACACCTTCGGAATACCCCAGACGGGGATTTCGCTCTACTCCCCCCCCCCCAATCTTCACTTTTCGCCACGCCGACTCTCCGTCATGGAATTAGACCAAGGGGAATCCCCATAGGACCCCGTCTCCTGCATCTTTCGCACGTAGGAGATCGAGACAACAGCCTCAGGGCTATGTGGAAGTAGATCGATTGCCCTAGATAGACAACTAAATAGGGGATCTCTACAAACAAGTCTATAAAGAAGTTTCAAAAAATGGATCGGTAGTAGTCCGGTCGCACTCGAACAATAATATTCCAGAGGAAAATGCACCAAAGATCAAATATTTCGAGCCGTCTTCCGTGGAAAATTCAGACTTTCTTTTTTATGCAGCGATCATATAAAAACAAAAACTTTGAGGCTCAATAGCTAAATACATGGCAATTGAATCATGAGCCGAGATCATTAAGAGCATACTGCGAGTAGGAAGTGGAATTAATACAATGGATTCAAAAGCATCAAACCTCTCTTGTTCGGAAAAATCAAAACACATCGAAATGGTACCTGCCGTACTTAATAATGGAAGGATTTGGCAGATATATCTAAAATTGTCCCTCCTCAAAAGATTATTCCATAAATGGGCAATAGTTAGGAGAGGTGCGCCAGCGGCGAGCAGAACCAAGGTTATTAGATACCGAAGGAAAGCCCGGCCAGAACCACACGTGCAAGTTTCCCTGCATGTGGCTCGTCCGTGATAACTTCTTCGGATTTGTGTGAACTAGCGGACCGATCGCTAAGTGGAATCCCCGCTCCAGCATGATCGAACCTTTTCGGAACTGGTGAGGAATGGGCGCCACTATCCCAGCCCAGATTCAGCCAGATTCTATTGATCATGTCCCTTTCCCAACTGCTTGCGGCCTTATCTTGTGGCGTCTTTGGCTTGACTCGATCAAGCCCTAAGGAAAAATCCAAGTCTTTCTCTTCCCGTCCCGGGTCATAGTGAGGCGGAGGTGCGTCCACAGAAGAAGAAATCGCAATGCATCTTGCTCAGCAGGCGTAGCTTGGAGTGGGAGTGTTGCAGGGGTAAGGTAGTTCATACTTGCTTACTTTCACGAGTCAACAAGCAAGGGATGAGCTAGACTGAATATAGCACGCTCAATTGGTTTGAATAACATGTGCTATATTTCAAAGCTTGCATATAATCCATTTTCTTGCTGGCGCGGAGTGGTGGCCTAAGAGAGGAAAAGAAGCCAAACCAACCAGGGCCTCTTGAGCGCAGCTAAGCTAATATGCACCGGAGAAAGCTTACGAAGGTAAGCTCTATTCAGTCCAGAGCATTAATTCCCCATAATGAATAGGCTAACTCTATCTCTCAATTGCCTATCCTATGCTCGAGAAGGTCCCCCAGTTCCTGGGCTGCACCTCGAGGTGCATTTAGTTGTCTAACTTTATACTTAGGATATTCCCCACTCCATGGCACCTTTCGCTCATCCATTCAGCCCGCCCGTCCAGACGCAGCGCTCTTTTCTCATTATCATCTACCGCCCTTTCTGTCCTCCCGTCCCTTCACGCATGAAGATCGTCGTATGTATGTTCGACTTCGGTTGCCGGTGCAATAGAATAGGTAGGAGTACATTATGGCAAGATCAGTCACCTGGCGCCTTCTAGCCCTCCTCTAAGAAGAATTGTGCTATGCCCCCCCTGATATCCCTATAGAGCGAAAGACTGGTGATCCCTAGGTTGCAACACGTCTGGTCGTTAACTCCTCACGCCGCTGCCGCCGTTTCTAGGACCGACCGATGCCTCACCTGCACAGGTACCTACATAGTGTAGTGTCGGTCGCACATTCATAATAGCGTTCGGACTCATGTGCCTTCCAGAACCAGGGGAGTTCCCTTGCTCCTGCTGCGTACGATTAGCCAACCTTGCGGCGGCAAAAGGATTAGGACGTCCCCCCATGCTAAGGTTCCCTGCGGTCCGGCTGCATTAGGTTAGGGAGCCGGGCAATATGATAATAGCTCCTCCGCATCCCCAAGCGCGCTGCCCTCCTAGGCACGCAACACTAAGTAATCCAAGCCAACCCACATTATTGACTAACGGTGGATAATCATCTTTCTTAGAGGTACTAAATACAACTCCATGAATGAGCAAAATGAAGGTTGCGTTAATGAGAAAGATTTCTGGGGAAACCGCTAAAAAAAGATTGAACATGTGGGCATTCACATTTTTCTGGCTTATGAAAAAAAGGGAGAAAAGGGATCTAAGCATGGCTTTCTATAACTATTAGAAAAAGGGAGGATTCGAACCTATGGCCCTCTGTACCCAAAACAGATGCACTGACCAGACTGCGCTACACCTCGTCCCCCCCCCGGAACATATAGATCCACCCGATCGAGAAACACTTGAACCGAACTCGCCCACCCTGCTTTAGGCACAGGGCCGCGAGAACCACCCCTTTTTTTAAATCTGCCTCCAAGCCTCTTTCACGTTTCTTGGGAAACTTGAAGAAGTTCGTGGCACAGGAGCAACCAGAAGCTCGGAGAGAACAGAAGCAACCAGAACACCGAGCAGAGAAGCAGCCCGTGGTCGGAGGCATCAACATGATATGATCATGGGAGGTTCACAATATGAGGAGCCGAGTAATTCGAAGAAGAGAAGTAGACAAACTGTGCAGAGCATCGAGTCGCCAGCCAAGAAGAATAAAGAAGAACCAATTAGTTTCTCTGAAGCCGACTTAGAAGGACCCCGGACGATGATGCACTTGTTGTGGAGCCAAAAAGAAACAACTATATATCTTGTAAAACGCATTTTAGTTGATAATGGAAGTGGAGTAGACGTTCTTTATTATGATTGTTTTGCCAAGATGAATTGAACTCCCGACTTATTAAGGCCTGTGGAAGCCCCACTCTACGGCTTCACAGGCAATGTCGTCCGACCGAAGGTTCCATTTCTTTACCTGTAATTGTCGTGAATGAGCCCTGCCAGAGAACTATACTTGTCAAGTTCCAAGTTGTTAAGGTCCACTCACCTTACAATGCTATCTTTGGCCGAGGATCAAAGCTCTTTTTTTTAGATTTCCTTCTTGATCAATGACAACCGCTTTAAGATGCCCTATCAGGAAAGGTGGTACTTTAAATAGCCATAGCTTCCATTTCCTATTTTGTAGCAAAACAGACCAAAATATATGACTAGGCAATTCAAATATGACCAAAGCACAGACTTCTTTAATGTTCCGGATGCTCATACAGACTTCTTCAAGTACTCCCTCCACACTACAAATCCCTAATAGGACGTACTTTAGGGTAGCAATTAGAGACTAGTTCTTTGATTGGTCATCTAGCATCTCTATGCTCACGTAAAAATCAAATCCATCTGTAATACCTTTCTACAATAAGATGTGGCCTAAACACCTATCTAATTTTGATAGAAAGAGTGAATTGAATTCAGGGTAAGGGCAACGTGAGGTATGTATATTTAAAGTTTGAAATACGCCATAGAGATATAGAAATAGGTAACCTGATATCTCAGGCTAAATAGGGACAATGAGAAAGCTTCCTGAGCCTGTTAAGTAGGGAAAACACATTTGGTAGATCAACTCAAAAGAAAAGAAAACACTATTATGATGAATTTGTTCTATAGGAATACGCCAGGCATGGCTCAAAATATGCATTTGAATATCCTGTTAGGTCTATGACAGTGGATCCGGACCGCAAAGTGAACAGAAAAACCAGTGAGCGAAGCGAACGAGACACCGCTCCTGCACTTGCAAGAGGAACAGAGCCTGAGCTAATACAAGGCAAGAGCAGATGAAGTTGACGTCTAAAAGGGAAATTGAAAGCATTTTCAGGCTGGCAACTAGTTATAAAGACCCAGAAGACCAAGGAAAGTCTAGTTTTTGACTAATAATAAAATAAACATGGCTTCTTCTGCGGGGCTGCCTTTAAGCAACCTTTTAGACCTTCAATTAGTAAGAAAGCGACCCGCCCAGATTTCTACTTACAAGTTGGGAGATTCCATTCACGAAGTATTCGATAAAGAGAATGCGAGTGAGAAGGACTTGGACAAGACAACATATGACGCACTAATTGCACCTCCTGGTGCTAAGAACTCGAGTGCCGACTGGTGCTACAGTGTTTTAAAAGAACGTTATCGGTATTGTAGATTTACGAATTGACGGAATGGTGCTTTGTTCACACCCATTTTACCGCTGCTTTACACGTCCCTGGATAGGCACATTTTACCGGAAAGAGATAGACGGGCAGAAGATCAATGAAAAAAGACTAGCTAGCATGAGCGGGAGGACTCTACGACAACAAATACTTATTCAATGAAATTGCCAATTGCAGCAGACTTGGACTGAGCAATTGAAGTGAATACCTCAGGTCTAGGGGCCCAATCATACTAAAAAGAAGAGTTTGATTTTGATTCTGGCTCAGAACCGAACCTGGTTCACCTTTCGTCTTACGTATGTTAGTGTGTTGTTTCCTGCTCTTCAAGTTAGAGAAAGACTTAAACCATCCGGGGACGGGAAGCCTCTGAACCGCTACGTCCCTTTCTAACAGTTGATTCAATAGCTGTCCTTCACCTAATCTTCCACCGCTTCTACAGTTGTGATTGCGCTTTTTCTAATAGAAATAGAAGCAGGGGCCTATCGCTTTGATCTTTCTCTTCCTGTAGCTGATGCTAGGCGCTCTCAAGAGCCTTTCGTCAGTCATATGAATGTGCAGCTCCTACTCTATGCCTAGTGTCAGTTTAACCTGGATAAGCATGAAGTTACCTTTCCACTATTTATCCACTTCTCTTCCTCAACAGGGCATCCGATGCCTCTTCTTCTACTATTGATCCTTCCGGCACCTCGTCTAAAAAGGCTCAAGAAGGCCTATCTTTAAGCTAAAAAAAAAGAGTTCCAGTGGTCTAAGCCCCCAACCCTTTAGATCCAGTACACGTACAGTTAGGTTAAACCTTCCCTGCCACTCGGTTAAGTTCGTTCCAGACGAACTCCGATCACGTACTTTCACTCGACCGGCACCCATATTCTCCCTTCGATCAAGCTTACCGTCCCCCAATCTGCCTAAAAAGGTACAAACACTCTAACTTGCTCCAGCTCCATTGGCTTAGATTATGGAAATCATGAAGTCAACCATTCTTCTTTGTTCATGGAAGGCTCGAGAAGACCCCCATCCACTTTTTCCGGGACGGATGTGAACATTTTTTCTTCCCAACCTCCACCGGTGCGTCTTACTGATGGTGGCTAACTTGGTAGAAATGATTAGGCAATTCAATTATTGAATTATGTTTAGATTATTTATTTATATATCTGTAGATAATGGACTGATGAATAGGCATGGGAAACAGCAAAGGCGGAGGGACAGAGCACCCTTAACCTTCAGTCCGTCTAACCAATCGCTTTGATTAAGCTAACAATGCTTAACACTTCCTCTTGGATCCTTAGAACGTACCAAACCATTGGTATCAGTTGGTTGGTTCACCTAAAGATCAAGTTGATATGCTAATATGCTTAACAGCCTAAGAGATGGAGGCTCCAATCGAAAGGAAAGCAAGTAGATGGATGGCTTCGATCGGAGGAACTAAATGAATAGCAATGATTCAGAGTGTTCATTAGTTGAACTCAAAATGAAGAATTATCTGTTGATGCGACTTCAACAATCGAAGCCTTACCCTAACGACGGAGTGAGCGCTAGCGCGAAAGCCGTTGTGCGGTAGCACATCTATTTTCTTGCTAGGAATGAAGCGTATAAGAATTGAACGAAAAGGTCTAAGTGAAGACCGTCCACGAGCAAGTCTTTCGTTCAAGGTCATGCCATCTGAGTCACCAGAACCTAATTGTAGTGGAAGGTTTTGGCCGTACTCAACTCTCAGCACAGAATGCTTGACTATAGCTCTGTGGGTGAAAACAAAGTGGAAGCGAGAGACCTATGTTGACCGCAATGGTTGAATGCAAGCCGATATAACTAACTCTTTCTCTTGTTATTGCTCGAGTACCGGGATACACGATCCCCAAATTCCACGTATATAAGGGGACGGGAAATCCGCATCAGCATGTCGCTCAATTTAGAACCTTGTGCGGCAACACCGGAGGGGATGATAAGTTACTGCTTCGCCAATTCGTCGGCAGCTTGGCAGAGACGGCGTTTGAGTGGTTTTCAGAGCTGCCCAACGACTCCGTCAAAACTTTTACAGAGATGGAATTACTGTTCACCCAACGTTTTACGAGTGCTAGTGAACGTACCCCAATCACGGCATTGATCAATACCAGAGTGAAGCCTGGAGAAACATGGGTCCAGTATGCAATACGATGGCGGAATCTATGGTCAAAGTGCGAGCAGCGCATCGAAGAAGCACCTGTGGTAGGCATGTCGTGGGTATTCTTGACCCTCAAGCGACCATATCCCAATTCATGATGTTCTTCAAGTCGACCATCTTCCAGGCCTTGATTGACAAGCTGGCTCAAATGGACCAGATGGGCCATAGGCCTTCCTCTTCAAAGACGGAGCCTTGGAATGAAAAGGGCAAAGGGAAAGCAACCTTCGTCGCCAACACTCAACAACAACTGAGTGGCCCGAGATGGGTTGTTCGCCAAAGCAACAAGCGGCAGTCCCTCGATGAGAAGTTGAGACGTCCTTACTCATTTCCCCAGGATAAAACAAGGAAACTGTTTGAACTGGCAGTGCGCAATGGGCTCATTACTCTACCGGAGTCGAGACACCCACCGCAACCGAACGACGTCAACGATCCTAATTACTGCCCCTACCACTAAGTATTGGGCCATCCGATCGAAGACTGCTACGTCTTCAAAAATTGGGTTGAAGACCAGTATCAACAGGGCAAGTTCACGCTGTCCGGAAACTGGAAGGTAAATCCGCCACAACCACATGCTCCGAAAAAGATGGACATGCCGGGGGCATCGTGCTCATTCATAAAGAAAGCTCCATGGGAAGTTGTTCTTTCGGAAAAAACTAAAAAATGCTGAAAGATCTTCAAATATGTCCTGCGATCAGGTGAAAAAGCCCGTAAGAGCTGGAGATCATCGACGGGATGCTGAAACCACGCCCAACATCGGGAATTAATAGCAATGGGCAAAGCACCCAGGAACGGCCGTTACGGTCTTCGAAGAAAAAGAAGAAGACCAAAAAGTCCACGCTGTCTAACGACAAGCGCACGGATCTGCATAAGCATATTGACGCGCTGAAAGAATACAACCAGAGGACACGAACCCCAGTCACGCTTCAAGAGTTCCTCAGTCACATCCTTGAGAATGAAGATAACGACAATGATGAGGGAGACGACTTGTCAGAAGAATCCGAAGATTATGTGGCAAGTTGCCACATGATCGCTCATTTGTCGTCAAGTAACAAAGCAGCTCACTCGGTGTTAGGAGATAACGTAGAGGAGCTGGGGGCAGGAGCAGTGCCAAAACCCTTGGATTATGTGACATGGTCTATCAAGGAGAAACCTGCTTGTTCATAAAGCATCCGGCGAAACTTCGCCTCAAAGCTACAGCGGACCGAAACGTCCCTAAACTAACGATGGACCGCAATGTCCTAAAACTTGCAACTGACCGAGACGTCTATAAACTACTACGGACCACAGCATCCCAAGGCTGACGTGGTAAAAAAAAGGTATGTCCACAAGCAAAATGGGAATGGATGAAAACCCGAAAGGGCGCCGTGAGTAAAAATAGCAGGACTACCGGCGATATTTGTGAAAATCCGAAAGGGCGCAGACTCGTAAAAAAACCAAAAAAAACAAAAAAACGGTATGTCCACAAGCAAAATGGACACGGATGAAAACCCGAAAGGGCGCCGTGAGTAAAAATAGCAGGACTACCGGTGAGTTTTGTAAAAACCCGAAAGGGCGCAATCTCGTTAAAAGACACTTGCAAGGTCCTCTCGACCCTGTGAGAATAAACCACCTGCGTGAGATCCTTACGACTCACAAAGGAGAAATACACTTAGGAATCCTCACGATTCTTAAGGAGAAACTACGCTTACGAGATCCTCACGACTCGTAAGGAGAATTCCCCTTTGAGACCCTCACGGCTCATAGGTTTCAAAAGCCTTAAGCTACAGGGATCTGAACCTGTTCTTAAGCCATCACAACCTCCAATGCTGCCCTACAAGCGGTTCAATATTGACCATTGTATACAATCCATGGGCACGAATGGACATTTCCCTAACAGAGTCCTATCAGCGACTAGGGATACGCTCACACGGTGAACAAACACTTGTAGGTCTTCTCGACTTACAAGGAGAAAACACTCTTGTAAGATCCTTACGACTTATAAGAGAATACACACTTAGGAATCCTCACGATTTCTAAGGAGAAAAAGCACCTACGAGATCCTCACGACTCGTAGGGAGAAACACCTTTACGAGACTCTTACGGCTCATGAAGTCAAAAGCCTTAGTCAATGGGATCCTAACCCTGTTTGCTAAGCCACCTTTGTTCGACATCGACAGAGGCAAATGATGATTCGCTCCTGGCAATATCCCAGTTGTAGCGATACTGATGCCTAAATCGGTATCAAATTTCAAGTCCTTTCATGGCAAATGATGATTCGCTCCTGGCAATATTCCAGTCGCAGCGATGCTGATGCTAAGATTGGCATCAGATTTCAAGTTCTACACTCGCGATAAAAAAATCAGCGAGCCAAAAATGCATATGAAATAGCCGAAATGATGGGGCAACTTGCAACGAAATCAGCAAGTAAAAATGTTTGCATACAAAAACAGCCGAAATGATTGGACAACTCGTAATAAAAAGCAGAGAGTAAATAAAACAAATAGCCGAAATGATTAGGCACTGCGAAAAATAGCCGAAATGATTGGGCAATAGCGACTTGCGCGATACAAAAAGCTGAAATGATAGAGCATCGCGGAAAGAAAACAAAAAATATACATATGAAATGAAACTTTTGCCCTACAGGTGAGATCACATCGATCCCTGTATACAATCTAGGGGAACAAACAAAAAGGGAACCATATAATCCCACCAGGCACCATCAGATAGAGAGCCAAGTCTCGACGACCATGTCTACAGCCTAGAGAACAACAATGGCGTTCCTCCTCATTCCAGCAGGATTTATACGCGAAAATCAATCTCGGAGCCATGGCAAAGTCCCTAGTTCCAAGTCTCGACGGCCACATCTACAGCCTAGAGAACAACAATGGCGTTCCTCCTCATTCCAGCAGGATTTATACGTGAAAATCAATTTCGGAGCCACGGCAAAGTCCCTAGTTCCAAGTCTCGACGGCCATATCTACAGCCTGGAGACCCGACAGCGTTCTTCCTCATTCTAGCAGGATTTAGACGTGACAATTAATCTCGGAGCAACGGAAAAGTCTCTAGTTCCAAATCTCGACGGCCATGTCTACAGCCTAGAGAACAACAATGGCGTTCCTCCTCAATCCAGCAGGATTTATACGCGAAAATCAATTTCGGAGCCACGGCAAAGTCCCTAGTTCCAAATCTCGACAGACGTGTCTACAGCCTAGAGAACAACAATGGAGTTCCTCCTCATTCCATTAGGATTCAGACGCGAAAATCAATCTCGGAGCCACGGCAGAGTCCCTAGTTCCAAGTCTCGACGGCCACATCTACAGCCTGGAGACCCACGACAGTGTTCCTCCTCATTCCAGCAGGATTCGGACGCGACATCACCAATCGGAGCCATGGCAAAGTCCCTAGTTCCAAATCTCGACGGTTCACAAACAGCCTAGAGACTACCCCGAAACCATGGCAAAGTCCCCTAGTTCCAAATCTCAATGGTTCACAGACAGCCTAGAGATCACCAACGGCGTTTCTTCTTACTCCAGCAGGATGCAGATGCGACGTCAACAAATGACCCCAGGGTCAAAACAACGGAACCATGGCAACGTCCCCTAGTTCCAAATCTCAACGGTTCACAGACAGCCTAGAGATCACCAACGGCGTTTCTCCTTACTCCAGCAGGATGCAGATGCGACGTCAACAAACGACCCCAGGGTAAAAACAACGGAACCATAACAAAAGCCCCTAGTTCTAAATCTCGACGGTTCAAAGATAGCCTAGAGATCACCAACGACGTTTCTCTTTACTCCAGCAGGATGCAGATGCGACGTCAACAAACGACCCCAGGGTCAAAACAACGGAATCATGGCAAAGTCCCCTAGTTCCAAATCTTAACGGTTCACAGGCAGCCTAGAGATCACCAACGGTGTTTCTCCCACTCCAACCAGATGCAGACGTGACATCAACAACCGACCTCAGAGTCGCAACGAAACAGAGACATGGTAAAGTCCCTAGATCCAAATCTCAATGGCCACATCTACAGCTTGGAGACCAACAACAATGTGTCTCCTCATTCCAGCAGGACACAGATGTTACACCATCAATCGGAACCATGGCAAAGTCCTAGTTCCAAGACTCTACGGTCCACAGACAATCTAGAGTCAACCAATGACTTCCCCGCCGGATCAACGCTCCGTCTCGGAAACAAGTTAACCGACCTCCTGGGAAATCAGTGTCCTTGGCAACCTTCTCGATTCAGGGAAATCAGCATCCTTGACGAGAGCACCTCGATTCGCGTCGACCCGCAGAGAAATCAGTGTCTTTGCGGGAATACCTCGATTCGTTTCGACTCTAGGGAAATCAGTGTCCTTGGCAACCTTATCTCGATTCAGGGAAATCAGCGTCCTTGAAGAGAACACCTTGATTCGCGTTGACCCGCAGAGAAATCAGTGTCTTTGCAGGAATACCTCGATTCGTTTCGACTCCAGGGAAATCAGTGTCCTTGGCAAAAACCTCGATTCAGGGAAATCAGCGTCCTTGATGAGAGCACCTCGATTCGCATCGACCCGCAGAGAAATCAGTGTCTTTGTAGGAATACCTCGATTCTTTTCGACTCCGAGGATATCAGTGTCCTTGGCAAAAACCTCGATTCAGGGAAATCAGCTTCCTTGACGAGAGCATCTCGATTCGCATCGACCCGCAGAGAAATCAGCATCTTTGTAGGAATACCTCGATTCGTTTCAACTACGAGGAAATCAGTGTCCTTGGCAACCTCCTCGATTCAGGGAAATCAGCGTCCTTGACGAGAGCATCTCGATTCGCGTCAACCCGCAGAGAAATCAGCGTCTTTGCAGGAATACCTCGATTCGTTTCAACTCCAAGGAAATCAGTGTCCTTGGCAAAACCTCGATTCGCGTCGACCCGCAGAGAAATCAGCATCTTTGCAGGAATACCTCGATTCGTCTCAACCCCAGGGAAATCGGTGTCCTTGGCAACCTCCTCGATTTAGGGAAATCAGCATCCTTGATGAGAGCATCTCGATTCGCGTCGACCCGTAGAGAAATCAGCGTCTTTGCAGGAATACCTCGATTCGTCTCAACCCCAGGGAAATCAGTGTCCTTGGAAACTCCTCGATTCAGGGAAATCAGCGTCCTTGACGAGAGCACCTTGATTCGCGTCGACCCGCAGAGAAATCAGTGTCTTTGCAGGAATATCTCGATTCGTTTCAACTCCAAGGAAATCAGTGTCCTTGGCAACCTTATCTCGATTCAAGCAAATCAGCGTCCTTGACGAGAACACCTCGATTCACGTCGACCCGCAGAGAAATCAGTGTCTTTGCAGGAATACCTCGATTCGTTTCGACTCCAGGGAAATCAGTGTCCTTGGCAAATATCTCGATTCAGGGAAATCAACGTCCTTGATGAGAACATCTCGATTCGCGCCGACCCGCAGAGAAATCAGTGTTTCTGCAGGAATATACAACGTCAGCAAAGCGGACCCGCGGCAAAGTTCCCAGTTCCATGACTCAGCGGTGCACAGACAAACCAAAGTCAACCCTCGACCTCCCTGTTGAGGCAATGCTTTGACTCGGGAGTAGGTTAACTCATCAATCACTTACGAGTCCTCTCGACTTGTAAGGAAGAAAATTCTCTTGTGAGATCCTTACGACTCTCAAGAGAAAACACACTTAGGAATCCTAACGATTCCTAAAGAGAAAATACACCTACGAGATCCTCTCGACTCGTAGGGATAAAAAAAATCTTTATGAGACCCTCACAGCTCATAAAGTTGAAAAGTCTTAGGCAGCAAATCTGAACCTGTTTCCTAAGCCATCACTTCTTATCTCGATTCATGGAAATCAGCGTCCATGACGAGAACATCTCGATTCGTTTCGACCCGCAAGGAAATGAGTGTTTTTGCGAGAATCTCTCGATTCGTCTTGACTTGCGGGGAAATTAGTGTCCCAACGCATAAAGAAAATTCTCGTATGGGATCCTTACGATTCTCAGGAGAAAACGCACTTAGAAGTCCTCACGACTCCTAATGAGAAAAAACACCTACGAGATCCTCACGACTCGTAGGGAGAAAAGCCTTTATGAGACCCTCACGGCTCATAAAGTTGGAAAGACTTAGGCAACAGATCCTAACCCTGTTTCCTAAGCCATCGCTACCTTATAAAGAGTTCAAGATGAACTGTTATTTACCATCTATGGGCCACATTTGCCAAAGCTACATGTCACTGAAATGGAGAAGTTACTCATGAAGCATATAAACTACTTCACGCCAGAGTAAGACATAAAGAAATAGAAGGGTGTAGCTCATGGACCTCAGGATTTGGAACTATATCCTTTAAGAGTCGAGATTTAAGTCAATGATAAATGACGACGCTTGTGTCCGCTCGTTATCTTCTCAGATCAAGATTCTGAAGATTATATACCAACCCAAAACCGGTCATACGCTATGAATTACTCTGCACTACTTCATCCACATATATACTTACATGGGCAAAGTAGTGGGGGGAATTTGTTCCGGCCCAAAAAAAAAAAAATTGCGCAAAAGAGCCTAAGGTATCAAATGGCAGAGATACGTTTAAGAAAATACGAACCAGTATTTTCCGGGCTGCATTTTGATAGACTCCCAAATTAGAAATAGATAAATTCTGATGGTATCGAAAGCGACTCGAAAAGGCCTTCGATTTGATATATTATGGGCTTCATAATTCATCCGGGATCAAAAGTTATGAGCAAATATGCTATGCACGTATAATCTAAGGAAGAAAATGCGAGCCAGTATTTTCCGGGCTGCATTTTGATAGATTCCTGAATGAGAAATAGCTAAATTCTGATGGTATCGAAAGTGTCTTAAAAAATCCTTCGATTTGATATATTATGGGCCTCATAATTCATTCGGGATCAAAAATTATGAGGCATCACGTGCCCACACGTGACCGGGCATCACGTGCAGACACGTGACCATTTACAGGCAAAACCTTGAAGCACTGAATAAAATAAATAATTAGAAATAATTAATCAGTGGGGTCACGTGTCAACACGTGATGGGCCTTTAAACCCACTGAAAAGAATTAAAGGTATAATAAAATAATAAGGAAAAGCCCCAATGGGGCATCACGTACCAACACGTGACCAAGGGTCACGTGCTGACACGTGATAATTCCTGAGTTTTAATACAACAGAATTAAATTCGGGTCAAATGCTTAATCAGAGGGTCACGTGCCAATACGTGATGGGTTCCTAAAGATCTATGAATTAATAAAATTAAATTCTAATTAAAAGGAAATCAAAAACCCTAAATATTTCTCTAAATCTTTCCAAACAAAAAAGATGGTGCTCTGTAAAATGGAGCACCGTTGGATTAAAATCCAAGGGTGATTAAAAATCACCAATTTATGAAAAGATTTTATACAAGGAAAGATTTCCCCAAAATTCATCAAGAATAACAGATAGAATATCTTTTGGATTAAAAATCCAATGGTGAATAAAATTCACTGAGTGATCTAAAAGATCATGTTGGTTACAAAAACAAACAAAATATTTCAATAAAAGATTCACTAAATAAATTGATTCTTTTCTTTCTCCTATAAATAGAAGCCAAGAGAGAAGGAAAAAGGAAGAGGAGGAAGAGAGAGAGAAAAAGAAGAGAATTTAATTCTCCAGAGAGAAAAGAAGATCTCTTGAAAAAAGAAAGAAACCCTAGGTGAGAAAGAGGAAAGAGATCTAAGTTCCATAAAACAAAGAGAATTTAATTCTCAATTTAAGAGTTTAACTCTTCTGAATAAGAACTTAGTTCTTCCTCTGGTTGAAGATCTGCAGAAGCAAATCTCCCCATAGGTTGAGAATTTAATTCTCATCGGGTTGAGATTCTGCCATGCAGATCCAAAACTTAGGGGGAAAATTGAGTCTAGAAAATTTAATTCTCCCAAATTCACAGGAATTTAATTTCTTCAAGATAAAATTAGGGTTTAACCCTATATGAGAATTTAATTCTCCCAAACTCACAGGAATTTAATTCCTTCAAAATAAAACTAGGGTTTAACCCTATATGAGAATTTAATTCTCTTAAATTTACATGGAATTTAATTCCTCCAAGACAGACAAAACTAGGGTTTAACCCTACTTGAGAATTTAATTCTCACAAATTCAAAGGAATTTTAATTCCTCCTAAATGAAATTAGGGTTTCACCTTACATAAGAATTTAATTCTTCCAAATGCATAGAAATTTAATTCCTCTAAAACATAATTAGGGTTTAACCCTACAGAGAATTTAATTCTTAAAATAAAGAGACTTGAAAGATCTCCATGCACGTAAAGAACATTGGTCACGTGATGACACGTGACCCCTAATAAATGCCTTAACAACCAATGCACAGATATCCATCACGTGCCAACACGTGATGGCTAGAAAATCAAAAGTGTTTAATACTTATTTATAGAACAAAGTAAAGTAGATCTGGCCCCACCTTTGGGTGCCCTCACATGTCCCCACGTGATCCCTTTCTCTCTAGTGTTTAACACTAATTTGAGCGTTTCATTTCCAGTGTTTAACACTACTGTCCTCTAGTGTTTAACACTATTTTTAAACTAATCTTAGCCAAGTTGGCTAAGTTTCCAGAGGCAAAAAACCTCCCATCTTAACTAAACCTCAAAGTTGAGTAAAACCCAGAGCCACAATGTTTAATGCTCAGTCAAAAAGCAAAATGTTATCAGAGCCCTCAAACTCTTGTTTAGCATTGCTAAGTGATGAGGGGCTGAACCCAGACAAATGTCTAATAGTCCAACAAAGGGCCAACATTTCAAACTTTGTTGGACATAGCCCAAATTGGCCATAAGTCCTCAATTCAGATTTAACTGAACCAATGTGCTCATAATCTAATTAATTGATCTTAGTTCCAAATTGGACTACAGATCTCCCAATCATTTTTGGTTCAAGGGTACATCTCTTCACTCGTTTGATATTTGTCGTTGTAATCCTTCAACGTCTTCAGAGAGCTGACGGGGCCCGATAACTAATCATTCGACGAACTGCAGGGTCCTTTTAAACCCATGGACTATGATGTCCTTAATCTCGGACTATGGGGTCCCTTTAAACCCACGGACTATGATGTCCTTAATCTCGACCGTGATGTCTTTAAACTAACATCGGACTGTGGGGTCCTTAAACCCATGGACTATGATGTCCTTAACCTCGACTGTGATGTCTTTAAACTAACATTGGACTGTGGGGTCCTTAAACTCATGGACTATGATGTCCTTAATCTCGACCGTGATGTCTTTAATCTAACATTGGACCGTGGGGTCCTTAAGCCCATGAACTATGATGTCCTTAACATCGGACTGTGGGGTCCTTAAACCTATGAACTATGATGTCCTTAATCTCGACCGTGATGTCTTTAAACTAACATTAGACTATGGGGTCCTTAAACTCATGGACTATGATGTCCTTAACCTCGACCGTGATGTCTTTAAACTAACATTGGACCGTGGGGTCCTTAAGCCCATGGACTATGATGTCCTTAACCTCGGACTGTGGGGTCCTTAAACCCATGCACTATGATGTCCTTAACCTCGGACTGTGGGGTCCTTTAAACCCATGGACTATGATGTCCTTAACCTTGGACCACTGTGTCCTTAAACTGGTAATTGACCGCAAAGTTCCTAAATTAAAACAATAGAGCCCAAATGCTCTTTTGTTGGATCTAAATGATCCTGTTAAGTAGATCTTAGTCTAAAATTAGACTAACGTATCCTTAACAAATGGTTAAGTTAACCTTAGTCTAAAATTAGACTAACGTGTCCTTAGCAAACCGTTAAGTTGATCTTACTCTAAAATTAGACTAACGTATCCTTAACTAACGTTTAAGTTGATCTTAGTCTTAAATGAGACTAACGTATTCTTAAACCCAACCCCAAACCCAAATCTAAGAAAATACGGATTTGGACTAATCCACGCCCTACGGGCAACAACATAAATTGGTCTCCGTATACAATCCACGGGCAACCATAAACAAAACAAACACCCACGACACGAAGTGACCATCTGGAGAAGGAGAAAGTTGTTACCGCGATGCGGTAGCGTAATTAACTACAGGGGCTTGCGCCTGCAGGGAAGAGCGTCCCCACAATCAAAACCCCCTTAAACGAGGGGGAATCTGACGAAGTCTGCTATATCGGCCGCATCCATTTAAATCTTCGATACATGGTGCCATAAATCAACTTGGCATCTTCGGAGAGGTGGACGGATAGCACCAATTAGCATCTGCCCCGAAATTCAGGCAAGACGGACCTACGCGGTCGCGTCTCCTCGTTTCAGAGGGGAACAAGGTGTTAGGGTAATAGTCAACAACGGGGATTAGCACGACTAGGAAGAAACTTAGTTTCTTCCTTTTGGTCCTTATCCGTCCGTTCTTGGCTCTTAGCCCTAACCTCCGGTTAATTCAACCACAACCGGTCTAACTAGGGAATCACCGCTATCATGTAGGATATGATGCCCGTAGTGAGCGGATTATGGTTGATTTAAAGAGAGTCCGTATTTTAAAATTATTTGGGCAAAGAAAGGAGTGAGAGAGATTCCCTTCTCTCAAACCTTCCCTTTCCTATCCTAACAAGTGATGAATTACTCACTCATTATAAAGAAAAGAAAACAAAGCTTTTTTTGTTTGTATTTTTATTGATAACCTAATTGCAGATAATAAAAGAACAGATACAAAAATTGCAGGTAATAAATTGCAGATAAAAAAGAATGCGAGATAAAATGAAAACTTACTTTATTGATGTCCTCTCAACAACGCATTACAATGGAATTTAAATCTAGAATTAAAAAGAGACATAAAAATAAAGAGAGGCATGCCTAATTAGGCTTTTGGCTTTCTTATTTATAGATAGAAAAAACCCTAGGTAACATTCTGATCCACACATGAATTTACAAAACTACCATAAGAAAGCCGGGTCAAAGCACCGACACCCACCGATACGTGCACCATACGGCCGCGGAACCGCGGCAGAAAGTCCTGTTTAGCCGCGGTTCCGCAGCCAATTGGTAGGATCTTGGTCTCAATCTTTCAGGGTTGCTTCATATTTCTTTTACCTTCTGTTTTTTTCACTTGGTTCCTTAAAATCTCTTCTATTTTCTTCCAGATTTCCAACAGTGCAGAATGATGTGGACTTTTGCCTTAAGCTTCGTGTTGAAGTCTTGAATCTTATGCTGCCCTTGTGCTTTGTGCATTGTGTTAGTGTATATGCCCTAGAGGCCATTACTGTATCATACTAGTTTGTATATTACTTAATGGAAGCTTGGGATATTCACAGTTGTATAGACAATCTTGCTCAAAATGGTATTATACTACTTGGTTTGTTTCTACTTTAATATGTGCATGTGTTTCTTTTAGCATATCGCCTATATATATTAGTGGAGCCCTTAGGATCTTTGCTTGATTACCAGCGTTGTGATGGCAGTCACACTAGTGGGGGCAGGGTAATCTACAAGCACATCCTTATACAGGTCCCTAGTCGTAGGATTATCGAGACGGGGCATCGATACTCCGGAGTAGACTAGCGTATGCGCTTCTCATCCCAGCAGGGGAGATGGTCTGTCCCACAGCCATTAGTACGTCGTACTGGAGATAGTATGCGGGTGCTCGTTAGGTTACGAGTACACTGGACAGGACTCGCTGGGAACTGTTGGTTGGTAATATACCTATCGTCAGTTATCAGTTCCCAGGTGACATGAGTACAGCTTAGTCCGTTGACTTGACACTGTCACTTCGCCTTGAGTATGTTCCCACTGTTCTTAGATTACTACCCTACCACGGCTCAAATGAGTCGTGCAAACAGGTAGTAGTTGGGTGCAGTCCCGAAGCACTTGAAGGCAGTGACGGTTAGACAGGATTCGTCTCTCCCGGTATTGGGAGTTGATATCGCGCTGTATCTAGGAGAGCCATTACACAAACTCCCAGACCAGGGCAAGCGAGATTTGCTGGTAGTGTTTCCAGTAGTTTCTCAGGGTGTTCTGGGCTACACTCCGACATGACTTGTACCGCTATTAGGGGACTGACGTTTACCGCCCCTAGGCCCGACATGTGATACTCTCAGATGAACAGACCGGACTGTATGGAGATTGTCGCATTCAGGCTCAGTAGGAGTTCGGATGGGTTCACCTCATCGGTCTTCTTATCGGCAACTACCTGGGGACCGTTACGTACAGCTAGTACCGCTTGCAGCCTATGGTTAAACCCACTGCCAGCGTAGTGTCGAGTCTTTAGAGTCCCACACAGAGGGTTGTTCGTCTTTGGGCAAAACAGAGTAGAGGTCGCATGGTTTTGCGACGGGGTTCGTTCACATACGCGCACTTGTGCACGTTTAGTGTCCGGGCAGTTATTACTAGCGGGCTTTGGCTTAAGCCAGATCCTAGTATTTATTTTGGGATTGTTTTAGTCTCATTGTATTCATGTTCTTCGGAACACGGATGCGGGTGTGTATGCACAGTTGACAGAGGCAGAGGAACCTCATTAGGGTTTTTGACCGTTGACTTTTTCTAAACCCTAATGAGAATGAGAAATATGGTTAATAATATTAATTAAGGATAATTGTGCCATGGTTATGGTTGGGTTGACCATTTGACTTGTTGACTTTTGTTGACCTTGGTATTTTCTTTAGCAAAAGAAAGATGCTTCTTGAAGCTTGCACTTAGCATTAAATGTGAAATGATAATGGTCAAATCAACTAACCATCACAATTTTCTTAATTATTATTATTATTCTCATATCTCTCTCATATGAGAGCAAGGTTGTGGTTACTCATTCATTCTCTTATGCTCTTTCTCTCTCTTGCAAAAGCTCTTCCTCTTCCTCTCTCAAAGCTTAAGTGTTTCATGTGTTGAAAATCATAAGCTTTTGAGACTAAACCATCAAAATATCTCTCTACTCATTCTAGGGTTCTTTTTCTAGCTAACCAAGCACTCTAGTTACTTCTTGGTTGAGGTAGGAGCTCAAGGTAGAGTCCTTCGGGTGGATCTTTCTTCGGCAAAGAGAAGACGAAGAGGAGGAGCCGTCTACACCACTCCAAGGAGCTAGCAACAAGGAGGACCACAACAAGAAGAGAAGGAGTTCAAGAACTAGGTATAACCATCTAACCTAGTAGCTAGAACTTGTAGTTATATTGTTAGTCTTTATTTAGCAAAGATCCTTCATGGTTAGTCTATGTATCCTTGTGATAAAAATTTGATTTTTACTCTTTCCGCCTCCCCGTAAGTACCGGGGTGGGTTACATAGACTTACACATTGAACTGTATAATGATTTACATTTGTTTCTTGAACTGGTAGGCGGCATCATACAGATTCATCTATTGTTGGTCGTAGTCTCATATTTGTAGCGACTTTTCATGAATTTCACTATAACGATCTGAGAACCTGTAACTATTTAGCAGACATGGATCAAAAGCACCTATTTATATGTAATGTGATTAAGAATGGGCAATATAATAATGCAAAATTCTGATATGAACAAATACCCCAAACTTATCTTTTGCTCGTCCCGAGCAAAGAAATATTTTATTCTCAAAAATTCCTAACCTCACTTTCGCAGGGAACGCGATTGCACTGAGCTCATACAACAAGCCGTTAAATCTCTAGGTGTCCCTACTAGGAGGAGTGTTGTCTCCTAAGGGTTTTCAGCGGATACTACCCACAAAATCCAATCAATTAGGCCATTGACTCTAATTCTTCAATTCAGTATTCTAGTAAGAAATTCTATTATCGTTAACTTAGAAATTATCAACCCGTATTTTTCACACTCCCTCTTCATTTAACTTAAGATCGTATATGTTTTGCAAATTTATTAAGCTTTCAGCATCTTTTGAATTTTCCTTCTAAGGTGCAATCTCAACTCAGGAATTTTTATCTTCTTTACTGAATATATAAGGCCTATCTTTCATTCCTATCTCTCATCCAAACCCCAATTATATACCCCTACGTGTGTGTAATTATCACCCCTACACTTGAAAATTCAATTCAAGCTATCATACTCTTGTCCATCGTCCAAAGTACATTTCAGTTGGTGATAAAAATTGCTCACACACTATTCATGCGACCGTTAATACTTCTTGAGGTACTAAACGACCGATTACAAAATGTGCTTGCGCATTTAGGCGTAATTCCTCGTCTTGCAATACCTAAGGCTTAGCAGTGACTCCCAAACCAGTTGGTCTAAGGCACTAGGTGATAAAGCACCCTCGCTATATTTTTTTATTTATGTGCCTTAAGTAATTATAAAACCAGTGTTCATTTTTTTATCTCTTTATTTACCACTTATACTTTTCTTTTATTTTCTTTCATACTAAGGATTTTAGACAAGAGCATTTCAAGGTATCCTCTACTATCCCAAGTTTCAAGGTGCGTGTGTGTGCAATTTGTAGGGTATATATTTTCAGAATTTAGACATAAGGTTCAGAATTATTTTTCAGATTTACACTTCAAATAAAAATTTCAATACACATCCCTTATTTTGACTTAGCCCAAGAACTGAACTCAAAATTTGCCTATTTCTAAATAAACTGTAAGGACATATATTTTCTATAATTAAACTTTAAGAGAGCTTAATTTTAGGGTTTTTAATTTACCAAGTTTAGGATCTAGTTTTTTTTCTAACTAGTCAACCGTTATGTTGAACTTAAGTCAAATATGGCCAAAATTGAACTTTTCAATTTTTATTGATTTTATGTTTATATATATATATATATATATATAATTTTTTTTATACTTTTTTATAAAGATGCAATACGGAATTAAATATGCAAAAAAAGAAAAAAACAAATATATACAAAAATAAAAATATGCAGATGCAATGCAAAGATAACTATTTACAATCCACCTCCACCCCCAAACTTATCGAAAGCAGTGCCCTCATCACTGCTCCCAGCGGCGTCTACCAGACGCAGCCTCACTGGTCTCACCCCCCGTCCTCTCGATCGTGATCGGAAAAGTTCCTCTCTTGCCAGCAGGGTGGTCATGCCCTGCTCCAAACTCGTCACACGCTGACCAAGGTTGGTCATCATCCCTATCAACCTTTGTACCCCCCCTATTTGTTCGTCGCATCAAGCGTGCTTGCGCAGCGGGGGTAAGCTCTTCATTGCTCGCGCTCGAGCTGGAGCTAGGTGTCTTTGCGGGCACATCTTCGGCCGGCTCCGTGCGCGGCCATACATCATGTAATCGTGTATAGGACGTGGAGACACAATCAAGAAGGGGTCAAATTGGAATTCCACCATGCATATAAAATTCAAATTTATCAATAGGGAGGAAATGGCGACACAATTGTGTCACCAATATAGGGCATGGATAGTTGGCAGCCCTCTTACCCGCACCAATTGAATGAAGCAATACAGTGCACATATCATAGCTGGGGTTGCGTGTCATCAAAGTGTGCACTATATGAAGGGATGGTGTGAAAAATGTAGTGTTATGAGAGCTACCAAAAATATTATTTTGTCCCCAACGGCACACAGTTAAGACATTCGTAAAAAGGGTTCTAGCCTGGATGCCTTTTCGTGGCTCCCTTAAACAACCGTTACCCATTAAGGGTAGGTAGTCTTCGAAACGGAGGGGTTGATCATGAATAGGGAGTCTAGGTATTAATGTGACTTCATGGATGAAGTCCCTATCAATTATTATTTCCCTATCCCCCCAAATTAACCTAATGTAACCGTGTTGTGAGAGACAGCCATCCTCCATGCATTCATAAAAGCGGGTGACAAGATCCGGAAGCGCGAAGGCATTCGGATGGTTAAAAAGTAAAAAGTTCCATCCACGCCTTCAGATCTCATCACCGAAGTAGCTACCATAAATCGTGTGTGCAAAGAGTTGTGAAAAATCTCTTTCAAATTGCAAAGTGGGTGCCATTACAGAGAGCAATATACCAAAATATGAAATCGACAGAGAGGAAAAAGAAGTGCAAACCTCCTTTGAAATTTTCAGAGGTCGACGCAGCTAGGAGGCGGCGGAAACGCGGCAGGAAGGAGTCTTTGGCGGCGGAAGCGCGGAGACCTGGTGAGATCTCTCTGTGCGATCTTCAGCGGCGGCTAGGGTTTTCTGAAGTTGGAAATTAAGGTTATATAAAATGCAGAGAGGGGTCGGGTTGTATTTATAGGGGGTGTTTTGGTTATTTGCCAAAAAGCCCTTTTAAAAAGAGGAATTTATTTGTAAAAAAATATTTTTTTATTTATTTTTTATTAAAACTGAAAATTTACAAAAATACCCCCAAAAATTTGGAATTCTTTTTTTATTTTTATTTTTTTATTTTTATTTTTATATAATTACAAGTGTGACATACCCCTAAACTTATTTGGAACAGTATTTCCACTGTTTATGGCAGGATAACCGAAATTTGGGGTAGGCGGAGGAAGATCGGTCAATGTAAATCGGCTCCTGCAACAGCAGGAGCTCCTCCGAATGGTTTGCAGTGAGGAACGGTTTAAGCCTGTGTCCATTCACTTTAAATAGTGAACCGTCCTCCAGATTCTCTAGGTCGACCGCACCGTGCGGATATACAGTGCGTACCAAAAATGGCCCTTTCCATCGAGATCTGAGCTTGCCGGGATGGAAATGTAGCCGGGTGTCGTAAAGTAAAACCTGTTGGCCAGGTTTGAATATTTTGCGTATAAGGTGTTTATCGTGAAACACCTTCGTTCGGTTTTTGATGATAACCGCGTTCTCATAAGCTTCATCCCGAAGCTCGTTTAATTCATTTAACTGCAGCTTTCTATGGCTGCCCGCATCTTCGATAGATAAATTCAGCTGTTTTATCGCCCAAAATGCACGATGCTCTATTTCAACTGGAAGGTGGCAAGCCTTTCCATAAATAAGCATATAAGGAGACATGCCAAGATTGGTCTTATAGTGTTGGAGATAGTGCCCTCAGAGTCAATTATTGGATCACAGGCACGTGATTGCAATGATTGAGGGAGGACCTATCCCGGGACGACAGTCTTACTCGAGATAATAGTATGCTATCTGGTTTACCTTTATCATCGTGTACTGCTTCAGGTGACCTTACAGGTCGCTATTACACGTTGATAGAGCCCCTAGGATTCTTGCTTGACTACCAGCAGAATGAGGGCGATCATATACGTGGGAGCTGGTAGTCTATAAGCACATCCTTAAATGGTCCCTAGTCGTGGGAGTTTCGAGACAGGGCATCGATTCTCCAGAGTAGACTAGTGTATACAGTCGAGACCCCGACGAGGGGCGGTGGCCGGTCTCACAAGCCACTGGTGTCAGTTGGTTCACCTAAGATGTATACAGGTGCAAATTGGGTTATGAGTACACCGGACAGGACTCGCCGGGAACATGCTAGTTGGTCTTATACCTGACGTCAGATAGCAGTTCCCAGGTGACATGTGTACAGGTTAGTTCATCGACCTGGGGATCATCATTTGTCTCGTGTGAGTTCCCACTGTGCTTTGATTACTACCCTACCACGGCTCAAAGGAGTCGTGCAAACAGGTTTTAGTTGGGTACAGTCCCGAGCCACATGGAGGCAGTGAGCGGATCTTCAGGGGTTCGTCTCTCCCGGTATTGGGGGTGAGGTCGCGCTGTGTCTAGGAGAGCCATTACACAAAGTCCTTGGCCAAGGCAGGAGATTTACTGGTAGGTATTCCAGTAGTATCTCAGGGTGTTCTGGGCTACACTCCGACACGACTTGTACCGCTTTTGGGGGTCTGACTTTTACCAACCCCCTAGGCCCGACATGCGATGCTCATAGACGAATGGACCGGATTGTACGGATATTGTCACTGACAGGCTCAGTAGGGTGTCAGGATGAGTTCGCTCATCGACGTCCCTTTTGGTCAATAGCTGGTGGCCCGTTACGTATTGGCTTATACCTCTGACGTGCTAGTGGTTAAATCCACAGCCATGGTATTGACGAGTCTTTAGAGTCCACCACACTTTCAGTTACTCAGCTTTCGGGCGAAACGCTGTAGAGGCCGTATGGAGATATGGCAGGGTCCGATCAGATACGTGCGGTATTGCACGGATCAGGATCGGACGGTTAGTACTAGTGGCCGTATGGTTATATGGCAGGGTTCGATCAGATACGTGCGGTATTGCACGGATCAGGATCAGACGGATATTACTAGCCGGCTTTGGTTTAAGCCGGATCCTAGTATAGTACAGTGTAGATTTTGTCTTATTGCATTTGTATCCGGACGGAATACAGATGCGGGTGTGTATGCACAGTATCGGGGTTTTCCTGTAATTTATTACGGGACCAGTTTTCTGGAGTTGCCAGTTTGCATTCCGTTCCGGCCGTTTTTTCTTTGTTCTTTCCCGGCCGGACTTTTCCGATGAAGGGTGTTATTTGCAAGTTTGCAAATAATATTTTGTGGAGGGGTTTCTTGCACTTGTGGCATTATGAGAAGAAAAGCATCTTTGCTTTATCATGATGGTTTTGCGTTTGTGATTAGATGAGATTTGAAATGAAATTGACTTTGTTATCATTTCATTTTGGCTATGGTCACCCCTTGCTTTTACTACCATTACCTCCCTTCATAGTTTTGCAATTTTGGTTCCTCCACCATTCTTGAAAAGGGGCCGGCCACATTTTGTGGGAGTGAGAGAGAATGGTTTATTTTTAGTATGAGAAAATTTCATGATCTCATTTTTTGCCTTGTACACAAAAACCTTCTCACCTCTTCAAAAGTTCTTCTTGATTCCTCCATCAAAGGCAACTCCAATACCCTAAAGAGACATTTAGCCACTACACATTCTACAGTAAATCTTGGACACGTCGACTTGCCAGCTTCGTGCCCGAGTTGCCTCGGTATTGAGGTGGGAGCCCGTAAAAGATGCAGGCGATGTGGTGCCCTTCCGGCGAAGAGGCGACGACCAGAGTTTCCGCGAGAGATCGGGACGACGACGAGAAGACCGGAGGACTCGGATCACTCGGTATATCTCTAACCCGTCTTGTTGTTAGCTAGATCTAGTTTAATGGCCCGATCCGGGGTTTAGTGCGCGGTGGTGCCGGTTTGCAAAGTTCGCAAAATTAAAGTTTATCACCGTTTCCGCATTTGGCCGTCGGATTGACGACCGGGGCGCCGCCGTGCACTTACATATAGGCAGTTCGAAATGCCCAAAAGGCATCAGTAAGTTTTAAAGACCAATCCTTACGGTTTTTGGAAATCGTCTTCTCCAATATCTGTTTGATTTGCCGATTTGAAATCTCGGTTTGCCCACATGTTTGAGGATGATAGGGCGTTGATAGCTTGTGATTACAGAAATGAGTTCCATTGTCGCTGATGATTGCGCGGGATGCCCAAACCGGGAGAAAATGTTTTCTTTGAGGAATCTAACGACAACCTTGTTGTCGTTAGTCCGACCGGGCACAGCCTCGACCCATTTAGATACATAATTAACGGCAAGAAGAATATACACGTTCCCAAAAAAATTGGGAAACGATCCTATAAAATCAATCCCCTAAATATCAAAAATTTCCCCAACCAATATTGGTTGGAGCGGCATTTCATTTCTCCTAGATATCCGGCCCATGTGTTGGCACCGGGAGTATGTCTTGCAGTAATCATATGCGTTTTTAAAAAGTTGTGACCAGTAGAAACCACACTGCAATATCTTTTCGGCTGTCTTTCTAGGGCCAAAATGCCTATCACATGCTTGATCGTGGCAAAATGACAGCACGCTCTTAAATTCATTGTCGGGGACACACCGACAAATAATTTGGTCGGGACAGTATTTGAATAGATAAGGTTCATCCCAGTAAAAATGTTTTACCTGGGATAGGAATTGGAGTCTGTCCTGATTCGACCATTCATTTGGTATAAGTTCGGTGGCCAAATAATTCACAATATCTGCGAACCAAGGTTCGCATGATACAGTCAAGAGCTGCTCATCTGGAAAAACGTGTTTTATAGGAAATTGAAGCGTCGGCGAAGAAGGGTGGCGTGAAAGATAGTCGGCGACTACGTTTTCGCATCCTCTTTTGTCTTTGATGACAAGGTCAAACTCTTGTAGTAAGAGGATCTAACGTATCAGCCGAGATTTAGCGTCCTTCTTTGCAAAAAGATGGCGAAGAGCTGAATGGGCAGTGTATACGATGACTGGAGAGCCGATAAAGTAGGGCCTGAACTTTTCTAATGCAAACACAACAGCTAAGAATTCCTTCTCGGTTGTCGTGTAATTTAATTGGGCCTCGTTCAAGGTTCGGCTTGCGTAATAGATTACATGCGGCATCTTATCGATGTGCTGTCCAAGGACAGCACCAATGGAAAAATCGGATGCATCGCACATAATTTCAAATGGATGCGTCCAGTCAGGAGACGAAAGAATGGGAGCAGAAGTAAGTGAGTTTTTCAATGACTCGAACGCCTTCATACAACTCGAGTCGAAATCAAATGTGGTGTCCTTGGCCAACAAAACAATCAAGGGTCTAGTAATCTTGCTAAAATCCTTGATGAACCGTCTTTAGAAACCGGCATGGCCAAGGAAGGTTCGAATGTCTCGGTCGCATTTGGGAGGAGGGAGATTGGAAATGACTTCAATCTTCGCTTTATCTACCTCAATGCCATTTTGCGAGATGATATGTCCTAAGACAATACCTTCTCGTACCATGAAGTGGCACTTCTCTCAATTTAAAGTAAGGTTCTTATCCTTACACCGGGTAAGGACTGCGTCTAGATGTAGCAAACACTCATCAAAGGAGTCGCCAAAAATGGAGAAATCATCCATGAAGATCTCCAAAAATTTTTCCACTATGTCTGAAAAAATTTCCATCATACACCGCTGGAAGGTAGCGGGTGCATTGCATAACCCAAAGGGCATGCGACGGTAAGCAAACATACCGAAAGGACAAGTGAATGTGGTCTTGTCTTGGTCTTTTTCGGCGATGGGAATTTGATTATAGCCGGAGTAGCCATCTAAAAAGCAATAGTATTCATGCCCAGCCAATTGTTCTAGTATTTGGTCAATGAAAGGTAATGGAAAGTGGTCTTTCCGTGTCGCGGCGTTGAGTTTTCTATAATCGATGCATACTCACCACCCAGTTTGGGTGCGAGTAGGTATTAACTCATTTGCCTCATTAGTTATGGCCGTTATGCCCGATTTTTTTGGGACAACGTGAATGGAGCTAGTCCACTGGCTATCAAAGATAGGGTAAATGATACCACTATCAAGACATTTTACGATCTCCTTTCTAACAGCCTCCTTCATGACTGGGTTGAGTATTCTATGTGGATCCCTTGCTGGTTTAGCAGCATCCATCATATGAATATGATGTTTAACTATTAGGGGACTAATCCCCTTGATGTCCGCCATAGTCCAGCCAAAAACTTGCCAATTGCTTTGCAAGACCGTCAAAAGGGCTTTCTCTTGTTCTGGGATTAGAGAACCCGAGATGATAACAGGAAGGGTCTCATTCTCACCTAAGTAAGTGTATTTAAGGTGAGACGGCAATAGCTTGAGTTCGAGTGTTGGAGGTGAAACAATTGAAGGTAAAATTGGTGAAATTGTCTCAAACTCAAAGGATTCCAACAGAGGTTCAAAACGAGTGTAAGCAACCGAGTCGGATGGTTTAGCTAACTCATCCAAAAATTCAAAGGATTCAAAATCGGGTGGTGATTGTTCAAGATCGTTCGAGAAAGTGAAACACTCGTAGTCGTTATCGGGCGTGAAAACAGTATCAGGTTCAAGGAGGAACGCGCTAGTTGCGTCAAAATTGCTGTGATCGAACAAAAATTTCTTGAGCTCACAGTCCTCCTGGGTGATCTCTTGGATCGAGCTAACATCAAGTATATTAGCATTAGGTTCGGAGGGCTGATTCCCCAACTTAAAAATGTTGAGTTCAATTGTCATGTTTCCAAAGGATAAGTTCATCAAACCATTTCGATAATTGATCACCGCATTAGAAGTTGCAAGGAATGGACGACCGAGTATCACCAGAATTTGATTCCGGGGGTTAGCTACAGGCTGTGTGTCCAAAACAATGAAATCAACGGGGAATATGAAGTCCCCTACTTTGATCAACACATCCTCTAGCTCACCCCTAGGATGGGTGATGGATCGGTCGGCCATTTGGAGAGTATAATGTGTAGGTTTCAGCTATCCAACGCCTAGTTGCTCATATACCGAATAGGGAAGCAGGTTAACACTGGCACCATGATCCAAAAGTGCACAGTTGATGTTCTTATCCCCAATAGTTATTGAAATCATAGGACAGCCAGGGTCCTTTCGTTTTTGAGGTAAAGGTTGGGTAAGAGCATCACTCACAGTACTAGCTAAGAAAACTTTCTTAGATACCTGTGATTTCCTCTTCTTGGTGCACAAGTCCTTCAAGATTTTTGCGTAAGAAGGGACTTATTGGATTGCATCCAAGAGAGGAATGTTAATGCTAACCTGTTTAAATAACTCCACAATCTTCTCCATTTATGGATTTTGTTTATTGGATCTCAACCGGTTTGGAAATGGAACATTTTGAAAATTGGTTGAGTCCAATACTTGTGGTGGAGATTGCGGAGTTAGAACGGATCCCAGTACTGGTGTTTTCGTGGAGTGAGAAGTGGGTCCGTTCGGATCAGCAGAAGAAGTAGAGCCTTGTGAAGAATGGAGAACAGGCTCTGAAGACGAAGAAGAAGCAGCAGCAGCAGCAGAAGAAGAAGAAGAAGCGGCGGCCGGGGTGTCATCATCAGTGCCAACATTGCTGTGCAACATCCTTCCAGATCTCAATGTAGTCACGGCACTCATATTATGGTTTTGTTGTTCAAGAGCAACATGTGCATTTTGTGGGTGACCAGGATTTGGGAGTGGTTGAGATGGAAGCTTTCCTTTCTCTCGCTCGCTTAAAACTGCATTCAGTTGTGCAATCTGGGCTTCAATGGATTTGATACTTTGCCCATGTGATGCAGTGTGTTGCACCAAAGACTGAATGGAAGACTGGATGTTGGCTGATGATTGAGTTGATTGTTTTAAAAACGCCTCCAGACTTCGTTCTAACGAAGAAACCTTATTTTTATTTGGTGGAACAAAATTGTTTTGAGGAAAATAATTGTTGGGTGCAAAATTGTTCATTTGATTTTGGTAAGGTTGGGGTTGGAAAGGTTGCTGATATTGAGTTTATTGAGGAGCTTGTTGTTGAGGAGAAGGCTTCTGGAAGTTGTTGTTGCCTTGGAATTGTTGCTGATTTTGATTCCAGGCAAAATTGGGGTTGTTCCTCCAACCAGGATTGTAAGTTGAAGAGTATGAATCATTTCTTTGTCTCTGCTGAAAGGTAGCATTGACTTGATCCTGTTCTTGAGTAGGTGGGTTGTAAGGACATTCTTCGGTCAAATAGGATGGATCCGAACAACAAGCGCATATAGTGCGAGGGGGTAAAGCCGGGGCAGGAGAAGGCGAAGAGAATTTGCTCTCAATTGCTTTTAGTTTTCGTGTAATTGCTGCCATTTCAGCTTTCATTGCAATTGACATATCGAGTGATGAACGCCTGCCCTAGACGGACCGGAGGAAGTAGATGAAGTGGACGAAGTGGTCAGTCTAGTGCTTTCCCACTAAAGCGTTTGTTCAGCAAGATCGTCGAGAAATTGCCAAGCTTCCTCGTCAGATTTGGTTAGGAAGTGGCCTTGACAAATGTTCTCCAGCAACTGCTTAGTTGCTGGGTTCAGTCCTTCGTATAAGGTTTGGCAAAGTTTCCATCTCTCAATACCGTGATGAGGGCATTGAACAAGAAGGTCTTTGTAACGTTCGAAACACTTCCAAAAAGGTTCGGAAGGAAGCTGGGAAAATTAGTTAATTTCATTACGTATTCTCGCGGTCTTGTGATGTGGGTAAAACTTTTTAAGAAATACTTTAACAAACTCTTCCCAACTGTTTATGGAATGCGATGCAGTACTATATAGCCACTTTTCAACTAGGTCACATAATGTGAAAGGAATGACTCGTAGCCTTATAGCATCATCGGACAGTTGGGTTGTCTTCATCATTACACATACGTTCTGGAATTTGTTGATGAAGATATAGGCATTTTCGGATTCCGGTCCACGAAATTTAGGCAACATGTTGATGAAGTGGGGCTTAATTTCGAAATTGTCCCCATTTGCCGGCGGGAGTGAAAGACAGGTAGGAAGTGCGGAGCGGGTAGGATAGAAACGATCCTGAAGCGCGATTCACTGTAGCGCTTCAACAGGAGGTTGTTGCGGGTTATTCATACCCAGTTGAGATGGAATCAGTCCCGAGATAAGTAAAGGGTTGTTAGGATTGAACCATGACATCTCAGAAGAAGATGAAGATGAAGATGAAGATGTATGAACAGAATTTCGGTCAACGTCGGAGTTGGCCGGCAAAGGTAAGGATGAAAGAGGAGTGGAGGGAGTTTCGACTTCGAAGTCGATCGCATAGTCTACAGCGACTAACGAAACACGGACTAAACGAGCACTAGTATCCCAAGTCCAACCGAACATACACTAAACGAGTTTAGTGTAGTCAAAACGTAGAATGTGAGGGTAAGAAAACGTCAATGGAGAAATGTGATGAAAGGTAGGTGAAATGGAATTCTAGCGATAAAGGGCAAGTTTTTATAAAAAATTTATTTTGTTGTTTTTTTTAAATTTATATAGATTTTTTTGCAAAAATTTGTATGGAATTACGGCACAATTTCAAACAACCACAGTTTAAACATGCACAATCAAACCTAAAGCTAGGGTTTCCTAAGTCAACTAGACCGCTCCTAACTGTTCCCAAGCGACAAATTGTGAGATATCTCTCAAATCGCCTCTTCACCGCCAATTGTGGCCAGATAAGCACAAATGAAGAAATAAGGGATCCGTTCACGAATCACCGTGAGACGGGCCTTTTAAAGTTACCTTTTTCACTTGTCTAGCCTAGGCACCACAAAATCAGGTTTAGATAAACGACTGAATGCCCACAACCTTCCTCTGTCCTAATGAGCGCGACAGTCCTTAATTGGCTGAGTCTAGATATTTTTTAATTAACTCAAGGGTGATGCATATACTTTTAGTGATTTCTGGGGTCTTAGGAAGGGTAATGAAATCTCTACCCAATCTTAATTGGTGTTATAACCCCTTAGATTCCGTTTAAATATGCAAAGCAGCAACACACTAAAATCTAAAACACTTGCCAAAAAAAATTTTACTTGCGGCGCAAAGAATTCTGCACAAAAACAATTTATTGGAGAGGGAGAAGAAGTTGCTGTGCAAAGAATACCTGCAGAAAAATTATTTCAGTGGAGTTTAGAGGATAGGAGGGAAGAGGAAAGATACTCATAGAGAAAATGGGATGCTGACGTCACAGCTTGACCGCGGTTCCGCGGTCAACTGCTTGAATCTGCCGCGGTTCCGCAGCGGATCAGTAGGTTTAGATCTCCAAAAATTTTCTCTGTGCTGATTTGGTTCTCCTCTATCTGTTCAGATCCTCTGTTTCTGGATTTGTTCACTGAGCTTGCTCCAGATCTGAATCGGTCCGTCTTTCTTTCCTGCACAATTCGCACAAAAACCAATCAAAAATAACAAGATAATTTTTTTATGTTTTTTTTTATTTTTTAGTTTTTTTTATATTTTTTTATTTAATTAACCCAAAATTACAAAAAGAAATAACTACTGTTTCCCCGACAGCGGCGCCATTTGATTGATGAACTATTTGCGTATTCCTTAAATTTAAATTTACCGCATCAAGACGGTGTCGCTTGGTAGCTAGCCGATTGAGTACGAGTCGATCCACAGGGAAATGGTGTCATTTTTTTTAAGTTCTAACGAGTTAAGTTCTAGCTTTGGTAGGTTTTGTTTTAAAATTTAAGAATGAGAATAAATTGATATAAAGGCTTTCTAGGGTTAGGATTAGATTAGTTCGAAATAGGGATTCTTCTCACTTCTTTCAATACCCTAGTTAAGAATATAGGTGTTAGGGTAATAGTCAACAACGGGGATTAGCACGACTAGGAAGAAACTTAGTTTCTTCCTTTTGGTCATTGTCCGTCCGTTCTTGGCTCTTAGCCCTAACCTCTAATTAATTCAACCACAACCGGTCTAACTAGGGAATCACCGCTATCATGTAGAATATGGTGTCGTAGTGAGCGGATTATGGTTGATTTAAAGAGAGTCCATATTTTAAAATTATTTGGGCGACGAAAGGAGTGAGAGAGAATCCCTTCTCTCAAACCTTCCCTTTCCTACCCTAACAAGTGATGAATTACTCACTCATTATAAAGAAAGGAAAACAAAGTTTTTTTTTGTTTGTATTTTTATTGATAACCTAATTGCAGATAATAAAAGAACGGATAAAAAAATTGTAGGTAATAAATTGCAGATAAAAAAGAATGTGGAATAAAATGAAAACTTACTTTATTGATGTCCTCTCAACAACGCATTACAATGGAATTTAAATCTAGAAATTAAAAAGAGACTTAAAAATAAAGAGAGGCGTGCCTAATTAAGCTTTTGGCTTTCCTATTTATAGATAGAAAAAACCCTAGGTTACATTCTGATCCACACATGAATTTACAAAACTACCCTAAGAAAGCCGGGTCAAAGCACCGACACCCACCGACACGTGCACCGACACGTGCACCATACGGCCGCGGAACCGCGGTAGAAAGGCCTATTTGGCCACGTTCCGTGGCCAATTGGTGGGATCTTGGTCTCAATCTTTCAGGGTTGCTTCTTGTTGCTTTTACCTTCTGTTTTCTTCACTTGGTTCCTCAGAATCTCTTCTATTTTCTTCCAGATTTCCAACAGTGCAGAATGATGTGGACTTTTGCCTTGAGTTTCGTGTTGAAGTCTTGAATCTTGTGTTGCCCTTATGCTTTATGCATTGAACTGTCTAATGATTTTCATTTGTTCCTTGAACTGGTAGGCGGCATCATACGGATTCATCTATTGTTGGTCGTAGTCTCACATTTGTAGCGACTTTTAATGAATTTCACTGTAACGATCTGAGAACCTATAACCTGCAACTATTTAGTAGACATGGACCAAAAGCACCTATTTATATGTAATGTGATTAAGAATGGGCGAGATAATAATGCAAAATTCTGATATAAACAGGCGCATAATATCTGGGGTTTAGGACGGCTCTTATACCTTTTTCATAGGGAAGGCAGGTGACAGACAAATCGTCCGGGTGCACGATAGGATTTGACCCATAAAACAGCATGCCCTTCTGCCTACTCTTTCTCCCGGGAACGTAGAAAGTATTCAGCTGGTCCACGGTGGAGACTGACAATGCATCGAGCTCTTTGCACATCTGCTCCGGCACCCTTATGATGGCTAGGGACCCTTCTGCAATTTTGAAGGTCTCTCGTAGTTTTGCTCGTTGCGTAGGGGCCCAGTCTGCATAGCTGTTGCAAGGTGGGTCCTCTTCCTCCAACTCTTCAGTGTCGCTGCCTAAACGAGGGCGGATTTTGCTGTTGGATTGGCCTTCAGTATCATATTCGTCCATATCGCTACCGAAATGAAGGAGAGTTTTACAGAAGGACGGAGTTCCAGCATCGGACTCATCGGTTTCACTGCCGAAACACGGACGCACTTGGGGGTTTTTGCTTTTGAAAGTGACAGCCAGCTCAGATTTGCCTTTGAGTTTTGGGGCCGCACTGTCCTCGGTCAGTTGTAGCTTAACATTTTGGGGGTTCACAAAGTACCGAGAATTTTGATATCGGACTTCATACACACCGAACGGTTGGATGTCTCCGTCAATGCGTCTTTCTTCGCCATTTTTAGTAAACTACATACATTGATGGAGAGTTGACGGAACAATACCATAATCGTGGAGCTACGGCCGCCCCTAAAAGAATTTTATAAGACGTGTCAGCGTCGATCATTTATATCTTAGCTTCATTTTGCAGATCCCCAAATTTGATTGGCAGAGCTATAGACCCCAGAACTTGCTGGCAATTTTGATTGAAGCCTTGAATGACAATCCTTTCCCTTGACAGGTGTCGGACGTCCATTGACAAACTCTTCAGAGTTCGCATGTTCATGATGTTCACTGAGGATCCCGGATCAATCAATATGCTATTAATCCGATCTCCGTCACTGTACCTAGTCACGTAAAGCAACCGATTATGCTCAGTCGTTCCCAATAGTAAGTCTTCATCCTTAAACGTGACTGCGGCGGCATGCAGAGCGTACTGGGCTTCTTTCATATTAATTTCCGCAAAGGGAGCCTGGAACCGCTCGGGATTTTGTAAAGCGTGAATGAGAACATCCCTAAGCTCCTTAGATAGGACCAAGGCATCGTAGATACTCAGGAGAGACGGAAGCTTCCGGAGATGGGCCAATGCATTGCAGTCCACTGAGGAAGGACTTGAGTTTTCATGAGCCAGTCGTCTTCCATCTTCTTCATTAACGACTTGTTTTTCCTTTCCTTTTGGGGTGTTGCCCTGATTTGGCGGTAGAGCCCTGCCGCTTCTGAGCTGGATTTGGTTGGCCTTTGTGGCGAGCTCCTCGTCCTCTTCGGGAAAACATACCTCTTCCTCAGAGTCGCTAACAAGGTGGATGGTGTAGCAGGTCACTATAGGGATCTCTTCATTGGAGTCTTCTTCTAGCTCCTCCAGAATTTCAGCCGCTTCTACAGGGAAGAACTCCTTCAATTGAATTAGAGTCATTTCCTCTTGTTCATAGTCTTCGAGGGAATCGATATATTTTTGAATGGTCGATCTCCCTGCAGACTCTTTTTCATGTCGAGCTGCACTTTTCTTCTTCTTGAGCTTTTTGGATTTTGAGCCTGATTGAGCCAAATTGACAGCTGGAATGGTGGGCTTCTTCTGCCCTTCCTATTCTGTTCTAGGCTCTTTTCGAAGTAGATTTATTATCTTCTTCGTCATATTAGATATGTGCGTACTCTACGGAGGCTGCGGTGATTCAGTTGCATTTCTCAGGTCAACGGGTTCAGCTATCTGCTCCCAGAAGGCTTCAGTTTCTGTCTGGATAAAGTTGGCGGTTGCAACTTGATTGTTCACCAACAAACTCTTGGACAGCTTGATCTCTCCTGTCTTGAACTGCTTCTTGACCCAGTCTTTGAAGATATAGCAATTCTCGATTGCATGGCTCACTACTCGGTGGTATGGGCAATATAGAGGATTGTCGGTCATTTTTGCTTCGTGAGGTCTCTTCGACTCTGGCAGTTGTAGACCGTTGCTCAAGGCTTCTTTGAATATCTTGTGCACCTTGTCCCTTCTGAAAGAGTAAACCTTGTTCTTTTTATCCTCTAGGGAAGTCCCTTCTCCTCCCAGTACTGGCTTTCGAGACCAGTTGGTTTTGGATTCGCTTGCTTTTCGCTTGTCTTCATTGTCTGACGCATTGAAGACATTAGTATTGCTGGAATTCCCGCTTCTATGGTTGTCGTCCCTCTTGCTCTTCCAAGTCTTGTCTCTCTAAGAGTCCGGGGTAGACTCATGCTTTGAGCGTTCCAGCATTTGGACTTTCTTGGTCAGCCCCTGAAATGTCTTGAGGTCTGTTGTACACAAGAATGGGACCATCCAATTGCTGAGATTCCCAATGAGGAGGCTGACGAACTGGTCCTGCTCTAGCGGCGGTTCACACTTAACAGTGAGGTTGCGCCATCGGGCAATAAAGTCTGTGTTGCTTTCATTTTTCCCGGCTTGGTTCTCACTAGGTCAGCAATGGAGATTTTGTCACTAACGCTCATGAATCATTGCCGAAATAGAGACTCCATTTGGACGAAAGTAGAGACGGACCCGTCTGGTATACTCACGTACTAGTCGAAAGCGACACCAATCAGGCTGTTGACAAACTGACGAAAAAGGAGTGCATCATTGCCCCCTGTATTTCCGCATGATACTTTAAAGTGGGTGACGTGCTAATTTGTGTTTCCCGTCCCGTCAAATCTTCTGAACTTAGGAATGACGTAGCCACTCGGGAACTCGATCAGATCGTACTGTGCAAGATATGGCCGCCCACTACTGCCAATTTCTTTCTGAGTTTCGGTTTCGGCCATCAATGTTTTAACCTTGCTGGTGACCAAATCCATTATCCGATCTTGTGTTAGCGGGATAGTGCTATCTGGGGCCAAGGTATCCCCAGAAGCGGAATGTGGCCGGCTTTCGTGCGGCTTGACCAATCTTGGACCCAAAGGGATAGGCATCGGCTGCTTCGGGTTGTCATCACCCGGATCATGAGTAAAGACTTGTGCTTTATTGGGAGGTGCTTGAGCAATTTGAGCCGTAAGCTACATCACAACTTTTGTTAGGTCGTCAATTTTCGAATAGAGCTTGGCCATCTCTTTATCTTTGCTCCTGAGCTGTTTTCGAAGCTCTTGAAGCAGCTCTTGCTCCGCGGTCCTGGGACGGAAAGTCGACTCTTCCTCGCTGTCGGAGCTTGACTCCACATGGACTGAGGGGTCTTTCTGCCTATCGGCCTCATCGAGGGGATTTTCATCATCCAGTTGAGGCGGCTGATCTTGGGAAGCGGCAACCACATTCAAGCCAGATTGGGCTTGGGATGTGGTGGCCCCATCCTTGCTTTTGCTACGGAGGTTGTTGCTGGGGCGCGTGCCCACTATATAGACAATGTGGATAACATATCCGGCCATTCTTTCATTATTACTAGCTGATTTTGTGGACCACCGTCTTGGCCCTTTTGTTTTGGTAACAGACAATTGATTAAAGATGGCTAGCCTAACCGACTTCTTGAGTAGTGTCGGTACTTCTTTTCTGTATTTGCCCCGCTGCTTTCACGCGGCACAGAGCGCCTGATAGACTCTTAAAGAGATAATGTCATGCTTTCTCTGTTGGGGCTGGAACACGTCTCTTTGTAGCATCGTTCAGACTACTGTCTCCTTGATTCTAGCGGTCATGGCATTTTTTGAACCCATTTCAGGGGTTCGAAAGAATTGCTGACTTTTACGGCCGACTCAGCCGTCGTCGTAGGGTGACCCTGCTCTTGAAACCTCACAAGATTTCACTTGGCCGAAGTCTTGGCCCTTTTGTTGGCTCGATACCTGAGCCGCTTCTTTCTCAACCTTTCTGTTTTGAGCACTTGGCAGACTTCGGCCCTTCGGGACGACGTTGTAGACCGACTGACAGAGTGTCCAGAGAATATGCCTGCACGCTCGATCATTAAGGGCAACATCTGCGCTTGTTGGAGTTGCTTTGTGGCCCCATTGGTGTTGACGGCCTTGCCCCCAGTTGGAACAGTGGAGAGCCGTTCGAATATGGATTTGCATTTGGGGTGGGATGCTTTGCCGATCACAACATTTGGCCTCCTGCCCCTTGAGGTCGGTTTGGCTGCTTGGTTTGTTAGGACCTCCGCCAGATGAGCGCTTCCAGTAGGGTAGATGATGACAGAACCAAATTGACAGGGAGGCTCCTCCCATTGCCGACAGAGACTGGCAGCGAAAACCACGCGGGCATTGCTCTTGACCACGTACGAGATCGGGGTTGCGTCGAAAGCTGAATTCATCTTAGGAGACATCGTCGTTGAAAGTTGATTGCTGCACGAAAAGAAAACTACTTCGGTACAAATATCGGTATATATGCTAAATGAGTTCGCATGAACATTTGACCAGAGATATGGGAGGAGAGAAATGCCCCACCGGGCATTCCAGAATCTGTAGGATGTTTTTCGTCACCCTATTGAGATGGGAATACGCATGTGCTTGTCAGGTGTACTGCAGATTCGCCCTGCCTAGGGTAGGTGGGGGTTTATTCATTGTGGGTATCCGAATCTCCGGCGGCCACGGACTAAGCTGCCGTTAATTACCCATCGCCTTTAGAGCAAGGGAACCTCCAATTGACGGGTCAAACTGATCATGCGAACTCAACATGTTGTGTGTGTGTTGTGTTTTGAAAGGGTTTTGGATATATCGGGGGCCTCGCAGAGTTTACGGGGGTCCCGCTACCTGGCTAGCGGGCTGGGGGTCAAGGGGGCTAGCAGCCCCCTTGCGGGATGCAGGGCAGCGTCCCGTTAGAAAAAAATTCCAATGGAGGACGTGTTTTGGGTGTGGAGTGCATGGAAAATGAAGGGTGAGGAGCGTCTTAATGACGCGTGCATGGCACGTGGACGTTAGACGCCCATGGGTCACGTGCCTGGCGTGTGGGCGCTTGGAGCCCTAGGTCATATGCCTGGCGCGTGAGCGCTTAGCGCCCGTGGGTCACGTGCCAAGCGCGCGAGCGCTTAGCGACCGCTAAGCGTTGGGCGCCCGCGGGTCACGTGCGCGGAACGCGACCGCTGAGCGCTGGGCGCCCGCGGGTCATGTGTGCGGCACACGACCGCTGAGCGATGGCCGCCCGCGGGTCATATGAGACGCACGTAGGCACTGAGTGACACGGGTCACATGCCCTGCACCCGACCGCTGGGCGCCCGTGGGTCACGTGCGTGGCATGCGACTGCTGGGTGCCCATGGGTCACGTGCGCGGCATGCGACTGCTGGAAACACCAACGGAAAAGCGGCTTAGCCCCTGGGCTGGGAGTTGAACTCCCAAGGGTCTTTGGTGTTGAACTCCTAACATGGATTATGTGTAGATTTGGAGTTAAACTCCTAAAAGGGTTTTGTTTATGGAGTTAAACTCCAACAGATCTTGAATGGAGTTAAACTCCTAGAAATCTTTGGAAATGACCGAAGGGGGCCCCCTTTTTCCCCCCTTGGCCCTGGATCTTCCCCAAAGTGGGATTTTTTGAGGTGGGTATCCTTCTTCTTCCTATTCTGTTGGCCAAATCTTGGAGAAAAATGGGGGTAAGGTTTAAAAATCTCCCCTTTTGAGATCTGATGGAAGATCCGAGTTCCCCTTCGAGGGTTTGATGGTGAAAAACTATTTATTTTTGGAAAAGAAAGAGTTAAACTCTTGATTTAATTCAAAAAGGAGAAGAAGGTTTTAGAACCTTGAGGAAGGAGAAGAAGGCACAAACCCTAATTTTTTTGAGAGAGAAAAAAGTTATCATTGATTTTTCATCATTTTGCCTTTATAGGCTACACACTTTACATATAGCCCCTTGGTCTTTGCCAAATGACAATTATGCCACCCCATGCCTTATGTGCTTATCTCTTTTTGCACATAAGCCATGGGGTTTACAAAATTTTGGCTTTTTGCTTATTTTACATACATTTATTTCTATACATATATATATATATATATAAAAGAATTATATTAAACCAATTTATGGCTTTATTCCTTTTGTCATAGGGCCGGTTCCTTTGACCTGGGCTTGCGCCTATTTGGCTTGGGGTTGACTTTGATTTTAACTTGGTCAACCGGGATGTAATTTTTTACCCCAACAGTAGTTTATTTACTCATTTCGGAGTCTCTAGTTTATGGACTCATTTCGGAGCTTGTAGTTTATTTACTCATTTCGGTGTCTCTAGTTTATGAACTCATTTCGGAGCTTGTAGTTTATTCACTCATTTTGGAGTCTCAAGTTTATGGACTCATTTCGGAATTTGTTTTGTTTATGGACTCATTTCAGATTCTCTAGTTTATGAACTCATTTTGGAGTTTGTTTAGTTTATGGACTCATTTCGGAGTTTGTTTAGTTTACCTCCCTTGGGTTTACAGGCAAACTTATCCTAACATTATATATAGCTAACCCCTGCTCTTTGTGACAGAGGTCCGTTAGGTTTTGTAGTGCTAGGGCTTTAGTCCGTGGTACCGTCGCGTTGGTTGATGTATTTCTCGATATGCAGTCTTTAAACTGTTGTTTGAATAGTCCCGCGACTGCCGTGTCTCTGATCCCTTCGGGGGCTGGACAAGACGTTTTCAAGTAATCTCCTTAGGCTATATGACCGTCGGAAAAGCAAGCGTTAGGAATTTTCCATGTCGCTTTTTACTTGAGATTAGGCTCAATTTGGAGCCCCGATGAGTCATAAGCACTCCGTGATGGTGTGGGATGATCTCCGATAATCTCTTAGGCTTTATATGAGTTGTCGTCGATACCCTGAAGCTGGGAATATGCCATTTCTTCAATATGATTTGGCTAGTTGGAGCCTTTATTGACATTGCGTCTGTTGTAACGAGAAGAATGTCGAGTCGGAGCTGGGATTTTGTCGTCACTCCTTTTTGGTTTGGCTATTTGGAGCCTTTGTTGATATTGCGTCTGCTGTAACGAGAAGAATGTCGAGCTGGAGCTGAGATTTTGTTGTCGCTCCTTTTTTATTTTTGGCTATTTGGAGCCTTTGTTGACATCGTGTCTACACCCTGATGGAATGAGGAAAAGGTACGACGGGGTAGTTTTTAGGTCGTATGTGAACCGTCAAGACTTGGAGCTAGGAATTTGACATGGCTCCGTTTTATTTCGACCCTGGGGTCTTTTTTTGACGTTGCGCTGCATCATACTGGAGTGAGAAGGAACGTCGGGATAGTCTTTAAGTTGTATATGAACCATCGAGATTTGGTTCTCCCTTTAATGGAGCCTGGTGGGAAAACGTAGTTCCCTTTTTTATTTGTGCCCATGAATTGTACACAGGGGTCAATGTAGGCTCGCCCGCAGGGCAAAGGAAACTTTATTTTATTTTACTTTTTTTTATTGCTGCGATGCTCTATCTTTTCAGCTTTTCATATCACGAAAGTCGCGATTGCCCAACCATTTTGGGCTTTTATACGCGGTGCCCAATCATTTCGGCTATTTTTTTATATTTTTACTCGCTGCTTTTTATTGCGATTTGCCCAAACATTTCGGCTGTTTTTTTATGCATATTTTTTTTTCGCTGATTTTTATTGCGAGTTGCCCCATCATTTCGACTATTTTATATGCATTTTTTATTAATTTTTTTACTCGCTGCGTTTTTATTACGAGTTTGGAATCTGATACCAACCTTGGCATGAGCATCGCTACGACTGGAATATTGCCAGGAGCGAATCATCATTTGCTATGAAAGGACTTGGAGCTTGACACATGTTTAAGCATCAGCATCGCTACCACCGGGATATTGCCAGAAGCGAATCATCATTTGCCTTGAGGGGAATTGAAGTTTGATACCTTTTTTTAGGCATCAGTATCGCTACCACTGGAAAGTTATCAGGAGCGAATCATCATTTGCATTTATCGGTTTGAACAAAGATGGCTTAGTAAATAGGGTTAGGATCCTGTCGACTAAGACTTTTCGACTTTATGAGCCGTAAGGGTCTCATAAAGTTATTTCTCCCTATGAGTCGTGAGGATCTCGTAGATGTATTTTCTCCTTAGGAATCGTGGGGATTCCTAAGTGTGTGTTCTCCCTTGCAAGTCGTAAGGATCTTGCGAGAGTGTTTTCTCTTTATAAGTCAAGAGGACTTACAAGTGTCGATCACCATATGGGGACATTTCGCTCCATTGGTGGAACTAGGTGAGGGCTACATTTATTTGTGCTCGTGGATGGTATACAAGGGCCAATATTGGACCGCCTGTAGGGCATCTTGGGGAATGTGGTGGCTTAAGAACATGTTTGGATCCCTGTAGCATAAGGCTTTTGAATCTTATGAGCCGTGAAGATCTCATAGGGGGAGTTCTCCTTACGAGTCGAGAGGATCTCGTAAGTGAAAATTTTACGAGATTGCGCCCTTCCGGGTTTTCATAAGCTCGCCGGTAGCCCTGCCGTTTTTATTCACGGCGCCCTTTCGGGTTTTCATCCGTACCCCTTTTGCTTGTGGATATACCATTTTTTTACGTGACCCACCTGTTTTCCGGTGGGACGTGGGGGTGACTTCACCGCTGGAGTAGCTGTGTAGCCGATAAGACTTGAGTTGTAACCTTCGTCGTTGAGGCTTCGATTGCAATATAGATCTCAAGGGTGGATATCACCGTATTTGGTACGATGTGCCGTGTTTGAGGTGAAATTTTAGTTTAAGGACATTTCGGTCCGTTGTCGCCGTTTGAGGTGAAGTTTTAGTTTAAAGACATCTCGGTCCTTTGTCGCCATATTTGAGGCGGAATTTCTAGTTTAGGGACTTTTCGGTCCATTATCGCCATTTTCGAGGCGGCGGATCTTTTGGATACTAATTTTAGGGTTCTGACTCGGGAAGATAGCGAGCGGAAACAAGCGTCGTCATCTATCATTGACCTAGGTCGTAACCCGTTAGGCATAGTATTTTTTGAGGAATCGGTTGTTTATTAGCCGGAAGGGTCTTTCGCAATGCATATCCATGAGCGGGTAGGTTCCACCTTGGTAGACCTTGTCTATGATATTTGGGCCTTCATAGTTCGGCTCGAATTTCCCCCGATGATACTGGTCATCTACCCAATTTTTGAAGACATAGCAATCTTCAATTAGGTAGCTCACCATTCTGTGATAAGAGCAGTAGTTAGGGCTGTTGACGTCGCCGGATTGCAGTGGACGCCGTGGGTCTGGAAATATGATGATTTTGCTGCGTGCTGCCAGCTCGAACAGTCTCCTTATCTTGTCATGGGGAAACGAGTAAGCGCGTCCTAGCCTTTCTTCTAGGGATAGGCGCGGACGCATGTTGTTTTAGCGAGCAACAGGTTTTGGGTCACTCAGTTGCAGTTGAGTGTTGGCGACGAATGTCGCTTTCCCTTTACCCTTGGCATTTCGAGGGTCCATTTTTTAGGAGGAAGGCCCGTGGCCCGTCTGGTCTATTTGGGCCAGCTTGTCGATCAGAGCCTGGAAGGTAGTCGGCTTGAAGAACGTCATGAACTGGGACACAGTCGTTTGCTGATCTAGGGTCCCGATGAACATGCTCCCGGCAGGGGATTCTTCGATGCGTTGTTTGCACTTTGACCATAGGTTCCGCCACTGGATCGCGTATTGGACCCAGGTTTCTCCTGGCTTTACCCTGGCATTGATTAATGCCATGATCGGGGTGCGCTCGCTTGCGTTGGCAAACCGCTGTGTGAACAGCAGTTCCATTTCTGTGAATGTTCTCATGGAGTCATTTGGGAGCTCCGAGTACCATTCAAAGTTGTTTCTGACAGGCTGCCAACTGTTCCCCCAATCAGAGCAAGGCCCTGTTTGAATTTTAAAATTCAAATCTTTGAAGCAACGCTTCAAATTCCGTGCGTTGCGCACAATGCGCCACGTGTCAAAAGTTGACACGCCAGCACAACGCCCAAGGCAGTGCGTCCAATCAGAGCAAGGCTCTTTAAAAAAACAAAAGCAACGCTCAGTTGGGCAAGCGCTGCGCTGCGCGACACGTGTCTGCGCAGTTGCGCAAACACTGCTGCGCGAGCGCACCGCTGCGCGACACGTGTCTGCGCAGTTGCGCAAGCACAGCTGCGCGAGCGCCGCGCTGCGCGACACGTGTCTGCGCAGTTGCGCAAACGCAGCTGCGCAAGCGCTTCACTGCGCGACACGTGTCACGCACTGGGGATTCTTGCGCTAAACAGAATAAATCTTGTTAAAACAAGAAGATTTTCTTGTATAAGGCAGGGGCCTTTGGATCAAAGATCCAACGGTGGGGAAAATTCCCCAAATCACTCAGAAAAAGATCTATGTAACAAATTTAACTAATTAATGGGCACTATAAAAAGGACCCCAGACCTTAATTCAAAAGAAGGAACATCTTGCTAAAAAAAAGAGAGAAGAGAACTCTTGAGAACTCTTGAAGAATACAAAAAAAAAGGTAAAACCTTTAAAAGAAGAGAAAATTCTCTTAGAAACAGATCATGGATCTTCAACAACAAATAAATAAGTAAATAAATAAAATAAATAAAAAAAATAAATAGTGCCTTGCACTTGTTATGAACCCTTGGTTCTCTGGGATAAAGAAAAACAAGAAAAGAAAAACTTGTTTTTCTTTGATCTAAATTTAGATCAGGAGATTAAAAAGTGCCTTGCACTCCTGTTCTTGAATCTAAAAAAGATTCTTAGTGCTCTGCACAAATGCAATGCATTACTTGAAGGGCCAGGCCCAAATCAGAAAGACCTAACAGGCAAAAATAAATTGCAAAGCAATAAAAGGCAGAGCCCAAATGAAATTGATACTCTGCATCATTATAAAGGGCAGGGCCCAAAAAAAATTGATGCTCTGCATCCTTCCTGGGCAAGGCTCAAATAAAAATAAAAAGAAATGCTATGCAAAAGCAGATAAAACGTTGGATATTCTCAACTGGACTTAGCCCAATTTTGGCCATAAGTCCTTAAATTAAATTGACTGAGCAAAATTGCTCTACTAAATCAATTTACAATCGGTCCGAGGGTACATCTCCGAACTCATTTGACATCCATCGTTGTAACTCCTCAACGACGTCAAAGAGGTGACGGGTCCCAACGACCACACATCAATGTGGACTGCGGGGTCCTTAAACTCGTGGACCGAAACGTCCTTAAACTAATATCGGACCGAAACGTTCTTAAACTAACGGTAGACCACTATGTCCTTAAACTGGTATTGGACCACCATGTCCCTAAACTGGCATAATAGATCCCAAATGCTCTTTTGTCGGATCAAAACGATCCCGTTAAGTCGATCTTAGTCCCAAACTGGACTAACGTATCCTTAACAACCGTTTAAGTTGATCTTAGCCTCAAATATGGCTAACGCAATTCTTAAACCTTCAAACAGACTTTAGTCCCAAATTGGACTATAAATTCCCCCAATCAACTTTGGCTCAAGGGTACACCTCTGAACTCCTCTGACATTTGTCGTTGTAATCCTTCAACGTCGTCAGAGAGGTGACGGGTCCCGACGACCATACATGCAATGGACCACTATGTCCCTAAACTGGAACAATAGAGCCAATTGCTCTTTTGTCGGATCTAAACGATCCTGTTAAGTTGATCTTAGTCTCAAATTAGACTAACGTATCCTTAAAAAACATTTGAGTTGATCTTAGCCTCAAACATGGCTAACGCATCCTCAAACCAAAACACTAAACCCAAATCTAAGGAAACAACTATTTGGACTAATCCACGTCCTACGGGCGACGACATAATTTAGTCTCCGTATACAATCCACGGGCAACCACAAACAAAACAAACACCCACGATACGAAGTGAAACTCTGGAGAAGGAGAAAGTTGTTACCGCAATGCGGTAGCGTAATTAACTGCAGGGGCTTGCGCCTGCAGGGAAGAGCGTCCCCATAATCAAAAACCCCTCAATCGAGGGGGAATCTGATGAAGTCTGCTACATCGGCCGCATCCGTCTAAACCTCCGATACACGGTGCCATAAATCAACTTGGCATCTTCGGAGAGGTGGACGGATAAAACCAATTAGCATCTGCCCCGAACCCCAGCGTCAGGACCTCGCAGTCTTGTGCGCCGCCATTCGGAGGGGAACAGATTCTGGCACGCCCGGTGGGACCTCTTCCTCTTTCCACTCCACACTTCGTGTGTCGTCTTCGCGAACCAATCGCGGTTTGTTAAATGGTTGCCTTCGGATTTCAAGTTACTAAGATTTGGTCTCTTGCCTGGCGCAGAACTCAAGATTCAATGGCCTCTAACTGCACCAACTGCTCGAAGTGCCACTGTAATGGACGCTCCACCTCCCCCGGAGGTGTAGCATATGGGCCCCAAGCGGCTTCCTTCCTCACTCTGCCAGTAGACCAGGTGACCCAAGCCACCACTGGCCTGTTCTTCGGGACCAAGATCCCACCTACAAGCTTTCCTGCGCCAATACCCGCACCGGAAGTGAACAAAAAGTCGGTCTTCGACCGGCTCACTGCTACGACGGCCCCTGTCAACGGGTCACCCGCTACCAAACCGACAGCCTCTGTTTTCACCAGGATAAATCTGAACTCTAAAATGGCTGTCCAAAGGAAGGCAATAACTGCTGCCCCAGAAGTCGTTAAGGCGGCTTCCCCTATCAAAGAGTCAGTCTTTTCAAGACTAACGATTCCTGCTCCTGCATCTGCTCAGGGATCCATCTTCGGCAGGTTGAATATCACTCCTCAGAAGACAACCTCAGTCTTTAAGAGATTAACACCGGCGGCGCCTCATTCAGACAGGGGGCAGAAAGAAACTATCTCAATCTCTGAGCCAATCCCAACGGCTCGCCGTGCTCGACGTCGCCATTGGCAACGAGTAAGGAAGGCAGGGGGCAACTCCCCCTCAAGGCTAACTCCACCTGCTCCAATGGTGGAAATCAACGTTACTGTTCCAACTGGGAACAGCTTTGAACTGCTGAGGAGGGTGCGTAAGAACTCTCCAACCGCTACTTTAAAAAGATCTCCTCCACCTGCGGAGAGAGTTACGGAAACGAAGTAAGAACAGCCCCCTCAACGGCTGTCCTCAAGAATTTATAAAGTTTGGCGGAGGGTTCAAGACTCCGTGATTGACCCAGGTCACTCTCGTCACCAGAAAAAGGCGAAAGTGGAAAAGGACAAGGAACGCCCCATTCAACAGCAGGGGACAGCAGCTGCTAGGCTGCCCCCTTCAACGGTTCCTTCAACCTCAATGGCCCACAAAAGAAGGAGGCCGGAGAAAACTCCCGCGTCAGCGGCAAAAGTTAAAAATAGTGAACCTAAACGCCCTAAGCCAGGGGGCATAACAGTTCATACGGTTTACATGACATCGGGAAAAGAAGATAGCCGCATATCAATAGGTCATAGACCGCACACGAGGTCAGTGACCAAGGCTCAGGAGCAGCAGCAGAAGCTCCAAGAAATGATGAACGCTATGGCCGCACTTACAGGGCCAAAAGAAACCCCTGAAACGTTCTCTGATGAACGTCAGGAACAAGAGACTGACGCCGAGTTCCTTCGCCGAATATTAGAGAAAAAGGACAAAGAGGCCGCCGAGCAGGCAGCCAACATAAAGAAAATGGCCCTCCTGTTCCAGGATATGGTGGGTATGATGATTCAACAAGATCCACCTGCTGAAGATCCCCCAATCATTCTTGAAGACGATAGGGGAGAGACGTCGAATCCTCCACTAGTTCTGTCCGCAGCTAAAGAGGATACAATCTCCAAAGCTGATTTGGATGAATACATCGCTCAGCAAATACGGGTTCATCATGCAACCGAAACAGCCGGCCAGGTCGTGAAAACGGGGAGACCATATCCGAGTTGGTACGATCAAATCAAATACCCGCCAGGTTATACGATTCCCAAGTTCCATGTCTACAAGGGGACGGGCAATCCTCACCAGCATGTAGCCCAGTTCAGGGCACTCTGCGGCAATACCGGTGGAGATAATAAGCTTTTACTTCGCCAGTTTGTTGGAAGCTTATCGGATACGGCGTTCGAATGGTACTCTGAGCTCCCGAATGACACTATTAAAACCTTCACGGAGATGGAGCTGTTGTTTACTCAGCGTTTTGCAAGTGCTAGTGAACGTACCCCGATGAAAGCACTGATTAACGCCAGGATAAAACCCGGCGAGACGTGGGTTCAGTACGCTATACGATGGCGTAACTTATGGTCGAAGTGTGAGCAGCGCATTGAAGAAGCTCCCGCGGTGGGTATGTTTGTGGGAACCCTCGATCCACAAGCAACCATCTCGCAGTTCATGATGTTTTTCAAGCCGACTACCTTCTAGGCCTTGATTGACAAACTAGCGCAAATGGATCAAATGGGCCATAAACCCCCTCTTCCAAGGCCAGACACCCGAAATGAAAAAGGAAAGGGAAAAGCGATCGTCGTCGCTAATGCTCAACAACAACTGAGCGACTCGAAGCCGGTTGCTCGTCAAAATAATACGCGACCGTACGTACCCCTTGAGGACAGGATGGGACGTCCTTATTCCTTTCCCCGCGATAAAACGAGGAGGTTATTCGAGCTGGCGTTGCGCAACAGACTCATAAATCTGCCGGATCCAAAACGTCCGTTGCAACCAAGTGACGTCAACGAACCCAACTACTGTCCTTATCATTGAGTACTAGGCCATCCGATCGAAGATTGCTACGTTTTCAAATTGGCTTGAAAACCAGTACCGACAGGGCAAGTTCGCGTTATCTGAAAAATGGAAGGTGAATCTCCCGCAGCCCCACACCTCTAAGGGGACGAATACGCCGGGGGCAACATGCTCCGTCATTGAAGAAGCTCCTTGGGAGGTTGTATTATCAGCCAAGACAAAGAGGATGCTAAACGATCTTCAGACATGTCCAGCGATCGAGTGGAAGAACCCGTTGGAACCGCAGGTCATTGAAGGGATGTTGAACCGCGTCCAACTCCAAAGACCGATGGTGGTGGCTCAAGCACTCGCAACCAGTCGTCAAAATCTTCGAAAAAGAAAAAGAAGAAATCTACGAAGCCCGTGAAGCCTGGCGGCAAACGTACGGACTTACAAAAGCAAATTGACGCGTTGGAAGAATACAACCAAAAGGCGCGGACTCCCATTACGCTCCAAGAATTCCTCAACCACGTCTTTCAAGAGGGAGGTGAGAGAGAAAGTTCGTCAGATGAAGCTGAAGAATGCGTGGCGAGCTGTCATATGATTTCCCATTCGAACGATGAGGAGACCCTTGTACTGAAACGCTGGGGGGAGATTCTGAACCAAAAGTTCTGGGGCCATCAGATGAAGTAATTAACGCATTCCTTAATGAGGCTCGGTTGAAAAGTAAAGCTGATCGGGAGCGCGAGGCGGTTATATTTGAAAGGGCCAAACGCCAGCGACTTGATGAAGGAGCTGAGACGATCCCGTTGGAGCTGAACATCTCCGCTACCAACAAAAGCCAATTCAAGATAAAAAAGAAGTTTGCTAAGGCCATGTCAATGGGTATGAAGCTACCATCCTCCGAAGAAGAAATTACCGGTGAAGCGAAAATGCACCCGTCTTATTGCTTGTATCATCAAAAGATTTCGCACCCCACTCAAGAGTGCAAAGCTTTCGATAGATGGTGGTAAGGATACGTTGCTCACCGACAACACTTTAAGCGGGAAAAGCGTAAAGCTCGTCGAGAGCAAAGAAATATGACCGAAAGGCTTAAAAGAACTGCTGGCGATTGTTGCGTGGTTAACACCGGTGGATCACAAGTGCCTACATTCGGGAGTGATTCTGATGAAGAACTAGAACTTGCCCCTCTCTTCAAAGAGTCCGCTTCGAGAACAGAAGAAGAACCAAAGGTTTGCGAAAATATCCGGCTACGTAATCGCACGCTGCCCGAAAAGAACCTCGGACCCTCGAATAGAAAAGATAAAGGGAAAGAAAAGGTCTCTGAAGATATCATCTTAGATGACCAAGTGGCGGAAGAGTTAAACGCCAAGAACCCGCCGAAGAGAAATAAGGTAGACTACAACGTCTTAGCACATCTAAGGAAGCTGCCCTCACAGCTCAGCATTCTTGACGCCCTTTTGCTATCAAAAGAGGCGAGAGATTCGTTGATTAAGGCGCTCCAAGATCCGGAACAATTCCAAGCATGCCTGGCCGAGGAAAAGATGAAGGATGAATTAGAGGAAGTGCACACGGCTGATATTACTTTTGACGAAGAAGACCTTCTACTTGGGACGTGCGAACACAATCGCCCTCTCTATGTCTCGGGATACTGCCATGATATAAGGATAGGCAAAATCCTGATCGATAACGGGTCGTCTGTTAACCTACTCAACGTTCGGGTGTTGAAGGAAATCTGCATGAGCGTCCAGCACCTTGCTCGGGACAATATCACCATCTCCGGGTTCGACTCCCAATGGTCAAAGACTCTTGGATCTGTGATACTGACGCTACGCTTCGGGCTACTCGTCACGGACATTAAGTTCCACGTCATAGACGCCAAGACATGCTACAACACTTTGCTCGGCCGACCATGGTTACACGAGTACAACATCATCCCTTCTACACAACATCAGTGTAAGGATGGTTTCGAGTATACCGTGACGGGAGAACTGAACCCGTTCTCTGTAAACGAGGTCCGCAAATACGAAGATGCCAAATACTTCTTGCCGGATTTCGAAGACACGGAGAAGTGTCACAAGCCGGAGAATAAAACTAACGCCACCATCCCTGTCTTCGGCAGTGATACCGAGAAGGAAAAGGAGATCGTTTATTCGGGTCCGCCCCAACATAACAAGCCAGGACCGTCCACTCCTACATTGGTCTTTGGTAGCGATTCGGAGGATGAGGTCCATGTCGTATTCTCTGCTCGACCTTCAATACAAGCTTCCGCTGATAAAGAGAAAAGTCTGCAAGTCGCCATGGTGCCGCCTAAACATCATAAAGAACTGGACGCACTTAATATCTACAGTGTAGAAGAGCTGCGGACATTCTATATCCCTCCCAGGCGAGAAAACGAGAAAGCAATTCTGTTTTACCGCTCTGAAGAAACCAATGTGAAAAAAGAAATCTGGCATGGCGCAGATCCTGAGCTCAACAGGCTTCAGCCTATCCGTCTTCCCAGATATTATACAGAGGGTTTGAAGAAGCTGCTGAAACGCCAGGGGATATCCTTCAAACAGACCGTTAGAGAGGCCAAATTCTATGACAGGGTCTGGAACATTCCCAGGACCCAACGCAAACTGCCTAACGGGAGAATGGAAACAAGAGGGCTTGGATACATCCGGTCAAAGAAACGAGAGTTACTACCCGGCTGCTACGTCGTGTATGACCTTGATGAGGAAGCGGATGCTCAATGGGAGGACGCTAATCCTAAGCCAGTGAAAGTTCCAGATGCAAAAGAGCCCAGTCCGTCGTTCGAGGAACAAATGGACAGACTCATAAAGAAAGCTGGTCAAAAAGTCCGAGATGATCATAACCATGAGACGACCATCTACGAGAAAGCCAAGACGCAACGCCTTCTCCAACAGGCCGTAAAGGATGAAAATGCCGCTCCTTATCAACCGTTATAAAGAAGGCTCAGCTCAAAAGCAGAAATAAGTCGAAAGGCCAAAAAGGCACTCAACAACAACAAAGCAGGGCTAAGAAGCCACGCAAATGGGAGTCGAGCGTTATTGATCTATCCCTTATGAAGAAAATGGGGCGAGCATACTCGTTTCCTCGGGACAAGACGAAGAAAATACTTGATCTCGCCCTGAAACATCAAATGCTTACATTGCCGGAGTCTAAACACCCTGAACAAGCAGGCGAAGCCTCACACCCGGACTATTGCTCTTACCATCGAGTAGTAGGTCATCCTCTTGAAGATTGCTTCACCTTCAAGAATTGGGTCGAAGATCAATATCAGCTTGGTAAATTCCCTCTGTCCAACAACTGGAGGGTAGCACCACCACAAAAGCACGAGCCTAAGGCCACGAAAGAAAAACCAGTTCCACACTGGGATTGGAAGCGAATTCGTACCTGTCACATGATAACAATACTACAAGAAGAATCCGAGAACGTGGACAGCCTTCCCTGGTGCCTCGAAAACAGCAATGATGAGGTGATCTCAGAATTTCCCCCAGCTCCGAAAGAACTGGAGGATGGAATACATACCACTGCAGATAACCTCGAGAAAATTGAATTGGGGACGATAAACGATCCGCGACCGACATTCGTCAGCGAGTTGCTGTCTGAAAAAAGGGCGGCTGCGTTAAAAGACGTCCTTGTACAGCATAAAGATTGCTTCGCATGGAACTATTCCGAGATGCCGGGACTAGATCCAGAAGTTGTTGTACATAGACTGGCGATATCCTCGGGTGTCAAGCCAGTCAAACAAGCGCCGAGAAGAATGCGGCTCGAGCTCGAGATGAGCATCAACGCTGAAGTCAAAAAGCTGATAGACTCCGGCTTTATCCAGGAGTTTAATACCCTGAATGGATTGCCAATATCGTCCCAGTGATGAAGAAAAATGGGACGGTGTGCATATGCGTGGACTTTCGGGATCTCAACAAAGCCTGCCCGAAGGATGATTTCTCAGTACCAGTCACCGAACTGATGATAGACAATACGTCCACGCATGAGATTTTCTCATTCATGGACGGCTCATCAGGATATAATCAAATAAAAATGCATCCTGAAGACCAGAAACATACGGCTTTCCGGACTCCTTTGGGAATATTCTGTTACAAGGTGATGCCCTTCGGTTTAAAGAACGCCGGTGCCACCTACCAAAGGGCCATGACGAAGATCTTCGATGACCTTATACACGAAATCGTCGAATGCTATATCGACGACCTCGTTGTTAAAAGCAAATCATATAAGGAACATCTCGAGCATGTGAAGACCGTATTTCAACGTCTTCGGCAATACAACTTGAAGATGAATCCGCTCAAGTGTGCATTCGGAGTTTCCTCAGGAAAATTCCTGGGATTCATTGTTCGACACCGGGGTATCGAAATAGATCCGTCCAAGATCAAGGCAGTCATGGAAATGCCTCCGCCGAGGACTCTCAAAAAGTTGCGGTCTCTCCAAGGGAAGCTCGCATACATACGGCGATTTATAGCCAATCTTTCAGGCAAGTGCCGTCCCTATAGCCACCTGATGAAGAAGGGAACCCCATTCGTCTGGGATCAAAGATGCCAAAGCGCACTAGACGAGATCAAGCAATACCTGCAGAACCCGCCGGTGTTGACTGCTCCGGTCAAGGGAAAACCCCTCATTCTTTATACAACCGCCCTCGAAGGTTCCTTAGGCGCATTATGGGCACAAGAGAACGATCAAGGGAAAGAAAGAGCACTCTACTACTTAAGTCGAGTTTTGCTGGGGGCAGAAAACAACTACTCCCCCATTGAAAAACACTGCCTAGCGTTGATCTTCGCAATAACAAAGCTTAGACATTACGCATTAGCGCATGAAGTCCATCTCATTTCAAAGGTGCACCCTCTCAAATATCTAATGTCAAAGGCCATATTGACGGGATGACTCGCTAAATGGGCCCTGCTCTTGATGGAGTTCTCGATAACGTATTGACCCCTCAAGGCAGTGAAGGGTCAGGCCATAGCCGACTTCCTTGCTGAGCACCCGATACCTGCCGATTCTCCCCTGAATTGCGATTTGCCAGACAAGCATGCGTTTGACGCAATCGACGGTGGTGATACCCGTTGGGAGCTTTATTTCGATGGAGCATCTTCCATGAAAAAGCACAAACAAAGTACGTCAATGATCAAATCGGGAGTAGGCCTTATCTTCGTGACCCCACAAGGAGAAATAATGCGCTTCGCTTTCTCCTTAACAGAGCCGAGAACGAATAATGAAACTGAATATGAAGCTTTCATAGCAGGTCTCGAAATCGCCATTGACATGGGAATTGAAAGCCTCCTCATATATGGGGACTCCCAGCTAGTCGTTAGTCAAGTGAACGGCGATTACCAAACATGCAAACCGGAATTGGTAAAATACGGTGAAAAGGTGCAACAACTGCTAACCCAAATTCCCTCATACACTTTGGAGAACATACCGCGCGCGGAAAACAGCAAAGCGGACGCGTTGGCCAAACTTGCTAAAGAAATGGTTGACGATAACCTCGATGATGTTAGAATCATGGTACAAAGTCGTCGAGTGCTCGCCCCAGCAGGAATACTTCCGGAATCATCCGAAAAGAAGGGAGCGACTGAGCAAGCGACCTTACAAATAAAGGACCATGAGAAGGTTGAGGATTGGAGGGAAGTCTTTATAGACTATTTCAAGTCCCACCAAATGCCCGAAAATGCGTCCGCAAGACATCAACTCATGAAACGAGCTCTGTCTTTCGCCTTCGTTAATGATACTCTATACAAGCGGTCATTCGATTCTCTGTGGCTGAGATGCTTAGGACCGAACGAAGCGGAAAGAGTCGTTCAGGAGATTCATGACGGAATCTGCGGTTCTCACCAAGCAGGCCCAAAGATGAAGTTGAAGATCAAACGGATGGGCTACTACTGGCCCACGATGATTCAAGATTGCCTCGAATATGCGAGGCAATGTCACTCATGCCAAATTCATGGGGACTTCATCCATCAGCATCCAAATCCATTACATCCAACGGTAGCTAGCTGGCCGTTCGAAATGTGGGGAACTGACATAGTCGGCCCCATCGAACCAGTCTCGTCTAGAGGACATCGTTTCATCCTGGCGACGACTGACTACTTCTCCAAATGGGCAGAAGCAATACCGTTGAGAGAAGTGAAGACGGAGAATATCCTCCATTTCTTCAAAACGCACGTCATATATCGGTTTGGAACTCCGAGGCGGATCATCTCCGATAACGGACCAGCCTACCGAAGTCATAAAATCAGCCGTTTCGCACAGCAGCATAACATAGACTGGAGATATTCCTCAGTCTATAATCCACGAGCTAACGGTCTCGCCGAGGCCTTCAACAAGACCTTGACGAAAATTATAAAGAAAACAGTGTCCCGAAATAAGAAAGACTGGCATGAGAGATTGCAAGAAGCTCTTTGGGCGTATCGAACTACATTCAAGACAGCCACGAATACAACGCCATACGCGTTGGTGTTCGGCACGGAAGCAATACTCCCCCTCGAGATAGAATTACCCTCTCTGCGAGTGGCAGTTCACTACGAGCTGACGGATGAAGAAAATGCTCACCTACGGTTTGAAGAGCTGGATGCTCTCGATGAAACCCGGGTCCTAGCACAACAAAAGCTGGAAGCTTACAAAGCGAAGATGACGCGCACATATGAAAAATTGACCCGACCAAGGACATTCCGCCAAGGCGAACTTGTGCTAGTGGTCAAAAGGCCTATGATCCCTAATCGCGCCAAGCGGGGAAAATTCGAGCCAAACTATGAAGGCCCGTACATCATAGATAAAGTCTACCAGGGTGGGGCCTACCTACTTATGGATATGCATGGCGAAAGGCCTTTCAGGCCAATAAATGGTCGTTTCCTAAAGAAATACTACGCTTAATGAGTCACGGCCTAGGTAAATGATAGATCACGACGACTATGTCCTCTCGCTATCTTCCTAAGCTCGAACTTTATAAGCATGTAGCCGGGCTTCTCAATGTCAGACCGAAATGTCCTTAAACTAATAGCAGACCGAAACGTCTTTAAACTACTCCTGCAGCATTCTTAGGCTGACGAGATATAAAAAAAAAAAGAAGAAGGGAAACATATAAAAATAAAAAGAATAGAAAAAGCGGTATGTCCATAAGCAAAATGGGCACGGATGAAAACCCGAGAAGGCTCCGTGAGTAAAAACAGCAGGACTACCGGCGAGTGTTCGTGAAAACCCGAAAGCGCGCGACCTCGTAAAAAAAAAAAGAAAATAAGAAGAATAATAAAAAAAACGGTATGTCCATAAGCAAAATGAGCACGGATGAAAACCCGAGAGGGCTCCGTGAGTAAGAACAGCAGGACTACCGGCGAGTGTTTGTGAAAACCCGAAAGGGCGCAATCTCGTTAAGAAACACTTATAGGGTCCTCTCGACCCTGTAAGGAGAAACCACCCGCGTAAGATCCTTACGACTTACAAGGGAACAACACACTTAGGAATCCTCACGATTCCTAAGGAGAAAATACACTTGCGAGATCCTCACGACTCGTAAGGAGAACTCTCTTATGGGACCCTCACGGCTCGTAAGATTTGAAAGTCTTAAGTTACAGATACCTAAACCTGTGCTTAAGCAACCCCCACAACTTTCGACATTGCCCTACAAGTGGTCCGGTATTGGCCCTTGTATACAATCCACGGGCGCGAATAAACATTTCCCTAACTAAGTCTCATTTGAGACTAGGGATATGTTCGCATTATAAACAACCCTTGTAAATCCTCTCGACTTACAGGGAGAAAACCCTCCTGTAGGATCCTTACGACTTACAGAGGAACAATACACTTAGGAATCCTCACGACTCCTAAGGAGAAAATACACCTATAAGATCCTCACGACTTGTAGGGAGAAATACCTTTATGAGACCCTTACGGCTCATGAAGTCAAAAGCCTTAGTCGACAAGATCCTAACCCTGGTCGCTAAGCCTCCTTTGTTCGACAACGACAGAGGCAAATGATGATTCGCTCCTGGCAATATCCCAGTTGTAGCGGTGCTGATGCTGAAATCGGTGTCCAATTTCAGGTCTACGGCGAAAAGCCGGTAGGCCACACATGCATACGAAATAGCCGAAATGATGGGGCAACTTGCAATAAAAAAAAAGCAACAAGTAAAAGGTATGCATGCGAAATAGCCAAAATAATGAGGCAACTCGCAATAAAAAACAGCGAGTAAAGATAAAATAAATAGCCGAAATGATTGGGCACCGTGAAGAATAGCCGAAATGATTGGGCAATCGTGACCTTCGCGATATAAAAGCTGAAATGTTAAAGCATCGCGGAAACAAAATAAAGAAAATGAGTAAAAAAATGATGATGATAAAACTTTGGCCCTACAGTTAAGATCACATCGATCCCTGTATACAATCCAAGGGCGTAAACAAAGAGGGAACCGTACTTTCCCAAAAGACTCCGTCAGACGACGAAGCCAAACCTCGACGGTTCATTCCAACCGAAGAGGCCAGTGTCTTCAGCAAAACTCCTCGACTCACGGATACAAACACTCCTTGACGAGAGCCTTCTGATTCGCGTCGACTCGCAGAGCCACCAGTGCCTCCGTGGGAACCCTCGACTCGTTTCAAACCCTAAGGAAACAAATAATCCTTGGCGCTTGGGAAACAAATAATCCCTAGCAAACTCCTCGACTCACGGATACAAACACTCCTTGACGAGAGCCTTCTGATTCGCGTCGACTCGCAGAGCCACCAGTGCCTCCGTGGGAACCCTCGACTCGTTTCAAACCCCAAGGAAACAAATAATCCTTGGCTCTTGGGAAACAAATAATCCCTAGCAAACTCCTCGACTCACGGATACAAACACTCCTTGACGAGAGCCTTCTGATTCGCGTCGACTCGCAGAGCCACCAGAGCCTCTGTGGGAACCCTCGACTCGTTTCAAACCCCAAGGAAACAAATAATCCTTGGCGCTTGGGAAACAAATAATCCCTAGCAAAAATCCTCGACTCACGGATACAAACACTCCTTGACGAGAGCCTTCTGATTCGCGTCGACTCGCAGAGCCACCAGTGCCTCCGTGGGAACCCACGACTCGTTTCAAACCCCAAGGAAACAAATAATCCTTGGCGCTTGGGAAACAAATAATCCCTAGCAAAAATCCTTGACTCACGGATACAAATACTCAGTGACGAGAGCCTCCCGACCTACGTCAACTCGCAGAGCCACCACTGTTCGTCCCACCTTGCAAGATGAAGTCTCGGGCAGCAAAGATTGAAAAACTTGCTTCCTGAACAATGGGGCCCTGCAAGTCAATCCAAAATGGTCTCTTACATACTATTCACGGGTCTCACTCTCCAAAGTCGAGTTTCGACAAGGAGAGAAACAACCGCTTACGAATCCTCTCGACTCGTAAGGGGGGAAATTCTCTTATAGGATCCTTACGACTTATAAAAGAAAACCACGCTTAGGAATCCTCACGATTCCTAAGGAGAAAATCCACCTATGAGATCCTCTCGATCCGTAGGGAGAAAGATCTCTATGAGACCCTCACGGCTCATAGAATTGAAAAGTCTTAGGCGGCAGATCTGAACCTGCGGCCTAAGCCATCGCCATTTCTTAAAGAAGCCAAGACGCGCGCTCTATTATCCGTCGACCATGTTTATTAAGATGGCAGACCAAAAAAAAAGGAAGGAACATCCGATTTACATCTGATTAAGCATTCGAGACATACTCGTTTAATCACGGGCAGAAAACTCAGGACGAGAAATAAGAGAAGCTGAAATAAAAAGTTTCCATTCATATTAGCAAAAATTCTTACAATCATGAAAAACAATAAAAGAAAAATATTATTACAATGGAATAACTTCAGATCCAGGGCATGGATTGAGGAATTCAAAAGTAAGGCTGTTCAAAGTTCTTCTGGCCTTTCTAATTATTCTTATGCGCAGCCTCTCGCGCTCCTCGGTGTCGATATCAGCGGCAAGCCCTTCTGGCCTTCGATAAGCAGCAACGATCGTCGTCTGCTGAAAGATTTGATGTAGGATATCAATGAGGTTGTTTCGCCGTTTCTTTGAAATCAGCCCCGTCAAGTACACCGAATGCACCTTGTCTTCGGCATCATCCAGCACATTGAGTGGTAAGGCCTCGTGAAGACCCGGAAGTGCTCTCCATATTGCTCTCAACACGACTTTCAAAAGAGCCGAACGACGAGGTAGCAGCCAACCACCGCTTGCGTTCAGGCGACCCATAACCTCTGCACATTGAGCGTCTGTAAACTCCTGGTTTTGTTCACGACCCTGCGCGTGGATATCGTCGTAAGTAATGAACTCGTGCAAGCTGTATAGATGCACCGCCATTACGCCTGAAAGAAATACTACAGAAGATTAGCGACAGAAGAAAAAACAATATACATAAAGGGCTAAGTTTTCTCTAAAAGCTCTTCTGGTTAGGATTAATTAGAGTTAATCCAAGAATCGGTGTTACCTGAAGTTTTTCTAAGAACGCTGGAAGAGAGAAAGTAAAGCTCTGGAATTCTGGAAGGCAAGAGCAAAGCCCTGAAGTTTGTTGAAAATAAAATCTGAAAGATAATAAGCATCGGTGGGGGACCAAAGGTCCTATTTATAGGCATCATGCGCCTCTTTGGCTCCCAAAAGTTGTCACGACGATTCAAATTCCGAGGCGGGAGACGAAGCAACGCTTCATCTTCCCCCAATCAGAGCAAAGCTCTGCTTTCAAAACTAATAAATGAAGCGACGCTTCGGATTATCTGCACTGCGCAACGTGCCGTGTGTCTTGTGCAGATGTATCAGCGTAGTGCCCAAGGCAGCGCACCCAATCAGAGCAAAGCTCTATTTCAAGCAAAATTAAATGAAGCAGCGCTTCAGATTATTTGCGCTGCGCCGTGCGCTGCACGGCACGTGTCAGCGCAGATGCGCTAACACAGTTGCGCTGCGACGTGCACTGCGTGACACGTATCACGCTCTGGAGTATTTACGCCAAACGGAATTAAAGTTCTAAAGAAATCTCTTCTATTCTTGTTAAAATAAGAAGATTTTTCCGTAAAACAGAAGCCCTTGGATCAAAAGATCCAACGGTGGGGAAATTCCCCAAATCACTCAGAGAGAGATTTCTTTAACAAATTCAGCTTGCTTCTCAATTTGCAAGATGAAACCTCAGGCGGGGGAGGAGTGAAAACTTGATCCCTAAAAAAAATGGGACCCTACAAGTCGATCTGAGAAGGTCTCTTGCATACTATTCACGGGTCTCACTCTCCAAAGTCGAGTTTCGGTAAGGAGGGAAACAACCACTTACGGGTCCTCTCGACTCATAAGAGGGAAAAATTCTCTTATAGGATCCTTACGACTTATAAGAGAAAACCACACTTAGGAATCCTCATGATTCTTAAGGAGAAAAAACCCATCTACGAGATCCTCTCGACCCGTAGGGAGAAAAGCCTCTATGAGACCCTCATGGCTCATAGAGTTGAAAAGTCTTAGGCGGTAGACCTGAACCTGCGGCCTAAGCCATCGCTATCTCTGGGAGAAATGAAGTTATCGGCCAATAAGGTTCATCAAAGATATCATGCAAAAAAAAGGGGGGCGGAGAAATGACACAAGACATTACAAAAATGTGCATCTTTTACTCATAAATATTGATCGAGTACAGGATACATTGTACTAAAGAATAAAAAATATATACATCTATTTTACAAGTACAAATGATACAAGGAGAATTACTGAGAAGGAAGCGTCTTGCATAGATTTAGCAATTGCTCGCATACTTCCTTCTACGCCTTCTCTTGACCAGCCGCCACCGCCAGTTCGGCCTCTGCTTAAGCCCGCTGCTGCCGGAAGGATGCAAGCTGTTCCCCAACGACCTGCTGAGCTGCTTCACGGCCTCAGGCATCACGCTCGGCGGCATCAAGTCTCCGCTTCAGTGCTAGCCCATTAGAAATACGCTCCAGAAGGCTTTCGAAGACAGCTTTCACCTCGGCAGCGTTCGTCCTAACTTCAGCGCGCAGGCGAGCAGTTGCGCTTTAAGATTCCTAACGTTCCTTCAACCGTAAAGCTGCTTCTTGCTCTAAATGGCGGAAGTAAAAAGTTCTTTGCTCGAGCCAAGCTGTCCGTTGGGTGCTTATATCCAAAACTTCAGGAGAAGGATGCGTCGACTCCAGCCGATGTAGGCAGGCCTCGATCTCCCTGCAGTGGTTAACCCAAGAGTTGACGACGCCTTCGTTGTGGAAGTTTACGAGCGCCGCCAACATTGGGTTAACCTCGACAGCGAAATCTGCAGCAGAGGGGAGAGTGTCCACGTTAAGCTCTTTGATATACCCGCTCAGTATGCCCAAACTCATCATGGCACCCTTTGAAGATGGACGTTTCAAGAAGGGACCTGCCGGTGAAAGGACACGAGACTCAAGAGGGACCGGAGCCGGAACGATAGCTGCAAAACAAAACATGCTTAAGCGAAGGTGCAAGAGATGTTGAAGGGTCATCAAAAAGGAAATTTACTATACCAGCTGCAACGGACGGCAAAGCCGGAAGGGCCGGTGGAGTGGCAGGTCTTGCGTCCCCTCCTTCGATTTGTGGCACTACAATAAGGAAGAGGAAAAGTCAGAAATAATCCTGTTGCTAAAAAAAGGGGGGAAACAAAGACATCAAAAGGAAAATGTACTCACCGGCACCACTAGAGTGTGAAGCGAGTTCGGACGGGAAGGAGAAGTGTGGGAGCAACACTTGGTATAGATGATCAAAGAGCACTTCTGAAAGGACACAGTGGTATGACGTTAGTACATAAGCTACACGTCTAAAAGATTAACTTGTGAGTCGCGAGTCCATACCTTCCAACATCCGCGATGGCACAAGGGAAGGCTGGGAACTGACCACCGCCAAAGCAGTAGTTGACGGTGCTCCTTCAAGCAATGGAGCATCGGCACTGGCCGCACCTGCGTTAAAAAAAAAAAAACATACTTGTTAGAAAGGATCGCAAGATATAAAAAAAAAGAAGAGAGAATGATAGCAGCTCGAAATTTACCCGACGAACTGCCAGCCGAAGATGAGGCAATTCCTTCCGCCATTGACATCAGGCCGCCGCCCGTGGCCTCGTCACCTGACTCGATGGGAACCGTTGTTGTGCTCGCAAGCCCTGGAGAAGACGGAGGAATATAGGTGGGGAGGGCTATGATTGGAGCATTGCCAGATTCCTGAGAGAGAGCGGCTGGCTCGTCCTCAGGAATCGTGGCCACCTCACCCGCTATCCCTTCGGGTCCTGCGGTCACGGTTGTCTCGTCCACCGTCACCACGAGGTCTCCAGCCTCAAGCGCCTCACCTACCATTACCCTCGGCTCGCTTATGACAATCATTTCATCTGCCGCCACTTCAGGGTCGGCATCCATGACCCTCTCGGCTGCAGATCCCCCAACCTCTGCTTCGGGTCCCGTGGCCCCAACGACGCTGCTCACCGTCAGCTCGGGTTCGGCAGGCACTGCTTCCGCCGTTTCCCTGGGTTCAACGGTCTCCGCCTCCCCCTCAGTCGGACTTAGCCCTGCAAGATGGAATGCATATGAGCCAATGGCTTTATAATTCTTACAACAAGGTTCTGAAAGAAATGCTACCTGAAGAGGATTCGTTTACACTTCGGGCCGCGCGCGCCACTCGCCTATGAGCAGTAGATAGGGCGACAGGGGCCTCTTCAGAAGGAGTGTCAGCATGAGGAATAGTGCTAGGGCCCGCTCCCGTGGCCAAAACAGCTCTGCGCGCCTTTGCTTCGCGTCTCAACCGCTTCCGATTCTCCCGAGCCGTTGAGACGGATGCCACTAGGGCTTCTCTAACTGAGGCGTCCTCGTCCGTGAATAGGGATGCCTCCAGATTTTTCAAGGCATCCCTCGTCGTCTTGTCAAGTCGAAGCTCCTCCAGCAGCCTCGACGAGACCGGGACTTCAGTAACAGGCTCGGGAAGGATCTCCGCATCAACTGATATAACCCCTGCAAAGAAACAAAAGAAGGTTAGGTTGACCATCAGAAAAGATAACAAACTTTCCTTATAAAAGAGAAAGGGGTGGGACATACCAACGCCTGCTAGAGCACGCTTCTCCTCCTCCTCTTGGAAGGTTTTCAAAGAGGCAGCGATAGCCTCTTCAGTAGAGACACCTGTTGAAAATCGGGCAAATATTAGTTAAAGATAATAATAAAAAGTGCAATAAAATGACGAAGAAAGTGGCTGATGATTACCTGACTCAGCGAGTTTACTTAACATCGCTTCTAGCCTCGCCGATCGCTCCGAAGCTGCAATGGCGGCAGCAAAATTGGTGTCTGCAGGGTCTACCAAGAAGCCCTCATTACTGCCATATTCACTTATGCCTTCGTTGGGAGGAGCTGCAAGCTCTAAGCTGAGGACCGCGTCAAGGGAAAGGACGGACTTCTTCTTCTTCTTCTGTCCGCCAGCCTTAGATCCACCCGGAGTAGATTTGCGCTTGGCAGTCACTTTAGGGCGGCGGGTCCCGATATCTGCTCCTGCGCCGGACCCTGGCGATACCACATTAACCGTCTTTGTGGGAGCACGGGGCGCCGGTGGTGCATCCACCGTAGCAGGCAGTGGCAATCCACGCGGGGGGCTCAACACGCGTGGTCGATCAACTCCGGCATCTTTTATCGGGAGAATGACCTGGATCCTTGGCTACAAGGGAGCCTTGCGATCACCGCCAGGAGGCGCACCCCTACGGTTAACCAGCATACGCTTCTCCGTTAAGATAATTGGGCCCATCGCGTGCGCATACCAGGCCACATATGATATAAGCATCTTAGGGGCACAGCTGGGTTCACTGATGAAGAATTAGGAACCTGTATTAAGCCGTATGAAATGATGCATCGCATTCCTTATCCCCTCTTGGTTGGCCACGGGTGTTTCCAGAAAAGCTTCCATCGAGATCCCTTGGTTGTAACTCGATTGCCGGGCAAATCGGTGTGGGTTATACCTCATAAACAGAGCTGTCTCATTCTGCCTAAACACTAGATAGCCCGGCCGAATGGAGTAGAGGTGGAGGATTTCCCGAGCCTTCAGTACAGAAACCCCGCCCTTAAAATCATCACGTAGTGGCACCACTGACTTAGTGGTCTCTGAGCCTATGGTAATGACCTTATCCACAAAAGAAATCTTCGCTCCGACCAGATATGGACGCAGGAGCAGTCCCTTAGAATCCCGCAGGGATGCGACCACAATTGAAGCCCCGACCAACCGCATGATTCTCGGAAGTCTACATTTCTCAAAGAACGGAGGAGTCTTATGAGCACCAAACACCCCTTGCACGTGCATCTCCATCCAAGAAGTGAAATAGTGCATCGGGAAGTTGGCAGGCTGTACTCCAGGCTCACTAGCATCCGCCGCTACGCTAAGTCCATTATAGAGGTAAGCCAGCCCGGCGATCCCTACCGATAACTGCAAACCAGCCACCATTCGATGCGCCGGGTAAAAGACGGAGGGCCGCATGAGGCGTGGGTGCGTGGGAAGCGCGAAGCTGCATAACCATAAACCCAAGAACCCTATAAAAAAGGTCTCCTCGTCCATGCCAGGAACGGCGATCTCTGAGAAAGGGACGTTGGCAGTGCCGGGGAGATAAAAATCCCGCTGGTCATTTTCCGATAAAGGTCGGCGGTCCAAGCCGAAACCAAAAGGGTCAGCAAGTTGAGCGAACTTCTCGCCCTGCTCTGATAGGAATTCCGGGCGAATAAAGCGAGCAATAAAATCTGCGAAACTGACGCCCCGCTCGCCCGATCCCAAATGGAGTTCCTCATAAATCTCTAACACCTTCACCAAGCCCGGATACTGATGCTGAATGGCATTCTCCGGAGTTAAGTCAAACACCAGCTGCTTGGTGGCAAAGACGTACTCGTCAGGAGGAGGAAGCTTCTCGTAGTGCTCTCCCCTCATTGGTAGACCCGAAATCTCAGGGAATTCCTCCAAGGAGATAGAGACTTCCCTATCCGCCATCAGGAAGGTGTCAGTGGGGATATTCTATTGTTCAATAAAGGCCTTGACCCACCACGTTGGAGGAGAGGAATACTCGAAAAGCGAAACGTAGATGGCCGAATATAAACCAATCCTCGTTAGATGAGTCCTTTTCGCAGATAAGATGTACCGGGCCCACTGCAAATATCCGGCAAGCGGTCGCGGGATCAATCCAATATTGTAAGTCTGTCCCCAAGGGCGTGCTTCACCCTGACAGATTCGCCTCCCCAAGATGTCTATCGCCGGCGGCGGCTGCACTGGGATGGCACCGATCGCAGGCTGGAGGAGGTCGTCAGAATTCCAGTTTTTAACCTCCACGGCATACTTCACCGGGGGCTCGTCCGCATAAGGGATCGTAACTATGGGCTCAGAGGGCGAGGCGGAGCTGAAGCTGCGACGGCCTTGGATGATTTGGCTGTACCACCTTCCCCACAGGTGGAGTTTCTTGCACTCGGGGTCATGATCTTTAATCAAAGCGAACGCCACCCGGTCCACTGGCGAATGGGGGAACCCTCCTTCCGAGCAAACAAAGGGGAAAGACAAGTCGCCGGACATGTTTCCTGTAGAAAGACAAAAATAACTGTTAGTGTTCTGACACTTGGCATTTTGAAATCTTACTCCACACTGTGATGTAATGGGTAGGGGACAAAAAGGGGGACCCACAAAATCTGGATGACGGTACATCATTTAATAAGACAACTCCATCATTAGATGAGACCGTCAATTAATAAAAAGGTCCCCAAGAAAATACCCTCATTGATGGGACATCCCTAGAGACAAGGAGAAAATCTCCTATTTTAGAGCAAAGCTCTGTCACAGAGTGGCATTTGTCAAACTCTGGTCTCAAGGGAACAAGATTCCTTAAAAGAACATAGCTCTGTGGTAATAATGGAAAGATCCATTAATTTTTTTACTTAGAATTAGAATTTTTGGAATCTTAAAAAACCCATGAAAACTTATAAAAAAAGAAAAAGTGTTTTATTTTTCAAAATCTAAAAAAGATCTACAGTGGATCCAAGAGCAAAGCTCTGTTCATGGGTTAAAACCCATGGACTAGATCTCTGTAAATCTGTGAGTTTTTTAGAGCAAGGCTCTGTTGATGAAACCCCAGAGGGGTTCTTTTTAGATCAAAGATCTATGAGAGCAAGGCTCTATTAATCAGCTTTAATTTTATTTTATTTTATTTTATTTTATTAAATACCTACGATGGTTATGAACTCTGGAGTTCTTGGAAAAAAATCAAGAGCAAGGCTCTGAAAATTCTTAAGCAAGAGAAAGGCTCTGAAAATTCTTAAGCAAGAGCAAGGCTCTGAGTCAAAATTCTTGAAGTGGTAAAGAATTTTCTGAGGACCAAGGGTCCTATTTATAGGCGCCTGCGCCCCTTCAACTGACCCCCTTGATCCAACGGCTGGGATCTTGCCACCGCTGCACTCACGTGCGCGCCACGTGAGCGCAACGGTAGGGGGGTATTTGTTCCCCCAATCAGAGCAAGGCTCTGTTTGAATTTTAAAATTCAAATCTTTGAAGCAACGCTTCAAATTCCGTGCGGTGCGCGCAATGCGCCACGTGTCAAAAGTTGACACGCCAGCACAACGCCCAAGGCAGTGCATCCAATCAGAGTAAGGCTCTTTAAAAAAAACAAAAGCAATGCTCAGTTGCTCAAGCGCTGCGCTGCGTGACACGTGTCTGCGCAGTTGCGCAAACCAATCAGAGTAAGGCTCTTTAAAAAAAACAAAAGCAATGCTCAGTTGCTCAAGCGCTGCGCTGCGTGACACGTGTCTGCGCAGTTGCGCAAACACAACTGCGCAAGCGCACCGCTGCGCGACACGTGTCTGCGCAATTGCGCAAACACTGTTGCGAGCACCACTACGCGCCACATGTCTGCGCACCTCAAGCGCAGCTGCGCAAGCGCACCTCTGCGCGACACGTGTCTGCGCAGTTGCGCTTGCGCAGCTGTGCAGACAGCTGCGCAAGCGCTTAGCTGCGCGACACGTGTCTGCGCAGCTGCGCAAGCGCAGCTGCGCAACCGCTTAGCTGCGCGACACGTGTCTGCGCAGCTGCGCAAACGCAGCTGCGCAAGCGCTTCACTGCGCGACACGTGTCACGCACTGGGGATTCTTGCGTAAAACAGAATAAATCTTGTTAAAACAAGAAGATTTTCTTGTATAAAGCAGGGGCTTTTGGATCAAAGATCCCACGGTGGGGAAAATTTCCCAAATCACTCAGAAAAAGATCTATGTAACAAATTTAACTAATTAATGGGCACTATAAAAAGGACCCCAGACCTTAATTCAAAAGAAGGAACATCTTGCTAAAAAAAAGAGAGAGAAGAGAACTCTTGAGAACTCTTGAAGAATACAAAAAAAAAGGTAAAACCTTTAAAAGAAGAGAAAATTCTCTTAGAAACAGATCATTGATCTAAGAACAAGATCATGGATCTTCAACAACAAATAAATAAGTAAATAAATAAAATAAATAAAAAAATAAATAGTGCCTTGCACTTGTTATGAACCCTTGGTTCTCTGGGATAAAGAAAAACAAGAAAAGAAAAACCTGTTTTTCTTTGATCTAAATTTAGATCAGGAGATTAAAAAGTGCATTGCACTCCTGTTCTTGAATCTAAAAAAGATTCTTAGTGCTCTGCACAAATGCAATGCATTACTTGAAGGGCCAGGCCCAAATCAGAAAGACCTAACAGGCCAAAATAAATTGCAAAGCAATAAAGGGCAGAGCCCAAATAAAATTGATGCTCTGCATCATTATAAAGGGCAGGGCCCAAAACAAAATTGATGCTCTGCATCCTTCCTGGGCAAGGCTCAAATAAAAATAAAAAGAAATGCTATGCAAAAGCAGATAAAACGTTGGATATTCTCAACTGGACTTAGCCCAATTTTGGCCATAAGTCCTTAAATTAAATTGACTGAGCAAAATTGCTCTACTAAATCAATTTACAATCGGTCCGAGGGTACATCTTCGAACTCCTTTGACATCCATCGTTGTAACTCCTCAACGACGTCAAAGAGGTGACGGGTCCCAACGACCACACATCAATGTGGACTGCGGGGTTCTTAAACTCGTGGACCGAAATGTCCTTAAATTAATATCAGACCGAAACGTCCTTAAACTAACGGTGGACCACTATGTCCTTAAACTGGTATTGGACCACATGTCCCTAAACTGGCACAATAGATCCCAAATGCTCTTTTGTCGGATCTAAACGATCCCGTTAAGTCGATCTTAGTCCCAAACTGGACTAACGTATCCTTAACAACCGTTTAAGTTGATCTTAGCCTCAAATATGGCTAACGCAATTCTTAAACCTTCAAACAGACTTTAGTCCCAAATTGGACTATAAATTCCCCCAATCAACTTTGGCTCAAGGGTACACCTCTGAACTCCTCTGACATTTATCGTTGTAATCCTTCAACGTCGTCAGAGAGGTGACGGGTCCCGACGACCATACATGCAATGGACCACTATGTCCCTAAACTGGAACAATAGAGCCAATTGCTCTTTTGTCGGATCTAAACGATCCTGTTGAGTTGATCTTAGTCTCAAATTAGACTAACGTATCCTTAACAAACGTTTGAGTTGATCTTAGTCTCAAACATGGCTAACGCATCCTCAAACCAAAACACTAAACCCAAATCTAAGGAAACACGGATTTGGACTAATCCACGTCCTACGGGCGACGACATAATTTAGTCTCCGTATACAATCCATGGGCAACCACAAACAAAACAAACACCCACGATACGAAGTGAAACTCTGGAGAAGGAGAAAGTTGTTACCGCAATGCGGTAGCGTAATTAACTGCAGGGGCTTGCGCCTGCAGAGAAGAGCGTCCCCACAATCAAAAACCCCTCAATCGAGGGGGAATCTGATGAAGTCTGCTACATCGGCCGCATCCGTCTAAACCTCCGATACACGGTGCCATAAATCAACTTGGCATCTTCGGAGAGGTGGACGGATAAAACCAATTAGCATCTGCCCCGAACCCCAGCGTCAGGACCTCGCAGTCTTGTGCGCCGCCATTCGGAGGGGAACACCAACGAACTAGCGAAGCAATAGTTTGTCGTCGCCTCCAGTGTTGCCGTACAAAGCTCTGAACTGAGCGACGTGCTGGTGTGGATTGCATGTCCCCTTGTACATATGGAATTTGGGGATCATATATCTCGGTGGGTACTTAATTTGATCATACCAGCTTGGATATGGTCACCCAGTTCTGACGATTTGGCCAGCCGCTTCATTCGCTTGATGAGCTCGTATTTGTTGAGCTACATAGTCATCAAGAGAAGCCTTGGAGATTGTTTCCTCCTTAGCTGTTGATAGAGCTGGAAGAGGGTTTGATGTTTCCCCTCTGTCTTCCTCGTTGATTATCGGCTGATCTTCGGCTGGATCATCATTCCAACCATGTCCCGGAACAAAAGCGCCATCTGCTTTATGTTAGCAGCTTGTTCTTCGTACACATGGAATTTGGGGATCGTATATCCCGACGGGTACTTGATTTGATCATATCAGCGTGGATACGGTCGCGCAGTTCTGACGATTTGGCCAGCCACTTCATTCGCTTGATGAGCTCGTATTTGTTGAGCTATATAGTCATCAAGAGCAGCCTTGGAGATTGTTTCCTCCTTAGCTGTAGATAGAGCTGGAAGAGGGTTTGATGTTTCCCCTCTGTCGTCCTCGATGATTATCGGCGGATCTTCAGCTGGAGGTTTTGGCTGGATCATTATTCCAACCATGTCCTGGAACAAAAGCGCCATCTGCTTTATGTTAGCAGCTTGTTCTGTGGCCTCCCTATCCTTTCTTTCAAGCACCCTTCGCAGGAACTCTGTATCATTCTCCTACTCTTGGCGCTATTCATATGCTGATTACGGACTTTATTTCTGTCCGGTAAGTGCAAACATTTTGATCAACATTTCCCAGAGCTTTTGTTGTTACTCCTGAGCTTTTGTCAACGACCGAATTTGCGACCGATGATCCACGGAAGCATGATTTTCCTCTTTCCCGGAAGCCATCTAGACCGTGTACACTATCATGCCCCCAGACTTGAGGTGTTTGGGTCCGTCGCCTTTGGAATTTGCCACGGACGGTGGGATTTTCTCCGACCTTCTCCTTTTATGGGAGGTCGAAGTTGAAGGAGCCATTGTGACAGGCGTTAATGTTGAAGACATCCCTCGCTCTATGGTGGAGGGATAGTTTTCCTCATGTCGAACCTTCAAATTCTTCGGTTGACGAGAGTAGTTCTTGTTGATCACAGAATCTTGGACTTTCTGCCAAACCCTGTGGATTTGGGAAGAGAGCCGCCGAGGGGGCTGCTCCAGCCTTACCCGCATCATGTTTTCAGCAGGCGGGGGAGATTTCTTAAGCACCGCGGTTGGAGAGTTCTTCCGCACCCTCCTGAGAAGATCAAAGTTGTTCCCGGTTGGAACAGCAACGCCAACTTCCACCATTGGAGCTGGTGGAGTAAATCTAGAAGGGGGTTTGCCCCCGGCTTTCTTCACTCGATGCCATTGGCGACGTCGAGTGTGTCTTGCAGATGGGACTACCCCAGTTGTGGAAGTGGCTCCGTCATGCCCCTGGATTTGCTGACGGGCTACTGTTGGTGCCAGCCTATCGAAAACTGACATCCGTTGAGAGGAAACGGCCAATCTTTTGAAGGCCTATTTCGTGGTAGGGTAAGCACTTTTGACGACTTCACCTGCAGTAGGAGTTGGAACGACCAATCTGTAAAAGACCGATCTTTTGGTAGGCGAAGCATCTTTGATGACTTCACCCACCGGAGGAGTTGGGAGGACTATCCGTTTTGGGATAGCCCCTTCAGGTATCGTGAGCCTCTTTACGGACCCATTTGAGCTTCGGCTCAGCCTGTTGAAGACTGAGATGGCAGACTTGGACGACCCGTTGAGAGGGGCCATGGTGGTTGCAAGTCGATCGAAGACCGACTTCTTAGGAGCATCCTGTAGTGGCACTGGGGTGCTGAAGCTTGATGGCGGGAGCATGGTTCCGAAGAACAATCCAGTGGTGGCTTGAGTCACCTGCCCTACCGGCATTGAAAAGATGGAGGCCGCATTAGGCCTATAAGTCACTCCTCCAGTTGGGGCGGAGCGGGAGTTGCTGTTGCAGTTTGTGCAGCTGGAAGCCATTAACCTTTTTCCTACAACAGGAGCAAGACAACAAATCTTAGTACCTCGAATCCAATGGCAACCATAGCAAACCGCGATTTGTTCGCGAAACACGACACATGAAGTTTGGAGTGGAAAGAGAAAAAGGTCTCACCGGGCGTACCAGAATCTGTTCACCGCCGAAAACAGAGATGAACTGGGATGGATCGTCTTGCCTGAGTTTGGGGGCTAATGCTATTTGGGTTTATCCGTCCACCTCTCCGAAAATGCCAAGTTGATTTATGGCACCGTATATCGGAGGTTTGGATGGATGCAGTCGTTGTAGCAAACTTCGTCAGATTCCCCCTCATTTGCAAGGGTTTTTTTATTATGGGGACGCTCTTCCCTGCAGGCGCAAGCCCCTACAGTTAATTACGTTACCGCATCGCGATAACCACTTTCTCCTGCTTCAGAAGTTCACTTCGTATCGTGTGTTTTGTTTTGGTTTTGGTTTGCCCGTGGATTGTATACGTAGACTAATTTATGTCGTAGCCCATAAGGCGTGGATTAGTCCAAATCCTTATATTTTTAGATTTGGGTTTGGGTTGATTTAAGGATCGTTAATCTGATTTGAGATTAAGATCAGCTTAAATGTATGTGGGCAGTTGGAGCTCGGTCGGTTTTTTGTTAAGGATACGTTAGTCCAATTTGAGGCTAAAATCCACTGAACGATTTTTAGGATCATTTTTATTTCAGATCCAACAATAGAGCATTTGGGCTCTATTGCTTTAGTTTAAGAATGTTTCGGTCCACTATCTCCATTTTGGAGGCGAATATTAGTTTAAGGACATTTCGGTCCGTAATCGCCATTTTGAAGGTTAGTTTAGGGACATTTAGGTCCTTTATCGCCATTTTGGAGGAGAATATTAGTTTAAGGACGTTTTAGTCCACTGTGTTCATTTTGCACGCACGTGTATTTGTTACGTGACAGAATGAACATGGGTGATATGGAATGCATCCAGTATAGGGTGCGGTCTGATTTGAGGTGTTCATGTCAATTTGGAAGTGCACCAAAGAGTTGGTTGTCGGGACCCGCCACCGCTCTGAAGACGTTGAAGAATTACAATGACATATATCAGAGGTGTGGAGAGATGTACCCTTAAACCAAATCCCGTATTTGAGGGAGAAAAGGGTTGTTGTAGACCTAAAAAATGTTAGTCATGCTTGAGACTAAAATTATCTTAGAAGATATAAGAAGAATATCATTTGGGATATCATTAATGGGAGACCACTGGTCATTCTTGAGACTGAGGTCAGCTTGGGAAAACATGAGCAATATGGGCTCGGTTGTTTTAGTACCAAAGAGGTCTGAGCTCAGGAAACTTAGCCAATTTGGGCTAAGATTAAGTCTCCAACAGTACTAAGCACCGATGAATGCAGTGCTCACGTGTGTTTCACGTGGGCGCTAGATTAGTGTTAAACACTATAGTTTTATGGCACTCACGTGACATACGTAAGGCACCTCAAATACGGGCGCTGCTATTTGGGTTTTATTTCCCTCTCATTTTTATATAAGTGCTAAGCACTTTGTTCTTGTTTCGCTCGCGTGTGAAACACATGAGGCGCCCCAAATATGAGCACTGCCTTTTGGGTTTTATTCCCCCTTTTTATATAAGTGCTAAGCACTTGGTTAGGGCTCTCGTGGAAAACACGTGACTGCTTTACGAAGTGCCACTTGTTTTTCTTTTAAACACTTGCGTGGGAAAAAACGAGCCGTTCTTATTGTTCATTAGAGACACTCACATGGAAAACACGTGAGGTCTCATTATAGTGTTAAACACTAACTAATCCCCAGGCTTTCCTTTCGTTTTCTTGGAGATCTTGATCTTTTATTAATGACATTTCTAGTCATTAGGATTTGGGTTTGGAAGGTCTTAGATTATTATCATCGTCTGGACTGAGGAATCTCGTTTTTGAAAGAATCAAATTCTTTATATAGGGTTATACCCAAGTTTTCAGAGGAATTAAATTCCCATATGTTTTTTGTAAGAATTAAATTTTTTGAACTCGGTTCTTTCCCCTAGGTTTTAAGTCTGCAGGACAGAATCTCCCCGATGAGAATTAAATTCTCAACTTAAGGGGAGATCTGCTTCTGCAGATCTCAACCAGAGAAAGAACTGGGTTCTTATTTGAAGGGTAAAACCCTTAAAGAGGCAAAGAATAGATAAAACAATCTCTGTGTTTTTTTCTTTTTACCTAGTGTGTTATGACGAAACTAGTTTTCACCGAGAATTAAATTCTCTTTTTTCTGTCTCTCTTTATGTCTCGTCCCTTTTTCCTCCCTTGTTTTTCTCCTTTCTCCTATTTATAGGAGAGGGGAAAAGATCAATTTCGTTGAGCAAATCTCTGATTGAAAGATCAAAAATGATCTTTAGATCAATCGGTGAATTTTATTCACCATTGGATTTTAATCCAAAGGCTCCATGTCCAACAGAGAGGTTTTCTTGTTTGTTTAACAAGATTAGCAAATATTTTTCCTAAGATAGAATTTTATTCTATCAGATGGTTGTTGGTGGTTTTATAATTACCGTTGGATCCTTAATCCAAGGGTCCTCTGTTTAACAGAAAAGATCTTTCTAATTTTAAGAAAGATCAAGGAAATATTTCCATATGGAATTTAATTCTATCGGATAGTTAATCCAAGATTCTCTGTTAGAGAAGGCTATTTCCATATTAAAAGATTCAAGGAACATTTACCCTCATAGAATTTAATTCTATTGCATAGAATTTAATTCTATCAGCTGCGAAGATTTTAAAAGAACTCACATGTGGCACGTGATCCCTAATGGGGTTAAGCTTGTTTACTTTTAGCGCTCATATGCTTTTGCATATGAGCGCTCATGTGTTTAACGCGTGAAGCATGTTTATCTTGCCAATTATTTGATTGTAGCACCTATATGCTTTGCATATAGGCACTCACGTGTTTAACACGTGAGGCTTATTTAGCCTATCAGTTGTTTAACTGCAGCGCCTATATGCCTTACATATAGGCGCTCACGTGTATAACACGTAAGGCTTGTTTAACATATGAGTTGTTTTAACTGCAGTGCCTATATGCTTTGCATATAGGTGCTCACGTGTTTAACACGTGAGACTTGTTTAGCCTATCAGTAGTTTTAACTGCAGCGCCTATATGCTTTGTATATAGGTGCTCACCTGCTTAACACGTGAGGCTTGTTTAGCCTATCAGTAGTTTAATTGCAGTGCCTATATGCTTTGCATATAGGCGCTCACGTGTTTAATACGTGAGGCTCGAATAGTGGAGAGTTTCCCCCTTTCTTACTCTTCCCCTTTTTTATAAGGGAACAATGGCCTCTAGGGCATACATATTCCTAACAATCTTCTACTTAAGGCCAGTTGTTGTAGTATCTCATATCCAACATCCCAAAAAGTCTCTCAAACTGTGTCTTGAGGAGGGCCTTCGTCAGTGGATCCGCTACATTGTCCTTCGTGTCAACTCTCCTGATCTCGATCCCCCGTCGATCTACTTTCTCTCGGATCAGGTGATACCGTCTAAGAATATGTCTGGATTGCTGATGGGACCGGGGTTCCTTGGCCAAAACCACAGCTCCATTGTTATCACAATACACAAGTATTGGATGCTCAATGGATGGAACCACACCAAGTTCAGTAATGAACCTCTTCATCCAGACAGCCTCTTTAGCAGCATCGTTGGCAGCGATGTATTCAGCCTCTATCGTCGAGTCTGCTTCGGTATCTTGCTTGGAACTCTTCCAACATACTGCCCCTCCATTGAGGGTGAAGAAAAAACCCGAGACCGACTTACTGTCGTCCTTATCACTCTGGAAGCTCGAATCGGTAAAGGACTCCACCTGGAGTTCTCCGTTACCATACACTAAGAACATTTGTTTAGTCCTTCTCAAGTACTTAAGAATGTTCTTCACAGCTGTCAAGTGTTTCTCCTCAGGATTTGATTGATACCTACTCACTACACCTAGCGAGTAAGCTACATCCAGCCTGGTACATAACATCGCATACATAATTGACCCGACTGCCGAAGCATAGGGTATCCTTTGCATGCGAGCCCTCTCCAAATTAGTCTTGGAAGACATCTCTTTGGAGAAAGTGATTCCTGAGCAAGCGGGAAAATTACTACGCTTAGAATCTTCCATACTAAACCTCTTTAGTATGGTGTCAATGTACCTGGATTGGAACAATCCCAACATCCTTTTAGATCTATCTCTATAGATCTTAATCCCCAGAATGTAGGAGGTATCACCCAGATCTTTCATGGAGAACTTGTGTGATAAGAAGAGCTTGACCGAGTGTAGCATAGGAACATCATTTCCTATCAAGAGTATGGCATCCACGTACAATACGAAGAAGACAACCTTACGCTCTATAATCATCTTGTATATACATAGTTCATCTACATTTTTGATAAAGTCAAACTCTTTGATAGCTTCATCAAAATAGATGTTCCAGCTTCGCGATGCCTGCTTTAATCCATAAATTGATTTAAGCAGCTTGCACACGCTTCCGCTGCTCCCACTATCTACGAAGCCCTCTGGCTGTGTCATGTACAGACTCTCTTCTAAATCACCATTTAGAAAATCGGTCTTGACGCCCATCTGCCAAATTTCGTATTCATGGTATTCAGCAATAGCAAGTAGGATCCTGATGGACTTAAGCATAGCGACAGAAGAAAAAGTTTCATCATAGTTGACATCTGGTCATTGACGAAAACCTTTTGCTACAAGTCTAGCTTTAAAAGTCTCAACTTTTCCATCTACGCCAATTTTCTTCTTAAAGATCCACTTGCTCCCGATGGGTTTTACCCCTTCAGGAGCAACTTCCAAAATCCATACTTTGTTGGTGTACATGGATTCCATCTCAGATCGCATAGCATCCAGTCATTTCACAGAGTCTCTATTTGTGATGGCCTGCTCGAAACTAGTTGGGTCATCATCTTCCATGATACAATTCTCGCTCCCACCATCTATGAGAAAACCGTAGTATCTCTCAGGTGGATGAGAAACCCTACTAGATCTGCGGAGTGGCTGAAGTTCGTCGGGGACTATTGAATCCTCCGGTTCTACCAAATCATCAGTTATAGTTTGTGTTGCTGAAACTTCTTCCAGTTCTACCTCATTACCACTAATTTCTTTCACAAGAAATTCCTTTTCTAAAAAGGTGGCATGTTGACAATCACTTTTTGTTCCTCGGTATATTAGAAAATATATCCATATGAATCTTTTGGATATCCCACAAACTTGCACAAAACAGACCTTGTCTCGAGCTTGTCCGGATTTTGCTTTTTAATATCGGCCGGACAACCCCATATCTTAACTCTTTTAAGAGATGGTCTCTTCCCATTCCATATCTCATATGGAGTGGTAGGCATGGATTTGGTCGGAACCAGATTCAATAGGTATGCAGCTGTCTCAAGTGCATAACCCTAAAAGGAAATAGGCAACTCGGCATTACTCATCATAGAGCGTACTATATCTAATAGGGTGCGATTCCTGCGCTCTGAAACTCCATTGTGCTGTGGTGTATACGGAGGAGTAAGCTGAGAGAGAATCCCATTCTCTTTTAAGTAGTCTCTGAATTCCATGCTCAAATATTCTCCTCCCCGATCAGATCGTAGGACTTTAATACTTTTACCTGTTTGGTTCTCAACTTCGTACATATATTCTTTGAATTTCTCAAAAAATTCAGATTTTTGTTTCATCAGGAACACATGTTTGTATCTTGAGAGATCGTCGATGAATGTAATGAAGTACGAAGAACCATTCTTGGCATGTGTAGACATAGGACCGCATACATCACTATGTATCAGTCCCAAGAGTTCAGTAGCACTTTCTCCGTATCCAGTAAACGGAGTTTTGGTCATCTTCCCTTTGACACATGACTTGCAAGTTTCATAAGATGTAAATTCGAACTGATTCAAATATCCATCTTTATGAAACTTATCTAGTCATGTCGCATTGATATGACCTAATCTACAATACCACAAGAAGGCTTCGTTCATTTCTGAACTTTTCCTCTTGTGTGTGTTCTGTACGTTTAGAACTGTAGTTTGATTTAGAACGTATATACCGTTACATAATGTATCAAACCCAATCAACACTTAATTTAGGAAAATGTTCATAACATTATCCTCTAATAGAAAGTTATATCCTTTTTTATACAGCAAATAAACTGATATAATATTGCACATCATATTTGGTACGTAATAACAGTCGTTCAGAACCATTGTATTACCATTTGGTAATACTAGATGATATTCGCCAACTGCTTTGGCTGCAACAATTGCTCCATTCACTACTTTTAGAGACATATCACTCTTTCCCAGTTCTCTACCTCTTCTTAGCCCATGTGATAAATTACAAACATGGGATCTTGATCCGGTATCCAATACTCAGGACGTAGAGCAAACTGAGAAACAGTTCTCGGTAACGAACACACCCGAAGAAGATGCATCAGAATGCTCCTTCTTCGTTCGGGTGGCCTGGGAATCTGGGTATTCCCTTATTTCTTGCTCAGAGATATGGCAATCATAAGAAAAAACGGAACCAACATTACCCAGCTCAGTATAATAAGTGGGTTCGGTCAATACATCCATATTATTATCTTGATTAAGGCGTGTCATTGGTCGTTATCTGGAGAGAGAGAGAAGGAAACGCTTTAGCGTGCGCTCTTTACAAGATTAGATTGGTTATTATCTTATCTAATCAGGATAGCTCCCACTGTTTTTATCAAATCTTCCTTCAAACCATAAAAGGTAAGATTACCCGGGATTAATTACACCCTACAAATTCGCCAATCGGTCAGTCAGGCAGGTATTGGTACTCCAAGGAGTCTCCCCATGCTTTCGCATGGAACTAATTAAATAACCTCATTTCCGCAGGGGCATAACCTTATTAACACCTTTCTTAGACACCTACCGGATCAGCTAATTGTAAAGTGGAAAACTCTCTCAGGAGTAACTCTTACTCGCAGTGGGTATCGGGATCCAACTATCTTATATAAGCTATGCAATCTCATTGCAAATTTCAACACTTGAAATACCCAATATCTGTTTTTACCCCCAGCGACTTATGACCTTGGCTATGGTCAACAAATCATAAGCGCTAGCCAAGTTTGACCCGTCATTTCGTGATTGAATTAAACCCACCCGTACGACCCTTGGCTAATGTAACAACCCTAATTTTCCTATACAAATTTTTTCAAATATTTTTTCAAAATCAATAAAAGGGTATTTTAGGCTGAGCACAAGATATAAGTAATTATTTTGCTTTTTAATTTCAAGTTAAAAGAATGTAACAACTCCATTTTTAGTGTACAAAAATTTGGTTTAAAATTAATGTATACTTGGGGTATTTACATTTTCTGTGACTACTTTAAGTAATTAAATAGCTTCATAATTACAAGAAGGAGCTTGTAACTCATTGATAATACCTTGCACTGCTGAACCAGCCACCAGAGTTCAAATCCCATACCCCACATTAATTTTTTAATGTTATTTTGTTTTTGAATTTTAGAATACCAACAGTTTACACGTGCTTTTCTCACAAAAACCCTACTACACATAGAAAAGTAAATGTTCCAGAGGCTACACCAGACGACTCCCCACTTACCCACCTCCTGACTCGGCCCGACTCGGGCCGGCGCCGCCGGCCGGACTCGGCCGGACGGCCGAGTCCCCAACAGAAAAAATCTGGCTCTTAGACTTCTAAACCCCCCTGCACACTCCATTTAATTAGATCATTTTCAGAGAGCTCTTAATACCCTATTTACTCTATTTTTAATGAATTTTTAATGTATTTTTACATTTTTTATTTAAAACCCTTCATCTACCCTAACCCTAGCTTAACCTTATAAATATCAACCCTACACACTACCCCCTCATCCTAAAACTCTGAGCCAACTCTCAAGAAATCACTAGAAACCCTTGTGTGCAATCGAAGTGAGCGAAAGGCGAAGCTCCGGCGAATTCTCCGGCGGAAATTCCGACGACGACTCTAGGAACTCCCGGCGACGAAACGACGCACCGGCGACTCCTCCCGATCCTTCTCCCTCTCCTGGTTGTCCTAAACCCGTAAGTCCCCATTCTATCTTCTCTATTCTATTCTAGAAATACGGAATTACAAAACCCGACGGAATCGGAACAAATCCGATTTCCGATTCGGTTTCTTTATAAAACTTCACTTTTCTTTAATACAATTATACTAAAACCAATTCATGTTTACTATTAAACACTAATTAACCATATTGATCAAGTTTCATAATCAAAAGTAATTGCTATTTTATTTTACCGTATTTTCATTTAAAAACCACATAGTTTCAATTCTACATATAACATCACAAAACTTGTTATACCTTTAAGTAGATCACGAGGTAATAGCACAATACCCTCGGGACATAGAATACGGGAAATCGACATCTTTACAAATAAATACCATAATTAATAAAACCGTTTTTTCTTAATGATTAGTATTTATACAAATCTTTGCAAAGCACCGTTATAACCAATTGGGGAACCCGTTCTGGGATGGGGCGGATTATCGCACATCCTCGGGCTTAGTAGTGAGAGATGCAGACCTCCGCAAGGAGCATTCGGTCTCGAAAGATTTAAAATACGACATCTTAAGAAAATGAGATTTTTAGAATTATAATATATATATATATATATATATATATATATATATATATGTAACATTAAAAGATCTATTTTGTAAGAATATAAATATTACAACTCTTTTCAAAAATCACAAGAATCATTTTACACTAAAATTCCATGAATTCCCTACAAATCAATATTACGAATAAATACCTTTATTTATGAAATTAGGATATTTTCACTAGAAATATCACAATATAAAATCTACATTCATTACAACTCTAAAGACGAATAATAAATAGTTGGGGTATATTTTGAAAAGTATATAAAAGTATTTTTACATAAAAACCCCTCAAGTTCTATAAATTACCCTAAGGACCCTAGTAAACATAGGTTTAAGCGGGACCAATCTCTTGAGCCTCAGGGAGCTGGAGAAGTGGGTGCTTGCCTATTTAAGGTAGACAGCTTAACAACGGTGTTATCAATACGGTAATCGTTTTTGAAAAAGACACAAATCCTGCAGCCCATGTACAGCGGTTACCGATAATATCAAAACAATCAAGATTTCAATTTACTTTTCTAATTGTCTAACTCGGTTTGAGTCTCATTATAATCTGACTTGAATATGATTCAAGTACAATATACAATCTACAATTTACAATATTACAATTCAATATGAATCCATGAATCCATTAGTCAATCTATCAACTTGACTGAACCGAACCATGGATATACATTCCATTTACATGATTCTACAGTTATATCCATGATTCTACAGTTACATACATGATTCTCCAGTTACATCTGTTTACTGATATCATGGTTTCGGTCAGTCATCCAAACATACAATCTATATAGTTTACAATACAATACAATCAAGATAACACGGGGTTTAAGGGGTAGACTGGTACGGAATATGTTAAAGGTGACACGAGGTGGTCACTTAAGATGTAATTACATCCATACCGTTGTTCCATGGTATTATCGACGGAGCCTTGTACTACGGGTTACCAAAGTCTCCGGTGCAAGTGGGACTCCTCTCGTATACACTGGCATCTTCTGTACCAAGCTACAAACAACAGCGTTAACACAACACTATAACAATATAATACAACATTAAAAGTTACCTTCTTATTCTGTCTATCCTACTTCTCTCTTATCTTTGGGACTTACCGAGCGATTTGTTTGCTGACAACATTCTCTTTCTTTCTTATTTGAATGTCGTCAGGTGATCTGGACATTCCTGAGATCGAGCCCTCTGCTGAAGACTTAGACCAGTTCTGTGAAGACCCCGAGCTCCAGTTCATTGTATACTTTCCATTCAGTACTTTTTCATTTCTGTTATGCCATTATTTAGGCACTGTTTTTTTATCAGTTGTATTTACTTTCCATGCATTGTACAGAAAGAATGTGAATAAATAAAGTTGTTGTTTTTAATTATATCTTGTCTCTTATGCTTTACTTTTATATTGCTTAGATACACTTAACGTATTTACTTCACAGTAAATACATAGCGGCCAAGTCCCGTCCCCTTCGCCGTATACCGGGAAGCGGGGCGTGACAGGTTTTGTTGGTGGCCCATGCAGGTCAGAGCTGTATGAAATCCTATCATGCAGTTCTGTTTTGCGTGAACAACCTAAGCAATATAACACAAGAACCAGCAATTAAAACATTCTTTACAATTCATGTTTCTTGAATCTTACAATTCCTTGAATCTTATTATTTCATGTATTTGAATCTGTCCTAACCTCAATTTTTCATGATTATAGATTCCCCAACCAACAAAAGCACCAACTTCAACAACACTCCACCTCCACTACCAATCGTACCTACTGTTCCTGCTCCACCCACCGAGTAAACAGTTCTGCTTAAGGCGATCTGCAGCCTCCTAAAGGGACAGCAGCAGCTCTTGAACCGTCCCGAGACTGAAGCACCTAAGGTAAAGCAATTCAGGGTTTTACATCCCAAACAGTTCTCCGGAAAGGGAAGCCCACTTGAAGATGAGGAATGGGCACAAAGTATAGAAGATGATCTGGCAGCGGCACAAGTGCCAGATATAGTTTGGGTTCGTGTGGCAAAATTACAGCTCACGGACAATGCACGGAACTGGTGGAAGGCGGAAGAAAGCCGTCTTGATCAGCCCATTGAATGGAAGACTTTTCACGATAAGTTCGACGCAAAGTACTTCCCTGTGACTGCCAAGTTTGCCATGGAACAGCAGTTCATTCATCTACAACAAGATTCTATGTGGGTCAAGTCAGTAGATGAGTATGACGCTGAGTTCGCCATGTTCAGTCGGTAAGATATGTCACAGTATTTCAAATTTTTAATATCACATACTACACAGCTAACACGAGACCGTAACAGATTTGCGGCACACCTGATACCGACGGATGAGATCAGAGCCCGTCGATTTCAACAAGGTTTGGACACGAAAATCCAGGCTGCACTAGCCACAGGGAAATTTCCAACTCATGAAGGTGCTCTGGAAGCTGCCGCAGTTATGAGGCAGTGATAAAGGCAAGGGGCAGACCTCAGTCTGCAGGAGTGAAACGCCCTGCCACTCAAACGGCAAGAGGGGCCTCTTCAAGGCCAGCTGTTGAACTCAGAAGACTGAAAAAAGCAAATGATCAGCCAAGACCCGATTTTTGCTTTTATTGCAAGAGAGAAGGACACTTGTGGAAGGACTGTAGGCGCGCAAAAGGCCTATGCTTGGTTTGTGGCGCGTCCAATCACGGAATTGGAAACTGTCATTATAGATGCAACCCAGCTCACACATCCGTCAACTACCAGCGGCATCCAGCTATCCAGGCTTCTACAACTCATCCTGCACTCCCAGCACCACCTCCATGTGGATTTCCTGCTCAGCCAAATCGCCAATTCCATCAGACACTGAGAAACATGCCTCGAGTACAGGGGAATATGCCTCCAGCTAGGAGGAATGTGCCACGGCGACAGGCTTACACCTTAGCAGCCATAGAAGACAAGACAGTTGACCAAGGTAACACTAGTAAGACTCTTTCACATTTTTAAACACTTGCACCACCTTGTTATTTTTCATACACTGTTAGTACTTTAGTCACCAAACTTTCCTTGAATCTGTTACACTTTCCTTTTACAAATTTCGAGAACGAAATTTTTATAAGGAGGGTAGAATATAACAACCCTAATTTTTCTATACAAATTTTTTTCAAAATGCATAAAGGGGTATTTTAGCCTGAGCACAAGATATAAGTAATTATTTTGCTTTTTAATTTCAAGTTAAAAGAATGTAACAACTCCATTTTTAGTGTACAAAAATTTGCTTTAAAATTAATGCATACTTGGGGTATTTACATTTTCTGTGACTACTTTAAGTAATTAAATAGCTCCATAATTACAAGAAGGAGCTTGTAGATCATTGGTAATACCTTGCACTGCTAAACCAAGCCACCAGAGTTCAAATCACATACCCCACATTATTTTTTAATGTATTTTTTTTTATTTTTAGAATACCAACAGTTTACAAGTGCTTTTCTCACAAAAACCCCACTACACATAGAAAAGTAAATGTTTTAGAGGCTATACCAGATGACTCCCCACCTACCCACCTCCTGACTCGGTCCGACTCGGCCGAGTCGGCCGGCGGACCGGCTGACTCGGGCCGGCGCCGCCGGACGGCAGATTCCCCAACAGAAAAAATCTGGCTCTTGGACTTCTGAACCCCCCTGCACACTCCATTTAATTAGATCGTTTCCAGAGAGCTCTTAATACCCCATTTACTCTATTTTTAATGAATTTTTAATGTATTTTTACATTTTTTATTTAAAACCCTTCATCTACCCTAACCCTAGCCTAACCCTATAAATACCAACCCTACACACTACCCCCTCACCCTAAAACTCTGAGCCAACTCTCAAGAAATCACTAGAAACCCTTGTGTGCAATCGAAGTGAGTGAAAGGCGAAGCTCCGGCGAATTCTCCGGCGGAAATTCCGACGACGACTCTAGGAACTCCCGACGAAGAAACGACGCACCGGCGACTCCTCCCGATCCTTCTCCCTCTCCTGGTTGTCCTAAACCCATAAGTCCCCATTCTATCTTCTCTATTCTATTCTAGAAATACGGAATTACAAAACCCGACGGAATCGGAACAAATCCGATTTCCGATTCGGTTTCTTTATAAAACTTCACTTTTCTTTAATACAATTATACTAAAACCAATTCATGTTGACTATTAAACACTAATCAACCATAATGATCAAGTTTCATAGTCAAAAGTAATTGCTATTTCATTTTACCGTATTTTCATTTAAATACCATATAGTTTCAATTCTACATATAACATCACAAAACTTGTTATACCTTTAAGTAGATCACGAGGTAATGACCTATCTCCTCACACACTCATATGCAACATAGCATAATACCCTCGGGACATAGAATACGGGAAATCGACATCTTTACAAATAAATACCATAATTAATAAAACCGTTTTTCCTTAATGATTAGTATTTATACAAATCTTTGCAAAGCGCCGCTACAACCAATTGGGGAACCCGTTCTGGGATGGTGCGGATTATCGCACATCCTCGGGCTTAGTAGTGCGAGATGCAGACCTCGGCAAAGAGTATTCGGTCTCGAAAGATTTAAAATACGACATCTTAAGAAAATGAGATTTTTAGAATTATAATATATATATTAAAATTATTTATATATATATATGTAACATTAAAAGATCTATTTTGTAAAAATATAAATATTACAACTCTTTTCAAAAATCACAAAAATCATTTTACACTAAAATACCATGAATTCCCTACAAATCAATATTACAAATAAATACCTTTATTTATGAAATTAGGATATTTTCACTAGAAATATCACAATATAAAATCTACATTCATTACAACTCTAAAGAAGAATAATAAATACTTGGGGTGTATTTTGAAAAGTATATAAAAGTATTTTTACATAAAACCCCCTCAAGTTCTATAAATTACCCTAAGGACCCTAGTAAACATAGGTTTAAGCGGGACCAATCTCTTGAGCCTCAGGGAGCCGGAGAAGTGGGTGCTTTCCTATTTAAGATAGATAACTTAACAACGGTGTTATCAATACGGTAATCGTTTTTGAAAAAGACACAAATCCTGCAGCCCATGTGCAGTGGTTACCGATAACATCAAAACAATCAGGATTTCAATTTACTTTTCTAATTGTCTAACTCGGTTTGAGTCTCATTATAATCTGACTTGAATATAATTCAAGTACAATCTACAATCTACAATCTACAATTTACAATATTACAATTCAATATGAATCCATGAATCCATTATTCAATCTATCAACTTGACTGAACCGAACCATGGATATACATTCCATTTACATGATTATACAGTTACATCCATGATTCTACAGTTACATACATGATTCTCCAGTTACATCCATTTACTGATATCATGGTTTCGGTCAGTCATCCAAACATACAATCTATACAGTTTACAATACAATACAACAATACAATCAAGATAACACGGGATTTAAGAGGTAGACTGGTACGTAATATGTTAAAGGTGGCACGAGGTGGTCACTTAAGACGTAATTACATCCATACCGTTGTTCCGTGGTATTATCGACGGAGCCTTGTACTACGGGTTACCAAAGTCTCCGGTGTAAGTGAGACTCCTTTCGTATACACTGGCATCTTCTTTACCAAGCTACAAACAACAGCGTTAACATAACACTATAACAATATAATACAACATTAAAAGTTACCTTCTTATTCTGTCCATCCTACTTCTCCCTTATCTTTGGGACTTACCGAGCGATTTGTTTACTGACGATATTCTCTTTCTTTCTTATTTGAATGTCGTCAGGTGATCTGGACATTCCTGAGATCGAGCCCTCTACTGAAGACTTGGACCAGTTCAGTGAAGACCCTGAGCTCCAGTTCATTATACACTTTCCATTCAGTACTTTTTCATTTCTGTTATACCATTGTTTAGGCATTGTTTTTTTATCAGTTGTATTTACTTTCCATGCATTGTACAGAAAGAATGTGAATAAATAAATTGCTGTTTTTAATTATATCTTGTCTCTTGTGCTTTACTTTTATATTGCTTAGGTACGCTTAACGTATTTACTTCACAGTAAATATGTAGCGGCCTTGTCCCGTCCCCTTCGCCATATACCGGGAAGCGGGGCGTGACAGCTAAGGTCAACAAAGCCGTACGACTATCCTAATCTAATCGCATCACATGCAGCAGATAAGCACTAATCAGCTACCGTACACTGTGCCTTGGCTATGGTCAACAAACGCAGCACGAATACTAAATAGCACTTATCTGAAATGACGGAGGGCTACGACTGGTTTTGATGAAAACCTTTAACGTAATGAACTTGATATCATTGTAGAATCTAATGATTTGAAAAGGAGTGTTTTTTGTAGCTTTTGCTAATTTTGCTAAAGAGATCACTCCCGATGAAGGGATCTCGGCTCTTTCCTCATCGAATGAGGTGCTGGATATTCATCAAGGAATACCACTATGCAAAGAAAGAACTAGAGAAGCTATCAAAACAAAACCGAGTGGGTTGTAGCATTTGCTAGTTTTGCTAAACAGGCCACTCCTGGTGAAGGGATCTCGGCTCTTTCCTCATCGAATGAGGTGCTGGATATTCATCAAGGAATACCACTATGCAAAGGAAGAACTAGAGCTACCCTTTTTTAAAATTTTGATTCTACAATATTTTTAGGTTTCTTTTCTTTCCATTAATCTTATTAATGAAGTCTCATCATTTATGTTTCCCTAAATATCACAGAAAAGAAACGAAAATAGAACGTACTCTTATGCCATCTGCATTCGCCACGGGGCCCGTCATGTACCGTTAGGTTACTTAACTAACGGCAGAGCGGGGGCTGGACTAGCGCGGGTGCAAAACATAAGCAACGTTTATTATATATATATATAGCATTCGTCTCACGTAGTTATATGATCACATCACAGAACCAAGCAGCAGAAATCAACATATGAAATATTAGATATACTAGGGAGTCCGTTTTTTAAATTAAGCAGTAATGAATAACACGGATTCTGCGGTCGTGATGAATAGCCAAACCCACATCCCTAGACCCCTAAGAGAGCGGCAAGAAACCCTGCCAATTCTAGAGTTAGGATACACGGTCTCGACTCCTCGAGATGGTCTCCCACTAGACTCTAGAACCCGGTTATTTGTGCTCTCTGCCTTGGGTCTATCCTAATGCGGAAAAGTAAATAATATACATCAATGGTGATATCATCCTCAATCTGAAAGTGTCCCAATAAAAGAATATTACATACAATTTTACATGAATGAAAATTAAAAAACTCTCGACTCACGCAAACCCCCCGGCTATTCAATCACGATGATCTAATATAATATATCACAGCAACACATAACATCACATGTTATCAACGTAAGTAAATTTGCGTATCCTAAATTCCGTTGACATATAGCAATGAGATCGGGGATACACCACATATTACACTTACAGTCGCAGAAAAGAAATGAAAAACTACAATAATTATAATCCGCAAACTGCTTAGACATCATAAACCCGGAATATCTCATATTCCGAATTTCATGCCTAATCCTATAAACCTGGCATTTTAGTCTCAAACTGAAAACTCTTTTCAATAAGCAGTCGGATAATTCAACAAGATTCTCGACTGTCGTTCGCGTACTATACGCGATTGCGACAGAGTTTTGATCCGAATCGAAACTCTGTGGCAATCGATGAACCGAGACTAAAACGCTAGATTTATAAAATACTAACTAGTTTTCACAAAACTAATTATTGTGGATTTCAAATATTGTATCACATATCATATTAATCTAGACGACGTTAAATATTTCGATCGACTTATCAAACACCCACAAATTCCAGAGATCTCAACAACTTGAGCATCACTAAAAACATCCAGAAAGTGCCAAATATGTCAATGGAGCAGCACAAGAAGAAAGAACCCTTAACACCACAAACATGCAGCGGAACCGCGGCCAAAATGGGGTTTAGGCAGCGGTTCCGCGGCGCTTTGAAGGTGTTGGGGTCTCGAACTTCTTGTGGCTCCATTAAATACCCTGCACAATTTTCTGCATATTTTTAATCTCGAAAATTTCAACTTTTGAAAAAATGGACAGAAGCATTGAAAATCCGGCTTCGAAAATTCGATCGAACACTTTAATATCGTAAAGACTTTCCCTAATGTTTTAAATTGGCTCTGATACCATGACAATCTACCCTCGCACCACCACTATGTTTAAACCAGCATCAAGCATGCAATTTTAAAAAATTCGGGGTGCTAAGCTAGACTAACTTAGGATCTAACTAGATTATTAGGGTTTAACATATGATATCACAAGGATGGAGATTACAACCTTTGTAGACCGTGTCATTCTCTTCTAAATCTCTGGGTAGTAGTCCCTACGACTCTTCTAGGCTCCACTTGAAGAAGTGCACGAACTTGCTTCACGATCTTCGTGTCGAAGATGATCCACCCGATATTCCTCTAATCCAAACTACCTCTTCACTAAACTATCTTTAGTGAAGGAAACACTCTAAACTCAAGTACTAATCAAGTGTAGGATGGTGAAGTAGGGGTTCTAAGCTTACTTAGGATTTACTCAGGCTCTAGGGTTCATAACTCATGTGATGGTTCAGAGCTTGAAGCATGAAGGAAGAAGAAGAAGGAAAAATGGAGAAAGCTAAAAAAATGGCTAAGGCAAAAACCAGGTAAAGAATGGCTCTCATATGGCTCCTCATTCATTGAAGCATGAATAATAACCCAATAGAAAATACAACCATGCTTCAATAGTGTAGCCAAATGAATAAAAAAATGGAAAAAGCCATGCCTTGCACCATACCACAAATATCTCCCCATTTTCCCACCTCATTTCTATTTTACCAAAATAGAAATTCCAACCATGCTTCATTATATATATATATATATATATATATATATATATATATATATATATTAAGAAAATAATTAGTGAGCTTAATATTAGTTAATATATAATTATATCAAATATAACTATATATCAAATTATTAAATCAACACTTGATTTAATAATCTGGTTATATCACATATAACCGACTAATGTCATTTATCTATATATTACATTATCAAATCAACACTTGATTCAATAATCCGGTTATATCACATATAATCTAACCGATATCAAATATCGCTAAATTAGAATACGGTATTACATACTCGTATTTAATCAGGCTCCCGCACATATCGGCATATGTGCCCTACTTCGTTTTGCTTGAACTAGGAAACTTCTGTGTGGGACTCTAAAGACTCGTCAATACGCCAGCAGTAGGTAATGATCACATCAGTTACCTAAAAGCCGTCAGCAGTACTAGCTGGACATAACAGCTACCCAGGTATTGAGCGATTAGAAGATCAACAAGCAAACTTGTCCAAACTCCCATGAAGTCTATAAGTAACACTTACCGTACAGTCTGGTCTCTTCGTCTGATATGTCGCATATCAAGTCTAGGGGTGGAATAGTCAGACCCCAGTAACTTGATAAGTCATGCCGATATATGTCTCATAACGGTTCGAGAAACTATTGATAACACTTACCAGTAAATATCATCAGCCATGTCCAGGGACTTACTGTTATAGTCAATCGAGTATAACGCAATATCAACTCCCTATACCGGGAGAGACGAAACCCCTCCTATCGCTCATTGCCTCCATGTGACTCGGGAATGTACCCAAAATCCACATGTTTGCACGAATCCTTTGAGCCGTGGTAGAGAAGAAATCAAAGCACAGTGGGAACCACACAAGACTCTATGACGATCTCGGGTCTACAAACTAACCTATACCGGTGTCACCAGAGAACTGCTATTTGACGATAAGTGTGGTACCATCTAGGAGTTCTCGGCAAGTCCTATTCAGTATACCCATTCTCTAATGAGCACTTGTGTACAATCTTTGATGTCAAACACCAATGGTTTATCATCATGTATCAAAGAGACAGTATAATAATACAAGCGTACATGTTAAGATATAGAGCAACCAGATAGCATACCATCATGTCGAGTAAGAAAGTCCTATATATATATATATATATATATATATATATATATATATATATATATCCAAGCATCCACTATATCATAAAATAATGGCCTCTAGGGCATACATATTCCTAACATAGTTGACCCGTCAATCGGAGGTTCCTTCGTTTCAAAGACGAGAGGTAATTAACGGCAGTTTAGTCCGCGGCTGCCGGGATTTGGATCCCCACAATCAATAAATCCCGGCCTACCTTAGACAGGGGGAGTCTGTAGTACGCCTGACAAACGATGCATATTCCCATCTCAATGGGGTGACGAAAAACTCCCTACACATATATAAAAAGATGACAAAACATATACTGTTTCATTAAGTCTGGAAATATATCACAAGTCAAAGTTCATTTATATGTATCATTATTACTATGTGTTTATCATGAAGTTCGTGAATTACAAATCTTGCATCTTGTGAATCTCGTGAACATGACATATGTGTGTGTGCGTGTGTGTGTGTGTGTGTGTGTGTGTGTGGAAATATATCACAAGTCAAAGTTCATTTATATGTATCATTATTACTATGTGTTTATCATGAAGTTCGTGAATTACAAATCTTGCATCTCGTGAATCTCGTGAACATGACACACACACACACACACACACATATGGGAATGGGGTAGCTCGAAGAATGTGGGTATTTTTTGTAACAAGCGATCATACTTGTTCCTCGTGGTACCGGAGAATACGATACATTGCATTATATATAAATCTTGAATCTCGTGAATCTCGTGTTGCTGTTGTTTCATGAGAATTACGGAATATCCTAGTTACATAATAAAACTCGCATAAATCGAGTTTATATTTATAATTAATAATACTGAAAATCGAATATCGTGATACTCTAGTTAGTTTGCACTGATAAACACATGCTATTTATTTGATATGCAGACTATCGTTTAGTGTTTACAGTTATTCTCATACCTAGTATTATGTATATCATGTTTCGTTTCAAATACTGCTTTTCTTATAAAATAGGGACTAACCGAATTTTAGTTAGCTGACGGCATTTCTATTTTCTATTTTGTTTTCTGGAGAACGCCGTCAGACTACTATGGGGCAGGAGACGAGGCTCAATATAAGGTGGAGCCGACAAAGGAGGACTTTGAGCAATTTACTTCCCATGCCTATCATTAGTTATCAATCCAGTATGCACTGTTCGAAGTTTCGTTTTACGGCCTCTTATATCCTTATGTCTTTTTGTTTATGGAATACTTGTGTCTATTTGGACTTGATTTGTAATAAATGTTGTTGGATGCTTTATAAACTTTAAATTCTTGTATTATATTTTTCTTTACTGCTTATATAAACACTTAACGTATTCGTATCGAGAAGAAATGCTTCTTAGTGTGAATACGTTGCGGGTCCAATCTGCATCCGCTCTCCGTCTTTTAGGAAGCGGGGCATGACAAATTCTCAGCCATCATGAAATTTTTTCTGAAGTTTGTTGTATTGTTTTTCCTAACATGAGATTTTGTAACGAGAAAGTAATATGAAACAAAGGGTCTTTTCATTTGATCTTCCGTCTCTCGAGTATATCTCAACGTCACAAACCATTTTTCTACTGCACTGGAAGTCTCTTTCTGATATTTTTCTGGCGAAAGAAAGAGTACAAAAATGGGGGGAAAGGTAATTTTTTTCTTATTTAACCGTATCAAGAAAAAAACTTTGGGATTGCTAAATCACAAAGGAGATAAATATAAAAAGCCACAAAACCACTATAGTATTTTCTAACTCCTACAATACCAAAGGAAGGATGATAAATGGATATGGATTGGGTGGATTCGTCTTTTCCCTACGGTTTGTTTGTTTAGTTGTGGGTATATGATAGAACTATCAAAAAGTAATCATTTTACTACATGTTGCTACTTTTGCTCTGTTTCTACAGTTTTCGGATCAATTGAGTACGTTTTATCCGTGGACATCATATCACATACATGTAAACATTTGAAGCTGCAACATGCAAGGAAAACAGGCATTTAACAGATAACTAGAATACAATTTGCAACGAGAATTCAAACACTAACCTAAAATTCCATTTCAATGATCAAGTTGCCTTGTTGGCTTTAGCTTACATCCCTCCATCCAATACTCAAATCAAAACAATTCCTCTTAAAATCCTTTAACTCAAATTACAACAATTGAAACTTTCATCTCCTTCCCTTCTTCACCAAATGATGACCTGTCTTCCTCTTATGGCGGCTAAAATCCGAAACAAATCGAAAAGTCTGGCTGCATTCCCGACAAATATAAGGTCGGTCTCCGGTGTGAACCCTAATGTGCTCTGTCCGGGCCCAAGCCCACTTGAACCTCATCTTGCATCCTTTCCAAGGGCACCCTAATGGTCGATCATCGATATGAACCTTTCGATGCTGTACCAGATACTTGTGCGAAAAGAACTTCTTCCCGCAGCCTTCTTCTGGGCAGATATCTTTTTTATGCAATGCAAGATCATGCTTTGAACTAAAGCTCATCGCGCACCCTTCAATATTGCAGGCAAATTCACCGACTTCATTTTCTTCTTTTTCCGGATTTGGTGCTGCCTTGGTTTTTTCGGATTTTTTCTTGGTATTTTGCTTTTTGATATCTTTTGGCTTCGATGGTTGGGTTTTTGTTCTAAGGCGAGTGCTTGGTCCTTCTTTAGCTTCATCTTTAACATTCAACTTACGAGCACTTCGAGGAGTGCTAATCTCTTCTTTAACTTTCAGCTTACGGAGGCTTCGAGAAGTTCTTTGTACTTCTTCAGGCTCGTATTTAGAATTCAACTTGCGGCAGCTTCGAAGGACCCTTGAGGATATTTCATTATCAGAACCTTTTATAATTTTAGGTTTCTTGATAATTTCCCTCGCCGGCGGCTGCCTCTTCCTTTTTCCTGATCTTATATTATCTCCTGATGTATTCTTCTTTGAGACAATTCTTTTGTTTCTGATTTCAGTCTCAACCTCTTTAGATTTAGTGTCGGTATCACTTTCAGAATGCTGTCTTTCAGTAAGTTTTTGTTCGTGAGCATCGTTGCGATGAGCTAAAAAAGGGTGTACTTGATTCGACATCCAAACTTTTCCACACCATTTCCCCGCAACAACTATTTTCTTTTGCCTTCCAAGTTTTCTCTTGTTTACTTTTGGTTTTAGCGGAGAGTTTTTTGACGAATTGCACCCGAAAGCTCGGTATATGACTGCATTGTATGGCAATTGCTTGTTGTAAAGGGGAGACTTACTTAGATTGGCACTGTAGTAAAGATTAATGCCCAATTTTACAGCCCAATCACTGCTTGTGGGTATGGATTCTTCGTCTTCGAGAGATTTGCGGATTCTTTCTAGGTCGTTTAGTGCAGCCTCTCTGGAGTCGATATCCTTCCACTCGTAATCGGTTTCTAGTTCTTCTGCCAGTGATTTGGCTTCTTCTTCAATTTTAGGATAATCTGCAAGCCATGTTTGTGATGAGATGTGAAATATAACCTTAAGATTATAGGCTTAATTTCACCAACCTACCAAGGACTTTGTAAAAAAAATTTTAAAAAAAGGCAAAATTGTTTCCCGACCCAGCTTGAAGAGATGACTTATTTTAAACCCACAAATTTCCAAAATTGTGAAAAACCCCAAGAATACACTTTGACATTATTTTAAACCCAAATCTTGATTTGTATACGTATTTATATATGCATTGCCTATAATACCCTTTTGATATTTTCTAGATATTAGAAATGAGATTTTTTGGATTTCCTAAGATATTAAAGCATAATTTTTTTTATTTTGTACCTATAGGTTTCCATGGCTTTTTTTATTACTCTTTCTTTATCATTGCTTGTCCTAATTTTTTTTCTAAACCCATCTTCTTTCTAATCTCATCTTCTTTATTGTTGCTTGCTCTCTTTATTATTATTTGCTCTAGTTTCCTAATTTTTTTTTGTTACCGCCCTCTTCATTATTGATTGTCCTAATTTCAACCGGAAAAATGAGAAAAATTGAAGGATTGAGATAAGAAAATCCGAGGACTCGGATCGAAAATTAGGGATTTGAAAGACTAGATGCAAAAAAGGAAAAAGGAGATGGGGAAACGGAGGAATTGGATTGAAGATGAAGGATTTGAAGGGGAAAAAAAGATGATGCAGATTTTGGGAGAAGATATTGGAAAAGAAAAAATAGAAATTGGAAGAGAAGCACCGATGAAGAAGAAGCAAACCAAAATAGCGATGAGAGAAAATCATTAAAAAAATTGAGAGAATAATCATGTATATTTGATTTAAAAGATTGAGGGTAAACCTGGAATTTTTGCAAAAGTATCCTATTATTATACACAATCTATTTTGGGCTTGAAACATCCGTATTTTGTAAGTATTGGGGTTTTTCACGATTTTGAAAATACGTGGATTTAAAAATAAATCACCTCTCCAAGCCCGGCCCGGAAACAATTTTCCCATAAAAAACTGCCAAAAAGTTTCATACTAATAGTAGCCGATTTGAAGTGAACTATACACTTATTTTACCACACTAACATAATGGCATTAAAGAAATATGTAAAACGCTGTTTTGGTAGTTTAGTGAAATCGGTAGTGTTAATATGCAAGGTTTTGGTAGTTACTTTTAATTTATAAAGTACTTGCTAGTTTAGTTTTAAAAAAGGCATAAGTTATGGTAGTTTAGTGAATTTAATCCTAAGAATAATTATTGGAGAAGAATTAGAACTGAACTGGAGAACTGAGTAATAGAAGCAAGATAATTTGAATATCAGAAAACAGCTATGCCTTAATTTTAATAATTTGCAAATTTTTTTGAGACAGTAATGTGAGATGAAAAGGCATTTTAATTGTTGTCAAATAATACTAATCTGAGTTGGGCTGAATTAATCAATAAATAAAACAAGATACATATTAAAATAAGTAAATAACGCACCTGGGTGACATAAAATCATAATATTCACACCACCTATGGGATGAAGGAGCTTTTCAACCTCCAGTGCATGTTCAAGACAGAAGACGTGCATTCGGGAAGAATCCTTGTCAGATCTCTCAATAACCGATACCACTGAATTTTTTCCAATAGTATCAAAATTTCTTGATGGCGAAGATCTAGCAGAATTTTCAGTTACTATAGCTGAGCCATAGGAAGCATCAGGTAGAGTAGAAAAATTTCCTGTCCTAATTTCAGCGGCGTGATCCCCCAAGGATTTTATCGATGATTCTGAATCCCCACTGTCCTCGTGATCATCAAGCATGATGCTAGGTTGATCTTCATTCATATTATTATAGTTATTGGTGCAATGAGAATATTCAATATATAGACCATTTTGGGAGTCGGATACAAGAGATGTTGGTGGAAGCTCGTCAGCCTCAGAGTCTGATGACTCTCCATAAGCTGAAGCTAGAAGAGCAAGAGCTGATGCGCCTCTCCGGCCAGCCGCATCGGAATCATAATCTTCAACATTATGATTCGGGAAACGAGCTGAAAATGTACTGCAATGGCCTGATTCTTCATTGGGTCTCTCTTTGACATGACTGTCTAATTGTCCTGCTGAAACATGTTAATGTTATTTACAATTTTGAGAAATGGAAAAGAAAAGAAAAGGAACCATTACAATAATTCAATCAGCGATAAAATTTTCGGATTTGGATTCTGAAATTCGGGAAAATTCTGGGATTTTCAAGATTAGGTGAATCCTATGATCTTATCACCTATGTCAAAATTCAATACATTTCTAAGACACCTATTGAGTTGCACCAGAAGGTGATGACTAGCAAAGTCTCTTTTTTCCCACATAAATTTAATTTAGCCGACTCTCCATTATGTTTTTGGATGATCGACAGCCGAACTGTTGACTAACTCATCTGTGACATATGCTAATAAACCAGTTAAGGGGTGATATTTGTTAGTTGTATATGAGTGATGTTTTATGCAATTCACCCTTAAAACAAAATACAAGAATGAACTTCAGAAGGGAGAAAAAAAGGGTATAGCTTACCAGAATCATGATTGCTTCTCTTCCAATTCATGATCATATCTCCATCACAATTTTCTCCAGAACCAATATTATGATCATTAAGAAAACCAGAGTCAGCAGACATGAGGTACACAGCAGCTGCTTCTCTAGGTTGAACGACAGCCACGCATGTAAAGCTCAATATTCCGCAAGTTACACACGATAACAAACCTTGATCCAACAGCCCATCACTATGAACTGCACTTTCCTTTTCATTTTCTAATGAACACGAGCCAATTGGCATTGCATCATTCGACGGAAAAATCCTGGAAGCTTCCAGTGCTTCCTCACGACTGCACAAACCAAGCGACAATCTAGGCTTCATCTTTAGCTGAGATTTAGGATGTGAATTTGAACATAAAGGGCTTTCGTGGGTATTTTGTGGAAGAACTATGCAAGAAGACCCTTCATCGATGAGACTGCCTAACAAGTTGTTGGTTTCAATCACATTTTCTACAAATATTTCTTTCACCATCACTTCTCCTTCGCCTCTCATCCTACCTTTGAGTCTCGAGCTACGTGGCTCCGAAACACCAACCAAGGGCGTCCTAGTAAAGATTATGGATTCCGGGTTTAATCATTTTTTGCACAATGAAGGACATTCACATAAAAGATGGAGAACCAGGAAAATAAGTCATGTGCAGACCTTGAACATAATGAAAGTGCAAGAGCATAAAGCAACTGAAAATGAGAAACCATTGGAGGATAGTTAATTGATGCCCTTCGTATTGCGGCTTCTTTAGCTACTCTCAACCACCCAGGGGTCGCAATATTTGCTGCTTCCGCACAATTGAATCCTACTCAACAGCAAGATAGGTGATTTTGTGATTTTGACATAAATCAAAGAGAATAATTATCTTGTTCCGAAATTCTTCAAAGAAAAATAATAAATGGGCTATAGCATTATCGTGTTTTTAAATTCTTAAAAGGAAAACAATTAATGGGTTATAACACATCATGACGAGTGTGCTACTAGGGACAGTGGGATCTTACATAGCCAAATGGATGTGTTAATCGACAAGTATAGTCAAGTTAATAAAAACAACATTAGAACATACTCTTTTAGCCTTTTAGGCCTCGTCTAAATAGATAAAATCCAATGAGAAACATGTAAGAGTTAAGAAATTATAAACAGTAAAAAGAATAAATTGTTTGTGTTGCGAGACATTGCATGGCTGCAAGGGGATGAGTCCTTACATGCTATATAGCATAAAACAGTGGACCACCTGTAATATTGCTCCAACACAAGATGATAATCTTTGTCTCATTCCATAAAATTAGTTTCATTGACGCATAAACATATTTAACCAACTATAATACGAGATTTAAGAATTGATTGTACTAGTATCAAGGAAAGTTAATCCATGACATACCATGACTGAACCCACAATGATAAGCACCTGGGAAAGTGACAACAAATTCTCCAGCATTCTGGACTAATCTGCTTAAAAGAAGTAAAGTATAAGCACTTGGTTCTTACTAAAAATAAGCCCATAACAAAGGTAAAAACGGTGATTAACTTAAACTCTGGTCATTGAACAGTATCACCTGCAGCATGGAATTCCTGCACCAATAAGGACTTCAGGAGACATGACAGTGGTTTTTTCACCTAGGATAGTGAAGGTCACTGCCACAAAATCAAATAATACAAGTAGTTGGTCAGTCATAGTAAAGAATATGTATTGTCTTCTCTCTCTTTTTTTTGGGCCAAAAAAGATTATGTATTGTCGACAGAGCCATCACTGCACATTACATAGCGAAAGGTAAACTTCAAGAGGAAAACATGATAAACATAAGTAAATACAATCAGCCTCCAAAATGAGTGGATGTGCTGAATGATTATGTACATTCATACAGACCATCAATGAATCTCGGTAGTACAAGAAATAGTTCTTTAAAACCTACAAAGAGTTAATTAAATACCAATAGAATTTTTCAAATTAGGGCCTAATGAAAATGACTTAAGTAGCATTCTGCTGGTGTTGACCACTGATCTGGAGTGGTGTTGACCACTGATAAGGAGTGTCAAAGATATTTTACTGTATAGGTATATCCAAAACCATGGAAGCATATGCATAAACCATAGCATCTGGACAAGATTAAACTAGCATACATTGCTCACCTTAGGCTTCACTTTCATGACTCATCTCTCATCTTAAGCATCTTAAGCTAAAATATAATGAAGTAAAGATAATTGATTAATAGGATGCTCTGTCCCTCCCATGGAGAAAGTAAAATCAAGATAAATAGGAGCTATACAACACACATGAATTTAAAAAATACGACCTTTTGCTTGATAAAAGAAAAGCAGCAAGAAACTCAAACAAAAAAAAGAGGAACAAGTACAATAATCACGTTTCACAGCAAGAATGATGCAGCTGGTTAAATCTAACAGAGACAGAAAGATTAATAGAATAAATGTCAAAAAACTGCATCCCCATCCTATATCTCGGTTCCAGTACGTCTCATCAAACAACAGAGAAGTAGTGCCCTGTATAAAGCTAAAGTAAATGTATATGTTTGTAGGCCCGTAGGATGCGTATTATGAAAAAATGACTTAACATTCAATTAACTAAATCAAGATTATATGTCGTTGGCAGCTCCGCCAGAGCACCAGTCCTACACCCCATGAAACCTACAAAACATTTGTGCATCTGCAATGTCAACATTAGGTAACAGACTAATGGCGCTAAATCAAAAAAGGCATCATCAAAAAAAATCCAAAAGAACAATCTCAAACTGCTATATAATGCCATTTCTTAAGTAAAGAATCCACCAACCCCCTGTTTAAGGCCATGGAAGATATATGTATATATGATTCAATGAGATGCATTAACACTCAAATAGCTATGAAAGAACTATAGAAGTGAATTTCCATTTCTATACAAAAACAAATTAATAATCTCACAGCAGCTTAACCTATAAAACAGTTGCACATCTACAATGTCATATCAGGTAACATACAAATTTAACAAAATTAACAAATTCCATATAAATTATGAAATAACAATCAAAACATAATAATGCAAAACTGCTATATAGCTTCAATTCCAGGTAATGATTCATCAATACCCTTTTTAAAAACTACAGCAGATAAATGCATCCATTATTTAAATTGCAAGCAATAAGATGCATTAGCACCCAAATAGCTAAATCAATACTATCAGATTAAGTTGAAGCTCTACAGAAATAACATGCTAATAGTCTTTCACCCATCTTAACCTACAGAGCACACACTAATCAATAAAACAAACGCATGTTAAAAGCACCAAAAGAACGCAATGCAAAGCACTATCAAGTCAACTCACCCAAGGGATTGACCTCGCCGCTGTAGCCATGCACCCTCACCACCTCCTCAAATGCCTGCCCCGCATCCCTCGGCACCCCATACCAAGTCTTCGACGCCCCCATATGCAAGTAGTTCAAGCTATGTAGCTCATGATCCTCCACATGCCAAGCGAACCAGCTATACATCATCGCCACGTACACCATCGGCGACGTGACCCCTGGCACCTCCTCCTTCATGAACCTCAACAACGACCCCTTCGCCCTCGACACCCCTCTCATATTCCACCCACTCTCACCCACATTGCCCGCCTCCTCCTCCTTACACCACTTCTTCACGATCGGGACGAACCCGGACCCAGGCATATCGTTCGCGTACTCAACCGAGAAGGGCTTATCGGCGCAAGCCCCCCAGAACAAGGATTCCACCTCCAACGGCAAAAACGGGTTCTTTTTGCCGAACCTCTTCATCTGGGCGCGCTCGAACTGCTTGGCCTTGGCCTCAAACTGCTGCAATGTGTAGGTCTCTCCGCTCTGCCACACGGGCTTCTGCACGGGCCTGGGGCGGCGGGGGCAGAAGCCGATTTGCTGCTGGCGGGTGGTGAAAGTCGGGGGCTTTTTGGGGGAGGGGTCACGGGCGGCGAAGGAGCGGTTGAGGTTGGCCAAGGTAGGCTTTTTAGGGGGTGGGGGGAGAGGGGGGATGATCTTGCAGATGCCGTAGGACGAGGCCTGCTTCTCGATCTTGAGGATGAAGGAGATGGGGTCTTGGAACTCGGCGAGGGTCGGGTGGTACTCTGGAGCTAGAGGGAGGGATTTGAGCCATGGGGGGACCTCCAATGGAGTTGGGTCTGAGGAGGAAGAGGCTGTGGCCATTCAATTTGGGGGGATTTGGGGGGAATTTTAGGGTTAGGGTTTCATTTTGGGGGATGCAAGTGGAAGGGGAGTGAGTGTTCTGTTTTGGGGCAGAGGAGGAGCTGAGGGTTTGAGGGGGGAAAGAGGGGAGATTTCACTGCTGCTTGTTTTCACACAAGCGGCTTTAATTTGAGGAGGGAATTTGAAATTGGTCTGGATTTTTTGCTTTTTATTTTTCTTTTTTATTAAACATTTAAATCCACAAATTAATTTACTTTTTAGTTTTTTCCAAACTTTTCCTGTCGGTTTTACCAAAAGAGCGGTAGTTATAATCTTAGTTGACTATTATACTAGGGAATTGGATTTTGCGGCCAGAAACACCTTGAATACATAAAACCAGTGTTTGTAAGTTATGGCGCATGAATGTGTTCTGACGATCCTTGAAAATGTGAGAAATCTGTGTGTGTAGATTTAGAATATTTCGATTTTGATATACTGATATCGTTTTCTTCCATTGTAGTTGTCCTCGTTTCGCCTTTCCGCATTAACAAATTCGAAGTTACCCTTGTTGCTTAACAAATTAGCAGTCCCCAAAGTTAAAAAAAAATATAAAATTCAGAGCTCATTTATTGGGTGACTCAAGATTCATAATCCAGTTTCACTCTGTTTGGATTGGATTTGTTTTTTGGGTATTGCCTTTAATTCCAGGGCACTAGTAAATGATGGGTCCTGTTTTTTATACATTATTACTAAAAAGAGAATACGTCACCGCTTTGTATATATTTCTTTTTTAAATAACAACCACTTTGTATGTATTGTTAAAGGTGATATGCTTTTATTTTTATGTTACAGATTCGAAGGGGTTCGTCTGGAAAAATCTAGCATTTGCTAAAAGATTTAAAACAGATGAAAAAAAACTTATGCTGTTTATCCGAGGATGCCTGAAAATTCCGTCTTTCTGTCTCTCCTACCCGGATGCTATGCACCAAATAAGTTATCCTTTGCGAATTTAATAAATCAACCATGTAGATTAATATCAGATCGGTTATTCAACCGTTTCTTTCTAAAGTTGTTTATTGTGAAGAAGCAAATAAAATACTGATAAGATTTGTATCTATACCTTTTTCCTTTTTACCCATGCATTGTATTCTGGATGATATTGTACGTATCATCTAATCTGTTTCGGTTCTTCTTGGATGATATTTTTTTCCTCCGTAAAAATTCAACCCGGTTACCTTTGACCATAAGGAAAAACATAATAGTATGGTTAGAAAATTAATGGGTTTTATCAATTATTAGCACACCAAAAGCATGGAAGAGTTGTAAAGCATGAAATCTGTGACAATAAGATCACGGGTTCGAGAAATGGTTTGGGGATATTAGTTTAACCTATCTTCATTCTTAAAAATATGCTAATTAGGATACATCATAAATTTTATGGCTTAAATCCAGCCAACTCTCCTGTAGTTTTGGCTCATCGCAAGAAACCATCCTATATTTTTTTCAGCGGAAAACTACCCTATATAACGGCGTCCCGTTAGCATTAACGATCCACGTCATCGCCATATCAGATTAGCTGCCACGTTATCAAAAAATTTCTATCATTCCCAAAATACCCGCTTCTTACATCTCCTAACCCTAGCTCTAATCCTTGTCCCGCATCGCTGTCACTGTCACTGTCGCCGTCCCATCACCGTCCCCAACTTCCTGATCTATGGCCTCTGACCGTCTCCACCACCCCTTCTCCGATCTCCTCCCTCATCCTCCCGCCTCCCCAACCCCTTCCCCCTCCTCTCTGACCTCTCCCCCGATCTCCTTCGTCCTCTCCGCCGCCCCCTTTTTCGACCTTCTCTCGTCCATTCCCAAAAATCGCTAATGTCTCTGTCATCACCATCATCTTCTTATCCTTCTTTATCCTTGACCCCCACCTGTCGCCGACCTCCCCTCGAGCTCCCCTTCCATCTCCGACCTCTCCCTCAATCTCCTCCGTCCCTTCTCCAAAATCACCACCATCACAGCTACCGCCGCAGCCGTCGCCTCCAACATCATCTTCTTCTTCTTCTTCATTTTTAGACCCCTCTCATCACCGATATCCCCTTGAGCTCTCCCTCCATCTCCTACACTCCCCTCGAGTCCCTCCTCCATCTCCTACATCCCCCTCGGGTCCCTCTTAATTCTTCTATTTAGAATTTTTCCAGGATTAGGTGTTGAATTGCCTTTTTTATCCAAAGCTAACAGTTTTAGTCTGAATCTGTTAGATAGGGTATTTTTTTGCCAAAATAAACCATAGGGTAGTTTGCTGGGACGGGCTGAAACTATAGGAGAGTTTGCTGGATTTTAGCCGTTTTGGGGGGGTAAACTGGGAAGAACCCAGCAAGCTTGCAAAAAAGAGAGTTTACAATAGACTTAGCCCAATTACAAGTACAATTAGGCTAGGCTACACAATATAAGCAAACAAACCTCAAAGAATTTTTCAACTTCTTTCTGCAACTAAACCCGGGGAAGTCCAATAACAGGACTTCCTAACTACAGGGAAAACCCGGTATGCCCTACGGTAGTTCTCTATATTGTAAGAAATTGCAGAGAAATCATGGCTGAAACTTCAACCATGTTACTTGGGTTGGGTGAATCAAGACCGGGGGACGAAATGCTAAGCGAACCAGAATGACTAAGGACTTCGATGATCATCTTCTATCCTAGCTCACAGTGGGCAACAACTTGAGATCTCTACATGCATACGAGACATGTCAGTATCAACAAGGGTGCAATATGCTCAATGTGAAATGTCCCTTCCAAAGCACCAAAAATTTTAAAGTTATAATAAGGATTGAGCGAATATATTGTTATATTCTAATACTCAGGTATCAAGCATAGTTTAGCCTTAAGGGGTTGTTTGGTTGCAGGATTGTGAAATTTGGATTCCTAAACAGCACAATTGAAAAAAAAAATCTGGATTATCTAATTTTGTGTTTGGTTCGTATTGGATTCCTAGTGTTGGATTTGTAGATTCTTATAATTCTTGTTTGGTTGGGAAAAATTAGCTAATTCTTGTTTGATTCAGCTCGGTTTGCCACTTCTGGTTCTCCAGCATCCCATGAATTACTCCAAGTAATGCAGCGTCATCAACATGCCTCTGGTACGGTCGCAGATTTCTGTTCGCCGTGAATCTGAAGCCAAGACACCAAAGAGGATTAGCATGATAAACAAGATTCAATAAACAGGATACAAGAAGTAAGATAGTTATGGATTCAAGGATGGCAAGATAGCAATAAGGCAGGACATGTTCCTAATTACGGGTTTTCTGACTCGTGTATTGGGTCCAATACCCAACTACAAAAGAATCAAACCTGATTAACCTAAATCCTATGTCTCTGGTACCAAAAAAACCCTGTCACGCCCCGCTTCTCAAAGTGCGCTACGATCGGCATGTGACAGAGCCAACCAAGCTACATGTGGCTAGGAAGCATCCCTCCATAGTCACATTACGGTTGTCTATAAGATATCAAGAACAGAAAAAATATAAAATTAACTAATACATGTCCATCTGCCAGAATAAACGAGTCAAGAAATAATATGCGAAAGCAATATATCCAATGAGCAATAACATCTGGAAAGTACGTCCCAAATACAGGCTCACGTCAGGAAATAAAGTACGAAAATAAAACTAAACTAAACTAACAAGATCCTCACTGCTCGGCCTGACGACGAAAATACTCCTGATCAGCCTGCGAAAGAGATAGAGGATTTGGGCCATGCAAAACCCAGACGTCAGTGCGTCATAATATCAACAATAATAAATGAACAGGATACACGAGATATGTAGGCATGAATATAAACGATGACATGAATATAGAAAGTAAACACGGAAATGAAACAGCGGGGTGTATGTACATGCAGCGTGCAACCTATTTCTGGACTCTAGGTTATCTAATCTAAAGTCTTCGAAATCAATTAATGTAATCATCATCGTAACCCATCAGACTATGCCCCGTTCATTCCCTACGGGACCACGGTAACAATATATTCCAGACTATCAGTCTATGCCCCGTTCATTCCCCACGGGACCACGGTAACAATGTAATAGCCCTTTGAGTTACGTTCGGTTACATTCTTGATTTTCTCTTACCCCCAAGGTTATGTGTTCAGGTCAGGTATTGATAAATATGAAGCTAATGCCAACACAGGATCAAGTAGGTACAGGTTTTGTCTGAATAGACAACATGATATGTCCGTCGGGACAACAAGTCAGGGTCGTCGGCATTAGTAACAAGATCAGGTATCAAGTCAAGAAGTAGTGTATCAGGTCATGTCGGGTGATGCACGGTGTATCAAATGAATGCCCAACAGTAAAATGTAGCAAGTATCGAATCACGGTAAAATACGGATGCACAAGTGTTTATCAGGGATCACATCTACAACTCTATGACTACGTAGGATGCACATTATCAAGCATAGAGTGCCAATATAACAATAATATGAAATAATATGATCCGGTATGCGACTAGATGTATAATAAATGATACGGATACGAACGGCTGTTCGAAAAGAGTAAAACGGTAACATGGATGTACAATGCAGCAAACATGTAATATTTTTATTCATATCGATACAAAATACGTATCATAGCATTGAGCAAGATAAACATGCATGCAACTATACATGTAATAAATTGTACGGATGCAAACGGACATCGTAAAACAGTAAGACAGTAACAGGGGATGCACAATGCACTAAACATGTAATATTATTATTAATATGGTTGCACAATATGTATCACAGCATGTACCAAGATAAACTTGCATGCGATTAGATATGTAATAAATGATACGGATGTGAACGGGTATTGTAAAACTGTAAAACTGTAACATATGATGCACGATTCAATAAACATGTAATATTTTTATTCATATAGATGTAAATATAATAGTATAGCATGTAGCAAGATAAACTTGTCTGATCGGATCTCACGATGGGGTGCGTACGCCACGTCCGACGTCGGGTAAACGTTGCAATACACACACGTACGTACAGAACTGAACCAAGCAAAGTAAGAACACTTCCACGCTGGCTGGGAACGTCTACTGAATTTCCCGGATCGTCGTCGACGAGCACGGTTCCGGCGATCACCAGGAAACGGAATCAAGAAAGTAAAGAGAAGAAAAGAAGAAGAAGAAAGAAAGAAAAGAAGAGGGCTGTGGTGGTTGCAGGGTGTACTGGAGTTGTCTCGGGGTTCTGGGACAGAGGCGAGGGGGTGACGACGAGAGGTGTGGGTTTTCCGGCGAGGCGGCTGTGGGTTTCTTGAAGTCAGGATTAGGTTATGTGCAAGGTTCTTGCTCAGGTTTTGGAGAATAAGAGAGGAGAGAGGAGAAGAAGGTGGCTGCGAGGACGAGGAGCTTACAGGGTCGGAGCTCCGGCAAGGCGGGGTGTGCAGTCGGGGTTCTTGGGTCGTTGGGTTCTGAATTGCGGCGGGGAGAGGAGAGGAAAGGGGATGCATGCGAAGGTGGAGATGAGTGGTCGGCGGTGGTGGCGATGGCGACAAGGTGAGCGCGAGGCGTGGGTTCTCGCGAGGGCTTCACGTCAGGAAGGCGGCGGGAAAGGAAAAAATGTAAGGGAGAGAGAGAGGACATGGGTGGTTATAGAAATAGGGTTTTATTATTATTATTATTATTATTATTATTATTATTATATATATATATATATATATATATATATATCTCGGGAAAAGAAAGAGTGTTACAAGAGGAGAGAGAGAGGCGGGTCAGGAAATCCGTGAGGATGGTTAGGATAGGATATTAGGAAAATATTAGAAAAATATATTTAGTTAAAATTTAAAATGTATATATATAATAAACAGTATATATATTAAAGAATGCAATATTAGGTAAATTTGAGTTTTTTGGATAATACAAAAATATTCCGAAATAAGCCCGGGTCGGGTCTAAAATTACAGTTTGAAAATACGGATAATATACGTGTTAACCAAAACAAAAATAGGATATCCGGGTAACGAAAATGCATACCCCCAAAAACGGATACACGCAGTGTGCACGTGTCTATCCAAACGAGTCTGTTTCACTAAACGGAACGAGAACACGATGTACGGATGCCGCCACAGAGTTAGGGATATCATGCAGGCTATGCTAGATATTTTTAAAATATTTTATTAGATTATAATTGTATTATTAAAAATGCAGATACCAGATATAATGCAGATATACAGGATATACAATATGAAAGTGCACGGATCCTCATAAGTAGCAGGGATAAATTATAAACAGGAATCAAGACGGGTTTCCAGCATGCGGGTCGGGTCGGATGCAAACACGGATACCAATTACATTTACTCACATCCAAAACACAATAAATCAAGAAATTGCCATAAATAAAGAAATGCCCAAAATGGAACTGGTATAAATGAACTAGGGTGTTAAATTATTCCCAACTACAAAAGAATTTTGTCCTCGAAATTCCCGGAACAAGAAAAGAAAAACAAGCATGAATCTAGGAAAAGAGGTATGGAAACTTCTATCGAATCTCATCTTCTCGTTCCCAAGTCGATTCTCCATGAGAGCGATTTCCCCATGAAACAAGTACTAGAGGGATAACCTTGTTCTTGAGGACATTTTCTCTTCGATCAACAATCGGCATCGGTCATTCATCATAAGTCAAATCCTCCCTTACTGTCAGCTCCGAAAGATCTAGAACATGTGTCACATCTCGAGCATACTTACGGAGTTGAGATACATGAAACATGTCATGAACATTCGCCAATGTCGGTGGTAACGCCAATAGATAAGCTACTTCCCCATCGTGCTCGATAATATTGAAAAGCCCCACGAATCGAGGGCTGAGCTTGCCTCGATTCCCAAAACGAATCATTCCTCTAGTTGGTGATATCTTCAAGAATACGAGATCACCAACAGTGAACTCTAGAGGTCTTCTCGATGTATCTGTCCAACTCTTCTGCCGATCTTGTGCTGCCTTCATGTGATTTCGGATGGTATTAACCTTCTCTACGGTTTGCACGACAAGATCCGGTCCCAACAATCCTCGTTCTCCAACATCATCCCAACAGACGGGTGAGCGACACTTGCGACCATATAATGCTTCAAATGGAGCCATCTGAATAGTCGCCTGAAAGCTGTTATTGTAAGAAAACTCCACAAAGTGTAGATGATCCTCCCACGAACCCTTGAAGTCTAACATGCAAACCCTCAACATGTCTTCAAGAGTTTGGATCGTTGTCTCCGACTGGCCATCTGTCTGGGGATGATAAGCGGTGCTAAACTTCAATCGAGTCTCCAAACTTTCTTGTAAACTCCTCTAGAAGTGTGATAAGAATCGGGTATCACGATCGGAAACGATGCTCACAGGTACCCCATGCAATATCACAATCTCCTCCATGTACCATTCTACTAACGCTTCTGTCGACTGACCAACCCGAAACGGTATGAAATGAGCTGCCTTGGTCAATCGATCAACAATCACCCAAACTGCATTGTTGCCCCTTGGACTCCGCGGTAAAGCTGTCACGAAATCCATGATTATATGTTCCCACTTCCACTGAGGAATAGGAAGTGGTTGTAATAAACCAGCTACTCTTTGATGTTCAGCCTTAACTTGCTGACACACCAAGCACTTCGCTACAAAGTGAGCAATCTCCCTTTTCATGCCTTCCCACTAGAAATGCTGTCGTAGATCACGGTACATCTTCGTGCCTCCTGGATGTACGGAATATGCGGAACTGTGCGCCTCCTTCATAACTTCTTCGTGAATATCTCCCTTCGGCATACACAAACAGCTACCATATTGCAATGAACCATCTTCATGAATAAACAAATCCGTTCAAAGTCCCGCTTCAACCTGTCCTCGAAACTTCTGCAACCTTGGATCTTATGATTGCGCTGCTTTAATACTCTCGATCAACGACGACTGTACTAGTAGCTGCATCAACCGTCCTGAAGAATGCGGTAACACGATCTCCAACTCGAATCTCCGAAAATCTTCGATAAGCTCATTCTGTGCAGTCAACATCCGAATTGCTGGCAACCGACTAAACGCATCCGGTACTACATTAAATTTCCCGGGATGGTACTTGAGATCAAGATCATAGTCAGCCATCAGCTCCAACCATCTACGATGCCTCATGTTAAGCTCTTTCTGCGTGGACACATAGTTTAGGCTTTTGTGATCGGTGAATACTTCGACCCTTTCGCCCAATAAGTAGTGTCTCCAAATCTTCAAAGCGAAAATCACAGCTGCTAGCTCCAAATCATGAGTTGGGTAATTCTTCTCATGGGTCTTCAACTGTCTCGATGCATGGGCTATAACTTTCCCATGCTGCATCAAAACACATCCCAAACCTTTTCCAGATGCGTCGCTGTGAATAACCATTCCTCCGAAACCATCTGGCACGGTCAAAATAGGAGGGTTATCAACCTTTGCTTCAACGCCTCAAAAGCTGAAGTACAACCTTCCGTCTAAACGAACGGTACTTCCTTCCGCGTAAGCTTGGTCAAAGGCTCAGCCAATCGAGCAAAATTCTCCAAGAACCTTCTATAATATCCAGCAAGTCCATGAAAACTTCTGATCTCTGCTACATTCTTCGGAGTCGGCCAATCTTGAACTGCTGCAATCTTCTCAAGATCAACGGCGATTCCATCTCCGGATACGACGTGTCCCAAAAACTTCACTTCTTCAAGCCAAAACTCGCACTTACTCATCTTTGTATATAATTTTTTCTTGCCTCGACGTCTGCAGTGCGATCCTCAAGCGTTCTGCATGCTTTTCTAGGCTCCTCGAGTAGACCAGAATATCATCGATGAACACCACTATAAACCGGTCCAAGAACGATGAAAAGATTCGGTTCATCAAGTCTATAAATATCACCGGTGCATTCGTGACTCCGAATGGCATCACTAAATACTCGTAAGGTCCATATCAAGTTCGGAACGCAGTCTTGCAGATATCCTCTGATTTAACTCGAACTTGATGATATCCGGATCCCAAATCCAGCTTCGAGAATACCCTCGCGCCACTGAGTTGCTCGAACAATTCGCCAATGCGAGGGATCGGGTACTTGTTCTTAATAGTCACCTGGATTAATTCTCGATAGTCGATGCACATCCTCCTTGTGCCATCTTTCTTCTTGACTAGAAGAACTGGAGCCCCCAAGGTGAATTGCTGCTGCGAATCCAACCCTTCTCTAGCAATTCGGTAACCTGCTTCCTTACTTCTTCCAACTCCACTGGTGACATCGGATAGTACGCCCTTGAAATTGGCGCTGCACCAAGAACAAGATCGATCGCGAACTCCACATATCATTTTGGCGGTAAACCCGATATGTCCTCGAACACGTCCATGAACTCTCGAACTACAGCTGGCGCTTCCTCTTTATCAACTTCCATCGACGAAAAAACGGCGCTTGTCGACCTAGCCCTAAACTCGACTGGCCCGACAGAACTGCTGCCTCCAGCAAAAACAAACTCCGGATGTCCGGGATCTAGAAAATCACTTTCTTTGCCCTACAATCAATGTGAGCGTGGAAAGTGCCGAGAAAATCCATTCCCAAGACAACATCATAACTGCCGGTATCGATTACCAAGAAATCTGCAAATAACTCTCGTCCGCAGATAACAACTGAACAATCCTTTCACTCACTACTAGATATGATCTTCCCGTTCCCGGTGTGTATGTCCCAACAACAAGACAGGGTCATGCAAGAAATTGAATGTGCAGCAATAAACTTGGACGACATAAAACAATGGGATGTACCAGAATCGAATAATGCTAATGCGGGAAAATCATGAACAAGTAGGATACCTGAAACGACTTCCTCTTAAGCCTTGGCCTCTTTGGCCGTCAGAGTAAAGGCTCGAGCTTGATTGGGCCCCTAAGTTGTCTGCTTCTGCCCTTGAATCTGCTTCTGCCCCTGAATCTGCTTCTGCGGTGGCCACTGAGTATCTTCCTTCAAACGTAGCTTCGACTGACAAGTATCAATGATATAATCAGCTGATCCGCAAATAAGACAAAGTCTAAGCCTCCTTCGACAATCTCTCCAGATGTGACCTGACCGTTGGCAGTAGTCGCAAAACGCCCTTCCTTTCTGCTCGGGTGCGACGGGCCTCTTCATAGGTACAACACCACGTCGATTCAGTGGAATACCTCTGCGTAAAGGAGCTCGGTTTGGCGTAAACGCCGGCTTCCGTACTACTTCGGCCTGCTGCTGTGTACCCTTCATTTTCATCAAGAAGCTCTGCTGCTCCCTGGCTGTTTTTAGAACTTGCGAGAAATTGGTTAATCCCAGAAATATAATATGGCTCTGGATTTTCACGTCCAAACTACGCATGAACCTTTGTGCCCTATCAGCCTCGTTGGCAATCAAAGGTCCCGCGAATCAACTCAGCCATGTCCACTCAGCCGCAAGCGCATTCACGGATTCGCCATTCTGCTTCAGACTGATAAATCGTTCTTCCATTTCCTCCCGTGCAGTCTGCGGAAAGAATTTCTCCAAGAAACTCTGCAAGAAAGTTGCTCAACTAATCGGCTTGGGCAAACGGGCCCCTTCTATGAGCCACCACTCGCGGGTATAGTCCACCAATCGGATGCGTACAACATCCACTCTTCTTTCTTCCGGAATCTATGCGGCGACGAGCAGATTTTCCGTATCGACTAGCCACTGCTCCGCTGGCAACGGCTTCTTCAAACCAGCGAAAGTGGACGGACCAAGTCTCCTGAAATCCGCCACGGTACCCACATGCTGTACCGGTTTGGCTGCAACTGCATCTATGGACTGCTGGACTGTCCGCAAACCCTCTTGAAAAGCTTCGACTTGCCGTTGATTAAGCTCGGTTTGCCGCTTCTAGTTCTCCAGCATCCCACGAATTACTCCAAGCAATGCAGCGTCATCAACACGCCTCTGGTACGATCGCAGATTTCTGTCTGCCATGATTCTGAAGCCAAGACACCGAAGAGGATTAGCATGATAAACAAGATTCAATAAACGGGATACAAGAAGCAAGATAATTATGGATTCAAAGATGGCAAGATAGAAATAAGGCAGGACATGTTCCTAATTACGAGTTTTCTGACTCGTGTATTGAGTCCAATACCCAACTACAAAAGAATTAAACCCGATTAACCTAAATCCTATGTCTCTGATACCAAACAAACCCTATCACGCCCTGCTTCCTAGAGTGCGCTACGATCGGCACGTAACAGAGCAAACCATGCTACCTATGGTTAGGAAGCATCCCTCTACAGTCACATTACGGTTGTCTATAAGATATCCAGAACAGAAAAAATATATAAAATTAACTAATACATGTCCATCTGCCAGAATAAACGAGTCAAGAAATAATATGCGGAAGCAATATATCCAATGAGCAATAACATCTGGAAAGTACATCCCAAATACAGGCTCACGTCAGGAAATAAAGTGCGAAAATAAAACTAAACTAAACTAACAAGATCCTCACTGCTCGGCCAGACGACGAAAATACTCCTGATCAGCCTGCGAAAGAGATAGAGGATTTGGGTCATGCAAAACCCAGACGTCAGTGCATCATAATATCAATAATAATAAATGAACAGGATACACGAGGTATGCAGGCATGAATATAAACGATGACATGAATATAGAAAGTAAACACGGAAATGAAACAGTGAGGTGTATGTACATGTAGCGTGCAACCTATTTCTGGATTCTAGGTTATCTAATCTAAAGTCTTCGAAATCAATTAATGTAATCTTCATCATAACCCATCAGACTATGCCCCGTTCATTCCCCACGAGACCACGGTAACAATATATTCTAGACTGTCAGTCTATGCCCCGTTCATTCCCCACGGGCCCACAATAACAATGTAATAGCCATTGAGTTACGTTTGGTTTCATTCTTGATTTCCCCTTACCCCCAAGGTTATGTGTTCAGGTCAGGTATTGATAAATATAAAACTAATGCCAACACAGGATCAAGTAGGTACAGGTTTTGTCTGAATAGACAACAGGATATGTCCATCGGGACAATAAGTCAGGGTCGTCGGTATTAGTAACAAGATCAGGTATCAAGTCAAGCAGTGGTGTATCAGGTCATGTCAGGTGGTGCATAGTGTATCAAATGGATGCCCAACAGTAAAATGTAGCAAATATCGAATCACGGTAAAACACGAATGCACAAGTGTTTATCAGGGATCACATCTATAACTCTACGACTACGTAGGACGCACATTATCTAGCATAGGGTGCCAATGTAACAATAATATGAAATAATATGATCTGGCATGCGACTAGATGTACAATAAATGATACGGATACGAACGGCTATCCGAAAAAATTAAAACGGTAACATGGATGTACAATGCAGTAAACATGTGATATTTTTATTCATATGGATGCCAAATATGTATCATAGTATTGAGCAAGATAAACTTGCATGCAACTATAAATGTAATAAATTGTACGGATGCAAACGGACATCGTAAAACAGTAAGACGGTAACAGGGGATGCACAATGCACTAAACATGTAATATTATTATTAATATGGTTGCACAATATGTATCATAGCATGTAGCAAGATAAACTTGCATTCGACTAGATATGTAATAAATGATACGGATGCGAACGGGTATTGTAAAACTGTAAAACTGTAACATATGATGCATGATTCAATAAACATGTAATATTTTTATTCATATAGATGTAAATATAATAGTATAGCATGTAGCAAGATAAACTTGCTTGATCGGATCTCACGACGAGGTGCGTACGCTACGTCCGACGTCGGGTAAACGTCGCAATACACACACGTTCGTATAGAACTGAACCAAGCAAAGCAAGAACACTTCCACGCTGGCTGGGAACATCTACTGAATTTCCCGGATCGTCGTCGATAAGCACGGCTCCGGCAATCACCAGGAAACGGAATCAAGAAAGTAAAGAGAAGAAAAGAAGAAGAAGAATGAAAGAAAAGAAGATGGTTGTGGTGGTTGCAGGGTGTACTGGAGTTGTCTCGGGGTTCTGGGACAGAGGCGAGGGGGTGACGACGAGAGGCGTGGGTTTTCCGGCGAGGTTTCACGGCGAGGCGGCTGTGGGTTTCTTGAAGTCGAGATCGGGTTATGTGCAGGGTTCTTGCTCGGGTTTTGGAGAATAAAAGAGGAGAGAGGAGAAGAAGGTGGCTGCAAGGACGAACTGGTTACGGGGTCGGAGCTCCGGCGAGGTAGGGTGTGCAGTCGGGTTTTTTGGGTCATTGGGTTCTGAGTTGCAGTGGAGAGAGGAGAGGAAAGGGGATGCATGCGAAGGTGGAGGTGAGGACGAGCGGTGGAGGTGAGCGGTCGGCGGTGGTGGCAACGACGACGAGGCGAGCACGAGGCGTGAGTTCTCACGAGGGCTTCGCGTGAGGAAAGGCGGAGGGAAAGGAAAAAAATGTGCGGGGGGGGGGGGAGAGAGGATGTGGGTGGTTATAGAAATAGGGTTTTATTATTATTATTATTATTATTATTATTATTATTATTATTATTATTATTATTATTATATATATCGGGGAGAGAGAAAGTGTGTTACAAGAGGAGGGAGAGAGGCAGGTGAGGAAATCCGTTAGGATAGTTAGGATAGGATATTAGGAAAATATATTTAGCTAAAATTTAAAACGTGTATATATATATATATATATATATATATATATATATAAAATAAACAATATATATATTAAAGAATGTAATATTAGGTAAATTTGAGTTTCTGGCTAATACAAAAATATTCCGGAATAAGCCCGGGTCGGGTCTAAAATTACGGTTTGAAAATACGGATAATATACGTGTTAACCAAAACCAAAATAAGATATCCGGGTAACGAAAATGTATACCCCCAAAAACGGATACACGCAGCGTGCACGTGTCTATCCAAACGAGTCTGTTTCACTAAACGGAACGAGAACACGATATACGGATGCCGCCACAGAGTTAGGGGTATCATACAGGCTATGCTAGATATTTTTGAAATATTTTATTAGATTATAATTGTATTATTAAAAATGCAGATGCCAGATATAATACAGATATACAAGATATACAACATGAAAGTGCACGGATCCTCATAAGTAGCAGGGATAAATCATAAACAGGAATTAAGATGGGTTTCTAGCATGCGGGTCGGGTCGGATGCAAACATGGATACCGATTACATTTACTCGCACCCAAAACACAATAAATCAAGAAATAGCCATAAATAAAGAAATACCCAAAATGGAACTGGTATAAATGAACTAGGGTGTTACACGGTATCAGTCAAACCTAGGGGAGAAGCACTGGATAGCAGTAAAGAACATTCTCAGGTAGCTGAGAAGGACTAAGGAGATGTTCTTGATGCATGGCGGAAAAGACCTCCAGATCAAGGCCTTTGCTAACTCCGGCTTCCAGAGTGATAAGAATGACTTCAAGTTCATATCGGGTTATGTCTTTACCCTTAATGGAGGGGCGGTCTATTGGAAGAGCTCCAAGCAGGACACCGTTGCTGACGCGACGATGGAAGCGGAGTATATTGCTGCTTGTGACGTCGCAAAGAGGAAATTTGGATGAGAAAGTTCCTAACAGAACTTTATATGGTTCTAACCATTGTTGATCCAATACCGCTGTATTGTGACAACAACGGTGCTATAGCTTTAGCGAAGGAACTCAGGTCCCATCAGAAGTCCAGATATATCTTGAGACGATACCACCTGATCAGGGAGATCGTTGATCGTCGGGAGATCGAGGTGAGGAGAGTAGATACGGAGAACAACACTGTATATCTACTCACCAAGGCCTTCCCTCAGACACAGTTCGAGAGCCTATTCGAGATGATAGGTCTACGATATGCCGATACATGGCCTTAGTGCAAGTGGGAGATTGTTAGTGTTATATGCCCTAGAAACCATTATTGTATCATATTGGTTTTATATTACTTAATGGAAGCTTGGGATATACACGGATATAGTAACAATCTTTCTCGAAATGGTAGTATGCTACCTAGTTTGTTTCTACCTCAATATGTGCATGTGTTTCTTTTAGCATATCACTTATACATATTGGTAGAGCCCTTAGGATCTTTGTTTGATACCAACGTTGTGATGGCAGTCATACTGGTGGGGGCTGGGTAGTCTATAAGCACATCCTATACAGGTCCCTAGTCGTAGGATTATCGAGACGGGGTATCGATACTCCAGAGTAGACTAGTGTATACGCTTCTCATCCCAGCAGGGGAGATAGTCTGTCCACAGCCATTAGTATATCGTACTAGAGATAGTATGCAGGTGCTCATTGGGTTATGAGTACACTGGATAGGACTCGTAGGGAGCTGCTGGTGGGTGTTACTCCTATCGTCGGGTAGCAGTTCCCAGGTGACATGAGTACAGCTTAGTCCGTTGACTTGACACTGCTACTTTGCCTCGAGTGTGTTCCTACTGTTCTTAGATTACTACCTTACTACAGCTCAAAGGAGTCGTGCAAACATGTAGCAGTTGGGTGTAGTCCCGAAGCACTTGTAGGCAGTGACGGTTAAATATGATTCGTCTCTCCTGGTATTGGGGGTTGATATCGCGTTGTGTTCGGAAAGCCATTACACAAAGTCCTTGGCCAAGGCAAGCGAGATTTACTGGTAGGTACTCCAGTAGTTTCTCAGGGTGTTTTGGGCTACACCCCGACACGACTTATTGCGCTATTAGGGGTCTGACGATTACCGCCATCTAGGTCCGATATGCGATACTCTTAGACGAGCAAACCGAACTGTACGGAGATTGTCATAGATAGTCTCAGTAGGAGTTCGGATGATTTTTCTCATCGGCTTTCTTATCGACAGATACATGGGTAGCCGTTACGTGCAGCTAGTACCGCTGACGTGCTTATGGTTAAACCCACTGCCAGCGTAGTGTCGAGTGTTTAGAGTCCCACACAGAGGGTTTCCCTGCATCGGACAAAAGATGTAGTAGCCGTATGGTTTTATGGCAGGGCTTCGATCACATACGTGTACTTATGCACGTACGATGTTTGGGCGAATAATACTAGTGGGCATTGGTTTAAGCCGGATCCTACTATTATATTGATGAATTATTTTCATCTCATTGTATTCGTATTCTTCGGAATACGGATACGGGTATGTATATACGGATGAGGGACATTCTCGTAATTTACTCGAGAAAGCTTCTAGAAGGAGACATCTCATTAGGATTTTTATTCTTTTTTATTAAAGATTAATGAGGTGGAGGATATGAGGTGGAGATAATTGTTAAGTGAGGCATAGCTCTTGATGACTTATTGCTATGACTCACCACTTAGATATTTTGAAGCATGCTTGATATTTTGTGAGATATTTTATCTCATGAATTATTGTATGCTTCATTATTCTTCTCACTTGAGCCATTCTTTTTATTCCAAGCTCATTTTCTTTACTAGCTTTTTCTCAAACTCCTTCTTCTTCCTCTAAGCCTTTTATGTTTCATGAGTTGAGAAACATAAGGCTATTAGAGACAAACTAATCCATCTTCATTCTCTACATCATCTATGTCATCTAGTTTAGCGAAGTAGATGCCCTAGTAACCTCAGATTTGAGGTTGGAGCTCAGACTATAGACTCTTGGGTGGATCGTCTTTGACTCGAGGAGGCATCGATCCGTTAAGATTCTCGGAACTTATGACGAGGAGGAGGACAGCAAAGAAGACCCGAAGGACATAGTATCATGAGGTATAACTTTCTTCCGAGTAGTTAAATCTCATAGCGGTGAGCTAGTTAGGGTTTAGTATCGATCCTGGAGTTCAAGTCGGTGTTGCGAGCTTTGAAAAAACGGTTTTTGAATATTCCGCCTCTCCGTGAACCCGCGCGACTTACAGACTTATCAAGTTATTGGGGTCTGACGATTCCACCCCCAGACTCGATATGCGACATATCAAGATACTGGACTATACAGTAATTGTTACTTATATGATTCATGAGATTTTGGACAAGCTTGCTTGTTGATCTTCTAATCGCTCAATACCTGGGTAGCCGTTACATCCAGCTAGTACCGCTGACGGCTTGTGGGTGATTGATGTGATCATCACCTACTGCTGACGTATTGACTAGTTTTTATGGTCCCACACAGAAGTTTTCTGGTTCAAGTGAAACGAAATAGACCACATATGCTGATATGTGCAGGGGCCAGATTAAATACGAGTATGTGATACCGTATTTTAATCTGGAGGTTATTTGTTATCGGTTAGGTTATATGTGATATAACCGGATTATTGAATCAAGTGTTGATTTGATAATGTGATATACAGATAAATGATATTGGTCGATTACATGTGATATAACCGGATTATTAAATCAAGTGTTGGTTTAATAATTTGATATATATTATATTTGATATAATTATGTATTAACTAATATTATTAGCTCACTAATTATTATTCTTCATGATATATATATATATATATTAAAATGAGGCATGGCATGAATTTTTTATTTTTAGAAAATAGAAAATGAAAAGAAAAATGGGGAGACTTTTTTGTGGAATGGGCAAGCATGGCTATTTTCATATATTTTATTCATTTGCCATCACTATTGAAGTATGATTGGATTTTTTAATCCATGCTTCAATAAGTGAGCAAGGGTGAGCTATTTTCAAGACTTAAGTTATTTTTTTGAGCACAATTTTTGCCTTATCCATTAAAGCTCTCTTCATCTTCCATCTTATTCTTCCTCTTCATACTCAACCCTAACCCTCACATGTGATGTGAACCATATGGCTTAAAATAAATCCTAGTGAGCTTAGAAACCCTACTTCATGATCCTAGTTTAGATTAGCACTCTAAACTAGTGTGTTTCCTTCACTAATGAGATTTTAGTGAAGAGGTAGTTTGATTAGAGAAGTTTCGGATGGATCGCCTTTGGCACGAAGATCACAAAGAGAATTTGTATCATCTTCAATTGGGGGTACGAGGAGTCGTAGGGACTACAACCCGGGGCTTGAGAAGAGAAGGACATGATCTACAAAGATTGCAGTTTCGCTCTCTTTGTGTAGTTTTCTTCATGTCACAGTTAAACCCTAATCATCTAGTTTAAAATTTTGGTTAGTGTAGATTAGCACCTCTAAAATTTTAAAAATGGCATGCTTAATGCTACTAAAACCCAGTGGTGGTGCTAACATACACTTTCGGCCATTGAACACGTCCCCTCACGGCAGAATTCGGTGATAGCCCCTCACGCCCCAGCTACCCAACGGCGGGCACATAGCATGTAATCCAACCGGCGGGTGAACGAAACGGCGCCCCCTCTTTAAAAGTGCAATCATTTCACTGATCCGCTGATATCACCAAAGATACGCGCGGGAACTGAGGCGCTTCGTAAGCCGCCACGTGGATCCAGCGACCCGAGAGGAGCTGCCGCCAAACGTCGCGTTGTCGTCAGGCCGCCCATCACAGGGAAATCTTCGGCTGAATCATTAAAAGTCGGGCTTACCACTCTCGACCCTGACCCATAAATAGATTAGGGCGAGAGTGGGGGGCTAATGATGAAGCTCATGAACGGGAATACCCCAGATCGCGACACTTGGGAGATGACGTGTCGTCTACGCATATCCTCTGGACCCCCGGGGCTATGACGGGGAATCAGTGTGATATATTATGAATCTTCCTCATGACCCCGTAATGAGGTGGTACCCGACCTTTCGGAAAAGCCTCTCCGGAATACCCCCCATATGCACTTAGGCAGCCAGACATCCTTGGCCTCCTCGCTCGACTCCGAGCTATCTACCGAGCTGAGAATCTTCGGCTTCCCTGTCCAACCAGGAGCACGGAGCCCAAACGCCTCCGTAACGGCTCCGCGTATCTCAACAAAACGAGATTTCCGCCGCTCCACGTCTCGCACCCACGCTGGCACGTTTCTTCTTTAACGAGCGTATCTCACTATTGGGTGTATCCCGCTATTAATGGGCGTATCCCGCCATCAACGCGAACATACCATAAAGGCGTAACGGACGGCGGGAATCTCATGCCGGATCGTCCCCACGCGACCGCTATATAAACCCCATCTTCCAAACGATTCGGGTAAGAAAAACATAATCCAATACGCCGCTACCCTGCCTTTATACCTCGGTACTTACTTGATCGTTGGAGGGTCCAACGGTGGTCACCCACCCCGGGATTTCCCTTGCAGGTAGCTCGGTGTCAGCAACCCCCCATTGAGATCCACACATTCAGCACTTAAATATCAACCTCAATCGTTCAAGACCGCTTGCTGCAAGATCGACGAAACACAACATCTGAGGAAGATTTCCACCTCCATCAGAAACATTCTGCTCGTTTTTAAGGACAGTTTTAACAGTCGCCATCAGCCATTTTGTTTTTCACTGCCTCAAAGATATATAAACCAATGTGTGATTTTATTACCATTTATAAACCAATGTACATTTGATTTTATTACCATTTAATGGTGATATGGTAACGAAAAATATTCACTTATTGGTAAACCATTAAAGCGATCCCCAATGCAAGTGTAAGAAGTAGGATCGAAATCATATTTTATTTTTTGTGTATACTTTAGAATATATTTGTAGATTAAAATGAACGGTGCTGATCATCAGAAAAAGTTATAAAAGAACTTTTTGACCGGTAGAAAAAATAAACTCTCTCCTGTGACAACGATCCTCACATTTCTCTGAAAATGTTATACACACACATACTTCAATATTGCTCCACATTTCAATATTGGTGTGTGTGTGGAGTAGATATGCTTCAATATTGCTCCACATTTGATAAATTTAGCAGGACCACTTTTCAATGGCGAGCCCATGTTTAAGTTGGACAGCGCATGAACATGCAGTTGGTTGAGTCAATAAAATTATGAACATTATATTGGTGTAAAATCACCAAACTCTTCATATATACATAATATGAACAAATATTTCTACTAGATTCATATTAAATGTGCACGTCATTATTATGTATTTTATTTTTCAGGGAATGGATATTTGCATGGATCTTTCATATTATATATATATATCTGTTTCTAAGCAATATAGCCATTTCGTATATCATTCCAATATTACTTCTGCTCTTTTCTTTTTCTTTGTTTTCTGGAACAGCCCGTATGCTTTGGGGTTGGGAGGTTAGGCCCTCTAGGCCCATGGAAATTTTCTCTGCGTAATTGGTTGAAAATTCTCTCTTACCATCTTAAGTGGAGGGTTTCGAACCAAGATCCTATCAAGTGGCGGAGTGTTGTTGCCAATCGATCAAAGATTTTTTGGCCCTTTTGGTATTTCCTACATATGGTTATCTATATAGTTCTCACTTATGGCCACATCTACAAGCGAGGTTCTTGGATACAAGATTAGGTGTTTGAAAACCTGTTGAAGACTTCCAGGTTTAATTATATTTAATTATAGTTAGGCAGAAATTTATATACCGAACTTAAAAGTGGTCCGACAAAGTTTCGTAAAAATATACCTTTTCCGATTCTTATCGAGTCTTTGGAGTTTTGGTCTCATGAAACCTTTAGGGGCTGTTTGGTTGCAGGATTACAAAGAATTTTGCACTGTTTGGATTCAAGAATCCAAAAACAGAGTGAGAATTAGCTAATTCTTGTTTGGTTGTAGAATTTTGGGTTTTTTGGATTTGCTTGTGGTGTGTATGGAGGAGTAAGCTGAGAGAGAATTCTATTCTCTTTTAAGTAATTCAGGAACTCGGCACTTAAGTATTCACCATTTCGATCAGATCTTAATGCATTGATACTTCTGCATGTTTGTTTTTCCACTTCATTCTTATATTCTCGGAACTTCTTAAAGACCTCAGATTTATGTTTCATCAAGAAGACATGTCCTACCTAGAGAAATCATCCGTAAAAGTAATGAAATAGGAATAACCACTTTGTACAAGTGTAGACATTGGACCACACACGTCGCTGTGTATGAGTCCCAAGAGCTCGCTCGCTTTTACTCCGTGTCCAGTGAACCGAGTCTTTGTCATCTTTCCTATGAGACAAGATTGACAAGTTGCATAATACTGATATTCGAACGGATCTAAATATCCCTCTCTATATAAATTTGTCAATCTGTTTCTTTGATGTGACCCAGTCTACAATACCATTAGAAAGCCTTATTTAATTATGGAGACTTTCTTTTAAGTGTGTTTGGGACGTTGAAAACCTGAGGTTGATTTAACACTATATACCGTTCTCTAGTGTACCTGACCCAATCAAATCATGTTTAAGGTGGATGTGGACAACATCGTTTATAAATGTAAAATCATATCCTTGTTTAGAAAGTAAAGATACAGATATGATATTACAAGCTAGAATAGGTACACACAAACAGCTATGTATAATCAATGTCTGCCCACTTGTCAATCCTAAATGATATTCCCTTACGGATATAGCGTCCATGCTCATTCTGTTAGCAACCCTGAGAGTCATATCACCTGCCCTGATAACTCTACGGTTTCTCTACATATATGAGATCTTGATCCGGTATCAAGTACCCAGGAAGTAGAGTTAATTGACATACAGTTTTCAATCACAAACACACCCAAAGTCGAAACTACAACGTGCTTCAGATCCTGGATTCTGGCTTTCCAAGCCTTGCATTTCTTCTGCCAATGCCCTATCCCGTGATAATAGGAACTTCCCTCCTTCCTTACTATTAGCCCCGAAATTATTGCCCTGCCCTTTCCTTCTACCTAACTGACACCGCCTATCAGCTTTGTGGAGGTCTTCTTTTCACCTTTGGCTTTTGCCTTGCATCCAGAAGAAGAAGATTTCTCAATAAGCAGAGCGGGTGTCTCCCTGGTTTCCTTCAGGATCCCTCAACTGGAACTATAACTTTCTTCCACCGGGTGTAAGTAGAAGGTAGGGACTGTAGAATTAAGTCAGCATATGACTCGTTCTCCAATGTGGTCCTCAGGTCGGTGAGCTGTTTAATATAGCTGATCATTGTAGGGATGTGGTCCTCTACAGAAGACCCGACAACCAACCTCTCTTGAAGTAATTCCTTCGCGGTCTCATATTTTGCGATGCGAGATTGCTCTCCATATAAATCTTTGTTATGGAGGAAGATGGAAACTAAGTCCATCTTCTCGTGCTGCCTTTGGTCTACACCATCTACCGAGGCCAACACGAGGCACTTGGCATTCGCACTGTCTTTTTTCGATGTCTTTCAGATATCATTATCCGTGACGGTGGAATCTGGACTTGGGACGGTGGGTGCTTGAGTAGTAATGAGGTGGTCCAGCTTGTCATAGGTAATAGACATCTGGACAAAACTTTTCCAGTCAATATAGTATAACCCAGTCATTTTATTATCTAGTTGTAACCTAATCTTGGTCGCCTGGTCGCCGCAATTAGGAGAGAGAAGAAAACACTAAGCATTATCCTCTTTCAAGTTTAGATTAGTTTTTAGTTTATCTAAACAGGATGGCTCCCACTGTATTTCGAATCCTTCCTTAAACCATAAAAGAAGAAATAGTCAAGATTAATTTCACCCAACAATACTTGCTTAACCTTTCAGCCAGGCCGGTGTTGGTACTTCGAGGGAGGTTTTCTAATACTTTCGCGAAGTTCCTTAATTATATAACCTCTGTTCCCTGGAGGTGTATCCCCGCTAACACCGTTCTAGACACCTACTTGGTTTATAGTATTGATTGTGTTAGTGAAAAATCTTCCGAGGAGTAGTGAATACTCGCAGTAGGATCGAGATCCAAATATCATTGTGTGATAATCCTGAAGGAATCCTACTAACATTATCACACTCTAAATGGTATGCAACACTAGCAAGTTTCAGTTTTTTTAGAAACTCCCGATGTGGATTTTTTCCCTATGCTCTTATGGCCTTAACGAAGGCCGACATATCATAAGTCACATGTCAAGTTCTACCCGTCATTTTCCAGGTTAATTTGAACCCACCCATACATACCCTTGACAAAGGCCAAAATAGTAGTACGACTGTCCTAAACCGATGCATCTATCTATGCAACAAATGAATATCCAGCAGCTACCAATCACTATGCATTGGCGAAGGTCAAAATACATAGCTTGAATACTACCGAATATTCAACTGAAATAACAGAGGGCTACGAATGGTTTTGGCAAAACCGTGAACGTAATAAACTTGATTTAACCGAAGGAACTTGATAGATTTTAAAAGGAGTGGTTTAAGCTTCATATTTAAAAGTCTGCTGTTTTTGAAAAAACCGAGTGTTTTTAAAATTGTTCTAACGATTCAGCTTTGGTTTGTTTGCTTTACATTAATCTAATGCAGTCCCATCATTTACACATATCATCATAGAGAGAAACAAAAATATGATGTGCGCATATGCTATCCGCATTGGCCACTGGGCCCCGTCTAACACCGTTAGGTTACTTAACTAACGCCAGAGCAGGGGCTAGACTAGCGCGGATGCAAAACATAAGCAACGTCTATTATATAGCATATATATAATAACCATTCATCTCATGCAATAATAGGCATTCCAGATCATAGATGAAAATATTGGATATACTAGGAATTCCGCGTTTCGTTTAAGCCTGTAATGAAAGACGGATTCCACGGTCGTGATGAATAGCCAAACCCCCCTAGACCCCTACGGGTGCGGCAAACTACCCGCCAAATTCCTGAAATGAAGCAACCTCCCTTAGTAAAATGAGTAGGCCACTCGGCACTTCAAAGAACCCGGTAGTTTGTGCACCCCACTTTGGGTATATCCTAGGAGCAATAAACAGTAAAAGAAATAATACAACGGTGGCTACAACCTCAACCCGGATTTGCCCCGCAAAATAATATTACATCAAACTACAATTTATATCGAATGAAAGAAAACCCTCTTTGCACATCCCTGGCTATTCATCCGCGACGATCAAATAAAGTTCATATACACAAACTGCAAAGAACAGCAACACAGATATGTGCAACCCCCACTAATCGACGTATAGAAATTAGCGGACGTTTTGAAACACATATAATAACAACTGAACATGTTAAACTACGTTAAAACCGCGACTTCGAAATACTCCGTATTGACACAGAAGAAAGATAACAGTATAATCAAAATTGGCAAAATCAAACACCACCTGAAACCTTAAATCCAAGCAATTAGAACACAGACCAATATTCAAAGCATTCCACCATAATAAAATCGGTGAGGCCGGATTATTTGCCTATATGACCGGTCCAAAACCGATGGTAATGCCTTGTTTTTGGTGTGTGTTCATCTCACAAGAAATGGAGCACTCTGCAATTGTTTAAAAAAAATTTAGAGCCTCGAAAAAAATTGACAGAAACTTGAATTTTGGTTTCGATGTTTCAGAGTTATTTCGGTTTCGTAGTTTTACACGTTGTCTAAATTGTTAGCTAAGGTTTAGTAGACTCCGATACCACTGTAAGTCGATGTCGCGCACCCTGTGGGTTCGCAGGGAGGCGGAATATTCAAAAAACAATTTTTCAAAGCTCGCAACACCGACTTGAACTCCAGGATCGATACTAAACCCTAACTAGCTAACTGCTATGAGGTTTAACTATTCGGATGAAAGTTATACCTCACGATACTATGTCCTTCGGGTCTTCTTTGCCGTCCTCCTCCTTGTCATAAGCTCCGAGGACCGTAACGGATCGATGCCTCCTCGTCCGCCTCCTCGAGTCAAAGACGATCCACCTGAGAGTCTATAGTCTGAGCTCCAACCTCAAATCTGAGGTTACTAGGGCATCTAGTTCGCTAAACTAGATGGCCTAGATGATGTAGAGAATGAAGATGGATTAGTTTGTCTCTAATAGCCTTAGGTTTCTCAACTCATGAAACATAAAAGGCTTAGAAGAAGAAGGAGCTTGAAGAAAAGCTAGTGAAGAAAATGAGCTTGGAATAAAAAGAATGGCTCAAGTGAGAAGAATAATGAAGCTTAAAATAATTCATGAGATAAAATATCTTACAAAATATCAAGCATGCTTCAAAATATCTAAGTGGTGAGTCATCAAGAGCCATAACTCACTTAACAAATATCTCCACCTCATTTCCTCTATCTCATTAATCTTTAATAAAAAAGAATAAAAACCCTAATGAGGTGTCTTCTTCTAGAAGCTTTCTCGAGTAAATTACGAGAATGCCCCTCATCCGTATATACATATCCGTATCCGTATTTCGAAGAATATGAATACAATGAGACAAAAATAATCCATCAATATAATAGTAGGATCCGGCTTAAACCAATGCCCACTAGTATTATCCGTCCAAACATTGTACGTGCATAAGTACACGTATGTGATCGAAGCCCTGCCGTAAAACCATACGGCTACTACATCTTTTGCCCGATGCAGGGAAACCCTCTGTGTGGGACTATAAAGACTCGACACTATACTGGTAGTGGGTTTAACCAAAAGCACGTCAGCGGTACTAGCTGCACGTCACGGCTACCAAGGTATCTGTTGATAAGAAGGCCGATGAGCAAACTCATCCGAACTCCTACCGAGCCTATCTGTGACAATCTCCGTACAGTCCGGTCTGCTCGTCTAAGAGTATCGTATATCGGGCCTAGGGGCGGTAATCTTCAGACCCCTAATAGCGCAATAAGTCGTGTCGGAGTGTAGCCCAAAACACCCTGAGAAACTACTGAAGTACCTACCAGTAAATCTCGCTTGCTTTGGCCAAGGACTTTGTGTAATGGCTTTCCAAACACAGCGCGATATCAACACCCAATACCTGGAGAGACGATACCTATCTAACCGCCACTGCCTCCAAGTGCTTTGGGACTGCACCCAACTACTACCTGTTTGCATGACTCCTTT